>OX376187.1:16315703-18715703 GCA_947363905.1 Lithophane semibrunnea
ATCTCTATCTCTATCTCTTTCTCTTTCTCTTTCTCTTCCTTCCTTAATCGTTCTTTCTCTTTCTACCTTAATCTTTCTTTCTCTTCAAACATGTAATCCAGACATGTGATATAATACATGGAACTTAAAACGTAACTGGCAAAATGTGGGTGTACTATAGGTACATCTCTGTCTCACCCTTCGGGGAATAAACGCGTGATGTTTTGTTGATAAATATGTTTGATGAATGACTTATTAAAAACAGAGTAAAATCATGTATACAGCAGATTTATTTCCTTCTTTCTTTCTTTCTCTTTCCTACATTACCAGCAAAAAAATGATTTATTTATTTGTTTATTTCTTTTTTCTTTCTTTCTCTTTCTCTTTCTCTTCATTCCTAAATCTTTCTTTCTCTTCCTTCCTTAATCCTGGAGAAGGAGAAGGAGAAGGAGAAGGAGAAGGTGAAGCCTTCTCCTTCTGCTTCTCCTTCTCCTTCTCCTTCACCTTCTCCTGCTCCTGCTCCTTCTCCTTCTCCTTCTCCTTCTCCTTCTCCTTCTCCAGGATTAAGGAAGGAAGAGAAAGAAAGATTATACTATAATTAAATAAAAATTCCAGAATCAATGACGAACAACGATAATTTCAAGCGGATTTTCACGCGGAAATATTTTCTTTTTTACTTTTACTTTAATTTTATAAGTGATAAAACGGCGTACCAAAACGCCGTTTTATCAATCATAAAATTATATTTTTCAAACATTTCCATACACATTTTAATGCTACTTCCTAAGCAAAAGTTATAACGTGCATTATTAAAAGAAAATTCCATTTATTTTGACAAAGGCCTCGCAGCTTAGAGGCAAGGATGAAACTTTGAAAAACTCTATTACGAAGGCAGATTAAAAACTCTATAATGAAGTTTAGGTGTAAATTCTAAGGAAAAGAAAGGTCTTTGTACAACGAGTTTTCCTCTGCAAGGAATTTTATAGTTTGAGATGAGAGTTGGGTTGGTTGGGTTTATTGTTGTAATAATGTTGGGTAGAAGATTTTAATAATGTAAGAAATACATACATTAAAAAATACCTACCTACCTACCGACTGTCAAAGATCCACAAATGACAACCGGGACCAACGGCTTAACGTGCTTTCCGAGACACGGAGGAGTTTCGATATGTAAAGATGGTCAGCCATCTATGGACCAACCCCGGCAAGCGTAGCTTAACATGATGGATCGACCCGTGCGGTTATTATTACTTAGCCACGTGCATCACTGCAGTAAAATGAGCACAAAAATAAACACAACCAAAAACTTCGCCACACAAAACTAGCGATGTGACACATACACACATATACAAATGATAATGATGCCTTCTTCGCTTCTTTTTCTTCTTTTAGCAATATGAGCAGCTCGATATTGTAATCGCAATTCTAAAATGCAAATCCGCCAACAACAAGCCCTCGTCTCAAAAATTTGTCCCGAAGACATTCTGCTTCATTAAACTTATGTATTCCCCAAAGCAACCTCCACAGGCGAAATTATACAAATAATGTCATTACAAAATTACTTGGCACACCCACTATTAAGGTATTAACACGGAATAACATGCAAATTGTGTCCCGATCGGGAATCAAGTCTCTCAATGATGTATAAAAGCGGTTTAAGCTGGATTAAACCAGATTAAACCGGATTACACCGCTTCGAGGCGGAGGCGTTCATTTATTATGTAAATACGTGACAAATTAAATCCAATGGGAATTTCGTTTGACAAACGGTTGGGCCCGTTGTAATGTATTGCCGTGTTTACTAGTTTAAGGTTTAGTCGAAAAGTTGGATCGGGTTTAGTGGAATTTGGCTGTTGGAGAGACGAGCGAGACATTAATACACCTTAACACACATTAATACACCTTTACATTAATGCGCCTTTGTACAGTAGTTTTTACTTGTGCATAAAGTTATAATAAATAAATTAATGTTGGGTGTGAGGTATACGGTGCTCGCTGCTCTATGCTCTTTCCATAGGTTCAGGCTGAAATTATACCATTGTGATAAATATCATAAGTACCTAAGTAAGTTATCAGTTGGTACTGAGTTCCATTTAATAATAATAATTAAGAAAAACTACCTGTAACTGCACGCGTAGCATGACTACCGTAGAATTTGGTTTTGTCGACGGAAGAATAGACAAAATGACTGATTGTGATTTTTTATCTGTCATTTTGTCTATTCTTCTGTCGACAAAACATGTTTCTACTGTGGTCATTCTACGCGTGCTGATAAAGATTAACCCGAAAGAGTTTTTTTTTAATCCAATCTGATACAAATTTGTCAGAAATGGGCATTAATTCACCCCACGTGGGTTCAAAATTCGACCTAATATCCTATAGAATGAATACAGCAGAACGATCGATTTAGTGTGAATATTCGATCACATTTTAATTTAAAGAAAGCATTAAGTTGTATAATAGGTATCTTCTGCAGTGTGGAATGAACCTTTATTACTCAAATTAATCTTAATTAGATGTTGAGGTAAAAACTTCAGCAGTTAACCGTAGATAGCCGAGAGCTAAAAGATCCCTAAGGAGAGATTAATTTCAGGGTTTTAAAGACTGCCTTACTCTTTGCAATTTAAAGTGAAATAAACAGGACTTATTTAAGTGGTCTCTGTGCACAACCAAGGAAAATTACTGTTTACCAAATTGACATAATAGAATAGAATAGAATAGAAATATTTTATTTCAGACCGGAGTCCATAGGGTTAGTAACATACATATGTTACTTAACTTCTAGTGTTAGTAGGTTACATACACAATTACAAATAAAAATACAGTATGTTAACTAATAAAGGGCGTTCCCGTTAACTTGCAATAGTATAGCGTCTATACATGCTAAAAAAAATATTACCATATTTTTTTTTTTTTTTTTGTTTTTGTATAGTAAAATATTCACAAAAAATATTAGATTGTTAAGGAAAATAAACTCTCTGTACACGCCCACTAAGTCACACTTGTTTTTCTACGTTGAAATACAAGTGTGCGTGTACAGAGTGTTTCTTTTACGTTTAAATTTAATCATATTGTGAACATTTCAGGACAACATAAAAAAAAAATTTTTTTTTTTTTTAGTGGGAATATTTTTTTTGCATGTATACACGCTATACTATTACAGGTTATCGGGAACGCCCTTTGTTAGTTAACATACTGTATGCAATTATAGTTCAGCGTGGAGCCGCATCCATCTCTGCAACATCGGGGAATCCCACCGACCTGCGAATACACTGAGAATAATGTTGGTGCTGCCGCGAACACGAGTCATCAAGGATGCACATCTGTTCCTAATACTGGCGGCAAAACCATCAATATTATTATCTGCAAACATCCCCGACGCAATACTACGCCACGGCAGCCGCAGCAGCACTCTCAGTGCATTATTATTTTGAACGCACTACGTTTATTTGCCGTGTTATAGCACAGAACCGGTCGAAGTGGCGCTGGCTGGCGGTGCTTGGGGGAGGTCTATGTCCAGCAGTGGACGTCTTTCGGCTGAAATGTTGTCTTCTGGGCTAAGGTTCTTGATTTATAACATTTCAGTTCATTCCTTGTCACTCTCAACGTTCCGTTTAATTTAGTTTCAGTTGTTCCGTGTGCCCATCAACGCGGGACACCGCTTAATCGCTCCGTGACGGCGCTCGGCAAGTCCATTACACTAAAGTTTAAAGTTTGTTGTTGACGCAGACATGATTAGTCGCGTTTAGTTAAGATGGTCCTAGTGACGATTCTATTTTAATTAAAGGTTTTTGTTGTAACGAAGACCATCAAAAAAATAATGTCAATAATAAAATAATAGCAACACTTGGTCTCCATGGCAGCCTTAACAAAAGTTGTTCAAAAACCATTCGTGCAGGCTAAAGACTACAAGACCAAAAATTAAAAAAACATTAAGTTCGCGACAATCTAAGAAGTCCGTTTTGACAGCTATAAAAATCCTTTGTGAAGCGATGAAAAAAAAATAGTTTCTTAAATACTGATTCTCGAGACATATCGATTAAACATACTTAGAGAGTTTGTAATCGACGACTTATCTACATTGCTTAAAACTGATTTTGAGAATCAGTTTAACTTTATATTACAAGTACGAGAACGAAACGTCAAAACGGACTTCTTAGGCTGATTTTAGAGTCACGCTGAGCGTCGCTGAGCGTCGGCGCTGACGGCCCAATATGTATGATTACAAGTACGTTATATTACAAGTACGAGAACGAAACGTCAAAACGGACTTCTTAGGCTGATTTTAGAGTCACGCTGAGCGTCGCTGAGCGTCGGCGCTGACGGCCCAATATGTATGATTATCGCACGGCACTGCCGTCAGCGCTGAGCAGGATGATGATATATAATCATACATATTGGGCCGTCAGCGCCGACGCTCAGCGACGCTCAGCGTGACTCTAAAATCAGCCTTAGATTGTCGCGAGTGTAGTTGTAAAGATCAATTCATAGAAGGTTTTCGTTATAAACACCGATTCAATTTGAAATAGTTACTATAATAATTTGAAATTTTGAACCAACCTAAATAATGAAATAACCGAAACAGTATTTTGTTATTCAACTATTTTACGGCCATAGAAATCGTAAAAATAAGTCCAAAATCCGTAAACTTCCAGTTTCGTCAGTACTCAATTGGGAAATCATGGTGTGACCCAGTGACACGTTTTATTTATATCCTATTTTTATGTTCTTTTGGGAATCACAATCTAGTGGTTAATTTTTCATCTCATCCTCTCCAGTATTCCACTTTTGAATTAAAATTTTGACCACATAATTAGAAGCTGTCTAGAAATTATGTGAAATTCGAGCACTTTTGAACGTCAAAATTTACAAAAAAAAATGAATTCATTCTAGTCGCCCCTTCCAAAAGGAAGTGTCGAATGAAGAAGAAGGAGCAAGAAACTCCACGAAGTATGCAAATTTGTATCTTTACCTTGTTATCATTCATCATAATCTCAGCTGATTCGAATGAAGAAGAAGGAGCAAGAAACTCCACGAAGTATGCAAATTTGTATCTTTACCTTGTGTTCATTCATCATAATCTCAGCTGATTCGAATGAAGAAGAAGGAGCAAGAAACTCCACGAAGTATGCAAATTTGTATCTTTACCTTGTGTTCATTCATCATAATCTCAGCTGATTCGAATGAAGAAGAAGGAGCAAGAAACTCCACGAAGTATGCAAATTTGTATCTTTACCTTGTGTTCATTCATCATAATCTCAGCTGATTCGAATGAAGAAGAAGGAGCAAGAAACTCCACGAAGTATGCAAATTTGTATCTTTACCTTGTGTTCATTCATCATAATCTCAGCTGATTCGAATGAAGAAGAAGGAGCAAGAAACTCCACGAAGTATGCAAATTTGTATCTTTACCTTGTGTTCATTCATCATAATCTCAGCTGATTCGAATGAAGAAGGAGCAAGAAACTCCACGAAGTATGCAAATTTGTATCTTTACCTTGTGTTCATTCATCATAATCTCAGCTGATTCGAATGAAGAAGAAGGAGCAAGAAACTCCACGAAGTATGCAAATTTGTATCTTTACCTTGTGTTCATTCATCATAATCTCAGCTGATTCGAATGAAGAAGAAGGAGCAAGAAACTCCACGAAGTATGCAAATTTGTATCTTTACCTTGTGTTCATTCATCATAATCTCAGCTGATTCGAATGAAGAAGAAGGAGCAAGAAACTCCACGAAGTATGCAAATTTGTATCTTTACCTTGTGTTCATTCATCATAATCTCAGCTGATTCGAATGAAGAAGAAGGAGCAAGAAACTCCACGAAGTATGCAAATTTGTATCTTTACCTTGTGTTCATTCATCATAATCTCAGCTGATTCGAATGAAGAAGAAGGAGCAAGAAACTCCACGAAGTATGCAAATTTGTATCTTTACCTTGTGTTCATTCATCATAATCTCAGCTGATTCGAATGAAGAAGAAGGAGCAAGAAACTCCACGAAGTATGCAAATTTGTATCTTTACCTTGTGTTCATTCATCATAATCTCAGCTGATTCGAATGAAGAAGAAGGAGCAAGAAACTCCACGAAGTATGCAAATTTGTATCTTTACCTTGTGTTCATTCATCATAATCTCAGCTGATTCGAATGAAGAAGAAGGAGCAAGAAACTCCACGAAGTATGCAAATTTGTATCTTTACCTTGTGTTCATTCATCATAATCTCAGCTGATTCGAATGAAGAAGAAGGAGCAAGAAACTCCACGAAGTATGCAAATTTGTATCTTTACCTTGTGTTCATTCATCATAATCTCAGCTGATTCGAATGAAGAAGAAGGAGCAAGAAACTCCACGAAGTATGCAAATTTGTATCTTTACCTTGTGTTCATTCATCATAATCTCAGCTGATTCGAATGAAGAAGAAGGAGCAAGAAACTCCACGAAGTATGCAAATTTGTATCTTTACCTTGTGTTCATTCATCATAATCTCAGCTGATTCGAATGAAGAAGGAGCAAGAAACTCCACGAAGTATGCAAATTTGTATCTTTACCTTGTGTTCATTCATCATAATCTCAGCTGATTCGAATGAAGAAGAAGGAGCAAGAAACTCCACGAAGTATGCAAATTTGTATCTTTACCTTGTGTTCATTCATCATAATCTCAGCTGATTCGAATGAAGAAGAAGGAGCAAGAAACTCCACGAAGTATGCAAATTTGTATCTTTACCTTGTGTTCATTCATCATAATCTCAGCTGATTCGAATGAAGAAGAAGGAGCAAGAAACTCCACGAAGTATGCAAATTTGTATCTTTACCTTGTGTTCATTCATCATAATCTCAGCTGATTCGAATGAAGAAGAAGGAGCAAGAAACTCCACGAAGTATGCAAATTTGTATCTTTACCTTGTGTTCATTCATCATAATCTCAGCTGATTCGAATGAAGAAGAAGGAGCAAGAAACTCCACGAAGTATGCAAATTTGTATCTTTACCTTGTGTTCATTCATCATAATCTCAGCTGATTCGAATGAAGAAGAAGGAGCAAGAAACTCCACGAAGTATGCAAATTTGTATCTTTACCTTGTGTTCATTCATCATAATCTCAGCTGATTCGAATGAAGAAGAAGGAGCAAGAAACTCCACGAAGTATGCAAATTTGTATCTTTACCTGGTGTTCATTCATCATAATCTCAGCTGATTCGAATGAAGAAGAAGGAGCAAGAAACTCCACGAAGTATGCAAATTTGTATCTTTACCTTGTGTTCATTCATCATAATCTCAGCTGATTCGAATGAAGAAGAAGGAGCAAGAAACTCCACGAAGTATGCAAATTTGTATCTTTACCTTGTGTTCATTCATCATAATCTCAGCTGATTCGAATGAAGAAGAAGGAGCAAGAAACTCCACGAAGTATGCAAATTTGTATCTTTACCTTGTGTTCATTCATCATAATCTCAGCTGATTCGAATGAAGAAGGAGCAAGAAACTCCACGAAGTATGCAAATTTGTATCTTTACCTTGTGTTCATTCATCATAATCTCAGCTGATTCGAATGAAGAAGAAGGAGCAAGAAACTCCACGAAGTATGCAAATTTGTATCTTTACCTTGTGTTCATTCATCATAATCTCAGCTGATTCGAATGAAGAAGAAGGAGCAAGAAACTCCACGAAGTATGCAAATTTGTATCTTTACCTTGTGTTCATTCATCATAATCTCAGCTGATTCGAATGAAGAAGAAGGAGCAAGAAACTCCACGAAGTATGCAAATTTGTATCTTTACCTTGTGTTCATTCATCATAATCTCAGCTGATTCGAATGAAGAAGAAGGAGCAAGAAACTCCACGAAGTATGCAAATTTGTATCTTTACCTTGTGTTCATTCATCATAATCTCAGCTGATTCGAATGAAGAAGAAGGAGCAAGAAACTCCACGAAGTATGCAAATTTGTATCTTTACCTTGTGTTCATTCATTATAATCTCAGCTGATTCCGCAGAATGGAAGACGTCCTGACTGCTACACTTATAATACTAACAAGGATCTTTGCAATGATTACGCCTGCGCTGCCCACAGTCAGCGTTCTTAGTCGCTTTGTATGTACCTAACTGTTATATTTTGTATGTAACTGTACTCCATTTGAAATAAGATTAGACATTTAAACAAACCTTTTTACAGTCCGTTCAACCGATTTTGACTTCTAACGACCGTAGGCATAAGGATGGCATTAAAAGCAAAAAAGGTTACACAATACCAACAGCAGCTGCTGAACGGACTGTAAAAAAGGTTTATTTAAATGTCTAATCTTATTTCAAATGGATCATAATCTCTTTGTCGTCACAACCACCTTCAAAAAATCAAATACATTTATCATAACACCACGCCTGTATTCGCCAAAGGGTTAGGCAGAGGTGTAACTAAATAGTGTACTCGTTCACATTTAGCCTACTGCCATCAACCGGGCACAATTCCAGACACCGGCTTTCTACTGAGAAATTCCTGATGAAAAAAACCCAATCAACAGACTTATCGCACCAAAATTCACCCTAATTAACCGCAATACAATTTCAAATCAGTGCTGAAATACCCGCACCAAATTTCCAACCCTGAATATTATTTCGTAGTTATTGCATCAACTCAATTAGCCATTTCATTACGAAACTGATCGGCCATTTGCAATATTTGGACAACGCACAATGCTATCATGTACCAGGGCTACATATGCACTAGGTGCTTACATATGATACGTGTGTAGGCTACTGCGCCTGCCGGGTCCTTCTATCCAATTAGGATTAAAGGTTTGGCGTCAGTTACAGCGAAAGAATAATTCATTTTTGTACACCTGATAAAAACTATTAGGTTCTTTTGTTGCCTGCCAGTAATAAGTTACTTTGACAGTTCAAATAACAAAAAAGAATAAACAAAATAATGACAGGCTGTTTCCAGTTTTTTTTTTTTTGTTAACTCTAATGAAAACTTGTTTTCTATTGGCTCTTATTTGTAATTAAGTAAACTGCAGCGCGCAGTAGGCGTATAGTAATTATTATGAATAAAAAAGTCACTTGACACTTTATTCACAAACACTACCCACTAATACAGAAATTGCCCACCAGAGCAGTCAGTGGTAACGTCCACGACTTGTTGACGAGTTCTGGGTCGTTAGTTCGAACCCAGACAGGCGCGCTTTACTTTGTGTAATTTTATTTCTTTTCCACTGCTCTCAAAACGGTCAATGTCCTAGAACAAAAAAAATCGAAGACATGTGACATCTACGAACCCGCACTGGGCTCGCGGGGTGGATTACGGCCCACTCCCTCTCACCGAGCGGAGGCCTGTGTCCCAGCAGTGGGAATATTCTAGGCTGATTATGCAGCCCACATAATATGTCATATTGAAATTATAATGTAATTTGTAATAGCTCTTCCCACACATGACATTTATTGAAATTATAATGTCATTTGTAATACCTCTTCCCACACATGACATTTATTGAAATTATAATTTCATTTGTAATAGATCTTGAGATCCAAAGATCTAAATAAAGATCTATATTCAGTTTGAATGATATCGAGAACTAATGGAATACTTACATAAAACATATAGTGTGGAGCTGGTTCGTAGAAAACCTATTCAATGTCTGTATTTTCATCTCATATTTCAATAATATTAGACTTTGAATACCTACTAAGTTACTATACGAAAATCAATTTTAAATTATGAGAACACTAGCTGCACCCCGCGGTTCTACCCGCATAAGTCTCGATCCCGTGGGAATGTGGGGATAAAAGTATTTCATTTCCTAATCCAGGTCATGGTCTACCCATTTGCCAAATTTCATCCAAATCTGTTCAGCCGCTTTAGCGTTAAAGCGTAACAAACAAACTCACTTTCGCATTTATAGTATTGGTTACATTCTGTTTTTTTCTCAAAATTTCAACTTCATAAAATGATATGTTCGCAAAAATGGTTTCAGTTAGCAGAGAGTATTCATTTATATTACTCGTACTATATATTTTCAGCCTATTTGTATGGGAAAGGCCTTCCATTACCTACAGGGCATTTCCTCTTTTAAACTCTTCATATGTTACCCAAATTGTTACACATAAATGTTATTCCGACGTCCATCCGTCGATTGAAGTCACATCAAAAATATACTCTTAGTTGTAACTCATCTGACGTGACGAACCAGTTATTTAATGATTGAAGAAGGAAAAGGTTGACACGTAACGGACATGTGGCGTCACGTTCCAAGGTCGCTACAATCCATTCAACTCGTAGAAAAAGGGTAAGGCTTTAAACATGGGTCATTCATCTCTCAAGTGAAGAGTAGAGATCCTAAACCATACAAGGGTCAATACACGATTACAAAAAGCTTCCTTTCCAAGTAAAACCTACGTTTAATCCTTATCCGCCTACACTGGAATCCCAACCTTAATGGGTACTGATCACAGGAACATCGTGCATCGTACCGTATTAGTGGTTGGCTTTTTGAAAGGTGTCCGTGATTGCTTTTTAATTATTTACCGGGACACGTATGTAACGTTTTACAGACGTATTACAGGTTTATAATTGCTGGTTTATTACATATTTATTATGAAGCTTACAGTGATTTAATGATGGAGGAGCTCCTGGCTAAGTGAGGAGCTCCTGGCTAAGTAATAACAGCCGCTCGGGTCGATCCATCAGGTTAAGCTACGCTTGCCGGGGTTGGTCCGTGGATGGGAGACCATTTTCACATATCGAGACTCCTCCGTGCCTCGGAAAGCACGTTAAGCCGTTGGTCCCGGCTGTCATTTGTGGATCTTTGACAGTCGTTACGAGTCGTCAGAAGCACGAAAGTCTGACAACCAGTCTAACCAAGGGGTATCGTATTACCCAGTTACTGGGTTGTGGAGGTCAGATAGGCAGTCGCTCCATGTAAAATACTGGTATTCCGCTGCATCCGGTTAGACTGGAAGCCGACCCCCAACATAGTTGGGAAAAGGCTAGGCAGATGATGACAGTGATTTAATGATGGTTGGGTCAGCTATTTGTTGTGGTAGTTTGGTCATTATGAAATTAATTTTGCTTGTGATTATGCCGTTTTTCTGTTTATTAATTTAGTTTTCAATACTCATGAATTCACAAGTTGATTAAGTATAGGTCTACTGCTTAACTGAGACGGTTCCATTAGTAGCTGCGCGGGGCGGGAGGGGTGACAGTTGTCACAGTCATGGTGACGAGTCACTGAGCTCTCGCATCACGACACCCCCTCCCGCACCGCGCAGCTACCATTTTTTTTTTTAAATTAGTGAAATCATTTAGTGACTTCTCCCGCTCTGGGCGGAGCGGGAAGGGCGTGTCAGACTTTTACTGACTAAAACCCACCCGTGTTCCTTCATTTGCCTGTTGCCAAGGGTCCCGGTATCACTTTCGGACTTCCCCGCATCTTCCGGACTTCCCCGCAACTTTCGGACTTCCCCGCAACTTTCGGACTTACCCGCAACTTTCGGACTTCCCCGCAACACCGCTCTGCTACCTAAGAAACCGTCTCAGTTAAGCGACAGGCCTATAGTTGAAAGTCTTTGGGACAAAACAAAAAAGTAGTCTGGTTATTTGGTTTCCATCTATAAGCCTGCCAAGACGCTAAGTAGCGGCACAAACATCCACACGAAAAAAAATTGGTTTACGAAAACGTTTTTCTAATTCATTAAATCATAAATTTTACAAAATAGTTGTCTCATTTTCATAGAACCACTCATATAATAATCAAGACAAAGTATATTGTTTGCGTAGGATTTTAGTAAAATTTTCCCAGAAATATAGCTCACACAAAGTATCCTGCAAATATATTATTTCCAAAAATAGTTTTCAGAAAAGTTAAATCCTACGTTCTACATGAAAGGTTTATGTATATTTGTTCGTTCATTCGCACGTGGGAGGAACTAAAGAACAAATCGTATAGGTTGAAGCACGACTAGGGATTGGTACAGGTTGTCAATCAAATCGATCTTTTTCTTTGTAAACTGACTATAAATAGGACTTTTGTATTCTTTCCTTGGTAGAAAAAATCTTTGAAAATAGTTTTTGTAAAAAAAACGACACCACGCCGGTAATCCCCGAAGTGTGGGTGTGTATAGTACGGGTGTACTACCTACCATTGATAAAAACTATGGTGAAATGTGTGAACATTTCACCATAGTTTTTATCAATGGCAATAATAGGTAGTTGTATTTAGGTGTGAAAAATCAGAAAACTGAAAATCTTTAAGGATCCCGCAAACAGGCGCGACGCGACACAGGTAGAACAATTTCCATGAAGTTTTCATAGAGATTTTTCACTCGTGAGTCGCGTCGCGCCTGTCTGCGAGACCCTTTAATCAATAATGGTACATTCCTATCACTTTTTTCATTCCGGACCCGTGGTACCCCCAGGTCCTCAAATCAATACAAGGGTGTTCTTCCTTTTTTGCTTTTTTATATCTTGTAAGTAATATTTTCTTCTAGTAAAAAGTAAAAAAAAATATTAACTAACCACTCAAGTTGCTCTCGGAGCTTGCTGAAACTGTGAATTTCCACGAGGCAAAAGTCACTTTTCAAACACAATTCTTTGCAAATCGAATGAGTAAACAAATCGATACCTAGGAATCGAGCTAGTCGAGTGTTCGATTCTCAGATAGTTTTATTCATTTCAGTAGATTTCACGGGCGAAGGGATCGCAAATTGCGCCGCTCGCTCCCGGCGCGGCCCGTAATCGATTGTGCTGCCATCTGTTGGCAAAATAATGACTCCGTCTGGTATGTTCCTCCTTTATTTGGATGTGGTATATGGCAGGTATGGACATGCTCTCTAATCTAAGTGTAAAAAAAAAGATTTTATAAAATAAATAGAATTGATGCTTTTGTAAGAAACAAATCAGTGTTTTATTTATCTTACTCTAAAAAGTAATGAGGTTCCCAGTTTGTCTGCCCTGATTGAAACCTGACCAATCGGCAGTAAAGTAATAAAGTCGGTAGGTACGTAGCCTTAGCTTGAATTTGAACATGAACATCCAGGCAAATTTGTGAATTGCATTTTGAATTGCTGTGTAAAAATCACTTCTGATCATGATGGTACTTTATAATAGTTTATATTTAAGTATTTAGAATATCGCTAGTCCTTGTCTGGGCACACTTTATAATTAAATCATATTTGGCGAAATGGTAGTGTACTACAGACACACCTGTGGCTGACCCTTCAGGGAATACAGGCTTGGTGTTAAGTAATGTGTTCATAATTATAAAATTTGGCGAAAACAAACCATCTAAAAACCTAACATATACTACACAAACGTCGTGGAAGACCAAAAGCCGGTCATAATGAAACTATTTATCTCTCGAACGCACTGATCGGCGCATTCTCGAGGAGCCGCGATACAATGTGGAGTAACTGCTGGTTATTCCGACACCTCAGATACAACCCTTTTGTATACGGGGATTATAGACGGGGTTGAAAATTTAGCTGTGGAGTAAAATTCAAAATTTTGAATATAAATGCCGATGATATTTTCTGGAGAGTATCTGAGAAGGTGTTACATTAAGAATTAATACAATCAAGTTTAATGAAAATTATTTTGTTTGCTTGAAAATAAATTGATTACATTATTATGCCTATTAAAGCAGAGGTAATTAACGATGGGATTAATTGAAATTGTATGTCTCTCGAACGCACTGATCGACGCATTCTCGAGGAGCTGCGATACAATATGGAGTACCTGACGGTAATAACGACATCTCAGATACAACGCTTTTGTATACGGGGATTACAGAAGACGTTGAAATTTTGAATAAATGAATAGTATTCAAAGATTTGATTCTAAATCCATAGGAGAGAATATCTTTCAGCTTTTGTGTAGGTAGGAAACCGTTCGATGATATTTTCTAGAGAGCTTTGTGTAAACAATTCTCGTGTTTCTGTGCTTTGTGTAAACAATTCTCTCACCTTTTTATTGAATTTTAGGTGTTTTATTTTTATTTCCTTGAGATGAATTAGATTTTTTACAGCGAGGAACTATAATGTTACTGATAGTTACCGACTAACGGTTTAGCTGGTTTATGAGGTACTAGTTATATATCCCGCTTGATATCTTTATAAATTATGGCCAATGTTACTCAGTGGTAATCTAAAATTCTACTGGAGAAAGATTTTTTTAAATCGGTCTAGTTGTTGTTGAGTTCATTCATAACAAAAAAAAATACAAACCATTTCTCATTAATATTATTAAAGAAATAGACATATAATGAAATAATGACTGAATAATATTTTTTTGAGGTTTGTAAATCATCATATTATTATGACTTCTCCCGCTCTGGGTGGAGCGGGAAGGCGTGTCAGACTTTTACTGACTAAAACCCACTCATGTTCTTTCAGTTGCCTGTTGCCAAGGGTCCCCGTATCCCTTTCGGACTTTCCCGCAACCCTGTCAGAATGATTCAATACTAAATTCGATCACCACTAACTATAATTTTAGTTACCATATTGACTTGTTTATGTTATGAATAACCTATGCAGCTTCTCGATCAAAAGCTTTCATGATAGATAGATATTATCCCTAAGCCAGTTCCAGTGAATTCAGAACCAGACAGAGTGGTCTATAAAAGCAAGCCCTAAAATATTGACTTCAATAAATAGAGGATCTATCAGAAATATTTGTATTGCAAGGCGAATGCCAACTGAATAAGATACAATGTTTTGCGAGATGAATTGTATGGATTTAAAAGTAAACAAACAGTAATATTGTTTTTACTTATTTATTTGGGAAAAGTTTTGGCCGACGAGATTGTATTGGTATATGTAATAATATATTTTGAAAATTGTTTTTTGTATGGTTTTTATAAAAATATAAAAAGAATGTATTTAATAAATAATTATGAAAATAAATAAACAAGTAAAAACAGTGCACCAACATTATTTTAGCACCTCTGAGTCTGTTTCGATATTTCTTCTCAGAGTAGTCAAATAGGAAAAGCCGATCTCGTAAAAGCATAATTACATCATCATATCTAGACACGCGGCAGCGTGTCAAGCCAAGTTAAAAAAAAGACAGCAGCCGTGTGTTATATTACACGAACCATTTGGAGCCACTTTTGACCCCTCAATATCTCAAAATCTATTTTACTTATACACATGAAATTTGGTTAAATTATTATAACCCCTTAGACTAACCCAACCCTCAAAATTCATAAATACAGCTCAAACGGTTATTTAGATATTAACGTTTAAAAATCGGCATTTTTATCACTGACTGACCTACCTATAGATCAAAAACCTAACCCACTTCCAGATGACCTAGAAAGTTGAAATTTGGTATTCAGCCTGGTAATTGTGTGTATACAAAGGAAAAAATCCGAAAACAGCAAATTTTTACGATTTGAAATATTTTCTGAGATTTTTATTCATACCTAGCGCCTTTCAAAATTATCATAGCAAAAACCTTTTCTTTCGCAGGAGAATTGGTTCCATGATGAAAGGTCGCTTTCATCGTTTTGTTTATGTACCAGATTATTAAAAACTTAGACAACCAATAAAAATACAAACTGCAAGTGGCAACGCCGGCTCAACGTTTTGACATCATTGGGATTGTAACAATTGTGTTACGAACAAAATATACCTACATTCTTACTATTAATTCTTACACAATCGTGCTAGTTACTTAAAAGTCTGTGATTTTTATAAGAGCCCAGATTCGATTCCTGTTGTCTATTTATAAACGTTTAATATGTAACATTTTGAAAATGTACATAATTACTACAAAAAAGGAAAGGATTCATCAGCATACCTAATAAATTTATATGAACGCAAGCAATGCAGATTGTTGGAAACACTTAGTCTTCCGGCACATTCGTAGGTACACCTTATTTACCTACCGTATTTGCTTAACTTATTGTACTTACCTACCTAAATGAAAGGGTGATGGTTTGTGTAAGTAAGCAGGTGCCAGGAGAAATACCGATTCGCAACATTTTCTTAGAGTTAAGGCTCTTACATACTGGCGCGATTCGTCGCGTGACGCAACGCCGCCGCATTGTTCGCCGTGAAGTTTTCTCAGAAATTGTTTTGTTCAAATTCGCGTCGCGCGACGTATCGCGCCAGTATTTAAGAGCCTTTTCACGGTGCGAGGTGCGCGGGGCGGGCAACAGGAATGCGGGGTCGCGGGTATTTAAGGGTAAGGGATTGGAAATTTGGAAATATAGTCATAGTCCGTATCTTAAGTTGACATTTAGGCTTCCTGTTCATGACTCCGCCGGAGCCGCAGCGGCGCGGGACCGTAAGATGAAAAAAAATCAGAACATCTCAGAATGAAAATGTCAAATCACATGGTGCGGCAGTGGCGGTGGTGCGCCCAGAATGACGACATATGACACCCTAACTTGATTAAGTATAATATTTAATATGCTACTACCCATCCAATCTTAGAATGTTCGATAATTAAGAGATTTCGATAAAAAACTCATTATTTTACGCCATTAAATCTTTCTTATTTAGCACGCAAGTTAATTAATTTATCTTTACCTATAAAATTCAAGACTGTAAATACGATACTCACCATTTTGATGACAGTGGTGGTCGAGGCTAAAAAACATAAAAATTGGTGATTTCAAACATCCAAACTCCACCACTGGGGCTGTGAATAATACATAATTTAATTATATGACGAATTCATCCATTGTTCAAGTTAATTATATAGTGGTAATGAAGTTTTGTGTTATCCAAAATCGAAGTTTCGCGCCAATCATTTTTACTTTTCACGAATATCACTCATATACATGTATACGATTTAAAATGTGACAAATATTATTGAAAATATTATAAACAACTAGACAATGCCCAGATCTTAACATAATACAAACACAGGTCCAGTAACACGGAATAGTCATTACCAATACTCAATTTGTATTCAAAATCGCCGACCATTATTGTTTTTTTTATTGTAATGATGTCGGAAAGCGAAAATGCCAAACGATTTTTTTTTTATTTCGTTCTTCTCGATATATCGAATGTCGGAAATCGATACTTGGATATTTTAATAAAATTGTTTTAAGCATTAATTAAATACAATAGGCACTGTTTGTAATAATGATTTATACTTTTGTAATCTAATTTTAATCGTTTTTCAGACATTATTATTGAAACCTTTAGGTATTATTGAATTTCGCGCCGAAATGTTTCTATATTTGAATTTTAAATTCAGAATGCGCTCGCTGTTCAAAATTATTTTATTTTATTGGACAATTATATCATGGGTATCGTTTTCATGGTTTTCGAGGGTGCTAAAGCTGATAGTGAGGTCAAAATGTAAACTTAAGATAGGTGCTCTAAAAACAAATAAATTAAATCATACGTGAGAAGTAACTTCATTTCTGACAAGGGTCCCCCGACGGCACACGTTTTTTTTTATAAAACTTAGACAACCATTAATAGCATAAACTGCAACTGTGACATCATTGCGGACAATTGTAATAATTGTTTTACGAAAAAAAAAACACTATCTTCTCACACAATCTTGCTACTTATTTTTTAAATAAATTTTACAGATGTGATTGACGAATAATAATAATTTCTTTACAAAAAGTAATGATATCCCAACAAAAACATAAATGTGAAATTGGGAGCCAAGTTCAATATTAGGAATAGGTGGTTGATGACTTCGCCGACAAAAGAATTAAGATCTAAATGGGTGCCAAGTTCTGTAGATAATCCTGAAATTGATTTATAAGAACAAACAACATTCTTAAATAATTTTAAAACAAAATTTCTTATTTTTTCTACTATAACAGTGTTTGCTCTATAAAAATATAACTCCTTTAATCTAAACAGTCGAATTATTTACACAAAGCACGATAAATTGAAGCTCAAGATTTGACTTGGCTAGTTTTTTAGAAAGACTACTAGAAATTTTGCGGACGCCGAGGCCTCCCATGCGGATGGGAAGAGTAGCTTGCGCCCAAGCTCGGTCGTCCATGGCCACATTTAGGATCAACGTTAATGTATGACGGATAATTTGGTCCATTTGGTCTAAAAGATTAGTGTGCTTCCATAAATGCGAAGCGCGAAGGAAATATGTTAATTTAGGGCCGAAACAGCAGTAGCGGATTAGGGTTATGGCCGAATGTATGTTAATTTGGAACAATCTTTCCGAAACGTCATTGAAATTTTGAATTTTTTCCTCAATGAAACTGGGAAAGGAATCCTCAAAGATTGGAGACCCAAGGAGACGAAGAGAGCTTTTTTCAATAATTCTGATTTCTGGGGCTATTGCGTTAAATTTGGGAAGTGTCAGATGTCTGTCAGTACTGTCCGCTAAGTATAGTTCACATTTCGAAAGGTTGAGATCAAGGCCAATGGAATGAAGTTCATTTTTTAGAAATTTAAGGTCATTTATAACAGTTTCTACGTCGCCTCCCAAGGTTCCATCATCGAGGTACCAAACGTTAAATTTGGAATTTAGCTGCCGAATAATTGGGTGAATGGCTAAGCTAAAAATCACTGGCCCGAAGGGGTCACCTTGTTGACAGCCAACAGCAGATTCCAGAAGGTTGTCCCGAAACAATAATTTAGAGGGTTATCTGTAACATTGCCAAAGAAAACTATAAATTTGAGGTATTTCTTTTTTAGTTTCTGCCAGCAAGGTGTCCCTTTTAACAGAATTAAAGGCATTCTTTATGTCAACCTTCAGGATGACCTCTCCTTTCTCAGAATTTAGATAGGTCGACAATGCGTGTACAGCAGCCTCACAGCCCCCTTTGGAGCCGTAACCTAGCTGCAGGGGCTGAAATTTTTTCGAAACATCCTCACCATAAAATTTACAACAGATCTTGGCTGCCATACGACGGTAGGTAGTTCCCACGGCAATGGGACGAATACCGCCATCCCTTTTACGCAGGGCGCATAGATTGGCCCCATAAAGAACGTCAATGACGGACTCATTCACCTTGCCGGAGAGCATAAGGTTGATCAGAGCCGTAAGCTCCTTCACAAGCGACTCACCAGCTGTCCCGGCACCTGAACAAATGAGGTCCTTAAGGTGCTGAGGACTCAGGCCGTCGAGGCCACCAGCGGAGCCGCTACGAAAGGAGCAGACAGCTGTGATCAACTCTCGACCTGTGATGGTGAGGGAGTGATTATTCAAATCAGGGGGGTCGGGAAAAGAAAGACCATCCGCTGGGGCAGGGTGTTTGCTCTCCAGAGCTGCGAGTGTTTCTGGAGAACATGGTGCCACCACATCACTACTAAAGAGAATCCTGGCTGCTCCACTGATGTCACCTTCCCCTAACTTAGATTCTACCAGATGAGATATACCTCTTGAGGAGGCATATTTCTGTGTCGGGAATTTTGAATCTAAATTAAGAGCCGAAATATTAAAACAAAGGCCAATAATGTGTGTTATGTTTTAATTAAATAATTAAAAACTGCGGGTTGGCGCCACAAAAGTAACTAACGTTAGTTAGTTACTTTTTACGTTAGTTAATTACTTTATCTCAACTCTCTTTAACGTTAGTTAATTACTTTATCTCAAAATAATTTTGAAGCCAATTTAAATTAAACATACACCTGTCCGACTAAAATTAGCTACCAACAAAGGCCCACTCACAGTAACATTAGATAAAAGCCTGTGTTCGTGGCACAATTTGTACGCAGAGATATGTTGATTTGCACCCAAATGTAGCACTGCTCCGTCGCATAACGTGAACACAGCCTATAGCACCACGTGTATACCCGTACGTTAGTAAGTATATTTCTCTGGCACACCGTGTCTGGAACTAAGGGTGAGGACGGATTTGCAGACTAGTCGCATGTTTTTTTTTTTGTTTTACTTTTTGTGAATATTTTAAAAGTTTATTGTGGTAGGTTCCAATCATCTTTTCTTTTTATTAATGAAAGTTGAAATAATTTTGAAAATAAGAAATTTGGGAAAAAATGTAATTTGCATTAGCATTTTTTTTATACAACTAACTATTTACATTATTATACTGAATTAAATGACTAGCTAACTAACTATACAAATAAAAACTAAGGGACACTTAGGCGTCGAACTGAATTTAAATGACTCGCTAACTAACTATAAAAATAAAAGCAAAGCCTAGGCCATTAATTTTTCGTCATTCCTGACATACACGTCGAATGAAAGCGATATCCACGTCAAAAACAGTCTATGTAGTTCTGGCCTTAGAAAAAATGGGTCCAGAACCACACTACTGCATATTCTATGAACTCGGTCATATCTAAACCAGCAGAAACTGCTACACAACATGTCGCATAGAATTAAATATAACTTTTGTAAAAAAAAAACTGTACGTCACTAAAATTAATTACATCTTACTTATCTATTTTCCTACAAAACACTGTAAACAATTAACTACTGTATTAAGGATACCGCAGACAGGCCCTACGCGAAGGCGCGATGTGACTCAGGTAGAACAATATCCATAAATTTTTCATACAAATTGTTCACAGAGTCGCGTCACGCCCCCGTCCTCAAATCGCGCCTAACTGCAGGAGCCTTTAAACGGTTGCCGTAAGCGGTGCGTATGCCAAAACTGATTTCATTTACAAAAATTGAAATTGACCAACAGACATACTAGTTTAATTTAAAATAAATACCTACCATTATTTTGGTGTTTTATCCTGTCATTGTAAGAATCAAGCTATTAGATTAGAATCCATTTTCCGAAGCTAATCAGCTTTCAGCATTTAAGAATCTTAAACCTGCCACCGGCCGACAGCAGTTTAAAAAAGGCTGATTACCAAACAGACTCAAATCAAATCTTAAGAGGAAATAAGGTCGTTCATTTCTCCATACAAAAAGTCATAATTCGAGGTTCGGCTCTCGTCTATTTCCTCCACCAATATTGGGCCAACTTGAAAGATATTTCATAAATTGAATAAGAAGGATATTTACTGTGCCCCTATGTTTATCTTTTTTCATTAATAGTTGTCAAATTTTTACAACGGGTCTCTGATGACAATGGTCTAAACAGGCAATTTTGAGCATTTTCTGAGGGTCCTAATGATTCTACAGATAATGTATAAAACGGAAAACATAGGGGCATAGAACTAGTTGATATTTATTTCACTGCAAAAAATCATTGCTCTTAGGTCATAAACCAGAGAGAAAACAGGCGAGAGCGTTTGTATGGAGAGGGTGTGACGTTGCAAATTGACATCTTAGGCGACATCTAGCGGTGGAGCTAGGTAGCTCCAGAGTTTCTCAATACTGGAGACAGAGCGTTGTTTTTGGGTTTGGATAATTAATTAGATGTTAATTAAGGAATTAAAATTTATTAACATTCAGATGTAATCACCCAAATTTTATAGTCATGCAATGTCCAATAAATTAAATTTAATTCTTATGATATGGTTTCGGAAGTGGATTGTCACTTGTCAAAGAATTCGGTTTTTAGTCTGTGGTTAGAACTTTCTCGAAGGTCGATATCGAGGAGTCAGGTCTTTGGTCCTGCGTGTGTGACGAGAAGGGTGTTCCTTCCCGATCCTGGTGACGCTACGCAATGATGGAGTTTTAACAGGTATGTTATTCGAGAGGCACCAGTTCTGTGATGATTAGACTGTGTTCGGCCAATAATCTTATTGGAAATATATCAGAGATGTTGTTTCAGTAGCCGAACCTGTCTGGCTTTTTATGCTAGCCTGAACTGATGCGAACGTGAAGGACGTGACGCCCTGGTGCCGTCCCGTGGTCTGGTGAAATAGCAGTTAGTCCCGACTAGTGGCGGGCAGTGTGCTGGTAGACCCGGGCATTGGCAGTTTAGAGGTTAGATCCTACGAGTGCTGGCAGTGTGGCCATCCCCGTATATTGGAAGGCCTTACCATCCGGTAGCTCGTCCAGGAAAGTGTCTCCGCTCCAGGTAACGATTAGCGTCATCGTTTTCCTTCGGATCCCGTAGGCCGCGTGTACGTGGGAACCCCGAGTTTTCTCTGAGGTTCCATGCCAAGGGACTTGATTCCGTCAACTGACGTCAACTGAACTGTTACCCGGCTTCCTGCCGTGCTAAAGTAAATTTATAGGGTATATATAAATAGGGAAAGAACCAATTAAACCATTACCTTTTTACAAAGTTTATTGTAATTATATAACACAGGTTTACAAAAATTGTGGCAAGCCACTAAACACTAGAACTTTCCCAACCTTTAACCTGGTATTAGCCTCTAACACACCCCGTCTCCGTAACAAGGTGTGTTAGGAGAAATACAAGCATGAGATTAAATATCAACAAGCTCAAGGTCGCTTGTGAGGATCCGTGAGATGAACGCTTAACAACTTCTAACTCAATCGAATAATAAGTGACCTTAAATATGGTTGTGTCCCTTGGCATGGAACCTCAGAGAAAACTCGGGGTTCCCACGTACACGCGGCCTACGGGATCCGAAGGAAAACGATGACGCTAATCGTTACCTGGAGCGGAGACACTTTCCTGGACGAGCTACCGGATGGTAAGGCCTTCCAATATACGGGGATGGCCACACTGCCAGCACTCGTAGGATCTAACCTCTAAACTGCCAATGCCCGGGTCTACCAGCACACTGCCCGCCACTAGTCGGGACTAACTGCTATTTCACCAGACCACGGGACGGCACCAGGGCGTCACGTCCTTCACGTTCGCATCAGTTCAGGCTAGCATAAAAAGCCAGACAGGTTCGGCTACTGAAACAACATCTCTGATATATTTCCAATAAGATTATTGGCCGAACACAGTCTAATCATCACAGAACTGGTGCCTCTCGAATAACATACCTGTTAAAACTCCATCATTGCGTAGCGTCACCAGGATCGGGAAGGAACACCCTTCTCGTCACACACGCAGGACCAAAGACCTGACTCCTCGATATCGACCTTCGAGAAAGTTCTAACCACAGACTAAAAACCGAATTCTTTGACAAGTGACAATCCACTTCCGAAACCATATCATAAGAATTAAATTTAATTTATTGGACATTGCATGACTATAAAATTTGGGTGATTACATCTGAATGTTAATAAATTTTAATTCCTTAATTAACATCTAATTAATTATCCAAACCCAAAAACAACGCTCTGTCTCCAGTATTGAGAAACTCTGGAGCTACCTAGCTCCACCGCTAGATGTCGCCTAAGATATCAATTTGCAACGTCACAAGGGGACCGACCCTGTTTCCTCTTAATACAAACAAAAACGTCCCTTTGATTAACTAGGTCCCCATATACAACGCGCAAATGTCTAAAAGGGGAGGATGTCAAATTGATGTTTAATTAACTCATTGCCCGATTTGTCGAGAGATCAAGAAGCTCTTTGATGTACGGGCCATGGCTTTTCGTGCCTCGACGGAAACTGACTTGAGAAGATGAAGAAGTACGTATTTCGAGTTTGGAGAAACGATTTTGTCAACTGTGAGTAATTGAGTTTTTGTGTCACGTTAAAGAAGAGGAAGGTAGTTTTTTGGGGAAATGTTAGAAATATTATATTAAATTATATAATATTATTAAACTAAAATATAATACCTAATATTTATTACTATAATATTAAATATTTAACTGATCATCTAAAAACTTATTGGCCTTCTAATGGATGGACACTTTTCAAAATAAATGAACTTCTCAAAACTTTTTGTGTTTCTAATGATGCACCCTTTTTTAAATAATTGAGCTTCTTTTTAACTTTCTGGGTTTTTCAACAGTTCGACGCAGAAACTAAGCTAGGGTATCCCGACCAAAGGAGTTAGGTTTGTTTGTAACTGTGATAGATGGAATATAGGAATGCATTTAAATTATTATTTTTTTTGAAATAATAAAAAGCAATTTAAAAATAACAAAATAATAACGACCAGAAGGCCAATTCTCGTGCTTATCAAAACGTTCACATTCAAGTCGCAATCTGTCAAAAATGTTGGTAGATTGATAGTATTTTTGACATATTGCGAACGAGATGCTAATCGATGCGTTCTTAAAAATTACGGGAATTGCCCGGGAATTATTGCCTGTGCGAGGCCAAGGCTCCTATCTCAGCATAATGCGGAGATATTTAAAAAATAAAGACTATTTTATATTGTTGGTTCGTCTACACAACTATTATATTTCAAACAATATAACAACCATATTATTAGGTCATAGGCTCGCTCCCTATATGGAACATTGGACCTACCATAGCGGACAAAATGTGGGTGTGGTAATCCCATATTACTCTGAAAACCTGAAAAACAAACCAATATTCTCCATTTAATCCTCCCAGGTTTAAAGAACCTCTGCAGCACACGATACATCTTAATTTCAGAGAAGCAGGTCGCCGGTACCTAATTAAGTAATTCCTTCGGTTCGGCCAACCAAGCTTTTACTTAATGACAATTTAATGCGGGCGAAGCCTTAAAGTGTTTATCTTACTGTTTAATTTGTACTGTGGCTTTTGATTGGACGTTTTTTTTTGTTTTATTGGTAATTAGGTTTCGAATGGAAATGTTCTTGATTTGGGATTGGTATGGGGTGGGGTTGACCTACTTAACAATAGTGTGACTGTGTGATGGTATGAACTAATTATGATTCGATTTTTGAAACTCTAATTCAGTTTTTTGTAAACCTTTTTTTTTATTCTGTTATGGGACTGCTCTTTAAACTCTCTCCTCCCCTCCCCCCCTCCTTAATTTCGACTTCAAAAACCTGTTTTAATACCGAGTCAAAGTAAAAAAGGTAAACAGTATCCAAAAGTTTTACTCGTTAAAATTACGAGAAAAAAAGGGGCTGTAAATTTTTTCTTCTGATTATCACTAATTACTACGGGGTGTCGGTCGTTTGCAAATTTCGGGGAGGGGGCGTTACGGTTCAATGACCTCAAATAGATCGACATGACGGTGATATTTTTTTGACGATGAAATTACGAGTACCTACTTATTATATTTTTATATTCTTGTTTTTTATTTTGCTCCCCTTTAGGACTTGATGTTGCATTGTCAGTATTTGTTGTTGAAAAACGGCAAAATATTATTTTGTGATGTATGCATGAAGTTTGATTGACCGCTTTGATGTTTTCAGGAACGGAATATTGCCTATTCATTTTTTACTTAGGTACCGATGCCTTATAAAAAGGAAATATCGCGCAGTGTAAACTTCCATGATGAGACTAGGCTGTGTTTTGTAAAATGGTACTTAAAATATTTGTTTTCCAAAAATTGGCTAAAACCCTACAAATATCCATTCAAAACAAACTACAACATTAAAAAAATATAAAACGGTGACAGAACAATGATTGGCACAAACCGCTCACAATTCAAAACGAATGCAAAACGTTTATTCACTTTTCTTTCATCAACAACCTCGCGATTCCTTATAAAAACTCCATTTTAAAACGCAAAGCCGTAGTGAAATGCTTTCACGCAGTATTTTGAAAGAAAACTCTATTGAAAGCGTTCACTTCAAACGTTTAGCAGAACCGTTTTCGATAGGTATTCGTACAAAGATTTAAATCTTTAGATTCACCCTACCGCGTCAAAAGATAGTCACGTTTTTCCCAAGGGGTCTACTCTCTGTCTGTCAATGAAGATACGGGCCGGCCGAAATTAGATGACCAGTCAAAAGAAGTATCACATAATTTTTTTGGACGGGCAGAAATACATCGGATATGGGGACAACTGTGAAATCGTTTTGCATAGATTCTTAGTTTTGTTTTCGAACTCTTATGTCCGTAAGTTAAACGGAGTAGGAAACGCCTGAAACTTTGCTCAACACTACCAACTTCGTGCTAAGGCAGTAAACCCCCTATTTCGTTTTAACATCTCTGACACTCAATGATGCAGTGACTTGTCTTCATTGTCATGGAAACGCTATGTAATATTGTGTGAACTCACTCTTCTCAGTATGGGTACTTTTTCGCGTGACCATGTACGGTGAGGGAAAATCTAGCGATTTAAATCTTTGTATTCAAACGATAAAATATCGGAGTATGGAATCGTGGAAGAATTTTTTTCATGTATGTGTGTATTTTATTTTTGTTGGTGCTCTGAATTTTCAAACGATTTGTGGAATGCGGGATGCGTTCTGCAGCATGTGTGGCTTCTATTGCTGAATACAAACAGAACTATAAGACAGTAAAAATGTATCTGAACTATTTCTTTCTTTTCGATCTGTTTATTGTTAGAATGTGTTTTGTTGTAACAATGAATAGAACAATGGTTGAAAATTTTTGCTAAGACAGAAAATCTTCCCAGGTATATTGATTTTCGAGATCTTAGGTATATTCTGTTAAGTATCTACTGTATTGTCCCACTGCTGGGCAGAAGGCATAGCTTTCCATTATTCTTTGTGCGTTGCCTTTTCCGATCAAAACAGGTTGAAAAAAAAAGTACCTACCTACTATCATGGTTGGAATGGCGATTGTCGAAACATCGAGATTTCTGCACTAAATCTAAGTTAAATATTAATGTATTATAATTACACATATAATAATAGATTCTCTACATGATGGTGAAAACTACATCATAATCCATTGAAAGTTTAGAAGAACTAAGTCGCACACAGACTGACGCGAAAAGCGGCTAGGTAGCCCGCGATATTAATATTTTCATATATAAATGAATACTTTATACGGTCGCGAATCATATTTAGATCATCAACCTGCTACTCAGCTACAAATTGCAAGAAACATAAGAAACATTGAATCTCGCGGGCTATCCTGACGCTTTCCCTTAAGTACGTATCAGAGATATCGATCTTTACTTCCTAGCATCTGATGTTAATGGCGACCTTCGCCTATTACTTCAATGGCCCGTAGGTCACGTCCAACAAAAACGGTCCCTACGTGCTATTGATCTGAGTCTTAATTTTATCGACAGTTGCATTTCATGGAGGCAGATTTAGGTGAAGTTAAAATACTGTGTTAGTCTACCTTAAAAAATGTTTCGAGCTGTGATATATATTTAACTGAACCTCTAAAAACTTATTGACTTTCTAATGTTGTACCTACCCTTTTTAAAATAAATGAGAAAAAAAGTATTAGGCTTCTAATGCACATATTTTAAAAATAAATGAGCCACCTTATAACTTTTTTAAAAATAAATAAGCCACCTTATAACTTTCTGGCCTTTTCTCACAATTAGTCGCAGTAACTAAGCTAGGGTATACCAACCAAATGGGTAACGGTAAGGTTAGAACTGTGACCAACCGCAACAGCGACCAAACCAATCCAAAAATTACTTATTTTGAAGACATAATAATAAGAATTATTTGGGGTGTACAAAAAAAGACGCAAGCAAAATGGGAAATATTTGAGTTTCAATAAATTTTCGCCTTTCAACCTTTTGTAATTTTGTTTTTTTTTTTTCATTTAACAAATAGTTCAGTCATCATCTTCCTAACCTTTTCCCAAATATATGACAGGTCAGCTTCCGGTCTTACCTGATGCAGCTGAATACCAGTATTTTACAAATATCTCTAGTAGATACGTCCTACATATTTAAGTGTATACCATGTATCAGCCATGGGGTTTCGCCGATACCTATAGCTACTGTAAACCCTCACCTGTCTAATATATTCACCAGTCTTAGACCTTCAAGTCTGCCATCAAACAGGGGCTACTCAATTGATGAATCACTGGCAGCCCCCCTTAATATACTATCCGTAGGGACGCCGATATTCTGTTTGTATTGTCACTTGATACAACGTGGACTTAATGCAGTTGCAATGACGAATATTTGCGATTGCCACCCTTGAGTAGGATGTTAAATGCGGAGATAGTGTTTTGTTTGTACAGTTTAAAGTTTTAATAATAACTAGCTGTTCGTACCCGGCGTCGCCCGGGTGCAAATCCGACTTTTCCAGTGGATTAAAAAAAAGGATAAAAAAAAATCATAAGTGTTAAATCCATATATCTTTTGATTCTGCAGGTCGATTTTGATGTAATAAAGACTAAATGTTACTCACAATAAAGCTTCTTATTGTTCAGTAATTCAGTTTGGAATCCAATGAGTGGCTTTTACGTGATGCGCTCACAAACGAACAAACAAACAGACAAAAATGACTTTTTTCTTTCTATTACTTATTACTCGCGGCTTCCAGTACATTTTTTGCAAAAATCTTTAATGTACAGACACGGACCGTTTACGATTTTATTATATGTATAGGTTATGGAGATATACTATGTCTATGTTGATGGTTGAAAGCAGACATTGTCAGACACAGTAATGTTTTGATCAAATTATGAAATAGTTTGCGATATAAATTTCTGATAATAGTGTAGGACAAGTTATGCCTCTTCACCAAAATAGAATAAACAGTAGATAATATAAAATACATAGAAGAAACTGTTTATTTTCTAATTTCATTGACAGTCACAGATATAGATTACAAGATGTCGAAAACGTCTTTTTGCACCGTTCTCTGTATATCGCACCCTTAGTAATATAAAGGCTTAAAACAAAAAAGTAGTTTTTTGGGAATACGTGTTTAAAGATTCTGAATTATATCAGAATCTTTAAACACGTATTCCCAAAAAACTACTTTTTTGTTTTAAGCCTTTATATTACTAAGGGTGCGATATGTTCAACATGAATGATGTAAGTTACAAATATTTTGTAACCGTAATTTGATTTAAAAACAGTATCCGTGGAGTTCCTTGTATATAGGAACCTTATACTCCTATCCCGTTATATACCTCTATCCCGTTCTTCTCTATAGGAACCTTCTATGCTCCACAATGGGCAACTAGCTTCATCTTTCTGACTGACCGGCCTCTTACAACCCCTACAAAACTGCCTGTAATTGGTTTAATTGAAATAAATGCTTTGGGTCTTACCACAAAAACTTAGACACTTGTTCAACGCGTGACTAATGTCAGTATTCTGTCAAACTCCATACGAAATGTCATGTTTAAACGATATTTAGGCTAAACAACTGGTATACACGGTTGTAGGTTTAAGGGTGGGCGATTTGGGGGACTGTCTTATGTAATTTTGACGTTCGAAAAGTGCTGATTCTCAACCTAGTTTGAATAAATGACTTTTGATCAAAATCAAAAGTCATTTATTCAAAATTTTTTGTAATAACGTTTGAGTTTGGGTTTGACAAAATAAATACAATTTTTTGGTATTTCTTTTCAAACTTGAGCCAATCAATAGGTTATTTTGTTTCAACATCTGTCCAATCAATTACTGTATCGTGTAAAACAAAACTTTAAACTGCAAACATCCATTCATTACCCCTCCTAATCCGACAAATCACGACTCAAAACCTATAACTATAATACTAAACCGTGCTATTTATACCCATGAAAACTGCTCGTTCATAAGCCGGCGTTAGTATTTAATTCACTTAGCCAGTTCTGCCCGGGCGGACGGATTGCAATAAAACTGTACTGGGGATTACCTAACAAAATTATGAATGAAAATGATATTGTGGCAGCCCTGAATAGGAAGCGATTTAATCGGCATGCGTTTAAATTTTTACTGGTGGAATGTTGATTGATTAGATGTTCATTCGTTTTGTTTATTTGGGGTCAGCAGAGTTGGAGGTGTGGGTTGGTTTTGGTGGTACCGAAAGCTACAAAAACAAACTTGTGATTCCTAACAAACGACTGGCATTTTCTGACTTAGTCAGATTTAACTCCACTGCAGTATTGATCATTGCCATCATCTTTCTTGGCTTACGATTATATTGATTTAAACACTATAGATAGATAGATAGAATAATCTTTATTCACTTTAGTCACCCTATGTAAAATTTCTTTTTATGGTGTACATACACCATAAAAAGAAATTTTACATAGGGTGACACAATGGGTGGTCTTATCGCTAAAAGCGATATTTTACAGACAACTTTTGGATGGATTAAAGTAAGAAGGAGAGACAATACTGCAGGTAGTCAGTGGTGTACCGTTTACATATACACTAAATACAAACTACAACTATGGTCTAGGTAGGTAACTTGATGAATTATAAAAATACGAAAGCAAGAATTATTATTTGCCACAGACTTACCATACTTACCACACACCGATGAATATAATAAGGGTTCCTCAATTTTCATAACTCGTGTACAGAATGTGTTTTCAGCGTAAACAGCTGCAGTTTAATCAAATAACTTGTAATCTTCCTTTAGGTGATATAATAACCGGCCAAATGCGAGTCGGACTCGCACACAGAGTTCCGTACCGTATAAAGATCATGCATATAACGCCGAAAATAAAAATTCTTGTATCCCCTTTAATTGTTAACTTTATTTAATTTTTATTTTGTTGTTTTAGCGGCAATAGAAATACAAAATCTGTAAAAATTTCAACTATCTACCTATTACGGTTCATGAGTGTATGTCATGAACCGTAATAGGTAGATAGTTGAAAGCCCGCTGACAAACAGACGAACGGACGGACGGTCGGACAGCGGAGGCTTAGTAATAGGGTTCCGTTTGGCACCCTTCGTAAAACTGAAGATTATTTTTCAAGAATACCATTTAACACCATAAAAACTCGCATGAGCCATTCTAATAAATAAAAATTAAGAAAACTGAGAAACAAAAGGGAACAATACCTGTACTTATTAAGTGCACACTCCAAAGAACATATTCTCTTAAAAGTATATGGCAAAGTGGCTATCTAAAACCGCAGAGGGAGAACTGTTGTGGACCAACGATAATGATATTTACTCAGACTATATCCCTTTATTACGAAATAGGATATATCGATCGTATCCCACAAAGGAAATTGTACTCTAAGATGAGAACAGCAAGGTTGGGGATGGTAAAGTCCAGGGTAAGGACAGTCTAGGTCATTCTTGCACCACTTGGCACTTTAAAGATTTCTTGAAGAAGGAACTCTACAATTTACTTGTTTGAAATTCATTCTGACGACTGAAGTTTGTTTAGAGGAGTAAATAAAAGTTTAATACTTTAGATTGGCGTTGAGATGTAAGATTCGCTCGAGCTTTTAGCACGAAATTGTCGCCGTCTTAATAAAACGTCTGTGTTGACTTTGTTTCAGTTTTAATTTGTAGAAGTTTTATTTATGAATATTATTTTGTTTGTGATTAATGCGGCTTATTATAATTTTTAGAATAATGAAGCTATATATTTAAAAACTTATTGGTATTAAAAAAAATAGGCGATAAGTACTCAGTTTTGACAGTCAAAGAGACCTATTTGACTGTGGCGACCCCAGCAGGCATCAGCCTTAGAGGACCCTCTAAGACCGATGCCTGCTGGGGTCGCCGGGAAAGTCCGAAAGAGATACTGTGGCCTCCGGCAACTTACAGGCAAATGAAGGAACACGGGTGAGTTTTATTCAGTAAGAGTATAACAGCCCTCCCACTCCGCGCAGAGCGGGAGAAGTTATTTGATAATTTCCCACACAAAAAAAAGGCTACTACGGAGGAATTCGTGATGGAAAAACGCATTAATACTTTTCCCGACGTGGGAATTGATTTCAAGACCTCGAGCTCAGCAGTAGCGCTTGCGATAACAATGAGTCATTCTATCTACCTACATGAAAAACACAATTATTTCTTACCCACAACTACCCTCCATATACCTACCTCTACTCTCCCACCTTGTCCGATTATTTATTTAAAAAGCTAACAGTGGCCGGTACAGCACATCAACCGGCTATTATCCCGTCAGGAACCGGAACGGACGTTTGTGACGACGGCTAACGACTTCCGGCCGACACAAATGACGCTTACAACTACTAGTTTCAGGTTCTTTTCAAATTGTATGTAAGAATACTGAGAATTACGGTATTAACGATGTTTTTATTGTGTGTGTATGTTTTGATGTGCAATTTTTATTTATTTTATTTATTTATTTTATTATTTATGTACACACAGTAAAATTCACATTTTTGTGCCAATTAGTTATTTTTAAGCGACTTCAAAAAAAGGAGGAGGTTATCAATTCGTCTGTATTTTTTTTAGTCTGTGGCAAAATACGAAAATTGAAAAGCAAAGACTCCGACTTCCGAAAATAAAATTATTTTTCACTTTTTAAGTGTTTTTTTTTTGGAAGTCGGTTGTTTATTTTTTGTAAAAAGTTTTTTGTGTACCTCTTTGGTTAATTTCAATTACAGCTTGCTCACTTAATACTCGCCCACATTCATCCTCAAATTAGCTAAGTACCACATTCTGCTAATTTGTTTCTTGAAGCGTCATATTTATTCATTTTCATAATAAGCAGCGTGAAACTTTCAAATCTTAATTATTCATTTCCGCCATCTTGTAACAACAATTTTGAGACGTTAATTATGATTTATGACTAATTAATAAACACAATGTTTGTATATTTACTTTGTGATGGTAAGTTATCTTTAATGGAGTCGGTAAATAACATTCGTGTGTCCGTCTATCAGACAATTTTTACATGTACTTGTTTGTTCAGTCTTGCTGCATGAACCGCCTCTGTGGTCTAGTGGTCTTAGAGCACCTGTCTCGGACCTAGAGGTCCCGAGTTCGATTTCCAGTGGAGGCAAAGTTTTCTGCTCGGTTTGGTTAGTGATAGGGCTTGTTCTAAGTCCGCCCGGCTAGCTACCACTATCTTATCTAAGTCTGTCGCCATAACAACAATGTTATCAGCATGTTGTGTTTCGTCAGTTAGAGGTAAAATAAGCAAGTTCCTCTGTGGTTGAGGATTCTGGGTGAAACTCAGTTCCACCTTTGGATTGATCATTACTTACCATCAGTGAGATGCAGGCCAAGAGTTTCCTCTCTTGTCCCGTTGTGGTAAAAAAAGAAAAATAAAATTATGACGAAACACAATAATGTTCTTTATCACAGAACAGTGCCAAAGAGTTTTAAGTATAATGAAGTCGTTTGTCTAATATTTAAATGGTCCGAAAAATGTATACGACATTAATTTACTAAACAGAAGTATATGGGAGTTTTGTTAGTGAGTTAAAGACGCTTCGATGAACCTTTAGGTACCTTGTTGGCTTCAGGAAAGTCGGAAAGGGACACCGGGGCCATTGGCAACAGGCAACTGAAGGAACACGGGTGGGTTTTTGTCAGTAAAAGTCTGACACGCCCTCCTGCTCCGCCCAGAGCGGGAGAAGTCATTTGATGATTACCCACCCTCAAAAAAAAGGTACCTTGTTGGTGAATTATTACAATTCAATCTCAAAAACCTACCAAAATAAACCAAACTAAGTCCCTATAAAAGTAACAAAACTTTTTACAAATTACTGTTTCATGGCTTCTCCTATATCATAAGGGCAGGAACACATGACGCAGTTTCTTAAACATTTTTCTTTTAACGTATGCTAATGTTGGGATAAGCGCCAGTGGCTTGCAACTTTGTTGTTATCAAACTAGCTTGTTTGTAACATCCCTTAGGATTTGTTTTGGTAATACGAAAAATATTGGAAGGTTTAAGATGATGTATTTGAGTGGAGAATTGATTTTTGTGGATTTGTGTACTTACTTAAATATCTTCGTTTATTTCACTTTGTATTGTTGATTCAAAAAACAGAATATTACTTTATTGCACGCGAAGCGTTTGAGGCAGTGCATTTGACCTACCAAACAAAAAAGAATAGTTAAAATCGATTCATTGGCGGATGAAACGCGTAACATACACAAAAAAAAACATACAAACGAATTGGGAACCTCCTCCTGTTTGAAGAAGTCGGTTAAAAAATACCTCCTTTATCCATACATACACAAAATCTCTTAGGGGTCATTGAACTCCTTCGTACACGTTGAAATCGCGAAAAAAAATCAGCTGTTCCTTACATTTTTGTTCGCATTCGTCAAAATGTAGGGAACAGCTGATTTTTTTTTATCCTTCCTTATAAAGACGATTCTTTATGAACCTCTTCTCATCTAGCCCTCAAAACTGTCCACAAAATCGTTTCAAGGACTCGAAACCGTTGATATTATTAATTTCAAATTAAATTAATAATATTGGTCTGTCACTGTTAAGCCCAGACAGCCAACAAATACCTACATCTTTCTACCAGCACCCTCCCTCCCTTTCCTTCAATAATTTATTTTCAACATTCCCCCCATAATTTACCTGTACCTCAACAAATGCCAGGTGTTTATCATTAAAATATTTCAGTTGCAACGCTCAAACGACTCCAGTGCGCATGAACGAATCCCGTCTGACGCGTCGAAGATTTTATACCAACGAGTATTTTCTATGTAATAAAATTGATCACCGATAGTGTGGACTTGGGTTTAAAATGAAAAACAACATGCCCTTTGCAATTAAAAAAAAAATGTTTATGCATTTTAAGTTCAGAATTGCACAAAGGCAAATTAGTGCCTTTTGTGCCTGTGTTCGGATACAGTCCGGTTACTATGGTAACCAAGCAAATACTGGAATTTATCAAGGAAAAACAATACAGCTTGACGAGAAGTGTGCTAGTTCCATGTATATAACTTATTTTTGAAACTAGGTCAGGGTAAACACTTGTGTAGTTTAAAAAATTCAAATAGGTACACACTCAAATAGGTACACACACTTGCATAGTTACATGCTCTTTAGTACTTAGCATATCATCTGTATTCTAGCAGCAAAATGTCGATCTGTATAATGACGTGAAATCATGTGAGTTGAATTTATGGCTACAGTTTGCGAGTCGATGTTTCTACCACCCTTTATAATTATAGTGATTTTTCCTAGCCAGTATAAACTATACATCAAAGAGGTAATGCTGAATGATCCATGAGCTCAATTTTATAGAAAATCAAAGTGACACACGTTTAAAAAAAAGTCTTTCTGTATGTCATCGACATCATTCTCTTGTCCTTATCCCAATTTATTATTCTTCTTCTTCCATTCTTCTCTATTAGAAGAAGCAGCGGAAGCAGGAGAGCAGTCATCCCCGTTCTTGTCATATCATCTTTCAATAATCTACCTAATTATTGAAAAAATGTGACAAGTTCAAAGTCTTCGCGCCGTCTATATGTCCCAACAAACACAATTTTATTATGCGGTCTCTCTTTTTAACGCAATATCGAGTATTTCAAGTTGGTTCCTTTTGAAATTTTTTCGAGTGTGAAATTCGCTTTCATCCCATTTACTTTCGACTTAATGAAATTTTTGATACAGATCGTTCGAGGGGAAATACTGCGGCTTTTATTAAAAAAAATATTAATCATGTTAATTTATCCAATTAATTTTTAAGTTTTATTCGGATTGAATATGGATTAAATATAATGCGTTTTGATTTAAAAAAATCGGAGATTTAATTACGAAAATATTCGTTGATTATAATTTATCTATAAAATTCGAATTTTCTTGCAAATGTAGAAATATAGTATCAAGTTTATCTGACTATTTGCAGTTCTTTGACTACTGAGTAACTAAATTATTACTCTGTTAGTGAGTTTAGAGACAAAATTAGACCCATTCATTGCGACATGCACTCTGTACATTAATTAATACCATACCATACCATACCATCAACCAAAACAAAATTGTCGATTTCAAATTGAAAATATCACAAAATATTTTTTATTATTTTCCAATAAGTACCTATCGAGTATCAAATCGCCTAAAGCTAGATTCATTTATTAAAAGCAGGGGTGACCAACGCTTCTAGCTCCCTTCCTAGTAATCTTGACAATGTCCCGGGGCAATCGATTTCCTTTGTAGATTGAAATGGTAAACAAAGATATTGGCAATTTTTGCCATTTCTTCTCTTATTATGAGAACTTCCTTTACTTTTATGTTGCGGATATTAACGGATTTTTTGTATGAAGTTCTTAATGTAAATATTTTTTTTACGAAGTTTTTAATGTTTTAGGATCTTGAGAAGACAAGATACATAGACAAGCCAATGTTGTAGTTCGGATTATTTACAGAATTGAAATATTCAGTGGAGTTGTATCTTCCTACATACAGTCTGAATGTGTCTACTATTCGGATTGCGGTTAAAAATATCTTAATTTAAAATTAAGATTTTTTTAACCGCAATCCGAAGGCGAAACATTGGTGGTTAAAATTAAAACCAAATTAAATTTTACACTGCAATGAAACCCAGTCAAGCACAATAAAATTTATTAACCAAGCCAACAATTAAGCCTAAACCGTTAAAACTCCTTTTTTTTGTAATTGTTTATTTATTTTCAGGAGTCAGGGCTACACAGATGGGCCTGGGTCTATAGAAGTTCCTGTATCACAAGAGCCAACGAATACCTAATGAAACACCCTAGGTTTGAAAAAAGTCAACCCAAAAATTCCATTTAAGGAAAAAAAAAAATCCGACGCACATTCAAAAATATAGTAGCAACAAAATATAGAGGTAGAATTAGAGGAAATCCACGAACTAAACAGCCGAACCTAAGAACAGAAACTTTGAAGTGAAAAACGAAGTCTCAAAGCAGTGTTTAAAACATAATTAGTAAAGTAGGCACATTTTACATAAAATATTAATAGGCCAAATCAAACCTCCTAAATTTAAAATTCACTACAACTAAACTAACTGGCGGTTTGGATGTAAATGGTGAAGGAATAGATGTTTTGTGGCATAACATGGAAGAGGCCTTTGTCCAACATTGGTCTGCGATGGCTAACAGCAAGCAACCACAAAAATACAACCAATCCATATAATTAAAAAGTCAACCCAAATCCCAATTACGGAAAACAATATGTTCCAAATTACGATGTAGTACATCCAATTATGGTAGCAACAAATAAGGAGGTGGAATGAGAGGCAATCCCCGGACTAAACAGCGGAACCAATTTCAAGCTCATCCGTGTTTGTCAAAGTGCTTCCTTCGCGGCTACCAAGGATTTACGATGGAAATAAGTTTATGTTAAGTAGATTTGTTAATGTTTTCGGTAGTGGATGGATTCGGTGGTAGTGGAGAAGGGATTAATGGTGAAGTGAGTGTTGGCGGTGAGGGATTTGAGTTTGAGGATATAGGAGAGAAAAACGAGGTTGATGTGCAAGAAAATTTTGACTAGCTTGATCTGGATTTGAAAGTTAGTGAATGTTGAGGTTGGCATTGAAGATTAATTAATATACTGGATCAGTCCAAAATTAACATGAATATCCGAATCATCCCCCAAGTGATAATCAAAAAGATACAGGGTTTTTTTGCAGTACTGTCAACTATAATTCCTTCAAACAAATGATGCATATTTTAGATAAATATTGTAATTCAAGCTTTCAACGTACAGTTCTATTGATTATATCTTTCAAACTCAGAAGCAGGAGGAATCGATTGACAAAAACGACATAAAATCTAATCGAGAACGCTTAGTAACCACTAAAACTAAGGTACGGGAAGCCGTCGCCCAACGCAAGGCTCTTTGAAACTAAAAACCGGAAATTGCGTCGCGTCGCGTTGTCTTCCCTCAATGCCTAGACGCTGAACGTCTTCATTAGCGGCATAAATTAAAACGCTTTGCGACGATAAGGGAAGGGAATATTTCGTACGGTTATTGCTTTGGAAAATTTCATTGTGGTCGAGGGTAAGTAGTTGTTTTTCTTATTGTTGGTTTTCTTTTTGTCTTTGTTTTGAATTTATATTGTTTCGTTGGTTTCGCCCATGTTTCTTTCACCCAAGTCTTTTTCTAATGATTCTTCGTGTTCATGCGATTCATTTCATTTAAATTCTTTTCTCTTTACTTTAGATCTCACTACTTGAAATTCAGTGTCCGTTTCTCTAATATTAGCACTTTTTTGAACGACTTCACAAAGGTTATCAATTCGACACTTTTTTTTTACACCTTTTTTTCTCTTTTAACAGATGCGCATTCCATCGACACTCAAAATCGACAGATTTACTATGACATACATTTAAAGGGTCCTTAGATTGTTCAACATACTACTCCCCCTAAGCGGTAATACTTACCCTTTTTTTTTTTTGAGGGTGGGAAATCATCCAATGACTTCTCCCGCTCTGGGCGGAGCGGAAGGGCGTATCAGACTTTTACTGACTAAAACCCACCCTTGATCCTTCAGTTGCCTGTTGCCAAGGTCCCGGTATCTCTTTCGGACTAACCCGCAACCCTGGCGGGCATCGGTCCTAGCAGACCCCGCCAATTGTGCTGACATCTCTTTGAGGCGCGCGTGGAACACGACGCACCATTGACCCGGGCCTGGTCCTAATCGGACGGCGAGCTACCCATTGCTCGCCGTCAAGCGGTAATACCCTAACTTTCAATTTAAGACACCAAATAAACTCAAGAAAAACATCACTTTAAAAATAAAAACACGAAGAAAAATAACTAAACCTCCCTAATACCTCCACTTACACCAATTAACATACGGCCAGGAACAAAATGAATGAAAAACGGAAGAAAAAGTCGCTGCGTTCCAACAATGTTTGCAAGCGAAGTGCAATATTCCGTCTATTCTTAAAACAAACAGCGCGCGGAATGGAATTAAAATTTCCATCAGAATTGTTTGTGTAGGCTATACAGGAGATGGCGAGGGAAATATGACGTCACAACGTGGTAGTACATCAATGTCAATGGTGGTAAAAGTTGGTAGGACGTGGCTGTTGGCTGAGGGAAGTTCAAAGTGTCATTACAGTTGAAAACAGAATTTATTAGATTAAAATAAATAGGTACAGTCGAACAAGCTATTTGGTATACAGGCAGACAACTTGCTACTACTTTAAACAATTTTGTGAGTGTTTTCAGTAGTCCACAATCCTTTTACGTCACTCTTCTAATGCTCGGTTCCTATAAACAAAAACGAATCGTTTTGCTTACCAATGGTAGCTTTTTTTATTGCCAAACTGAGCAAATAAATAAATTCGTAAACTAATTTTACCTGTGATATCTACTTCCATATGGAAGGGTCTACTATGCAAAGTTATGAGGTTTTTGCTTCATTATTGGTAAAGATACAAGAGTCTTAATTTTAACCAATAACGGTTAGTTAATTATAGGAATCGGCCATAAGCCAGCTCAAAAAGTTAAATTACACAATCAAAACGAATTTTGGCAGTGTAGCGGAAAATGCTGCCTGGAATATATTTTGCCTGTCTATCAAATAGCTTGTTCGACTGTACATTGTCAAACAAAATAGTAATTTTATTGTTATCGGCTATTGGAGTTCAATGTCTTGAAAGGTGCTATGGTGTCAATAGGAAAAAAGGCAGATTGTGAATTTGAAATCTCATCTTTTGCACTACAGCAATAAAGCCTATTTTCCAAGAAACGTAAGCCCTTTTACAAGAATATTTAAATTAGGTAAAGAGATTAATATGACAATTTTGATTTAGATTTGTCCAATTCTCAATGCTATAAAAAATCTATCGCCTGTCTACCTAATTCAGACTTGTCGACCTGACTCAGAAAGTCTGACCTCACGTTTAGCAACGGCACTAACACGTACTCAACCAATCAGAAAACTACGATCTATCTAAAGCATAATAGTCTCTATTATCATATCCTATTTCTGTTCCAAATCATATCAGTTACGTATCTTTCCGAGGAAAACCATTTTACCAATCGAGGGTAATTGACTGATTTATCGAAAGGTGAGACCCAACCCACTTCCTGACACGCAATATTGGGCCACTAGATTGGTCACCAATAGAGGGGCTCGTAGGCCACACAGGTCGATCTTCGCGGTTAAGCAACTCTTGCCGAGGTCGGTCCGTGGATGGGTGACCATTCATTATAATACCGAGACCCCTCCGTGACTCGAGTTGTCATGCAACCCAATTGACATACGTAGATCTTTGACAGTCGTTATGGATCAGAAGCCCGAAAGTCTGACAATCCAGTCTTGCCAAGGGGTATTGTGTTACCCAGTAATTGCCTTGTGGAGGTCAAATATGCAGGCGATCCATGTAAAATACTGGTATTTGGCTGCTTCCGGCTAGACTAGAAGTCAACCCCAACATAGTAGGGAATGGCTAAAACACAAATAGTCCAGATTTCTAAAGAAAAAAAAAAAATCCAAGACTCGTCAAAGTTTTAATGAAATTAGTTCTCAAGTTAGAAAATAGGACACTTTTATAACTTGCAATGAGACCACCCTTTAAGTCGGCGACGTCAGCAAACCACTGTTCATAAGGATGAATTTTGCATTTTCTAGTCGCCGTGTTTTCATCTGCTAAGTTTTCTGGGAGAAAGAATGTGTTTAGCAATTCTGGGCTTAGTGTTTTGTGTCTGACAAATGTTTACGTGAAACGGTGAGACTTTAGCATGTTTAATTCTCATAAGATGTCTGAGTATGGTTCTTTGGTACATGATGAAATGAAATGAAATTGTTTATTCTGTAAATAGGATATTGGAATCACTTTTACACGTCATATTAAAAAGTTGTAAAAATAAGCTAGATGAGGTCGGCGTCTGACCACTCTGAGAAGAAAGGCCGAAACAAACTCCGAGGTCACAGTCTCTTTTAAAGTCCAGACATCTTGGTCAGGCCATATGAGGACCATGTAGATTAGAGTCCGAAATGGTCTTTTGAGGAAAGAACCACACTTTTTTTTTTTTTTTGAGTGTGGGAAATCATCCAATGACACTAATAGTGGAGCTGAACTCGGAACTTAAGGAGCTCAACGACTCGACGAACAATACCAAAGAAAGGACATTTGGGTAGGCCGCATAAAGTTCTCAAATTGCCAGACCTTCGTTAAATCTAACTGAGAACGAAAAAATAAAATAAAAATAAATATTCACATAGTCCTCACATTCACAATAAAACAATACTTTACAAAGTAATCATCATTCATATTATGATACTGCAACTCAACATTAGTATGAAAATAATTGGAGTTTACTGTTGAAGATCAATTCTGCACTTACTTCTTATCCTTTCTTTTTATTTTTCGTGTGTTTAGTACCAGAGTTTTAGTTTTTTTGTTGTATTTTTATGCTGCCGCTTCTGACTTAGCTTCACATGCCGTCGAGAAATATCTCTCATGCATGCCAGTTTCCACATGATGGATTTCTTCACCGCTTTCGAAGCAAGTGATAATTATAAAATACGCACATGAATCCGAAAAGTCAGAGGTGCGTGAATTGGGTTCGAACTCGAGACCTATCACTTGGCAGTCTGACGGTCACACCACTAGGTTATCACTCCTTATTGATTAACACCGTGATAATTATTGTCATCGTTTCACTATTATGTTCCTACTAGTTCATAGAAGGAAAACTTGACCCATGTTTTAGACATTAATCTATTTAACTTTTCCAATGACATTACCCAAAAAGAGTGTTGCCACATGTTCAATTATTTGCCTTAAACATTGATTGTCCATTATTTTCTTTAAAACCAGACAAAAAATCGCCACAAAAATACTATTTAAAAAGCGTGCCAAATTAACAGAATCGCAGGAAAGTGCCGCACAGAGATAATCGTGCAGTTACACCGCTATCTGAAACATCGCAATTTGCGTAAACAGCTCTCTTGCGCTGTATACAACGTTTTACCACTTACTTCCTACGTTGGGACCCGAAATATGTAGGTACTTATTACATTGTTGTAATGTCGGCTTATCTGAGGTGAGATAATCGTTGTCTTAATTTGGGACAAAAAATTGCTTTATCTATTTTTAGTTTTGTTATCCAAATTGCATAATATATTGTCCATTCTAGCTTTGTGTAAAAAAATAAGTAAATACTTTTTAATTCATCCAGGAAAATATTTTTTTTTAGATCAGCGGTCACCACTGTGATCGATGCCAATCACAATGAAACAGTTGATGTTTTCATGGCATCAACCATGAATACATCAACTGTGAAAAATAAATAAAGAATGTTTTTATTCTACTTATTGTTTGATTTTTCTGCTGTCTGTGCGGAAATTAATATGTTATTCATGAAAACAGAGCTTGTGGCTTTACACGTACTTTTTTCCGTGGCGAATTTAGAATAACCCATATATAAGTGATTAATTGAACAATTTGGATATATCCTAAGTGTAATCTCGGTCTCGATTTCGTGTAGGCAGACAGATTTGAAACGGGTCATCGCAATTAACATTCTGATCTTAAAAAGTTGCTCTTTATGTTAAGTGAAACAACCTATTTTTTCTTCACGGGAACTCGCAAACACCAGAACAAAATTAACATAAAAAACCATACGCTAAATAAAACCCGTATTTTCCTGTAAACTAATTCTTATCGTCCAAGAATCTCATTAGCTCAGAAAACCGTGAAATAATAAAAAAAGACTCCGTTCATAAAAGCCTTAAATCAACAGAACAAAAACTACATTAGCATACATTACATTGAGAATGCAGAGTTTTCAAGAACAATGGAGTCTCCAAAGTAATTTTCTTTTCTTTTAAAACTGCGTTTTAAATGTATTAAAAGTAACATTACTCGGAAAAACAGCTCGGAACTACTTTTTAGAAAATGTTACTAATTAAGTTTTTTAATTAACATTGTAATTGTGTTAGTTTCACGTTTATTTTTAGTTGTCAACGGGGAATTTACATAGCATATTCAGCTGCATCCGGTTAGACTGGAAGCCGACTCCAACATAGTTGGGAAAAGGCTAGGCAGATGATGATGAACGGAGAATTTACATAGGAAAGTAGTAAAGTTTAAGAAAAATGTACAAACTTTTCCAATTTTAAAACTATTGATGACCTACAGAAAATTGTTTATTATTAACTTAACAGTTAAGTTATGGTGATGCCAGGCTGATATGATCAACCAAAATCGGGTTATCACAATTATTCAATTGTTGGCTGCAGACCCCGTTGCTCTTCAGTACAGAATCTCTTCATAATAATTATTAATTATGTTCACTCAATATGTGTAGCACCTACGGCGCTACGCCGTAGCCGGTAAAGCACGAACGCGGGATGTGAAATTCGTTCGAAAATACAATTATCCCGTAGCATTCTGGTTATTTTTTTTTTGTGACAAACAAAATTATTACCATCCAAGATATGAATAAAGTCTTCAAACTATGTAAATTTTATGCGCGAAACGAGTATTTTCAATTTTAAAATCGGTTCGAATTTAATAAGTAACGTTATCTCCGCGCGTCCGGCCCACAAAGCTACGCCGCTGTAATATATTTATTCTTGTCTCTATTATCGCACATCAATTTGAAAAATCTATTCTAATTAAAATTCCAAACAGGTGAATTATTTAACAACTAGCTCCCTCGTGGATGTCGGTTATTATATACTTAAATCTTCCTCGTGTTCCTCACTCTATCCATTGGTGAAAACAGCATGAAAATCGCGGCGGAGGACTTTGTTTTATAATATGTAAGGATAATGATGTAATGTAATAATTGTAGGGTGTTAAAACTTTGATATTAGATACCTTTGTATACATCATCAGCTTTGCTGTGTAGGTATAGGTAACCTTATTATTAGTTTATATATATGCGGTAATCTTCGTAACTACTGATCCGAATCCGAAATTCATTCACTAGTGGTAAGCTACAGTAATGTCAAATATCATAGAATACATTTTATTCAAGAAATGCCAGGCGGATGAAGGTGCGGCCAGAAGCTAGTTCAGCCATAATAGAGAGACTTCGCAATAAAATGTTCAGATTTAAGGCGATAATTGCAATCAAAAGGACATCTTACATTGCACAGAAATAATGCATGCATGCAGGTATTGTGTAAAACGATGCAGTTTATTATGTAAAACGGTTAAACAGAACATTGCAGTGTGTTGTGTGTCACAGACTTTATAATTGCGGCGCTGACAACACAGCTACTGTCTGTCATGTTTGTCACGGAAACGAAAATTTCTATTTTTAAACATGTACACAACTTCAGAATCAAATAATAAAAAACGGCCGTCGCACATGAATGGTCCCGTATCACCGTGCAATATTTAATACAATTTATTTATGAAAAAACAAGTATCTTTGGTTTTAAATATAATTTATTTCTCAATGATTTACATACTCACAAAGTTTTAATAATAACATGTAGGTAATAATTAAGATAGTCCAAAGCGCTCGAACTTGTATGGGATTCCCTTTAATTTTTCACTTAATTGTATATTTTAAGTCAGACTGTGAAATTTTCAGAACAGAAAATGTACCTATTACGGTTCAAAGATACAACTCCATGACAGACGCACGGATGGATGGATAAGAGTCCCGTTGGCACCTTTTAGGATACAGAATTCTTAAAACAACTTAAAAAACACTTTTTATATAAATAAATAAAAAAAAAACTGAAGAAGCAATACCTAAACAGCCACACTGCAAGACAACATAAACGATCATCATATCCCACCATTACCATAAATGAAAGAGCCAGCGAATAATAAAATTACTTTTGTTTTCTTAATGTCGGCAAACTTTCTGCAGGATTTGTTTGAGCGAGTCCGTGAATTGTTATTAAAATTCGTACCAGCGCTGCTGAAGTTTTTACGTTAAAAGGATTGGATGTAAAAAGGTTAGAATAGTGCTCGTTTTGTGAAGTCTAGGTACTGTTATGAGAGCATATAAATAAGGCAATGGGAACTACGTAGATAGTTAAACTGGGTGGTGTGCATGTGAATTTTTTGTGCAAACGCTCGCGCAGTTTGAGAGAATTTGAAATGAATTCACCGAATTGTTTTCAACATACTTTTTTTGGAAAACCATTGAAGTTAGAAACTCAATGATAGACGGAAAGGTGCCTTTTAAACACGATTGATCTGGGGGCCTAAAATGGCTACTTTAGTAATTCCTCTAAAAGCAATTCATTTCCTGAATTCCCAGCTGTCATTAGCAATTCCTATAAATTGATACAAAAGCAATTCATAATTTGTGGACAGATGAATTATTTTGTAATAAGAATCGCACGCAGATCATATTATGCATTGTCAGTTTGTGATATTTTACGATGATTCATAATATTTTCTTATTATGATTCTTCCAAAGTGGCAGTTTTAAGCCCCTGTACTCGCAACTGGCGTGCGTGTATGACAAGATCTCACAATGATGAGTTTTTGACAGATTTTGCATGGCATATCTGTCAAAAACTTATCATTGTGACACGTTTGTAAATTAGTAGACTTGGCCCCCTGATGTATGAACGTAAACGAAGCAAAAGAAGTATGCAGGGATTGTAGCAAGCAGCGTTCTGTAGTTTGTTTCCTGTGAAGAAGACGTGAGTCATGTCTGAAGTGAAAACCTCATGATGATTTCCTTCACGACTACAATACTACAATACTAATAATGATGTACAAGTACATAAAAGGGGGGGAGGGGAAATAATCATTGTAGTGCATAAAAATATTCGTTCGCTGACAGCAGGCAAGTGCCCAAAAGGCTGGCAGCATTACCACGTTGCATGGCAATGCTGATTCTTTGGCCGAAGAATAGGCCAGCCCTCTAAGAAAGTAAGTAATTTATTTATTTCTCTCAAAAAGGTACATAATTATTTCGTACATGTCTATATTTCTGAATCAAACCTCTGATCACGTGACGAGTCGATTTAGGATGCTCATTAAACAATTTCATTTTTCTAAACACTTCTGCCAAACTGTACCAATTACAAAATCAGAAATATCATAATCTCTCCTCTCAGATTTCACCAACTGAAAGAAAGAAAGAAAGAAAAATAGGTTTATTTGTCACAGAAACACGTGCATACAAAAAGATCAGCAATTTTAACCAAAATAGATCTAAATACAATAAAAAATAAAAATAAAAAAAACATAATTATGAGATCAAGAGTATACAGATAAATAATCGGCAGCTGCACGTCATGACTGTGACAAGAAGGCTACCACTCAGCATGATGCTGCGCTATGGGGACCCACAGCACAGCGCTGATTTTCAGTGGTCACCCGAAAAAATAGAAACTGAAACTGAAACACTTCGAACTTCAACATCCTCCCAACTAATTAGCAAGACCTACATTTAAATACCAGGAAACTTTTAACATCTCAGGGAGAGGAAGTAATAAAACTCGAACGTGACCCACTCTGGGTTTCCTTCATATAATCTGCATTCCTGAAAGTATTATTTTCTCTAGACCTTTCCTGGACATGTCAAAAGAATGCCACTTTTCTTATTCTGTTGGCATGTTATCGCGAATGTTTTAGGCAATATGTAGATATTTTCGGGATAATAAACTGTTTTGGGTGATAAGGGGATATGGTGTGTCAGTTTATGTCCATTTTCATATACGGACTAGCCACTGCTCACGACTTCGCACATAAAATATATCGTACTAACTTCCGGCCGCGGCTTCGCCCGCGTGGTATATCGATGAAAAGTAGCCTATGTCCTTCACTGGGATGCCATCATAGTTCTGAAGATTACACCCTCCATACAAACTCACAGATACCTCTTGATATTATATTGAGTTGCCCACGAATTTATCTGCGATCCAGGTTGAAAAGTATCCTATGTTCTATTCCAAGTCATAGTTTACCCCTGTGCCAAATTTCATCGAAATCCGTTCAGCCGTTTTAGCGTGAAAGCGTTACAAACAAACAAACTCACTTTCGCATAGGTAGGGTAGTTAGGATTAGGATTAGGATAGTATAGATGACAGAAAGTCCATGAGAATCTCTACAACAGTCATGCGGCCAAAAGCATCACAGGCCATTGCAAGACTTTGCTCAACATTAGGCTAATGTCACACATTGACCCTAATCACATCTCTCTTTACCCCGAAGTCTCACAAAACGCAACCCTTATCTGCCTTCCTAAATACATAATTACTTCCAGCCTTCCATGTAAGACCAATCTGACCGTCAAGTCAAAACTTGGCAGCTTAAGCCCGAATCTTGGCACGTTGTCAGGGAGTATCCTGCCTAGTAATTTGAACTGGATTGAAATGTAAATGTAATTAAATGCAAATGTATTCAATTAATTGGGTGTTATAGCGAGCCATCGAGGGTTCGTTCGACTTCCATTAATTAACTTGTGTGTATTGTTTCTAGACTTGGCGTGGACATAAGTTTTGATTGTGAAATCTGAGGTTTAAACGGACAAGATATTCAGAAGCGAGGAGTTCTGTAGTTCCTGCCTACCTCCATGGGAAGAAGGCGTGATAGTATGTATGTAAAACATTAAGTTATAGCATTATTGCATTTTGTTCGATTTAGAATGTTCCAAGCGTAACCATTATAACAATCGAGATAAAGATCCGAGAATAGTATAACAAAACAATCGATTTAAATTGAAGACACAGCTTTCAGCACGCGTAGCATGAGCACTGTTTTGTCGACGGAAGAGTAGGCAAAAATGACGTTTCCTGTAGACAGTAAACAGTACGAGACGGCAGCAAAATAGAAAGAGTCAACTGCACTTTTTACGAAATTCACTCTTTTACATAATTCGACTCAGAATTCTTTGTTTTATCATAGGATTTATCGGTTGTCAGTGTGATTTTGACAATAAGGATAGAAAACTTTCTTCCGAAATAGTCTACATATAAAAAGACCTAGACAAACATCGTTAGAAATGAAAGACAAAATGACAGATTGTAGAAAGATTTCTACGGTGGATGTCAAAAATGAAGAAACGAACTGTCACTTTGTATAGAAAAACCTATGTCTATTCTTCGTAGAGATAGAAAGCGCCATGCTACGCCTGCAGGAGTATTGAAAGTTTCGAATATACAGGTACGTCTGAAATTGCATAAATGCGACAGAATGTGATAACAGTAGGTATATTTAAATAGGGGTCGTGCAAACTGGCGCGATATCGCGGGCGCGACAGGCATCGCTACGCTTGACGCGCCCGCGATAAGCCTGTTTGTAGCCTTAACTCAGTTCATCTCTTTCAATATTACTATATTATGTTCTCGATTTGAGATATTATCGAATGCCGGAGTACGTCGAAATTGACTCATGTCGGACTAGCATTGTTGTCGGAGAAGTATGACGTCGAAGTCACATTTCACATCACTTACTAGTTTAGTCATGTCCAAAAAGGCTTTGTCGGAATGCAGAAGTGTCGGGAATTAAGGATTTTCGAACTAAAGTAATTTCGAAATGACACTTTCATTTCGGAGTTCCATACTGTCGAAATAAAATCTTGTCGTGTTACCGTTTGTCAAAATAGTATTATCACAACATTTGACACAACTTATAAATACGCATCTACTCATTTATGCAGGAACATTATTTTCATGTAGACTCAATTTGCTGATCCTGAAAAAGCTGGTGAATGCTGTATCAGCACTTTTCATGCAAGTTTCAAGAGTCAACAGGGGGAAATTGATTGATGTCGCAAACAAACACAGCTACTGAATAACCATAGACAATGCAGGGTTGTGGAGTAAGCAGTTGAATAGTTAACTGGGGTATGCAATTTTGGCCTGAACTGTTTTAATACTTAGGTACTCGTACCTTTACACGAAGCTACAAGAATGTTTCCTTCAAGTCTAATTTCCAAATTGATAAAAAAGTATGCATTTCGGGATGGTTTTACTTTTCTTCGTCATCTGCCTAACCTTTTCCAAACTATGGTGGGGTCGGGTTCCAATCTAACCAGATGCAGCTGAATACCAGTATTTTACATGGTGCAACGGTCTATCTAACCTCCACGACCTAGACGACCACCAGTTCCAAAAATTCTTTTACTAATGGGAAGCCACAGTATAATAAAGTAGCAGTATTATGTCTAAGTAGTGACCTTGAAATAATTACCGAAAAAAAAAAACAAATAAACAAAAAATTTCACGAAGAGAAAGTCGCGGACAGAAGTCTAAGATTTCAAAGAGGAGGCTTTAATTATATTTTTCATTGAAAAGGTGTTGCTCTAAAATCCAATTTCATACAACTAAATGAGTTTTCTAGTTTCCTGATAGTCGTTAGTTACTGAAATCCACAACTCAATTAAACTTTAAACGCTCTCAACAGAACACCTTAGTGGATAGTTGCGTTAAAGACTATTCTTCACTCAAATTCCTATCTTAGTCTTCAGGTGTTAAGGTTTAAATTAAGTTTGAAAGTCAAGGTGTAGTTTGAGATTATTTTTATTCGCTCTGGCAATAAAGGTAAAGAGCTTAACGACAAACTTTGACTCTTTGGATCGGGGATTTGAAATCGGATAGTTAAAGAACATCTTAATACGGTTAAATTAAATTCCAACGTTTAGCTTATTTTATCTGAGTTTTTTGCTGAATCGTAGAGCACTGAATCTACGGGACGTGAGAAAAGCGGTTATTGCTACTTGGAGAAAACGAGCTCTGATAAGAATATGGCAACATTTTTCATTTCTTACATAACTAGTGTCGCATTTTTCCTGAGTAGCGGCAGGGTTAAAAAACACTACCTGAAAATGATAGATATTTAGAGGTATGAAGAACAGGGTTTAAAGTTCACTCATCCTCCATAGAAAAGGGAGGATCCTCCGATCAGACGGGTGTCGTGTCTGGCGGGCAACTGCCCAACGATTAATGTTGGGATACAAGATCCCAACATTAATCGTTAGGCAGTTGCCCAACATTTATGTTGATCACGCGGTAAACTCTAATTGCGCGATGTAGGATTTGGTGTAACGTCAGGTCTTAGATGCGTAGTTCGCATGTGGTGATGTAGATGACGCCACAGATACTTATAATGATAAATGTTAGTAAGTAATATTTCATCTACCTAAATGATTTGTCTTATAAGTGCTTACACGAACGGACAACTGCAGATGCGACTGCAGCCGCCGACGCGTCAAAGGCAGCAGAAACTGCAGCCGTCGACGCGTCTACGGCTGCCGCTGACGTGTGTCGACCGTTGCAGTCACTAAGTCATATTTAATTACACAGTGGGTACACAAGACGAAAAGCGATTGTGTATTTAAAGATAAAAACTAAACTAATTAAGGCTGTATGATTAATTGATCAAGTTCTTCGATTCAAAGATTGCGTTAGGTTCTTATCATCACAATTTTATTAATAAGATATAATGTTTTTTTTAATATTAGGGAGATATCTACCACACAATGTACCCTCCACAATTACTTGTAACTTTCGTTTTTAAGATGTTATAAATTTTGACGATCACCTATTTATAAACACATTAAACGTAAATTACTATTACTATAAATATCAAAGTAAGTAGAGTTAACAGTTATTACTTGTTCAGAACTCGCAAAATAGCATACTTTAAATGTAATTAAATAACCTACCTAGATGCTGTTACCTTGGTAACGGAATTGCTCTTTCATATAAAGGTGTGGTGTCAGTAGCTACTAGCGGGATGTTGTAGTTTTTTTTTTGTTTTCGTGTGGTTAGTGCCTAACCCGGTGTCAGAGAGACGTTTCATTGATGACAAATAAATATGAAATATTGTATAATTAAATATGAAATGATGGACATAAATAATTGCAATGACCATTCGGCAGAAACTTCATTCAATATTTATTTAATACAAAGGGTTTTGTAATGTGAAGTATATAATATATTATTATTAGGTAAGTATATTACGTAAACCTTAATTTATACTGTAACTACTTACAATTCTGTTCAACCGTCACGGTAAGACAAGCGAAATAGATAAGATTTATTGTTCATACGCACGAAGAGTAAAAGTAAATACGCTTCATGGATACCAGAGCAAATAAATTTAGAACAATAAAATAAGAAAGGTTCCACCTTTTATTTCAAAGACTTTTCTTGAATCTAAACAAGAACCTTTGTCAGTATTTTTTCCAAACAGATTTTGTATTTTTTCATTTTAAACTGAGTAATTACTGCCTACCGACATGAGACACGTTATTGAATGCCTTTTTTTAACGTTAACTCAGTTTCAACTATTGGTGATTTCTTTTATGTTAGCCACTGCTGACCAAAATATACCTACATTAAATTGATGTTTTTTGTATCTTTCTATCAATCAGACCCGGCCTAGACAAGTGACAATCGATTCGAAAGCTTTTCGTATTTCTACAACGACTCTCAACAGGATTGACATAAGGTTTTCGATAGCTTATGTCAGTCCTAGACATTTTTGCCTTTTCCATAATCGTTATCGCTGATAGAATGTCACTTTTTGTAGGGCCTCTGGTTGATCGAAGTGAAGACAATCTCCACGGTAGGGGTTTCTCAGATGGTTCCGATCTTCAGTCTATACGCGGCATTTCCCCGCAGACCAAGACCCACCTTTCATCATGCGCCGCATACGCTGTCATCTGTACACGTGAGGATCTAATGTCTGCAATGTCGAATGGTATTAGCATTGCAGAGTCAAACAAAAATGTAACTTGTTTTGAAACAATATTTGCTATCGACACGCTAAGAAACAGTAGACCATGAGAACTTTAGAACATCTCGAGAATATAAGTTAATCTTTAGTGCTAATCTTCAATTATCCGAAATCAATCTAATTACAGTTACTAGGTTGGTGCTATTCTGTAAAAATCTCACCGTGAGAATGAACGAAGTGAGCTTGAAGTGAACTGCATAGCTACTCTGTAACCATCTCACCGTGAAAACTTAGGTGGAGTGAGCGTGGCGTGAGCTGTCTTAATCGATACCTACTGATGCTAAGGCAGTGAAAGTTCACTTCAAGCTCACTTCACCTAAGTTTTCACGGTGAGATGGTTACAGAATAGTACCGCTGTCCGAGAAATTGACAACTTACTTCTCCTAAGTTTTCAAGGTAAGATTTTTACAGAATAGCACAAGTACCGTCTCAAACTGACACCCCACCTCAACGTCGTCAAATCCATTTCTACCAATTCATGTAATTTGTCATTAATTTGCGCCGAATTTAATTATTATGTATTACAGTGAGCACGAAATAGTTGTTTGCGTAAATTATTCACATTTCTCATTAATAATTGCGTTGAAATTACGTTTTGGGGGGTAAAATCAAAAGCGCCATCTTGTTTGCGTGGCTTTCCAGTTTAGAGTATGTAATTAATAGCGTATGTAATTAATAATGTTATTTTGGGCTGAATTTTCAGTAAAATTAATCTGCCTAGCGTTTTCCCAACTATATAATATGTTGAGGTGGGCTTCCAGTTTATGTAGCAGTCCGGGTGTAGCAGAACCCCTTATTTTACATAGATCGACTGCCTATCTGACCTCCACAACCCAGTTACTGGGTAACACGATACCCCTTTGTGAGACTGGTTGTCAGACTTTTGGGCTTTTAACTACCCGTAACGACTGTCAAAAATCTACGAATGACAGCTGGGATAAACGGCTTAACATGCTTTCCGAGGTACGGAGGGGTCTTGATAATGTAATGGCTGGTCACCTATCCACGAACCGACCGTGGCAAGTGTAGCTTAACCTTCGATCGACCTGTGCGGCTGTTATTATTTAGCCATTAGTCAGCCTTCCCAGTAATTGAAGAAAAATAATGTGAGCTATTTTCCGGGATATAAAATATCGATTTGGGACGCCTGTAGGCTATTGACACAGCTGCCAATTATTTGGTAAACTGTGTTACTAGCAGTATGTGATATGAATTTTCATTTATTAATACTGGCTTAATTAATTTATAGATAGTTTTTAGTCTAGTATCGAGTGATGCAAGAAGTTTTGTTAAACGCTTTTGTTATTTAGGGTGAATTTCACCAGAACTCAATTTAGTCTAGATAGTCGCGTTAAGGTTCATTGGTGAAATTCACCTTAAGCACTGTCAGTGTCAATATTACCCAATAATGGTAACACTGACAGCTTTTGAACGCAGTTTGGATATATGTTGTTTGCGTTCAGTTTCATTGGTGAAATCAGCCCTTAAACTCGTTTATATAAGAACCAAGGAAGAACACACACGCACAGAAATGTTTTGGTTAAATTTTATCTTTACCCGACTACGGCGAAGAAAAAAGGAGGGTTATGATTTTGACCGGTATGTATGTATGTATGTATGTATGTATGTTCATCTGTTCCCTCCTATCTTCCAAACCACTTATCACAATTTGACAAATGAGGTATCGTTACAAGTGTCGTGATTGTCCGCTGGTTATAGGCTATGTGAAGTCACATTAAATTAAAAATGGCGCCCTCTAGAGGACATAAAGTGAGGAACTTAAAAAAAAAAATGGTTTAATCGTACCATGTTGGGTATCAAATGAAAGGGCTTAATGAGCACATTTCAAAAATATATATATTATAACCCCAAAAGAATTTAAAAAAAAATCAAGTAATAAAAACTAAAACCCAACTACGACTTAAAAGGTATAAACAAGACACCACAGACAGACAAATTAAAAATCCGGAGTCACACGTAATCAGTTCGATTTATGCCCTAACACGTGTGACTCCAGATTTTTAATTTGTCTGTCTGTGGTGTCTTGTTTATACCTTTTAAGTCGTAGTTGGGTTTTAGTTTTTATTACTTGATTTTTTTTGTTTCTCGTATACAAGGCCGCATATCTATGGTAACACTGACACTGAGCTGATCTAGTTCAAATAAATAAATGATTACTGATTACTGTAGTGCAGAGTTTCAATAGAAGAAGAGGCTAGCTTATATAGGTACTGGTTTTGTTACGACAGACGTGCGGCCTACTGTACCTATTAATGCATAATCAGCCTATAATGTTCCCAATGCTGGGACACAGGCCTCCTCTCTGTGGGGTGGGCCGTAATCCACCACGCGGGTCCAGTGTGGGTTGATAAATGTCACATGGTTTTGAATTTTTGGTTCCAGGACATGCCGGTTTCGTCACTATGTTTTTCTTCACCGTTTTGAGAGCAGTGATGATGAAATAATGTACAGCTAGAACTCTGCGTCCAGCGCTCGGTGTGGTAACACGTCGTGTTCTGGTTTGCAATTGGTCAATCGTCATCCTGCAGGCCTAACATGACACACGCGACAACTACTCACGCGAGAGTGAGTAATTTTTGTCTATTTCATCACTTTTCTCGTTTTCTGACAGCGCTGCCATACAAAATACTCGACTCGTTCTGTCAAACTTGATGTTTTCTCTACAAACCCTAACATGACACCCAAGTTAACTCGACTTTTGACAATTAAACACGAGATAATCTCCGATTCTTCTGTCATTTACTCGTCGTCGATTTTTACGACGAGATGAGTAGACAAAATTATTATACCAAAAAAAAAAAAAAACTCCATAATAACATGGCAGTTTCTTAAATTGTTCTTATTTTAGTCATAATTTTATTTTGCAATATAATATGTAATATATAATAATGGAAAAAACTTAGTTTTAAACTATCTACATTGGAACGAAAGTTCCTTTCAGCAGCCACGAGAGAAACTGTGGCGGAGGGGAGCACTATTAAGTAGATGAGCATCACTTTCAGTAATAACCAGTCACTTTGGCAATTATGGTGATTAGTGAAGTCTAGGGATTATGGCTGTATGGCAGTATCATACCTTCGCAACATAATAGGATGGTGATTAACCACGATAAGTCTTTTGTGACAATATCAACCTTCGCTTGATCAAATGGCGATCATCGGCCCCTTTGTCATTTGTGGTGATTATTTAGTGAGTATACAGGATGAAATTTAATTAATTGGCATTATTATCCACGTATTAACCGTATCGTAATCTATTATTTTTCATTTACGACAACAATACTTATCGAAAAAGAAATGATATTTAAACTTATATTGTGCCACTAATTTTCATTTCCGTCATTTTGTATTTTAATTTCGGCATGCCAAAGAAAAATATTTAATTTTAATAAAAAAAGTCGGTTATAAAAGAGGTGGACGTAAAATTAATATAGTACATACTAATTCCATGCGTAAAATCGAATGAATGAAACCGAACCTTAAGGTGATGTTGCTATCATAAAAATGATTTGTTTTTAATAATTTGCTACATCGGTATCTCATCACGAGATAGAGAAGTGTCAAAGTGCCTTTTTCGGTTATACTCGTGCATAACGGTCATGGTAGGGATTAGAATGACGTCATAATCGACGACAAATATCGACAAAACGACAAAAAGAGCGTTCTCGCGCTTGTCATGTTAGCCCTGCTGAAGATGCCTCGTTGAGAGGTGAAACACGTGTCGATTTCTTACAGGGTTTTTATGACTCTTTAAGAATAGTCAAGCGGAATAGGTTACTAAATATATCAGCGTCTATTGTATTTCAGCTACAACTCGTAAGTCGCGGCCGTTAACACTGCTCTAATGGGCCACCACTGCTCTTACTTACTCTCTTGCTCTTGTTTTTACTGGGTCACCTATTAGTGATGAAGGAAGTATTTATAATTCAAGTAAAATATAAGGTACTAGCTCTTATATATCTTAAACAATAATATTATAATGTATTATTATTTAAAGTGGGTTAATTAAATAATAGCAGTACCTACGTATCTATTCCCGAGACACCAATTACAAACTCCTATCTACATAATAAGGAATATACATAACTACAGACCTGTTGAACAAACCCGAAACTATAATATTACATTATATCACGAGTTATATAACGTAATATTATCCTGAAGATCCCATACCGTTCATTGTTAACAACAACATAATCACATAGGGATTCATTTGTTTCAGTTACTGCTAGGGTTGCCAACTTTTTTTAAATAAAATTTAACGTTTGATTTGAATTTAGGATGAAAATCAGTAGGTATATATTTAACGTCATAGTTTTACTTACATATTTTTAGAGCTTTTTCGGAAGTTATTATTTTTAATATAAGATAAAATTAAAGTGGTGCTCATTTTGGGTTAGTTAATTTTTTTTTTTATAAAATCAATAATTTGAATACTTACTTTATTCTTATTAAAAAAATAAAAGTATCATAATAAAAAGGAAAAGAAAGTATCTATACTACTTACTACTCTTACTGTTACTTACTGTTCTTAGCCTCTTTTTACTCACAACATATTTGTAAATTTTATTATCATGAATTTTATTTTGAAATTATCAATAACAATCTAGCGCTAACAGAACCCTTTAAATTGTGAACTTTGTATAGTGTTTGGGTCAACAAGATACAGTATCTGCCTAATTTGGGACCCGCTATTTAATCTGACTATGTTTTTGTTGATTAGAATTTCATGCCATGTTACTTGTATGTCTGTGAACTATGTGTAAGTTAAATTAATTTATATGTCTGTTTTCGTACATTATGGCAACCCTAGCTATAGGCCCTATAAATTATAACACCCTTGTCAAAAGGCTTATGGGGCTTATGATGGTTTAAATACATGTAATGTTACTCTAAATAATATTTTAACAATGGTCCGATGATTTAATCGCTTGTTCGTTAATTTAAATTAATAATGACGTTTTACAATTTTTCAGGTTATATTTATTTATTAATTTATTTTATTATTTATGTACACACAGTATAATATAAAAAAGATACGACATAATTAAAATATGAGTACAAAGGTACTGCTTATTTCTTAAGAAATTTTTTCCAGCAGACCTGCGAAAGGAGAAATGAGAAAGAAATGTAGACAATGATGATGTATAAATTATTTTTCAAACTTTTCAAACATAAAGAGAGTCAGGTGTTTCAAAGACAAATATACAATTTATTTGTAGGATATGGAACAACCCAGAGGGCCTGGACAAAGTGACATTCTATCAGCGATAACGATGATGGAAAAGGCAAAAAATTATAGGACTGACATAAGCTATCGAAAAGCTTATTATTAGCTGGTGACAATCGATTTCAAAGCGTTTCGTATTTCTACAACGACTTTCAACAGTCCTGTTGAAAGTCGTTGTAGAAATACGAAACGCGATTGTCACCAGCTTGCCTAGGTACTCTGGTAGGTAAAGGTATGTGCGGGTTACATCTACTAATAAAAGAAGCATACGGATATTTACATTACAGCCACGTAAATGATAAATGAACCCGACTCGTATAATTACAGTCAAACTCATGCTAATCTTTCCGCAGAAACTGTATAAAGGAGTGAAATACTAACTTTAAGTGCTTAGAAACATAAGTTAGGAACACTAAAGTCGTAATTTGCTTGCTGCAGTGAACAATTAATCTAGATAAAGCTATAGAATCGTCTGAAAATTGGAGCCATTAGCTTGAAACAAGAACCGAGTATTACCGCAAAGATGGGGGGATTATTATACCAACAGGAAACATTGTTAGAACTATGTATTATAGTTATAAATAGCACCTACCATCTACCTAGCAGTACCATAGTACCATAAGTAGGTACCCAATGTACTTCGTTTGAACAATACAAAATTAACAATAATAAAACTAAAGAACGATGAATGATGAAATAATGATTGATATTATCATGAAACAAAGTTGCGCCCCGCGATTTCACCCGCGTCTCGATCCCGTGGGTATATCGGGATAAAAACTCCTAAGTCCTATTACAGGTCATGGTCTATCCCTGTGCCCAATTTCATCCAAATCCGTTCAGCCGTTTTAGCGCAAAAGCGCAACAAACAAACAAACTCACTTTCGCATTTATAATAATACTAGCTTTTGCTCACGGCTACGCCCGCGTGGTATGTCGATAAAAACTAGCCTATGTCCTTCCCCGGGATGCCATCTATCTCCTTGCCAAATTTTATCGAAATCCGTTCGGTGGTTTAGGCGTGCAAAGGTAACATACAGATAGACAGACAGACAGACAGTTAATTTCGAATTTATGTATGGATTGTAGTTAGGATTAGGATAATTAGGAAATTAGGATTCATTGTTGAAATGGAAGACCTCTTGTTAATGTGGCGCCAACTGGTGGCGTGAATTATCATGAAAACCCTCATTGAATTGGTCATTAAAGACCACCCACAGATAAAAAGGCGTTTATACTCCAAATAATAAAGCTATTTCCAAAAAATTGAGACCATAACATAACCGCGAAGATAAGAATTTGTTACTGTATAATAATGGTAACTACTTAGCAGTTATGTTAATAAGTTTTAAGTTCACATTAGTCGGACATAACACTGAAACTCGTTAGTGTTCAAGCACGAGAGAATAAAATATAAATTCACAAATCTACCCATTCTACACAATAAAACGGTTTCAGGAATAAGGGAGAGTATTCTCGAGTGCACTCGACATTATTAGAATTACTACAGATAGTTAATTGATTCAGGCGTGACTTTGCGGAAATCCATTATAAAATACAATAGACGCAGATATATTTAGTAACCTATTCCGCTTGACTATTCTTCAAGAGTCATAAAAACCCTGTAACAAATCGACACGTGTTTCACCTCTCAACGAGGCATCTTCAGGATGACGATTGACCAATTGCAAACCAGAACGCGACGTGTTACCACACCGAGCGCTGGACGCAAAGTGAATCAAATTGCCCGTCACGATTGACGCGAGGAGAAACACGTGTCGATATCTTACAGGGTTTTTATGACTCTTGAAGAATAGTCAAGCGGAATAAGTTACTAAATATATCTGCGTCTATTGTATTTTTTTTTTATTACTACGGAATTACTTATGTTTGTCGAAGATGACGTTATGATTACTTAATTCGATTTGGGGCTTGAGACTACGGCGGAACATTAAATACCTAGGGTGAGATTAAATTAGACAACAAAACGTCGCAGACGTGATGGGTATCGAAATCAAAACAAGGTAAAATGGTAAAGGTTTTTTCTCTCTCATATTTCATTTAAAAACACTAACAGCGGTCGTTGACCTCAAAAACATCATCAAATCTTTATTATTTTTTATTTTCCTTGTTTATTTATCGATATCCATCACTTCTGCGCGCAGTTTCGCTAGCTTCTTTAATCTGACAATCATTGAGATCACTCTGATTTATAAATAAATAAAATGTGAGGTACATTGAGTCTCATTTCATTTGAGAAAAGACGATAAGGGCAATGTCTCATTAATAATAATTTCATATTAAATATTATGATTGTAAAAACTACACATTAAATCACTATTAAAATTGTTGTCTGCTACCTACTAGTTACATAGCTACCATACTAGCCTGACTGACGCAGTTTGTTTATTCTAAGCCAAAATATGCTGACATAGTAAAAAAATGTTTATTCTAAGCCAAAATATGCCGACATAGTAAAAAAATTTTAGCCATTAATACCTGCGTGAATTTTTATCATAGTTTTAATTTACTGCTATTTAATATGCCTTCCACTCTAGCGTGTCAGTATATTTCAATATGGCGCATTTTTTCACAAACTCTGTTATAAAATTGTAATTTTAGATGCATGAAATATTTGTAAAGCTTCATGGTATTTATTTAAGTGATTGCGTATCAAATGGTTTTTTTTTGGGTTTTATATCATGTGCGAAAATATGAAGGTTTTTTGTAGGATAGGTTCGTGCGTGTGTTATCGTTTGACTTTAATGTTCTGTTAAAATCATGTCGTAGTGTTTTCTGTCCATCTCAGCACTTGAAACTTTTATGCTAAACAATGGCAATCATTTATCAACAAAATCGTGCAAAAGTTACCCAAAAATTATTTAAATATAAATAACTAGCGACGCACTCCTGCTTCGCAAGATTTTTACGACTTGACAAAACATCGAGATTTCTTAGTTGTATATTACTTTAATAGTAACGTAACGTATAAATATAAACCTTCCGGAATAAATTCTCTAAATGATGGTGAAAACCTCATTAAAATCTGTTACATGGTTTACAAGAACAACGCGGATATACAGACAAGCACGAAAAATGAATTTAATTTATAATAAGCATAGATTATCGAGTGCTACAGTGGTAGGCCCACTACCGCAATCTCTGAGTGTATTTCCACTTTTATTTGAGGATAAAAGCAAAATTTGGACAGACTCCAAATTAACTCTTAAGCCAACGACGCTATTATATGCATCAAAACTAATACCCACTGCATTTGGAGATAACTGAATTTCGTGTTTAGCTTTGGTACTAAAACACCAGTTGAAAAAACAAACTGATGAGTTATATTTTCCACTAGATAGCGATGCATCCCCATTAGCACAAGTAGACATATAAGTAATAATAGTAAAAATAATTAAAAGTAATTATATTTTTAAATGTTTTTTTATATTATCATTTTAATTCAAGAAATATTTAAAAATGTAATTATATAAGGGAGGAAATAAATTAACGAAATCATCCATCATCTGCCTAGCCTTTTCCCAACTATGTTGGGGTCGGCTTCCAGTCTAACCGGATGCAGCTGAATACCAGTATTTTACATGGAGCGACTGCCTATCTGACCTCCACAACCCAGTAACTGGGTAATACGATACCCCTTGGTTAGACTGGTTGTCAGACTTTCGTGCTTCTGACGATTCGTAACGACTGTCAAAGATCCACAAATGACAGCCGGGACCAATGGCTTAACGTGCTTTCCGAGGCACGGAGGAGTCTCGATATGTGAAAATGGTCACCCATCCACGGACCAACCCCGGCAAGCGTAGCTTAACCTGATGGATCGACCCGAGCGGCTGTTATTACTTAGCCACGAGCTTTAAATAAATTAACGAAATATTAAAAGTAATATTAATAATCGAGTGGCTCGTGGATAAATAATAACAACCACACTGGTCGATGGAAAGTTAAGCTATGCTTGCCACGGTCGGTTCGTGGATGGGTGACCAGCCATTAATATTGAGACCACTCCGTGTCTCGGAAAGTACGTTAAGCCGTTGGTCCCGGCTGTCATTCGTAAATCTTTGACAGTTGCTATGGGTAGTCAGAATCCTAGAAGTCTGACAACCAGTCTTACTGGATTGTCGAGGTCAGTTAAGCAGCCGGTCTATTTAAAAACTGGTATTCAGCTGCATCCGGTTAGACTGGAAGCCGGCAACAACATGTTTGGGAAAATGCTAGGCAGATTGATTGAATTAAAAGTAATATCATTATTCATTCGTTATCTTTTTAATGTGACATTAGATTGATGGTTAGGTGATCAGCTACAGATCACAGGGAGTCGAAGGACATAACAGTTACTCAAAACCGTTTGAAGAAGCAATTAATGGTATAGTACCTATGCTCAACTATAATTTGGCAAAAGTTCGCGAATCTAAAATGGAGAGAATATAAATTAGCCTTCAATAATATTATTCTAAAATAACATAACATTACGCCTGTATTCCCCGAAGGGTTAGGCAGAACACCCACATTTCGCCAGTTATGTTTAAGTCCCATGTAATAGGGGGCGAGCCTATTGCCATCAACCGGGCACATTCCAAACTCCGGGCCACTACTGAGAATAATTATTAAAAGAAAATAATATTCTAATTATAAAAAAAAAATATAAATATTTTTTTATTTTACTACTAAAGATAAAAAAAAAGAAAAAAAAAAAATATATAATATTATAACTTAGGTAATATTGTATATAAATATTCTAAATTAAGGCAAAATAGCCCTATTGGTATACTGTGATGTCCACCTACGGATCTGCATAACCTTATAAGTTACAATGGCGCGTTATTTATTATAGTTAGTTAACCGCTTCATGATAATTTTCCTATAAAACGGTTTTCCCGAATGGAATGCCGCTTGATCATAAGCTTGCATGCCACATGGCCTAATGAAGCGGTCTCATAGAATAGCCGTTCACCCCGATACTACCAATTTACGACCTATAATTATCTAATGCAGTGGTTGTCAACCTTTGCACTGGCATAATTTTATAATTATGTGTATTGTGCAACCACTAAAACTGAAACTTATTATTTTAGTATACAGGAAGGGTACTATCACGTGACATTCAAGAGACCGTATTTTCCCACTACTGGGGAAAGGTATTTCTAATCTCTTTCCACTGTTCCCAGTGCAAGGCGACTAAGAACGAGTCTTTATTGAAGGAGTGTAGCTCGTAATTACTTAGAATAGATCTGATACCTGTTTTTCTACCTCTCCAAAACCGACTCTTGAGAGAGCCACAAATATGGAGCAAGAACATAATAGCATCGTCAAAAGCCTTTGTACGACAGCGGCAGCACAGCGTAAAAGACAGTTTTATATTTGAATCAAAATAGGAAGTGCTATCTTTAATCAATCTGCCTAGCCTTTTCCCAACTATGTTGGGGTTAGCTTCCAGTCTAACCGGATGCAGCTGAATACCAGTATTTTACATAGAGCGACTGCCTATCTGATCTCCACAACCCAGAAACTGGGTAATACGATACCCCTTGGTAAGACTGGTTGTCAGACTTTCGGGCTTCTGACGACTCGTAAGGACTGTCAAAGATCCTCGAATGACAGCCGGAACCAATGGCTTAACGTGCTTTCCGAGGCACGGAGGAGTCTCAATATGTAAAGATGGTCACCCATTCACGGACCAACCCCGGCAAGCGTAGCTTAACCTGATGGATCGATCCGTGCGGCTGTTATTACTTAGCCACGAGCTCCTTTCTTCTCTCTAGTGCTATCTTTAATAATACCCCTTTAACGTACTCGTAAAAGTTTGAGTACCTAATCTAATCGATACGATGTACGTGAAATGATTGATTCGGGTATCGCGTGCGCCGATGATTGGCCTGGCCGATTGATGAAACAATGTCCATTGTCCATCGCTTGCATTGTTGGACAAACATAGTAATAAATCAATCAAACTCGCGTTGAACGCAGTAATTGCGGTCTAATTTATAAACTCCTGCCTTAATTTAAGATTTTAAAAGTAAAACCCTCTTTCTTCCTTTCTTTTCTATAATAAGGAAATGAAAATAGAGTTTTAAATATAATATTTATATACAAAATTAAATATATCTTCTTAATTAATAATAAAACAATCTTTATATACCGAGACTCCTCCGTGCCTCGGAAAAGCACGTTAAGCCGTTGGTCCCGGCTGTCATTTTTGGATCTTTGACAGTCGTTACGGGTCGTTAGAAGCCCGAAAGTCTGACAACCAGTCTTACCAAGGCGTATCGTACTACCCAATTACTGGGTTGAGGTGGTCAGATAGGTAGTCACTCCATGTAAAATACTGGTATTCAGCTGCTTCCGGTTAGACTGGCAGCCGACCCTAATAAAGTTGGGAAAAGGCTAGGCAGATTGAATTACAAAGTTTGATAACTTCTAACAAACGTTACAGATTACGCTACGAGAATTAAAAACAATTCGCCTGCTCCCATATCTTGCACCACTATGTAACATCACGCGCCCAGTAATCCTGGCGTGGTGCGACAACCATTGACAGGATTATGTGCAGTGGACCGTACTATAGCGGTATTAGGAGACGAATAAGTATTAGCTTAGTCTAGACCCGGCCGGGTAATTATATCAACGGATAATGTGGTTTATTAAGGAGGAGGTACCTACAGTACTGGGATGCTAACGATTTATATTCTCGGGTTATGCCTCTTATTGTCTCGGGTTGAAACGAACTTTAATTATTAACTTACTAAATGACTCGGTGAACCAGGTGAGACAAAATTTCGAATTTTCATATTTCCTAAACCATCCCAGTACCGAGGCAAACAAAACAAAAAACAAATTAAATCAGTTGAGCCATTTTCGAGTTTTTGCGAGACTAACGCACAGCAATTGTATTTCATGTTTATAGATAGATAGGTAAGTTGAGAAGAAAATATTAAACGTTCCAGAATGTTGACAAGGTCTGACTATTGTATGACCCCATACAATAGTCTGACCTTATAAAAAATTACGCGAGAATAAACATAAGTATTGTGTAACTCTTTTTTTTATTTACGTACGCTAGAGAAACTTAAGACGAGCTCGTGGCTAAGTAATAGCAGCCGCTCGGGTCGATCCATCAGGTTAAGCTACGCTTGCCGGGGTTGGTCCGTGGATGGGTGACCATTTTCACATATCGAGACTCCTCCGTGCCTCGGAAAGCACGTTAAGCCGTTGGTCCCGGCTGTCATTTATGGATCTTTGACAGTCGTTACGAGTCGTCAGAAGCACGAAAGTCTGGCAACCAGTCTAACCAAGGGGTATCGTATTACCCAGTAACTGGGTTGTGGAGTTCAGATAGGCAGTCCCTCCATGTAAAATACTGGTATTCAGCTGCATCCGGTTAGACTGGAAGCCGACCCCAACATAGTTGGGAAAAGGCTAGGCAGATGATGATGACGCTAAAGAATCTTAAATTATTTTTATTTCTTACCCAGATAGGGTAAGAATGGAAACAGCAATGTTTTTATCAAAAAACTCAGCGGATTCATTGGTCCATCTCAAGTCGAAGACTACTATTTAAAATAAATTATTTAAGCTTTGCACAATATACTTGATTACCTTCTTCGGTAATGACTTAAAATAATAAATAGTTATTATTGCTCATTTACCTACACAGTCTTTATAATTAACAAAGATGATAATAATATTTGAGACGGCGCGGCGACGATGCAAACATTTTGTACAATTAGTAATCCCCGCTACGGTGTCGTAGCTTGCGTAGTCAGGTGTCCGTAGCACTTGTAGCGCGCTACGAATGGTTTCGTAGCACCATAAATATGAAATATCATCCCGATACGTTGCCTTTATGGTTTCTACGTTTACGCAAAGGGGTAAGTTGAGTTCAGTTATCTGATACAAGGTTTAGAATAAACTGTTTGTTATTGTTTTAATTTCTTGATAATAATGGATCGATTGGACGAATTTTGTGAAAGATTAATTTTGGAAAAAGTGATCTGCTGACGGAAGTTAGCACAGTATATTTTCATTCGACTTTTGTCAGGCAAAAAAGCCAGAACTATTTTTTTAAGTATAAGGAACTCTAGAACTCATCCGCATGCCAATAGTACTCACATTTTTTCATGCTCTGCTGGGGAATGATCTGCCAAGTTCACGCACATGAAAAAGACGATGTTTCTAAACTAAAAATTATAGATTGAAAATTCTTTCTAAAAACACGTCAATAACTTTTATTATTTCATATTATATTCACTAATAACTTTTTTACCATTTTGGTGTCTACTTTTCAAAAAATATTTCCTTTATTTCTCAAATAAAACAATATTCTCCGACATAAAACCAAGAAACGAACTACACAACTCAAGTCACTTCGCCAATTTCCCATAATCCTAAGAAGAAATGTATGATATTTCCGCAATATTTCAAAATGAAACCAAGAACCTACAAATCCCGTCCGTCCTGTCCTGTATTGGATTATGAGGAAGTCGGATTGAATGTGATGACCGCAGAAAAGGACAGAAATAGGTACACGAAAGGGACATAACATACGTCGGCTATTAAGCCCCGCAGCGTAAAATTTCACGACACCGTAAACACTTCTATAAAGGAAATATGACGTAAGTTGCAATAACAATAAAAAAGTAATTTAAACTTTATAGAGTTTTTGTTAAGGTTGGTTTTTCTTTGGTAATGTTATTAAAAAGGCTTAATTTTGAAGGCGTGCCTATTTGGTCGTCGTTGGGATTTGAGATTTGTCGCTCATTTTTTTATTGGTGTCGCGGTATTATTATCGCCGTAAGGCACTTGTAGACAAATAGTTCTTTTCTTTTTTATGAAACGTTTTTATTGAGTTTTCTGTGATAAGTTCAGTCCTTGTGACTATTTATAGCCTCCCGGTTCTTATATTCTTTAACTTCTTATTCGCCATTTTGATCTACTGCTGCATAGAGATCTTCTTCCGGGCGAAGTTTAAAACCGCCAAAGTTTTAACCCCGTCTTCAATCCGTTTCGAATAGCCTGCGAAATCCAAATCTTATGCCGAGATCCGACGATCCGCGATTTTGCGGACGGACACGCACGACAGACGAGCACAGACCGCCACGCACCGCGCACCGAGGAACTTCCGATGTCTGCGATACCCCACACGTATACCCACGGTGCGTCGTGCGGGCTCGTCTGTACCCGTCCGCAATAAGGCGCACCGTCAGATCACGGCATTAAGATAGCCGTTTACAAGCAAAGCATCGTAGTTACTCTAAACGCGCCACTATCATGTAAACACACCCTAAAAGGGCTTCTAATTCCACCATCACCACAGCCTTTAAGACCTACCATGCATTAGAAGCCTTAAGCGACACATGTACATTATATTATCCATAAAATATGCACATACTATCAACATACCGAAAGCAAATTAAGTTCACATTATGCACCCTTCTGAATTGGTGCTAATAACCGGCCGGGTACGAACCCACGGCCCCCAGTGACATGGGGTGCTATTGAAAAACGTGGGTACCTGTCGTGAAAAGGATGCATTTCTATGGGAGACGAAATGATGGATGTCGGGTTTTTTAAAGGTTTATAATTTATGTGGTATTTTTTTTTTTTGGGTTTCATATTTTTGATTGAGGGATATTCAGTATGAGTTTTATTTATTTAGGACTAGATTTTGCCCGTGGCTTCACCCGCGTGAAGGTCGTAAATTGTCCGACAGGATCGTAGTACCGTGATACAAAAGTATCCTATGCCCTAACCCAAGTCATGGTCTACCCATGTGCCAAATTGCATCCAAATCCGTTCTGCCGTTTTAGCGTGAAAGCAAACACACAAACAAACTCATTTTCGCATTTATAATATTAGATATAGATAGAACAGAATAGAATACCTACTCGTAATGGGTAACATCATTTACTTACTTATGCTTTAACAATTATGTCCAACTCGCTATGTAAGTACTAATGTTTGAGCCAAAACTGCCAAACAATCCGGACTTCGTGGGGTAAGATTTGATCTTTGATAAACACCTAATGACATTCCGTGTTAAAATACCTAACAATCTATGAAACAACAGTCGTGTGTTTATAAATTTCCAAATCAAAAGAACCTATATAGAACTATAAGGATGCAGTAAACTTTACTTGCGCGATGCAGGATTTTGCATCGCGCAAATTGACACTCTACGTCTTTTTGCTATTTCATTTAACAATTATCAATGACAGTTGTGATTTGTATACAACATTATTTTTTGTTTATGCTAAACCCGAAAAGGGATCATTGAACTCATCATTTTGAACAACTTTTTCTATGGGACCAACCTTGAAATCGCGAATAAAAAATCAGCTGTTCCATACATTTGTGTTCACTTAAATCGAAAAAATGTAGGGAACAATTTGCTGATTTTTTTTGCGATTTCTAGTTTGGTCCCATAGAAAAAGTTTTTCAAAATGATGAGTACAATGACCCCTTTTCGGGTTTAGCATAAACAAAAAATAAAGTTGTTTATACGGACAATTTAAGTTGGTAGTAAAGTCAAACAAAACAAATACCAATCTGCCTTTAACTTTGTTCTTACTATCATTCATTTCACCTTTCAACAACAAAAACATATCTCGACGACTAATAACAATAGCATTCAGAAACTTCAACAAACATTTTCCTTACCTCCCGACTTCATTAAAGGTGGCGCGGATATTTCAATTAAATATAAAACAATGCAAGAAACTTCGCCATTTGTAACGACCGAACATTCAAAATAAACGTATGATTTATTCAAACTTCCATTTTGTTTTATAACTTGTAACAATTCGGGAATTATGAATCAAAGTTGCTTGATTATAATTTCAAAAGCGACTCTATGTTTATTAATGTAAATTGTGACCATTTGTGGTATTTCGTAATCAGCTGTGGTAGGATACTGCGTAGTTATGTACAGTCACGGACTTTAATTGATGAGCCACCTTCAAACTTTTCAATTTTGCAGTTTCGTATATTCACGAGATTACACGATTAAACACGAACTCAAATCGCACGCTCGTAAACAAGATGACAAATAAATTACTTTTAATCGGAAATAGTCTTATCCATAGAGGATGACTAATATGTTCTTAATGATAAAAATAAATACAATGTTGCATTAAGTTCATCCAATTTATTTGATACCGACCTCCTTTGAATCATAGCTCATTAGCTCGATAATTCTGAAAACTTAACTGAATACAGTGACAGTTGAAATATCGATGTCAGAGACGTTACTTTCGAACTTGTCGAAATTACTATGAATATTTCTCCATACGCTAACATTACTATCGCAGCAGTAACCTAGCAACGATTGTTTATCGTTGCTAGGTTACTGTTGCTAGACCTGCTATTGGTTGACTTTGGGTAGTCACTCTGCTGTCAAGTTTGTAGTTCTGGCATCACCCCTATAATCCCAAAGGGTTAGGCAGAGGTGTACCCATAGTGCACCCACATTTCGCCAGTTATGTTTGAGTCCCATGTAATATGGGGCAATACTGTTGAATCAAACCAAGGAACGACCGGATAATGTTTATTTCTGGCCATCATTTAAAGCTTTGAAGATAAACTTTAGAACGTATTCTTGTAGAATATTTCGTTTAGGGACGTTATCTAATCAAACAAAGATAAACAACGTCAACACCCAAGTGTTAGACTTGGTAATATTGCTGCACAGACGCAGCCAGCTTTACCAATTAAACTACCCACAAATTCTCACTACTAGCACCAATAAGGCAAACTATAACGTCAATTCCTATCTGATAGTTTTAGTGCCGAAACACATGAATATTTGGCACGTTTGTTGGCATAGTAACCAGTTGTTTTGGCACTTAACACCCGAGTCATTGCCGATTTGGCAGTCTTCGTTCGATGGGTGTTATGAGAATGCTGATGCAAAATGCATACAGAGACGGTGGTAGTACATTTAAATGGTTGTTGGGTGTCATAGCTATGTGGAATTGTGAAGTGTTATTTTATAGCTGCTTGTATGTGCAAGTGATTTGTGCAACTTTTTGAACCCAAGATTCTTGACTTCAATTAAGATTAAAATAGTATTATTTAAAAAATACAATAGACGTATATATATTTAATAACCTATTCCGCTTGACTATATATTCTTCAAGAGTCATAAAAAAGCTGGTCTTTTTGCGTACAGAGCTCGATTTGGTAACACGTCGCGTTCTGGTTTGCAATTGGTCAATCGTCAGCCTGAAGATGCCTCGTTGAGAGGTCAAACACTTGTCGATTTCTTACAGGGTTTTTATGAGTCTTGAAGAATAGTCAAGCGGAATAGGTTACTAAATATATGTGCGTCTATTGTATTTTATAATGGATTTCCGCAAAGTCACGCCTGAATCAATTAACTAGTATTATTTAATAAACAGGGTGTAAAAAGAGACATCACATAGCCGTCAACTACGCATTCTGTACATCAAATCAAGTAACATTGCACAAAAATATTTTCTGGGAAACGACTTTTATTTTTGGTGTGAAAAATCGCTGTTTACGATAGTACGCAACGTAACGCGCATGCAACGGTTCAGGGCCTTTAAATTTAAGTTATAGGTAACATTAAAACCTTGTTTTTTTATGTTTGAAAAACTTGGAACTTTGACCTTCAATATCTCCGTAACCAGAAGGTTCCCAGATATGGTCCAGAACAAAAAAATGATCACAAAATCGGGAATAACAAGTGACTTTCGGCTTCGTTATGTGTCTTTTTATTATACCCGTTATTTGTACATTACAGTTTGTTGGTATAAATATCATCATCTGCCTAGCCTTTTCCCAACCATGTTGGGGTCGGCTTCCAGTCTAACCAGATGCAGCTGAATACCAGCATTTTACATGGAGCGACTGCCTATCTGACCTCCACAACCCACAACATTTTTCTGGGGTATACTTTCATGTAGGACACTCCATTTTGCTATACTGTAATGTATACCCGTTTCACTGTCTATCCACTTTTAATTACGCTAATATATAGACAGACAAAGGGACGTTTAATTTTGTATGTTAGGTTTGAGATACTAGAAGAAATGAGGATAAAACAACGTTTATTAGAAAGGGAAATGTTTTTACTATAAAAATACAATTGGCATGAATTAGTCAAATTAAAAATAAGAATGTTTCGCGCGTCATGGACATTCATTTTAATATTCTGTCCTAAATCAAATCAAATTATTTATTTGCTGGAATGTAGGTATACAAATAAGGTCGTGAAGAAATAAAGTTGAGCCATACATTCTGCCCAAGATTCGACATGCAAAATTTAAATGAGTGAGTACGATCGATGCTATAACAAAAAATAAGATCACTAAACACAATTATCAGATAACAATTAACAGTTCAATACAATTAAAATGAATTCATTCAAAATGCAATGAATAAATAAACCAAAATAAGATCACCTAGACTCAGAATACCGAACGATTGCTTCGTTGCGGTCGGGTATATTTTAAAATACCTACGCGCAAAATCCTAAATCCGAAAGTATACCCAATGTCAACTCGGCCAGTGACGTCACAAATGTTAGGTAAAGGTACGCTTTAATGAATTAATTCTCGATTTCTGGATTTGAAAACATACCCGACGACAACACGGTCTCTGACGTCATGAGCGTTGTGTGCAGGTATAGATTCCATATACGAAACTAGGTAATACGATACCCCTTGGTAAGACTGGTTGTCAGACTTTCGGGCTTCTGACGACCCGTACCGACTGTTAAAGATCCACAAATGACAGCCGGGACCAACGGCTTAACGTGCTTTCCGAGACACGGTGGAGTCTCGATATGTAAAGATGGTCACCCATCCACGGACCAACCCCGGCAAGCGTAGCTTAACCTGATGGATCGACCCGTGCGGCTGTTATTACGTAGCCACGAGCTCCTCAGTTTGTTGGTATAAATATGCTATAGATAATTAATATTAGCTAAAATTCAATGATGTTCTATTCTATAATGCCAAAATGCCTACCTGAAAGCTAAAGGTACCTACATAATTAAAAAATCTGTACTTTATTAACATACACATAATCTAAAGACAAGACATGCGTATGATATTAAAGATTAAGGTAAAGTAAAGGAAAAGATTAATGTAATGAGGGTGATCCTTTGAACTTATATATTAAGACGAGTAATGTCATTAAATGAACTCACGTACATAATTTTCCAAACGCCTTAGCTTTACCCACAGTAGAAAGATGTATCTATGAAATTATATATTTTTTTGTACTCACTAGAACTAATATTTTGTACCTACAGATCATCATCTGCCTAGCCTTTTCCCAACTATGCTGTGGTCGGCTTCCAGTCTAACCGGATGCAGCTGAATACCAGTATTTTCATGGAGCGACTGCTATCTGACCTCACAACCCAGTTACTGGGTAACACTATAACCCTTGATAAGACTGGCTGTCAGACTTTCGGGCTTCTGACGACCCGTAACAACTATCAAAGATCTATAAATAACAGCCGGGACCAACAGCTTAACGTGCTTTCCGAGGCACGGTGAGGTCTTGGTATGTAAAGATGGTCAACCATCCACGGACCAACCGCGCCAAGCGTAGCTTAACCTGATTGATCGACCCGTGCGGCTGTTATTTCTTAGCCACAAGCCCCATATTACGTACCTACAGTTAAGGAATAAAAATATAAGCATGTTAAAAGGAATGAAAATTTAAGCAAGTTAATTTTTTCTTGCAGTTTATTCGTTTTCCAATGAATTGCCAAACTTAATAAGTATCAGTGAGCAGTGCACATTGTTCGCAGAGCGGATGGCCGATGGTACCGAAAGGTTCTGGAGTGGCGACCGCGTATCGGAAGGCGCAGCGTTGGAAGGCCTCCAATGAAATGAAATGAAATGAAATGAAATGAAATGAAATTGTTTATTCTGTAAATAGGATATTGGAATCACTTTTACACGTCATATTAAAAAGTTGTAAAAATAAGCTAGATGAGGTCGGCGTTTCCTATCTGACTACTCTGAGAAGAAAGGCCGAAACAAACTCAGAGGTCACCGTCTCCTTTAAAGTCCAGACATAATCTTGGTCAGGCCATATGAGGACCATGTAGATAAGAGTCTGAAATGGTCTTTTGAGGAAAGAACCACACAGATTTGAGTGGACCTGTCCAGTCAGTGCAAGCATTTGTCAGTAATAGTGGAGCTCAACTCAGAACTAAAGGAGCTCAACGACTCGACGAACAATACCAAAGAAAGGACGTTTGGGTAGGTCGCATAAAGTTCTCAAATTGCCAGACCTTCCCTAAAACTAACAGAACGAAAAATATATATCCACATAGTCCTCACATTCACAATAAAACAATACTTATAAGTAATCATCATGTCATTTTGTATATAATATTCAATAATGTCAATTTGTATATAAAACTGGTAGGTATATTTTTATGGCTTTCCATAATATTCAAAATGTCACAATGCTTAGCAGAGCGAGCAGCTCAATCCCATGCATTTTTGTCTTCTAAATAATCTGTGATTTTATAGTACCCTTTTTTACAAAGTTTGGTTTTAATACAGCTTTTAAATCGTTTAATGGGTAAGTTTCGAATGTCAATGGGAAGTTTGTTATAAAAGCGTATACATTGACCCATGAACGAGTTGCCTACTCTGTGGAGACGAGTGCGATGTACAGCAAGATTGTGTTTATTCCTGGTATTTAAACTATGAATATCGGACATTTTCTTAAACTTTGATATGTTTTTGTGTACATACAATAGGTTTTCAAATATATATTGTGAGGCTACAGTCAAAATATCTATTTCTTTGAATTTTTCTCGAAGGGAATCTCTTGGACCTAGGTTGTAAATGGCTCGAACAGCCCTTTTCTGTAAAACAAAGATAGCATTAATGTCCGCACAGGCTCCCCAGAGAAGAATCCCATAAGACAGAAGACTATGAAAAAAACTAAAATAAACAATTCTGGCTGTATCTACGTCAGTTATCTGTCTAATTTTTTTAACGGCATAGGCGGCCGAACTAAGCCTACCTGACAATTTTTCTATGTGTGGGCCCCATTGTAATTTACCGTCAATGGTTATTCCAAGAAAAACTGTCGATTCAACGGGGTCCAACTCTATTCCATTAACTTTAACATTGGTAGATAGCTGCCTGACATTTGGCGTTGAAAATTTAATGAGTTTAGTCTTTTTTTCATTCAAGAGGAGATTATTAACATTAAACCAATGCACAACTTTAGAGAGTGCATCGTTAACTTGTTCAAAATTGACTAACTGGCGTTTGATTTTAATTTCAATGAGTACACCGACGACTTTATGAAGGCCGCAGGAATCCACGGGAAGCGAGTAGTACAGGACCTATCAATGACGTTTGGAGGAGGACTTTGTCCAGCAGTGGACGTCCATCGGCGGAAATAATGATATTGATTTTTCCGACCACGTATTGCCAACATTAAAATTTTATGTAGAAATGACAGTTCGAAAAAGTGATATGCTTAGCATTTTCGATTCCTAATCGTACAAATTAGGCGTCAATAGATGACGAATAATACGTCACCTCATATTATTAAATACGTACATAATGATAACGTAACCAATCATTAATTTAATAAACATAATTGGTTTGAAACTCATACCATTCTTAGCGTGCTGCAGTAAGATAAAAATATAGCACAGATATTTTGATGACATTACACATAGGTCCCATGGTGTAATGGTTAGCACTCTGGACTTTGAATCCAGCGATCCGAGTTCAAATCTCGGTGGGACCTTGAAATTCAATATTTTAAGTTGTTTCGTATTTGTAATCTGTGATTGCTAATGACGCATTTTGTCGTAGATAACAATTGAAATGAGTAATTAATTAAATATTTTGAACTGATCTATTATTAAAGAATCGTTTATCGTCTTGTGGTTCTTTATGACTATAATAGATGGCGGTGTACCTAAGTCTTCATCTGTTGTTCCTTCAAGACTTTATATTTGTCATAATTTAATAATTTACACTCAGCAATGTCATTAAATTCAGAGAAGAGACTTCTTACCTTTTTTGCTTTCGGCTGTCAGTGAAATCCTACTACCTATGAAATCAGCTTTTTGTATGGGGAATTTTAAAGAAGTTGCATTTTGCATACTAACATTTTCTTAATCTACATATATAAAACAACCATGAACACAAAAAAATTGTGGTAATTTCTGCAAAAAAATGAGTAATTTTAAAGGTATGTTTTTTGTTTAGAAAACTATAAGTAATAAGGTTTTTTTACTATGGCTAGGTGTCTATGATGCTCATTATTCGATATAATAGTAAGCAATTGATGAATATTTTAAATCATAGAAGTGAAAATGCCAACTTCATAGGTCCACCCAATATTTGTTTGTTACGTAATTGTTTTTTCTTTATTTTCAGTTGCATGCTGTAATTTAAAAGAAAGAAGCAAGTCCTTGGTGTTACCAATCAACAGGTTAACGTTATATTTTAAGTATATCTTTGAATTATTGCTTCATTCCCTTTCAAAATAGTATCCTACTTGAAATGTCAATACGCCACAAAATTAAACCTTTCTAAAAATTTATATGTCGCAAACGAACAATCTATATAAAATTCCTATACTCGTATATGGGTAGTAATTTTTCCGATACATCTCAAATTATCACCATGGCGACGCCTGCGTCATCTCTTGTTGGTTCATTAACTTTTTGTTTTTTACAACGGTTTCAAGTACCAAGCGAGAAGCGATTTAAAGCGAATAAATGTTTTATCTATCTATCTATCTATCTATTTAAATGATATGGTTCTTATTAAACAAAAAAATTCAATCGCAATCGGCGCGCTTGTATGACCAGAGGCCCTAGACAAAGTGACATTCTATCAGCGATAACGATTATGGAAAAGGCAAAAATGTATAGGACTGACATATGCTATCGAAAAGCTTATGTCAATCCTGTTGAAAGTCGTTGTAGAAATACGAAACGCTTTCGAAGCGATTGTCACTTGTCTAGGCCCTCGGATGTATGAACGTAAACCATCCTTACGTAGTCTTTTTGCTTCGTTTACCTTCGTTTACGTGTACCGTAGTTTCTACCTACCCCCATGGGAAGAAGGAGTGATTTTATGTATGTATCTATGTACTGACAGTACAACTATTTTCTAAATGTTCTTCGGCAATCTTCGTGTTTGATGAAAACCGCTAAAATCTTGCACCTTACACCCATCACACAAATAAAAGTGAGTAAAAACTCTCACCAGTAAATCTTTATTGCCGTGCTGTTTGTCCTGTTATTTGTGCCAACGAGCAATATTTCGTTTTCTTTGACGACATCATTTTCCGTTGCCCGGAGTAATTGCTCGTATGTGACTCTCTTAGTAATAAAACATGTTTTACGCCACATTTTTTCGTATGTAACAATAAAGGAGGTAATGAAAATTGACAAGGTAAGTTGAAAAGTGCTTGCCCGGGTATTGTGGAATGTTTTTGTTTCTTTTGTTTGAAATGTAAGTAATGGAGCATGTAATAAACGTTTATTTGTATGTGCCTTAAGTAGGAATTTATTAAAATAGCTTCGTCTTCATTCGTATTGCCAAGAAATAGGTATGTATGTATGTATGTATAAGAAAAACTCATTTCGTGGTAAAAATAATAATTAAGCAGACAGCAAGGACCAGTGGTCTAGTGGTAAAGGCTTTTTTTTTTTTTTTTGGGTGGGAAATTATCAAATGACTTCTGCCGCTCTGGGCGGAGCGGAAGGGCGTGTCAGACTCTTACTGACTAAAACCCACCCGTGTTCCTTCAGTTGCCTGTTGCCAGGGTCCCGGTATCCCTTTCGGACTATTCCGCAACCCTGGCAGGTTGTATGTCCTGGCCAGTGACGTCACTGAAACGTTGTAATTATGATAGGTAATAAGTTAGAGTTTTCTTAGAGACCATATCAAACCCTGGTCCCATCATTTTCATGACAGCTGTCACTGCGGCCGTTATGTGGCGGCCACAATCCTGTTGAAAGTTGTTGTAGAAATACGAAACGCTTTGGAAGCGATTGTCACTTGTCTAGGCCCTCTGGCTACTTGCTTATTTTTGTATGTAAAGGTTTTAACATGTCACGTTTTACACAAAACACACCCAGCAATTTATATCCCAACAAAGTATGTATAAATTATAATCACGCTCTGGTAATGAAAGGCGCGCAAGTGACACGGTCGTAATTAGAAAAGTTGAATCCAAGCGGTGTTTGTAAAAATGCCATCTCCCGCGAAGGTCGATGGGAAATTTTTTAATTGGATACACAATACTCCGCCAAGTTGGTCTCGTGTTGGTCCCAGAGTGTTCAAAAAAAAGCAAGCAACTGCTTTTTTTTACAAAGAAGTGTAAAAATAAAGAAATTGCTGGTAATAGATTTAAAAGCTACAAAGTCAATAATTTTAGTACACACTGTGTAATTAATAATCGTTTTGTTTGTGAAAAGATGTTGCTGTACGTTCAAAGAACTAGACAATGCACATATTTACACTAATATTATAAACTTAAATCAAATCAATTTATTTGCTACAAAGTATTGGTACAATTTCGGTCTTAACATAAATAATCTAGATCCTTAATACTTAGTCATAATAATGTGACATGCAAACATTTGGGTTTATAATTATTATGATAGTCATTCATAATCCATTAAAGTTAAAACTGAGTATGAATGTTGTTAATTAAATGAATACACTTTTTAAAATACTATTAATGTCAGTCAGAGGGTAAATAATTAATACGATTATGGTTGTTATTTTCGAACCTCTTATTAAATATGCCACTAACTGAGTAAAAATTCTTTTCCCTAACCATACTTTAAGACACCTCGTAAAATTACTGGCTAAAAGATTTATTTTTGTATGTTTTTTTGTAATGTCAAAAAGTTCAGGACTGATTTTAAAAGTTCTTTCACCAGTAGAATGCTATAATTATCACTGAGTAACATCCTAATCATAATATAGTGTACTTGAATATATATATGAATTATCATTATCTCACTTTTATGTATCATGAAAATAGCTCATTGACTGCCCAAATATGTGCCGTGTGTGACTTATTTAATCATAACTAATATTATAAATGCGAAATTGAGTTTGTTTGTTTGTTTGTAACGCTTTCACGCTAAAACGGCTGAACGGATTTGGATGAAATTTGGCACAGGGGTAGACCTTGACCTGGAATAGGACATATAATACTTTTTATCTCGATAGTCTTACGGTATCAAGACTTATGCGGGTGAAACCGCGGGGTGCAGCTAGTAAGCTTAATTTATAAAGATACTAGCTCGCTGGTGGACTACGTTAGAAACTCGGTTTATTTTTGTAATCTGTAAGTGATCTTATAAATTGATCCGATTTAATGCTTTATCAGCATTCCTAAAACGACGGCAAACGTGTCAAAATTAAATACCAATAACAAACTCCTACCATTAATTTCGGACTCCCAATCGAACTTACAAAGAAATTTCATATAAATCGTTTCCGTTTGTTCCCGTAAGTAATAGTCCAAAATCTGTTCAAATTGGATAGGTAACAAGTTGGATGTGCCGCTGTAATGAACGGGATTCCGTACATACCGGAATGCGAAGACATTGCAGGTAGGAGTCTCCTTTTATTGGATTTCTCCACTTGAACTGCGAAAGCGTTTGAAAAAGGCTATATTGAGTTTTTCGGAGTCGCAGTGCGAATAGTTTTAGAAAGGCACGGTTTTCGCTGTTTTTTTTCGCGGTTCTGGGTCGCTGATTTTTAGAGGTGGGATTGCTGTTAGCAATTCTAGGTAACGCTGTTGCGTGGATCGTTTTGGGTTTTTTGTGGCATGTCGGTTCCATTCCACAGATTTTTGGGCGTTCGAATTTCTGTTTCAATTCCAGGTTGGCTTGTCGGTTTTCGATGACTAGGCGTATCAATGGTTTGTATTGCATACGGAATAAACAATTTTATAATCTTAAATTTTATTTTGTTGATTTTTCATTATGATAGTTAAGTTAAAGCAAGTTCACCATTTTATTATAAGTACTTAATTAAAAAGTTTACAAAATAAATAACTATTACAGGATTTAATAACAAAGAAATTAACAAATAAATATACATACAAGTTATGCGCGAAAAACATAACCCTTCCTTTGCAGTCGGGTAAAAACTTTTACGCATTCTGTTCATAAAAATAATTGCTGGATAACGGCTTTTATTTATCGTGTGAAAATTCGCTGTTTACGGTACATTAAGTTTATTGGAGCATGCAACAGTACAGGGATCGTGAGAGTATTAATTACTATGGATATATATTTTATAAAGTATTTTTTATTTAATACAACGTACAGTACAACTATTTTCTTAATTTAGATTGAGAGGATTAATTTAAAGTTAAGTTATAACATTCAAAAATTATTTTCAAAAAGTTGGAACTTTGACCTTGAAGATATCCGTAACCAGAAGGTACCCAGGTACGCTCCAGTAAAAAAGATCATAATAATATAAATAATAAATAAATAATAAATAAATAATGTTTATTTCCAGTAAAAATGATTACATAATTATGTTACAAGTACAGTAGTATGGTACAACATGAAGTGCATTGGGTATTATCTCCTGGCTCCCAAACTAGGTTAATAGCCTGTGACTTGGGGACCAGTGATTCCATAAAGGTATACATAGATGATCAAAATGTTTTAAAAATGATTACATAATTATGTTACAAGTACAGTAGTATGGTACAACATGAAGTGCATTGGGTATTATCTCCTGGCTCCCAAACTAGGTTAATAGCCTGTGACTTGGGGACCAGTGATTCCATAAAGGTATACATAGATGATCAAAATGTTTTAAAAAAGCTGTTTTCACCAGTAACATAGTGAACATAACAATACAATTATTTTTATGAGTATTCAAACAAGAAAAAGTGAGAATAATTAGTAATAAAAACTAATACGTAATTGAGTGAGAGTGAGTTAATCGTGTTAGGTGTATATGAAGAACAAGTAACTCTCGGGTTCATTAAGGATGTTTTTACACCCGTTATTTCTAAGCTACTTTTCAACTTCTCTTAAACTCTCCAACCACATCAGTCAACGAACCGAATTAACCTCAAAACGAACCTATTCTCAAGGCACTCGTTATTTCGATATCGGAAAGTGGATAAAGATGGCCCATCGTCGACATGGATAGCCGTCTGGAGACGTAAAGTGTAATTGTACCACTATCAGCCAGTATTTTTGTGAAGACCGCTTAATTTGTGTCAGCTAAAACGTTTTTCGATGAGATTAGGTGTAAAGGAGGTAAAACGATTTTTGATGACGTAACAGGATACCAGTAATAGGACGGTGGTCGAATTTATTGCGGAGTTTGCGATATCTTGGATTTCGGAGACCGATAAATATGTGATGTGCTTGCAATTTTTACTGTTGATGCAATCTTAGAAAACTTGTAAAATAAATTCAGGGAGAATTCGCCCCAAAGTGAACTATGGCAAGCAAGTGGACAGAGAGGTAGGTACCCATTTTAGGAACAACATAGCCAGGGTTAGTTATCGAAGTATTAGGTCATAAGTACTACCATAGGTATTTTATGTTTTATCAGTAGTACCTTAAAAACTTATGATTTATAATCGTCATCATCTGCCTAGCCTTTTCCCAACTATGTTGGGGTCCGGCTTTCCAGTCTAATCGGTATGATTTGTAATATTGACAGTATCTTTTCCATTTTTTAGGGTTCCGTACCCAAAGGATAAAACGGGACCCTATTACTAAGGCTCTGCTGTCTGTCCGTCTTTCACCAGGCTGGAACTCATGAACCGTGATAGTTAGACAGTTGAAATTTTGATGATGTATATCTGTTGCCGCTACAACAACAAATACTAAAAAACAGAATAAATTAAATATTTAAGGGGGCACCCATACAACAAACGTGATTTTTTTGCTCGTTTTTGCTTGATATTGAAAACAACAACAGCGTCTGCGCTTAAAATATTCACAGAATATTTAGTTACATATTCACTTTAAAAATAAATAATTAATTAAAAATAAAACAAATATTTAAGGGGGCTCCCATACAACAAACGTGATTTTTTTGCTCGTTTTTGCTTGATATTGAAAACAACAACAGCGTCTGCGCTTAAAATATTCACAGAATATTTAGTTACATATTCACTTTAAAAATAAATAATTAATTAAAAATAAAACAAATATTTAAGGGGGCTCCCATACAACAAACGTGATTTTTTTGCTCGTTTTTGCTTGATATTGAAAACAACAACAGCGTCTGCGCTTAAAATATTCACAGAATATTTAGTTACATATTCACTTTAAAAATAAATAATTAATTAAAAATAAAACAAATATTTAAGGGGGCTCCCATACAACAAACGTGTTTTTTTTTGCCGTTTTTATAGATAATGGTACGGAACCCTTCATGCGCGAGTCCGGCTCGCACTTGGCCGGTTTTTTAAATATTAAAGTTTCAAAATATACGATATTTTTCGCACTTATAATAAACTAGCTGCGCCCCACTGTTTCCCCGCGTAAGTTTCAATCCCGTGGGAATATCTCTCAAGGGTCTACCTAATTAAGATTTTTTTAACTCTAATCAAGACTGGAACGTGTTTGCATTGATCAGGAATACTCAAGTAAATGATCAGTTGATTATGGTTTAACGAAATTCGATTTTAAAAGCGTATACTTATGTATTTGAGAATAATCAGTTGAGATTTGCTACTTTTCTCAAATCAGAAACCGGGTGTTAGGCTACTATTTATCGACATACCACGCGAGCGAAGCCGCGGGCGGAAGCTAGTGGTTAAATGTCCTATTCTAGGTCATGGTCTACCCTTGTGCCAAATTTCATCCAAATCCGTTCAGCCGTTTTAGCGTGAAAGCGTAACAAACAAACTCGCATTTATATTATTAGTTAGGTTAATAATACCTACCAGCTTTGTTTTAGTACAGAATTTAAAGTTGTAATTAATATTGGGTCCCCACCTATCAAATTGGTGGTTTTTTTCTCACAAATAGAGAACCTCGTCACTTCTATGATTTAAAACATTCATCAATCGCTTGGTATTATATCGAATAATGACCATCATAGACAACTACCAATAGTGAAAAAACCCTATTACCTATAGTTTTCTAAACATAAAAAATACCTTAAAAATGACTCCTCATTTTGTTAGCGGAATTGACCACTATTTTTTTTTTAAGTTAGCCACAACTTATTTTTGTCGCTTAATCTAAGTGGCATACGTTATCTTAGTTTGTAAACATTAGTGCATAAACGTTTTAAAACATTAGTGTTAATGGTTGCTATATAAATTAAGAAAATGTTAGTATGAAAAATGCAACTTCTTTAAAATTCCCCATACAAAACACCAATTTCATAGGTGGGGACCTAATACTTTTATTCTAACTTCTAGGAAATGCAGCACCATTTTAGGTGCGTACATTTTACATGACATTTCACCTGAAAAGTCAATGTTTGTTCCTAAATGTAATAAAGTTGGCAACGAAACTAACTTGCAAAATGTTTTATGTTGCAGCTAAATCTTGCGTCGTGTGCTTACAGGTGTAAAAATACAAAGTTGCAGGACGCGAGTCGTATATAGCTTCAACAAACTACAGTAGGTACAGTAACATTAGAATGTTACTGTACCTACTGTAGTTTGTAAACTGTAGTTTGTTGAAGCTATGTAGGTACTTATGTCGATAGGTAGGTAGGTGCCGTTGATATATACATCAACAGGTGCTCACTTTTTATTCATGAAAGAAACAAAAAACGATAATAACTTACACCCTGTAAGGAACAGCCCTCCGCAGACTGATGGGATGAATTCAGCATATTATACTAAGACGATTGGTACATAAAATTATTTCAGGAACTTCTGATTTGCATTATTACCTCACGCGCAATGTATCGTTACCGTGGCAAAACCCGCGTAGCCGCACTCCCCGTGTCAGGGGGGGCGCGCTCGAGTATTTTAACATCCATTGCTGGTTTTTTTTATTTTAGCTGTTTTATTTACATAAATGGAGTTCTGCGTACAGATAATGTAATTTTACATTGAAACAAAGGAAAAGTAGCTGAAAAAACGATAAAAAAATGAAAACTTTCCTATGAAAATTTCCGGTGGAATATGATTCAAAATAAAGTGCTGAATGCCCCCTGTTAATTTGCGGAGGGCTGTCCCTTACACCCTGTATACAATAGACGTAGATATATTTATTAACCTATTCCGCTTAACTATTCCTCAAAAGTCATAAAAAGCCCTGTAAGAAATTGACACGTATTTCACCTCTCAAAAAGGTATCCTCAAGATGATGATTGACCAGTCGCGAACCCGAACACGACGTGTTGCCACGCCGAGCGTATTTTAGTGTGAAAACGTCACAAACAAACAAACTTTCACTTTCGCATTTATAATATTAGTTAAGATATTTATACTAGTTAGGATATTCACGCAGTAAAAAATCTATTCTCGGCTTACGTCCATTGATACATATAAAGTATTACAAGTCAACGTGTTTCTTGTTCCTTTACCTACGTGAAAAATAGATACCTATACTAGCACAAACACAAAGCTATTGTATTAATTCTCTGCCCTGCAACGGGCTTTTCAACTACACAATTATCAGTGAAAAATAAAAACGGCAAAACACCCCAGTGTTTGTGACGTAACACCTGCAAGTTACGAGCTAAGGCCCGGCTACACTGTTAACGATAAGATATGAAATGAAATTGTTTATTCTGTAAATAGAATTTCGGAATCACTATTAAACGTCAAATTAAAAAATTGTAAAAATAAGCTAGATGAGGTCGGCGTTTCCTGTCTGACAACTCTGAGAAGAAAGGCCGAAACAAAACAACTACCCATGGTTTGAGTGACAACGGTGTTTACCCTTACACCCTGTATTATGATGACACAGCCTAAGGCCAAACGCGATCATCGCGCGAGTATTACGCGAACGACGCGATCGTTTCTATGAACTTTGACGTACAAACGGGACTTGATTGATCGCGCGACTTTGTCAGACTGATATACACGATCGCCTTTGGTTAGAACGCGGGGTAGACTGTTTACTGACAATGGAAGTTTATAATACAATTTTTTTCTCAGCGGTAGGTGCACTATTAGTGGATTTTCAGCATTTATCTAAAAATGTTTCATGTTCTACGTGCCACTCTAACAACAAAATCACCGCCAGTAGGTACTATTAAATCTCCCCTCTTCGTATCAGACATTCGCTCTGTGTACACACACCTTAAAACGCATTTAATCACAGTTTAATCTACTAGATTGCGGCAAGACTTGCTTTGTTCTTCTCCGAACTTCACACCTGCGGTTGGAGAAGAATTGATTAAGTATAGGTATACCTGACTTTCAGTTTCCAATAGTATAAAATTTTTCCCTTGGACGTGCAGTTGATTGTACCTATTAGATTGTACAATGAGCGGAAAAACTTCTGGATTTTCTTTTTGGCTCCTTAGATAGTTGCCAGTTACTGGGTTGTGGAGGTCAGATAGGCAGTCGCTCCATGTAAAATACTGGTATTCAGCTGCATCCGGTTAGACTGGTAGCCGACCCCAACGGAAAAGGCTAGGCAGATTTAGATAGTTGCCAATTGAAAACAAATTCTTGTGATGATAATTATTTATGTGAATTTGTGGGTCAGTGACAGTCGGCACGAGTCAAATGTACCCGAATAATACTAGATATTTCACTCCCGATTACTGGTATTATTATTCGGGCCCAGTTGACTCGGGCCGAGCTCTCACTGACCTGTATTTGTTAGAGGCGGCTCGTGTGTTATTTACCCTCAGGTTTTCATGTGTTTTCTGTTAGTTTTTTTAAGCAGGAGAAGGAAAGAGGAGGTATCTTGAAAATAGTTTTGACAGTAATTTATACGAGTGTTAAAAAAATTAATTGTTTTTGTTTTTATTTCTGTTGTATTATATTTTTAAACTAAGTAGCTAAATAAACAAAATTAACACACACTGCAGTAACAGTACTATTGAAAATCAAAACAAAGTAACGACCATTTATCTTACGAACGTCAGCTAATAATTTCTGTTATACAAGCCAGTTGCACGCCAAACTTGCTCAGAACAAAAGACATACCTCGTCTTTCTAAGCTAACAATCAAGCCATAATATATTCAAATTACGGTACGATATAGAGGGAAAAAAGCGGCCAGCTGCAAGTCGGACTCGCACATGAAGGGTTCTGGATAACCGTACAATATTTTTTTAACACTACATACATTTTATTTTTAAATACTTTAGAAAAAAAAAACAAGAAAAAAAAACCGTTTCTTGCATATTTAATTTAACTTTATTTAGTTTATTTATTTTGTATCTTATATTTTACATTTTAAATATTTTTATAAAACATTTAAAAATATAAAAAATAGGAGCCCACCGGTATCGGGAACAGGGTCCAAGCTACGGGTGGTTGGGGCTCCTGAGAGAGGAACCTCCTAAGGATACGCGCCTTATCCAGAAGTACCGCTTAATTTATTTAAGTAACTTTATACTATTTTAATTAAATTGTTTTAACGTCCATAATATGTTTCCAATCTGTGAAAATTTCAGGTGTCTACCTATTACGGTTCAAAAGATACAGCCCTGTGAGAGATGAACGGACAGCAGAGCCTTAGTAATAGGGTCCCGATGGCACCCTTTGGGTGCGGAACCCTAAAAAAATCACTTTCTTCCCAAGCCTAATCCAGTTCGTTACATTCAGGATAATTTGACAGTAAGAAACTGTAGGGAATGAACTGAAATCCTTTGGTGATGCCAAATTGCCGGGCTGTGTGTGTCGGATATAGCAATATGAGGTTTTGCGCCGAGTGAAATATAATTTGCGAGGCTTTTAAATTTTGGTTTGGTGGCGTTTTACCTGTGGTTTTAGGGGGAGCCTGTGTTGAATTTAAATACGTGTAGCAAAATTTGTTTTTGCAGCTTATTATGTTTATTAAAATTAGAAAATATGACAGTATTAGTTTTATAAAATAATATACAATATTATAAATAAAAGTCGATTTTCGTGTCTTTCTGTGTAACCGCGTTGTTCTATAAACTATGCAACGGATTTTTATGCGGTTTTCACCATCATAAAGAGAATTTATTCGGGAAGGTTTTTTTGTGTATATTAATTATTGAACTGGCTTAAATAAATAAATTTCTACAGGGTGTTAGGGTAAACACCGTTATCCTTGCAACCAGTGGTTTGGTTTCATTTATAGAACGTAAAATCAATAGAAAATAACAACTTTTTTTTTTTTTTTTAATCTACATTTTACCACAAGAGACGCAACTTCGTTGACCTATGCGCTAGGGCAACGAACTTGCGTCTCAACACGGGCGGGGGGTACGGGATGTGACCTGACCGGCCGCGAACGCGACCCCTCCCTCAGTCAGTCAGCTGTTTCGCTAGAGAGCACGGTGTCGGATAGAAACTTTTTAAAATCTTTTAATGAAAATGAAGTTTTTTTTTTGTTGTGTTCGGTCATTTATTTTTATATTTAAGTCAACTACCCATGGTTTGAATGACAAGACTGTTTACCCTTACAGCCTGTATGTTTTATCCGTGTGAAGTAGGGGCGGGTCGCTAGTGATTTATGAGATAACTAGGTCTGATGAGATACAATAAATAAGGTTTAGTATTGCTATTTTTATCTGAAATCTTAATATGATCACTTTTTCTGAAAGTTTCACACGTAACTGTTATTGTTGTTTACTCTTGAAGGTCTTTGTTTTTTTTTGTATAATTATGATATGTTTGTGTAGTTCTAAATCTAAAAATTGGTACTTATTTATTACGATACACCAATTTGTATTCATTAAATCGTTATACATAATGGTGGTACTTTTTATTTAGAAGCCATTTATAGTTCAGAAGCAACTAGGTACTTAGAAATACTTAAATATAGACTTTTTTTTTTGAGGTTAGGAAATCATCCAAAGACTTCTCCCGCTCTGGGCGGAGCGGAAGGGCGTGTTAGACTTTTACTGACTAAAACCCACCCGTGTTCCTTCAGTTGCCTGTTGCCCGGTATCCCTTTCGGACTTTCCCGCAACCCTAAATTTAAATTTAGACTGCATCTATATTTTAGAAACAACTACAGGTACACAGGTTTAACACCAGCAAACGAATCACGTCCACCCCCAACTCAATTCCAAAGGTACGAACACAAAACCTTCAAAATAGAAGAAACAGACAGACAGACAGTCGAATCAGAGTACATCAGTTTATACAACACAATTTAACGGGGAACACAATTGTTACCGAACGTCCCCCGTCCATGCTATTGACGCGTCGGAAACGCACAATGCACGCGAAAATTTGCATACAGATACCGTGTTATACGTTTGTATAATATGTAGGTAACTCTCCAGTCTGTCGATATTATGAAGTGGGATGCGAACTGAAATAGATTTAACTTTAGACAATGGGTTGGGGTGGACGGAGGTAATGCAAGTGCTATGTAGTATGCTGATGTAGACAAATTTTAGTATGATAAGTTACTCATACTAAAATTGTACGCGTCTATTAAGTTCTACTTCTGCATGACGTATTTGGGCCATTATATATTTCTATGAATATTTTGTATATTTATTGTGATTATTTAAAATTAACTACCTATACTGATGGAATAATATTATTTTCCTGAGTCGAAGAGAGACTGAAAAAAAATATCGTACGATCGTCCTCATTTGTACATAATAAGAATGATAGCCAATTTAAAACAGTTTTGTAAGAAACTAAACCCTTCGCCACTGATACCCATACTTACTCCTAGGTCATTTCAAAAGATGGGATGATCTTATTTTCTTCCAGAAACAAGTGGAACACTTCAAAGCCAGATCTTCGAACTATCCTGGTTGCTAGAGGTACATACATACAAGTTTCTTTATAAACTCAAGAAACATTTCTCGTGGCGCACCGTCCTTGAGGTAAGCTCTCTAGAAGAGCGGTTATAATGCATAAACTGGAATATTCCAGACTTGTGTACGCACCACAAAAGGACAGGTCCGTTTCACAGTTAGACGTCATAAATTGCACAGACGTCTGAGTTTGGGATGATGTTTAATTTATGAGCGGAAGCGGGTCTATCCATGCGTGTTACGTTGATACGTCTCAATTATAATACCAGCCTATTACCGGGGCTCTTGACAACAGGCAACTGAAGGAACACGGGTGACATACGTGAGCATTAATCACCACGCTTGCTCAAGACTGGTTGGCGATTTCAGACTTATATCTTAACTAATATTATAAATGCGAAAGTGATAGTTTGTTTGTTTATTTGTTATGCTTTCATGCTAAAACGGCTGACCGGATTTGGATGTCACAAGAGTAGACCATGACCTGGAATAGGACATAGGTTACTTTGTATCCCGATATTCCCACGGGATCGAGACTTACGCGGGTGAAACAGCGGGGCGCAGCTAGTTAACTATAAGTCCAGGTTTCCTCACAATTTTTTCCTGGACCGCTGTCAATAATGTATGATAAAATCAGCATATGAATTGAAAAGTCACATTGGTACGTGGCCGGATCTGAACCCACCAACATCGTGCACAAGAGGCGATGCCTTATCCACTGCACCATCACAGCATAATACATCTCAATTACTATTCGGCGACGAAGTCTACATTACCGAAATTCTTTACTTAGCACAATGGTCGTCGTATTCGATAAACAACGCTGCGGACCTCCGCAGCACGCGGTCAGTACGCGGTACCTTTGTTAAGACCTCTTAACAAAGGTACCGCGAACTGAAGTAGGTCAAGCAAGAAGAGTCCAAAAATCGATTTTGAAACTAACTACTATCGCTGCGTATTATTTATTTTCTATGGATCTACAATTTTATGTGGGTGACATGATGAATGAAACACTATTATACATATTTTCCAAACATGAATATTATTTTTGGTTTCAAGAATATTATTTCTACAAAAATAACTTAAATTTTTTATAGGTACGTCAAATTAATTTAATTAACACCTTTATTTTTCCGTCCCGCTCTTCCTTCATCACTTGCGCCACCTCTTCTGTTTCATAGCAGCTAGCACAGAGGTGAATAAAGTAATTTAATAGTCCCCGAAAAGATGAGCACTTGTCGACTCCACGCCAGCTTTCGTCTCGCGTACATCTAACGTTTTCCTATGTTATTAGTTGGAAGAATTTATGAATATTATGGAGTCGTGTTTTATTATATTTTATTTTTGCGCCTCTGGCTGTGCTTCGTATTTCTAGAAGTGAAGTTAATAGGATTATGTTTCGTGGGAAATAAATTGCTTTCTTCTCTGACGGTTTGAGTTTTAATAATGATATAGAATAGTTTGAGAGTGTTATTAAAATTATAATATATGAAAGATCATCTTATAGTGCCATCTAAAAGATATATATGCCTTTGAATCAAGCACATGCATAATGCACACAGGGTGGCGATTTAGTCATGTTCTGCCCGCGGCTTCGCCCGCGTGGTATGTCAATAAAAAGTAGCCTATGTCCTTTCTCAGGCTAGACTATCTGTGAACCAAATTTCATTTAAATCGGTTCAGTAGTTTTGGCGTGGAAGACCGACAGACAGAGTTACTTTCGTATTTATAATATTAGTAAGGATTAGTAAGGAAATAAGGATATTAGTAGGGATTCTAGACAATGTACTTCACATAGCAACTATCAATCAATGTATTTCCAAAACAGCAACTTCAGAACTTACCAATATTCAATCAGAGCCGATGCTGAAGTATCCCAAATATCCAAGACTAAAATCAAAGGCTCGAAATTGACCGAACCTGAACTAACAGCCCCTCACTAAAACTAATAAGCAAACATATTCAAATTCACCCACGTCCCTATACTATAAACGTCAAACCACTTTGGTACGGTTGGACGACTTAACGCCAATCCGCCAATCACAGCTTAGCGACACCCAATACAGACGGGCGCATGGATTAATTGAATATATTTGCATTTCAACTCGGTTACATTTCCATTAGTTTTGTATTTAACGTATAAGGAATAGTGATGCGAGAATGTAATTGTTTATGGACGATTTCGTTAAAATTAATTATATTTTGGCTGTGTAAAATAATATGATTTAAGGCGAGGCGACGCGACAGCTCGACGCGACTCTGGTGGAACAATTTCTATGAAAACTTCAGGGAAATTGTTCTACCGGTGTCGCGTGGTGCCATCACGTCGCGTCTGCCTGCGAGAGCCTTTAAAGCCGTTTTGGGGCATTCAGGCTTTTTTTTTGGAAATGGTTATTTGGGTTATGATAAATGGTTATATATATGGTTTATGGATAAATGGTTATTAGTTATGAGCATTATGAAGCTGTACCAACGGTTACATACCTACCCAACAGTAACGATATATTGCAATTTGCCATCAAATTCACAAGTACTTTGTTAACACATTAACATTTGAGCTTGTTTTTTGGTTCGAATTAGTATTTTCATTTAATGCAGATATAATATCTAATAATACCCTGATGTTTCAAGACTCCAAAATAAGAAATTCCATTCATGACTTTTCACACTTGATGGATTAGGTCACCATTCTCAATTTCACCGTACAGCGGTTTCGTGTGATATTTCATTTTCGATTACACTAGTATAGTAGTACTATCCACTTTTCACTCTGTTTTCCAGTATCGACAATATTAAATATGTTTATTTATGATACATTTTACGTCATATTCATAACTCAACCTGCATCATATTTTAAGTCTGGCAGAAACTAATCTCTGTTATCAGTTGACACACGACGAGCAGTTTGAAGAAGGTTACACTACAGGTATTTAATTACGTAAAACAAATGAACTGCGTAAACGGTTTGGTTAAACTCAACTGAATTTACTTAAAATCATTCAAAATAATGGGTTACCTACCATGACGTGGCAAAAAAGGGAAAAAATGCAGGAATGCGCGTTTATTTCAGATAATTTTAATACTACATATTGGTATTCGACTTGAAATATAACATTAATTAATGACCTAGTAGAGATTTATGGAACAGGGTGTCACGTTTACTCATCCTCCGTAAAAAAGGGAGAGGACATCGGACGAGACGGATGTTGTATCGGTGGGCTTCTGCCCGACGATAATTGTCGGGACGTTGTATATATGCCAGTAAAGTAAAGTAAAGTAAACATTTATTTGCATTGATTGCAGGTACAGTAAATAAGATTTGACAATTATGAGTAACAATTTTTCCAAGGACGGTGCCAAGTCATCATGTGCTAGCACTATACTTTACATTACTTCAAACAATTCATAGAAATAAGTAGGGAGATGATGTTAAGACATCAGAGCCCTTAGTATATGACGTCATTTGTTTGTACGTCTGTTTGTTTGACGTCACGTCTCCGTAACGCCAGGAGTGTTTAACGAACTTCCAGAACGCAAGCGTGGCAGTGAATACATTACTAGTTTTAATATTTTGAGCCAAGCTTCAAGCCTTTGTTTCTTCTTGTGCTTCTCAGTATTGTATTTTACATAGACATAATTTGATCATTTATAATGCCATAGACGTTCATGTATTTTTATCAAACAGGCTGGTTCAAAGAGTTTTATCAAATGGGCATAAGGGTTGGACAGAAGATCTGCTGTAGTCCCCACATTTCGCCAGTTACGTGTAAGTCCCACGAAAGTGTAAAAATAAAAAAATAAAAAAATAATAGGGGGCGAGCCTATTACTATCAACCGGTCACAAATTGAGTCGCAAGGCTGCTTCCGAGAAATTCCTGATGGAAAAACCCAATAATACTTTGCCCAACCCGGGAATTGAACCCTGGACATCGTACTCAGCAGTAAAGCTTGCGAATACTATAGCAACGAGGCAGTCGGTAGGTCAGGTCATAAACCAATATAATAACCAACATCTCAGGAGGCTCTCATTGTGCGGCTGGGTCAAGGGCTTGATTCAGAAAGCAGTACTCCTGGACACGGCACGCATAGTGAGGAGGTTCCTCTCTCTAGAGCCCTGACCACCGGCAGCCTGGACCCTGATCCTGATGCCGATGGGCTACTACTTTTTATATTTTTTTGTTTTAATGTTTTTTATAAAAATATTTAAAATGTAAAGAATATGTGTTTAAAAAGAAATAATCATTCACCATTATCATTATTTTGTAAGGTAGGTATTTTAGAACTTGCGTCGAACAACTAATTCACAACTCGCACAACTAATTCTTGACTGCATAGTAGTAGTGTAGTGTGCTATACAGTCAGTAACTAATTCTTAACATGGTCGCCATGTTTTAGATTTAATCCTTAAACCTCTTACTGTAAAACACCGTTGATAGGTTTCAGCAGCATATAGTGTGTTTCAGAAATGTGAGGTCATATTTTAAGGGTGTGGTATCCAGGTCACAATTAATCTGCCTAGCCTTTTCCCAACTATGGTTGGGGTCGACTTCCAGTCTAATCGGATGCAGCTGAATACCAGTATTTTACATGGAGCGACTGTCTATCTGACCTCCATAACCCAGTAACTGGGTAACACGATACCTCTTGGTAAGACTGGTTGTCACAGTTTCGGGCTTCTGACGACCCGTAACGACTTTCAAAGATCCACGAATGACAGCCGGGATCAACGGCTTAACGTGCTTTCCGAGGCACGGAGGAGTCTCGGTATGTAAAGATGATCACCCATCCACGGACCAAACCCGATAATGGTAGCTTAACCTGATGGATCGACCCGTGCGGCTGTTATTACTTAGCCACGAGCTCCTCCCATTGGTACAGACCATAAAACTCAACAATTTTCTCCATGGGACCAATATAGTAATCGCGACAAAATATTGGGCTGTCTAATACGCTTATTCAGCCTATAATGTTCCCACTGCTGGGACACCGGCCTCCTCTCTGCGAGAGGGAGTGGGCCGTAGTCCATCATGCGGGCCCAGTGCGGGTTTGGTAGATGTCACATGTGTTCGAATATTTGGTTCTGGGACATGCCGGTTTCCTCACGATTTTTTCCTTCACCGTTTAAAAAACTAACAGATAAAAAACTTCAATACTTACTCAACCTATATGTATGGGACGGCTGATAATTTCTGAGTATTACGTCTACCAAATATATTATTTTTTCGACATGTCTTCTGATACCAACATACGAACCATATAGTTTTGATACAGGCCTCTGTAAGTTCAAACTTTTCAGAAACTGTATCATCATCATCATTTCAGCTCGTCTTCCACCGCTGGACATAGGCCTCAAATACATCAACATTCAAACAGTTCATTGATTCAGGCGAGACTTTGCGGAAATCCATTATAAAATATGTAGTAGTAGTTAGTGAGCTATTCCGCTTAACTATTCCTCAAGAGTCATAAAAAACCCTGTAAGAAATCGACACGTGTTTCACCTCTCAACGAGGCATACTCAGGATGACAATTGACCTATCGCGGACCCGAACACGAGGTATTGCCCCGTCGAGCGCCCGATCAGATACACTGAAGATGCCTCGTTGAGAGGTGAAACATATTTCTTACAGACATTTTTATGACTCTTGAGGAATAGATAAGCGGATGTTACTAAATAATATAATTATCTACGTCTATTGTATTTTACATCAACATTTCCTAGTCTCAACTATCTACATTTTCAAATAAGAGCAACAGATTTAATTTATCTCTTCGTAATGGTTTCCAGGGCAGCAGCTGTTAAAATATTACAGAACCGAAAGAATGGAAGCGTGATTATGAATATATTAGTTTAGTTTAGTTTTCCTGGTTCCCGTACTTCGTGCAACTTCATTATGTAAAAGTTTACAAAGCCTTTTATTAAAATTCAAATGTACCAGTTACCAGTTAAGTTTTAACGGACCAGTAACTTTGAATTAATGAACTACACTTTAATAACACAGTTACGAGTTAATTTTTCAAAGTGGTTTTGTTCAGAATTTGGCGTTTCATAAGAAAATTATTTCGTGTTTCATTTTTTTGAGGATGTTAATTTATTTTCGGTTTTTTCTTTAAAAAAGGAGAAAGTTAATAAGATAACAATTTTACCTTGAAAGTGTTTTTCCTGATTCAATTAGATACCTACTCGAACAGTTTTTAAACTGTAGGCACCAAAACCATTCATTTACTTTTAATTGGCAGTCAAAGCATGATTTCACTCTTCATGATGAAAATTTTATACAGTTACTTAGGAGGAGGTCATGTCTAAGTAATAACAGCCGCAAGGGTCGATCGATCAGGTTAATAATTTACTTATTTGAAAGGTACACCAACGACGTGTTCACTGGAATATTAACAAAAAAAAAATAACATAAGTGTTGAGTTATAGTGAACTAGTCACTTACAGGCGTACACAGCACTAACATAAAGACAGCTTCCAACAATTGTAGCAGCAGCAGCAGTTAAGCTACGCTTGCCAGGGTTAGTCCGTGGATAGGTGACCATCCTTACATGGCGAGACTCCTCCGTGGCTTGGAAAGTACGTTAAGCCGTTGGTGCCGGCTGTCATCGTGGATCTTTGACAGTCGTTACTGGTCGTCAGAAGCCCAAAAGTCTGACAACCAGTCTTACCAAGGGGTATCGCATTAACCAGTTACTAGGTTGTGGAGGTCAGATAGGCAGTTGCTCCATGTAAAATACTGGTATTCAGCAGCATCCGATTAGACTGGTAGCTGACCCCAATATACTTGGGAAAAGGCTAGGCAGATAGACATAAACACTAATTATATTAGAAGCTAACTTACTTTGTTTTTGTTCCGCGGTTTCAGTACCAAGAAAGCAACATTCTAACAAAAATGTTTAAACACCATAAAAATGCAACCACTTAAATGTACAAAAGACCCATTACAAAGATACTCATCCTAGAGAATACATTAAATTGAGTTCCCGGCGACAAAGAATACAAATAAAACATCGCAAACCATAAGAAAGTGCTCATTAAGAGTTCTAGTATATAAACAAAAGAAAAATTACTGCACGGGCGACAAAATATTAAAAAAAGCATGCAGATTTATGTCGCGACTTGTTTTGTGGCCAGAGAAACAGCGTCGGTGGAAGGAAGCGTGTTAAAAAAAGTTTGACAACTTCAGTTTGCACTGAATAATTGCTTATTTCGAAGAAACAGAAATAAACCAGTCTGAAAACAATCAAAATAAACTAGTCTAAACCTACTGATACTGAGTTTTAATTAAGTACTTTTATATAGATATTTTCGTTTATTTATTTTGTATCTTTTATATTTTCATTTTTAAATATTTTTATAAAAACATAAAAGATATTATTGTTAAGTGTTCAAGTAGATACGAAACCCTAATAAGCAATGTTATTAGATATTGTTATAATTATAATTAAAAAAATGTGTTGTATTAAATTTATACATTTAAATAATATGTTTAAATATTTTGTATTCCATTCCATGGCGAATTTTAAGATCTTATCTATAGAAATAAGAGCTTAAATGTACCATGTTTAAAATCAAATAAATATATTCTATTCTATGACCTGCAACAAAAAATAAGCATATTATTCGGTTGAAGGACACTGGACGAGAGACAGTATATGTTATAAAAATTATAACTACTTACTGAATTCATTGTGATCAAAATATATTTACTATTAAAAATGGGAAGAGACCAGACGGAATGACCATAATGCCTTGGCCTACCTACCTTGTAGGCCTTTGGTGTGGGATGCAACGTATGTCGACACCCTTGCGCCATCCCATCTTCCCAGCACGGCGGGCTGTGCTGGAGCTGCTGCTGCAAGTGCAGAAAACCTCAAACGGCGCAAATACTCCAATCTTATCGGGACGTATATGTTCGAGCCGTTTGGGGTTGAAACCCTAGGGCCATGGGGTCCGAGTGCCCACTTGGTTTTTCAAGACATCCTAGACGGCCTATTTTTTGGGCAAAGAATCAGCATTGCCATACAACGTGGCAATGCTGCCAGCCTTTTGGGCACTTTTCCTGTTGACAGCGATGCGGAAGAATTTTTTGATGCCCTTTGATAATTTTCCCTTGTACATAATTATTATTATAGATATTATAAGTCTTTGTTAGTTTTTAAATTAAGTTTGTTGGTTCAAATTAATGAACTTAGCATAAAACAATAAAACAGGTTACTAAATATTTCCTCAGCTATTAAAAATTATAATAATATAAAAAATTACAGCTCTCATGGCCCCAACATAAAAACATGGCGCAAGCTACAGTGTCAGTTACACTGGAAAAAATATTGTCGAGAAAAAGTCAGTGTGATAAGATACGAGAGGCGAATATTTTAAACAAGCTTTTTTAACCTTTACAGGGTTGAAATCATACTGATAATGGTAACGTTTTGAAGGAGATATTTATCTGTCGATTTTGAAACCATTCAAAGATTTTTTTTTATTGCTTTCAAAATATTTGTCACAATAAAGTGCTCCAAACAGCCAAGCCCAAGCTGATAGTGGTATGAGGTTTCATAGACAGAGGTGTACAGGTACATTTCGCCAACTATCTTTAAGTTTCCTGTATATAATAGGGGGCGAACCTATTGGCATCAACCGGGCACAAATCCAAACCCTGGGCTGCTACTGGGAAATTTCTGATTGAAAAAGCCCAATAACAATTTGCCCGACCTGGGAATGGAACTCAAGACCTCATGCTTAGCAGTAGCACTTGCGACCACTAGACCAACGAGGCAGTAAAAATAATATTATTTAAACGGGATAATTGGCAAAAACAAAACAAATGTAGCAGTTACCATGGCACCTAGCTCAATGACGTTTGGAGCTCCCCCCGCTTCCCCGCACGGTGACGGCGGGGCGCCACACAGGTAGCGAGGGGAGGATTGTGTACCGAGCCAGGTGCCATGTTAATGCGCACGGGTTGTACCTACCTATCATTCTTTCCAACGAGACACTAAAAATAATTATTTAAATGGGAAAATTGCCATAAAAACAAATGTAGCAGTTACCAATCTAAAACAATATTTTGTTCAAAGTTATGTACCTATCATTCTTTCACACAAACTATAATCCATAAATGTGTTTTTATTTTTACAACATTAATTTTAGAAAACAATAAATAAGTCTGGCGCAGACATAGTCCCAATGGGCACGTATTACGGGGAACATAGACATATTGAAGTCTCCTAATAGTTATAATCCCCAATACAGGACCGAAGGAGAAAAGACTAGAAAATAATAATATTTTTGAAAAGGAATTTGATAGAAATTATGTTTTTCGTTCCAGAATGAACAATAAAAATATCTCTGTTTTTGTAATTTGTAGAATGCTCGTGAGAATATGCTATTTTAACTTGTTATGGTTTTCTTTTATAAAACAAATAAGTAATTTAATTCATATTCTAGCAAAAGATTATTTTTTCAAACACAAATAAAATTCATTTTTACAAAAAAGACAAAAGTGTTATTCGTTACGGAGGCATCTCAGTTTCCCAAACCTATAAATTGTATGCTGTTTCTAAACATGCATGTAAGTAAAGATCTTAAAAAAAACGGTTGACTGTTATTTAAATTAAGACTTCAATTTCTCTTTCAAAATACTAAATTTATTTAGACTAAAATAGAAATATTTTTTAAAAAATCGACTACATTTTATTTATTTATTTATTAAAACATTATGCACAAGTAAAAACGACTGTACAAAGGCGGACTTAATGCCTGAGGCATTTTCTACCAGTCAACCTTAGGGTGATGCAGAGACAGACATGGCAGGTGCAACATAAGATAATACATATAACTTGAAAATAATGATTAATAATTAAATAAACATACATAGATGCATACATAAACATAATAAACATACATAGATACATACATATGAACAAAATAAAATTACTCATTTTCAACCCTTCCCATTTGCCATTTTATACCAACCGCATATTTTCCCGCAAAAAAAACAAAAACACACGCGGAAACTTCGTATTTATTAAAACATGATTACCTTCCCGGTCCCTCTATTAGTGGAGATTTCATTTAGTGGCGTATCCCCTAAATCGTTTAAGTTAAACCCGGGATTTTTCCCCAAGGTAAGGCATTAAAGGTGCATTTGCTATACTAATTGAAAAGAGGGGAAATATTATTGATTGGCTACCTTTTTTTGTTTGGAAATACTCTGGGATATTGTTCTTCTTAATTCTGTTTTGAAGTGTTTGTGTTGGATAAGTTAATTGGGTATCGATTTAAACATAGGGTGATATTGAGGATTTACTTGGCTGGTCTTGTGACGATCACATTAGTACAGCTTGGCAAAAAAGAGTTTGGAAAAAATGAGGGCGCCACTACCGCATATAGGTCACTTCAAATGGGAAATGAGTAAACAAATAGTTAAAAACGCTGCTTGTACTGACTCAAAAACCTACTAGCACTTGTCGGCAAAGTAGTTACTAAACTTTGCCTTTGGTCTGCATTACCTAAGTAAAATATTTAGTTTCATCTGTCACCGCATCATACTCTTTTTTGCCAAGCTGTAAATAATAATAATTATTATTTGTGATTGTTGCTATGAATCAGAATTAAACTATCAGAATGGAATAAATATTTATAGGCATTAAAAATAATAATATTATTAGTTCCAGAATTTTTCTTCAAGACGAAGAGTAAATTGACTCTTTACTGACCAGTATTGATAAAACCTTTCGATTTTTTGCGAATATTGAAGCTTTATAGTCCCACCGTCAAGAGAATGCATATTTAGATCCTTATTACTACTACGAGTAGAAATGGTCTAACTGACAGGTGTCAGAAACGAATTCTCTCGACGGTTGGACTGTAGTTTATAAATAATGCTGATTTCTGGTGTTAAGCTGGAACACACGAGATTAGTATGTTTATCCAAATTATATATTAGACAATGAGTAAGTAATATGAGTAAAACTAAGATTACTTAGAACATACACATGACATTATTTTTGAGCGTAGTTAGGTACGTAATGAGTTACAATTTATGCATACCCAAAAAAAGCTATATCACCATAACTGCCTGGCCACGGGACGGGCGGCGCGAACGGCGGTGCGGCGGGCGGTGCGGCGGGCGGTGCGGCGGGCAGTACATTTTTATTCATTTGTTTTAGTCGTACGACGCTTCGCGTGCGAAAATTCGCTGCAGCGGAATGTCCCGTGGCCGGGCGATAAGGCCGCCGTGACCTGACCCAAAAACCTATGTCACAACACAATTCCTTAATTCAGTTTGTCTGAAAAACAAATCACCATCATCAACAAACTTACAAAGAGGGTAGGTGTGACAAAAACAACAGAATTTACATAATTAATCCAAGGATCCTTGTGACATCGTACATATAAGGGGATTACGTTGAGGCAAATTGGATGTGGCCACTCTATTACATGTCATACAGTATTTCTACCTGGACGTTTTTGTTAGTCTGATGGGAGAGTACCGGATTAAGGTCTAGACAGGTGTGGGTTATATTTTTAATTGATTTGGTTTTCTGCTAATCAGGCAGAATCTTAGTACACAAATCTTAGCGATCACGATAACCTAATGGAACAAATTTTAATTAAAGGCAGATTTATCAGAATAGTACAGAACCACAGTAGGTAAAGAATATAAAATAAAAACCGGCCAAGTGCGAGTCGGACTCGCGCACGAAGGGTTCCGTACCATTATCTATAAAAACGGCAAAAAAATCACGTTTGTTGTATGGGAGCCCCCCTTAAACATTTATTTTATTTTTGTTTTAAATATTTGTTGTTATAGCGGCAACTGATATACATCATCTGTGAAAATTTCAACTGTCTAGCTATCACGGTTCATGAGATACAGCCTGGTGGCAGACGGACGGACGGACAGACAGACAGACAGCGGAGCCTTAGTAATAGGGTCCCGTTTTACCCTTTGTGTACGGAACCCTAAAAACACATGGAACTAATGAAAATGTTATCAATGCTCGTTTTTTTTTTTTCAGTGAAAATTATTTTTGCCTCAAATATGTTTATTATTTTTATTCTTCCTTGCTTTAGTTTGAGTTTGATATATTTTTTTTATGTAGTTACTACTCTTGTTGAAATAAATAAATAAACCGAGAGCACTGAAAGTATGCCAGCCATGACCGTTCCTGGATCATGTCTCATAATCTGGATCAATTGTTTCTGCTCCAGATTCTTTATCGGCTCCAAATTCGTCTGTCCGGTGTCCAAATCGATTCAGCGATTTCTGTTTTATACCTTTTCTATTGGTTTCCTTTTTTATATTTTTAGGGAGGCTCGTCAGATATTCTAAAAATATTGTAAATGACTTTTGCAAATAAAGAACTCTTTGATGGCTTAGGATTAATATTTTGGAAGAATTCTATCATACAGGTGAATTTGGTCAAAAATTGACTGGATTAATTAAATACTGCGGCTGCAAAAACTTTTTCTTTAACACGCTTCCGGAATCAAAGTAATTTTCTGGTTACAAAACTAAATTTAAGTATAAGTTTCAACAAGAGTTCCAACAGACATACTAACTTTTACATTTACAATCTTTTCTACACTAATTATTTATCTAGTGATAATAATCTACTCCACATGACAGTCTTTTGTTTCACGAAAGCAACATTAAAAAAATACAATAGACGCTGATATATTTAGTAACCTATTCCGCTTGCCTATTCTTTAAGAGTCATAAAAACCCTGTAAGAAATCAAAGCAACATTATTACTGCCCTAAAACCACTTCACTACACAAAAAATCTTCCCCAAAATGCCGAACAATAAAACATCTTCAAGTCCTTAGTATAAATAATAACCAACACAAATAACACGGCAGGCGGACGACCCGTCATAAGCCGATTACTGTACCATTCGGCCTTCCAATTTGCCAGGGTTTGCAAGGCAAATCTCCTCACACCTCGTACTCAATGAGAACCTTACAGAGGCGAAAATTACAAGGGATTGACACCAGTTCTGTGAACGGCTTTGGTGCCTTTTTTGGATATTATGTTCGAGTGATAAAAGTAGGAAAGGATGTGTGTTGATGTTCCTGTGTGTATATAGGTGGGAATTTAATTATGTAAAGGCTTTGTAAGGCGGGTATGTAATGTAAAGATGATGTCGTTCGTGAAAGAAGAAAGTCTTCTTATATTGACTTCAAAGACATATTTAGGTGCTACCTAATTTATTTAAGGAACTTCCGAAAAGCTGACCAGCAGCCGTAGCATGAGCACCGTTTTGTCGACGGAAGAGTAGACAAAAATGACGTTTCCTGTAGACAGTAGACAGTGCGAGACGGTAGCAAAATAGAAAGAGTAAGCTGCACTTTTTACGAAATTCACTCATTTACATAATTCGACTCAGAATTCTTTGTTTTATCATAGGATTTATCGGTTGTCAGTGTGATTTTGACAGTAAGGATAGAAAACTTTCTTCCGTAATAGTCTACATATAAAAATACCTAGACAAAGATCGTTAGAAATGAAAGACAAAATGACAGATTGTAGAAAGATTTCTACGGTGGATGTCAAAAATCAAGAAACGAACTGTCACTTTGTATAGAAAAAGCTATGTCTATTCTTCGTAGAGATAGAAAGCGCCATGCTACGCCTGCAGGTGGTTATTGGATAACTGCTTTTATGACATTGGCGAATACATGGATTATTGTAAAAATCAAGATGTTGTGATTTAGACGCATTTTTTATAAAAAACCTTATGGCTGGTGTAATGAAATACCTTTTCACTGCGAATCATTTCTGTATTTATATTACACACACACAAACTTGGTATATGTATACCTATAACAATATTTAACAAACTATTTAATTAGGTACTCAATATTATAACATTATACACTTGAGACTTCTTGACAACCGAGGCTTTACGAGAAATAACTTAAAAGCGAAGCGGCGCTCCAAACATTATGTTTCCATTCCGTTCCGTTACAAAAAACCAGTAGTTTTAAGGTAACTGTCAAATGAGATATTTTTAAACTTGATGATTACCCTTATAAAAAAATCATTTGAGTCAAATCAAAAAAAAAAAATTTTATAATTTAGAATCACTACAAATCTAATTATTATTTGAAAATTATGACAATGGCTTGTTCTCAATAGATATATCAGTAATAAGACCTTGTATTATCAAGATCTCAATGTCGATACTAAACATAAAATATACATAATATATTATTATTTTGGCACCATTTTTTATCCAGCCAGTAAGTCTGGCTTCTTTCATTTTTGAGGTCTCTCCATAACTCTGGAGTGTTGTCGAGTTTGAATATAGCCTTTATTCTGTATTGGCCAAATAATTGGGCTTTATTTCTCTATTGGCCAAAATGTAAAAATCCTTATAGATGAAAATATGCTGTCAATAAGAACAATATTCAAACGAACTTGGTGCGAACTTCGAACGAATTTTCTCGCCCGAAACGGGCGAATCAACACACTTCGTAAGTTAGTACTTGGATGGGTGACCGCCTGGGAATACAGCATGGCGTTAGTGTTTTGATTTCCATACTATTGTAGAATAAAGAACAGTACTTATCAATTTTGTTTGTGTCCTGAAAGAATACTTTTTACAGTCATTGTTTTTGTGACTAACTTTTTTTTTCATTGGGAGGATGGGCAAAAATATAAATTACTAGCTGCGCCCCGCGGTTTCACCCGCGTATGTCTCGATCCCGTGGGAATATCGGGTTAACAAGTATCCTATTTACCCATGTACCAAATTTTATCCAAATCGGCACAGCCGTTTTAGCGTGAAAGCGTAAGAAACCAACAAACTCACTTTCGCATTTATAATATTAGTTAGGATTACCATAATAATACCCGACCTCACCACCAAAAAACGATACTATGTATTGGTAAAATAAATACGAGTTTTATGTTTTTTTTTTTGACACATACCCAAAAATATACATCCTATATTATTTGCCCCAGCAGGCGTAGCATGGCGCTTTCTATCTCTACGAAGAATAGACATAGCTTTTTCTATACAAAGTGACATTTCTTTTCTTCATTTTTGACATTGCACCGTAGAAATCCTTCTACAATCTGTCATTTTGTATTTCATTTCTAACGATCTTTGTCTAGGGTCTTTTTGTATGTAGACTATTTCGGTTGTCGTACTGACTACACGAAACGTAATTTTTGTCTACTCTTCCGTCGACAAAACGGTGCTCATGCTACGCCTGCAGAGCAGAGCATAAGTACAGTAGCAGACGTAGAATTCACCTAAAAACAGATAATTACCAGGTAAGACAGTAGTTACATAATCTCCAACAGTTGATATAAATCCAGTATCACTCAAGTAGGCACATTTATAAGATAGCCTGATTAAAATGAATTAACCTCTAGATAATTGAAAGAGATGTTGTGTTCTGAGACATCCAGTTCATTACAAACTGCATATTAGATGCACTCAGCATAAGACTCCGTGGCGCAACGGTAGCGCGTCTGACTCCAGATCAGAAGGTTGCGTGTTCAAATCACGTCGGGGTCATAAAGTTGTTTTTTGTATGATTATTTTGATGAGTTCATGATTTTATCGCAATCCTAAGAACCTATGACCTATGTATGTATTTATAAATGGGTAATGGTATGTTTGTAAAAGATTTAACGTTGCGAAACGCTACCTGGACCAAGCCTACCTTTTGACCGAAATAATTTTTTTGTTGTATTATCTGTAGGTACGACGCCTACGCAGATAGTTGCGAGTTTATTAAATTGTGAATTGGCCCCAAAAAAAAAATGTAACAGCAACAAAGCAACACTTGTCTTGTTATTGGTTTCTAGGGTTCCGTACCCGAAGGGTGCCAAACGGTATCCAATTAGCCTCCGCTCCCGTCCATCTGTCTGTCAGCGGGCTGTATCTCATGAACGATAATAGGTAAACAATTCAAATTTTCACAGATTGTGTATTCCTATTGTGGCTATAACCACAAGTAATAAAATATAAACATAAAATAAAGTTAACAATCAAAGGTATATAGGATACAAGAAACGTGTTTTTTGCTAAATATTGTACGGTGGTATGGGACTCTTCTTGTGCGAGTCCGACTCGCACTTGGCCGGTTTTTTAATGTTATCTTTCAGTAAACTAAAAAAAATTGGATTGTTAATATCATTTTAGTTGCTGAATTGAAACTCGCCTTCCACGAAAAGTAGTAGAACTAAATAATGTACGGAGGTCGGGTTACTCAGTTACTTTCTAAACACAAAATGCAAAAAGTGCATTTTGACCCCGACGTGATTTGAACACGCAACCTTCTGATCTGGAGTCAGACGCGCTACCGTTGCGCCACGGAGTCGTGTGACACGAACGCTAATTTGAAGACATAGCTAAAACCATTTACTACCTAATGAATCTTTATCTGATAATAATTAATTTATAGCAATTCTATACAATCATTGATGGCCTCGGAAAGTACGATAAGCCGTTGGTCCCGGCTGACGGTTGAATCGTTTACAGTCGTTACGAATCGTCAGTAGCGCAAAAGTCTGACAACCAGTCTTACCAAATGTGTATCATGTTACACATGTAACTGGGTTGTGGAGGTCAGATAGGCAGTCGATCAGGGTAAAATATTGGTATTTAGCTGCATCCGGTTATCAGTCAAACCAGATGCAGCTAAATACCAATATTTAATGAAAGCCGACCCCAACATAGTTGGGAAAAAACTAAGCAGATTAATTATATACGTGATCCAACAAACTCAAATTCAATGCATTTATTTCAAATAAGCCAATTACAGGCACTTTTGAACTGTCAAGAGGTCGGTCAGTCAGAAAGATGAAGCTAGGTGCCCATTCCAAAGCGTAGTAGGTTCCTATGGAATTCTCCATAACGGGCAAGAAACTCCACTGACACTCTTTTAAATCAGAATATTAAGGTCGCACCCTACCTCATTTTATCAAAATTAAAACTGCAGTATTTTCGGCATAACAGAGGATCATGCTAAGCAATTTGTGATTGGGTGCGCCCTTAACACCATCTATTCGATACATTGACCTCTAAACAATAGAACTTTGCCCAAGGTACTCTATACCTAACAAATAAATAAAAGCTATCTACCATCTATTAAGGGAAGGTTCTAAAACAAACAGTCCAACAAAATGCGGTCATTAAGCTCCATTACGTTTGTCTCCATTAACTTATTTAATCTATGCCTTAATAGACACGCGATGGAGCGAAGCATTGGTTTTTGTTCAGAAAGGACATCTAAAAATAGATTCAAAGTCAAATCAATCTGCCTAGCCTTTTTCCAACTATGTTGGGGTCGGCTTCCAGTCTAACCGGATGCAGCTGAACACCAGATAAGGAAAAAAAAAAAAATTGATAAAAATAGATTCAAAGTCAGAAGATATAATAATCTTTATTATGATCTCATTATAAACAGGGTCAAATAAAATTATTTAGCGAAACTTTGCAAACGTGATGGGTACCAATATCTCTAAACCCGATAGTAAAAAAAGAATTGATGTTTTTTTTTTTTTACTTGAAGTATGAGCTGAGAAAATCTGTTTCCCTTTGTTTTATGGTACCAATCATGTCTGTGAATTTTACGCAAAAAACTTTTGAATCGTCAAAGATTCGGTCAGTCAGAAAGATGAAACTAGTTAAAGCATATTAGGATATTATGTAGAAGAACGGGCAAGAAACTCCCTGGTGAAAAGGCAGCCAAATAATTATTAATCTGAGTACTGAATTCAATTGACTGAAACTTACCTAACTCTCTCAATTTACCCAACTTCCGCTATTTCGTGATGTCTGTATGTTATGTAAGTAAACTATCTACTAAATTACGTAGTAGTATGTAATGCCAGAGGTTGCCGCAGTTATGTTAATTACATAATATTTGGAACTAAATTAACTGAAGCAAATGCGTGGCAGCTAATTAGACATCTCACAGCGTGTATAACTGACTTTAATTATGTGATAACCATCATCTTGCCATAGCAAAACCGACTCTATATTTCAACAAATATGGTTTATTTTAGAGTTCTAATGGACAGCAGGTTGTGTTCGCGTTATTTAAATTGGTGCACTTGTTTCGTGTAACTGTTTGTGATGTTATTGAATAATATTTTATTTTATGTTGGATTCGCGAGGCTTTGATGAAAGCATTTATTAGCACGCGCTGAAATAACAAGTTAATATTCGTTGCAAATTCCAACACGAAGCAAGCAAAAAGAAATAATTGCACACAATTTTGTTTATTTTCAGCATGATATATTATTTTGAAATATTTCATGCACTAAACTAATCTATCCATTAATAAGTCATGAGTAATAAAATGGATAGCTTAGTCAAAAAAAAATTAAACTTGGATTCGGTTAGCTAGACAGAAGTAGGAACTTCACGGTTTTTTTTTTGTAATATAAAACTGTTTATTATTCCAATAAATCGCAAAAATACCATCACTATCACTGTCATCCTGCCTAGCCTTTTCCCAACCAATTTGGGGTCATCTTCCAGTCTAACCGGATACAGCTGAATACCAGTATTTTACATGGAGCGACTGCCTATCTGACCTCCACAACCCAGTAACTGGGTAACACGATACCCCTTGGTAAGACTAGTTTTGTCAGACTTTCGGGCTTCTGACAACCCGTAACAATAACTGTCAAATATGTACAAATGACAGCCGGGACCAACGGCTTAACATGCTTTCCGAGGCACGGAGGAGTCTCGATATGCAAAAGATGGTCACCCATCCACGGACCAGCCCCAGCAAGCGTAGCTTAACCCGATGGGTCGACCCATGCGGCTGTTATTACTTAGCCACGAGCTCCTCATCACCATCACTATCACTGTACCTGCGAAATTCCTTTTGATAAGTTTTTGAGAAATACGTTCAATGGGTACACAAAACTCAACAAGGTAACCGACAACATGAGTATTTAGCCGCTTGTTCGCTTCAGTATCCCACGCCCAAACAAATCCGTTCCTACCTTTCCAACATTTCATCAGACGAAATCTTGAAACCGAGTAATGTACGTGTAGACACTACTTCAGCCAAATGAAGAGGTGGATCACGCATCGATACATATCCGAGAAGCGTCGAGTATGGATCCGAATCGATTATTACGGATAACAGCTCTCGAGTTCTCGAGTCGAGTAGTGAGCGATTCAGTAGTGGTGTAGTCGGATGGTTAAGTAAGGTAAGAATGTGTTTGTACCTGTTGTCAGTGTGTTCGTGAATACGGTTTAGGTTAAGGGGGATGCGCAAAGGTAGCCCGCGAAATTCAAATTTTCTCACGATTTTTGCAATTTGCAGGTCAGTATCAGGTTGTATGTTGATCTAAATATGATTCGCGGCCGTAACAAATATGGATTTACAGAATTATAATCATTAGAATCAGCAATACAACTGCTTAAGTTCGTATAACTTACTTTAACTACATAGCTAAGTAGATACCTACCAAATTTATGTGTATGTATGTAGGCGTATGTTATGAGGTATTTTACAACGTTTTGAATCTCTGTGTTATACAGGGTGTAAGGGTAAACACCTTTGTCACCCAAACCATGGGTAGTTGACTTAAATATAAAAATAAATGACCGACGTTATTTTCATTAAAAGATTTTTTAAAGTTTCTATCCGACACCGTGCTCGCTACCAAAACAGCTGACTGACTGAGGGAGGGGTCGAGCTCGCGGCCGTTCAGATCACGTCTCTCGCCCCCCACCCGTGTTGAAACGTAAGTTCGTTGCCCTAGCGCATAGGGGAATGGGTGAAATACTCTAGTGGTAAAATGAAATTTTAAAAAGTCGTAATTTTCTATTGATTTTACGTTCTATAAATAACACCAAACCACTGGTTTCAAGGATAACGGTTTACCCTTACACTCTGTAGAAACGAATAGTGTTCGTATTCATGATATTATTGTTAGCCCTGAAGGGCTTTTTGGTGTGTTGAGCGCATGCTCGCGCGCTAAGCATCTCGGTGCCGTCGTCCGTGGTTTCTTCAGTTGCTTGTAAAAAAGTAAGAAAATTTGAATTTCGCGGGCTACCCTGAAACTTTCGCCTTAAGTTGGCTAGCTCTTATCATGTGCTTGCGGTAGCTAAGCTTTACTTAAAGCACATCTGCACGAGCACTATGAGAATGGCTTATTATGGCCGTAGTTATAATAACGTTAGCAAGATGTTAGAGGCGATGCGACGGTTGCCTCTCAGGTGTACTAACGTTGCCTGATATATAACTTTTTTTAAATAAAAAAAAACTTAAAACTAATATTAATTTTGTACATAAACAGTGTGTCCGGACATGGACTAGCGATATTACCCAAGCTTAAAGTGTAATTGTCTTTTAATATACCGTAGTTTATACAACAATATTTTTTGTTTATGCTAAACCCGAAAAGGGGTCATTGTACTCATCATTTTGAACAACTTTTTTTATGGGACCAACCTTGAAATCGCGAAAAAAAAATCAGCTGTTCCGTACATTTTGTCGATTTAAGTGAACACAAATGTATGGAACAGCAGATTTTTTTTTGACTGACTTTTATCCCTATATTCCCACGGGATCGAGACTTATGCGAGCTAAACCGCGGGGCGCAGCTAGTTATCAATATAAATTGCTTGTTGCAGAATCGGGGAGACCCCTAGAAACACGAAACGAGCAGCTGAAACCAATGGATAAGCTGTTAAAAGATTTTAGATTCCATGAATCTTGCTTCACAAGCTGCCATAAATTAGTCTGAGAAATATAATGAAAAATGTTGGAGGAAAAGTCGCGAACGATCGTAGTAGTGCAATAAAATTGAAATATGTAAGCGTAAATCAATAGTGAGCTATTTTATGATGTAATATGTTGGAGCAATTTGCAGTTTTGGAAATTCATTACTGGCAAAATGTTTTTTTCGTGAATATGTATTTGGATAAATTGTTTTTGTTTTTTTTTATAATTCTGAGTATATAATAAAAGTTTGGTGAAATTTGCCTTAAGTATAATATATATTATTATACTTAGGGCTTTTACTTAGGACTTTTATACCGAGTATAAGTCTTAACCTGCGAATTTATTGGTCCATCGTGTAATAGTTAATTGGTTAAATGTCAAGAATTCAATATACAATTTCACGAAAATTACTGCTCCACATAGAAAAACTGCCCTCTGAAACACTGTAATGATGACCCTGCGGCTGCATGACCTAATATTTGTAAGGGCAATCGGGGGTGATTACAGACGCTAAACTAAGATCCTAACCTGTATAAATTACTATAATTTATAACGTTTTAGCATGGCAATATCGGTCATTGCCCTTGTCCGAGTATCTCTCCGTAGGAACCCAAACAATAAACTATGTATGGCTTTTCGTTTTTGGAACATGTTGAAGATCAGGGGGCCAAGTCTACTAATTTACAAACGTGTCAGTGGTCTCACAATGGTTTTTGACAGATAAGCCATACAAAATCTGTCAAAAACTCATCATTGTGAGACCACTGACACGTTTGTAAATTAGTAGACTTGGCCCCCAGGATTGATATTGATTTAGGACGTTAATGGATCTTATTTCAGTTTCGTGAAAAAATATTTTTTTTAATTATTTCTATCGATTAAATCTTAGTGACGACTTTTGCATGTCATTGGTACTAAAGTTTCTCAAGAACCAACACATTATGTTTCTACCATACCTCCAACTTTACCACTGCACCGCTCCATACCTAAATACATCAGTTCTCCTCTAAATACCTGTTAGATTAATTGTCCAGTAGACCATGAAACTACCGAGGACTATAAATTAAGGGGCGACACGATTTAGTGCTGCCCCTGCACATTAGAGGTCTAATGATACATTAGATTGAAATTAGTGATGTTACATGACATGGTGGATGGCGAAGTCAGTGTTGTGGTTTAGTGAGAAATGGGTTAAAAATAATTTACTTAGCATTGTAGAAACTGTAATAGTAGGAGCTCGTCGCTAATTAATAACAGCCGCACGGGTCGATCCATCAGGTTAAGCTACGCTTGCCGGGGTTGCTCCGTGGATTGGTGACCCATCTTTACGTACCGAGACTCCTCCGTGCCTCGGAAAGCACGTTGAGCCGTTGGTCCCGGCTGTCATTCGCGGATCTTTGACAGTCGTTACGGGCCGTCAGAACCACGAAAGTCTGACAACCAGTCTTTCCAAGGGGTATCATATTACCCAGTTACTGGGTTGTGGAGGTCAGATAGGCAGTCATCCCATGGAAAATACTGGTATTCAGCCCCCCCACCCAACCCCAATATAGTTGGGAAAAGGCTAGGTAGATTGATTTTTTTGTAGTAACTGTAATAAGTTAGAAAAAAATCCTGTATCTACATAGGTGGGTAGGTGTCGATATTTTCTGGTAACTTTCTACTGCATCGGAGGAAGAAAGTATAGGAAAATACAGTTCAGGCAAAACACTTTTTATTAGATACAGAATTATGTTAGGGTGCTAAGGGGTTGTATATTAATAAATAAGCTCAGGTTCCTATGACGTAATGTTGGCACTTTAACAACGGACCGGATATAGCGTCGAAACGTACAAATGTTCGTCCAACAACCAGAGTGGAGCCAACATTACGGCATAGGAACTATTTGATGAAACGCACTTTAAGTAGCTTATTATTGATATTTTAGAAATTACCATGTCAATGTGGTTACATTGTTCTTCTTTCGTATAGGCACATAGGTAATGACATAAGAGAACAAGATTAGCTCATCTCATGCCGTTGTTAAAACAGCTAGTCAGCAAAGCGGTAACGGAGCCCAGGGTGTGCCAGTGGTACGGGAAAGTCCGAAAGGGATACCGGGACCCTTGGCAACAGGCAACTGAAGGAACACGGGTAGGTTTTAGTCAGTAAAAGTCTGACACGCCCTCCCGCTCCGCCCAGAGCGGGAGAAGTCTTTGACGATTTCCCACCATTAAAAAAAGTGTGTGCAAGTGGAAATTATTAACCGACTTCCAAAAAGTAGGAAGTTTTGTGTTCGTAGCGTACCTATGTTTGTTTTGTTAGAGGAAGCTTGCGTGGTTGTCTCATATTTTATTACGAGTAACTTTATTAGGTTTACTTGGATAGTTTTTAAGTTAGCTTCATTGATACATATTTTTCCCATTTAGCCTATGTGAATGATGTTATAATAAATTTCTGTCACTGTTATTTACATAGCAGGTCGTGGTATTCAAATTTTTGTGGGGTAGGTACCACAACTAAAAAGTAAAAAATAAAAAAAACAAAATTACCGACTTCCAAAAAAAAAACACTACATAGTGAAAAATTTATTTAATTTCGGAAGTCAGTGGTATAAAACGAAAATTCAAAACCAAAGACAGCGACTTCTAAAAATTTTTCGAATCATTTTCATAATCTAAAACTTTCGAAATCTCCCCAATTATCCCTAAAAATCGCCCCATTCCCAATAACATCGTTACAACTTCGTACAATTCCCACAGATAGTTGTTACAAGTAACCGAGGCGCCCGAGGCTCGTACGGGTTGAATATTCATGCAGCTGTCAGTCATAACAAGGGTTGAATTCTGACTGCTATCGACTCGAGTCAACAAGAGCTGTGAACTGTATTTAAACTGGTAGATATGTAGGTATATGTTATATGGGTTTGGTGAATACGGAGCAATTATCGTAGTTTAACGTAGAGATTTTTATATGAAAGTGAATTTGGGAATGGATATCCTTTGTTTAAGGCTCGTACATACTGGCGCGATATCGCGGGCGTCACAGGCAGCACTACCCTTGTCGCGCCTGTTTGTGGGAGCCTTTACAGTTGCTCTCAATGAAATCTCGCCTGAGTACTTCTCCGGAGAAAAGAACTACTGGGACCGAAAGTGCATTTTTATGATTTCAGCATTTTTTAAATTATTATTAAAGTTTATATTGAATAATGCACTTACATGAGCTTAGAGAGTTGTATTGCTGATTTTGTTACGAGCGCTAATAATATTTAGATCAACATACAACCTGATACTGACCCGCAAATTGCAAAAAAACGTAAGAAAATTTGAACTGCAATAAACATAAGTCGACAACAGGAGTGAAAAAGCATGTTTAACAAAAACACAGCTACGAAAACCTTCATAAAAGCACTTCTACGAAGAATAACAATGAGAGCTCTTCGCACACAGTTTAATCCTCTGAAAACTCAAACTCAAACTCAAAGCATTTATTTCAAATAAACCAATTACAGGCACTTTTGAATTGTCAAAGGGTCGGTCAGTCAGAAAATATGAAGCTAGATGCCCATTCCAAAGCGTAGTAGGTTCCTATGGAGAAGAACGGGCAAGAAACTCCACGGACACTCTTTTAAATCAGAATATTGTTACAATATGTTGTTTACATCATTCATGTTGGAATCATACATGTGAGTACAATGTAGAAAAACGTGCAGGTTAAAAGAGTCCGTAAATAAAAGATAAAACGATACAAAACAATTCAAAAATTAAAATAAATCAAAATAAGCCGTGGCAGCTAAGAGATGACCAGTCCCTACTGATGGCGCCCGTTCACGAACATGACGCATGGATCAGCACCATTCAGCTCAACCATTTTGAAGGGAACTTAATGATCCAACACACACGCCACCACCAGCGAGACATTAAAGTGAGCATGACATGCTTTCAGCCGCCAGGGCACATTCAAGTCAATGAAAGACGTACCTAGTAAATGGTAGCTTTAAAGTACTTAGGTAAGTACATAGTGCTCACACACATGTGCTATGCAGTTATACAATACTAGGAGATTGAATTTATACAATGTAAAGATAGTTTTTACAATCTTCAGCAGCTCCAACAATATTTTCGTATGCTAATCAATTAGTTGTTGCGCCCTGTGGAGCTGGACCAGCGCTGAGCCAAGCATTTTTGTCAGTGATGTAATCCCCCAATTTATAATATGCTTGGCGGCATAGTGTGCGTTTTATACAAGATTTAAATTTTGTTTCATTCAGTTGGAGTATGTGGGGAGGTATTTTATTGTAACATTTTAAACAGTACCCCATGAAGGATGAGTCTACTTTAGCCAGTCTGAAGCCCGGTTGAACTAATTGGTCCCTATTTCTAGTCCTATAATTGTGTTTTTCACCTCTTTTACTAAAAAGACTTAGATTTTTCCTTACGTACATAATGTTTTCGTAGAACTGTAAAACATAAAAAACCTTAGTCATAAGGCCAATAATATTAATACAAACAGCACTTGGAAGCAATTCAAATCCTTACAAACAGTTGCATATAACTACAATAGTCGCTACAATAGGGCTACCAAAATATTTTTATGACTATTTTAAAAAAGATTTTCTAACATTATAAAGACTAATTTGACAGGTGCAAATGTGAAACTCCAAATTGAAAAAACAAACTACAATCACTTGAAATGTCAAATTAGTCTACGGGATTAAAAACAGACTTTAGTATGTTGTACTAGGTAGGTTATGATGAAGACTCGTACACAGATTTGAATAGAAGTCTGTTGTTTGCTACCCCTAGTTACAGAGATGTAGTCCAAGGAAATGACTTTTTTAATCGATAGCTTGGCTTTTGTTAATTCCAAAAGTAGATAGGGAAAATCTATTATAATATAAAACTTAAATGAAAATACTGCATAATAAGGAAATCATTTTTCAACATGGATTAAAAGCTATCACCTACAAATAATTGCAAAAAAGACAGGCACAAAATTAACCGCTGCTCCTTACTTTTAAATGTTAAATAAGACCACTAGCTCTTTACATTAGGAACCACTTGTTATTTAAATGATTAAGTACCTATAAATAAAGTTCCAATACATAAAACGTTATCCAATCAGTTAAAATTAAGACCTTCAAAATTTTACTGACGCGCCGAGCCTTAGCAATTTGGTGTCGAGCCCTCGAGCCAATAATTCTGATTGTTGCAGTGGGTTTGGGATTATATCAGGATTTTCTGCAGCAGATGCATACAACGATCGGCATCCGATGTTGAGCGTGGTGACTACGTCAATATTTGGTAGGGCTGTGCGTTTAGTGCGGCCTATGTTGAACTGGTGTCAAATATATTTAAGTATCAGTACATAATAACAAAAAAAAATCAGTAAAAATGTTCTTTGTAATATAGTCAAAAGGTTTCTTAAGAAATTATCACTGCAACAAATTGAGCTGCCAATCTGTCAATTTTGCCACCTCATTGAGTCGCAGAAATGCATACCATGAGTTTACATATCAGCAAATGCGTAAATGAATCTTGTATACCATAAAGCACCAACTTTGGAACGCATTGAAAACCTTCCCCATTTCAAATGTCTATGAAAAATTCCGTGGATTATAAAGAAAGTCCACTACTGCTGAAACCTTTCATCATCAACATCATTTCAGCCGAAAGACATCCACTGCTGGACATAGGCCCCACCGCCACTTCTACCGGTTCTGTGCTTCTCGCATCCAGCGGATTCCTGTGGCCTTCACCAGGTCATCAGTCCAACTTGTGGCCTTCTAACGCTACTTCTTCCGGTACGCGGTCGCCACTCCAGGACCTTTCGGTCCAATCGGCCATCTGTTCTGCGAGCAATACCCACTGCCACTTAAGTTTGGAATTACTTCGGGCTATGTCGGTTACCATTGTTTTTTTACAAAATTTTCTTCAATTACTTACGTTCTCGTCAGTTCAGAACTTACAATACTCTCCCCACAGATTAATTTTCTCAAAAAAAAATCAAACTGCAGCCAGCCCTACTCAGTTGCAAGCAGAGCCGGAAATACGCGGCTCACTTTACGATTATTACTTCCTTTGCGCTCTCTCTGTGACACTAGTGGGTACAAACGCTTGTTTTATTGTTTATTATTCTTTCAGGGTGAAATAAAAGAGACGATCATAGACAAATAGAGGGTGAGAGGGTGAATAAGTTGAGTATTATGGATGTTGTTGTGATCTGAAGGAGTTGTATTGCCAAGCAATGAGGTTTTATGTTTTGGTTTTGAACTCGCAGTGTAAGCTCTAATATAAATGAAGGCTGTATCCATTAATGTGTTAATCTAGAGCAAAGTGAAGTGCTACTAACATAGTCTTAAGCCTTATTTATTAACACAAGTTTCCATAAAACGTATGTATGTCTAGGTTAAGGTATTTTTCTATGGATGTCGCCTGAAATAAATGGTATTATTATTATTTATTTATTATTAATTCTTAATTACGTCATTAGATAGGTACAGTAGGTACAACGTCTTTCTTAAAGTCTCTCGACAAACTTCGTGTTTCGTCAGTATTCGTCGACCGGACAACGCTCTCAATCGACTTGGAAGTATAATACTATAGAGTTGTTAATAATCTTTTAACTTAATGTAATTTATTTAAAAAATAGGAGGAAATAGTTAAAGCAAAATAGTTTTACAACTCTATAAAAAATGAGCTGTTCTTTACATTTTGACGAGCTAAGCGAACATAAATTTATGTAACAGCTGATATTTTTTTCGCGATTGACAGTGAAAGTTGTTCATAATGATGAGTACAATGACCCCTCAAGAGATTTCGTGTATGAAAAGATACACCATATAAAACTTCACCTGAAAGTAATTACTTATCTAATCTTCCAAAACTAATTGAACGCTCAGTTTTCTTAATAAACCTCTTAATAAAAACAGAGATACCAAACCTTTTGTAAAGTTAATCCCGCTCACGAAATCCAAGGATTAGGCCCATACGTGCACGGCTCACAGTAATCACGAACCAAGTGTGTCCCACAAACAAGTCAATCTTAAAACGGGTTTGCATAGATTAGCACAGCACTCGCTTTCAGAACACATTTGGGTGTGCCACAAGGTTACAATTTTAGCGTTTGTTTATATAAATTTGGAATGGTGCGTAAAATAAGAACCCTTTTTCTCTAAGCTGGTGTCATAAAAAGCGACCAACAACAGGACAATTCACATATTTTTAAAAACTTTCAGATTCTAATCTCAGTCTCAATCTGTCAAAAATATAATCAACTTGCTGTTGCTTGCGACTTCGTCTGCGGAATAGGATGAAAAGCTTATTCTTTCTCTTAGCTTCTCCAGATCATGGCTACCCATCCAAATCCGTTCAGCCGTTTTAGCGTACATGCGTAACAAACTTATTTTCGCATATTATTATAGTTAGATTCACTTACGAAAAGTTCCAGCGGAACTGTTGCGTATCTTCCAGTATTGGTATTACAACCAGACAAACAGTGTGAGATGGGCCGATGGGCTGTCTGTGTCATATGGGCTAGAGTGCGGCGTGAGACAAGGAGGGATTATATCACCAAAACTTTTTAACCTCTATATAAACGATCTAATCGTTGAGCTCAGCAGCAAGAAAATCGGATGTCGCATTGATGACGTCAGTGTCAACAACATCAGCTACGCTGACGATATGGTGCTGCTGAGCCCTACGGTTAGGGCGCTTAGAGAGCTGCTTACTTGTTGCGAGGGCTATGCTCGAGAGCATGGGCTATTGTATAATGTTAAGAAAAGCGAATTCTTGGTCTTTAAGGCTGGCGGTGCTAAATGTCCTGAGTATGTGCCCCCGATTAAACTGTATGGGAATGACTTATTGCGAGTGTACCAGTTCAAATACTTGGGGCATTATGTAACCGACGACCTTAATGACCAAGTGGATATTGAGAGGGAACGTAGGGCGCTGGCAGTCCGATGTAATATGTTGGCTCGTTGGTTTGCACGCTGTAGCAGGGCAGTCAAAATTACGCTTTTTAAAGCTTATTGCCAAGTGTTTTACACGTGCAGCCTGTGGACCAACTGCACTCAGCGGGCTATCAGCGCCCTACGGGTCCAATATAATAATGGGTTCAGGATGTTGATGGGGCTGCCCCGCTTCTGCAGTGCATCAGGTATGTTTGCTCAAGCACACGTTGATGGTTTCCACGCCATCGTCAGACGGAAATCGGCCTCTTTGCTCTGCAGAGTGCGGGAGAGCTCCAACTCCATCCTGAAGACCATAGCGGGGCGGTATGAGTCTCCTTTATTAGGTGATGTTGTTCGAAGATATATCTCGAACAACAGCCTTGTTACCAAATAGTTAATAAGTTTACTAACATAGGTATAAGTTCTCTTTTGTTTACTAACCCATATGGATGTGTCTTATCCGAAATAAAGATTATTTTATTTTATTTTTTATTTTTTTTACTTACATTTTTTACAAGTTTTTGACATTGATTGAGATGAAATTGGAACTTGAATTCTTAATTGAACTTTTCTTAAACACTAGAATTGGCCTTTAAAAGATTGCCAGAGAAAAGTCCTATCCGCTTAAATCAGAAAAAGGAGCCGTGGCTCACCGACAATAGCAAACCAACTCACTAAGTTGGATTTTGCTTACCCTTTGAGTCAATGAAGCTAAAATCTATCTATCTGCCTAGCCTTTTCCTGACTATGTTGGGGTCAGCTTCCAATCTAACCGGATGCAGCTGAATACGTTAGTTATATTTTACATGGAGCGACAGCCTATCGACCTCCACAACCCAGTAACTGGGTAATACGTCACCCCTTGGTTAGATTGGTTTTTAGACTTCCAATGAAGCTAAACTAAATCTAATAATACTTACATACGAAAATACATTTATTTGCATTTTTTTCTATACAACGTGCCGCTACCATGACGACATTAATTTAACACACGGATCCGATTTCGCGTATTCGTTTTAGGAAAATATTTTAATTTCATTAAATGTTATTATTTATTGATTTATTTTCAATTTTCTAAATTACCATCCTGGAGCAACCTGTAGCGAAGAGTTCATTTGCCGGGGTCACGGATCATATGTAGGCGAATAAAAGGAAAGCCGCGCAATTTCCTAGAAATTATTCCGACAAAGGATCATGACCGATGGAACGTAAACCAGCTGGTAGGTACCTACATGAATGAATCTTTTACAAAGAGTGATCTCAATTTCGGTTATGTTTTTATTATTTAGTTTGTTTGAAAATTATTTTTTTTCAATTTACGAATTATTTTATTTTATTATAATTTTTATGGTTACTGGCCACTAGCCCTACCCGTGTGTTAAATTAATGTCGCCATTGTAGCGGCACGTTGTATAAGGTCGGAACTGAAAAGTGCATACAAGAGAAAAAGAGCTGGTGGATTAATTTCCACCAGGCCTGCCGCTGAAATCCCAAGATTTAGACCGTCTCCATACATCGCACTCCTCAGTCGTTGGCCGACGAACGGCAATCTGCATAATACGCAGACACGCTGCTATAAAAATGGTAATGCACTCTGCATTGGCTTTGCTGTGCAGGGTAATAGGTCGCTTGTTCGGCGGTTCCACGACACTGCATGAGACCTTAATGTATTTTAGATCTTGGTTTTCTTTAAAGTTGTAACAAGCAATCTTGACGGTCTCATCAGAGTCTTTATTATGAAAGTAGTTTACGTTAGTTTACTACATAAGGCATTACAGAAACAATTGTATAATAAATGGAACTTTTCATTTTCAGTAAGAACACGATATGCTAATCTTTTATTCTATTTAGGGCTTACATATTCCAACATTCATCACATACAGGGTGTTAGGGTAAACACCGTTATCCTTGCAATCAGTGGTTTGGTTTCATTTATAGAACGTAAAATCAATGGAAAATTACAACTTTTTTTAAAATTTTTTTAGATCTAAATTTTACCACAAGAGACGCAAGTTCGTTGCCCTATGCGCTAGGGCAACGAACTTGCGTCTCAACACGGGCGGGGGGTACGGGATGTGACCTGACCGGCAGCGAGCGCGATCACTCCCTTATTCAGTCAGCTGTTTCGCTAGCGAGCACGGTGTCAGATAGAAACTTTTTAAAATCTTTTAATGAAAATAACGTTTTTTTTTTGTTGTGTTCGGTCATTTATTTTTATATTTAAGTCAACTACCCATGGTTTGAATGACAAGAGTGTTTACCCTTACATCCTGTATACATTAGCTAGTACAAAAGTGAAAGAGTTTATTTTATTTTAAGGTTCTGTACCCGATAGATGTCAAACGGAACCCTATTTTTAGTAAGCCTCCGGCTGTGTCTCATGAACAAAAATCTGAAATCTGTTGGTAGACAGTTGTGAAATTTTGTATGTCTATCGCCGCTATAACAACAAAAAAATTAATTGAAGTTAATCATTTATGGGGGAAAATAAAATAAAATAAACGTGTTTTTTCGGTGTTCTATGCTCGATCTTAATCCGGTACCTTCGTTTGCGATTCCAACTCACTTGGCCGGTTTTTCTTTACATTAAACACGGACTTGCTCTGAACTTCCCACGGAAATATTTCCGAATGAGAATCAGCGCGGAGATAGGATACTTAGCATAATACAACTCACATTCTACTGCCTCTAATTAGTACATGTTTAACTACCCCACGTAAACATAAGTTACCCTACTCATCATTTGCCTAGCCTTTTCCCAACTATGTTGGGGTCGGCTTCCAGTCTAACCGGATGCAGCTGAATACCAGTATTTTACATGGAGCGACTGCCTATCTGACCTCCACAACCCAGTAACTGGGTAATACGATACCCCTTGTTTAGACTGGTTGTCAGACTTTCGTGCTTCTGACGACTCGTAACGACTGTCAAAGATCCACAAATGACAGCCGGGACCAACGGCTTAACGTGCTTTCCGAGGCACGGAGGAGTCTCGATATGTGAAAATGGTCACCCATCCACGGACCAACCCCGGCAAGCGTAGCTTAACCTGATGGATCGACCCGAGCGGCTGTTACCCCACTATAACCACCAAAGCTGGCGATACTACTGTTAAACTTGTAAACATAACTTACATCCGAACAGCACTAATAAACGACAATGGCGCGTACATAAATTCTCTTAAAGCTATAAATAATGGAAAATTGCCCACCCGTGTCACGCAGTATCAAATTGGTGCCGATGTCAGGAAGACTGAAGATACTAATAGAGGATGCGACATGGTCGGGATAAGCGACACTTTGGACCTTATAGAATACCACCTTATAGAATATCATACTTTAGTTAGCTATTCTATAAGGCCACCTTATAGAGTCGAGACTGGTCCGAAGATCGTACTCAGGTAATGTGTATTTGCCGCTTTGGCAGAGAAAATATAATTTTCAGAAGAACTCGGGGCTTAAAACAGTCACTGTAGCAGAATCATAATAGGAAAATATTATGAATCATCGTAAACTGACACAAACTGACAATTCATAATTATGATCTGCGTGCGATTCATATGACCAAATAATTCATCTGTTTGACAGTTTTCTATGGAGATTCGTAGAATGGTCCACACATTATAAATTGGTTTTGTGTCAAATTAGAGGAATTGCTAATGACAGCTGGAAATGAATTGAATTGTTTTAGGCCCGCATTTAAATCAGTTGAAAGATACTTTGGCAGAAACGCAATAACGATAACATTGATAACAATGTAGGTATACCAGCTTTGTATTTATGGTTAGCATCGCAAAACAATATTTTTTTGCAGGTGTCGGTCTAGGGACCAAGCAATAAGTCTCAGTCCTAAAGAAATGGACTCTGTGGTCCGAAATAAAAGATTTTAATTTTTTTTTAAATTAATTAAAATAACATGAAAAAAAACAGTTATAAAATGTCAATGAGATAGACCAGTAATATCAAAAAATTACATTTTGGAACTACACAAAATCAAAATACAGGTACTAATTTGAGCTCAACTTTTGTTACTAAGTAATTTCTCTCTTTTACAGTTACCTACTTTTGCAAGGTTAAAACATTTAGTTAACATATCCGCGTAGCATTAATCACTCGTTAAGGAAACCTTCAAAGAATGGTGCTGACGGTATCAACAACTTGCAATCTCAAGCATTAAGCTTCATTAATCACGAAAACTTCTGTTTTTGCTTTACAAACGGCTAATATTTTTACCGACTTCAAAAAAGGAGGAGGTACTACGTTCGGATGCTTGTTTTTTTTTTTTTTTTATGTATGTTCGCCGATTACTCCGCCGTTCGTGAACCGATTTTGAAAATTCTTTTTTAGTTCGAAAGGGTATACTCCCGAGATGGTCCCATATAAATTTTATTAAGTTTGCTTGCGTAGTTTTTGAGCTAGCTTCAATATTACGTATTTTTCCCACAGTCTATGTAGACGATATAATTATTAGACTCCTTCACTGTTATTTACATAGCAGGTAGTAACTTGTGTGGGGTAGGTACCACCACTAAAAAGTGAAAAATTAAAACTTTTTACAAAAAAAAACAACCGACTTCAAAAAAAACACTAAAAAAGTGAAAAATAACTTTAATTTCGGAAGTCGGTGTCTTTGCTTTTTATAATTTTCGTTTTTTGCCACCGACTTCCGAAATTAAAGTTATTTTTCACTTTTTTAGTGTTTTTTTTGAAGTCGGTTGTTTTTTTTTGTAAAAAGTTTTAATGGAATAATGGGGTGCAAAATTGTTGGATCGATTTCATAAAAATTAAATTGATGAATGATGAGAGTCGCTTAACAACTTGCTAGCTAAAGTAAGGCCATTGTCGCTTACTATTCAATATATTTAGTTTTATTTTTATTTTTTCAATAAAATCCTAACTAACATTGTTTATGCGAAAGTGAGTTTGTTTGTTTATTTGTTACCCTTTCACGCTAAAACGGCTGAACGGCTTTGGATGAAATTTGGCACAGGGGTAGACCATGACCTAGAATAGGACATTTAACCACTAGCTTCCGCCCGCGGCTTCGCCCGCGTGGTATGTCGATAAATAGTAGCCTTTTTTTTTTTTTTTTTTTTTGGGTGGGAAATCATCAAATGACTTCTCCCGCTCTGGGCGGAGCGGAAGGGCGTGTCAGACTCTTACTGACTAAAACCCACCCGTGTTCCTTCAGTTGCCTGTTGCCAGGGTCCCGGTATCCCTTTCGGACTATTCCGCAACCCCGGCAGGCATCGGTCCTAACGGACCCCGTCAGGTGTGCTGACATCTCTTTGAGGCGCGCGTGGAACACGACGCGCCATCGACCCGGGCCTGGTCCTTATCGGACGGCGAGCTACCCATTGCTCGCCGTCCGCAAGCCCGCGCCTATGGTGGCCGGGAATCCGCCTGGGATTCCCGACGCCCAGGGTGTCTCCAGCGGCGGCGATTAGGGGCGTGAGGGCGCAGGCCTTGCCTCTCCCTCACGCGTTCCGCCTCCTCCTTCGCGAGCATCACTGCTTCGCAGAAGGAGGTGACCGCCTCCCATGCCCTCTCGCTCCGTACCATGGCCTGGACCAGGGCCGGACGCGAGAGGTCAGTGCCGCCAATCGCCATAAATAGTAGCCTAACACCCGGTTTCTGATTTGAGAAAAGTAGCAAATCTCAACTGATTATTCTCAAATACATAAGTATACGCTTTTAAAATCGAATTTCGTTAAACCATAATCAACTGATCATTTACTTGAGTATTCCTGATCAATGCAAACACGTTCCAGTCTTGATTAGAGTTAAAAAAATCTTAATTCAGAAACGAAATTCGATTTTAAAAGCGCATACTTATGTATTTGAGCATAATCAGTTGAGATTTGCTACTTTTCTCAAATCAGAAACCGGGTGTATGCCTTTCCCGGGATGCCATCTATCTCCTTGCCAAATTTTATCGAAATTCGTTCTGTGGTTTGGCCGTGAAAAGGTAACATACAGACAGACAGACAGAGTTACTTTCGAATTTATAATATTAGTATGGATTTATGCACATACATATATTAATACAGACAAGAAGAAAGGAACAGAAAAATACGTTCAAAGGCAATGCTTATTTTTAAAGAAATCTCTTCCAGCATACTACGCGAAAGTGGGTTTGTTTATTTGTTTGTTACGCTAAAACGGCTGAACAGATTTGCATGAAATTTGGCACATGAGTAGACCATGACCCGGAAAAGGAAATAGACTACTTTTTATCTTGGATCGCAGACGAAGTCGCGTGCAACGTTAAATAAAGAAAAAATGAATACCGTATTGGACACAGTTGCAGTGTAAATACCTGAATATAATTACCAATTATTCTCCACACACAAAATTTGTTTGCCGATTATTGCAGCAATTTTAATTAAAATGTTTCGTTAATAACAAATTGAATGCCTTTTGTCTGCGATAATTGGTATTTAAGAATGTAAATTGGACTAATTTGTTAAAGGTCGGAAGAGGAACTAATGGCTGGTGTAAAATATTTTACTGTATTGTTTTGTGTTTATAAGGATGAACCTGAAATAAACCGATTGGCAATTGTTTTTTTTTTCTCAGTTACCAAAAGTAACTAAGAAAAAAAAATGGTCTCATGGTCTCATGGTCTCATGGTCTAGCAGTTTGAGTAATTTATGCGGCCTACCAAAATGTCCGAAGGTTTTCGATAGCGGAAAACGGGTTATGGAACTCAAGTGGATTTTGGAAGGACTCCTGGCAACGCGCAGCGAGTGGCTAAGTAATAATCAAATAAAATAAAATAAATAAATCACAGCCGCACGGGTCGATCCATCAGGTTTAACTATGCTTGCCAGGGTTGGTCTGTGGATAGGTGACCATCTTTACATAAATGATAAATGATTTTATTTTTGTAAGTTGGTTTGTACAAACACTTTTACACGTCAATCACATTTTTAAAACTAGATGAAGTCGGTGGTTCCTACCTGACTACTCTGAGAAGAAAGACCGAAACAAACTCAGAGGTCACAGTCTCTTTTAAAGTCCAGACATAATCTTGGTCAGATTATGTGAAGACCATGTAGATTGGTGTCTGAAATGATCTTTTGAGGAAAGGACCACACAGATTGAGTGGACTTGTCCAGGCAGTGCACGCATTTGTTAGTAATCATGCAGCTCAACTCCGAATTTAAGGAGCTCATACTGAGACTCCTCCGTGGCTCGCGAGATCCATTAGAGCCACAGGAGAAAGCGAGTATGTCTATCAATAGACCGTGATTAAAATTGGATCATGATCAAGCCAATACCACGAGAGTCTACTTTCTCTGCCAAGTGTTACATTTTTAGTTTATGTCATGTTTATGTACTTATATTTTGCCGACCCACATATCGTTTCCGTGGTGTAGCGGTTATCACATCTGCCTAACACGCAGAAGGCCCCCGGTTCGATCCCGGGCGGAAACATACCTTTTTGTTTTTTTAATCTAGAAAGTAAAGTTTTTATCTTTGTTATTTCTTGGATTAATCTCGGAATATTATTGGTGTATGATAACGTATATTCAAAACACGAAAATTACACCAAATATTATTTTCTCATTATCTCATTGTATTTTCTGTTTCAGACCTGAGTCATCTGCATTGAGCCACGGATCTCTGTGTAACTCTGATAAGTTTATGATTTAATATTATTATATGGAAAATTATATTAATTAATTTCTATTCGTTCAAAAAATCTCCAATGAAAATAATGCACTACAACGAGTAGCAAGGACTTGAGAAGCGACGACTCGTTGCTATAATAATTTATCTTGTTCATTTTGATGTCTCAATGGAAGTCAAATACACAATTAATTTAATCGGCATACATTATGGTGGTATAGGTATACGTATGGTCGGTATACATAATATGGGAAAACAACATCACCATCCATCAGGCTTTGATTGACAATTGACTTCAAAGAAAGAGGATATCACTTAGTACTATAGAGTCTATGTCTACAGTTGCAATATTTGTAAATATGTGAGCACCATGAAATGAAATGAAATGAAATTGTTTATTCTGTAAATAGGATATTGGAATCACTTTTACACGTCATATTAAAAAGTTGTAAAAATAAGCTAGATGAGGTCGGCGTTTCCTATCTGACTACTCTGAGTAGAAAGGCCGAAACAAACTCAGAGGTCACCGTCTCCTTTAAAGTCCAGACATAATCTTGGTCAGGCCATATGAGGACCATGTAGATAAGAGTCTGAAATGGTATTTTGCGGAAAGAACCACACAGATTTGAGTGGACCTGTCCAGTCAGTGCAAGCATTTGTCAGTAATAGTGGAGTTCAACTCAGAACTTAAGGAGCTCAACGACTCGACGAACAATACCAAAGAAAGGACATTTGGGTAGATCGCATAAAGTTCTCAAATTACCAGACCATGTTGTGTATCATAACTTAATTTTTCTGTCATTGCTTAATTTTTAGGGTTCCGCACCCGAACCGTCATAGGTAGACAGTTGAAATTTTCACAGATTGTGTATTTCTATTGCCGCTTTATGAACAAACAAAGATAATTAATAATTAAAGGGAAAAAAATAAATAACATAAACTTTTCTTCTATGGGGACTAGAAAAAAAGTTTATGTTATTTATTTTTGTTTATATATTTATCTTCCTACCACAAATTACAGAGAAAGTGTTTTATTTCTGCGTTTTTTATTGTAATACGAAACGGATTTGCACCTATTGTAGTAATTTTATTCCAGGTAGGTACATCGTCTTCACATAAACAATTAAAACAATAAACGTATACAAAATAATAATTATTCTCCATACATTATTACCTTTTGAAAGGTTCAATTAACTACAATTAATCATATTTTCTTGTCAGTAAGTAAATGATGACGTTCAAAAGTGGCTTTTAAAAAAAAGTCAAAGTCAAGTCATTATTTTTATAGTAAGCCACTATAAAAATAATGACTTAACTTTGACTTTATATGAAAAATTGAACACAAAACAAAAGGTTTGGTTTTGCGGAATTATACTTTATTAACGCTGTATATATCAGCGGGTACCTCCTCTGGGGGTCTTCGATCTTCCAAGAACCACGATTTAGATGAGTCAACTCTCCCGTGGTGAGGACAGTTCACACATCTGTTCGCAGTGGACTTTACTAAGCCACCGCGGGTCGCTATAGCCAGTCACTGAGATGACATGACCATGTAGCGCCCCGAATGCCTAACTGAACCCAGAGGAGGAGAGAATGGAGAAACAGCGTGACAGACATGTACGTACTTATACATATTTTATTAATGAATTATGGTTCCCACAAGCAGGCGCGATATCGCGCCTGTTTCAGGGTGCCGTAATACGTCTGCACACTTCAATGGCATCCGAAGCCCACATGATTCAAGCACCAAGTATCTGGCCGCGGCAAGCGGGTCGGTCGATGAGGACCCCCAGAGGAAGACCGACGGAATATCACTGGCATCTGTATAAATACTGACTAGCAGGAAAACTTCACTTGCGCGATGTAGGACTTCTCCCGTTTCTGCTTAAATGCGCGCCTGATTTATTGCATATTTTCGTCGAATCTATGAACAACTTTTATATATTTCTGTTGGTTATAAATGTTTTCATGATTTATGGCAGGAATTAGAAGATTTTCACACTTTTACTTTGCGATTAGTTAAGTTTTGTTAACCAATAACAGCGCTGTATATTGGGGGAAGTCCCGATAGTGGTGTGAACGAAGTGAAGCTAAATACGTTTACATAAAGCGCATGTTCGATTTTGATCTGTAAGACAAGTGATTAAAAATGTAATTTGCTTGCATCTATGCTGTTAAGCAATTTGTGATTCAAATCATTTCCTAACTTTATTGTTTCATTTGGCATTGGACCGGCACTCTATAACCTGTCAACAATAGGTAGGTATGTATAGTATATACTAATTCCATAGTTAAAACATGAATACAAAAGAGGTTTTCACTCATTATACCCTTACGACTTAGCTTGGCGACTTTTATCTTTCTGACGCACAACATCCCGGTCACTTTCGTTATCTTTGTTTTCATATTATTGGTAAAACTAAGGAGCTAAAGTATGCAGGACGTATCTAGTTTGGTGCATTTCAAAGTCAGACTATATATTTTGGGTAAACTGGTTATTTTAAGTACGGTGCAGGTTCCATATTGATCCTTCGTTTGAAGTCAATAAAAGTCAAGTAGGTCTATTTGTTAGAGATGAACATATTAAAATATTTTTCAATTATTTTTTAAATGAAACTCTATGGGGTTGCATTTTAAATAGTTTAGCCCCTAAAAAAATCATTAACCCCTAAAAATAACAAAGAATATAAATAAACATCCGAAAAGCACAGCTTGTTTAACACGTACTAACAAATTAATGTAAAAAGGCACAAGCAACAAAAAATACAACTTTTCCGCCTCTCGAGTTATAGTTGTTAACGAGTATGCGTCCAAAATGAACGTACAGTGTGCAAACAAGCTCATATTATCCACGACAGGAATACTCCTCCACCATAAAAACAACTAACTGTATACAAATTATCCTGTCACCCCTCAATCAAACGATAAAACCTTATTTCAGGTAAACAGGGTGTATTTTTGAATGGCCGGACTAGAATAGGGTCGGTGCCAGATAATGATGTAGACAAAACACTCTCGCTTCGTTTTTTATGACTATTAACGCATAAGTTTGTGTTTTATTTTGATTTAAAAAGTGCTTCGAAACGAAATAAGCGCTAAAAACAACAACTACAACTCTATAAATAAGATGGAAGCGAACAGAAGAAAAAATATTTTCCTCAATCATGCTTGGAAATTCGAGCATTATTTTGACAACGTTCTTCGAGATAAATCGAAAATATTGTTCAGCACGCTAATTGCGACACGATCAATCACAAACTGAATCGTTTTTAAACAAATTTCTAATACATTGCTTCATAAGTTCGAAAAAAAAGTCTGCCCAACAACGTAAATAACGCAATTAAAATGTTGTTGAGCTGTCAAAATGCAACAGATAAACGGTTACGACAATAAGACAATTAGATAGCAGTAAATTCATGCTCGATATTTGACCAGAACAGCATTTCCGATCCCATATTCGACACGCGACGGCCATAGGTGCAATCCTAATGATAGGTAAGCGATCGTGTATTCGCGACCATTGGCGGGACAGAGCGAGAAACAAACAGGCATCACAATGGTCACCGTCGCGTATCGTCGACATTCGTATTACCAGATCGACTTGTGCAAAGTTAGTTTCATATTATGGCTAAGGGTCAGTTCAGACTGCAACGTGAAGCGACGCGTCGCTGCGCTCACTTTTTTATCAATTATCGAACTTATTTTCTTCACGAAACGTTATAATTTCAGTGCGAGAGTTGACACGTGTTAAAGTAATAACAGCCGCACGGGTCGATCCATCGGGTTAAGCTACGCTTGCTGGGGTTGGTCCGTCGATGGGTAACCATTTTTACATATCGAGACTCCTTCATGCCTCGGAAAGCACGTTAAGCCGTTGGTCCCGGCTGTCATTTGTGGATCTTTGACAGTCGTTACGGGTCGTCAGAAGCCCGAAAGTTTGACAACCAGTCTTACCAAGGGGTATCGTATTACCCACTTACTGGGTTGTGGAGGTCAGATTGGCAGTCGCTCCATGTAAAATACTGGTATTCAGCTGCATCCGGTTAAACTGAAAGCCGACCCCAACATAGTTGGGAAAAAGGCTAGGGAGATGACACGTGTCAAAGTACGGTGAGATGCGTGGTGCTGCGCAGCGCGTGTACTACCTTATTGTGTAGTAATTAAATTCGATATTGTATCGGATCATAAAATAGTGCGCGTCGCGTCGGGTCTCGGTGGGAACTGACCTTTGTACTTATTTAATTAAACCACGGGAGATGTACTTAACTATATTTCAAACACGTAAATGATTTACACGAAGACTTTCCTCCTACATCACCAAGACTCATTTATGAAGACTCTTTTAAAATATTTCCGATCAGAAGTTTCATCGCACACCGTTTAAATTTTCCTCACAGTTCTGCAAGATCTAGTCGTGAGCCCCTGAGGCACCTTATAAAAAATAAAAAATATAGCCCCGAAGGCAAGATGTTGAGCGGGTCAACAATCACGTCAGCTCGATTCCGCAGCCATGTTATAATAATATGGCCTTATGTATTAGCATGGTAACTAACAATATCCACGTGTAGCCTAATAAAACAATTTAGGCAGGCGACACGCACTAACGAAGGTAACATAGTGTAAACTTGTTACTGCTAGGACAAACAGCCTCGTCGCTTTCAGGCAGCCATTGTCACACTACAAGCAAGGATCAGAAGGTTTAATAGTGATTAATTAATCAAAAAACATCAATCAATCTGCCTAGCCTTTTCCCAACTGTGTTGGGGTCGGCTTCCAGTCTAATCGGATGCAGCTGAATACCAGTATTTTACATGGAGTGACTGCCTATCTGATCTCCATAACCCTATAACTGGATAATACGATACCCCTTGGTAAGACTGGTTGTCAGACATTCGGGCTTCCGACGACTCGTAACAACTGTCAAAGATCTACGAATGACAGCCGGGACCAACGGCTTTACGTGCTTTTCGAGGCACGGAGGAATATTTATAATAATATTTATCTATCAATCTGCCTAACCTTTTCCCAAGTATGTTGTACCATTTTTGGTTTTACATAAGTAATATTACAAAGCCAAATTACATTAATAGATAATCAATCATTTTTGGTAATTCATGCGCAACAATATCCTTCATATCTTTCAAGTTAAACTACTGCATCTTATTTGCATCCTTCCATTACCCTTCACCTTATACTAAGAAGGGTGACATGAGCCTGATTGTGTTTACCCCACACACACACTTACACCACGTAAGTAAAAAAAAATCATCAGCAAAAAATATTTTTCGTGAAAATATTAATACAGAAGATTCTGTGATAAATCTCTAAGGTTTTGTGTATACAATCCTTAATTTATGTACACACGGCTACGCATCAAGCTATACATTTCCAGTATAAGCCGACCTCGCATTGTACGGAAATACTATACAATGCTAGATCAGCATAAACTGGAAATGTACAGGTTGATGTGTAGCCGTGTGTATGTACATAGGATTTTCATAAGATGAATAATATTTTAGCAGGTTTTAATCATGTTTTGCAGGCTTAGCTAAACAAATTATTATTATTTAATTATATTTATTTAGCAAACTTTACTTATTTACCCATCTTAACTTTCTGTAAAAAGCTGAAATATGCATTGTCTTTTTTTCATTGGAACTTTCTAGTTTTTATATAACTTAGTTTAGTTAAACTACTCGTTAAAAAAAACAGTCAAGTGCGTGTCGGCCATTGAAGGGCCATTGAAGGGTTCCGTATTTGGGATAAATCTATCCCAAGAACAAACTTAACTTTGTAGTTGAAACAATGTTCTCCCATGCATTGATATACGTCACGGTCGAATCTCCGACTGCAAATCCAGGATTGTAATTTAAAAAGTCCGAAAATCGTTCATTTCCAAAAAAAATCAGCTGTTCCCTTCATTTTGACGAGTTATGCGCACATAAATGTAGGGAACAGCTTTTTTTTTTCGTGATTTCAGGGTAGGTCCCATAGTAAAAGTTGTTCACAATGAGCCCTTAAGCGGATTAAAACGACTCAAATCTAACCGTGTATACTAAAGATGTTTTGTCAAGTCGTAAAAATCATGCGAAGCACGAGCGGTTCGTATAAAATACAAATTCAAAGTGAGCACAATTGTTTTGCAGTGGTAACAACAACAATAGCGACGTCTGGATCAAAAGCGAATGCATTGTAAAGACATCCATTCAATTTATGCACTATAAATTGAATGGATGTCTTTCTTCTGTTGAAATAAGTGTCGTTTATTATTGAAATACTTTGAAAAGACTTTTATTGATGGTTCGACCTTTTTCTAAAGGATTTTAGACTTGAAACTATCTTGATTGCTTATTTCATAAATAGAGTTGACTTATTTGTGCTAAAAAAGCCACTTTGATGTTTAGCTGTTGGTATTTCTATTTTATCAGGTAGCTGCATTGTTGGGAAGCTAAGGAAGAACATAATCTACCAACTTTATACAACATAATAGATGGTTTTGTAATTTAATAATAGATGGTTTTACCATTGTTTTTTGTGCTAGCGGTGTTAACCTATAATTAATTGTTGCACCCGCAATTGTATCCTATTTTAATAATATGCTGCTAATGTACTGGTGTAAACAATTGTTGGTTAACCTTAATAAAATAAATTTAAAAAAACATTATTATTGAAAAGAGTAAAGATTTCATGAAATTGGACGAATTATTACTATTAATAGTTGCCAATTCTACAAAGATATACTTACGAATAAAATAAGAAAATGAGATTGTAGAATTTTCACAAATAAAATAAAACACAATACATCACGCTTGTAATCCCTGAAGGTTCAGACAGAGGTACCTATAGTAGGGTACGCCCACATTTCACCAGTTATGTTAAGTACTATGTACTCGGGGGCTAGTTTAATGCTATAAACCGGGCACAAATCCAGACTCCGGGCTGCTACTGAGAAATTCCTGATGGAAAACTCCAATAACACTTTGCCCGACCTGGTAAACGAACCTAGGACCTCATGCTCAGCAGTAGCACTTGCGACCACTAGACCAACGAGGCAGTAAAAATAATATTGTTATTTAAATGGGAAAATTGCCCAAAAAAAAACTAAATGCAGCAACTACTGGATACTACAACAATATATAAAAACTGTTTCTTTTTTTCTTTCTTTAATCAGCTGCATTTGGTTAGACTGGAAGCCGACCCCAACATACTTGGGAACAGGCTTGGCAGATTAATTGATAAATAATCATAAAATTTTAATCAAATAAAATAAATAAATACCTTCACAAGTAGATCCGCGAAACACAGCCAATATAAATTATAATTACATCACAGCCTCAAACAGAACGTAGTTCCAATCAAATATATACAAAATTTTGTCGTACAGTCAATCACTTCATTATTGAAACAGAGAGTACCTAGTCAAAGCCAGAGCTCAATCAATCCAGCCAGCGGACCAAACACTTGGTACATACAGCCGACCAGTTGACCAAGACCTCATTGAACCTTACGCTTTCCCTTCACACATCATAGATCAGGTGCTTCAAGGGGAGGGGTGGAGGTCTATCAAAGCTGGTGCGTGGTCAATCACATTGTAATTGCCTGCAGGAACAAGATACCCATGAAATGACGACTGTCCTGTGACAAGGGTCTCACACATGCTCGAGGGGATTCGATTTAGTCTTGCACCCGCTTCTCATCTTTGGTGATAACGGCTTGTTTATTTTTTGACGCATTTTTTGTGAAGGGCCTTTTTGAAATATTGTTGAGACTCCATACTACGCAAATTAAATAAAAACATTTATTTGACACTTAAAATACATGTGACAAATAAGTATGTAGTAATTTGTAAGTTGTAAAAGTCCCACCGGTAACAAAAGCCTTTATACAGAAACCCGTAAAGAAAATAGCATTAGTACTAAAAAAAACCGACCAAATGCGAGTCGGAGTTGCAGACGAATATAGCAAGAAATGCCGAAAAAAACACGTTTAACTGTTTACTTATTTAACTATTTCTTGTAATAGCGGCAATAGATATACACAATCTGTGAAAATTTCAACCCTCTATTATTACGGTTCATGAAGTACAGGCCGCTGACAGATAGACGGACGGACAACGGAGGTAGGGTTCCATTTGGCACCCGCAGAGTACGGAACCCTAAACATGGCAGCAGGCTGCAGGTCAGTGGTAAAAAAATCAGTATAATCTGGTCTCATGATCTATTGAAACTCCGTACCTACTGCGCTAGGCCAGCTAAAGTTCAAAATCCACCACTGATGTGCGGCATACTGTACTTTGAGCAGTCAAATATAGATCCGAAAATAACTTATCTACAAAGAGCTCAACTACTGCTGAACGACAAGAAAATTCGATGAAACGATACAGGCCATTCAGTTAAATATTTAGATCGAATTACAGTCTCTCTATAACCTTTATCACAGTACAATAAACGAACAGTATTATATCTCCGCCTTGAAATAACGACCTACGGCCGCGTGGTAGAGAAACCTTCCGCGTCTGTGCGTAACTGCCGTGCAGTCGATACTGTTGCGTACTGATATACACTGAGATTTCGAATCGCGTCGTTTCAGCAGCTTTCTATAAAGTTATAGTACTGTTACTTATTTATACTGTGCCTTTATTTTCAAGGAAATAGATAATTACTTCTGTAAAGAGCAGCCAAGTCAATTCTAATTATATTTCTCGGAAAATTTTAATAGAAACTGTCCCTCCTAGACCTACATCGTATAATATTTACCTACATGTGCTATAAGAACATGAATGCAGTTTCATATAGAGCTATCTACTGTAAAACAATATTAAACTTTTCTGTTTGCAGTTGGTTAAGACCTTAATTCTTTGTGATAAGGTTGAAAATTATTTGAAAGTTCCCCAATTATTGAAAACAATATTAAACTTTTCTTTTTGCAGTTGGTTAAGACCTTAGTTCTGTGTAATAAAGTCGAGAATCACTTGAAATTTGTTTCACTGCTAACTGAATAAACTTGGTCGTTTAACGCAAGCCATGTGTGACCGCAAAACAAACACTAATATTTGTTATCAGAAGTTCATAATATATTAGTATCTAGTCTGGCTTTGGATATTATAGTTTTATTAATATCAGTTGCTAAAAATGGTGCGCGGAGGAGCTTGTGCCTAAATAATAACAGCCGCACGGGTCGATTCATCAGGTTAAACTACGCTTGCCGTAGTTGGTCCGTTGATGGGTGACCATCTTTACTTACCGAGACTCCTCCGTGCCTCGGAAAGCACGTTAAGCCGTTGGTCCCGCCTGTCATTAGTGGATCTCTGACAGTCGTTACGGGTCGGCAGAAGTCCGAAACTCTGACAACCAGTCTCACCAAGGGGTATCGTATTACCCAGTTACTGGGTTGAGGAGGTCAGATAGGCAGTCGCTCCATGTAAAATACTGTTATACAGCTGTTTAAAAAATAAAAACTATTCTTTAGTAGCGTTCTTGTAAAAATACCCACTTTCACCAACTAATAATAAGAAAACATCATGCCTGTGTTTCCTTAAAGGGTTGCAGAGGTATAGGTACCTACAGTACACCCACATTTCGCCAGTTATGTTTAAGTCCCATGTAATAGGGGGCGACCGACCCTATTGCCATCAACCGGGCACAAATCCAGATTCCGGGCTGCCACTGAGAAATTTCTGATGGAAAACCCAATAACACTTTTCCTGACCCGGTAACTGAACCCGGGACCTCATGCTCGCCAGTAGCACTTGCGACCACTAGATCAACGAGGTCACTAATAATGTTTCGATATAATAATAATTGTGTCCAATATACTGTCATAAGTATCAGAATATTGTAAATAAAACAACTGTAAGAGACGGGCTACCAATAAACTACACAGTGCAAGCGCCTTATATGCAAATAAGCAAAGAAAAAGAAAAAAAACTTATATCAAAGTAGGCTACACATTCTCGAAACTTTCGCCCAAACAAATATTCCTATTAGGTACCTCAATTGTATGAACAATAAAACTCGAACGTGTCCTGTTACATTCATTTTTCTTAAAGCATAAATTACACTCCAAACGCTCCCTTTGAACTCCATCCTTTTTTTATTAAGTTGTCCCATAAAAGGGACGTCTGCCAACCTTTTATTAAAAGGTTATAAATGGAAAAAAAAAAGATTGTGTTCGTTGAAACGAAAGTGGGCACTTGTGTAACGAACCTTAAATTAATTATTATTGGGCTAAGCACTCTCAAACTGATTATTTCGTTGGATAATTCTTTTGATCTGTACGAAAATAAGGAAATGTTTACGCTAATATTTTAAACGTTCCCGAAATGGGTCAATGATTTTACGAGAGAACGAATTTAAAAGTGGAAATTGCGATTCGGTTGGGACCACTGATGGTCGCCACAAAAACGCATAAAGTCAAATTAATCTTGTTGACGATGATTGCAATAATTTATTTAAATGAAATAAAACAAAAGGCGAATAAATAAAACGGAAATGTGTGTAAGCTTTTAATATATCGGAACAGAATGGTGTAAAAAGTAAAAAATTAAAATAGGGTAGAGATGTGATAGGTAAGTACTCAAAATAGTGGGGAGTCATAATGCTGCATTACTTTTAACTCTGTATTTATTGCCATACTGACATATCTAATACCACCGAAAAGAATGGAGCACTTTTTATTTTCCTTAGGTCTTTCTATTTTATTTTCAAAAATAATCTATAGGAGGAATCCTTTACTCGACGTTATGTACAGTCGAAAAATTTGAATTCTGACCCACCATAACCTTATTTTCTTACAGACATTGAAATACAATTAGCTCGACATTCGCGTAAACATACATTTCCTTGGTAACGAACTTGTCATCTGCCATCTTTGTTAATTTGGCGGTTTCAAACGATTCATCGTCAAAGTGGGTCATGATTCACTTAGTCTGACTGTACCTACATAATTATCTTCCTCGATGCATTATTGGATGACCTTTTCATTTTTGAATACATACTGAAATGTCGACCACAATCATTGATCCTCCTTCGTATTTTTTCTTTCTTTCTATTTTTTGTCGTATGATTAAGTTGTGTTGTAATTATCTTCCCTATCCAACTCCAAAAGGTTCCCGCAGATAGGCGCGACGCGGTTAAGCGACGTGATTCTCGTAGAACAATTACCATTATATTCTCATAGAAATGGTTCTACTACAGTCGCGTCGCGCCTGACTGGTGGGAACCTTAATGCTTTTTCTTTCTTTACAAAATAAAGCTTAACCTCACGCAGCAGCCCATCAAATATCCCCAGGTACCCACAACATAATGAAACTGCACTCAGACATAGCTGGTAATGAAGTTAGCCCCCCTCCTGTCTGTTTAGGAAACAATTAGGTATTATTATAGAGCCTAATAGGAGGGCGCCACCGCAATGCTTCCCCTCTTCAATAACAATACACTGTTATAGGTAGATATTAGTATAATTATTAAAGTACAGATAACAAAATAGATGAGGAGGCAAACACACCAAATTTTAGTTCATTTATAGGTGAATTTCACCAATGAAATTGAACGTGATCAGCACATTATATAAATCACGTTCAAGAGCTGTCAGTGTCAATATTCCTTAACAATGATGACGCGAATGAGACGCGACGCGACGCGCAGTTTTTTTTATGATCTGATACAATATAGAATTTATTTACTACACAATAATGTACACGCGCTTCTCAGCGTACCTACTTTGACACGTGTCAACTCTCGCACTGAAATTATACCTTTTCGTGAAGAAAATAAGTTCGTAAAATTTTAAAGTGCGCGCAGCGTCGCCTTGCTTCACGTTTCGATGTGAACTGGAAAGGAACGCGGTTTTAAGTGTGCTGATTGCCTTCAGTTTCATTGGTGAAAGTTATTACGCACATAAAAATGATAAATATTTCCCGAGTAGGGAAAACATGTTTATTTCTAGCTTACATACCACACTCGTTTGTTTTCTGTAATTATGTATGTAGGTCATGCTACTGCTACATTGTTGTGATAGAGTGAACTACACTTCGCGCGCTCTCTGTTGTATAGCGAGACATCGAGCTGTGTGAGAAGGAGAGCGTGCGAAGTGTAGTTCGCCTTATCGCGACAATGTGGCCGTGGCTTATGGGAAACCAATGCTCCTATTACTGAAACGTTCCATTTCCAACTAATTCTATGAACAAATCGATACTGTTATTTAGATGACCAATTACACAACACCTTAGATTTGACAGGAAATTCACTCAAGCCTTCACTAACGTAATGGTCAGTATAACAATGACAATACAGACATACACATACATACATAGACCTATATAATAAATTGTCACAACGTACCCCGTCCAATTAGTGAGTTGGTTACAAAACAACGTTAGTGCCCTCACACACGGCACACAAACACCGCCGTGCTGGTGCACAGGACGCGTCGAAGCGTGTTAGCTGTCTTGTGCAGGTGATTGCTAATAGACAAACGGATGGTACATATTCGGTACAATATTATACTACAGTGTGTACCGAGGTGATTTGGGGTTGTGTGAACTGGCATTTATGTTGTGTTTTTGTTGCAATTGACAATAATTAATATACGATATGGTATAACCTAAGTAGGTACTTTTTATTTTGGATGCAAAGAAGAAATAATTATGAAGGAGGAAATCCTTTATTCCAAGTTATCGAATGAGTTTTCAAAAATATAGACAATATTTAAGATGGCATTATAATTAAGTATTATAAAAGTATAATTTGTTTATTTAACAATGTTTTTCATTACTTGTGCTAAAGTTCTAATGAAAAAATAAAACAAAAAGGAACTAGACAAAGTGACATTCTATCAGCGATAACGATGATGGAAAAGGCAAAAATGTATGAGACTGACATAAGCTATCGAAAAGCTTATATCAATTCTGTTGAAAGTCGTTGTAGAAATACGAAACGCTTTGGAAGCGATTGTCACTTGTCTAGGCCCTCTGAGTAGATACTCTAGTCTAGATTTGTGCCCGGTTGACGACAATAGGCTCACCTCACCCCATTTTACATGGAACTTGATTATAACTTACTAAATGTGGGTGGTACTTACCCTTTGGGTACCCGTTCCAGAAATACAGGCGTGTTTTGCATTTTTTTTTTCTTTTTACTTTTCCTTTATTTCATATATTTACAAACCTAAAATTTACATTTTTAAATATTTTTGTAAAAACATAAAAAAATATAGAAAATAGTAGCCCACCGTTATCGGGAATAGGGTTTAAGATACCGGTGGTCAGGGCTCCTGAAAGAGGAACCTCCTAATACGATCTGCGTCCAGAAGTACCACTTACTGAATCAAGCCCTTGATTCAGCTGCCTAACGAGAGACTCCTTAGGTGTTGGTCGAAGCTCTTGGCTATTATGCCATTGGCCGTCACGACTATCGGCACAATAACTGCTGTATCCACATCCCACATGTCGACAACCTCGCGAGGCAGGTCAAGATACTTTTAATCTGCTTATCTTTTTCAACTTTCACGCTCACAATCTATGTATGTATGTGGATCTAATAAAACACAATCATAACTCCGTGTTATTACAACGAAAAATACATATATCACAAATTCTTTGTATTGACGTTGGCACAAAGTTTTCTTATTAAGGACAAACTTGGACATGTAATCCGTCTTAGAAATGAAACAAAACTAATTACAGTATATATGTCACTGATATAGGTTGGATCTTGGGCATTTCTTCTGATATATATTGTAAGATAACTTCGTCGTTATGTGAAAAAAACATTTCACGGGAGCAATGATTTAGCTAGGTTATAAATAAGTGGTTAGTAAACACGTGTTGCCACACGTCATAAACATTTTAAGGTACATTAATGTTGCACACATCAAAATATGAAAAATTAACAAAAATATTGAATTTGATTCTATATTATTAAATACCAGCTGCGCCCCGCGGTTTCACTCGCATAAGTTTCGATCCCGTGGGAATATCGGGATAAAAGGTATCCTATGTCCTTCTCCAGTTCATGGTCTACCTATGTGACAAATTTCATCCAAATCCGTTCAGCCGTTTACGCATGATGGCGTGACCAAGGGAAATAGGGATTCATTTTTATAAATATAGATTACTGCAATTAATTATAATAATCTATAGTAATTCAGAATATCAAATATATGTCTTCACATTGTATTGAACAATGATGATGGGTATTTCTTTATATATTACATCACTTTCATCATAAAATGAAACATTCAACGATTTCTTCAAAAGTTCAAAAATGGTCCTGCAGGCAGGAGCATCTTATTTAAAATCAGAAGATGTTTGAATGTTTGCATTGCAACAGAGAGGAGGCGCTTCCAATATCCCTGTTCAAACATGACGTAATAGAAAACATCTTGCTTCCGGAAGCTGCGAGCAAACAAGTGAGGTACAACTCTTTTTACAATGGCTTTTTTACAGAATGTTTTTCGTTTTTTTTGTGTAAAAAATTCACCTTCGATAAAGGGGACAAATTCATAATTTCAATACTATTAAACTTTGAACTGTACAAGTTTGATAGTGCACATTTCCATAGTATAATTATTTGGAACCGTAGCGTATATAATGTTCTAACACTCTGCTTTCACAATATCAGTCACTGATTTTTTTTTTGCTCATGACTGGCATGTAACAATAAAATTGGTACCTCATTTTTTTAATGGAAATAGCTAGTATTTCCATAATTTCCATAAATTGAATTATTCAATTTCTCAGTAGCAGCCCAGAGTCTGGATTTGTGCCTGGTCATTTACACATAATGTAGTTGTATTACACACAGGTACACCTCTGCCTAGCCCTTTGGGGAATACAGGTGTGATGTAATGTTAATTTCACAACATTGGATCAGCTCATTACAACACTACTATTGCATAACTCCACCTGCTGAAAACGTCCCACTTGGATATGGGTTGTCTTAGCTTACTTAGCATAATCAGCCTATAATGCTCCCACTACTGGGACACAGGCCTCCTCTCTGTGAGAGGGAATGGTCCGTAATCCACCACGCGGGCCCAGTGCGGGTTGGTAGATGTCACATGTCTTCGACTTTTTGGTTCTAGGACAGGTTTCCTCACGATGTTTTCGTTCACCGTTTTGAGAGCAGTGGTGATGAAATTATTTACTCAAAGTAAAGCTCCTGCCTGGGTTCGCAAGGTAAGTCGTGGCCGTTACCACTGGGCTACCACTGCTCTTGGCTTACTTGAAAGTCTTTAAATAGACTCCTAACCCAAGTAGGTCAAAGCAAGGAAAACTTGCTGAGGTGGAGATTCACAGAAAAGGGATTTTGTCTATAGCATCTGGGCTGAGTCAGCCCAGATGCTATAGACAAAATCCCTTTTCTGTAAGCGTTAACGCCAACGGAAAGATCAAATTGTATGGAGTCGACATTAGCTTTAAAGATGTCACGTGACTGCTGCTGTCAACTCCATACAATTTGATCTTTCCGTTGGCGTTGACGCTTACAGAAAAGGGATTTTGTCTAGGCCCCCTGGAGTGTAAATGTGGTGCTGTCCCACAAACAAGTCCATCGTGTCCTGTTGCCTGCACGATGCAGGAGCTGATGGACGCTACGGAAGGTGCTAAACTCGTAGCGAAATTCTGAGCTGACTAACTCTATTCTATTGAATGCAAGTATTGAAGGTACTTACTTGTTGAAAGGCCTACATTATCCTCCCATGCCAACTAACACTGTAATTTGAAAATATTGTAAATGTAGTAGTGTATTTTTATCTACACCATGCTATAAATCCTCTCTAAATGTTTCTAAAACAGTTAGCTTATTGCCAACATTAAAACACCCAGTATCAAGGTAACCATAATATCATCCAAACGGGTGTTATAATGTTGTACTGAATTTCATAATGCAACTCATTTAAAAAAAAAGAAGATTGTCATTCACGAGCATTTCACTAACAAAGCACCGTAATTTAAAAACAAAACACATTCGAATTCGAAAATTTTGAATTCACGTCGTACCGTGCCATTTTTGTTCGTTATTGGTATTGCAAAGAAACTTATGAGAAGATTCATATCATGGGTGTAGATAAAGTCTTGTATGCAACTGTAAATAATTAGGTATTTCGCCTCGTGTGATAATAATATCACATGAGTGTTTAGTGTGCCCTTATTATATAACAGTTGCATAAATAACTATTAAAAGAGTAACCGTGGAGTTTCTGGCCGGCTCTTTTTCATAGGAAACGACCAATTGGAACCGTGCATCTAGCTTCTGACGTTTCATATGTGCCCATGAAGGTTTATGTGAAATAAAGTATTTTGATTTTGATTGATTTAATGAAGATTATCATCATAACCTTGGTTTGATTTACCACTATCAAAATTCAGCAGCAGAAGCACAGATCTTGCTACCGGTTGATCCAATAATAGTTCAGAACTCACTCATACACATACATAGACAGTAGTTTGTACTCAAGCGGTTGGCAACACTGTCTCGCCCCGAGCTTGCGGTAACTTGCTTTTGTAGTGAAAATTCGCGTTAAGGTTGGTAGAATTGATGCTCACGAGGAATATTTTGGTCTCGGGCTTAAGTGTGTAAATTGTAAAAATATATATAAAGTATTTTAATAGGAGATTTTGCAGAGGTTGGAGACGTATTATTGCTAGGTTTAGCAATTTTGGCCGCGAACAGATCTTTTTTTAATGTTTGTTTTTATATTTCGAAAAAATTGTGTTAGTTTTTTTTAAAACACGTGCAGGTACTTAATACAAACAGTAAAAAATAATTATTTAAAATCATTAGCTTTTTTATTTTTGTATTTCCTGTACGTATGCCAAATAATATATTTCTTTTTTACTTTTTTTATACGTAGCGTATTGCGTAGCAGTGTAGCGTATTGTGTAGCACCGTAGCGTATAGCGTAGCAGCGTAGCGTATTGCGTAGCTGTTTAGTGTAGTACTTACGGGTAAATACAAAATCGAAGTTGCGTCTGTACTTTCATTTGGGATCTACATTATGAAAAGGGGTTCATGACCAGCCTCCTTACAATTCCGACATCTAATGCCCTTTCACTAACATAAGTACAGCCTCATATAATAAGTTTACGTAGTACATCGTTCCTCCATTCGTTTCACGGTGTGCACTTGCTAACCGAGTTTTTTGGCGTTACTTAAACTCAAATCTGTTTACAGACTAACATAGTTCTGAGTAATTCAATAGTCTTCGACATTGTCAGTTCTAAAGAGGTTTTAATGCAGTACTTGAACAAGATTATTTATGGGCTATAAAGTAGGAGGAAGCAAGATATTTTAACAGATAATGGTATTCTCCCGGATATTTATTTATATCTATATAAGCTTACCAACGTATACAGTTTTAACCCACACTTTTTGTTATAATTTGTATACATCTCGCATGTATCTTAATAGCATATCACGGCACTTTTAATTAGTGCACTGATAATATCATCATTAAGATGTTTTCATATTATTACGTTGGTAATAATCAAAAGCAATAAAAGTTAGCAAAAATGATTTTTAGGCAACAACAGAGATTCCAGATATTTATTAATCCAATTTAAATTAATCTAATGTCTCATAAAATTATGAATGAGTTGTACGCCTACAGAACGAAAAATCTTATGTAAAATGTATTTTAAATTATATAGTAGGTGTTTTTAATAAATATAAAAAAAAACATGATTATCATCATCTGCCTAACTGCAGTCCACTGCTGGCCTCTCCAATTTTCGGAAAATTTCATTCAACTGCTACCAACCACCCTGCGAAGATCGTCGCTCCACCTAAAATGAGGAAATAAAAAATATATCAAGGACTAATATTTAATTTCGCAGAAAAATATAAACTTCCCAGATACCAAATGAAATCATTGAGCGTAAACACTACGTGAACTTTACGTAATGCATACTAGGTTTCATAAAAACGAATTTATGCTACGAAAAGCGGGCTCGGCAGACCGAAATACCGCTTTTTGACTTGATTTATCCACTTTTAGCCTGTACACTGTTTTCATACGAGAATTATAATTCGCCATTGCAGATAATTTGTATGCAAAACGTGCGTATTTATTAACATTGGATTGTACTGCGCCTGATGATATGATAAAGCCGAGTTGGGCCTTTCATTTTGTGATCTAAACACGTAATTGTGAATACGGATTGTTATATTTTGTTATGGTGCTTATATTCCTTTTTATAACCAGTAGCTAAATTAATCAGAAGTGATATTTTTTTACTTAAATTAACGAAACGAGAGCAGCGGTAGCCTAGTGTTAACGGCCGTGACTTACGAGTTGTAGGTCGTATGTTCGAACCCTGACAGGCGCTTTACTTTGTGTAAATTATTTCATCACTGCTGCTCTCAAAACGGTGAAGGAAAACATCGTGAGGAAACCGGCATGTCCTAGAACCAACCATTCGAAGACATGTAACATCTACCAACCCGCACTGGGCCCGCGTGGTGGAATACGGCCCAATCCCTTTCACTGAGAGGAGGCCTGTGTCCCAGCAGTGGGAACGTTATAGGCTGATTATGCTAAATTAATGAATTACGAATAAGCTAGTCAAATGATTGATTCCGGGTGTTACACTGTTATCTAGAAATAAAATGAAAGTACTTCAAATGACGATAGTAGTGGAGCAATTCCCGTAATTTATGAACTTTCGCATTCTAATCTCATTCGCAATCTGTCAAAAAAATACAATCAATTTACCATCTTTTTTGTTTGACAAGTTTGAAAGATTGTGACTTAAATGTGAGACGAGAATTGTCTTATTTTGTACGAGAATTGGCCTTAATTATTATTATTATCTGTATTTCAATCAACCTTGGATCATACAATTAAAATTACAAATTAAAATAGACATAAAACAAAATTAAATTAAATTAAATTAAAATAATATCTTAACGTTAGTCAGTACGTGAACCATACAGCAGTGGTTCACGTACTGACAATCGAAACGTTCAGAAAAAAGGTTCAGGATACTGTTGCGGCTGACCCGCACCCTGCGCACCAGGGATGTGCACCGCTTGCGCATGATTGTGTGGAAACAATCGACATGCGCCTCGGCAAACATCCCCGACGCGCTACAGAAGCGAGGCAGCCTCAAGAGCACCCTGAACGCGTTGTTGTATTGGACGCGTAGAGCGCTTTACTGTTTCTGCGAATAATCCACCCACAGACTGCCAGTATAAAAGGACGTACAAAATGCCCTAAATATTGCTATTTTGACGCCCCTCGAACACCGAGCAAATCTGCGGGCAATCATATTCGCACGAACAGACAGCGCCCTACGTTCCCTTTCGATGTCTGCATCGTCTTCCAGGTCAGAGGTTAATAAATGTCCAAGATATTTAAACGTATCAACTCTATTAAGTGGGCACCCGTTGAGCTTAATGGCCGGTAAGTACTCAGGACACCTCCTCTTGACCCGAAAGACCATGCACTCGCTCTTGTTTGTGTTATACAACAAACCATGTTCCTTAGCATACTTTTCACAGATGCGAATCAGCCTTGTCACACCACAGACAGAGGCGCTCAGCAGCACCATGTCGTCAGCGTAACTGATATTGTTTAGGCACACACCCCCAATATGGCAACCGACATGCGTGCTGCTGAGCCTCTCTATCAGTGCATTAACATACAAGTTGAAGAGCTTCGGAGAGGTTAGCCCCCCTTGCCTCACGCCGCACTCCAACCTGTATGGGGTCGAGTAAACCCCCGACCTTAAGCGGCTCTTTCAATCTTTCTCTAGCCGTTGAACATTCAACATTAATTTGTAATTCGGAGTGATAATTTATTGTTGCGAAATTACAACGAAATCGAAAACTAGTTTCGTAACTTCTGAACTTTTCAGGATGATAGATAGATAGAATACTCTTTATTATGTACACCATAAAAATTACAGACATAAATTAGAAATTTTACATAGGGTGACACAATAGGCGGTCTTATCGCTAAAAGCAATCTTTTACAGATAACCTTTGGATGGATTTACGGGAGAAGGAGAGACAATAGTGCAGGTAGTCAGTGGTGTAGGATGCACGCTGATGAAACAATGTTTTGTAAAAATTGAGAGTGCAAAATGAACTAGGGCGCCGTATTCATTTTGTTTCTTGTTTTTTTTTTACAAACGATACAATTGTTACACTTGTCTTATAATGCCTGCCTAGCCTTTTTCCAACTATGTTGGGGTCGGCTTTCAGTCGAACCGGATGTAGCTGAATACCAGTATTTTACATGGTGTGACTGCCTATCTGACCTCCACAACCCAGTTACTGGGTATCATGATACCTCTTTACCCTCATAACGGTTTCTTGATTACGCGTTTTATTTCTACCCTTATTTATTTGGGTGAAAAAAAACTAGTGGAATATTTGTTCTAAATGCACGTTAACTAAAGTGACATTGTATATTATCATTCAAACTTAAAAGACATTAAGTGCTTCCTTTTGCTCACGATATTCTAGGCCATTACCTTTTCTTCGAATGACAGACGCCACAAATGTCTTGGCCAAGGTTAATACTTCCAACCTGACTCAATGTATTTACGTGTCATACGTGCTAGGACGCTCTATTGCTGTGGATCCTACCTTTAAGAGCCCCTATCAATTTCGCGGTCTAAAAACAGAAAATTCAAGTTTTTTCGGAGCCAATGTCTCAATATCCTTAAGATATCTGTTTTGTTTTTAAATGCAAAATTATTCATCATCTGTTTAACTAGTAATTAGACTAATAAAATTAAAACTAACTACTCAATATAAATTACGAAAAATAAAAATCTAACACACGTTTTTACGTAAGCGTGAAACACTTGGTTTTTCAATTGCTTTCATAGCTTACTGGTAGCAAATATCAATCTGAGAAAAATCCTAAATACTGGGCATATAGTATATTAGTTAGACGACTGATCATTTTTCCAAAGTTTATTGAATTAGTACTTGAAAAAAAATGTGATCCACGCTGAAAAAACGCAATAATACCATGTGCAAAATCGTCGTCTACGCGTAAGAATTTGTTACATATTAACAATAATTCTTAAATATTTTAAAAATTTTGTTATTTATCTACCAAATTCAGTTTTTATATTTTATTTTTGACTACTAATTTAATTATAATAAAAGATCTAAATAATGCCTTATAAACCGATGCGCTCGCTCGAGGCAATCAGTCGCGCCCGAGGGCTTCTCAACGTCGGACCTGTGTCGCCTGTGACGTTCGCCGCTGACGCCGTTCCCGACGTAATTCGCGGAATCGAGCGTACTTTTCTACTAGAGCTAACCAGTTTTGAGACTGTGAGTACCTATATAATGTATGGTGTAACACTTTGTGATTTGCTAATGATATTTATACATATTAATGTTTTGTTTTATACTTACAGTAAAATAGTGTTTAATTTTTAGAAAATGGGTTGAATAATTGAACTTTATTATCACGGAAGAATGACGGGTAATAAAAAGAAAAACGTTAAAAGAACACGGAAGGCACGTGCAGTTCTTTAGTAAATAATATTTTTTGCCATCATCTTACTAATTAAGAAAATTGTTGTAGTTTACTATTATTTCTTTAATCTAATAATGTGTTAAGTAATTATATTTGTAGAGAATTAAATAGGCAGAAATCTGCCGAAAATCAAATACTACCTGGAACATCATCGATGAGCGAAAAGGATCGGGACACACGATAATTCTTTTTTACCCGACTACGGCGAAGAAAAAAGGAGGGTTATGATTTTGATCTGTATACATTATGTTAACTAACAAAGGGCGTTCCCGTTAACCTGCAATAGTATAGCGTGTATACATGCTAAAAAAAATATTACCATTAAAAAAAAATGATTTTTTTTTTGTTTTTGTATGGTAAAATATTCACAAATATATTAAATTGTTACGGAAAATAAACTCTCTGTATACTCCCACTTGTCACACTTGTTTTTCTACGTTGAAATACAAGTGTGCGTGTACAAAGTGTTTCTTTTACGTTTAAATTTAATCGTTTTGTGAACATTTCACGACACAAACAATTTTTTTTTTTTTTTTGAGTTGTTATATTTTTTTTAGCATGTATACACGCTATACTATTTCAGGTTAACGGGAACGCCCTTTGTTAGTTAACATACTGTATACAGATCAAAATCATCTGTTCCCTCCTATCTTCTAAACCACTCGAACGCTGGAACCAAAGTGACTTTAACTTAAGTTTCAATTTGCGTCCAGCGCTCGGTTTGGTAACACGTCGCGTTCTGGTTTGCAATTGGTCAATCGTCATCCTGAGGATGCCTCGTTGAGAGGTGAAACACGTGTCGATTCCTTACGGGGTTTTTATGACTCTTGGAAAATAGTCAAGTGGAATAGGTAACTAAATATATCTACGTCTATTGTATTTTACTTTAATTTTTTACATAGTAATAATTATAGTCACATAAATGTAAATAATAAAGGATAAAGGACTAATAAGGAATAAAGGTCTAATTAATAAAGGAGTACAATAACACGTGTAATTAGTTTCAGACTTACCTTATATACGCTGGTCACACTTTATAGTTTGCTTTTACTTCAGTGAATGCCATACTAGGTAACCATATTTTTATAGGGTACCTAAACATAGCACGTCATAATCACAAAATAAAATCCATCCAGTATTACGGAACCCAGTAAGTAAAAACTCCTAATAATAGCAGTTACGGACCAAGATTATTAGTTCGCGCTGCACCGTGCGCACAGCGAACACTACGACTGTCAGCGATACGTCGACCGCACACAGACACACTGCGCTCCGATAGTTACCTAAACTCGTAGCGCGCCGAAATTGATAGGGACTCTTAAGGACGCACCCATTCACAAATTGCTTAGCATGATCCTCTGTTATGTCGAAAATACTGCAGCATTAATTTTGAAATAAATATATGTTTAGGTTGAGGAGTGATGCTAGGTCTTATGTGAGGCGAAAACACGATTACATAAAATTTTCTCTATAGAAAAAAATTCCAAAGTTACCTCTGCACAGAATTATAAACCGCTGGTATTCAAAAAATACTTCAAATTAGATCATGAAACTTTGCATGATAACCAGTGATCGGAGTAGGTAGATTGAACTGGGGCCATTGATCCGAAACGTATATATTAATATGGACATTCCTCCGGAATTGGTGGATTATTAAAAAAAAACCGGAACTTGTGTAGGAATTGTATTCTGCCAGGGTGGAAGGAGTCATTTGATGATTTGCCATCCTCAAAAAAAAAAAGGTAGGAATTGTAATAAAATGAGCAATATTATATTCTTCATATTTTTTTTAACGGCACACAGTCACGATTTGACAAAACCCAACGACCAATCAGAACAAAGGATCATGGGTGGTACAATAACCGGTTATCAGAACAATGCGTACGCCCGCCGACGACATGCCAGGTAGCTCACTCGTTTACTTCGGTTCGTAGAGTGCGCATCTTTGTTTGTTACTGTGTTGTGAAAACGTTACTTGACCCTGGCTTGTGTACATACTGATTTCTGGAATCTGCTCTAAACCACGATTTGGCTCGAATATACGATACCTTCCTTTAAATTTTGAATTGAGTAGTAATAATATCACTACCAACATAATAATATTATAATATTTAATTGAATCCGGAAATACCGGAATTACTTTCCGGAAAAATGGCTTGGCTTATCCATGTTATTCTTTCTGTGTGCATTTATGATACAAGTACTAAAAATCAATCTACCTACTCCGATCACTGATGATAACTGAACTAACTATAAAGCAGGTCTTATGTGTGTCATTTTTTTGTAATTACCATTATTTCCAACGTAAAAAGCAATTGCTTAAAATTTTCGACGCTTTAGGCAGAGGATTGTGGTGCTTGGCGGTGGTGGTATGTACACACATAATTACTTGTTTACCACACGGTAAACAGTTAATTATTCCAGTCATTTGTCTATCAATCAAAAATATTTTAAATTGGCATCCCAGTTTAACAGTGAAAACATAACTAGCCAAACAAAGCCAGCATGAATCCAACCCAAACTTTAATTTTCAGAAAAATAAAAGAAATCCCTCAAAAGTATTCGTTTTCACAATAAGCTTGAATGAGCTATGTTTTTCCCACAACATCATTTCACTCATTATTATTTCCAAACCAACTTATCTCCAACATCGATATGATAATTCGATATTCGTAAATAACAATCATTCGATAAGTCCAATCATTCGTTCAATTCGACACCGCTCATTCGATTTGAGCGTAGCGACATCTACATATCGGAATGATCCCGAGTTGATTGTGTCCAAAATAATTGGATTTCTCATGCTGGACTGTAGGCTTTTAATGTGGAAGGTGAAATGAACTTTAGTTCAGTGATGCAAGGTTGAATATTGGTTGAGAAATCAAAATTTGCCTGATTATGAACAGCGTATGATAAATGGTGTTCAAATTATGTAGTACAATACTATGTAAATTGTATAAGTGGTTATAATTAATTTTGAAAACTCAGGGTATGATCTTTCCTACATAAAAAAGTCCTAGCTTAAGGGCGCACCCTACCTCAGATTTTATCCCGCTCGTACCATACTACTCGCGACCTGAGTGAGAACGAGACGGAGTGGGGCGCAAGCGGTTCTAACCCTTCGGGAATTACAGGCGTAATGTTATGTTATATAATCACCGTAGTCGTTCCTGAAATAAACCATTACAACACAAGGACTAATGATCGCATTACATAATCTAAAACTTGTAATTTTACAAGTTTATTATTTTTAGATTATATATTTTTAGAATTTTAATTCATTATAAGTTTAATTCCAAGTTTTAGATTATATTGTACCTAATTTAAACGATATTACATACTATATTTTAGTCTGTAATATCGTTATCATACTACATAGTAGTCCATGGTAATATCATAGAATTATACGAGTAATATTTCGTTTGAATTATCCTATAATAACCCTATACAAATTCCCTGTCATTTTCATGATTTATAATCATAATTTCGATACTAAATCACACAACTTAGTGGCTACGAAGGTCGCACAAGTTTATCTACAAATAAACCGATTGACAAGCTGAATGACTTGTTTTTCCATTCGACTATCATTCACTTCATTGTATTTACCGCGAAAAAACGCATGTTTACAATCCAAGACCAAGTTTATGGGGATTATTACAAGTCATAAGCGAGGAGCGATTTAACAAAACAATAGCTTCTGCCCGCGACTCCGTCCGCATGAAAATTCTTGTTTATTTATTTAATACTTTAAGCACACAAATGTACAGAGGCGGACTTAATGCTATAGTCATTTTCTACCAGTCAGGTTTGTGCAGAGGTGGGTTTACTTTGGGTGATGCAGAGACAAACAGTGGTAGGTGCAATATCGAAAGCGGGGTTCCCCCGATTCACCTTATCAAATCGCATTGCCTTGTCCACAAAACTGCGAATCGGCGCGATGCGAATTCGCAACGCAGAAGCTTTCTTAAGAAAATCTTAGGGTACCGCTACCGTTGCTGATTTTTGGGATGGAACGTCGCAAAGCAGTTTTGTGTACAAGCTCTTACTTCTTTATTGCTTAGCGTGCTTTGTAACTTTTTTCTTTTTGCTCGACTCCTAAAGGCATGCTGTCAGCGTGATGTCAAATAGCCTATAACATTCCTCGAAAATTGGGCTATTACGATATAATTGAATAACGATTTTTTCAAAGCCAACTGGTTGTTGCAGAGATTAGCGCGTTCAAACAAACAAACAAACTCCTCAGCTTTATTGTACATACATTATACAAAAATACATTTACATAATAAATTTATTATACACAATCCATACTACTTTCTACTAATATTATAAATTCGAAAGTAACTCTGTCGGTCTGTCTTTCTGTCTGTCGGTCTGTCTGTCTGTCTGTCTGTACCTTTTCACGCCTAAACCACTGAACGGATTTCCATAAAATTGGGCAAGGAGATAGATGGCATCCCGGTGAAGGACATAGGCTACTTTTTATCGACATACCACGCCGGCGAAGCCGCAGGCGCAAGCTAGTACCTTTTTAAGTGAGACAAATTATATGGTAATTCCCAACAATCTATAACTTAACCCTCCCCCAAAGATATCCCCTTCTTGTACAAAAGACGGCATTCACAAACCAGTCTGGGTACTTCGTAAGACCAATATTTTCTTCGTAAAGAGGGGTTTGGTACTATAAATTCTATCCCTATTGATAGTTAGTAGAGCATTAGTTCTCCTTTTGTACTTCGCTGGCTATTCAGTTGAAAAAGTGGCTTATAGACGCATAGTGGGACCTTTATGGGCGAGTATTAGAAACTATTATTCTTTGAAGAGTAAAGATTTTATTTCATAATCTGAGAACTTTGTTCTGGATGTAGGCTCGATATTTTTTGTTCTGTGTGTTGGGTTTTCAATTAATTAAGTTGGGTAGGGATTGTATCGCGGTGATTTTGGTTTGACAAACATAATGCTACAACAAATATAAGCCAAAGCTAGCAAAAAATTAAGAATATTCAGCATTAGGGCGATTTTGGGACTTTTTCCTCGTTACCTATAGGAACTATTTTTTTTTTAATTTGAGTAAATTAAAATTCTTGTGGTGTAGTGTCCTGTATTTTACATGGAGCAAATGCCTATCTGAATTAAAAAAGGTCAGATAGTCAATCGCTCCATGTAAAATACTGTTGTTTTGGCTGCATCCGTTTAGAGTGGAAGCCGACCCCAACATAGTTGGGAAAAGATGATAGCTGCTAGGCAGTTTTTTTTTAAACCATTCATTTCAATTTTGTATGTATTTGGTTATATAACTTTACAAGTTATTGCGTTTGCGTAAAGATCATTTTAACTTAAAGCAATAATAAAGGTTGTTGTTTTTGAAGGCGCATTCAGTTCGGATTATGGTTGGATTTACGAATTTTGCCGATGCTACATTTAAGTTATGTTGTACTGTTGTGTTGCACCTAAATGCAAATATTTTGCCGATACCGTATGTAAACATACATGGATTACTGCTATATCCAAACTAAACATTTAGGTAGCAAATCAGGCAATATTCCATGATTGACTACAAAGCGTTTCAGTGCAATTTGCAACAGGCCCGGCTGAAGGACAGAGAACTGTGATTGGCTAACTTGATTGAAGACTTTGTCCAGTCCCTGTGATTATTACCTTTGTTTATCTGATATTTTTAATCAAAAAACTGTTATAATTATCAGTCTTGCAAAAAATTCAATCTGATTCATGTCAAGTAATTCAAATTCAAATTCTTTATTGCAAACTAAGTGTACAGAATTTGGAGATGGTAACAATAGGTAGGTTCTTAGAACTTAGTTGCCTGTAAAGGCATTGCAAATTGGTTATAAATATTAAAATTAAACATTAAACATACTCAATATTCTAGTTATACAGTCTATTCATTATGTTATATTATATTGTATTATAGTATACTATACTATTCTTATAATTTATATCACATTATAATAATTATCACATTCATTTTAATATTAAATAATTATTTAATATTAAAGTTAGTTTGCACTTCCAAACAATCCTATAAAAGATTGATAGATGTACCACTAATTTGCCGCTTTGAACCTTGAAAGCAGACATTAGTTACACGACCATCAACAAATCCCAAAAATTAATAATCCAAAAAAGCCAGACACCAAAAAGAACGTATCGTAGGTACCAGAAAAACTCACACTCATCAACAACATTTTTAAAAGTAAAAAGTAACATCATATTGTAAAATATCGGCCACCTTTCCACTCACAGCTACGCTATAAGCACTCGTCAAGCGAGATCAAAGCGATGTTGCGTTTATAATTGCCACCCTTACGCCTTTCCCCCTCCGAAGGGCTGTAGTATCTAACTATTAGGGAAGTATAGGGTCGGCGGCCATTGAGAATGAAGTCGAAATGAAGTGGTGACAGGTTCAGTGGACGAGTACGGCTGGTTAATATTGGGAAAATGTCTGGTATGTTGTATAATTAACGTGTTACGGGTGAGTAGTTAGTAATCCTTACATAATTATTATAAAACAAAGTCCTCCGCCGCGTCTGTCTGTCGTCCTGTTTGCGATGAACTCAAAAACTTCTGCACCGATTTTCATGCTGTTTTCACCAAGGGATAGAGTGGTTCTCGAGGAAGGTTTTAGTATAATAACCGACATCCACGCGGGCAAAACCGCGGGCATCATCTAGTATTATTATAAGGTCCTTCTACAGCCTTGTGGGAGTCGTACCTATACTAATATTTAAGTATAAGTTGGGGGCAACTTTTGCGGGAGAACCAGAATTCAAACAATACAGGGTAAAATTTTTGAGATGGGTTTTCAAGTCGAAAATTTCAATTTTCAACTATGCTATGATGAGTAGGTAGAGCAAAATAATTGAAAAAATATTTAGATCGGAATAGATTTTGAAAAAAATGGCAAAGGTCAAAAATCAAGAATGCGGTTGCTCTGATAATCATCAATAAGCCAACATTGCTTTCACCATCTTCAGTTTTTGCCAAGTCCCATCTCAAATTAATATGCTTGTATAATTACGACTGTGAGTCTGGCTGCCCGGGATTTCGTCTGTGTGTATTTTGTATTTCATCATTTTTTTTATACAAATATGGTTTTGGCGTGAAAAGGCTTCAAACAGACAGGCACAGTTAGTTACATTGGCTTTTATAACAATTAGAATTTTTTTAATCCCGACACAAATCCTTGATATATTTATTACACATAAAAATACCTTAAAAATAATATTTGTATTATGTTTCTTATGACATCTGAGGCACTAGACAAAGTGACATTCTATCAGCGATAACGATGATGGAAAACACAAAAATGTATAGGACTGACATAAGCTATCGAAAAACTTATGTCAATCCTGTTGAAAGTCGTTGTAGAGATACGAAACGCTTTCGAAGCGATTGTCACTTGTCTAGGCCCTCTGAAGTCCAAATAATAACCGCATGAGCCGAACAATGATATAAGGTATGGCAGCTTGCTCTGTGGTGAAGTTAGTTCCAGCTTAGGCTACAGGGGCCGCTGGGGCCCACATGACGGAATTGACATCATCTAACAAAAGGCGTGTGAAAAAGACGATGTACTCTCTATAAAGACTCTCATATACCTACTATATATAACAAGGTTTCATCTGACTTCTGCAACTGCTAGCAACACGTTTTCCCGGCACACCAAACTATCGGAAAACTTCGCGCCGTGCAAGCTGTATCAAAATGAAATAGAATAAAACTGTATACAAAAATAAAATATAAGTAAAAATCTTTTTAAAAACAAGCTTTTAAAAAACAAATTATTTAAAAAACAAAAAACCCGCCTGCAAAAACGCATAACTTAAAAGAGAAAAACAAGCATTATAATCTGTAGAATTTTAGTATAACAGGCGGGGAACAAACAAAAGTTACACCATATTTCAGGTTATTGGTTACTTATATTTTATTTTCTACTTTTTACCCGACTACGGCGAAGAAAAAAGGAGGGTTATGATTTTGACCGGTATGTATGTATGTATGTTCATCTGTTCCCTCCTATCTTCCAAACCACTTATCACAATTTGACAAATGAGGTATCGTTAGAAGCGTCGTGATTGTCCGCTGGTTATAGGCTATGTGAAGTCACATTACATTAAAAATGGCGCCCTCTAGAGGACATAAAGTGAGGAACTTAAAAAAAAAAATAGTTTAATCGTACCATGTTGGGTATCAAATGAAAGGGCTTAATGAGCACATTTCAAAAATATATCTATTATAACCGCAAAAGAATTAAAAAAAAAATCAAGTAACAAAAACTAAAACCCAACTACGACTGAAAAGGTATAAACAAGACACCACAGACAGACAAATTAAAAATCCGGAGTCACACGTAATCTGTTCAATTTATGCCCTAATACGTGTGACTCCGGATTTTTAATTTGTCTGTCTGTGGTGTCTTGTTTATACCTTTTCAGTCGTAGTTGGGTTTTAGTTTTTGTTACTTGATTTTTTTTAGCATTAGGATTTGTTTAAATAACTGTTCTAACACCTTCACAAATGCAACGAATTAGGTTTTCCCATGGCCACCTTCCGGCTCCATCATCAGGCCCTGAACACCACCTAGTGTCAAAGCACTTGTCAATATATAACCAAAGAGTCCAAACACCTATCTTGTTTGATTGAGGAGTTCCTATGGCCAACTTCCGGCTCCATCATCAGATCGGCAACATGGTATCATTTTTTCAAAATGTCTTGGTAGTTATATGAGTATGTCAAATTTCAGCTCGATCAGATGCCAGGAAGTGCTTGAAAAATTGATGAGAAAAGGAGTAACCGGATACACATACGAACAGAGCAAGCTAATATAAGGCTTGTACTTAGAAAAGAAAAGGAGAGAGGATGAAGCTTTAGTCAGTGAACAGACAGAGGCTTATGTCATTATTATGATGGAAAACAAAAATCTTTTAACGGAATTTATAATCATAAATGATATTTATCTACACCCATGCTATAAATCCTCTCTAAAAGTTTCTGAAACAGCTTATAGCCAACATTAAAACATCCAGTGTCATAGTAACCATAATATCATCCAAACGGGTGTTATAATGTTGTACTGAATTTCATAATGCAACTCCTTTCAAAAAAAGAACATTGTCATTTAGGAGCGTTTCACTAACAAAGCACCGTAATTTAAAAACAAAACACATTCGAATTCGATAAATTCGAATTCACGTCGCGCCAATTTTGTTCGATATTGGTATTGCAAAGAAACTTTTATAAAAGATTCATATCATGGGTGTAGATAAAATCTTGTATGCAACTGTATATAATTAGGTATTAAAACACTCATGTTATGTTGATAATATTATCACACTCGGCTTCGCCTCGTGTGACATTCGTGTTTTAATACCCGATATTATATAACAGTTGCATAAATAACTATTATGATATATAATATATATCCCAACTATGTTGGGGACGGTTCCAGTCTAACCGGATGCACCTGAATATCAGTATTTTACATGGAGCGACTGCCTATCTGACCTCCACACCCCAGTAATTGAGTAAGAAAAGTCTGACGACCCGTAACGACTGTCAAAGATCCACAAATGACAGCCGGGATCGTGCTTTCCGAGGCACGGAGGAGTTTCGGTATGTAAAGATGGTCACCCATCCACGGACCAACCCCGGTAAGCGTAGCGTAACCTGATGGATCGACCCGTGTGGCTGTTATTACTTAGCCACGAGCTGATTGAAGAAAAAGGAGTAAATACCCTGCCCTTATTTGTATATAGATCATGATGTTTGCAGAGTCAATTTTTCATCAAGTTAAAAACAATATTTTATTTTGTCACCGATCGGATGACCTATAATTTGAGCCTAAACTCAAATAACAAAATTGCTTTAGCCAATGTAACAAAAATATCAAAACGTAACAACGAAACGGACAGCAGCGGCGGCAGATGCAAATTATATGCGTATCCTAACAAATTTTACGCGTACATATATATTTTACACTAACTTTAACACAATACTGGCAAAGTGTAGAGTGTGAACATTGTTGCGTTTATTTTGTACATATAAAAAAAATCAAGTAATAAAAACTAAAACCCAACTACGACTTAAAAGGTATAAACAAGACACCACAGACAGACAAATTAAAAATCCGGATTCACACGTGTTAGGGCATAAATCGAACAGATTACGTGTGACTCCGGATTTTTAATTTGTCTGTCTGTGGTGCCTTGTTTATACCTTTTAAGTCGTAGTTGGGTTTTAGTTTTTATTACTTGTTTTTTTTTTTAATTCTTTTGGGATTATAATATATATATTTTTGAAATGTGCTCATTAAGCTCTTTCATTTGATACCCAACATAGTACGATTAAACCATTTTTTTTTTTAATTCTTCACTTTATGTCCTCTAGAGGGCGCCATTTTTAATTTAATGTAACTTCACATAGCCTATAACCAGCGGACAATCACGACGCTTCTAACGATACCTCATTTGTCAAATGTGATAAGTGGTTTGGAAGATAGGAGGGAACAGATGAACATACATACATACATACATACCGGTCAAAATCATAACCCTCCTTTTTTCTTCGCCGTAGTCGGGTAAAAAAGACTGGACATATCTGGCGAAATGTGGGTGTACTATAGGTAGGTTAAAATGATAAGTATTCCAGAAGAAAACCCGCAGACAACATTTCATCGTCGTGACACAACTGTAGCTTGTTGATTTCCGTAGAGAATATGGTTTTTACCCGACTACGGCGAAGAAAAAAGAAGGGTTATGATTTTGACCGGTATGTATGTATGTTCATCTGTTCCCTCCTATCTTCTAAACGACTCATCACAATTTGACAAATGAGGTATCGTTGGAAGCGTCTTGATCGTCCGCTGGTTATAGGAAGAATAATAAATCCGGAATCTCACGTAATCTGTTCGATTTATGCCCTAACACGTGTAACTCCGGATTTTTAATTTGTTTGTTTGTGGGGTCTTGTTTATACCTTTTTAGACGTAGTTGGGTTTTAGTTTATATTAAAAACTAAAACCCAACTACGTCTAAAAAGGTCTCTCTCTTTATTTTATACTTCATACAACTTTATTTTCATGGACTTAGAAACCACAAAACATTCTGGTCACAATACATTATACTAAAATAGAGTAAACAGTTCACAAAATACTAAAGTGCTACCTAGTTATTTTGATCGCGTTGTAATCCACCGATATAGTATGAAATGTGTAAATGTCCACACATAAATATAAACAATCAAATGCCACATCGGCAAAAACGAGCAATAATGTTGCAATGTGCAAATATTAGTTATGTTTGAACCAATATGTGTAACACGCATTTCAGTGAGTTCCATGTTTTATGTTAACTAGCTGCTAAATTGCATTAGTATGAACAATATGAACATGTAATCCTGACTACTTACGATGTGTAATTTGGCAAAAATTTATGAAAATACACATTGGGCCCGTTTTTACGAAGCTAACAGGAACATCAGCGCAGTAAATTCAAAATTTGAAGAGTTCTAAACTTTAAAAGATGCACTGGGGTGGGTAACACCCCACACGGCCAATTAAGGGGTAATTAAGGAGTCATACCTGCATCATCGTCGTCTGGATTTGTGCCCGATTCAAAATCAAAATCAAAATCAAAAGTCATTTATTCAAACTAGGCTGAGAATCAGCACTTTTCGAACGTCAAAATTACATAAGACAGTCCCCCCAAAACGCCCACCCTTCACCACTTCCTAGTGCTTTAGCTGGGAAGAAGAAGTGGCGCAACAAACTCCCCAGCAGCACAGCTGTCTGTTCAGTTAGAAAAATTTGATTCTATACAAAAGTTTGCAAAATCATTTACATTATTACGCAACATAAAACATAAATCTAATTAGCCATATGTCAGCTAGCACACGCCAATACACCAAACAAAAAAAAAAAAAAAAAAAAAAAAGAATAATATAAAAAAAAAAACGAGAACGATTGATGGCAATAGGCACCTCTGCTTAACCCTTCGGAGTAATACAGGCGTCATGTTATGTTTTATACCTACATAGGTTTATGTACAAACTAGGTTCCGCCAACAGCTTCGCCCGCGTGATTTCTTTATAAATTACTAGCTGCGCCCCGCGGTTTGACCCGCGTAAACCTCGATCCCATAGGAATATTGGGATAAAAAGTATCCTATGTGTTAATCCAGGTTATAAGCTATCTGTTTGCCAAATTTCATCAAAATCCATTCAGCCGTTTTTGCGTGATTGAGTAACAAACACACAAACTTTCACATTAATAATATTAGTAGGATACTCAGTGATAATATAAAATTCTACTGGTGGAAGAAGTTTTAAAATCGGTCCAGTAGTTTTTGAGTTAATTCATTACAAACAAAAATACAAATCTTTACTCTATAAAATAGTGTAGATTCTTGAGTTTTGTTTCGATTTGTTGAAAACTTTTACAAGAAAAGTGTAGTTTTTTATGGGTTTTTATCACGATACTTTTCTACTTTACCTAAAATATCCAGACAGCTCAAATAACTACCTATATCTACGTTGGTAACTGTGTTGTTTACGATAAAACGCAGGCTTTAAAAATGTTTCCATCCTGTATGTTAAAATTGAATTGCGCCCCGCGTTCGCCACAGACCGCTCTGAAAGCTCAGTGGTTTGTGGCGTGACACGGCTTTACCTTGGTGACGTCACGACATCGGTAACACTGACATGTTATTATTATAAAGCTTGATAGGATAATTAAGGAATATTATAGAGGAAAGTGCCTGTTCAAAGAAGGTTATTTAACTAGCGGTTTTCTAGATGAAATTGCAAAAAGTTCAAAAGGATAGAGATGGATTCAGCTGTTACAAAAGAGTATAATTAAAGTTTATCATTAATTTTGTAATATTGTTATTCAGTTAATGTGACCTGCTCTGACGTCAAGCAATCAATCTGCCTAGCCGTTCCGTAACTATATTGGGATCGGCTTCCAGTATAACCGGATGCAGCTGAATACCGGTATTTTACATGGACCGACTGCCTATCTGACCTCCAAAACCCAGTAACTGGGTAATACGATACCCCTTGCTAAGACTGGTTGTCAGACTTTCAAGCTTCTGACGACCCGTAACGACTGTCAAAGAACAATGACAGCCGGGACCAACCACAGAGGAGTCCCGATATATAAAGATGGTCACCCATCCATGGACCAACCCTGGCAAACGTAGTTAACCTGACGGATCGACCCGTGCGGCTATTATTGATTAGCCCCGAGACAATAGACAATGTATTGTCTTTTTTATTTTTATTTGTTGAATATTACTATACTCCATTTGAAATAAGATTAGACGTTTAAATAAACCTTTTTTGCAGTCCGTTCAACCGATTTTGACTTCTATTGCGTTGGTCGCATGACAAATGGTAGCTGCAGTAGACAGTTGGTATTGTGTAACCTTTTTTGCTTTTAATGCCATCCTTATGCCTACGGTATAGAAGTCAAAATCGGTTGAACGGACTGTATAAAGGTTTGTTTCAATGTCTAATCTTATTTCAAATGGGGTATAGGCTACTTTGGATTAGTGTGTATTTATGTTTCTTTTTGTAATGTGCGTCTAATTTGATCAAAATATTTTTTTTTTTTTTTTCTATTTATTATGTTCAACAGAAAACCAAATCAGTCGTCAACAAATTTCCAAAACACCCACTTCCATACCATTGAAAACGGATTACAAAACTAAGCATTATAAAGACCCCAGACATAAGACAGACGCCGTGTTAAAAAAAAATACTTTAACGAATCGTAAAAACATCAAAGTTAAACTTCACTAAATCACCCTGATTTTATATTTATAGATTTTATACCTATTTACACAAAAAAAAGTCGCCTGTCGCCCTTCGGGAAAAAACAAACAAGCATTAGTAAAAAAAACATTCCAATTTGGAAGGTATTAAAAAATATTTGAAACCTATTAAAATTAAGCTCCTTTGATAAGGTCCTACGTTTCGATAGATGAATGTAAACAAACAAATACTGGCGACTAACATCAAAAAGAACCTTAAATGTTTTCACGGATTCTTTGACAAATTTAATGTTACCTCAAGATTGGGGCTGGGGAGCCAGCGGGTGAGTGATGGGTTAGCAAGGGAGCAAGCGATTATGATCTGTCTGATTATGGTAATAAAGTTTTTTAGGTAACATAATGTTTCGTCACTTTTTTAGTGTGGTAGATCTTTAATTTTGATTGTATCAATGATATTATATTAACAGATATGTTATACACTCACAAAACGACCGAAAAAAGTGTTCCGCGCAGCAGCGGCACACATACCCACGTTTCATTCATTTTTACATTTCACTACAAGTAAAAACGTTACAGTTGGAATGTTTTTGAGTCTTCACGATTGCGCGCTTATAACATATCTGTTAATTTAATATCATTGGATTGTATAATATCTCCACGTTTTATTGTATAAAAATAAACCGTTATAATAAAAACCCTACACAAATACTACATAGGTATAACATAATTGCCTGCCGGGGTTGCGGAATAGTCCGAAAGGGATACCGTGACCCTGGCAACAGGCAACTGAAGGAACACGGGTGGGTTTTAGTCAGTAAGAGTCTGACACGCCCTTCCGCTCCGCCCAGAGCGGGAGAAGTCATTTGACGATTTCCCACCCAAAAAAAAAAAAAAAAAAGGTATAACATAATTATTATAGTTATAACTATATGACAAGAATAAATAATTTAGCAAAAATGTTTATAATACCATATTTTATCATAGACTGGAATTCATACTAGGACTAGGATACTATGTGTGACGGATCATCAGGCTGTCACAACGAATTTCAAATGCTATTATAATAATATCAAGTCCCAATTTCTACTGTAATCATCAATTCATCTTCAAGATATGATTGATTTACAGAAAACCTTGGTTATCCATGGAAAATTGAATGTTTGTTCTTTTTTGATATTGTCATCTTGTTTCTATTTAAATTCATGTAATTTGTTATCATTTAATTGTGATTTTGTGTGCACTGAATATTTTTTTAAATTTAAATAATTCTTTATTCGATAATATGAAATTGACAGGTGTCAAGAACGCATTCTCTCGGCGGCCGGACTGTACCTATATACGTGGGATATGCCTGTCTATGTTATAAAATAGAGCGTGACAAAGAACTAACATTTTACATAGGCTTGCGTTTGCTTTTTAACCCCCGACGGAAAAAGAGGGGTGTTATAAGTTTAACGTGTGTATCTGTGTATCTGTGTGTCTGTCTGCGCCATCGTAGCTGCCAAACGGCTGAACCGATTTTGTTTTTTTTGGTTTTGTTTGAAAGGTGACTTAATCGAGAGTGTTCTTAGCTATGATTCAAGAAAATCGGTTCAGCCGTTTGAAAACTATCAGCTCTTTTCTAGTTGATGAATGGATGTGAGCATCTTCCACAGGTCTAATCGATTGGAAATTTAGAATTCTCTTATTTCAATGATATGAAAAGAATATATGTAGTAACCTTGAGCTGATGCTGCAGCATCACCTGGAATTTGCAGGATACCCAACTCCCTCACGAACTTACAGCAGAGGTATCATGTTTGGACTCATTGGAAAGGTCTCAACAAACAGGTTACAGATAGATGGTGATCAAGGTCTGATGATGGAGTAGGAAAGATAAATGAGAGTAAATTTGTAGGTAACAAGCTTCACTGTGGCAAAAAACGTCCAGCTACGCAGATTTCGGCGAGCTGCGTGTTGATCGTAGCGTTTCTACTAGTAATATAATATAAAATTTAAAAAGCTGGAAATAAAAATTAAATTAAAAATTTAAAAAACCCCCGACAACAACAAAACGACTAAAAAGTAAAAAAATAATATCATAAAAGTTGTAGGTAATATTTTGATCCAAGCGTCGTCGTGTCGGGGGACGGCTAATGAAAATAGGAAGTTAACAGCAGCTATTCTTTCTACAACAGCATACATTCATTATGCCTAGTGTGTGTTGGCGTTTGCATTAGCCGTCTCCCGACACGACGACGCTTGGATCAAAATATTACCTACAACTTTTATGATATTATTTTTTTACTTTTTAGTCGTTTTGTTGTTGTCGGGGGTTTTTTAAATTTTTAATTTAATTTTTTACATACTAGCCTTCTTTAGGTATGCCTATTTCATTACATTTTGTCATCACGTCTTCGTTGCTTATTATATAAAAACGCTGCCTTCAAAGACACACTCGAAACGTTTGAAAATGTTTACTTACAACACACCAAAAAGTAATTTATTTTTTTACTCCTCAAAGAGAATGTAGCAAAGAAATCATATCGAAAGTACACGCGCCAAAGGAGATAAGTAACCAGTCACGCACACATAGCATTCGTAGAGTGAGTGTGTTAATGTCTTCTAAATTATAGTATATCATAATTTCGCAATGTAAAATTAACGCTCTTGTGGCGTAACTGGTAAGCATTCAACCTACAGTAACAAACGGTTTGAGTTCAATCCAAGGTTATACTTAAATATTGTTTTTGTAACTTAGAATTTAATATACTAACTGATAAAGTGATATTCTGACCGGTTTGAGAATCTACAAGTTTCTCGCCTACTTAAAATTATTTGCCAGTTTAGAAGCTAACCCGCTTTAAAAATATATTCCTACCTACAATTGTGAACTTAAGTATGAGTCAGTTCGCATTAGCAACTACACCTACACTCCTTCTTTTGCACTTTTACGAAGTTTGTGATTGTGATAAATTGATTAACTGAGACTATGCATCATTTAACAATATTTCAAAAAGCTCAGATTATTGTTTTGCATGAGCAAAATATTTCTGTTAGTGAAATCGCAAGGCGCCTAATCATATCGGTAAGTAAAATTATTATTAAAAATATTGTATTTTATCGGTGACATAATATCACCACCCAGTAATTTCAATGAGAGTCTGTTGTGTCTCATTTAACGAATTGTAGTGATTGATGAGTATTTGAAAATAATAGAAAATTACACAGGAGTATTTATTTATTAACTGCATACCCAGTCACTATATCGATATAATTAATAAATAATTACCATTATCATTTTACACAGTATTATAATAAATGTTTCATCTGTATTTTGTAATGAAATATTCAAAAATATAATGATTATGTTTGTAAATGAATAGGAGATAATAATAAAAATGTTGAAATGTTTTTTTGTCTAAATTATTTAAAAATGTAAATTGCATATTTTATATGGATAATAATCAAAGGATATTAATTCTAAATATATGCAGCATTCAGCAATTAATAATAATGCTTAACACTTTTTAGATTTAGATAAAAATATTTTTTTTATGTGAATACAGTGAATAATATGTGTCATAATTATATTATATAAATATTACTTTTTTATTATTATTATAAATGTATAAATAATTTCAATAAAATGTAGAATTTATATATGAATTGTCTTTATATATCTTATATAAAAATATATTCTCTTCATTTTATTTATATTGTGTAGGAATTTTATTTCTTAATTTATCATTTGGGAGGTGTATGTTTAGTTCTAATATTTTCACGTTTTTTTGTAGAGAAAAACTGTTCGACTGTGGGTGTATCGTCACGCTGAGACAGGCTAAATAAACCGTCGTCGCCTCTCTGGACCGACACTATTGGCTTACACAAATGCTTCGCCTCGGCACCGTGAGATTGTTGCCACCCATACATATTCGCTAAGACTAGCATAACAGCAGCAGCACACAACGTCACTATGCAAACTGTACGGAACCACCTGCGAGCGGACGGCTTGTCATGTTGCAAACCGACGCGGACATTTTTATTATCCACCGTGCACCGTCAAAATCGCGAATCGAAGGAATATCGGCACTTCGATTGGCAAAACAATGTCGTCATATTTACTGATGAAAAATGTTTCAAATCAGATAAGGATGGACGAAAAATACTATGGAGAATAAAAGGAGGCCAATACACGGAAAAAAATATTTAATATTATTAATTACAGATCATCTTGAGAAAGTGTAATATCGAAAATTACCGCCGACTTATCGTAATATTTATACTGCCTTTAAATTTCAGACATTTTAACGAATTTAAATCTAATATTTTCCTAGAAACTGTGTTGGTAATAATTATAATACTGTTCCCGATACCGGTGGGTTACTATATTTTATATTTTGAAATGTTGTTATTTTTTTACTAATATTTTAAAATGTAATTTATAATTATGTTACAACTGAACTACTGACACTACTGCCACTGTTACTGTTGTTGTGTGTTACTGTCTGTTACTACTTGCTGTTTGTTGTTATAACTGAATAGACGAAATCTTAATACTAGGTATTCTTCAAAACTTTACAGCATATTTAGCCATTATTAAATAAGTCGGCGGTACTGGAGTGTGAGTGATGTTATTGTTACTGGATCAGTTTATATATTTATCTATGTGACATGTTTATTCACTCCGTCCATTGTTTATTATGTAATTGTATAAAAAGATGTAATGGTAATTATGTTCTAAATATATTGTGCATTTATAATAAAACATGTTAACTTGTGATGTTCTTTTATTTTTTAAATTAAGATATATAATAAAAATGGTTTTATTTATTTAAGCTATTTTAAATAAATAAAACCATTTCTTAACAAACAGTATTCCAATTGCTTTAACTTAAAATTTTAAATCTCAAAAAGAATCACGCTTTCAGAGAACCGAACACACTCAGCAGTACTCGTAAGTAATGGTATTATTCGTTGGGCTACGAACGCCTTAGATTTCATCGCGAAATTATGATATACTATCGTGCGCGTGGCTGTCATTGAGCAGTACGTAATGAATCGTCTACACAGCAGCGTTAGTTTTGTAGTGTGCGTGACTGGTTACTTATCTCCTTTGGCGCGTGTACTTTCCTACCTACTCAATGTTGTACACACGGCTACACATCAAGGTATACATTTTCAGTATAAACTTGCTGACCTCGCATTGTACGGAAATCCTATACAATGCGAGATCAGCATAAACTGGAAATGTATAGCTTGATGTTTTGTAAATAGAAATAACTCACACATTAACATAACATCATTGTAGGTAATCCCCGAAGGGTTAGTCTGCCTAGCCTTTTTCCCGACTATGTTGGGGTCAGCTTTCAGTCTAACCGGATGCAGCTGAATACCTGTGTTTTAGATGGAGTGACTGCCTATCTGAGCTCCACAACACATTTAAGTACTGGGTAATACTCCTGCCAATTATATATTGAACGCTAACTAAATCTTCCAAAAACATTCACCTCTTCCGACGCCCAACGTACGCACGGCTACACATCAAGCTATACATTTCTAGTATAAGGTGACCTCGCATTGTACGGAAATCGTATACATTGCGAGATCAGCATAAACTGGAAATGTATAGCTTGATATGTAGCCGTGTGTACAATGCCCCAAAAAGCTTTTTACTTCACAAATAAAACACCAACATGGCCGCTCTAAGATTAGCAACTAAACGAAGTGACGCGCGATATTGCCCACCACGTTTCCCATAAAGAAATTTTAATGTAATAAGCTTTCTTTGTGAGCTGGAAATTCAAAGGCTTTTAGTTTATTATCCCAGGTTATGAAACTACCGTTGGCGTACCGGGGCTTAAACTGTAGAAGAGGTTTGGCGCTAAATAGAAGAGATAGCGGATCTTACTTGCAATACATTCCATTGTCAAGCTCATTTCAGACTGTGCTTGCAGATAAGCAATAGTTCATAGCAGAAAAATATCGCTCGCCATACATTTCCAACAATATATAGTATAGCAAAGTGTGAACGTGTTCTAAATAAAATGGCGAGCGATATTGTTGCTAATAAAATATTATAGCGTAGTCTAAAATGAGAGTCGCTAGCTGTCACCTAGTAAAATAATAAGGTCCTATTTCTATTATATTATAATCGCAAACGTTGAGTTCACTAACGAGTTAGATAAATTTATGTAAGTTAAGATTAATCATATTTAAAAAGTGACAGCTAGCACCAGTCATTTTACTCCAGTGAATTAATAATTTGACTTTAGCCTAAATATTTTACAAACATCTATGATCCCTCAGGTGGATTCGCATCAGGTGGAATGTCAGCTCGACTTTATGCTGTCAGCGGGCTAATTAAAAAATATGCTAGACCTTAGACAAGAAACTTTCTTACAACATGTTTTGACCCGACATGTTTTGTAACAACAATGATGTTGTTTTGACGAATTTTTTTAAGTGAAAAAAATAAATAAGTGTAGCTTTATTTGTTTTGATATCAGTGAAATATGTTTAATCGCCAATCCCGCCAAACCGTGTGTACTAGCGGCAATAGAAGATGTGAAATACCACACCTGCCTGGACCATCGTAATTGAAAAAATACGAAAAGGGAACACAAAAGTTAGATGCATAATTACGTTATAGGTACAATAAAACTAACTATTTTACCAAGCGATTTAAAAATACATTTAGTTTAAATCGCTTTCCGCTCATCACTTGTAGGGCAAAGGCAGCGATCCGCGGATTTATTTTGTTCTTGTAAGTACGTGAGTAACACACTATGAGGTGGATTTTATGATTATTTAGTTTGTAAGCTTTAATATTAAATCTTTTAACTAATTAAATTTGTTAAAAGATTAACAAATTTTGTTACATTAAAATACCAGTTTAAAATTACTAATAATTGTTTTAAAGCATTAGGAATTTGTTTGTTTATTTCTGGCTTACCTATTACCTACCTAACCTTGGTAATTATAATATACTAAATAGGTAATTGCTGAAAACCGGCGCTGCTGACCATAGCATTTTGCTGAGCCCAGCCGAGCTGACCTTTTCTTGCACAGATGCGACGCACAGCTTCATTTTTATTGTTATTTTTAAGTACCTAGTTATTTATCTCTGCATTCGGCTTTTTTTTTTTGTTTTGTTTTTTGTTGTCATTCGCCAATGTTGCAACAACAGTAGGTAATTTATTACGCAATATTGTCTTTGGTCTCTGGCCTTGACATCAACCAATAAACAAGATTGTCAAACTTTTATTGGGTAGATATAGGATTTTGGCTACTTACTTTAAATGTGTATTTTTATGTCTTTTTTTGTACGCTCTTTTTTGTGCAGAATAAACAATTTTTCTTTCTCTTTCTTTCTAATTGTTGAATTGTTTTAACCAAGCATGCGTAACGTATTAATGAATAATTAAATTCACCCACTAATTAAAAGAAAGATCTGAACAGTGCTCGAGCTGGCTTCCAACGGCATAGCCCTAAAAGAGTCTGGGCTGGAAAGTAGTACATAAGTATTAAATTCATTATTATCTTTGGCAGCCTTGTTCAACCCACTGCTGGGCATAAATAGACGTCCTCCCGTAAGAAATACTCATGAACCTTTTAAATTGCAGATTTCGGTCCAATTTTTAAATGCTTAAGTCATTGCCATCTGTCGCTTCATTGAATAACTAAATCAACACAAGCAAGCTAGTTCATCAATATCGTTATTGGTTCTAAGCTCTGTTGATAGATGGCAGTAAATAGAACTTCTAAATAAGTTTATTTTCTATCTCAAACTGAAAATTTTAATTTTGAATACTCGAATTTTAGCATTGTGTGGTTTATTGCTGTCGAAATGTTATTAAGAATAAAAGAAAAATGCATGATTTAAAAAAAGGAATCAAACTTCTCCAGAAAGTGGATAGATGGCGTCCATAGCTACTTTATTTCTTGAAACTCGAAAGTTGTTGCTGATTTTTAGGGTTCCGTACCCAAAGGGTAAAAGGGGACCCTATTACTAAGAATCCGCTGTCTGTCTGTCTGCCCGTCTGTCACCAGGCTGAATCTCATAAACCGTGATGTTAGAATTTTTACAGATGATGTATTTCTGTTGCCGCTTTATCAACAAATACTAAGGGGTCCATACAACAAACGTGATTTTTTTGCCGTTTTTATAGATAATTGTACGGAACCCTTCGTGCACGAGTCCGACTCGCACTTGGCCGGTTTTTTTTTAGTATGCCGTCTACCTGTGAGAGCAGTTGGCCGTATCCCGTATTTTTGGTTCTAGAAGAGGAAGAGACAATTTGTTGTACCTACTTTTTTTTTCTTTTTTCTTATTCAATAGGACAATACCAGAAAGATACTATTTGACGTTCTCGATTCTGCTTTTGGCAAGACGGTTTGAAGATGATTTTTTTTTTTCGTACCACCTTTATTTATCTTGTTCATTTTCACTGGGGTTAAGATTAACACAATGCCAGCTTTTACACGTCATTAAGAAACGGAAGAGGCCAACCTTTACAATTTTCCCACGTAGGCGAGGAAATACAAAAACAGTAGGCAGTGTTCTTGAAAATACCATCAAATTAATTAGCCACCTTTAAGTAACCGAACCCACGAACTAACTGCCTACACCTCAGAAGAACCAACAAGGAAATGTTCCCACCTACTTTTTTATCAAATAAACACAAGGCTAACTACTGAATGTAAATACCAAGATCTCATGACCCCTGGATGCTTCAAACTCCTTCGCCAGAATGGCTCAAATTACATTAGACTATTTCCAACACCAGTGGAGAAAGAATCCTTCTGACCTATATCTTTTGAGTGAAGGAAGACCATGTTATGCTGGTGCTGAGTTTTCACACGCGTATGCTCAATAATCGTGATTGACGGCGTTGTATGTTTGAGATAGCATCTGAATGTCTGTTTATCTGTCGTCACCCTTCATGTGTTGAGTCATATGTATGTAGTATACAGAGCTACTTATATACTAGTTGTTGCTAACTGTCAGTTTTCTATTGCAAGCTTTTATAGCACTCAAGAACGATTGCAAAATGACATGTAGGAAGTATTAAGTCATATTTTGCTAATATTTTGTATGGGAACCTTTTCAATTAAAGGTTTTTTTGATGGTGAGTAATCATAAGCTTACTTCCTTGTAAAAAAACATTGCACACGCTTATTGTAAAAGTTAGTTATGTGAAGATTCAGTTTGTTCTCATCGGCATCTATAAAACCATTTTAAAGGATCCTCTTTAGGCATTCTTATAAAATCAAGGATTATTGGAACCATAAAGCTCTATCCACATAATTTTGGGTCAGGACCTTCTGGGCTCCGGGCCATTAGGGCTCAGTGTTCTTGTCAGAGCTCCATCTATAAGGTCCTAAATGATCTGGAGCTTGGACAAATGTGAGAACTAGTTAATCCAAATTGGACAATGAAAGCAATGTCTCGTCCCTGACAAGACTTTGAGCCCGGACTACCCAGAGCCTGATTGACCCTGAAGTGTGGAGATTTACATGTTGAAGACTGAGTGGATTAACGGTGAGTAACAAAATATACCTGATACTTAATGTAGATCCATTCACAAACCGGTGGGAACTAATACATAACAACTAACAACATAGCCTCGAGACATAAACGAATAATTACAAAAATGATTGCGCTCATTACTTCAAGCATCAGATTCAATCTTGATACTTGGACCGCGTGAGAAAAGTCTTAAAGCTACGATACAGAATTGTGCTATTTAAGTAAGGTCAGCATAAGATAATGATCATTATATATAAAAAAAACACCAACTTCTTCTCGTCAATGACGAATTGCGAAACTAGAATTAAGATAAAAACTATCTGGACTTGATATTTTCACGTAATTTTGCGTAATGGACGCGGTTTTCGGACTTCGTTTGGATTTTATGAGGGCCATCTTTGTTATCAGCGTTCTAAACGACGTGTACTTGATTATATGGTGTGCTTACAGAGTTATTTTAACTAACATTTAAAACCATCATGACGCCCATTGGGGGTCGACAAACAAATATGACGATTATGTTTAATTATGTACAAGTTATGAAGCGGATAGACTTGTATGAGCTTTCGTTGCTAAGTTAGAACCAGTGGCTAGTTACTCCAAGACAAGTTCTATGAATATTTCGTCAGGTCAGTCCATCATCATAATTGTATGACTAATTGATAGTTTGTCCCTTTTGTTATTTCTAATTCGGGTTTATGAAGGAATTTAATGTCATGAGAAAGAAAATATTTGTAAAATGCAAAATGTTTTCAAATATTTGCAGATCATAGCTATTTGCTTAGAGGGGCTTCCCGTCTGATAAAGAGATTATAATACAAGGGGGCTCTTACATAACAACTCACACTTCTGTATAATTTAAGTATATCGATTAATTTGGTTGTGAATATAATTATTTTCTTGAAAAGTAAAGCAGGCTGACAAATTCAACGCAAAAGGTAGAATTATTAATTCGACCACTTATTCTAAATAAAAGGCTTCATCGCTAAAGTTTTCTTTTCTTACCACCTCGATCCCTCGTCTCCATCAAATGATCTTTCTAACTTGATCATCTATAAGAACTGCGTTCAAGTTCAAAACTATCGTTTTCATGGTCCTTCTAATGAGCCTCTGCACGTGAACTGATCAAGGCTGGGAAAATAATGACCAAAATAGCTTAGTCATCAAATCATTTGGAATATTTAGTTCCACCATTTTTTATTTTACCTACAGGATAAAACAGTTAATATTAACATCAATGGCAGATTAAAAAACGAAAGTCTAAGGATTACTTGTAGGTAGGCAGAAGTAGCGGGTAACCTTGTGAGATAATTGATGGGACCATAAAAAGCTTAGGTGTGTCAGAATGTGAGGTTCGAACGTAGATGCGATGGAGTTCCGCAAGGAGAAGAGAATGGTCCTATTATGTTTAGTTGACATTTTACAAATATTTGCTTTAGCTTTGACTCGTGACTTTGTTTGTAGAGTTTTATTTGTTTAATTGAAAGTTTTATTTATTTTACTTATTGGTGGCTTTTTGTTAGCGCCATTGAAAGTGCCTGGCTTATGTGACGTTATTATGTAATTTAAGAATGTTTTTTTAGCTTACGTATTTGCTTATTTCAGGTTCAGTTTAGAACGATTACTGAATTTCTAAAAGAGAATTATCAGTGTATGGCGCACTTTTTCACGCCCACCATCATATTTATTTAACTTCTCAAAAACCGTAATATTACAAAACTTTTTGCATCATCAACACAAAGACAAGTCATATTAATTTCATTATCAGTAAAGCAATCACTTGTGATGTTGCTTAGAAACATGCGGAGTAATGTGAAATAACAACTTGCTCGGTAAGGTTAAAATGAAAAGTATAAGTTATTGAAGACATGCGACTGCCTTGTAGTTTGTAATGTGATACATTACAGTCATGCAGGGCAATTAAAGTGACTGATGTCTTGGTCATCCTTCTGTTATTAATTTATTAATCTCTTTCGAATCCACGGATCTATTATATAGGTAGAGCAATTCAGCAGAAATCATGTGTCCTACAATACCTATTTTATTAACATAACATAACTAACATAACATAACTTATTAGGCTAATCTTTATTTTCAACAAAATAATTAATAACTAAGAATATTTAACATAAACTAACAACCTATACTAACTATTTACATTATACGTAACTAAATTAAATTACTGATTAAAACTAACTAACTATTATTTTAATATTTCTCATACTAAAAATATGTATAATAGGTAGCTGAAATGACGATCGAATTTCGGTCTGGAATACCTAAGTATGGAATTTCGAAAATATTGAACACATCAGTACTAGAGGATATTATTTTTGTAAGTCCAGAATGTCGCATCTTGTGGTTGCATCCTTCAGCTTACTTTATCTCGATAAAGGATCTCAATTTGTATGTGAGAATTACAATTTGTTTCATTTATCCAATATAACACAGGAAATTATTACGAATTGTATGTAATTTTATATCAATTTAATGAGTGAAGTTGTTAACTCAATTAATGTTTCTTTTTATGAGACCTTTAACTATGTCGGTAGTCTCATATTATCACAGTACTGCAATCAAAATCAAAAGAAAACAGTCACGAAATATAATATTGTATGCAACAAAATCTCAGGCACCAAAATTAGACAAATCACGACCGGACTCACAATTTGAAATCAACTTTTTTTTCGCATCTCCTAATATGAAATTATTCTTTTGCCAAATACTCATACGACCTTTGCGTGACTTCACTTCATATATGTATGACATTGTCGAAAAAAAACTCAAGTAAAAACACACAGGCAGACAAGAATTCTTTGTGTACGTCTAGCCAATGACCTTCGGCCGTGATGAACGCCTTTTTAGTCGGTAAAAAACTGTTCGGTGAATTTACCTAACTTTTTGTTAGCACTTCTAAGAACCAACCTAAGCCTTAGATACCTAAATGCATTCTTATCGTATAATAGCGTCGATATAAAAGCTGGATGCCATAATTTTGGACGATAAGAATCGAATATCGGTTCGCGTAATTCGAATGTTTGTTTGGCCAACATTGGATTCCTTTTAATTAATTGGACCTTTTCTAGGGCAGAGAAACGGATGTCTGTTAGCGTTGTATATTTAGAATTTGTGGAAGGAATTTCGAAACCCAGTTTGGTATTAGTTTCTCTGTATCGTGTGATAATTTTATTTCGAATATAAATTAGTTTCTGAATTTACAATCGTATTTAAGGAATAAACTAGCGGCTATTCATTACATGTCTGACCTCATATCAGTAATGACATATTTTTATGGTTTACAACATACATAACATAATCAGCCTATAATGTTCTCACTGCTGGGACACAGGCCTCCTCTCTATGAGAGGGAGTGGGCCGTAATCCACCACGCGGGCCCAGTGCGGGTTGGTAGATGTCACATGTCTTCGAAATTTTGGTTCTAAGACATACCGGTTTCCTCACGATGTTTTCCTTCACCGTTTTGAGAGCAGTGGTGATGAAATTATTTACACAAAGTAAAGCGCCTGTCGGGGTTCGAACCTACGACCTACAACTCGTAAGTCGCGGCCGTTACCACTAGGCCACCACTGCTCTCCTCTGGTTTACAACATGTAATAGACTAATTAATCGTCTTATGTTCAGGGTTATAGAACCCTCACTTGAGGTGTATTTTAAGTGAGTTGAAGTAAAGTAACATCGCCAGATACTAGGATTATACAATTACGAAATAAATAACTGATTGTGTTCTTAAAAGATAAGCATACGATTAGCTGGACAAAGCATAGAAAAATAATGATGAAAAGGAATAAATCTATGTATAGCGTTCAGCACATTTTCAATATCATTACTACTTAGATCATGTACCACCTCTTATACTGCCCTTAGTGCCCCAAAAAATGGAGCCTTAGCGACCTCTGTGCTGCCATAGACGATGCCGTGAAAGTGGCAAAGTTGGGGCATAATATAATAATATTGAATGGTGAATTCCACATGACGAGGGCCTCGTCAAAGCTGAGAAAGAGAAATAAATAAAATATCTTGACTTAGCACACGAGGTTGTGGACATGTGGAATATGAGCTCGGCTATCATTGTGCTGATTGTCATAGCGGCCAATGGCCTGAAGGCCGAAAGCCTCGACCAACATCTCTCCAGGCTCTCGATAGGCGGTTGGATCTACTATCGGTACTCGATACGGCTTGCATTGTGAGGGAGTTTCCTGTCTCTTCAGCCCTAACCACCGGTAGCTTGGACCCAGCTCCCGACACCGGCAGACCTCTATCTTTAAATGATTTTAATATTATCTTTTTAGTTTAAGAAATATTTAAAACTGTAATTACGTGTGAAAGAAAATAAATAAACGACATGAATAGTGATAATGAATCATCAAGTGAAACTTTCAATTTCCCATTAATCTTGAAACTAGTTAATGCAAGTAACATCTGCCTACAACCATCTTTGTTTAGATTAACCTCATCCTTGACAGTAGCTTATAGGAAAAAAGACATTAATTAAACTGACAACATAAGAGAACACCGCAAATTGATTTATTTATAATCATGTAAATTATTTATGCAAAATACTCCATGAATTCCTCATATTTTGTCAATATTTCTAACTCATTCACATTCATAGCTTTGTGTTCAGCCTTCGAGATTTTATTTATTATAAATAATAGATATTGTTTCTTTATTTGACAGGTTTTGATCTTTAAACCTGTCAGTGGTTGGTGTGACTTAATCAACAACGATGGTGGGATCATTGTTGTTGACATATTTCACCTTTGTCTTTCCTTTACGATGTACAAGGGATCATGACCCTTATTGTGAAGAAATCTACAGCCTTGCAATCTAGACCTTGGGATAAGCATAATATGAGCTATACCAGAGGATTATGTTAATCTTCCGTGTGGCCACAGATGAATACCGACGGTCCACTCCGCAAAACCATTAAATAAAAAACAACTCTTGCTACGACACAATAAAGTGCAATTCTGGTCGCACAGCGCTAATTACCTACAGTTATATTCACCAAGAAGTTGCCTCTCTTTCAATCGCGTAACTCATAGATCTTTTGACTACGTTAGAATCACTGTATTGACTCGACAAGACGGTCCCGCGGCGTACATTTAGCTTCATACCTAAAATGCGCAGTGAACTACCTATCTGTATTAATCTGTGGTGCTGCATAAACTATAAAATTAACACATACTTCTTCCAGATTTTTTCTTGATTTGCCTGGTTGCTATAATAACACTAGATGGTGAAGGCATGAAGGGTCTAATATTACTGATACTTAACTAAAATACACGCCTGTGATAAAACTTTCATTAAACGCGGTCAAGAGCTGTCAGTGTCAATGTTCTACAACAATGATGACTCTGACAGGCGAGACTCTTTAACACGGTTTAGGCGTGTTGATCGCGTTCAGTTTCATCAGTGAAATTCACCCTTAATCAAAAGATTTTACATCGAATCTGTCATCTTTCTTCTTGATCGAAACATGATTCAACTTAAAATGCAAAAATATAATTTACAGCACCAATAAATAAACTTAATTCAAAGAACAAACATAAAAATGTTAAAGCTCAACAATTATAGCAATCAATTATATGGCAGACATTGCTATAATCATTATGTGTTTTTTCTCATATACGTTTAAGGGCCGCCTCGCGGTCGTGACTGATTAACTCATAAATCCGACAATGGTAAACTTAATGTGACTCCATTATGTGGTGGGTATTATCCTTGCCTCCTACATTGCGTTATAGGGCTGACTAGGTTAAATTATGCAAATTCGTATCTCCATTATATTATCTACGATCCTTACATACTCATTTTGCCTCGTTTACGTTCATACATCTCGTGTAAAAATTTCACCGTGAAAACTTAGGTGAAGTGAGAGTGGAGTGAGCTGTCATTGTCATCGATACCTAATGCTAAGGCAGTGACAGTTCACTCCAAACTCACTTCACCTAAGTTTTCACGGGGAGATATTTACAGAATAGCACACAAGCCGGTCTATTCTGTAAACACCTCACCCAGAAAACTTAGGTGAAGTAAGCTGTCAATCCCTAAAGTCAGGTGGAGTGACAGTTCACTTCAAGCTCACTTCACCTAAGTTTTCACGGTGAGATGGTTACAGAATAGCAATGAAGCTGTTATTATTTTCAGAGAGAGAAAGAGGTCAGATGATTCCAAAATTTTGAAAAGCGAATTAAATATCCTTGCATTACAATATCTTTAGTTCTTTATAAACGCTTTTCGTTTTAGTGTGCTTGTGTTTTGTTGTATACTTGGCTGGTTTGAACTTTTTTTTTCCTGTTTTCTCATTGTCAAACATTGCTGCTCCTATCCAGCTGAAAGTATGTACTTATATCTCAATGCCTAAAAGTAAGTATTTGAGAGCTTGTTAAACAATGATTTAACTAAGTTTTTCTTAAATTAATACAAAATGTTAGTAGTTACTTCGTAAGGATCGGATTTATTTCAAGGATAACTAAAATAAATCAATAAAATTCAGATTCATGACATTCTCTCCGTTAGGGTTAAATCATAATTTATGTGATCATTTGAAATGAAGGAACGAGTCACCGCTAATTTCTTAGAAGGTTTTCGTATCATGAAATGCTTTGTCCCTAAAGCATTTTATGATACGACAACTGATAGGTACCTATAAAAATATTGAATCATTGCTAAATATCACTGGATTGTCTCACGAATGTAGGTATTAGGTTAATAATATATCTGTATTTAATAATTCTTTTTAACATGCTTGATAAAATACTAAATTCATTATTATTCAGGTCTCTGCAATAGTGACAGTGATTTATCACTATAAGATTGCATTTAAGCAGTCTTGTTTTTCTTGGTCTATTTTTGCACAATACCTTAGTTTACCTAATACTACCTTAGTTTACTTAATACTTAGTTCACCTTAGATATAAAACACTGCAATTCAAATTAATTTTACTAGGGAATTATCATTTTTTAGGGTTCAACTCATACATAACACACACTAATTAAAAGTAAATGTAAAAATAAATTACAGCTTTCTAGTATCAACAGTCTCTGAGCTAAGCCGCGGACAGACAGACGGACATATTAGACATATTATATTTATCATACGGAACCCACACCACGCGAGTTCAACTCGCACTTTGTCCGCTTTAAAAAAAAAAATATCCTAATTATATTATATTTCAAGAATTTGAGAAATAAATAATAAAACCATAAAAGTAACTTAAATCGTTTAGAACCAGACCAAAGGACTAAGGCGTTGATCTATAAACGTTAGTTAGCACATGTTTTGACTAAGCGATTCCTGTCACTGTCAGACTACAAGTGCAAGATAGAGACGGGAACATATCTAAGCCAGAGCATGTGGTTAGTAACGTTTATAGATCTCGGTGTAAATGTCTGGTTATTCCCAAGCAAGGACTTAGCATAACTTCCAGGGTTGCGGGGAAAGTCCGGAATGGATAACGGGGTCCTTGGCAACAGGCAACTGAAGGAAGACGGGTGGGTTTTAGTCAGTAAAAGTCTGACACGCCCTCCGCTCCGCCCAGAGCGGGAGAAATCATTTGATGATATCCCACACAAAAATAATTTATTAAAAGACAAAAAACCCGACTGCAAAAACCTATAACCGAAAATTTTTTACAAAAAAAAACAACCGACTTAGAAAAAAACACTAAAAAAGTGAAAAATAACTTTAATTTCGGAAGTCGGTGTCTATGCTTTTCAATTTTCGTTTTTTGCCACCGCCAAATAATAATGTAATAATTGAAGCTATCTCAAAAACTACGCAAGCAAAGTTAATAAAATTTATATGGGATCACCTCTGAAGCATGACCTACCAAACAAAAAACGAATCATCAAAATCGATTCATAATTTGCGGAGTAATAGCGTAACATACATACAAAAAAAAAAATATACAGATGAATTGAGAACCTCCTCCTTTTTGAAGGAGTCGGTTAAAAGAAAGACTTAGCATAACTTATTCTGAAATAAACTTTAGATAGTTAGATAAAAATATCGTAGGCGGCACTTACATGGATAAGCTAGAATATGTCACGATTCCTATTTTTAAATCCGACACCATAGCTTTTAATACATAGGTGACAAGTTAATTTACATAACTTAATCATCGGCGGATATCTTTATGAGCTGGCAGAGAAAATCTACTTCCAAGAAAAATATTATGTGTTCTTATACTTCCGGGTTCTGAATAGTGAGTGATCTAATTGAGAAGAAACGGCGCCCCATAAAATCTTTCCATGGTTATAAGAAAAAAGGACTTGCAATTGAAATGATAAAAGAAAGAAAGAAAGTATATAGTAAAAATACCTACATTTATTTAGCATTTAGCAGACTAAAAGGCACACAACACAAAATACTCATCAAGTAAAAAAGGAAAGAAATGAAAAAAAAGGTGAATCGTGCATTTCAGAATTTTCCAAAATTTTAACCTCTTCTGGACTTTTTTTCATACTCGATGACTGTCTTAGTAATGCTTATGTTGCTTTGAAAAAGTAACTATCCAATGTTTACATGAAGCCGTCGTATGATAGCTAGCAGTAGTAATGCTATCAATATGAATAGCATGATTCTATGATCATCAACGAACGTCATCTCACATCAGCGCATGAAAGTACCTGTTTTTTTGAAAAGCCTGTCGTAATTTCAGCTCAGGTTGCAATTTCGCAAGCACAGAACCCTAATTGCGTAATACACGATCAATCAGAATCGAAATCGAAACTTTGAAACAGATGTCTACTCCATTGCTTCTTATGTTCGAAAAAAAAATCTGCTCAACAATATAAATAAAGCAATGAATGTTGTTGAACTCTCAAAATGAAACAAATTAGTCGTAATCGGTTACGAAAATAAGGTCGCAGGTCTTCATGAAGTATTCCACTCTAGAATATAAAGCGCACAAAAATGTGAACAAGATTCGCCAATTCATGCCAACCCTGGAAATTCAACTAGGTGTGAAAATGACATGTGGATTACCGCCGTACCTAATAGACAGCTAACTGGCAATTAATTGGGACCTCATAACAAGCATCATCATACATATTCAGTTAATGTTGTCTGTCATTCGGATCTATTGTTCAGCTGACACAAATTACTCGCGTAGGCTCTCTTGAAGCATTGAGGTAAGGAAGCAGACATATAGGAGATGCAATGCTTGTGTTATTGTTGCATTAATTTTCCTTAGATTAACTATTAAAGTCCATAAGAGAAAAATAAGATCGTCGATAAGAGAAGTGGCAGTGGGCAGGGCACATTGCTCGCATAACAGATGGCCGATGGGGCGAAAAGGTTCTGGGGTGGCAACGCGTACCGGAAGACGTAGCGTTGGAAGGTTCACAAGGTGGACCAATGACCTGGTGAAGGCCGCGGGAATCCGTTGGATGCGAGAAGCACAGAACAAAATCAAAATCATCAAAATCAAAATCAAAATATTTTATTTCACATAAACCTACATGGGCACTTATGAAACGTCAGAAGCTAGGTGCACGGTTCCAATTGGTCGTTTCCTATGGAGAAGAGCCGGCAAGAAACGCCATGGTTACTCTTTTAAAAATAATTGGCTTTTACAATACTTTCAAATTACAGTGTTGGTAGGCATGGGAGGACAATGTAGGCCTTTCAACTGGTCAAACTGGCGGTGCTTGGGGGAGGCAGTGTCCAGCAGTGGACGTCTTTCGGCTGAAATGATGATGATGATGATGAAGAGAAAACTTGTGAAACAACGAAATGTAGGTGCAATACGGCCGATATAACTTGACAGTTCCGAAATTCGCACAGAGGGCTGCGTAGTAACATTTTTTAGGAACTAAATGTTGACATGAGACTAGTTTGAGTATGAGAGAACATGCGTAGGAGTTCGCAGACCTATGTTCAGATCTGCCAAATTATACCGGCTAGAATCGGCTATTGTATAGAACAAAAATGAAGAATCATGATGAGGGAAAACTAGGATAATGCAACGAGCAGCATATGTCCTGCATTGAAACAACCTAGTGTGTTCATGTCATATATCAGTTTACGTGTAGATTTAAGTTTGGAAATATTGAAAACTTTAGTGCAAAATTACTGTCAATGCGGCTTACCTCTTTGAAACCGACGTGCATCGCTAATTTTTAAATACACAAGAGATGAGTCGTATGCTTTCTCAACGAACCGGATACAAACTCAGGTAGAACATTGTTAGCCTTGCCTTGCCGCTGGTATTCAGAAAAAAAAAACACATTTTATGTATTCTGATACAAGTGTTAGGTGTATCCTTTATTTTATTTATATACATACATTTTTAAGGAGGAGGTCGTGGCTGAGTAATAACAGCCGCACGGGTCGATCCATGAGGTTAAGCTACGCTTGCCGGGGTTGGTCCTTAGATGGGTGACCTTCTGAACACTTTGACATCTTTACATACCGAGACTCCTCCGTGGCTCAGAAAGCACGCTAAGCGGTTGGTCCTGGCTGTCATTCGTGGATCTTTAACAGTCGTTACGGGTCGTCAGAAGCCCGAAAGTCTGACAACCAGTCTTACCAAGGGGTATCGTATTAACCAGTTAAGGAGTTAAGTTAGGAGGGTTGTGGAGGTTAGATAGGCAGTCGCTCCATGTAAAATACTGGTATTCGGCTGCATCCGGTTAGACTGGAAGCCGACCCCAACATAGTTGGGAAAAGGCTGAGCAGATTGGACATACATTTTAAAATATTTTTATAAAAAATATAGAAAAATAGCAGCCCATCGATATCGATAGGATTCATGCTGCCGGCGGTCAGGGCTCCAGAGAGAGGAACTTCCTCACTATGCGTGCCATGTCCAGGAGTACTGCTTTCTGAATCAACACTTGACACAGCCGCGCAGTGCATTATCATTATCATCTACGTCAGTATTCACCAACTGCATTAGAAAAAAAAAATCTCCACCAACCACTTCCAATTTTCTCCTGATATCTTGCAGCAAGCACAAAGAACAGGCTACCAACTCCAATATAACAGCGTCCTAACGCTATTACCGAGCCGGTGATCCAGCAAGGTTGTATGGTCGACAGAATTGGTGAGATTTGGTTCACGGAGACCCTTTGTTTACCTACTTACATTATGTACGTGATTTACTTAAAATATCTGATCGACTTGATACTTTTTTTTGGTACATATTTTATTTTAGGGTTTATTAGAACGGTTTAATGTGGCGAGAGTTTTCGTGATACACAAAAAATGTTAATAAAATTAGCTTGGGGGCGTCTTGTCCAGCAGTGGACGTCTTTCGGCTGAAATGCTGATGGTGAAGGTAATCTGTAGAAGTACTGATCCGATAATTATTATGATAGGTATTATTTGACCTATGGTTATCACTGTGCCTTGTACAAAATAAATAACATTCCTTGTACAGATTGAAATATTGCGTATTAAAACGTTTCACCTCTTTGCGAGATTGATCTCATCGCAAGGCTAATTCTTTGAGTAGATTTTCAATGTCTTTATCATAAGGAAACACATAACATTAGAAAGACGTCATCTTTTAGTCAGGCTATAATTTATGGCCGATCATGACTTTAGATTAAAAACTTCCATAGGAAGGAAAATCTGACGATAAATTGTTCGAACTTTGTTTTATTTATCCACGACTAGCTTTATCCCGTGGCTTCGAACGCGTAGAAGTCGATAATTATCCCATGGAAACGTACTACTGAGATATAAAGTATCCTATCTTTAAATCCAGGTTAAAAACTATCTGTGTGCCAGCACCAACCAGGCAGTACTTATGAATGAAGTTTCATGGTGATGCCGATTCGGTGCCAAGCTGAAATGCAAGCTTTATTTGGCGACACCTCATACCGATAGTAAATCAGGATTAACCGTTAGAAGGAAAGGGGTGAATCCATGATCGGTCACTGGGTAGCGTGTGATGTCGACACCTTTCTAATGATGCTTAAAAGGACAGTGAATAATTAAGTATCTAAAAAAAAACCTTATTTTGGTATTGCTAAAACTGAAATGTTTGGTACACTATAACTCCGAACGGATAATTTCGAAAAAACAGGATTTCGAATTAGGTACCATAGTAACTTCTATTTAGTTTAAATAGCTATCCAACGATGACGAGACATGGCTATTAGAGCAGAGTACGAAAATAGGCATCATCCTTTCATCCAAATTTTCAGCCGTTTTTGCGTGATTGAATAAAAAACATCCAAACATACAAAGTTTCACATAATATTAGCAGGATACCTAGAACAAATTAATTGCCAATCGTTAAACAAAACATTTTGTAGCAAAATTAATATTTATTTATTTTTATACAACCAACGTTGCAATGTTATATATTGTTGGTACATTAAAAGGTCCTCTTAAAGCTAATCTATTTATTACTTGACGAGTCATGTTTAATCATAGGTTGCTGGTGCTGTAGTCTATAACTTCTCCAAGGTAAACGTACGCAACGGAAGGAATTGTGATATGATCTTTGAAGTCACAGGAACCTATCCTGTTTCTCTTCTCTGGTATTGGCAGGAGCTGTATGTGAATGCTTAACGCATATGCAGTGATTAAATAATGACCATCACTTGAGTGATTATCTTCATCACTTTCCTGTAGCAGTGTATCTCCTGGAGACCTTTCAATTTAGCACCACTGAGAGCAATCCTAAGCCTCTCGCATCCATACCAGTGATCTCATGAAGGTTCTTGCTCCTCGTCCTGCTCCTCCCTCGTCTGAGCGGCATCCTAAATTGTTATTGCCGAATTGCAATCATGAACATGTCTTCAGGGAGCTTGAAACAGCCATTTTGGCAAAATCATAATCCTACTAATATTATAAATCCTACTAATATTATAAATGTGAAAGTTTATGTGTTTGGATGTTTGTTACTCAATCACGCAAAAACGGCTGAATGGATTTGGATGAAATTTGGCAAACAGATAGTTTATAACGTGGATTAACATATAGGATACTTTTTATCCCGATATTCCTACGGGATCGAGACTTACGCGGGTGAAACCGCGGGGCGCAGCTAGTAGGAAAATATAATGAATCATCGTATAATGTCACAAACAGACAATTCATAATATAATCTGCGTGCGATTCATATTACGAAATAATTCATCTGTTTGACAGTTTTTTATGGTGATTCGTAAAACAGTCCACACATTATGAATTGCTTTTGTGTCAAATTAGAGGAATTGCTAATGACAGCTGGAAATTTAGGAAATGTATTGCTTTTAGAGGAATTGCTAATGTGGCCTTTTTAGGCCCTTTGTCCTAACGGCAATTGGCTTAACTAACGTCGACATCATTATTAATAGCTCTCACAGTAGTAATTACCCACAAATCGGCTACATTATACTAATTTATTTCTAACAGTTCTTTTAGTATTTATACCTAATATTTAAATACATCACTATAATGATTTGATGATCCTAATTATCATAAACACGTTTCGTTTCTCGTTCAAGGGAATCTAGTATTTTTCTTAAATTTTTTAACACATTAACACCTTGTATTTCGTCGATCTTGACCGCTAATTTGTAAGATTTATGTGAACTGTGACAAGACATTTGTGTCAAAGATATTTCTGAATGTTGTATGGAGATTATGCGAAATTCGAAAGACATACTTCTCTTCGGCCTTAAATTCTTGATAAAGATATGCGAGCAGTAAGTAAAGTAAAAATTGCTTGATTATTTTCAACAGCGCGATGCCAGTTTAAGAAACAGTGTCTCTTTCTAAGGAGAATATTTGATGCAGTTCTTATTATAACCAAAAACATGTGATGTTGGTTATTCGTCTTCTTCATAGAAAGCTGAGTATTTTGAGTACATAACAGGGCATTAGTTCCAACCTCATGACAAAATGACGACATAGAACATTTAACAATACTTACGTAAAAGTTCTATCTTACAAGACTATACAAATATTGACTGATGTAAAAGTTACGATAGCGGTGTTCGTCCTAATATGGGGCGAAACTTAGATACGAAATATTCCCGGATACGTCAAAACGCTGATTCATTGTAAGAGTCACTATTCTAATTTTATCAAGTTTCTTTTAACTTAGCGGAAGTTTCAATTAGGTTAATTTTCGCTAAAGGAAAAAGTGTGAAAATCTGAAATATGTTGAGCTATTGATTAATCTAACGCAAATCATTTATTTCATTTAATCAAATAAATAATAAAATAGTGACGAAGAATTTTTGTCCGTTTGTCTGTTTGTCTGGATGTATGTTTCGGATTGGCACAAAAACGGCTGAAATGATTTAAATGAAAAAAAACTCGATGGACACTCTTAAATACAAGTCATCGCCAACATACAGAAGCATAGTCTCCCCTCATCTATAGTCGTGATAAAAAATGAATTTTCTACTAAATGATAACATCATCTGCCTAGCTTTTTCTCAACTATGTTGGGGTCGGCTTCCAGGCTAACTGGATGCAGCTGAATACCAGTATTTTACATGGAGTGTCTGCCTATCTGACCTCCACAACCCAGTAGCTGGGTAATACGATACCCCTTGGCAAGACTGATTGTCAGACTTTCTGGCTTCTGACGACCTTGAACGACTGTCAAAGATCCTCAAATGACAGCCGGGACCAACGGATAACCGTTCTTTCCGAGGCACGGAGGAGTCTCGGTATATAAAGATGGTCACCCATCCACGGACTAACCCCGGCAAGCGTAGCTTAAACTGATCGATCCGTGCGGTTGTTATTACTTAGCCACGAGCTCCTAATAAATCATTTAGTAGGAGCTCGTCCTACTAAATGATTTATGATAATTCATTCCTTCAACACCAAAATCAAAAATCAATCAATCTGCCTAGTTCTTTCCCAACTATGTTGGGGTCGGCTTCCTTCAACACCAAAATGTCATACACAAACACTTACTGGCAGTAGATGTAGGTATAGTTAATAATAAACGGTTCGTCATAATCATAAGCTATGGTTATGTGCGGATGATGTGAAAACCGCTCGGCCAAGGTCTTGTACTAACTGCTGACCTTCCGAGAGGCATTTGTGATTAGAGCCGCTAATCTACGTTTCTTAGCAAGAGTTTGTACTTGTGTATGTGATTTGTTAGGTATTCTTGGCTTTTTGTATCGAATTCTATAAACAGGATGGCCTGAACATTGATTTCCAAAAAAAATTTAGGTCCCTCGTGTCGAGAATTCTCGAAATGACGAACTTAAAAAAAAATTCGTCGAGATTTTTTTTAGGTTGGGTAGGTTGGGTAGGTAGGTAGGGTAGGTACTAAGTGCTACCCGTGCGACGCCAGTGCGGGGCAGCTTGTACCTAATAACTAAATAAATATTTTTTCAGTGAGTATTTCTCGGAAGCAATCCGCAATAATAGGCCTTCTGTTACATCGGACCTAAACATAGCTCGTGAAATGTAGTTTTACCTACTATACGTCAACGTCGGCTGTCGATGAAAACCAGGGTTGTGGCTATGTTCACAACATTATGCTGAGCGATTGCCGTTTTGCGTGGATTTGACGCATAATTTTCCCCAACTTGTTCTTTGTTGTATTTGTGTTCTTTCTTTGCGTCATGTTTACCGCACATAAACATATTTTATTTCCTTCTTTCTTTCTATTTTTCTTTCTTTTTTTCCTTCTTTCTTTATAATCAACTATGCATATCCTTATGGAGAATATTATGTACATACTAGCCCGATATTATGCTTTGCTAAGTTATTATTTAGACAGACTTTGTCTTTGACTAACATCCAGAAGTCCAAACTCAAGGTTTGCCAACGAGCAATGGAGCGCAGTATACTAGGCGTTAAATTAATGGATCGTGTTCGTAACACAATACTGCGCTCCGAAACAAAGATAGCTGACGTGGCTCAAAAGGCTGCCCAATTTAAATGGGACTGGGCAGGACATGTCTGCCGCATGCCGAACAAACAGTGGGCCCAAATAGCGCAGAACTGGTGTCCTGAGACACTGAGACGGGGTCGCGGCAGACCACGTAGGAGATGGCGGGACGAGCTGGATAGGTTCCATCAAAACTGGAAAGTGGACGCGCGGGCTCGCGAAAGATGGAAGGAGTGGAGGGAGGCCTTTGCCCAGGAGTGGGACAGCGAAGGCTAGGAAAAAAAAAAAAAAAAAAGTTATTATTACAATATCTCATATTTCATTTTAAATCTCGCGTGAGAAAACAATCAGTTTTTGCTAGGACTAGAAATCAATGAAAGCGATTATCCTATTACGGAAAAAAACTCGAAGGTGTCAGTCGTATTATAATTAGTTTCAAAACAATCGATTATGACTTAGGAAAGTTTTGTTAGCGACGATTTGCATTATTAATCGCGCGGGTCGTTTTAATTTATATAAGACAACTGTGGTCTATTTCAAAATTAGCTATTGAAAATGTAAACAAATCAAAACAAATGGATCAGAACCTACCTGTGGATGCCATAGTGCCATTTGTAGTGCCACTTACAAATTGTGTGCTTTGATTTGATTAACTTATGTCCAAAATTCTTATTTTAATTCGCATTACTTTTTTATGCTTTTCATTTGTGAATTGAGATTAATTTTATAACTTATATAATATTCTTGTCGTTGAATTTCAATTAAATTTTAATAAATTCAAAAAATCTTTGTTGAAAATGTGGTGAGGCATAAAATTTAAACCTTCTAAATACCTAAGGGTAAATGTGTTATTAATTCCCTTTAGTGAGTGATTGCGTAATAATTAAACCTAAACAAAGTTTGTTTACACTTTCATCACATACTTTTGGAACAGATTATATATTATATAGTCTAAATCAATCATCTGTATTGTTGATTTGTAGTTTAAGGCATTTATATTTTGTAATTATGTACCAGTTTATGCATTATGTAACTGTTACAATAATGATAGTATTAATTCTAATGATGGTGTATTTAAATTGTAGGTAGGTACGGTCAATCGCACGTCTGTAGTAGGTAAGACATGAACTGCGAATACCAGGGTTAATTGCCACGAAATAGTGAAATTGAGAAATATGCGCACAAAAATCAATGGGATTATATTCAATTACAATTATTATTATCATAATATCAGCCCTGTATTCCCCGAAGGATTAGGCAGAGGTGTACCTGCAGAATAGACCATCCACATTTCGCCAGTTATGTTTAAGTCCCATGTAATAGAGGGCGAGAATATTGCCATCAACCAGGTACAAATACAGACTCCGGGCTGCTACTGAGAAATTCCATACCAACCCGATAACGCTTTACCCGACCCGGAAATGGAACCCAGGGCCTCATGTTCATTAGTAACTGTAGTGCTCGCGACCACTAGACTGAAGAGGCAGAAAACTAAAATTGAAAAGCAAAGACACCGACTGTTTAAATATTGTCAATTGTTTTTGGCTCTTTTAATTGAATGACATTGACTGATTCGGACATAACGCTTTTTCCTTACGTGACGATTTCTGCCAGTTTACTCCTACCGCAAGCCGAATTAAAGAACTTCATTCCACAACATGTTTTTAATGATGTCATTTTCTCCGTAGAATTGTACATCACTGTCCTTTCTTTTGTAATAAGATTTACTTACAATAAATTGTGATAACCATTTCTTAACATAGGTAATAAATAATATGCAAATTAACGTAACCGGACAGACACCCCCCCTCACCCCTGTACATTGCGCAGTCGTAATAAGATGATACGCAAATATCCATTGTTATACATAATTACCCTACCCTAATTGCCCTTTTCTCGTATTATAACTTTCAATGTACGGAAGCCAATGAAATAATTGTGTGCACATTTGCATCTCATTAATTCAACTCTTTTTTTTTACTATGATAGAAATCGAGTCACAAGGTCAAGTAATTACCTACATTGTAGTAGGTATAGTGTTTAAAGATGATTACCTACTTCTCAATTAACCCTAGAGTGGGCGCATGTGGAGCATTTTGCCGCTCATTGTTAATTTTAATTAGGAATACTGCAATTACGTAAATTAATTCAAATAATAATTCATAAGACACATACATTTTTTTTTTTTTATTAAACTTTACATCAATATAGGATGACGTCAAAACACTTAATTTCATTCGGAATAGCTACTTTATATCTCCATGGATTACATTTAATTTTAAAGCAAACAAAAATAGGTGTTTAGTTTCTACACTATCAAATAATTACTTATTTATTTAAAAATTTACATAAAAGACCATATTGAAATTCCTGCAAAGAAAAACTTTACAGAATTTTGTACTTACTCGCACGCGGTGAGCAAAATGCCGCCACGCGACCCCCTGGGAAAGAGATGAAGCTCTACAGGACGTATAGCTCCATCTCTTTCCCCCACGAAGTAAGATTAAACGGTGGTGGTAGGCCCCCTGATGGTGAAAACCTTCTCCTCCTGCAGCCCCTCATGCTTTGCTCGAGTTCAACCTTTCAGTGGATGACGAAAATAGAGACAGTTACTAAAAATCCTAAACATATCGTGCAAATATTTTACAAAGCATTGTTATTTTTTTGTCGGCACGGCAAAATGCTCACAGCGCGCCCACTCTAGGGTTAAAGTTTTTTATTCGGTATTCGAGAGTTGGAATGGAAAATGCCCTTACACGTGCGTCAATGATGACCGAGGTGACGTAGGTCGGGGACTGATAAATCGAGAACACTGTACACGCCATTGAGTACTTTTGGGTCGAAGAGAGACTTTCGTGTCACGATACTTACTAAGCTAGTTAGTAATGAGTATAAGTTTATTTATTTTCGAAAATAATATTAAAAAGAATTAAAAAGTTAACGGTCTTAAAATTAAAGTAATAATGAGTAATTTATGTAAACATAATTATACTACATATTAGTATAATATTAGTATAGATAGATAGATATAGATAGATAGATAGATAGATAGGTTGAAATAAAGAAGAAAAATTTGTACATGTTTATAAAGAAGAGAGGGGAAATAATCATATAACATGAAAAAAATTACTAGTTAGTTTATTTCTACTTTAATACTGAATTGTAAGTAAAAGTATATATATACACAGGTATTGCAAAAAAATGAATCGTTAAAAAAGAGTAGCAAGTATAGAAAATTATATAAAGAAGATTAAGCACCGCAATATTTTTGGCTATCGTCACTTGGTAAAATTATATTGTAAAATAAATACCGTACAAATAACTGTTGAAATTGAGACATTTATCAAAGATTTAAAATGTTTACGTTCTTACAACAATAAAACCAGTTTATAATAGGCTCGAGAGCTGTTATTATTCAATGCCCAGCACAAAATATATTGACACATAAGATATTTTATAATAATGTTCAAATATATTAATGTTGCTATTTATCTAGCTATTAGTCGTATTGACAGTTGAGCATAATTTGCAATGTTTTCATAATTGGCTTTAAGACGTTCGCAATAGTGAATTTAATTTTGAAGCATATACACGGTTCTTCACTAGAAGAGACGCGGCAGGTTGTCGATTTTCGAAGCTTGTTTGATTTCGTCGAACCGGATTTTCTGGTGAGAAACATTTTCTTCCTTTTATTACCCGACTACGGCGAAGAAAAAAGGAGGGTTATGATTTTGACCGGTATGTATGTATGTATGTATGTATGTTCATCTGTTCCCTCCTATCTTCCAAACCACTTATCACGATTTGACAAATGAGGTATCGTTAGAAACGTCGTGATTGTCCGCTGGTTATAGGCTATGTGAAGTCACATTAAATTAAAAATGGCGCCCTCTAGAGGACTTAAAGTGAGGAACTTAAAAAAAAAAATGGTTTAATCGTACCATGTTGGGTATCAAATGAAAGGGCTTAATGAGCACATTTCAAAAATATATATATAATATTATAACCCCAAAAGAATTAAAAAAAAAATTAAAGTAATAAAAACTAAAACCCAACTACGATTTAAAAGGTATAAACAAGACACCACAGACAGACAAATTAAAACTCCGGAGTCACACGTAATCTGCCCTAACACGTGTGACTCCGGATTTTTTATTTGTCTGTCTGTGGTATCTTGTTTATACCTTTTAAGTCTAGTAAATCCTTTTAGGTTTTAGTTTTTATTACTTTAATTTTTTTTACAAAATGCATAATAACGTAGCTGTCTTCACTGGAGTAATTTATTGTACCTATAGTTTATTCAAATAGGTGGGGAGCTCGTGGATTAGTAATAACAGTCGCACGAGTTGAACCATCAAGCTTGCCGGGGTTCTGAGGCACGGGGACTCCTTGCTTCAGAAAGCACGTTAAGATGTTGGTCCCGGCTATCATTATCACAGCTTCTAGATAATATTATTTGCTCAGGTAATTGAAAGCTTAATGATGAATCACTCAAATAAAAATTGGTACCTTATGTAGATCTCTTTCAAACTCTGCGTAGGTGCCTCTTTCTGACAGAAATCATATGACAGCTTACACAAGACGACAGAAATCGATTTAGATAGTTTTTATGGTTTAGTTTAGTTTCTATAACACGGTGGCTTCTTGTTCTAGGACAGATTTCGAAGGAGCAGAAAGGAAAAAAAAAACATAGTTTTAGGTTTTTATTTAGTCCAAATTGTGTCTCACTGCTGCCTTTTTCCTTCCAAATCTTTCTGTTTTGTGCGACTTCTGGTCATGGCCTCGCAAACATGATTAGATCGTCACACCATCTTCGCCAAGGTCTACCTCGACGGAGATCTCCTCCCTCAGGCGTCCAGTGAGTGACGATCTTTGCCCATCTGTGATCCACATGTGAACACCCACAAATAAAAAACAAATATATATATGTTTATTTATCTCCACAGATTACATTCTTATACTACTTAAACATAAAAGTGGACAGGTATTTTGTCAAAATTATGTAAATTGGGTATTGGGTATTTTTTTTGTTATGTTCATAAATGATGGACTGATAGGTTTAGTTCATATGAAGAAACAAATTATTCTACTTTAAATTGCCATTTTGTAAGGAAGATGATGGACACACACACTAATAGCTGCTCACATAGACAAGAAATACATACATAATGCATCGACGAATTAACAGGAGGTCAAGCAAGCCATTCATCATTCTCTAAAACTACCCGACCATTATATTTCGACCTCTTTAGGTATCTACATAAGACGTGACTTTTTACCCGACTACGGCGCAGAAAAAAGGAGGGTTATGACTTTGACCGGTATGTATGTATGTATTTTCATCTGTCCTATCTACTAAACCACTCATCACAATTTGACAAATGAGGTATCGTTGAAAGAGTCTTAATTGTCCGCTGGTTATAGGCTTTGTGACATCACATTAAATTAATAATGGCACCCTATAGAGGACATAAAGACAGGAACTAAAAAAATTGTTTAATCGTACCATATTGGATATCAAATGAAAGGGCTTAATGAGCACATTTCAAATATTTATATATTATTATAACCCCAAAATATTTTTTTAAAATAAAGTTTGTTTGTTTGTTTTGGCATCCATCCCGTTTTCCAAGTGGAAACAATTTTTCGGGATAACATGACGTTTATAGAATAAATCATTGATTTTTTTTTGTCTATTTTCTCTTGGAAATCGACGGTCGTTTCATCATATAGTTTCTATGCCGTAATGTTGGCACTTTAGCAAGGACTACTACTTTAGGACCTATTAGGTAGCGCCGTAACGTACTAATGTTCGTCCTACAACAGTGGAGCCAACATTACGGCTTATGAACTACTAGCTTCCGCCCGCGGCTTCGCCTGCGTGGTATGTTGATAAAAAGTCGCCTATCTCCTTCCTCGGGATACCATCTATCTCCTTGCCAAATTTTATCGAAATCCGTTCAGTGGTTTAGGCGTGAAAAGGTAACATACAGACAGACAGAGTTACTTTCGAATTTATAATATTAGTATGGATTTGATGAAACGCAATATAGAGCAACTGAGCAAAGTGTAGAAGAGAATTAGAAATCTTTATGAACACAAACAATTCCTAGATTTGACAAGGTCCCTCTATTTCTAAGGAAAATGGAGAAGTTCTTGTACAGCCACAGGAGATTTTCTTCATTAATTCAATTCATCTTTGTGTTCCTATCACAAAATACACTCAAATACACTGGTATTTGAGTGTATTTTGTGATAGGTGGGACAGCCCCATGCTGGCTCACTGGATACGGCAGCACACGTAGGTGTCAGTCGTTACAATTTTGTATATAGTATGGTTTTTTACTAACATTAGATTAAGACCTTTACTAACAACTTATGGATCCATGTGATCTGAAATAAATAAATATAATAAAATATAATTTGTGCTAATATTTTCTTACTTGACTCCAACATTTTCTTAATTCAATTCTTCTGTGCTGATACCTAAACATGCAATTCATTTGCATCAGATAATTCAGAGCTCAAATATCACTGGCTAGCATTTCCTAGGTCGGTTAAAAATATGATGTTAATCAAAAACAGCAAATCTCTTCCTGTTAGAAATAAGCGAGGTAGAGTAATTAATTAATGTATCGAACTTAAGTGCTTCAATATCAATTGTAGTTGTAGCCAAGGATTTTTCTATTTTATTTATTGACGAAAAGGAAATATAAAATCGTGTAGATTTGTTTTTCTGACGACTGATGATATCATAACTGAAGTAAGTATATTAAAAGAAGATAAAATAAAGTCACAATTTATTCTAAAACATTCATAATCAAAATATTTTATTTCACATAAATCTACATGGGCACTGACTTACGTCAGAAGCTAGGTGCAATCAAGAACTTGATTGCTTACACATAACGGTAAAATGTCAGTGTCCCATGTCTATAGGTCTTGGTACATCTGTGCCTAACCCTTCGGGGAGAAACAAGCGTGATGTTATATGTAATGTTAACTTATAATCCAGATGGAATAGTTCCAGACATAGATATTTCCATTTTAATAACAATTAAAATGAGATCATAATTAACTTATTAACAGATAGGTCATTGAAAAAACATGTGTAATTTAAGAACCACCATATCGTTATGGGGGCCTAAAACGGCCACATTAGCAATTCCTCTAAAAGCAATTCATTTCCTGAATTCCCAGCTGTCATTAGTCAGCATTATTCCATAATCATAATTTGTGGACCATTTTACGAATTTCCATATAAAACTGTCAAATAGATGAATTATTTCGTAATATGAATTGCACGCAGATCGTATTACGAATTGTTGTCAGTTGTTGACATTTTACGATGATTCATAATATTTTCCTATTATGATTCTGCCAGAATGGCCGTTTTAAGCCCCCTGTTGGATGTCGATGAAGATTTTGATACTGCAATACCAAGAGTAACAAATGAACCTTATTCACCTGATTACATTAATTAACAACCTATTTATAAACACACAATTAAATAAAATGAATCTAATTATAATCTCGCCAGCACATGGTGTTCCCACTTTAATAACTTGAGCATTAAAGGTGTCGAAGACAAATGCTTAATTTAAAAAGCTAATTTAAACATAATACCTAATTCTAGTGTTAAGCCTAATGGATCTATCGTATCGCAATTACCTATACATACGGATAATTACTTGAATCCAATTTAAATGTGCTCTATCTGAAGATGCCCTTACTAAAGCCGAGCAATTACAATAAATAATGTCACTTAAACTCCAGATGAAAGCCGATGCAAGAGCAATAGTAAATTTTTGCTTTAGTAAGTTCGTATGTCTGTCTGTATGCAATGCGATTCGGTCACTTTAGCAAAGCCATAATACGAAAATTTTATGAATCATCGTAAAATGTCACACACTGACAATTCATAATATAATCTGCGTGTAATTCATATTACGAAAGAATTCATCTGTTTGACAGTTTTATATGGTGTTTCGTAAACTGGTCCACAAATTATGAATTGCTTTTATGTCAAATTAGAGGAATTGCTAATGACAGCTGGGATTCAGGAAATTAACTGCTTTTAGAGGAATTGCTAATGTGGCCGGTTTAGGCCACCTGGTGTGCTGAAAGAACGGAGAGAAAATAAAGATTTTTTTTTATTCTGCACAAACCTGACGCACATTACGAACATACATAAAGAACATAAAATACACACACAAATACAATGTAGCCAAAATCCTCGTATTCAAGTAATAATTTTTTTTTAAACTTAATTAAAATTAAAAGCTTTATTACTTGCTTATTGTGTCATGGGTTTTGATCAAAGACTAGAATAAGTTTTTTTAGAATAGAATGGAATCGAAAGAAGATAGAATGGAAAAGTTTCTTTTTTATTGCATTTTTTTTTTGCCGCCGAAATTGATTTCGTATTTTGATGTGTTACACGATACTTTCAGCATCGGCGATCGGCGATTTTGCTTCTTTATCGAATCGCCAAAACGCAGCGCAACAATGATGAAGTCACAAAACCACGTCCGGATGATAAATAAATCGTGTCTGTCACCCTTACCCCCTTTACTATCATTACCAACCCCACTCACATGACATTTACCAACACCAAAACTACCATTTTCAACTTCCAACAACCGATTTTCGAAAGTCAATTTCCGACTTTTAAATTCACAATTTCTCCAACTTACCTTCACAAAATCGTCACAGCCTACCTCTAAATACCGTACAAAGTCAGTACAACCAACTAGTTTTTTAATAAAAAAACGGAGGACGGCGATCAATTGAGGTTCAAGATCAAGGCTTCCCACGGCAGAAAACACCTGTGTCCTGTGGCCGCAGTAATGCGTGTACTAATGAATAATGTGCCAACTTTATCAACGTAGCTGTATTTTTATATCGGTTGGGCGTTCTTGCAAATTATTTTGTTGATTGGTTCTCTTCTCGGGTTTACTCGAATTTCGTTCATGATGAATGTTATGTCGGAGTGCTAATTTGTGCTATTATGACGGGCTATGTCATTATTCTTTCGGATGTTTTAATAATTTAGTGGAACCCTGCTTTTGGTTGAAGTGATTCTTAAGAATTCTTCTTTGACCCACTGACCATTATTATTTGTGGTAGCAGTCATTGAGAGACGCGGATCAGCAGTGAAGGTTTTTATGGTGGGTTGTGTTCGGAATAAGGCTAATTGTAATACAAATTGGACTAGACTCGCGACAATCTAAGAAGTCCGTTTTGACAGCTATAAAAATCCTTTGTGTAGCAATGAAAAAAAATATTAGTTTCTAAAATACTGATTCTCGAGACATATCGATTAAACATACTTAGAGAGTTTGCAATCTACGACTTATCTACATTGCTTAAAACCGATTCTCAAGGCATATCGTTTAATTATAAGTACGAGAAAGAAACGTCAAAACGGACTTCTTAGATTGTCGCGAGTGTAGAACACTACTAAAATATACAAAAAAGACAGTTGAAGCTACCAGCAATACAGAAACCCTTAACTATAATGGAAGCATATCAGAAGAATCAAAATAGCGAACCATTCCAAAAGCCGACCAGAATCCGATGAAAAAAATACAAACGACGCATCTGGCTTCATCGTATGTCCAATAAAGGATGGGATAGCAGGCAACAGTGCAGAATTAACCGCAATTATAAGAACAGTACGAGACTGGACCTGCCTAGCCGGTATGATAACGGTACTCGCTCTGGGATGCGGCGGAAACTGAAATGGGGTGTGGTCCAAGCGAGAGTATCTAGTACTAGTTTCCGCCCGCAGCTTCGCCCACGTTGTTTGTCGATAAAAAGTAGCCTATGTCCTTCTACAGGTCAAGGTCTACCCCTGTGTCAAATTTCATTCAAATCCGTTCAGCCGTTTTACCGTAACAAGCAAACAAACTCACTTTCGCATTTATAATATTAGTTAGGATTGTGAGTTTTATGTGGCTAAATAAATAGATGTGAAATTGGTGTTCCACCGAAACAGGCCGATAAAATTCTATGATTCACCCAAAGTAACAAACTATTGGGGTATTATACCCCAATAACTAAACCGAACCGTGTTTTAAGTTATTGGGTGAAAAATAAGGTGATCTGCTCGATAAAATAAGGGATAGTCACCGGCTTTGGATATCTGCAATACAAGTGGCAGGCTTCAATCTTTGTAAAAAATATTTGACTGTGCTACAAAAGAATCTCGACTGCCTCGTTGGTCGCGAGCTGAGCGCGAGGTCCTGGGTTCGATTGCCGGGTCAGGCAAAGGTTTTTCCATCAGGAATTTCTCAGTGGCAGCCCGGAGTCTGGATTTGTGGCCGGTTGATGTCAACAGGCACGCCCCCTATTACATGGGACTTAAACATAACTGGTGATATATAGGTGTACTATAGGTGCACCTCTGCCTAACTCTTCGGAAAATACAAGCGTGATTTTATGTTCAATTGAATCTCGGTCCCTGCGCAGAAGTAATACATAGTACCAACATCCCTATACCCTGAACTAAAGCTGCAACAGCCACGCAACCTCTCCTAACATACACCACACGTAAAAGCTAGCGCAAAAACTAGATTTTGTCACGCAAGCGGCCATTAAAGCTTTTGAACGGATATGATGGCGTTACTCGACTTTAATTGGGTTTCTTCATTTCTCCTTTTGCTGGGCCGACGGCAATTTCTGCCGTAAGCGGCCTTATCGATACATACATATCATGGAATTTATCAGCACGGTATTAACCACGTTTGTTGGAAAGGATTTAAAAAATTATAAATGTAAATTGGGACGATTCGAATATCGTAATATACCAATATGCGACAACGGTAAATGCGAACGAGGTAGGTACTGTTGTTGGATTTGCATACGGACTGTCATGCTTATCTGGAATTTAATGTTCCGTTGCACCATCCGATATTCTCGAATGGAAATTCAAATAGATTTCGTCCAGGTTAATGTCGAGGGTAGGTACATAGATACCAGACTTCTTCTGACTACTAAGCCACGATACCCAACCTCAGTAAAGTCAGTGAAATTATTATTGCTAAGCAAATTGATTTCCAACTTAAATTGTCGGTATAGTCAAATCACAACTTTCAAGGCTGTATGAAATGGCTATAGCACGGCAAATTGACGTAGAATATCAAACTCAATTAATTTTCCTAACAATAAATAACGCAAAATTGAGGCCAAAATATGGCAAAGAGTTATGGCTTATTTCTTTTCTAGAGGTCAATTCCGCAATAAAACTAAGAAGTAAAAATATTTCCTAAAACCTTGCGATTTTTTAATGAACTAAACATATTTAATTTCACTCATAAAAATTACCATAAAAATTATCATACGTCATAAGTTTTGCAATGTCAATGTCATTAAAGTATCTTATTTATTTCATTTTTATTAATGTTCATAATTATTATATTCAATGCATATTATAACAATTTATTTTCAATAACCGATAATCAATCAACGTTCAACCTGCTAATAATCCATACTGATATTATAAATTCGAAAGTAACTCTGTCTGGCTGTATAGATTTCGATAAATTTTTGCAAGGAGATAGATGGCATCCCGGGGGAGGACATAAGTTACTTTTTATCGACATACCACGCGGGCGAAGCCGCGGGAGGAAGCTAATTTTTAACAAATCCTTTAATATGTAGAACTTTAAAAGGCAATATTGCTGAACCGCGTACTTTTTCATCTCAAGTTAGTGCCAACATTAAGTATAGACCAATATAACTTGATAGCGGCGGAAATTGGAACTACATTTTTTAAGTATCGAATTTGACAGTTTTGTGACGTTTGTCTTTACGGATAGCGCCACCATGAAGGTTCAAGAAACTGGCTGGATTTTGTGTGTACTTCGTAGATATTATTAATAACCTAACCACAGACGACAAATGCAACTCCAATGAATGGCTATCGGTAATCATCCAATAAGCTTGCATTTATTCTTTTCTTTTAAGTTTTTTTATAGACAGTGACTATTGCACCGCATCCTGTTGGGACCGTTATGTGGGCACAGATGTACGAAAAATTTCTACTATTATATTGTGAATCGAATGATAATAAATTAATATTTCAGAATTTAAAAAAAAGAGCTATTGTTTCATTTTTTTTTTCAGAGTTGAACTTTGCCTAATGTACCATTTTTTTTCTGTAATTTTTTTCACTAAGTAATTTTAATAGCAATGTATTTTTAAAGATTTTTTCAAGAACGTCCAAAATCCATATAACAGATTCCTTCCAGAGAGCTCAATGTCTTGATCGGTCTCGCAGCTCAAACCTGAATACAGAAATGATTGAAAAAATCATAAAATCCTCTTGGTTGCGAACTTCATTTCTGAATTTTGTGTCCCTGAATGGCTGACGTGGCTTTACGTATTATGTTCTTCCACTTCGTTCGGTTCTCGGCTTCTGTACGGGCGGTCGTAGACCAAGTAACCGCCCTCACTGGACTCTCTGTCCAGTGACAGCGGTTACTTGGTCTGACCAGCGGCTAGGTGCCGGGAGGTCATTTCCCTTCTACCAGCAATTCTGTTATAAAATACCTCCTTCATTTCCACCTACATTCACAGCCTCATCATCCCTGAAAACCAGATTGCCAGGATCTCTTTTATCCAGCCTTAATTACACCACGACTTGTATCGTCCACAGTCCACCTGTCGATTATTTTATTTTTATCTTCCATTTCATGGGAAAAGTATGGCGACGCCAGCTGTTAGCTAATAAAAAATATTTATATTCACACCACGTTTCAGTTTTGATGATAATTCCGTGTTAATTCGTGAGTGTTGAATTGTCAATGGCGTTTTAATAATATGTTATTTATTGGGTATATTTTCTAGATATTTATTAGGTAGGATAAAGGTTTATTGATTAAGAGTTTAATCTACTTCAAAAAGAAGGTTCTCAATTCGTCTGTTTTTTTTTTGTATGTTTGTTACGCGATTACTCCGCAAATTATGAATTTATTATGGCGATTCTTTTTTTGTTTGGTAGGGCATGCTTCAGATATACATTTTATTAACTTTGCTTGCGTAGTTTTGTCATGAGTCGGTGGCAAAAAACGAAAATATTAAACCAAAGACACCGACTTCCAAAATTAAAGTTATTTTTAATTTTAGTGATTTTTTTTTGGAAGTCGGTTGTATTTTTTTTTGTAAAGGTTTTTATCAATATAGATTTTGTTTTTTCTATACTTACGGCATTTGATGATGCACGCAGGATTATTTCGAATTTCAGTCGCCTTTCACATAAGTTCACTAGTTTTTTTTTAAATTACGTAGCCCATCAATGAAAAAATCTCCTGTATCGTGAAAGCTGTTACAAACATAAATACAAAAACCAATATGCTCAGAGCAACTATCTGTAGCTAACCATGTGCCTCATGCAGGAATTGAACCTACTCGTAGCACAGAAGCCAATAGCTTACCCACTGTGCCAACCATGCCATCACTTATGATGCGTGATAACAGCGGGGCGTGAGGCGGGGGGTGAAGTTTCACACTGTCTTACATGCAATGCCAGTTAAAATGCTCTTACCTATTAATTTGTTATGGTAAAATGTAACGTGAGAGGAGCTCGTGGCTAAGTAATAACAGCCGCACGAGTCGATCCATCACGTTAAGCTACGCTTGCCGGGGTTGGTCGGTGGATGGGTGACCATCTTTAGATACCGAGACTCCACCTTGCCTCAGAAAGCACGTGAAGCCGTTGGTCCCGGCTGTTATTCGTGGATCTTTGACAGTCGTTACGGGTCGTCAGAAGACCGAAAGTCTGACAACCAGTCTCACCAAGGGGTATCGTATTACCCAGTTAATGGGTTGTGGAGGTCAGATAGACAGTCGCTCCATGTAAAATACTGTTATCCAGATGCATCCAGTTAGACTGTATGCCGACTCCAACATAGTTGGGAAAAAGCTAGGTAGATAGAAAAAGTAGTGAAAACTTCATGGCATATCAATACCAAGTTTTTGGATAAATACCATAAGTAATCATTACCTCATTGGTTTAGTAGTCGCAAGTGCTACGCGCTAAGCGTGAGGTCCTGGGTTCAATTGCCAGGTCGGGCAAAAGTTTTTTCTCAGTAGCAGATCGGAGTCTGGAATTGTACCCGGTTGATGGCAATAGTCTTGACCCCTATTAAATGTGACTTAAATATAACTGTCGAAATGTTGGTGTACTAAAGGTGCACCTCTGCCTACTCTGCCTCTGCCTCACCCTGCGGGGAATGCAGGGGTGATGTTATGTATCAAAATTATTATCATCAAATCAACCTATCTCAGTCCTCTGCTGCAAAATATCATAGTATTATCATATCATATCGTATCATCACAGGCCCCCAAGCGTCATTTCGACGGCTTCTGTGATTCTCGCGTCCAGTTAAAATAAGTATAATTGAAGTTAATCGTAGAGATGACGAGATCATCTCAATATAGTCAATATTTCTCAGTTTTGAAGAAGTTCTCGTACCGTAACTGTTTTTTAATTGATCCGGGATATTACCTATCATTAATCGGAATGAATCGATAGTGTCAATAACTCGATACGAATATTGTTTTTTACATTTAAAATTAATGTTTTGTCGGCAAAAGTGTCAAAGTACAAAGAGATATTTTTATAAATGTATTTGATCTTATATAGCGGCTGCGTGCCCAAGAAGATATTGAAAAAATATACTGGTTATAGTATATATAGAAAACCGCTTACTATGTTAAATAAGTTATGACTGAGCAAGCTGAATTTAACAACGCCACTTATAAGCCTACATATAAAAGCTAGAAAGCATCTGTTGATCTAAAAGAACACCATAAAACAGAAAATATAATAGCCAAGAAGCAAGCAAAAAGCAGAAACGCAACTAATAGATCAATACACGGACGAAAACAACAAAACTTCAAGTAATAAAACTAAAGTTTTTCATTCAAATGATAATTTTTCTTTTGCTACGTCTGTCCGCGCCCTTTACGGTGGGGGTTAATACATACCGGTCCAAAGGTGGTAGCGACCACGTGGTTGTACAAAGGTGTTCTAAGCAAACACTAGTTATGAGGCCGGAGTTCATTGCTCATGCTATGATGCCCCCTATAAATTATAGCTCGTTAGAGATCCGTAGATTGGCTTGATAAACTTCGGAGCACAGGGGGCTTAAAACAGTCACTTTGGCAGAATCCTATTAAGAAAATATTATGAATCATCGTAAAATGTCACAAACTGACCATTCATAATTATGATCTGCGTGCAATTCATATTACGAAATAATTAATTCTGTTTTCTGTGGAGATTCGTAAAATGGTCCACACGTTATGAATTGCTTTTGTGTCAAATTGGAGAAATTGCTAATGACAGCTGTAAATTCAGGAATTTCATTGCTTTTAGAGGAATTGCTAATGTGGCTGTTTTAGGCCCCCAGGTGTTGGTGAATACTGATCTACTGAACAAGTGGTGTGGAGTTAACCGGATCACCTGATGTTCTGACTACTAAAATACAATAGACGTAGATATATTTAGTAACCTATTCCGCTTGACTATTCTTCAAGAGTCATAAAAGCCCTCTCTTTGCGTGGAGCGCTCAGGTTTTTATGACTCTTGAAGAATAGTCAAGCGGAATAGGTTACTAAATATATCTGCGTCTATTGTATTTTATAATGGATTTCCGCAAAGTCGCGCCTGAATCAATTAACTGTTCTGACTACTGACAAATTGTAGAGTAACGATCAGCTTTATTATCTTCATGTCAGATATTAGTGGTCTTTACTGAACAAGGGAATCCCTAAGGCTTCTACAGTCAAGAAGCAATCCATAGCTTCTGCAACTGGCAGATGAATCCATCTGCTGATGAATGCATGCATCATGATGAACTGATGAATGCGTCATGCGATCGCCACTCAGTTTTTGCTGTTTCTTGTTATCAGGCAACAGTGAAGCACCAAACCCATAATCACCATAGCACTAAATGGTGAAGAAAAACTTGAGAGGAGCTCGTGGCTACGTAATAACAGCCGCACGGGTCGATCCATCAGGTTAAGCTACCCTTGCCGGGGTTGGTCTGTAGATAGGTGACCATCTTTACATACCGAGACTCCTCCATGCCTCGGAAAGCACGATAAGCTGTTGGTCCCGTCTGTCATTTGTGGATCTTTGACAGTCATAACGGGTCGTCAGAAGCCCGAAAGTCTGACAACCAGTCTTACCAAGGGGTATCGTATTACCCAGTTACTGGGTCGTGTAGGTCAGATAGGCAGCCGCTCCATGTAAAATGCTGGTATTCAGCTGCATCCGGTTAGGCTGGAAACCGACCCCAACATGGTTGGGAAAAGGCTCGGCAGATGATAGTGAAGAAGAACTTGCTTAAGAGTAAAGCGGCGTAAATAGGGTTAAATTCTTCGCCAGAACTCAGAAGCGTGGCGAAAAAATAGCAACCCCATATAGAAACCTTATTAAACGAGACGATATTTGAATAAACTCTACGTAAAACCCTAGCGACTATGTGCAGTAGCCATAAAAAATAAACATAAAGACATGGATACATCAGAAAGTTGATATAAAAGCAAAACAATTCTGGTAAAGTCGTGAACACACTATAAATATGCGAAACCACATAAGGAGTGTTTACTAACTTGTTCAGATAACGACACGTTTAGTCTGAAAGGGAGACCCGATATCAAAATGTGAAAGGACATGCTCAGATAGTTGGGACACGTTGAATGAATAAAGTGGAATAATCAAGAGTAAAAAGGTGAAGAAAAGTGCGGGTACATAAATTAGACTGGCATTAACTGCGAGGTGTGCTCTCGGATTTATAATTTAAAAAAGCTCTAGCAATTTGTACTTTGTGTCATTGGCTTTTATATGGTCTGATTTTGAGCCTGTAAGTTTAATATCTAGATCAAGAGTTTACCTGGGTTTATCCGTATGATAAGTTTGTAGATCTCTTTTTTACATACCCTTACATAAATGAAGAACAAGGTTACAAATGTGACATCAGGACCAAAAATCTTCTCTGCAAGAAGTCGATTATTATAAAGTAACATAATTTTTTAGGTCTAAAGTCACCTACTCACAGTATGTTACTTTAGACCTAAAACATAACTACACCCTTTATATGATATATTATTATCATATACAGGGTGGAGATTTAGTGTCCTGCATCTGTCAAGGGGGTGATTCTACCTGCCATACTTAATAACTTTCACCATGAATTTCATATCCAATTCGTGAAAAGAAAATCAAATTCCTGTACAACAGTAGAGTAAAAAACAAACATGTATGTTTCGAAATATTTCGATGAAGGTATTTTTTTTTTTTACGAATCTTTTCCAGGTATTTGTTTCATAGCAAAAGTTGCTTAATATTACAGGTAGAATCACCCCGTTGACGGATGCAGTACACTAAATCGCCACCGTATATTCTATCATAGCTACAGAACCCTTTGCTCTGGTGTTGTAGTCATATCAATTTTATTTTAAGACTCTAGCTGACCGGAACTGCAGATGGTCAGCGCATCACATCCGGTGACATCGAAGCACGATTGACAACCTTCATTGACGGATTAAGGTTAGTACGCATGAGGTTGGCGGAGCGGAAAGCGGGTTAACTGACATCGTTTAAAATAATTTGTGTAATAAATAAGTATAATTTCTATGCGTCATGTTTGCCGCAAATAAGCGTATTTTCTTTCTTTAAGTTTATTTGTAACATGAATTCAAACCTATGTTTATTCTTGTGGTTTAAAATAAAGACTAAAGTGGGAAGATTAATGATTGAATGATGTTTTACTTTATTTGAGAAACGCATAAAAATCTTAAAATCCTTTATTTTTTATGTATTATTCTTGTACTTAAATAAATAAATTATAAATAAAAAATATTACTTTCAAACAATTCAACCAAACTTGCACTGCAAGCACTGCTGCTTGTATGGGTGCTGGGCTTAATCATTCTGGCAACACAATTTTGTGAAAAGAAAAAGTTTCAAAGGTCTGACATGACAAGCGATCAAAAGAAAGAAGAGGTTACTGGCTGGAGAGACAATCAAAAACAGCCAACAAACTACTCACGAATTCCGCTATTTTAAATCGCTGCCGCTCATCCCTCGTGCCCACCTAACATCCTTTTAACAAGCAGCTAAGCATTACAGGATTAAAACAACAGCTCGGACACTAATTACGGGTCCTAGGTGTCCTGCAACCGACCAATATGGTCAAGAACACCTGTCCGAGGCATCCTTATGTACCTGTTATCACCATACCAGTTCTTTATTTAAAACTCTATTAGGTTATCAAGCCATTTGACTAGCGTACTGCGGTAGCTGGCCGTAAATAAAATTAGTTTTATTAAGATTGTGTTCTTAATTTAAATTTTTAAGGGTGCTCTGAAATGTTGCGTGCTTTCATAAGATTGTGTTGTTTGGTTCTTTTTGTGTGGCAGAAAAGAGTTAAATTTTGAGTTGCTTTTTTTTTTAATTGTAACAAAATATGTACTTACTTGACTGACTTACTTACTTACTTGACCGCGAATGGGCAAACGTAAGGTAGGACGCCCTCAGGCTAGGTGGAGCGACGATCTTCACAGGGTGGCTGGTAGCGACTGGATGAGAGTTGGCCTATGTCCAGCAGTGGACTGCTATAGGCTAATGATGATGATGTACTTACTGAAGAAATAAATAAACTCTTGAGCGTAATGTACAAGCTGTTGATTGTGCCAACTTATTTAATGTTATATAAAAGAAATATGATGTAACGTTGTACCGTTACCGTCTTCATGAACAACTGAATGACAATAATAAATGTCAAGTCAAACCACAGATGTAATACAATTAGGGACGTCTTAAGTTACTAAACGCAATTAGTTAGCTGTCCGTGCTAGTGTTGCGCGCGGTCGGCGTATCCGAACGCGTGAATGAGGAACCGGTAACCTTCACCTGACCTTTACGACACCTCCATGGTCATTCCACTCACGATGACCAGCACATTCGAATTCCTGCTCCGGGCGAAGACTCACGTTCACTTGATCCTGCATCACCTGTAACCTTTATCCTTGTAGTCTTCGTAATTATTTAAGCCTAAAGCAGGCAACAGTTTTTATTGGCTAATATTAGTCAACTTTATTAAATTCTGTGCTTTCGTAACCCCATACTGGGTAAGTGTTGAACAGCTAATTATATTTTATATTGTGTGTACCTACGTATCTAGGTTTTCTTAGGGCGTGTGCCTATTTGTACTAAATACTCTTAATTAGTATAAGCCCTCTTCTATATTTTCTTATATAATTATTTGCCACTAGCTCTGCACATTTTTTAAGCATGTATTTTCTCATGACTCAAATGTGCAAGTCATGCCGTGCTTCTCACTTCCTTCACTTCCACTGTACTGATTGTGACAACCACACACCACCTTCAATAGCGCACTAAGTACATCTCGCTTTGCTTATGCCTTGGTGTCACAATCAGCGGAGATGGCTATTGTCCATTTTGTGACATGCTGGATGTTGATTCCAGGGTCCAAAGTTCCGCCGAGGCGTAACTCCGCTGCCGCGAGAAATCGCGGCACAGCGGACAGAGCTCCGGCAGGATCTCATGGCGGCATGGAGAGTGCGATTGTCGCAACCCAGTGCTGGGCACGCCATAATTGCGGCGATAAGTCCCCTCTTTGAGGAGTGTCTGGAGAGGCGCCACGGCGTCCTCACCTTCCGCCTGACGCAGGACCTCACCGGACATGGCAGCTTCGGGAGGTACCTGTGTAGGATTAGGCGGGAGGAAACGCCCGGGTGTCACCACTGTGCGGATCGTCCGGAGGACACGGTGGAGCATACGGTGGAGATGTGCCCTGCTTGGGCGGAGCACCGCCGTGTCCTCGTGGAGGCTATTGGCGGCACTGACCTCTCGCGTCCGGCCCTGGTCCAGGCCATGGTACGGAGCGAGAGGGCATGGGAGGCGGTCACCTCCTTCTGCGAAGCAGTGATGCTCGCGAAGCAGGAGGCGGAACGCGTGAGGGAGAGGCAAGGCCTGCGCCCTCACGCCCCTAACCGCCGCCGCTGGAGTCACCCTGGGCGCGGGCTTGCGGACGGCGAGCAATGGGTAGCTCGCCGTCCGATAAGGACCAGGCCCGGGTCGATGGCGCGTCGTGTTCCACGCGCGCCTCAAAGAGATGTCAGCACACCTGACGGGGTCCGATGCCTGCCAGGGTTGCGGAATAGTCCGAAAGGGATACCGGGACCTTGGCAACAGGCAACTGAAGGAACACGGGTGGGTTTTAGTCAGTAAGAGTCTGACACGCCCTTCCGCTCCGCCCAGGGCGGGAGAAGTCATTTGATGATTTCCCACCCAAAAAAAAAAAAAAAAAGGGTCCAAAGTTCGGAGTCCTAAATTCGGGGTCAGAAGTGCCGGCTAATTTACCCTCCGATTATTCCGGTTATACCGGTACAGCAAGCTCCGTGTCGGGTACCCTTTTTACCCGCGTGGCCACGTCGAGCATCCTACGGGTCAGGCGCGAACATCCGCTGACCGTCACCACCCCTGGCGTCAGCAGCGTGGCACACCCGCTGAGTCATCGCCACACCAGGCTGAGCTAGGAGAGTACTGCGCTACTCCCAAGGAGGTTGAGAAGAGTGTGACCATAGACCTTCCCACCCCTTTCTCGTATTTAATAAATATTTTATGTTGACAAGGTTGCGTGGTGTTATTTGTACCCCCACGTATAACCCCATCCGTCACAATGATATAGAAAATTGTTATAAAATTCATAAAAATCGGCCATATGCGTGTCGGATTTGCACACGAAGGGCTTAGTACCACCGCACAATATTTTACACTACATATTTTTTAACAGAAAAAACGCCGACAAAAACACGTTTCTTGTATGGGAATCCCCTTTAATTGGTTGATAAAGTGGCAATAGAAATACACACAATCTGTGAATATTTCAACTGTCTACCTATTACGGTTCATGACATACAGCCCGCTAATAGACAGACAGACTGACGGACAGAGGAGGCTTAGTAATAGGGTTCCTTTCGGCATCCTTCGGGTACGGAACCGTAAAATTTAGTAGGTATTAACAGTCCTATAAGTTAACACATGGCAAAAAGGATCACCAGAATCGCCCCAACCATTATTTAAATTCACACTGTTCACAGTTGGACTTTTTTCATAAAACACCTCACACGAAGTTTCAACACGTGAATGTAAAAAAGTAAAAATATAACAAAATAAATTCACTTTCGTCGAAGAACAACAAAATACGAATAAAAATCTCAACTACATTCATATCGGTTTTAATGATAGCTGGGCTAACGTGAAACGTAGATAGGTATCGGACAACTCGTTTCCCAGAGACTAGTGTTGGGTAGACGACACAATACACACACGACCACACACGACCATAAAAAATATGGTCACCATCATTGACCACATTTTTGGGGTTTTGATTAATGGTCAAGTCTGCAGACAAAATGTATATTGAATACTAGCTTCCGCCCGCAGCCACACCGTTTTGGCGTGAAAGCGCGACGGACAGACAGACAGAGTTACTTTCGCATTTATAATATAATATTAGTAAGGATTATTATTATTTAAAAACTTAAACCCAACTACGACAAAAAAGTAACTACTACTAAAAAGGTATAAAGAGACATCACAGACAGACATATTAAAAATCCAGAGTCACACGTGTATGGCATACATCAAACGGATACGTGTAACTCCGGATTTTTAATTGATCACATAGCCCATAACCAGCGGACGATCAAGACGCTTACAACAATACCTCACTTGTCCAATTGTGACGCAAGCGTGACGATGACGCGAGTTCCATGATTTATGTTCACCCAAAAAGTGCTCAACGCTAAAGAAGATTTCACTTTAAAAAAAAGTAATAAAGGTTTTACTTATAAACGTTGCTTAAAGATAAGTGACGTTCAAACGTGTTCAAATGTATGGTTAAATAGTCGCTAATCATTACTAGATCTTACGCAACGTTTATAAATAAACCCCTAATGAGTGTAGCACATACCTATTTAGAAAATGCCAACAAAAATCCGACCACAACCACAAATCTCTGTCCCAGCCTGTGTACCCAACACTAACAGAGGTTCAGTTTGACATTTACTCGAAGGGCCCAACTTTTTTATTTTTAAGCGGAGAAATGATCCCGGGCTATTTCCTTCGGCCGAGAAATGCGGCCTTGGCAGGACACCGAACCTCAATACAGCACGGACAACTTTTTCTACTCGTAAATAAAACAGTACCTGCGCTGGAACTCTCAATTAAAATTCGCGCCCATAATGTATGGATGTGCGTAGTAATTATGCTGTTCCTTTTCAGGGTTCCCTGTGTCTGAATGAAAAAACGAAGTCTAAAACTCTTATAGGATCACTCGTGTGTCTGTCTGTCTGTCCGTCTGTCACAGCCAATTTGCTCCGAACCGATTGAGTTGAAACTTGGTACGCATATCAATTTCTGTAATATTAATGATAGCATTTACCATTCCCCCGGCCCTTATTTCCGAAAGAGAGCCTAAAATTTTAAAAAAATCCAGAATATATTTTTGTACAGTTATAGAATACAGGAAAACAGGGGGCCAGGTCTTCTAATTTACAAACGTGTCAGTGTTCTCACAATGATGAGTTTTTGACAGATTTTGTGTGGCATATCTGTCAAAAACTGATCATTATAAGACCACTGACACGTTTGTAAATTAGTAGACTTGGCCCCTTGATCTTAAAATAACATGTTAAAGCTCCCAATATTGTGCGTGTAAACTTACATGTGTAATATTGGAATGTATGGGAGAACATGATTGTTTTTCAATTGTTCTTGGGATGCATTCATCACAACTACCTACCAGAACCCTTTAATAAGCGTAGTCCGAAACGCACTTGGCCGGTTTTTATATTTCGAGAAATTGTAGTTACATTTTACGTCTTGTCGATTACACATTATGAGAAGGAAATTAAGAGCATTATTTTATCATTTCTATTGGCTAAATGGCTTGTTTCAATTTGTTACAGAGCGGTTATTTAAATTGTTTAAATTATGTGTTCGGCAGAATATAATGTAGCTTTGTAATTAGCTTAATGGACTAGCACGGCAAACAGATAAAATCCATGTTATTTGAGCGAATATTATCTTAATCAACAAGATAAACAAATTACTAATCGTAGGCTATTAGTTGCGCACTTGGAAGATGCACAATAATATGCTACTGCATCATTTTAACATAATCCCTTCGTCACCTTGTTTAACAAGAAGGTGAAAACCAGCGTCAGGTACTAGTTGTGTGGCATTTACGCTGAGCTAAAAAATTACAATATCACGGCTGCGCCAAATAGGGCCCTATTTGGCGCAGCCGTGATATTGTAATTTTTTTGTTTTTGTTTGAATATTACTACTACTACTACTAATTTATACATTAACAACACCAACATACTACTACTAATATTACTTTTCTTTTCTTTCTTTCTTTCTTTTTCTTCTTTCTTTTCTTTTCTTTCTTTTTCTTTTCCTTCTTTCTTTTCGTTCTTACTTTATTTCTTTAAATGCTTTAATTTTCCTCCACAACTCACAAATCGTTAGGTGAAATGATTAATCAATTAAGGGCTGATTAACCAAAGCCAGATAACTTTTTCGGGGAACAAAGTTGACGTCTGCCAGTATTTGTATATAAAATCGGTAAAAAATTTAATATTTTTTCGCTGGATTTGACTTGTTCAAGGGATAAAATTTTTATCGAATTCGCCCTAATTATACCTGTATTAAAACATCCTACGAGTAATGTACGTCCGGTGCATCTTGGGTAGACCCTGCACAGCCCTGCTACCACCTTGTTGACAGGCTATCATTTTTATCACGGCACGAGCTAATCCACCAACCCGCACTGGGCCCGCGTTTTGGATAATGGCCCACTCTCTCTCACAGAGAGGAGGCCTGTGTTCCTGCAGTGAGAACTTTATAGGCTGATTATGTTATGAGCCATTCTTATATAGCATTACGATACAAGAGTCTGTATAAGCACGATAAGCCGTTGGTCCCGGCTTATCATTCGTAGATCTTTGACAGTCGTTACGGGTTGTCAGAAGCCTAAAAGTCTAATAATCAATCTTATCAATTGGTATCGTTTTCCCTGTAAACGGGTTGCGGAGGTCAGATAGGCAGTAGGTCCGTGTAAAATAAAATACTGGTATTCAACTGCATCCAGTTTGACTAAAAGGCAAGACATGTGCCAATATGAGAGAAGTGAACTGAACTATATCTACAACAGATTTTTAAATTGGTTCAAAAAAAAAAAAAAAAAGTATGATGTAGCAACCGATTGTGGCAATGACAACACCTACACAGCCATGACGCATAAATGCATAGTTGCTTTTTTTCAACACCTACTCACGAATTTCAATCGTCATCGGCTGTCATTTGTGGATCTTTGACAAACTCAAACTCAAACTCAAAGCATTTATTTCAAATAAACCAATTACAGGCACTTTTGAATTGTCAAAGGGTCGGTCAGTCAGAAAATATGAAGCTAGATGCCCATTCCAAAGCGTAGTAGGTTCCTATGGAGAAGAACGGGCAAGAAACTCCACGGACACTCTTTTAAATCAGAATATTGTTACAATATGTTGTTTACATCATTCATGTTGGAATCATACATGTGAGTACAATGTAGAAAAACGTGCAGGTTAAAAGAGTCCGTAAATAAAAGATAAAACGATACAAAACAATTCAAAAATTAAAATAAATCAAAATAAGCCGTGGCAGCTAAGAGATGACCAGTCCCTACTGATGGCGCCCGTTCACGAACATGACGCATGGATCAGCACCATTCAGCTCAACCATTTCGAAGGGAACTTAATGATCCAACACACACGCCACCACCAGCGAGACATTAAAGTGAGCATGACATGCTTTCAGCCGCCAGGGCACATTCAAGTCAATGAAAGACGTACCTAGTAAATGGTAGCTTTAAAGTACTTAGGTAAGTACATAGTGCTCACACACATGTGCTATGCAGTTATACAATACTAGGAGATTGAATTTATACAATGTAAAGATAGTTTTTACAATCTTCAGCAGCTCCAACAATATTTTCGTATGCTAATCAATTAGTTGTTGCGCCCTGTGGAGCTGGACCAGCGCTGAGCCAAGCATTTTTGTCAGTGATGTAATCCCCCAATTTATAATATGCTTGGCGGCATAGTGTGCGTTTTATACAAGATTTAAATTTTGTTTCATTCAGTTGGAGTATGTGGGGAGGTATTTTATTGTAACATTTTAAACAGTACCCCATGAAGGATGAGTCTACTTTAGCCAGTCTGAAGCCCGGTTGAACTAATTGGTCCCTATTCCTAGTCCTATAATTGTGTTTTTCACCTCTTTTACTAAAAAGACTTAGATTTTTCCTTACGTACATGATGTTTTCGTAGATATATTGACAAGGTACCGTCATGATGTTAATATCTTTAAACAGTTCCCTTAGAGAATCGCGCATACGGAGGCCATATATTGCTCTGATAGCTCTTTTCTGCAGAATAAAAATAGACTCGATATCTGCAGCCCGTCCCCATAGTAAAATACCGTAAGACATGATACTATGAAAGTAACTGAAATAGACTAGCCTCGCAGTATCTACATCAGTGAATTGACGGATTTTTCTCACAGCATATGCTGCTGAACTTAGCCGTCCTGCAAGAGATGTTAAATGAGGACCCCATTGCAGCCTTGAGTCGAGTGTGATCCCCAGGAAAACAGTCTTATCGACGAATTCTAGTTTCTCCCTATTCAATATTATGTCACAATCACTACTTTTAACATTCGGTAAAGCAAATCTCATGCATTTAGTTTTTTTCCCATTTAATACTAAATTATTAGCAGTGAACCAATTTTGGACCTGCAGTAGGGCGTTATTTATGTCGTCAAGATTTGATGCACGTCTATTTATTTTAAAAATTAAGGAAGTATCGTCAGCAAATAACACCATTTGTGGTTGGTTTTTTAATAAATAGGGTAGATCATTAATATATACTAAAAAGAGGAAAGGACCCAATATCGAGCCTTGTGGAACACCCATTTTTACATTTAAACCGAGTGAATTGACACCATTTATTTGAACTTGCTGTTGTCTATCATTTAAATAAGATTTTACTAAACTGAGCGCAAGTTTACCTAGTCCGTAATGCTCAAGTTTTAAGAGTAAGGTTTTGTGATTTACGCAGTCAAATGCCTTGGAGAGGTCACAAAAAATTCCTATGGCATCTTGGGCCTCCTCCCACGCAGTAAAAATGTGTTTTAATAAGGTGACACCGGCGTCAGTCGTACAACGTCCTTTGGTGAAACCAAACTGCTGATCGTGTAAGATTTGGTTGGTGTTAAAATGATTAAGCATTTGATTGAGCATTACCTTTTCGAAGACCTTGCTGAACACCGGCAGAACAGACACTGGTCTATAATTGTTGGTGTCTTTACTGTCTCCAGATTTAAAAAGTGGTATAACCTTACTGTATTTCATTAAATCCGGAAAGACTCCTTGATCCACACATAAATTAAATATTAAAGCCAAGTATGGTGCTATAGTCTCGATTATGGATGTACAAACTTTGATAGATAATCCCCATAGATCTTCGGTTAATTTTATTTTGATTTGTCGAAAAGCTTTTATAACTATCATAGGGTTTATATGCTTAAATTGAAATTCAACCGGGCAGACTGGAACGTTCGCTCTTAATAAATCAATTGAGACGTCGGGTGAGGAATTTAAAACTTCCGTCGTTTTAGCTGGTATGTTAGTAAAGAAGTGTACAAATTCTTGAGCTACTTCTAAATTAGAGCTTATGGCACCACGTGAAGTGTCCAATGTGTAATCATTGTTTCTTATTTTGTTCTTATTAGTTTCACTATTTATAACTTTCCAAACTGATTTTATTTTATTTTCTGCTGATTTGATCTTGTTGCTAATAAAAAGGGCTTTAGCTATCTTGCAGGTATTTCGAAAAATTTTGGAATATGTAGCAACATACATATTGAAAGTTCCAGTGTTAATGTAAGGCTTAAGGCCATACAGCTCGAACAGTCTTTCCCTACTTATCCTAATACCTCTAGTTGCCCAGTCACTAAAAATAAAATTAGGGCAAATATTTTTTGTTTTCTTTTCAAAAGTTTTATTGAATTCAGTGTGCACTACTGAAAAGAAATCCTCATACAATTTGTTTGCATCGTCCATATTCTGGCCCAGGGCATTTAACTTATTATTTAGGGTACTATTGAATCTATTTAATTTGCCTGTTGTAATCGGTCTAAATTGTATTTGCATTTTTTGCATTAGTGTTTTAAACTTAAAAGTTACCGTTTGTCCACTATGATCAGACGGCAAATAGTTTACGATGGCTTTATCTAAATAATCACAATCGCAGAAGACATTATCGATACAAGTAGCAGAAGTTGGAGTTACTCTAGTCGGTTCTGTAAAAACATTCGATAAATTGAACGATTTAAAAAGGCTTAACATTCTACAGCTATTTGAATTATTTTCCAGAATATTAATATTAAAATCACCACAAATAATTGCGGGTTTGTTACTGGATGCAACTTTCGCTAGGACATCTTCCATTATTGACTCAAATAAGGAAAAGTTCTGATAATTAGGGGGTCTGTACACGCACACTACGACATGCTTATCCAGCTCAACACAGTCGTTACGAGTCGTCAGAAGCACGAAAGTCTGACAAACAGTCTAACCAAGGGGTATCGTAGTACCCAGTTACTGGGTTGTGGAGGTCAGATAGGCAGTCGCTCCATGTAAAATACTGGTATTCAGCTGCATCCGGTTAGACTGTAAGCCGACCCCAACATAGTTGGGAAAAGGCTAGGCAGATTGATTGACTCACGAATTTCAATAAAGTTTAAAAAGATTTTTCTTGGCATTATTTTTAAAAGACCTCTGTCTTTTTATCATTTTGTGTTGGTTTTATATTATGACTAGATTATGAACGGTGTGGTTATAGGCTAAATACTTAGGTTACTTGAAATAATTTGTACGTTTTTCCTAAATTAGTCGTCTTGCGTGATCGTAAGAAAACAAGCGTGTCCTAATAGAAATCAATCGTCGCGTTGGAATACTCAATCGACGCGATCTTTTTTATGAATTACAAGCTGCGCCCCACGGTTTAAGGCTGCGTTTCCACCAGAGATGAGCTAAGATGAGTAGCGAGGGATGTGTGTGAAACTAACCAATAACAACGCTAGCTTAGCTCAAGCTATGACAGTGAAGCGATGTTATTGGTTAGTTTCACACACATCCCTCGCTACGCATCTTAGCTCATCTCTGGTGGAAACGCTGCCTTACCCGCGTAATAAGTGTGAAATTACAGTGGGAGCGGCGCGGGTAGCGGAATCCGCTGGCGTGTAAGACAAGCACATACTTGTGTACCAAGGTGCACCAAGTACGGGCGGGGCGGGCGAGCGGGTATCGCGGCGGGAGAAGCGTGTGTCGCGGGCGGGGCGGGTGGACGCAAGTCAGTTTGCGTTTTCCGCTCGGTTTGTTCATAACTGTGTTTGTACAGCATTTAATATGTAGTCAAAAGTTGTTACGGTCATTCGAGTGTATTCATAAAATTTATCTTCATGGTTTCGTAGCCTTTCGTATAAAGTATGAAATTCACCATGTCTATACCGATCACTATTAATATCGTGACGATTGCTTTTAGAAAAAAAAAGGTCCCACTTTATAAAGGCGCTAGCTTCCAAATAATCGGACATTTTAATTTAAGCATATATTAATTGCACACGAAACATAGAGAAACGTCCAAACCGCTCAAACGCTCCGTTGCTACTGTGTTCATCTATTGAAATGAGCGTTTTCCGCTCGACGCGTCACCCGCTCATCCGCCCCGCCCGCTGCCACTGTAATTTCACAAAGACTCGATCCCGTGGGAATATCGGGATAAAAGTATCCTATGTCCTATTCCAGGTCATGGTCTACCCATGTGCCAAATTTCATCCAAATTTGTTCAGCCGTTTAAGCGTGAAAGCGTAACAAACAAATTCACTTTCGCATTTATAATATTAGTTAGGATAATGTAAGAAGAAGTTTTGTTAAATATTTGTGTAGAATAAAGCATTTCTGTCTATTAATCAAACGCGATGGGAATTCATGTTTTGTATTAGGACAGGGCCCTAGTCTCAGGCATAAAAAGTATATAACGCATAGTAAGTACTACAAAATAAACAGTAAGTACGCAGGTACATTCGAAAAAGCTATTTGGTTTACAGGTAGATAACATGCAACTACTTTAAAAAACTTTGTGAATGTTTTCTGTAGTCAACAATCCTTTTAGGTCGCTCTCCTAAGCCATAAGCTCAAAAAGTTAAATAACACATACAATCAAAACGAATTTTGGCAGTGTACCGGAAAATGAATATTATTTTGTCTGTATAAAGTAAAGTAAAGAAAAGTAAACATTTATTTGCATAGATTGCAGGTACAGTAAATAAGATGTGAACAATTATGGGTGATCCTTGTACAATCTACCTTATACAGGGTGTTAGGGTAAACACTGTTATCCTTGCAACCAGTGGTTTGGTTTCATTTAAAGAACGTAAAATCAAAGGAAAATTACAACTTTATTTTTATTTTTTTTAGATCAAAATTTTACCACAAGAAACGCAAGTTCGTTGCCCTATGCGCTAGGGCAACGAACTTGCGTCTCAACACGGGCGGCGGGTACGGGATGTGACCTGACCGGCAGCGAGCGCGATCCCTCCCTTAGTCAGTCAGCTGTTGCGCTAGCAAGCACGGTGTCTGATAGAAACTTTTTAAAATCTTTTAATGAAAATAACGTTTTTTTTTGCTGTGTTTGGTCATTTATTTTTATATTTAAGTCAACTACCCATGGTTTGAATGACAAGAGTGTTTACCCTTACATCCTGTATTAGGCATGTAACATTATTATAACACGAGTGAATTAAAATAAAATGAATGGCAATGAAATTATAGATTATATTTAAGGTATAACAGTTGAAACAATATTCGGCATTCTACATACATTATAATAAAACATTACTTCAAATATCTTCAATACAATAGGAATAATAATTTACCAAATAGCTTGTTCGACTGTACATGCTGCTCTTTTACCTGGAAAGGTGAGGCTTTTGCAAACGGATCCATTTACAGCCAGGATCACACAGCATCTGGAAGCAATTAATAAATAATTAGTTTTTGCTCATAATTATTATAATAACTTCTTACTATCGTTACAAAGATATCTTCTAATTAAACTAATCAGAGGGTCTGATAAATACTTACATGTAAAAATTATTTAATGCCATTTCCAATTAATTCTAATTTACTTAATAAAGTTTCATAAATATTATGACTATACCCCTATTGATAATTATAATAAAAAGTTATCAAGTAATGAAAAATATTGATTACCTTCGTGCACTTAGTTATTTTTAACGATTCTATTCAACTTTTCAAATTCAATTATGCATTAAATTGAATCATTAGAAAAATATGTTACTATGTAAAAGTGAACATATTGCATTTAATTGAAATGGTAACATTAATGCCTTAAACTTTTCAATATAACATTGTCGGTATGCGATTAGGAACGGTTCATGGAAATTTCTATGAACGCAGTGAAATTATTATAAATATATTAAATAAAATGTGATTAAAGATAGTATAATCATCAACCAAAATTGAAGTGTTTAAGAAAAGAAACGAAAAAGGAAAGAAAATACTTAGTTTGCGGTAAAACACAAACGAGAACAAGTCAGTGGAAAATGAAGGATGCAGCTAAATACCAGTATTTTACATGAAGCGACCGCTTATCTGACCTCCCAACCCAGTTACTGGGTAACACGATACCCCTTGGGAAGACTGGTTGTCAGATTCTCCGGCTTCTGACGACCCGTAACGACCGTCAAAGATCCTAGAATGACAGCCGGGACCAACGGCTTAGCGTGCTTTCCGAACCACGGTGGTGACTCGGTATGTTAAGACGGTCACCCATCCACTGGACTGACCGCGGCAAGCGTAGGCTTAACCTGATCGATCGAACCGTGCGGCTGTTATTACTTAGCCACGAGCCTCTAACCCGTCATTACCAGGGATCATCATCATTATTAATACAAAAATACAGGTAGACATTTCATATTCTATATTAATAACATATTAACGTATGTATATTAAAATGATTACGGTTTTTGTTAAGTATATAATCTTATAACTAGACCATTAGCCATTTATGGCCGAGAGAATTATTTTTATAATATCATACTTAGTTACCTTTGATCGGTGGCGACACCTGTCAAATTATGTATGAACTAGTCCTGCGTATGCGCACAAAATTGAATAAATAGATATATTTAAATGTTTGGAACGCTATAAGCTTATTAAAGCTTTGCGAGATGATATCGTTGACATTTAGTTTCGTGCTTAGAATATAATTGTTGGTTTCCTTTTGTTTTCCTTTTTTACGTGTTCTTATATCATTTTTTTTTTCGCATTTGATCATGGTCTACTTACTAACCCTGAAACTTACCTTGATTATTTTTATTCTTTCTCTAAAGGCAAGTTTTAACGTTCAAGAATTCTTTATTTAAAATAAACTTTTTAATAAGAAAAAAAAGACAGTCACGAAAAACGTTGCGATGAAGACCAGTATCTAGGTAAATTATTCAACATAGCTAATTAGTAAAAACTACTCAACAAAGTAAAATGATTAAACGTCAAATTATGACCACTACTATCCTCAACAGACAGCTGACATAAAGTTTTTCTCAGATCATCGCAAACGACTATACAGTATGTTTTTTAGCCTGTTTCCCATTTTACAACCTTGTAATAATTAATTTTTAGGGTTCCATACCCAAAGGGTAAAACGGAACCCTATTTCTAAGACTGTCTGTCTGTCTGTCCGTCTGTCACCAGGCTGTATCTCATGAACCATGATAGACAGTTGAAATTTTCACAGTATGTCTGTTGCCGCTATAACAACAAATACTAAAAAACAGAATAAAATAAATAATTAAGGGGGCTCCCATACAACAAACGTGATATTTTTGCCGTTTTTATAGATGGTATTGAACCCTTCGTGCGCGAGTCCGACTCGCACTTGTCTAACAAGACTTATCGTTATCATCGTGCTGGCACATGAAAACTGAATTAGCAATAATTATACATACATTTAATTGGAATAGCGACACAAGACAAATATAATAAATTCTGAGTGACATAATGTGTTTGACGTATATATGTGTATGTGTTCGCGTGTCTGTCTGTCAATTTGTCCGTTAATCTGTCATTTCAATGGGTTCTATGCGTGTTTTGGAGTGATAAATAGGCTCAATGAGTTAAGAAGAAAGCCTGTGAAAGTGTGAAAGCTAAAAAGTAATATATTATGTTTTATTCGCTTATTTAAAGTGCCCATTATTGTCTCTGTGCGTTGCAATAACAATAAATTAATAAGTTGGCTTTATTATCTGCTCAGTGCACTGAACAAACAATTCAGGCAAGATTCGAATTTGATAATATTCGGATCTTGCCGTAGATATGTACAATTTTACACAGAAGACATAGGCTGTACATTGAAAACACCAAAGTTTCGCGTCAAATAAACGTAGTATTATGGTTTCTAAATAACCCACTCTAAGCAATTTTTTTTACTATACCTTTACTGTCGTCATATTGGTGATTCGCAATAATTTACTCCGCTACGTCTCAAGAAAAATAATATTATTTAAAAATGTCGATTCAACCGTTTCAGCCAAGTAGATTCGTGCGAATAAGCCTTACGTGGCCTATTGGTGATTTGCACGACTCGACTGTGCTCTGGCTGGGCAAGGGCCTCCCCCATCCATATCCTTCCAGGAACTCTTTTCCCACGCCACTTCAAACCAGCCCTCATGGCACAGAATAAATAAGCTCATGGTACGCGTCCAGGTCATAAATAAATAAATACGAATGAAAAATAATACAACATGAAAAATTGCCCAGCACATTGCTTTAGTTTCATTCGTCATCAAAAGATATTTTGAGAGATTTTTTCCAAAAGTATTACCATTTAAAGTTTTCCAGCCATTTTCCATAGACAAACCCGCAAACCAAACTAAGTGTCTTACATACAGGTGCACATATAATATGTCTAAGCGAGTTAGAACTAAAAATAGCATCGCAGGCGCAGATGCGCCTAAAGATGCACCTAACTCTTGAAAGGTCACTCCTATTTACATAGCAAATATGCACATAATATACCTAACTAATATATAATCTGCTTACAGCATATTTTTCCTTTAATTAAACGTTGAATAAAATTAATCTTGATGTAATTAAGGGCTATTTATCGGTCTCTAAGTTCGCGTGCGTTATGTCAAACGAGTTTAGCTCTCGTAAATAATATTTTTGAAATTTTTGTGCCGACAGAAAATAAATAATGATTTGCAATGTTGTTTCGTTGTCGTTGATATAATAATTGATTTATAGAGCAGTGTAAACGGTGGGTCTGATGCCAGTAAAACTGTCGATGGCAATATCAGGTTAACTTTGTTCGATTGGGTTCGGTACTGAGTCTAGCCAGGTGTGGCTTTTCAAAGTACTAGTGCGACTATCATCTGTTCCACGCAATTACATACGTGCATACATACTAATATTATAAATCCGAAAGTAACTCTGTCTGTCTGTCTGTATGTTACCTTTTCACGCCTAAACCACTGAACGGATTTCGATAAAATTTGGCAAAGAGATAGCTGGCATCCCGAGGAAGGACATAGGCTACTTTTTATCAACATACCACGTGGGTGAAGCCGCGGTCGGAAGCTAGTATACTATAAATTGTCCGCTGTAAGACCAATGCTCCTACTTAGAGTTACTGAACAGCACCCTAATTGTATAATACACGATCAATCACAATCATAATCGGTTTGAAACAAATTGCTAATACATTGCTTCATAAATTCTAAAAAAAAATCAGCTTAACGTAAATAACGCAATGAATGTAATGAAAAAAAAAAAAAAATGTTTTGGAACTGTCAAAATGAAACAAATTAGTCTTAATCTGTTACTAAATTATGTTACGCAATTAGATAGCGGGTTTCACGTCGGTAGCACACCTCCGCCGCGAAATCATAGCACTGAAACCGCCGTAGTTCAATTGTATTGACTCGCGTCATGTTCCGCTAGCCGAATCCGATTCGGTACATGACGCGAGTCAGTACTATTGAACAACGGGAGGTGTGCTACCGGCGCGCGGCGTTAGAAGTCAATCAAGCTTATTTCTTATATTATGAATATATTTTCTTATATACATATGGATTCAATCCAGATGGTAGTAATCAGGCCCATACATTGATTTGCGTGTAAGCTATTTAGCTATACCTTACCCAGACTATTGTTATTGTTGTTGTAGTAAACTATGTTTAGTGAATCACAAAAATATGAATCAGATTAGAATATTAGTTTGATTATAATGGTATAAAACGGTTAATTTAAATTATCCACGCACAAACGATAGTTAAATCGAAAGGTCTGCTAATTATTAATTATGCACGATAACACTATTTGATTAATTAATACAGCTCCGGTGGACTTATTGAATCATTTAAATCATTTTACACGGAATACATTTCGAATAATATTAATATTTTTAAATATGCCAAGGTAAAGCTAAATGTAGACCATAAATCTTTCCTTTTCTCGCACAAATTAACAGTATTAATTGGTTGAGATAAAATCAGAATTCTATTACCCTTTAGCAACTGACTTTGATCTATTCAGTAAAAAAAGTGCCAAAAGTGCCTTTAATATTTTTTTAAATTCTTTGACTTGGACTTTGACTTTGAAAAATCTTACTGTGAAAACTTAGGTGAGGCGAGCTTGAAGTCTTCGTTCTTTCTCTTTCATGTGATTAGTGACTAACCTGGTTTCAGTTTTTATGCCGCCCAAGGACCTCTGACTTGGCTTCACATAGCGTCGAGAAAATATCTCTCAGGCATACCGGTTTCCTCACGATGTTTTCCTTCACCGTTTTTGAAGCAAGTGATTATTATACAATACGCACATGAATCCGAAAAGTCAGAGGTGCGAGACTTGGGTTTGAACTCGAGACCTTGGCTTGACTTGGCAGTCCGACGTGCACTAGGCTATCACTGCTGAGCTTACAGTAGTGTGAATCCCTAGCCCAGGTGAAATGACATGTGCCTTCACCTAGGTTTTCATGGTGAGATTTTACAGAATACACCGGCAGGTTATAGACACCTCATAGGTACATATTTATGTGGCCAATTTTGACACAGATTTTGGCTGGGTTAGGACGAGTAATATGTCTGCCAGAGGTGTACTACATCAAGAAACTTTTGGCGCTCGAAAGACGTTGACAGGGGGCGCTGTTGGTAAACATTTGTGAAAATGTTTTGTGAAATGTATTTAAAATCAAGATGGCAATGTTAGATCCGATTTTTGCCACGCGCCAAAAGAAGCCTGTCGTATAGCTTTCCTGCTGGGCAATGAGGAGTAACTTCTCTGAAGTAACTGCCTCGTTGTTCTAGTTGCGCTACTGCTGAGGTCTTTGGTTCGATTCCCAGGTCGGCCAGTGTTATTGGGTTTTTCTATCTGAAATTTCTCAGTAGCAACCCGAATAATAATGGCAATAGGCTCGCGCCCTATTACATGGGACTTGAACGCAACTGGTGCAATGTGGGTGAACAATATTATGTACACCTCTGCATAACCCTTTGAGGAAACAAGGCGTGACGCTATGTTATATTCTCTGAAGAGAAACTGGGGTATTTTATCAACCGGGTAGGGACAGTTTTAAGGCCAGCAAGCGCAGAGATATCATCGACATCACATGCACAAGTCAATATTAAATAAAAATGAGCTTAAAATCCCAGTGGAAAAATATTAACAATTTACGTGGGAGAACAACCTAATAATGCATTTGGTTTTCTCTTTTTTTCAGATCCATTGCGAACTTAAGGACACACAAATATAGCAATGACGTTCTTATGGCTTTATAAGGACATGCTATTTTAATAGATTTGTCAGAACAAACAAAAGAAAATTACCAGTTTATTGATGAGATTATAATCGTTTTACTGTATTTACAAATAAAGACTAAAACACTGTGAATGTGGCCTCATTGGAAATTGATTATATGAATGGGACAGGGATAATCAGCCTATAAATTCCCACTGCTAGGACACAGGCCTTCTCTCTGTGAGAGAGAGGGAGTCGGCTGTAATCAACTACCTACGCGGGCCCAGTGTGAATTGATAGATGTCACAATACTTGTCTTCGATTTTTTTTTATTTGGTAGCAGGACATGCCGGTTTCCTCACAATGTTTTCTTTCACCGTAATGAGAGCAGTGGTGATGAAATAAATTACAAAAAGTAAAGCGCCTGCCTGGGTTCGAACTTACACTGCTCAGGTGCATGGGACAGGCACTACCTCTAAATGAAAACAGCAGCCAATTTTCCTAAAAAAAAACACGACCTCTGTTAGGGTACACAATATTTGTATTATGCAAGATAATACAATTAAAAATACACGAGCAATCAGAATTGGAATCGGTTCGAAATAAATGTCTAATCAATTGCTTCATAACTTCATATTCGGGGATGTTTGCGCTGTATCGCATTGATGGCTTTCATGCCATCATCCACAAGAAAACTGTATCCCTGATCTGCAGAATGCGTGGCAGCTGCAACGGAATTCTGAAGACTGTAGCAGATAGGATCTCTTCTCCTCTGTGGAGATCCTTTATTGAGAGGGTAATTTAATGATGTGATTTTTTTTAATTTGACGTTGAATGTGATTTTTTTATTTTTTTTTATGTATGACCTATTTTATATTATTTTTGTTTATATGTAAATTTTAAATCGGAATGTATGGATCTATGTAGTTATCTGAATTAAATGAATTTTATTTATTATAAGTTCGTAAGTTACGTTGTTGAGCTTTTTTTTTCCAACTTATGAAGCAATGCAATACACATTTGTTTCAAACCGAATTCAATTCTGACCGATCGTGCATTACGCATTACGGTGCTGCACTCTACTTTCAGCAATCAATTTGTGATATGCTTGCTTTATAATGTAACTGCGCAACAATATCAGTACTTTTTACGCTGGCAGCAAGCCATACATACCTGCTTTCAACCAAAAAGTACGTGTAAGGTCGATTCACACATTATCAGTGAAGCATCAGTTCCGACACAGTACCGGCACAGTGCAAAGTATTCTATCATATATTATCAGGTGTTGGCACTGACACTGAGACACTGACAATGTATGAAAGAATATTTTTCACTGTGTGTGCCAGTACTGTCGGAACTGTGTCGGAACGGTGGCTTCACTGATATGTGTGAATCGACCTCTATAGTATAAACACAAACAGGCTTCAGTATCCCTAATAAAAATAAGTACAAGTATCTAATTAAGTTTTGTGAGAGGTAGGCTATGAAACTATATTTTTTACTATAAATAGGTATAAAGGTGAACATAATAAGCCTAGCTTTTCCACGCAGTCTGCTGTATGCAAATCAGTGTTTAAATGTCACTTGCAAGATTACTTGGAAAGGGTGATGACCTAGAAGCGAAGTACTTGCATTATCACAGATGAACATAATGTAGTACCGTTATTAGAAGATTTTATGAATATAAGATAGGCTATATACGTGGTAGATTGGAAATAAGGCATATCACCTACAGGGAAAGAATTTTTGAAGTGAAAACTTCTTTAGGCGCGTTGAGCACTTGTTGGGTGAACAAACAATATGGAACTCGCGTCATCGTCACCGACCCCTTGAAGAAATGAAAATTTAATTTTACTTCTATCGGCAAGTCGCCAAAGACTGCCCCGTATGTTTTTTATTAATAACTGTTAAGATTGGTGCACTTTAAATGTTGTTATTTTTTTTACACAATTAATAATAGTCCTCCACACCGTATTTCGGCCATGGCGGCCAATCTCAACGGAGACTAGCCTTCGGCGCGGAGGATAATAATAGTGCATAAGTAAATAAGTACGAAAAACTCAATAAAAATTTGCCCGGTCTGGGAATCTAACCCAGGACCTCATGCTCAGCAGTCGCGTTAGTTCCGTGATGTACAATTAGGCATGTTTCAAATTAGCAAGTGCAGATATTAAAAGCAAGCATGTGTATTTATGATTCCAACGGAAAAATATTAGTTTTCTCTATAATTTTGATTGCTCCTATATTAATTTTAAACCCCTTGTTATTATACTACAATCTCCACTGTTCCACTTTCCACATCCAGCCACATGCAGTCAGAAATTATCATTATACGGACGTCGAGCAGATATATGCTCGACGTCCGTATGTCACTGCAGGGATCCAGCAAAATATCAGCGTCAGGTATATTCGCCTGACACATGCTGAGTTGTACTCCCATTTGGTGCTACGTTAAGACGCATACTGCACTTTGTATGTTTCATTAGTTTTTTTTAAGACATAGACAATATTGTCATCACAGTATCTTGTTTTTCTATTTTTTTTGTTTATTGGCACCTTGTAACTGTTTATCTATGGTGTAAGTTCTTATTTAACCGTGCTTTTCTATGCTGTCTTTTGTGTGCACCAAATAAACGTTTTATCTATCTATCAGACATTCCATCAGCTTATTCTTTATTTACGTAATTTAAAAGACTCATCTGCACAATACTGACCATTCCAACTCATCTTCTGCCTAGCCTTTACCCAACTATATTAGGGTCGGCTTCCAGTTTAACCGGATGCAGCTGAATACCAGTAATTTACATGGAGCGACTGCCTGCATATGTAACTGGGTAATACGATACCCCTTGGCAAGACTGGTTGTCAGACTTTCGGGCTTCTGACGACCCGGGACCAACGGCTTAACGTGCTTTCCGAGGCACGGAGGAGTCTCGATATGTAAAGATGGTCACCTATCCACGGACCAACCCCGGCAAGCGTAGCTTAACCTAATGGATCGACTCGTGCGGCTGTTATTACTACGAGCTCCTCAATTGACCATTCCAACTGCTTCATCATTTTGTTTCAGTTTTATTCTCTCTTTCTTTCTATACTTAGAAGTTTCAGTCTTGCCATACTTAATTCCCAAAACACTACTACTACAAAAAATAGAAAGTAACCACACCTCTCTGTATGCTGGTCGTGTAAGCGCAATCACAGAGGATCTCTGTATATGGCTATCTCCGATCAACACCTTGTAGGGACCATGTGGGTATGTAACGTGGCGCCATTGACGTGTACTGTGACAAAATTGACGGAAATGAGGGCCATTTAATGGTGAGAAGACTGTAAAATATGTAGTGTATAAGATTGTGAGCCGTTACAACAAAAACGCATTCATTTTCGGTAGTTTACAATCTATCAATGTCAAATCGTCAAATTGTGAACGAACTTGCACTTTTCGATAGGGTTCATGATATGTCCGATTTTATCACCCGTAAAATTGTGAACTGTCTCTGATTGGTAGACCTTGGCGGATGCCGAATTTATCGCAGTAACTAAGCCAGGGCACCCCAACCAAATGGGTTGGGTTAGATTAGAACTGTGAACAACTGCGCGTGAACTGAAAGAGCGGTGTCGCGGCAGCGGCCGGCGAGCGCATCTTTCAAGTTCGTCGCAGTTACTTGACTATTCAGTAGGTACCTACTAGTTAAATTGTAAATGGTTTTTTGCAGTTCACTCACAAGTTTTCGATATTTTATAATCTCGCTAGATAGACATGAATGACATTATGTCATCGTATGATTATGAAAATATATTATATTTATCGTACTTATTCAAAAATTAGAACATACACGCAAATCACGTACTAAATCAGTATGTTGGTTGGTTGGTTGCATTTCCTGGAAAAAAAATCAAACATTTGTGCAAATTGCAGAATACATATATACAAACAATTATAGTTATGTGTGGAAGTATTTTAAAAACAGAGAGAGAGAGAAAGTCGCATGGGGAGGATAACGCATTTTCCTTACGTGACGATTTCTACCAGTCAACTCCTACCGCAAGCCGCGTTAAGGAACTTCGTTCCAAAAAACCTTATTCTCATTCTGTAGAACAACAGTGGAGGTGGTGACCATTTAATATTCTGATATCCTGACTGTAAATGATGAAATACAATTGAAAACTTTAAAAAATCTATAGAATTTTATTGAAATTCAATGAAAATTATAATCGATATAGGGGCAAGTCCCGTAATTTCTAATATTGTTCGCATTCGCATCTCGCATCATTCGCAATCTGTCAGAAACACAATCAATTTACCAACATTTTTTACAAGTTTGACAGATTGCGTATTGCTTACTTGAATGTGAACGTTTTTTAGTACGAGAATTAACCATCTGGTCTGATTTGATTGATTGATATTCATTGTACTTTTCTTGACTTCTATTCTGGTCTTCATTAGGAAGAAAAACATTGTCTATGCTACTTAGCATTCCAAGCAACTACTAAGGACCTATTGAAAACCATAGATGTGTATCTTCTATGATAAGTGTCTATGATGTTAGAAGGTGATAATTTATAAATAACAACCTGTCTCTGTTTATGTTCTACGACCATATTTATAAAACTGTTTGCATATTAATACATAGGTAATGAGGAAAAGTAACTGCTCTAACGCCAAACCAGGCGCGAATATTAATTTGACAAGTTTTAGGATCGATGCAATTGAAGTTTGACAAAGACAACAGGATAATTGAGTTGCTGTTGTAAAAATTTCTCAGAATAATTGGTTAATGGCCGATTCCTATAATTTACGGACCGTTATTGGTTGAAAAATTAAGACTCTCGTATTTTTACCAATAATAAACTCAAACTCAAAGCATTTATTTCAAATAAGCCAATTACAGGCAATTTTGAATTGTCAAGGGGTCGGTCAGTCAGAAAGATGAAGCTAGTTGCCCATTCCAAAGCGTAGTAGGTTCCTATGGAGAAGAACAGGCATGAAACTCCACGGACACTCTTTTAAATCAGAATATTGTTACACTAGATTGGTTACATCATTCATGTTGAAATGAAGAAGCAAAGACCTCATACTTTTGCATAGATGACCCTCCGATAAGGAAGCAGCTGTCACAAGTAAAACTAGCTTACGAATCTATTTAGATTTAACATTGGTAAGTAAAACGATTCGTTTTTGTTTATAGGAACCGAGCATTAATAATCTGAGGCTTACCAATGTCATCGTTCTGTCATCTGTTAAAACTGTTCCTATGAGCCGGCACAGTTTTCCAATCTGGGTGACGGATATGACCTGTTGAAGTTCGGTAGAATTCGCTGGATGCGAGAAACACAGGACCGATCGACATGGCAATGCTTAGGGAAGGCGTATGTCCAGCAGTGGAAGTCTTTTGTCTGAATTATGAGGATCATATTGAATAGCATAATAACCCTTTAACGTTCCCACTGCTGGGACACAAACCTCTTCTCAGTGAGAGGGAGTAGGCCAAAATCGACCACGAGGGCCTAGTGCGACTAAGTCATGTTGGTTGATGAAAGTAAAATAAATTGTAATATTCTTCCTGGTGTCGGAGTTTTAAAGACGCCCAAGGTGACTAGGCTTCAGATGCCGTCGAGGAATATCTCTCAGGCATGCCGGTTTCCTCACGATGTTTTCCTTAACCGTTTTTAAAGCAAGTAATAATTATACAATACGCACATGAATCCGAAAAGTCAGAGGTGCGTGGCTTGGGTTTGAACTCGATATACACTGGCCGTCAAAATTAAGTATCAAAATTTTAAAATTGCAATAACTTTTAAATTACACAAGATAATTATATTTTCGAAATAAAAAGGATTGGAAAAAGAATTTAATTTTTTATATAAAAACTTTATAGCCGATAATCGTCTTTTAAGGAATGGCTAAAAAAACATTATAAACAAAAACACTCCTTTTCAAATTATTGCAACTTTTGACTCTTTTTGTTTCTGTTTTCACATTTATTTCTTGATAAATGAATTCTGATTCAAAAGCCAAGATGTCAAAAAAAATGTAAATAAGGCGTAAAACTGTAGTTTTAAATGTGGTTTGAGTTTTTTGCCAGTTAGTTAAAAATTGCAATTTTTTTGGTTAAGTTAAAAACGATACTTATGTATAATAAACTATAATTTCCAAGGAAGTTGATGAAATTTGCTATAAAACAGTTTCTACAGTTTAGGAGAAATTGCAATTTTGAAAGTGTAGTACTAAGTTTTGAAGGCCAGTGTATATGTAATATTAGGCCTCAATCAAAAACGCCTATCCTATTAAATACAAAATACAATCTAATTCGTCAAGCCACAGTATTGTTGTGTAGTTCACATAATTCAGTATTATCCTAACATCTTAGTTACAATAGTTGGGCGATGTGTAGACAATCTTATACGTAACGCTGTAGGCACGTTTAGAACAATGGGACCAAGCCTATCTGGCTTAGAGATAGAGCACGCTAATTGTAGGGTTGCCACTGCATTGTTAATTAATTTAATTATTACTAAATTCAATTACTGTGCCAATGCAGGGCAAAAACCAAACAAATTCTCACTGACTGCCGTCGGTGACAAAGAAAAGAAATATAAAATAATAATAAAAACAGAATGTTTTTAATTAGAAAAGTCAATGTAGTGCATATATCAAAATAAAATTTGAATGAAGGAGCGAAAGAAAGAGATGGACTTAATCTTAGAAAAGACAACAGTATTCTGAAATAAACAGGATTTTCACTATTTTCATCAGAATTATTGCTAGTTACAGCGATGTACACTCTGCAAAGGTATAGTCACTGTATATCTAGACTGTAGTGATCATAAAATCATGTTTATTTTGTAATAGTAGTCGCTGTAATATTAGCGTCCCTTTTTTTTTTGAGTGTGGGAAATCATCCAATTACTTCTCCCGCTCTGGGCGGAGCGGGAGGGCGTGTCAGACTTTTACTGACTAAAACCCACCCGTGTTCCTTCAGTTGCCTGTTGCCAAGGTCCCGGTATCCCTTTCGGACTAACCCGCAACCCTGGCAGGCATCGGTCCTAGCGGACCCCGCCAATTGTGCTGACTTCTCTTTGAGGCGCGCGTGGAACACGACGCGCCATCGACTCGGGCCTGGGTCCTAATCGGACGGCGAGCTACCCATTGCTCGCCGTCCGCCAGCCCGCGCCTATGGTGGCCGAGAATCCGCCTGGGATTCCCGACACCCAGGGCGTCTCCAAAATATATATATATTAGCGTCCCGCCCCTGCTTCGCATGGGTTTCACGACTTGACAAAACATCGAGATTTCTTCCAGAATGAATTCTGTAAAGGTTGGTGAAAACCTCATCAAAATTCGTTGCGTAGTTTATAGGAACAACACGGCCACATAGACAGACACGAACAGCGACTTTAATTTATAATAATACTAGCGACTCGCTCCTGCTTCGCATGGTTTTTACGACTTGACAAAACATCGAGATTTCTTAGTTATATGTAACTATTAACGTAGGTATTAAACACATAACCTTCCGGAATAAATTCTCTAAACGATGGTAAAAACTCATCACTGTTGAGTGGTTTAGAAGAACAACGCGGAAATACAGACATCACGAAAAGCAAGTTTAATATATAATATGTATATCTTCTTTTCTCTTCATTATTCTAATAAAATTCCAACTCTGATACAATCATATAAAACCAAAATGCTCAATGCCAAACAATACAACATTTTCTCAATCTCGCAGGTAATTACCGCCTGCCAGCCCTGTATAACCAAAACTAGGTTTAATGTCACCAGTCTACGAACTACAAAGTTACAAACACTACACATACAGGGCAGTGTCAATCACGACCTACCTGCAGCTATAAATCTTCTGCTATCTTCCCGATCTTATTAGCATTAAATGCGACCGACACAAATAGGTACTTATTGGGTAAAATCTGATGATCGGTGACTTTCAAGCCCTTTAAAGGATTTTGTTGAAGCAATACGTTTAAGCCTATGCTGAGACGCAGGTGACGCAGATTTTGTAATGCATGAACGTATTGACAGCGTCGTCACTTGTTATTGAGACGCAGGTAATGCAGCATAATGGTGGAATTCCACGATCGGCAATATTGCAGACGGACACGCACGGCACGGTCCGTCGTCAGGGCTCGTCGGACAGACGGTGGGAAGGTGTACGTGCGGGGTATTGCAGACAGGTCTGTGGTCGTCTGCCGTGCGTGTCCGTCTGCAATATTGTCGATCGTCCATTAGACAGCACGCGTCGCGCAGAAATCTGTGCCGGCTCTACAACCAGACGCAGGACATTGTCTGCGTCGTACGTACCTGCGCCGCAACTGTCAGTAGGAACATGCATTGCAAAATCTGCTCTGTCCTGCGCTGCGTGGACCTGCGTCACCTGCTTGTCAGCGTACGGTTAGCCTTAATGTTGTTGGAGTGAATGAAATTGTACAGTGTGGGTTCGAGTTTGTCTGGGTGTTTTAGCCTTTATGCCTCGATGGTAGTCGCAAACGCTACTGTTGAGCATGAGGACCGCTTGGATTCCCAGGTCGCGATCACAATAACAAAAATATGAAGATCCAATTGAAGCATCTCTTCAAACAATGTTTAATATTGATCAAAATAAATCTGTCAATGGGAGTCGAACCAGGACCTATTATTTTATTATTATTAATCAATGTGGCCGGTCGGGCAAAATGTCATATGGTTTTTTTCTTCTTCTTTTTACCCGACTACAGCGAAGCAAAAAGGAGGGTTATGATTTTGATCGGTATTTAAATATGTTTCTGTGCCCTCTGTGATCAGTGATTTAAGTCGAGTTGTACCCTTTTTGTGATTTTTACATATAAATTATCAGAAAAAAATTGCGGTTTTTTTGGTCTAACTCACGTTCTTCTATCTGCTATAGTTTCGGAGATAGTTTGGTGCAAAGTGATATATCTGCCAGGATTTTGGCAAAAAAATCGTGATTTTAGATATATGTCAAGTTGTGTGGAGCAATTACTTTAAGGGGTTACCTTAAAGTAATTGCTCCACACATTGTTTTTCGTGCTTTGTGGTATAAGAGTGATTATATTACTTTTCACATTTTTATTTTTCAGTATGTTTATCGTGAATATTGATATAACTAAGGTTATATCACACAGCACACTAACAAACTGATAATTCAGGTAAAAGGAACATAATAATATTCTAATGAGTTATTAGATTTTTTACTTCTTGTAAGTATATCAGTTTACACAAAGACAACTTATAGGTGCAACATAATTAACACATATTGGAAATAAAAAAGGTACATCTTACAGGTTTTTCATGAATAACTTTAAAACTATATTATTTACCATACAAATTAAAATGCACATTGAAAGTGAATGTTTATAACTTCAAAAGAAGGTAGTTATGTGTCACCTAGCCCACTTAGTTCACGAACTAGAATTTTTTAAATCTTGCTTTTGTTCTCCTGTAAAGTGTTGATTTTTTAGTTGTATCACTTATCACAGGAGGCACAGGTTTGTATGTATGTATGTTTGTATGTATGTTCCCTCATAACTTCTAAACTACTCATCATTATTTGACTGACAAACGAGGTATTGTTGGAAGCGTCTTGATCATCCGCTGGTTATAGGCTACGTGACCTCGCATTATGGCACCCTCTAGACTCTAGAGGATAAAAAGTCTTGAACTATTTTTTATGGTGCCATGTAGGATTACAAATGAAAGGGCTTAATTAGCACATTTCAAAAGTATGTATATCATTAAAAAAAAGTTATAAGACTAAAACCCAACTACCTACGACAAAAAAGTCGACTAAAAAGATGTAGACAAGACATCACAGACAAATAAATATGTACAATTTGACATTTGGTCATAATATTTCGAGACTGAGGTCCTATGCGTCTCTATGTAAGAATGTAAGATTTTCGTGATTGTGCATAAGAATAAATGGTTGTAAACTTAAATACCTGCTTGACATCTTTTCCTTAACGCAATTTGAATTACGCAAGACATTAATTACTGTCATGGCATTAATTTGATCACTTACGTTTTTCTTCTTGTACATAGAAAATAAAATAATTATTATGTATTGGTTTAAAAAAGTCGAGGGGTGTCGTGGGAGATACGGTCGTAACGAAGTTCTTTTTGCCGTACATTATGTATTAAATAACAGGCACAACAATAGAAAAGTAAAAGAAAAAAAAATGATACACTTTTTTTTGTCTTGCTCTAATTTGTCAAGTGAGCAGATTGCCCGTTCTTCTCCATAGATACCTGTTACGCTTTGGAATGGGTAACTAGCTTCATTTTTCTGCCTAGCCTTTTCCCAACTATGTTGTGGTCGGCTTCCAGTCTAACCGGATGCAGCTGAGTACCAGTATTATACATGGAGCGACCTGAATTTTAAATAAATGCTTTGAGTTCATAATGTATGTTATTGAATTTCGTTACAAAAACCATAAATGATATAGGTAATTCCTTCATAAACAATATTTGAAGAAGTGCGTAGTGATTATTTATTTAAACAGAAACGTTCTCTTTATGGAATACATTGGAAAGAAATCGGATTAAGAGCGTTTATTCTGAAAGCTGGCAACGTCGCAAATAACTGTCAAATATTTACTACCTGTTTTGATTATTTTGGCAAAATTACTGTATGAAACTATGAAATATCACTAACTAACTGACTAGAATATTAATAAAAATAATTGCAATTATAACACTGAATTTAAGTTGTAACCGGTTTTAGGTCTAAAAAAGGCATTTGGAAAGTTTCCAAATCCTTTTTTTACATCTAAAACTAATGTTCGGTGTTATTTATTGTATTTCATAATCAATATTTTAGACAACTAGTTAGCCATATTTAATATTTCCATACAGTAATATTGCCAAATTAATGAAAACAGCGAAATATTTGACACCTATTTGCGACGTTGCCCACTTTCAGAATAAACTCTCTTAATATAAATGATATAATTCCTTCCTAAACAATATTCGAAGAAGTGCGTAGCGATTATTTATTGAAACAGAAACGTTCTCTTCTTAGAATACATTTGAAAGGAATCGGATTAATAGCTGACCTTAAGATTTATCACAGGAAGCTTTCCCAGAATTATACCTTACTCATTTAATGTAGGGGAAATTTTCTGTGTCCGTCATCCTCATCAATAATCTGTCCTGCTAATCCCACGATCTTTGTTCGATAAAAAATGGTTTCTTTATCTTATATCCTTATCAATTGTGGGCTTCATTAAAACAGATATTGTTAATACCTAATTTTATAAACAACTAGTTGCGGCCCCGCGGTTTCACCCGCATAAGTTTCGATTTCGTGGGAATATCGGGATAAAGTATTATGAAACTTCTCCAGGTCATGGTTCACCCCTGTGCCAAATTTCATCCTAATCCGTTCAGTCGTTTTAGCGTTAGAGCGTAACAAACAAACCGACAAATAAACTCACTTTCAGATTTATAATTTTAGTTAGGTTATGTAGATAATGGTGCCGATTCTGTTGCTTACAAACTAAACTAAATTTATGTTCAGTGCATCGTTTTCTTTCAACATATTTCATTAAGAAAAGGACAGAAGAAAAATTTTAGTTTAGTCCTGTCAAGTTAATCACCGCCTGACGTAAATTGACGTAATATTAGTAGGCAAGTTTTTAATCACGTCTAATTTAGTTTAGTTTGTGAACAACAGAATCGGCACCAATGTAATATTTTGTAATCTTGGACATCACTGACATCGGTGAATGAAAAATATCGTAAGGAATTGAGAAACCTGTGGAGTAATTGTATCATCATCTGACTAGCCTTTTTTCAACTATGTTGGTGTCGGCTTTCAGTCTAACCAATACCAGTATTTTACATGGACTGACTACCACATATGCTGATGTTATTATATCACGAAACTTCTTAGTTTCGACGAGTCTAAAACTAATAACTATCCTTACTGTAGTGCTATCTAAGGACAAGCAATCTTAGCACATACTTATACCATCTGCGAAGATAATTCACCAAACATTTCTAATCACTCAAAGCAAAATTGCCAAAGCTGACGTCACATAGCGACACAAGACCTACCACGAAATAGGAAGCTACAGTAAACCCACATCCTCTTCTTCGTCGCATCGATGATTCCATTTATACATATAACCAGTCTATAATGTTCTACTGCTGGGACACAGGCCTCCTCTGTGTGAGAGGCAGCGGGCCGTAACCTACCACGCGGGCTCAGTGCGGGTTGTTGGATGCCATGTAACTTGGAATTTTTAATTCTAGGACATACCGATTTCCTCACGATGTTTTCCTTCATCGTTTTTGCAGCAAATGATAATTATACAATACGCACATGAATCCGAAAAGTCAAAGGTGCGTGCGTTGGGTTCGAACTCGAGACCTATGACTTGGCAGTCTGACGGTCACACAACTAGGCTATCACTGCTTGTATATAAATAGAAACACTTACAAGCTTTGTGCCTTGCATTGTATGAAATTGTCCTTCTGTGCCCTAGTTCTCTCGTAGTACATAGTTGTCCTAATTCGCTAACCAATATGACGTAACTTCGGCCGCAGCCGAATGGGGTCGAGCTTTGCGCACGCGTCGATTCTCTATCGAAATGTGTTCGAATGTTATAATTGCGATTTAAACTGTATAACGTGTTAAATCACAGGTTGCTTGAATGGAGTTGCGTGTTTAAAGATATTCAAAGGGATTTGTTCGGAATTCTGGGTTTATTGCGGAATTTTAGTATCGTAATCGATACTGAAGCAGGTGGTCTCGAGGATTTAGAATACTGGTGAGGATTTAAGAGATTTGAAAAATGATTTGTTGGAAACACCGGGGAGATAGGGAAGGCTGCGCAGGAGACGTTGCTAAGCAATATATAAAGGTTCACCCTTTTAATTGTTGACAAAAGTTAAAAGGTTATTTCCACATTCTTTATTGACCAACAAACTACTACTGATACCTTACTTTGGTTATTTGAAACTAGGTAGACCTCCACAGAAGCGAAATCTCAAAGACTACGTAAAATCCGTACAATGTGTGGCGGTATCTACATCGCCACATGCGAACTACGCATCAAAGACCTGACGTGTATTGAGTATTGAGTATTGACGTCACACAAAAATCTTGACGTCACATAAATCCTGCTTCGCGCAATTAGAGTTTACCGTGCAGTGGACATATATACAAAAACCCAATATCAATCATTGGGCAGTTGCCCGCCAGACACAACAACCGTCTGGTTGGAGGATCCTCCCTTTTCTATGGTGGATGAGTGAACTTTACACCCTGTTCCTCATACCCCTTAACCCACCCATTAGTTGCCAAACTATAGGATTTTAATTCTTTTGTAGCTGCCGGTGGAAAACCCTAAGGCTTTAAACCACATAACCAAAAAGGCGAAAATTATTCCACCAAACAAAACGACCAAACATTCCATGCATAAACAGTTTCACCTGACCACAGTAATGTTCTCTACAAACAAAAACGTAAAAGGTAAAATTGCTTAAACAGTCAACGAAAAAAACGTCGAAAATTAATGTTTATAAAAAGTAAATTGAGACGCATTTCTTGCGAATGGGTACGTTTGAAAGTCAGTCTGTTTGTTACGGCCAAAGACCTAAGCTAATTAGAGATAGGGCGACCAAGGTCACTGTGACAGACGGACCAACTGTCGACTATAGGTACACGTTTTTGGTGTAAGATTTTGTGGCTTTAAAAGTATTATGGAATTGGAGTAGTTAGGTTCTCATTTGCATTAAACTTTACTCATTATGTTTACTGGAAGAGACTGTGACCACATACTTAGGACATGAAGTAGATCATGATTTCAGCTGAAAGACATCCACTGCTGGGCATAGGCCTCCCCCAAGCACCGCCACTTCGACCAACAAGTAGATAGTACAACCCATATTTTCACAAAAGATGGAGTTTGTACGAGAGGCTGGCCGAAATCCAAATAACACCACGGGAAGCATTCATTATCATCACTATTTCAGCTGGAAAACATCCACAGCTGGACATAGGCCTCCCCCAAGCACTGCACCTTCGACCAGTTCTGTGCTTCTCGCAACCAGCGGATTCCTGCGGCCTTCACAAGGTCATTGAGTCAGTCCACCTAATGGGAGGTCTTCCAACGCTACGTCAATTCGTACGCGGTCGCCGCTCCAGAACCTTTCGGCAAAAATTACATAGTGTTAATTGAACCTCATCGTGAACTGCATCAGTATGTGTATAGCTTCTATAGTATCAAACCACATGACGATGCCCACGGCGACATAAAACATCGTTTCAAGTAATAAATCTTGATCGCGAGGCGGCTAACCCTGCCCTTAAGAGTGCTATATCATTTGATTACATTTTCCTCAATTAATCCGACACTTGTAACATAACTGCTAACAACTGTGCGATCTGTATCTAGGAATAACTTCCTATGAATTGTATAGGTTGAAGTATTTATCTTCCTATGCGGTGCGGGTTTAGACAATGATAGACTATTATCGAACGACTATGTAGCTAAAAATGCTCAATAGGTTGGTATTTACAGTTCATGTCACCGCTGGCTGCCTTCGCGATTGAAACTAGGAACGGAGAAAGCTGAACACAGCACAGAACTTACACCTACTGGCGGCGGCGGCAAGAGTTGCTTATAAAATGAAGACCAAACGACTACCATGGCTTACCGGACCTTTTTCAAATGATTAAAATATATACGTATGAACATAATATAGCACATGATGTAGCATTGGAAGGCCCCCACAAGGTGGACCGATGACCTGACCTGTTCGCGGGATTGCACTGGATGCGAGGAGCACAGAACCGGTCGAAGTGGCGGTGCTTGGGGGAGACCTATCTCCAGAAGTGGACGTCTTTTGGCTGAAATGATGATGAACATAATATAGTAGATCCAATATAAACTAGAATACCTAGGGAAAAGTGTGTCAAGCAAATATACTTTGTATCCGTACCAAATAAATATATTATTCACTCATTTCAGACATCCCGGTATCCGAATCTTATCTTTTTTTTATATCTGCACGTGTCCTAAACACGAAAGGCAAACGCAAAGAAAACAACCTCAAAGGAAAGACCATGACGATTGCGCAGACAGATAAAAAAATAACAAGAGCAAATAATCTAACAGTGACTATTAACAGTACCCTTCGCTCTATTTACAAATGAGGGGAAGACATGCTGACCTATATCCTGTAGAGCATAAAGACCCACTGTCCTAACACACACACAAACACATGCGCCATCACTATTTGCACACACATTAACTCATCAACGTGAATCAGGGTGAGTAAGTGTTGTGTGTGGCGTTAGAAGATGTGATTGTGTGTGTGCGTCTTAGAATGACACATGTGTGTTTCGTGTAGAAACTGTGTGTTGTGCAGTTGTAATTATTTTACAGTATGTTTCGATGGTTTTTGTTCGGTTGCTTCTTCTGAGCGTATAGAGGGCAACCTAAATTGTGACAGCCCAGAACATTATCACAGTTTAAATATGGAACATACCTAATGCTAAAATATCGGTGAGCTATCCTAACTATATTATAAATACGAATGTGAGTTTGTTTGTTTGTTACGTTTTCACGGCTAAACTGCTGAACCAATTTTGCTGAAATTTGGTATGGGATACTTTGAAGCCTGAGAAAAGAAAATAGGCTACTTTTTATCGACATACCATGCCGGCAAAGCCGTGGGTGGAAGCTAGTATGAAATAAATATTTATACATTTATTTTATTTTTTATAATTTTGCTACGAGTTCAACTTTTGACTTTGGCTTTTGACTTTTGAATGCACAGGTCTAGATAATACTGTTTCGGTCTATGAAAACCATAAAAAACGTACGTAAAGCAGTTGCCTCTAAATAAAATAAAATCGATTCGTGGTCAAAATACTAACACTTTTTTTCTGTGTCAAATTCTAGTAAGAAAATTATTAAAATATTATCGTTATTAGAATCTCAGTCTTTATCAACCAATTTGTGCGCGTTTGCACCAATATTTATTTCTCTTTTTATTACTCGATTTATCTAAGCAATTGACTCTATTTGTAGGTACATTGGATACTCGAGGACTTTCAAAATACGATCATTATAATTTCAAATCTAAGATTTGTCTATGTAGGTTCTTCTGAACGTAAAATGAAACCTGTTTGTGCCTAACTTTGACCACCTATCTACACAAAACTAGGCCTAATAACTGTCATTTGCATTTAATGGTATATACATTTAAAATATATACGCCATTAGTCAAAGACATGCAACATTGTATGAACTAAAATATTTAAATTCAGTAGTATGTAGCTTGCTTAGAAAATAGGCCTATTGACCCGATATTGTACATTACCTATTTGTAGTAATAGTTGAATCATAATTCAGTACTTGGGCGACGGAACTCTGGGGGCTTAAAACAGTCACTTTGGCAGAATCGTAATAAGAAAATATTATGAATGTCACAAACTGACGATTCATAATATGACCTGCGTGCGATTCATATTACGAAATAATTCATCCGTTTGACAGTTTTCTATGGAGATTCGTAAAATGGTCCGCATATTATGAACTACTTTTGTGTCAAAATAGAGGAATTGCTAATGACGGCTGGAAATTCAAGAAATGAAATACTTTCAGAGGATGTGGCTGTTTTAGGTCCAGAGCTCGGATGAAAATAAAGAAAACGAATTTTCCCAGATATGAGGCCTAGCTAGGTCAATTTTTCGCCTCCGTAAACCCCTATATTGCAACTTTGATAGAAATCGTTAGAGCCGTTTTTGAGAACGTGATTACAAATAATAATATTCTATACAAATATTGCTCATTAATAGTAGGTATAGGATAATCCATTTTATTTTTTCCTCACAACATACTTTTATAGTGTCACCCTTCTAAATTCAATCAATAAGAAACATGAATATGAATATGAATATAAAAAAAAGAAATCTTATGTTTATAATTATTTCCAAACCTTTTATTTGCATAGATTTACATTTACATTTTCCATTCAAAGTTGTTTATTATAATATATAATGTTAGCACCACTTACACGATGCAGTTTCTTACTTGCCTCTAGCATGCAATAAAATTGAAGCAACAACCATTTTGTTGCTTAAATTTTAACGCTATTAATAGTATAATTGTATAATAGGACTAATTTAGGATCGTGTTGGATTTTTATTCAATCTGACACAACACATTTCAAAGATCAAAGGATTTTGAAACGAAAGCTGGTAAAACAATAAAAAATGATGATACCATCTCCTATTACTTAGCAGGCAATCCTTGCAGCCCCTCCTCTTCCCCCTCCTCTTTCCTTTCTCATCCCAATCAATCAGCCTTTTCCCAACTATGTTGGCGTCGGCTTCCAGTCTAACTGGATGCAGCTGAATACCAGTATTCTACATTGAGCGACTGCCTATCTGACCTTCACAACTCTGCCCCACTGAAATAAATTATTCTCAATGAATTCACTTCTCTCTATAGTCAAAGTCAAAGTGAAATAATTTATTTCAAATAGGCACATTAACTTTTGCAATTCAAAAACAAGGAAATAGAACTGATATACTGTGTAGAACTAATAACTGATATACTATGTGATATACGTACTATATTATACATTTTATAAACCTCCAAACAGAAAATAAATCCAAAAAAGGCTTCTCCTTCACCAAAATAAACGTGATCTCCAGGTACAACGCCCTAGTTTAACGTCCCGTACAAAATACAATAAAAAGTAGAATATAAAGGACATTGGTTCAACGTCTCCATAATTGTAATAAAGAGCAATCGAAGATCACTCTCCTGACCTTGGACAACTGCCTTTTTCTTTACATGCCTATCCACAAAAACTTATTTATGTATTAAAATTGATTGCTGTGTGAACAAAAGGTTTTTTATTTAGTACATGAAGTCGTTCATAAGTGGTTTTTTGGAATATTTGTTTTGTGTTTAAACTTAGTGTCACGTTTTGTTTTTTTGTAAAAGTACTGAAGGAAAATGTTTTGTTTTTTTTTGCGTTTCTTCAAAGGAGCTTCTTGTCATTTAATCATAATTATGAACCATAAAGGTTTAAACTGCCAATTTGCCAGGTATTATCAGCCAGCACCCCAATTTCGTAATACACGATCAATCAAAAATGGAATCCGTTCGGAAAAAATATCAAATCCATTGCTTTTTATGTTCGTAAGTTACGTTCCTAAGCAGATTTTTTTTTCGAACTTATTAGTCAATGGATTAGACATTTGTTTCAAACAGAGTCCAATTCTAACCGATCGTGCATTACGCGATTAGGCGTGACGACCAGCAGGTCGTCACCAATACCTGGAAATAGGCTTTTTTCTATCTTCTACATCGTTATTACCTAAGTTTGGCTGCCGGTATGACGAAGTATTAGCGAGAAAGCGCCATTGTTAAAAGTAAAAATTTTTATCTACACGACTAAGATGTGAGTATAGGTACTATATTCCAAAATGGAAATGCAAGCTCCAAATTCAAACCTCCAAGCTAACCAGAATCAACTAGAGTCCATAATATTTCTAAATCCATGAACCGAAACTCCAACAAATAAACACAATACAATTTGTATAAAATGTAAAATTTTTGCTAAAAATCCAAAAATTCGTTCGCTCCGACCTGTATCTAAACCCACACGTGTTGCGCAAGGTATTGTCTAAACCATTGTTGTTATTATACAAAAGCATACTTTTTCAATCGTTTATAAAAACAATTCTAAACATGAGAACGCTTTTACTTTCTTCAACATTTTTTGCTGCTGCATTACGGGGCATCGTTGCTGCTCAGTTTTATAAAAAAGTTTATATTCCAATCAACCAAGAACTATGAACCAGAATAACCGACATAACCCGAAGAATTACTAACACTAGTTATTAAGTTATTTTGTTGATACTAACACTATGGACGCATGTCAGAAACAAAGAATTTGAATTTTAAAGTGCCAAACTCAAGTGGCATTGGGCAGGGCACATTGCACGCAGAACAGAGGGTCAATTTCTCTTACTTAAATAACGTTCACATTCAAGTCGCAATCTGTCAAACTTGTCAAAAATGTTGGTAAATTGATGGTTTTTTGACAGATTGCGAATGATATGCGAATGTGAACGTTCTTAAATATAAGGGAATTGCCTCGCAGATTGCCGATAAGCCTGAAAGGCCCTGGAGTGGCGAACCGGAAGGCCTTCTACAACGTGGACCGATACCTAACCTTGTGCAGGCCGCAGAAATCAGCTGGATACGGGAAACACAGAACCGGTCGAAGTGGCGGTGCTTGAGGGAGGCCTATGTCCAGCAGTGGACGTCTTTCGGCTGAAATCTTTGACTAACTGTCATATAAAAGATTGCTAACAATCTGAAAGAAACTAGTCGCACCTAAATATTTATTATAGAGTTGTTAATAAGATATAATGCTTTATAGATTTAGACTGCCTCGTTGGTCTAGTGATGGTAAGTGCTACTACTGAGCATGAGGTTCTGTTTTTTTTTTTTGCGGTCCTGGGTTCGATTCCCGCAGTGTTTTTGGGTTTTCCCACCAGGAATTTCTCAGTAGCATCTCAGAGTTTGGATTTGTGACCGGTTGATGGCAATAAGCTCGCCCTCTATTATATGGGACTTAAACATAACTGACGACGAGGAGGACGTAGCCGTCGAGGTAGACCGCGGCGAAGGTGGTGTGACGATCTAATAATGTTTGCGGGGCCAACGTGGCCAGAAATCGCACAAAATAGAGAGCTTTGGAAGGAAAAAGGGGAGGCCTTTGCCCAGCAGTGGGACACACAATAGGGTATAAAAAAAAAAAAAAAAAAAACATAACTGGCGAAATGTGGTTGAACTATAGGTATCTACACTACACCTCTGCTTAACCCTTCGAAGATTAAAGGTGTGATGTTTGTAATGTTAATACTTTACTAATATAGTTTTAATGTTAATTTGAGGATATTAGGTTAAAAATAACTTCAGATATCACATAAATAAGATTGTGTTTTTAAATTATTAAGTAAGTAAACAATGATTCATTTCTACACCAAGAACCTTGACCATGATTAGTGTTTAGAGTATTTTTCCTTGTCTTTAAATCACGCTTACGTAATTTTACCACAACAGTTTTAATTTTCTAAATATACCATAATCATTCTCGTTGCTGCAGTACTATAATTGAACCACAACGATTCCCAGCATTTACTCAAAGCATATTGCATCGTTACCTGCACGCATTCCCACACTTCATCTCATATTCTGTCTCCTGTCCCTTTCACTTGCACTACTGTTTATATTGCCGTCTCATTTTAGCAGAATATCCACTCACGATTCGACGTCATCTTTCACTCTCACTGTCAATAACAGTATATGTAAAAGTCTTAGATGCAATTCAATTACTTAATAGAAGGAATTTCAATGGATGAATTTTGCGGGATATGAAACTGCAGTTATATTCTTATTTTTTCCAGAAAAAGAATTTTTGTTTTCCATTTAGGTATTTTTAGACACTTTTACTTAAAATTTTCATTATTGAAAACATGTTCTTTTAAGTATACCTACTTACAAAACTTTCTTAAGTATACCTACTAACAAAAATATGGATCAATGTATCTGAATTAAATGAATAAATAAAAAAAATTAAATTACCTGTAAAGTCTTGTAAATACTTCTGATATATGATGCTTGAATATTTTTTTCTAGACAAAGTAGGTACCAATTAAATTCATAAAAAAGTCAGACTAACTCTTATCACTCAGTCTGTCAAAGCCAATAAGTACAAAAAAAATATTATTATGATTAACTGACTAAATTCTTTCATATACTATGTGTGACGTAAATCCGTTCAGCTAGATGAGCGCGCGCACTTTCTTCAAAACGAGACAGCTATACATTTTTCTTTAGGTTGGAAAGAGATGGGGTTAGAAAACAATGACGCTTGAGTTTTGTCCCGTGCAATGATACTCTGGCGTAACATCACTTTCTTTCAGTTTTTAGGAGTCCGTAATTGAATCTATGGGTCATTGTGAAGCATTGTTTTGATTGCGTCTAGGCAATTTTGGCGTTTTTATAATTATGTTAATCAAACAACATGCTTGGAATAGAAATAATATATTACGTAATATATTTTATAATATAATAACGTAATATATTTTATTTAGTTTTTTATAATTTATTCAGCAAGATGCTCTTAGCAGTTTTTGTTACATTTGTAAAAAAGAAATGTATTATTAAAATGAGCTCTCTTATCCGGGGGAATCTTAATTGTATCTAGGGCAATTTATTTTATGTTTTTAAGCAACCTTTGGCTCCACGTTCTCCCTTGGTGATAAGGACTGGTGGTCCTAATTTCTCGATGTAACAAATTATTTAGAAAAAGTTTAAATTTTCCATCCATCATCATGTGCCTTTTCCTAACTAAACCCAGTATTTTATATGAATCGATTGCCTATCTGACCTCCAGTTGCTGGATAAAACGAAACCCAGTAACTGGAGGTCAGAGTGGTCGTCAGATTTTCGGGGTTCATTTCTTTCATTCAAAAAACTGATGCAAACGAGAACACTTCAACCTTATCCCCTATTCTAACTTGGCCGCTTTTTTCTAAGCTATCGTGTGCGATACGTTGACTCCAATTAATCGGTGATAGAGTGAGAGTTTGGTGTCATTGTGCATGCGCCACTTTCGACTCCAATGACTGATGATCGATAGTTTTTCTCCATTTAAACTGTCATGCTTGGAATGACGCGAGTGAAAATTGTTTTACTCCTTTGTTCTGCAGTTTGTTAATGCTTTCTCTTTACGGGCGTGGTTTGGAGTTTTATTAGTGTTAATCAGGTGGTTGGTTGTTTTAGGTAATTATAAATTGAATGGACATTTAAGTTTTTCTTACAGAATTTACATTTAAGTTTAAATCAAAAATTTGGGGAAGCATTTTGACGCCTTAGTGTCCATTTTGTTTTGGTGTATTAGATGAAATATTTTAAATGAACTTGTTTATTCTGTAAATAGGATATCGGAATAACTTTTACACGCCGTGTAAAAAAAATAAGCTAGGTGCAGTCTACCAAACCGCACTGGGCCCACGTGGTGGATTATGGCCCACTCCCTCTCAAAGAGAGGAGGCCTGTGTCCCACAGTGGGAATATTAAAGGCTGATATGCAAGTTGGAGTCGACATTTCCTATCTGACTACCAATGAGAAGGAATTAATTTTGGCATTTATAAATTATATTAAATTATAAATTAATTGAAGAAACTAACCCAGGGTAGCCTCTGGGTTAGTTTCGCCTTAAATTCTAGTCCATTTTGTTCAGATCATGTGAGGACCATGTAGATTTGTGTCTAAAATGGTCTTTTGAGGAAAGATCTACACAATGTATTCTATTGGGTAGGGTCTAGTCGTTAGTTATATCAAAGTGGTTATTACATAACATAACATAATCAGCCTATAATGTTCCCACTGCTGGGAGACAGGCCTCCTCTCTATGAGAGGGAGTGGGCCGTAATCCACCACGCGGGCCCAGTGCGGGTTAAAGTAAAGTAAGTAAAGTGGTTATTAAATAAAACAAAAATATTTCTACCCATAATAGTTATTTTTTATTGCTGCCATAAGTTTATGTGATTAATTAACACTTGGAGCTATTTACCAGTTAATTTCTAATGCCAACATTTACACTAGAAAAATGCCATATATGGATTTAAATATACACATTTGATGGTGTTGATTATACTGTCCTCGATGAAAGAAGATAAACTTATCGCCACAGTATTATCAAGAAGGTTCATCATGAACTTCATTGCGATAAATTTAAATGTTCTGACAACCCACAACTACATTACATTTTGTTTTCAAAGTTAGTCATCATAATTTAAGGAAATTACATTCCAACGTGTAAAACACACATAGAGATTATTGTCTATAGTTATTTTTCTATGCAAAGGTGGAGTGCACCTGTAGTAATTTTAAATATAGCTAGCTGCTAAATAGGCATGCATAATAACTTGGATAATTACTCTTCATTCCCCCTACTTGCCTTCTAAGGAAGAAGCTGTATTTACTTTGACGCTAAGAAACAGATAGAGGTATAATCTATTAACCATATTACGGTTAACATATGCTTTTGTAAATACATTTATAATTCACTAGCTTTTGCGGCTTCGCCCACGTGTATTTCGGATATCGTCTCACGGGAACGTACTAGGTACCGGGATACTTAAGAAATGCTGTGTTTCCTATACAAACTTTCATCCCCTATATCAACCCCTACAGGTTTATTTTTTAAACAAAAAGTAGCTTATGTCCTTCCCCACAATGCCATCTATCTCCTTGCCAAATTTTGTCGAAATCCGTTCAGTGGTTTAGGCGTAAAAAGGTACCATATAGACAGACAGAGTTACTTTCGAATTTATAAGTATGGAAGTATGGATTAAGCATCCTCTGGGTTTTCTATCCGCATGTGTGCGAGTACCAAGGACCAATTACGTTCTAAAATTTCAAAAGATTTAAAATACACACAGATTTGTTCAATTTCTTCGCTTCGTTCACTGGATTTATAGAGCCTTTCAACCAGACAATGAACACGTACAATACCTATTTATCCGTAGACACACGTAACCTGCAATTTGAAAAAAAAAACGCGATACATTTTTTTTGCTCCCATTATTGCCTCACAAACGTGCTCACAAAAACTACTGGCCTGATCTAAATCGGAATTCTTAAGGGTCGTATATAGAAAAAAATAATAGAAAGAGACAGGAGAAATCAGAATTTTTTGTTCGTCTGTCTTTCACATAACTTTCCCCGGAACACAATGGAGCCAGGTAGGCGGAGGCAAAAAAAGGACCTTCTGGTACCCTGATTGTGTGATAGTGACATTTTATATATTCGAGGTCATGATTCGAAGGCTTTTTTCTACCTTTTATTGGAATAGCGTCGAGTTTTAAAACTATTAACTTAGGTGTGAGTGGTCTTTGTTCGCGAGTTTTTTCACGGAATTTCGTTTGGCGATCGTTTACTATGTCGTTGATGATTCATTTCTAAAAATATATCATGAGACTAAAACAGGCGTTTCTGGGCTAGATGCTTTAACGACTACTGTAGCACATGTTAAATGTAGGTAATTAAATGTAAGCGGCTCCTGTCAGCCAACATGGACTCTTCTTATTCGGTTAGTTCATTTGCTTGCTAAGAGATGGCGCTGACTGCGGGCGAGAACATGGTGTTATATTATCAACTTCAGCGTCTTAACTTTTTAAGTTTTTATTTATTATTTTTGTCAACTTGAAAAAAAGAAAGAGAAGATAAACCATTGATTTTAATCAATTTATTAATTATTTTCCTGAAACTGTCGTACATTTACTGTTCCTTCACTTTCATCATATTTCCATGCAAAATTGCAGCACAGCTATACACCACGCACGAAAACATCTAAGCATTAGCATACTCTTGTATATTTTTTTATTTAACTTAAGACGAGGCGTCGTCAAGGGGCGTCCCGAGCAAATATGGCATAACAGAATTAATAAGTCTAATGTCAAAGCAAAGGTTACATGTCCCTTATCAATTTGACCTTGAAAGACCGTCAACCTTCGCACATTCTACTTATGTTTGTCCACCATGTTTGTGCGTTTGCGCAAACAAGAATACTTTGTAGAATATTTTTTCTACATTTTTTGCCAGAAAGTTATTCCAAGAAGTGTTTTCTTTGACTTTTCCCTAGTTGCTGAGTACAATTACAAACTTAATATGGAATGAGTGAGCAGCTTTAAATCCCGACAAAAGTGATGACTAGGTATTTTATCCAACCAAGCATGTTTGCTAAATTATATTCAATAAAATGGAACTTTGATTAGATAATTTCTCAAAATCATAAACTTTTTTAAGCTTTGTAATAGCAAGTCGTAACTTCCAGTATTTTCGAATATCGAAATAAAAGAGTCAATAACAAAGGAACTAACACTTGAATCTAAAAGTTTTAAGAAACGATTTCGTAGTCTACCTACCTAGATTGTAAAAACTCCATTTCGATATATGAAAAATTTTGCTGCTGTTTTTTTGCTAGATTCATGCAATTCTCGACTTCTAAGATGATGAGTTACTTGAAATCATTGTCAATTTCACGTGAGTCGGAAACACTGAATGAACGGTACTCGAACTTCCATTAAAGTACGATTAACATGAAAGCCTTTGCTCATCCAGTAAAATTCATAATTAAAATGTCACGATAATTTCACAATTTCATAACGAGATCTAAGCAGCATGATTTGCAAAACATGTCCTTTCCCACCGCAACTACTTGCATCCAGCGATAAATTGCTAACTAAACACAGATGGCCCCTTATTTACAGTGCCTTTACAAGCTTACCACACAGAATTGCATCAAAATCCTCTAATAAACCTCTTGTAGATCATGTAGACATCTACCAACCCGCACTGGGCCCGCGTGTGTTGATTACAGCCTACCCTACTCCCTCTCGAAGAGAGGAGGCCTGTGTCCCAGCAGTGGGAACATTATAGGCTGATTATGCTAGATATAACGTAGAAGTTATGAAAATAAACAAGTTGAAAGTGGCTGTGCACCTCGGCTGTGACGAAACATCGACTCACGCTAGCAATATGTGAAAGGGGTTCTCATATCGATATGGCCTATATTAGCTTTTTTATTTTTAGTCTAGCTACTTAGTAGTTTTAAGATCTAGATAATAAGATAGAAAAAGAAAGGAATAATCTTTATGAACAGTATGAGAAGTGAGCAGTAGATAATGACTGTATTGCATAAGTGCAGCCAAAATCTAAAGCTATTTAAATCAAGTAGTAATAATTACAAACAAGAACAACATCTAAACTCAATCAACGAAAATAAAAACGAACGTAAAAACAGAATATATTTTTTGAGCTAAAAATATAAATGCTAAATATAAATACGCAAGAACAGCATGGACCTAGAAGATGTGCGATGATTCACACGGTGGTCGTAATCTTTATAATCAAAGTTGGAGCTATGACCCAAATCCGTGCAACCGCCGAGTACTTTCATTGTGAACGCTAAACTACTCTCACACTTACATAAAATACTAACACAAATCTAAAACATGCTGTAACAACACAAAACGTACAAACACTAGCGAAAATATTTTGCACACTGATGCAAATATGAATATAGAATGTACACATAGAGTTACCAACACTAACGCAATTTGTGTCTGGATAGACGTATGCGTGAAAGACATTTACATATATAATGAATTAGGTGTATTAGGGCAAAGGAATTCTGTTTTGCTTAATTTCGAGTTCATTGCATATATAACGGTATTATTATATATCGAACTTATCACAGAATATAATGCACACATACGCGACCGTACGTTGGACAACACAAGTACACGTGTATAGTGTAAAGTACACTGCGAATGTGTGACAGTAGCGTATTGTGCTTCGGCATTAGAGCGAGAAGAGATGCGTATAATGTATCATTTAAGATCTAGGACATCATTCCCGCCTTGTTCTAATTACACATGAGAATGTAAAATTGATTGATGCCGACAGCTAATACAGCTACTGAAGAATTGTAAAGAAAAAGAAAGTTTGTGGGGAAACCAAATTATGGGTCAGTAATGAAAGACTTGATGACAAAGTATGGTATGTATGATGGAAAATATAATAGTGAAAGTGAAGAGCATGTAATTGCAGCAAATTGTATAACGCTGAGCACGATAGTGTCACAATGACGAACATCATCAAAAGACGATTAGGCAAATAGGAAAATAAGCATAACAAGGCGGGTAACTTTGTCGTAAGGGTTTGTGTAATCCCATTTAGTAACGTTTTGCTAACCATCTCAACATTTTAACCATTACAGTTGTTACTAATCTCGTTCCTATGCAATTTTAGTGGAACTAACTCGAACATAGAGCTGCAATAAATTCGGAGCATATTTTTATTACCAGGCTTGTAATGTGAATTTTTATTATGCTAAATTCGAGTCATCGTTTATTCAGTGCACGCTTTCTAATTTCTAATAGATTGCATCTGTTACGTCACAGAAAATCTTTGTGCGTGACCTTTTACATTTTTAGACAAATCCTTTGTATATAATCGATGATGACTTAAATAAGATATTAATCATTGATCAAGAATTAAGACACTTTGATATCTCGCAATCGACACCGGAAGCGTAATGAAATTGATTACTTCCAACGATCATTCAAATCAGTGTCATACAGTCATAATCTCTTCACAACGGTTGCGTAAGTTGCGCTGGCACTGCCGTGACGTAACCGAAACGAGCTCAGCGAAAGTTGCTACGGCAATTTCTCTCTCCTACCTATCTTTCTCTAGAACTGCTATCTCTGTCGCACATGTTATTTTTACATCCTCTTGTCTTGCTTCCACTTCGGAACGTTTGCTGTCCTTATCGTATGCATTACTTTTATGGTATGTTGCCATCTCTGTCTGTATCTTCTTCACGCTTGGTGTGGACCATTTTTTCGGTTTCGCACGCGTTGGAGGCGTTGCCGCTACGTAATCAATTGTATTCTCGTTTGTTTATTCTGCGGTTGCGCCTCAAGCGAAATGTTTTTATCCAATAAATATGTGATTAAGTACAATCAATACACTGGTAATTGACGCAATTACACGTTGTTAAGTTTAAGGTTAGATATAAGCATATAAATGTCTTTAAATGTTTTTAATACAACATCTTTGATATTAGATTAGCATTCCGATATGATTTTTAAGAATGATTTATTGAAGCAGAGGCAATAAATAAGGTTCACTTAAATGCCGAGCCTATTTCCGCATATTTAAGCCGTAGATGTTGCCTTGAAATGTGCCCTCACATTCAATTTATAACTATTAATATTGCTCCGCAATAATTAGTAAATTGGTGTCTGTAAGTTGAATGGCTATCTAAAGGATCCTCACAATTTAAATGGGAAATCTTATCAAGACTTTGTTCGCCCCGTTGCATGGCTTATTTTAAATAACACCTTCATTTTTATCAAGTTTTATTTTTACATATAGGTTAAAAAAGGTATCTGAAAACAGTAAATAATAAATGTCCGAAAAGTAATTTTAGATAATGTACCTTATTCTTAAACTGCCACGGAAACAGACAATACAGCACCAAAAGGACGTAAATATATCTAAGAATGAGAATGCCAAAAATAATCAAACCAACTTTGTCTACCTTCAACCAAAAGCTGCACCTACTCTCAAAATTGTCCACAAATCCATTCAAATCCTATATTTCTAAACAGCCACGGAAATAGCCTGCACAGAGCTAAAAGGGCGTATATTAAGGATCGGATATTTCCATGAGATTCGGGCGATTGTGGCGGACTCAAGGTTGGTGATGAAAGTAGCCCCGCTAGCATTCCGCCGACGGTTCACAACGCACTTTCGTCCCACAAGGCTGCCGGCTCCCAATGAACTTATAGTTGCTATAAGTTGCTGTCGTGTATAAAAATGAGAGGAAAATATTTAATATTGTGTGACTTTTGAGTATTAACATTAAATCTGAGGATAGGTACTACTAAAATTAAGGACATCGCAAAAAGTAATGTAGCAGATACCAGTCATCCTGCACATGTTGAAAAGGTTAAAGAGGGCACAGAGGTCAGACTCGGTAGAAAATCTATTAGATTACAAATATATTCGCACGTAGGGCTATCTTATAAACTTTTATGTTATTTATGACAAACGGGCTTACTGATTCTATTTGCCTTATTGGATAGGACTCTGATTGATTTATCTGTTTACATCCACACAAACTTATATGGGAATGGTAAGAGACTATCTTAGGACAATACCACGAACAGCATAAGAGAGAGCCTTGGTAAAGATGCCCTTTTTAAAAACGGATGGTTAGCTTACCAAACGTTAATTTTAATAGCACCCAATCTAACTTATGTTTTGAACAGTCTCTGAAGACAAACGAGGAGGACTTCGAAATTGACGAATATATGAATGTTAATATTCACAGTTTAGCAAGACAAAATAGATCAGACATAATGAATTGTACCACTAATTGTCCTACGCCAGACACAATTATAAATTCCGTTAACCAACTTCCACTGAATATTTACGACACAAACAGCAATCCTTTGCCTCCCAAATAGGTTATATATCATCATGCTTGAAGCAAGTGGGAGAGATAAAATACAACTGCACACCTGTTAGACCAGCCTAGCCAATGCTCAAATAGCTGGGGGCGCATTGCGAAGCATCGAAGATTGCCAGGTTGGAGCCATGGATTATCTGATTCAGGTCTTTGGTAACCGACGTTTGTTATCTTTTGTGTTTTAATGCAAAAGTATCTATCGGTTGGAGTAATTGTTTGGGTTTTAAGTGCTGTGGGAATATGATTTGGTTTCTTGTGTTTGTTGATAATTTCATCTTTTTCCAATTTGGAAATACAGAGTTAAGTTATTTTAATAGGCTTCAGTGTCATAACTTATTTAGCAATAGTTCATCTATTTCCTTAATCAGATTCGATTTGTCTGATGTTACTTTGTTTTCTGTAATATAATTTTTATCTTATCAACCCCTACTCGTTTATAGCCCACAATTCATACCTACTACATATTCGGACACGTGGATGCTTTTCAAGGTTGTGGAAGATTAACGCCGTAATTACTCCAGCAGTTGTTTCTTCTTAACTCACACATTCATCTTGTAAGGAAAGTAACTAGGCAATTATCCATCAGACCTAGATAAAAAGGTACCTAATGGTCTAATTGAGTAGATGATTAGACGTTTTCTCCACCTTGAAATTGTGACATTTTAAAATTGAGACATACTCAAGTTCTTATCCTAAAGTTTAATGTTAGAAGTGGTTCATTTATAACTTGAATGGAAATAGACCCAAGCTGACTTGATAACGATGATAGGTAGCTATCAAGTTACCTGAAGTTTATTGCCTGTCATGCTAAGACATGAATTAGTGTTACAAACTCGCCTAAGCTATAAACGCTCCCTCTAAAGATATTGATGTACAAATTAACAAACTTGTCTTTAAGACTCCTTTGTTCTTTATGGATTTTATGAAAGTTGGTGGGGAATTGGCAGCATATTGGCCCACATACGGCTACTGCTGGAAATGGTTCTGCGAATTGGCTACAGTGAATGATTGGACGAAATATTGGTAATAATCAAGCTTAGCAGGCGTATTGATGTTCACAGTTTGTTGTCACTTTATAACACAACCCTAATGGGTAATATTGCTTTAAATGAAAATTATGATTACCCTCACCGTTACCCTGTACAAATAATTTTAATGAAAGGATATTAATAGGAATGATGGCAATATAATACTGACTTGTAGCTGTCCCACAACATATTTTTTCTAATATGAGAAATGAGCATGCTGATGTCGAGGGCAGATGGCCGATGGGGCTGAAATTTTCTGGAGTGGCAACCGCGTATCGGAAAACGTAGCGTTGGAAGGCCTTCCACAAGGTGGACCGATGACCGTGTGAAGCCCTCAGGAATCCGCTGGATGTGGGAAGTAAGTACAGAACCGGTCAAAGTGGCGGTGCTTGGGGATCATCATCCACAGCCTGACTGCACCCACTGCTAGGCAAAGGCATCTTATTTATTGTGTCAATCCCAATGCGCCTGTGCCAGCCTCATCTAGGTTCTGCCTGCAATAGCAACAATGTCGTCCACGCATCTCGCTGCCGGACGACGGATACCTCGTCTTAAAGTCCTTGGACGCCACTCGGTCACTGCCTTACCTACACCAACTGTCATTACTGCGCCTTTCCAAGTGTTTTGCCCAACTTCACTTGAGTTCCTTAGATTTTCCGATATATGAGATATTCGTGCATCTTCGAATCTCGACGTTTGGAACACACATGTTCAGCAGAGCAAAAATGATTGCGATGACTTTTAAAACAAATTCCTTCATTTTACACCACATGAGAAATCACAAAAAAAAAAACATAAAATCACGCATCTTTAACATTAAGCTGTCCACACATGATGACCAGTGACATAACATCACCCACAGATAATTGATAACCGATCGAGTGAAAGTCACCTATACCTATAAAGTTTCCCACTACTGTTGAAAAGTTCTCGTGTTGATTTTTACATAATGGTCGGTATAAATTCGTGATTACTACCTATCGTTTTATTCGAATGTGTGAAAATAATTGACTTGTATGAGCGTGGGAGCCGATAAGAAAGTTAAGATAGTGACGACATTCCTATCCAGTAGTAAACTGTGATAGAGTTAGTTAAAGGCAGTTTTGTCTTCATAACATTGTTTGACTGCCTCGTTGGTCTAGTGCTCCCGAGAGCTTATGCTGAGCGTATACGGATGTACTATAAGACACATCTGCCTAACCCTTCTAGGATTACAGGCAAGATTTTACGTCATGTAAGCATGCTTTTTACCACCGCCGATGCTGGTATTGTAGATATGGATGTCACAGAATAGATAACAAACACGAGATTCTTCAAGCATTTGGTGAACATTACCAATGGCACCAAACTTGCAATGGGCTGAGTTTTAATAAATAATATTATATAATACTAATAATATATCGTTGAACTTAAAATAATTGCGTCGAATCTTGACCTATTGACTGCGAGATAATAAATATTATTATAATATAAATTGCTTAAATATAGCTATAATTCAGAACTGTACACTTAAACATAAAAGAACATGCCAAGACGAATTTAAACCATACCTCATTGTAGTAGGAGCCATTTTACTGTATTCTTAAAAGATTTAATTCACCTGTACCATTTAGGTTGATATCACCTATTAATAAGGCTTTAATTGGATGAATTTATTATGTATAATTATTGTAAATCCTCCACAGTTTTACTTACTAAGTTGGGTGATAAAACACGAGCCGATTTCTTACAGGGTGTTTTATGACTCTTGAGGAAAAGTTAAGCGGAATATGTAACTAAATATATCTGCGTCCACCAGCGTGCGTTTACCAGCATAACCCTCAAATAAATGCCAAACCAAAGTATCTTCCACACACAAAAAAAAATACAATATACTTATTTCTCTGCTCGTAAAAATAAGTCACATCTCAATTTCCTTGTCATCTGGACCAGTTTACCGCGTTTTTGCGGACATATGGCGGACTAAGGCTGCGTTTCCAGCAGAGATGTGCGATGGAAATGTGTCGTGAGAGGATGTCTAGCTGTGCTGTGAAAATGTGTAGGGGTTTCCACCAAAGCTGTGCGATGAAAATGTGCCTACGAGGATGTGTAGCGGAGCTGTGTAAATGCGCATTAATGTGTGGTGTGAGGATGGATGGACTGGCTGGTACAGTATGCGCAAACCTCGTCACACATACTTCTAAACACACATTGCTCGCAACACATCCCTCGTACACATCCCTTGCACACATCCCTCGCTTGTTTTGTGTGCGCAAAAATCTAGCTCCGCTGAGCCGTTTCCACCAGAGCTGTGCTGACCGAGGCGAGGTAAATGAAGCGATTTTATTGGTTCTTTACAAACACATCCCTCGCTACGCATCCTCGCACATCTCTGGTGGAAACGCAGCCTTAATGCCCTTTACATCTTCCAATCGCATCTCATCTCGCCAATCTGTCCCGGGTCACCTTTAGACTGACTCATATCGGTCTCCGTGACCTTTCCTTCTTATTTTTAGGTCCTAAATAACCGCCGGAAGTGCCTAATCGGGATTCTTGGGCACCCTTTTTGGTAATTTCGTTTAGTTTTTTTTGTTATGTTTTTGGGAATTCCGGTTCAGAATAAAAGGTTTTAATGTTGTATTTGGTCTTTCTATGCGGTCTTAGAAAGCATATTACAAAATGGTGGCCATTCATTCCTTAGAATCGATTTTATGCAAAGAGGTTTGCATTTGCGGTTTGTAATTGGTTCAAAAGACTTTTCGTTTAACCTACACTAATAATATAAAGAGAAAAGATTTGTAATAAATAAACTCAAAAAGTAAAGGACCGATTTAAAAAATTCTTTCGTCTATTTTTTATAAGACGGCAAAGCCGCTGGCGGAAGCTAGTCCTTTCTATTGGAGAAAGGGATAGAATTTATTACACTTTTTTATTAATATGATATTAAAAAAGTGTAATATATTCTATCCTAGTAGATTTGAAACATTTTTGCTGTAATTCCATCAGTAGATTGTCACTATAATAATGATTAAGTAGTACAAATGTTATTTATCGTTACAAAAGAAAGACGCCAAATGTATTTAATGTTACTTGCATTAAATTTTGATGATAAAGTCGACTTGCCCATAATTACTTCATTGTTCATGGTAGTCTAATAATTTATTCTCAAACAAATTCGCACAGTCTGTGAATGGGTCATTAGATATTATCATTAATTATCATATATCGCCTAAGGAAGTTGTAAGATAAGAGAAAGTACGATTCGGAAGCCTACTGGTGGTTTTAACGAAAACTTGGTTACGTAGGCATAATACTTTATCACGACGTGTCAAACTCAAAGAAGTAAAGTACTCAAAATTGACATTCAATTTTGAGTACTTAACTTCTACAACGCGAGCCAAACAAAGCTTCCATTTTTAAAAACAAAACACACCCAGCCATAGTGCACCATGACGCAATTTCTTCGAAACTCAAATGTCACTTTGACAGACATGGAAACAGGATTGAAAAAGGAGTGAATCAAATCATGACACATAAAATAAGAGAAGGATATTACGAACCCTTATTACAATTTCTAGGAAAGCGCTCACATTAATATTTTTTAGGACTTTTTCCTCTTTCAATACCTACGTATATTTTTCGTAATCTTGTTTCAAGGTTAATGTGCAAAGATTTTTAGAGGTCGCGTTCGAAATATGATTTTAGAAATCATGAGCAAAAGCGTTCAAATCCTGCATATACCTATAGGCTTCTGATACACTTATTCTGGTTTATGATAAATTGAAGGCAGATAAATAAGATCTGTAAAGAAATTATTACCACAATACAAATATGGACAGTACGGAAACTAGGCTTATTTTTAAAATAATAACCTACGTTCCATTTTTAAAAAGATCGCGGTGGCCACGCGTCTCGATAGTACGAGAGCCCACGACCAAAACCATGTTGCAACGTCAAAAAATGAAACCGATCTATCTCATAGCAACCTGGTTCTTAATTTTTTTTTAAATCTTTTTTGTTGTTACCGGCTTTGCTAAAATCCTCTTTTCAAAAAATTTTAATGTCACCTATATTTACTAATAGTTACGCAATTTTTTTCTACATTTCGGTAACCTTTTTATCATGTCCAACAGTTTTAGACAGAATGCTATGTTACCGATCGGTAGAAATTTTCAACCTTTGTAAAAATAAAACTAAAATCCTATCCAAAATACTAACTGGAAAGGTACTATCCTATGTGAAGTGGTACAGTGGTGAAGGTCTTGAACTTTCCTAAAAAAGTGAAAAAATATATTAGAACATAGTTTTGCCAAATAATGTATTATTTTAGGTACTAATCTTTTCACTAAATCCTGTTTGTTTATTTTATTACAAAAGGAGAGAGGATTCTTTCAAAAAGAAATTAACGAAACTACTAGTTGAAAAATGCTATTATGCTGTCAGCGAGTTTTTAAATGACATCACCATAATATGACATTTCTCAATAATATTTCAATTTATTAAGTTTGTTTTATTCTAATTGTATTTACTATGACTATTATTTTGACAGTGAGTTTAAATTTCAAGAAAAGACATTTAAAATTGATTACCTGACATATAGATTTGTAATAATTATGATTATTTTAATGCTTAATGTTGCATGCCATTCGGTAGAATGTACTGGATCTTTGTGTATTTATTTTTTTTACACCACCAAAACAATGTTTTGTTACCGACATTCTTTGCAAATAAATGATTTCTGATTCTGATTCTTAGAATTTAACATTTCCAATCAATGCTTGTGTCCGTTTCAATGCTTGCGATACAATTATAAAATATCAGAGACTTATTATTATTTTACTAGAAATAATTAACATCGATGCAGGAAGATGCTAATTACGACTTCTATCAAACGACTTTATTAATTTCTACAAAGCGCTTATTTCCTGAGAATAAAACATGTTATTTATCGTATTAAATTGACATATTTATTTTATATAAATAAAGATGAATTTCATAACTTTACTACCAGTTAATTGCTCTTTATTGTTGCTATTTAATAAACAAATATTTTTTGTAAAGATTTATTCAGACGGGCCACTCGGTTAGTTGCTCACACGTCGCACCAAAATTACTTTTGTTGCTAGTATAATTATCAAGATCCTATGAATCAAACTAAGTAAGTATTATAATAAAAATAAATTATAAATATTGGTTTGCATCAACGTGAACACATAAGTAATAAATATGTGAAAATTGTGACCTGATTTATTCTATTACGTATATTTTATACTCAATTCACACATAAAGCATTATTTATACTTTTATATAAACTCCACTCCATTAGTAACTAGTGCATATTATTATATTGAGATATTTGAAGTGAAAACTTTGTTCACTTTGCGCTCTTTCTGAACAGTGAATGAAACCAAGCCATCGCGCTCGGACCGGTGATGCTAAATCGGGTATAGGTACTCCACTCAAGTCAGTTGGTGACGCTGAATCGCGTATACTCGACTCCAGTCGTAAGCTTCGACTTTTATCGTGTCACAAGCACACCCTCTTTTTTATTTAGACATTATTTTGGGCTCACGTTGTTTTGAGTAGACGTCATAAATACCATGTGTAGCCCATCTGAACCGAGCTTAGCAAAGCGATGATTTAATTGAATGTTAGTGATACTTTATTATCATCACATTGACTATCAATTAAATCGCTAGCACACATAATATTTTATATTGTATGACCTAAACGTTTATTACTGACATCATTTTAGAAGAATTCGTAATTGGTTATGAGAACATCATTAATAAAATTAAAAATTACTGAAACATTGTTTTAGGAAAGCTCGTGAGACCCATCTTGTCGTATATTGTATTAAAAGTGTATAACTGTATTGCAGTTTGAAAGCTCCCGTTTCAATATTTTTTTCCAAGGCACAGGAAAATTGACGTTTCTACCCAGTAAATATTTTTTTTTTTTTATTATTTTTTTATTTATTTATCACAAACACAACTATCATTACAGGCAATAATCCTAATGCGGTAGCGTGGTCTTTAGTAAAATCAATCATCAATTACAATTAACAAAGTTACTAATTATGTATTAGCATAACACAATACAAACAATATGTACCTACATGTCCGTCCTTTTTATTTTTTATTGGTTAAATACGAGGCTTTTGGCTACTTTTGTATAATTTTTTATTTTGTCTTTTTTTTGGTTGTGTGTGCGTTTTGTTTGTGCAGAATAAACAATTTTTCTTTCTTTTCTTCTTTTGGTATTTAAAAATAGGTATGTATGTCATCTGCTCATAGCAGGCCTCTGCTGCACATAGATCTTCGATTGCGTGCCTTTATTCAACTCCAGCAGTGTCATCCAGCCGCCTTTACATTCCGAATAAAATAAAACTCAAAACATTTATTTTATTAAAACATACTTGATGTGTAACATCTGACATAGACACTTTTGAGCTGTCAAGGTGTCCAGTCAGAAGATTTTATAAACTAGACTTTGCGCATAGGTATGCGCGCGGCTGAAATTGGAACTAATTTTATGCCGTCGTATTGTCGTTTTTAAGGTCATTAAGTATAGAATGAATGAATTAATTAATACTGATATTAGATTAATAATATTAATATAGGTTTAATATTTTAAATATTACACCAGCGCCACCAATCACGCGCAGACATATCTTGCACGCACTCTAGTTGCATGCCGAAGCCTACGTATGTACAATGAAGAAACACCTTTTTGCCTTTTTTTTTGTGTTCGGCTTCCAGTCAAACCGGATGCAGCTGGTTCCAAGTATCATGGAGCGACTATCTGTCTGACCACCAGAACCCAGTCACTGGTAACAGCACGTGTTGGTTCTTCTGGTTGTCAGACTTTTGGGCTTCTGCCAACTCGTAACGACTGTTTAAGATCCACGAATGACAGCCGGGACCAACGGCTTAACGTACTGCCCGAGGCACGGACGAGTCTCGTTAAGGAAAGATGGTCACCCATCCAGGGACCGATCGCGGCAAGTGTAGATTAACCTGATCAATCGACCGTGTGGCTGTTATTACTTAGCCAAGAGGCCGTTCATTCAAAATATTGTAGTAAAATCACTGCGACAATATATAAAGGGATCTGTACTACCTACGCTTAGCACCGACCTACATGAGCATCCTCAAAGAAGTCAAAGTTCGCCTCACAACCTTCGAAGTACCCAATCAACTATCTAACGAACTGGCATGCGAAATAAATTACATGCATTGAACATTGTTAATAAATTTAACCATGGGCGTAACTAAGAATATGTTTACGAGCCATATTAGATAAGTACATAAATATGTTTAGTATGTAATATATCAATTAACTATGTTAGTTACATTTACATACGGTACCTATATAATAAATTCCTAGCTTTATGTCTGTTAGAATATATGTATGTACCTAGGAGTAGGATTAGACTCTGTGGTAAGACTGCCTCTTTGGGCAAGTGGTAACTGCGCAAGCGACTACTGTGTGGACGTTCCGAGTTCTATCTCCTCCTGTTATTAGAGTTTACTGCAGGGAAAATCGGTGTAGCAGCCCTGACCTTTCGTACCAGGTTCCTCGTCATCATAATCAGCCTTTAAAGTTCCCACTGCTGGGACACAGACCTCCCCTGAGAGGTGAGAGGGAGTGGGCCGCAATCCACCACGCGGGCCCAGTGCGGGTTGGTAGATGTCACTTAATCTTCGAATTTTTGGTTCTAGGACATGAAGGTTGCCTCCCGTGCCCGGTTAATCAATAAAAATCAAAAGTAATTTATTCGAACTAGACTGAGAATCAGCACTATTCGCACGTCAAAATTACATAAGACAGTCCCCCAAAACGCCCGCGCTTCACCACTTCCTAGTGATTTAGCTGGGAAGAAGAAGTGGCGCAACAAAGTCCCCAGCAGCACAGCTGTCTATTCAGTGACAATGTCAAAAAGATCGCGCCCTATTAAATGAGACTTATAATATAAAGCTAACGAAATATGGGTATATTACTTTCACACCTTTGCCTAACCCTTAAGGGAATATAGGTGTAATTTTATGATAAACCAATTAATTATTACATTCTCATTTACATACACTATTAAAATACGTCGGCGGTTATTCCCGCTTGTTTAAAAAGTTAATTATACGCAAAGGTATGTCGTTGCATGGACCGGAACTGTCAATATTTAAATAATTATGTACTTGCACACACTTGGTTGAGTTTCGCTTGATAATTGTACCTAAAAAAAAATATTAATTTAAATTAAGAATTTAATTAAAATTATGTGACTTTTGAACATAAAAAGTCGTAACGGCCAACGACTATGTTGGGCTCAAAAACAATTTTGAATTAATAAAAATTGTCTAAGCACACTATTGTAATGAGTTTTCTGTGGGGTCTAAACTCAGTCGAGACCACCCGTAAATGTCATAGGCTAAGCTGGTTTTGTACCAGCCTGGTTTTACCAGGTGTGCGCATACGCACAGCATCCACCTGTGGGCATACTAATAAGATTAGACATTTTGAGCCTATTAGAAGAGGAATAATATTAACTAGACACAGATGAAAGAACTCTTGTTTAATGATTATTTGAATTTAATTTAGCTCCTTGTGAAATACTTCAAAATTATAGATTAGGTACTTAAATTAAAGGAGTATGTATGTAAGGATCGTAGTGGGAGGCGTTCTGTACATTCTGCCTACCCCCATGGGAAGAAGGCGTGTACGTAAAGATTATTGGACATTGAGACAAAGAAACAGGCTTCTTTATTATAGGTAGTATTATAGGTATGTACATAAAGAATATAATACAAACGGAAATAAAAATGCGTACTTTACATACCTAATTAAAATATTTTAAATAAAATCTCACAAGAATTATTATGAATAATATGTATAATAATGTTTGAAAATTCACACATTTTATTTGATCACATTAAATTGTAATAAAACACGTTTTTTTTGTACCTAGAAAAAAAATCTTCACAAATGAGTTATTTGGTCACTACCAACTCCATTTCAGTTTTATTTTTAACTTTACAAGCTACATTATTTTCAATTTAATATGTGGTAGGTGCATATATACGAATAAATAAATAAAAAACAAACTGCAGTGTATCGCCAAAAAAATTGCAACTCACTAACTTAATAATATCCCAACGAAATCTTTTCACACACCAACATGATTAAAATTTCATAATGACTTAAAAGCCTATTTGCATAAATAAAATAATACAAAGGAAAATTGCTTATTCCGTGCATCATACTCACTGACCTCTGGGCGTAATTTCGCAAACCCATGGCCGGGCATGGTCCCATGATGGTGTTGTAACCCTTTACAAGATGGTTGTGAAATTTTTGTCACTATGCCATGCCGGGATAATGGTAAATGCTTGTGCTAAGTGGATAGATAAACTGTGGGATTATTATTTGTTAACATTTGCGAGAATGTTGTCGTGAAAAGGATCTGCTGTTACGCAATTTTATGACCTTTTATGTGCTTCCCGGCTTTAGTAAATTATTTGAAAAATTTATGCTTGATCTATTGCAAAGACAATAGGGAATATGCATGTGATTCAAAAATGGGTCAAATATTTTTTTTTATAAACTAAATTACTTCAGAATTATGCCTCCATCAATATTTTTGAATAAAATTTCTTTTTAAGCGAGAAATTAATTTTTAAAATTTACACTATTACAATTGCTTTTTTGCCGTCCATTTTTTTTAAACTATTAATTGACGATGTAAACTATCGAATAAAAATACAAAAAAAATACATGCATATTCCCTATTGTGTGTTTTGAAAAACTGTCTTTGTTTCTTGTCTTTGTTTCAAGCCTTGTTTCTCCGAAGTGTTTGGAATTTAATAAACGTCAAATAATAATAAAAAATTATAAAAATGGAACATCGGCTTCCAAAAAAGCACTAAAAAGTGAAAAAAACATACAAACGAATTTACAACTTCCTCCTTTTTGAAGATGTCGGTTAAAAACAGTACATAATTCGGGTTCACAAGGGGTAATTTGACAACTGATGCTCCTGTTGAGCTTCTTGCACGTATCTTCGAGGCATAGAATTTACACGATGCCCTAAATATTTTTTGGGAATTCTCTAAGGGTTTGATTTGATTTGATTTGCATTATTATCATCAAAAAGAAAAGTCTTACTTCATTTTCCTTTATAGTCATTGTCTTTGTAGTCATTTTAAATTGTCCACCTATGCGCCTTTCCCTTTGAACCGACACGTGTAAATTTTTCCTAGTAAAAAAAAACAATGTTTTGTATTTTATAGTGATCTATGTAAAATTATAAAATTTATGCAGTCTATTCCTTGTGTTCATGAAATCTATAAACGTTCCATTTATTTATCAATCTCACCTGTTTTTTTTTTCTTATTTGCACGTGACGTTATAGAGGCTGACTTTTTATTCGATATTATCATTTACCTAATGCGTGGCAGTGTGACCTATTTGCAACTTATCAACCTATATGATATTGTTATCGAAATGTATCTTTTTTTTCTCCTTATTACTTTTATTTCTTAATTTATAAGTTTTTTTTTATTTTAATTTTAATTGTGTCTTACATAATTATAAAGAAATATTATGTTGAATAATAAATCACCCTTTATGTAGGTAAGTTAAGTGAAAGACTATTTCTATTTTGCAAACTTAATTTTAAGTAATTTATTTACAAACTTTATTTTCATATTTAGCCACAAAACTAACCCAACCTAGAGAGTCAGAATATTGAATGTAACTACTTTTTTCTCGTTCACGTTTACCTATAATATTCATAGTTATTCTCGTTTCGTATTTGGTATTTTATTTTAAGGAAAAATATTCTAAACTTCTCAGAATTGAAGTTAAATAGGATACAAAATATACCGACGAATAAAGATGGTAGGTATTCATTGTGTCACCTTTCGTAACTAATCTATCGCGAAAACTTTCAAGTTCCTGAAAGGTTATGTAGGTACACACGGCTACACATCAAGCTATACATTTCCAGTTTATGCTGATCTCGCATTGTATAGGATTTCCGTACAATGCGAGGTCAGCTTATACTGGAAATGTATAACTTGATGTGTAGCCGTGTGTACTATAATCTAATTAACTTTAGTCTAGTTTAAAATATATTGGGTGATACTGTGACGGTATCTACATGGCCACATGCGAACTACGCATCAAAGAATCGGAAATAATACCGATAGATTATAAACTAATGGTTCTCACAATCTTTCGATGACATACACAAAACTTGTAGGCAAATTGCCAAAAATGTGAACAACTTAACATGTCTGAAACAACGCCAATACAAGTATGACGAAAGCAATTATCACAACTTGAGTATTGGTGTAAACGCGGGGTAACAGTGTCCTTTTTCAAGTGGCAAAGTCGTCTATCTAGCTTGTAATGTCTCACTGCAGGGCAAAGTCTTCCTCCAAGCACATCTGTTCATGCCTTTCAGTTCTTCTGTGAACGAATAATGCATGTCAAACATTAGTGATGAACGAAATACCTAGATTTAAAAGTTATTCCTATGATATAAATTAAAAGTAAGGTATAATTTTGTATTATTATTGCATTCATTTAGTTTTTAATAAAACTCCAATAGGATTGATTAAAAAAAAAAAAAAGACCTGACGTCACACAAAAATCCTCACGTCACATAAATCCTGCATCGCGCAATTAAAGTTTACAACCTTCTGATTTAATTGAAAAAAAAACTAACAGCAAAGAATTTATTTATTCTTTGCTAACAGCACCTTATTGGACGTTATACCAATATAACATCACGCCTTATTTTCCTGAAGGGTTGGACAGAGGTGTACCTAGTTATAATGTTTAAGTCCTATGTAATAGGGGCGTAATGAAGATGATGATGATGGGGGATCAGAAATGAAGTTATCCGGAAAATAACCGGAGTAACCAAGCCTGCAGAGTAAGCAAGCTGAAGTGGCAGTGGGCTGGCCATGTTTGTCGAAGGACCGATGGCCGGTGTAGCAGTCGAGTCCTAGAGTGGAGACCGCGTATCGGCAGGCGTAGTGTGGGACGCCCCCAGTTAGATGGACCGACGACCTTTATAAGTTGGCTGGGACAGACTGGATGTGTGACACGGTGTTGTGGCGCAGCCTGGGAGATGCCTATGTCCAGCTGTGGACTGCGATAGGCTGAGTTGAATAGGGACGAGCCTATTGCCATCAACCGGGCACAAATCCAGACTCCGGGCTGGTACTGAGAAATTACAGATAGAAATACCCAATAACACTTTGCGCGACCTGAGAATCGAACCCAGGACCTCATGCTCAGCTGTGGCGCTTGCGACCAACGAGGCAGCAACATAACATAATCAGCCTATAATGTTCCCACTGCTGGGACACAGGCCTCCTCTCTATGAGAGGGAGTGGGCCGTAATCCACCACGCGGGCCCAGTGCGGGTTGGTAGATGTCACATGTCTTCGAATTTTTGGTTCTAAGACATGCCGGTTTCCTCACGATATTTTACGAGGCAGCAATACCTACTCCATATTTATATTGTGGTAATACTATCGTCCAATTAATTACTAAACAACCTTAGAGTAATTAATGCTTTAATAAAACAAAACTCTTTGCCTCAATAAACCAACAATAAAAAAAAATAGTTTACCCCATTTCACGGAACGTTACAGTATCAATTAAAAACCATTTAACTTCTATAAACGTTAAAAATAGCACAATTAGTTCAGTTTCACTTTCGAGCAGTTTATTTGTAAAGATTACGTCACTTGGTACTGTTCAGTTTAACCTTCGTGGTTAAATACGGATGAATAGTAAAGAAATTGTGGTCAGCATTGTGTCACGTCGATCTGGATATGGTTAAATTATCGAGGTTGTTTTAGTTTTAAATGTACCTAAAGATTTAGATTTTTTTTACTCACACTACACAGAAACACACACTTATACTTTTTTTTGTATTTACTTTTTACTTATTTTTTTTTTACTTTTTAACGTAATTTACCTGTGTTAGTTTTAACTTAAAGAATGGTAAAGATGTCTATCTATAACTTAACACATTTACATATTACTATTTTATTGGCTTTATTTTTACTAGAAAAATTGTTATCTTAGACTTTCCGAAACTATTGAATTGTGTAACTATTTTCTAAAATATTCTACTACTCATCATCATCTGCCTAGCCTTTTCCCAACTATCTTGGAGTCGGCTTCTAGTCTAACCGGATGCAGCTGAATACCAGTATTTTACATAGAGCGACTGCCTATCTGACCTCCACAACCCAGTAACTGGGTAATACGATACCCCTTGGTAAGACTGGTTGTCAGACTTTCGAGCTTCTGGCGACGTAACGACTGTCAAAGATCCGCAAATGACAGCCGGGACCAACGGCCAGTCACGGAGGAGTCTCGGTATGTAAAGATGATGATGGATCGACCCCTCGCGGCTGTTATTACGTAGCCACGAGCTCCTCCTAAAATATTCTACTACTACCATGACAAATCTTTTTTTTTCTGTCTCCTTGTGGGTTCCACCGCAGTGGGGTAAAAACCAACGCACTTAATGTTCTAAAACATAATATCATACCTATACAAAAATCAAAAATTAACATCCGCAAAGTGCGTCCGATTCTGAAAGCGTTCGCAATAAACATATCTCAATCGACCCTGAGAGGCGCACGTTATTGGACAAGCACAAGGAACACGGAAGCGGCTCTAAAAATTCACGACGCAAATCTGACGCTAGTAATTTTCGGTGAGTACGTGTCGAGTATCTTCCTTGTGAGGTCTGAGACGCACCGGTGTCAGAATAAGCTGCCGGAAGATACGAGTAATTATAAGTTTCGAATGAAGATCGTGAATCTGTTTTTGGAGGTTAGATGAGAGCGTGAATGTTTTTTTTTTGTTTGTATTTCAGTGTTGTGTTTTGATTGATTTGGTTTTGATAGGTGAAGGTGTGATATTGAAAGTCGTAACAGGTAGTTAGAAGCCCAAAAAGTCTGACAACCAGTCATACCAAGGGGTCTTACCCAGTCCTGATTAACTAGGTTGTGGAAGATATACTCAACATAGTTGGGAAAAGGCTAGGCAGATTGTAGTGAAGGTGTGATGAGAATGTCTTTTTTTTTCATGTTTTTTTTTTTTGTCGATTAAACTTTGTCCTTGCTTAGTAACAAACTTTCTGATTGGATTTACACAGCTTGTTGCTGCTTTCAATTACATTCTCTTTTGTCCATCACAAGCTGAATTGTCGTATAAAAATGAAAATACACAGGAAATTGTGTATTACAAATAGGTACTATCTTACTTATTACAACAACTTATTTCAACAGCAATACCTACTTTTTTTTTAACTCAAAAAATAAAAGAATCGCTCAGTGTGCCTCCGAGGAAAATCCTCAGTGCGCGTCGGGGCCTATTTTACTTGCGCGTGCGTCGCTCCACCGTCTGCGCAGTCCTTTGAATGACAAATTTCATTGGACCTTGAACATGTACATATTTTCCTCGTGCGTGATTCAAATGTAAAATTTTTATAAATGCGTTCGTTTTTGAGAATAGACTTTTCGTTGAATTCGACAGTTTGATTGAAGTAAAATAGATATTTATTACGTGCTTAGATTGACGTATGTATTTGTGCTAAAAAGCTATATAAGTTACGTATTATTTTTAGGAATAAACACACAAGATTCAAGTATTTTTTCCTAACTAGATGCACCTAAAGGTACCTACCTAAACGACGATTCTGCTATAAAAGGCAATAAATAAATAAATAAAAGGCCCATTTAGATATTACTAAGTTTTTTTCAAAATAAGTAAATTAAAATAATAAATAAATTATTATTAGTAATCGTAGGATACAGATGTTGCGAGCAGATGGTTTTAAATAAAAACCGGATCAATAGACAGTAACAAATAAATAATAAATAGTAGGTCGTGACCAGTTTGTGCAGAAAGATGATAAAAATTCTCTAGAATATAATAAAAACCGTAACAACTATTTTTCTTTTTTTTTTCTAGCTGACATAAAAATGAGTCCAGTTTTATAGTCAATCACCTGGCAGATCTATAAAATTTAATCTATTAATCTAAATATTTATTGGTATTTTTCTCCGCATTATCATATTATTATCAGTCCGTTGCCAGCTGTATGCGCAGCGAAGGACCAATCATTGTGATGATTTTTAGAGAAGGCTTATTTTCTACAGTGAAAATTATTAACAGCTGTAAGAGCAATAAGTACCTACTGAACATGGTTTTCATTTACAAAACCACTTCGTCTTTCAGAAGTATGTAGAAAGTAATGGCTGTACAATATAAGCATGATTTATTAAAATAGACATCTCGTACCAAATTACAACCACAAAAACCACTTTTATGCAGGTCCGGAGCAAGGAGCAACCGTATTCCAAGATTTTCAAAATCTCCAGGGTCATACATAGCTAAGTAGGCCTTTTTTTTAAGAGTGGGTAATCATCTAATGACTTCTCCCGCTCTGGGCGGAGCGGGAGGGCGTGCCAGACTTTTACTGACTAAAACCCACCCGTGTTCCTTCAGTTGCCTATCTGTTGCCAGAGGTCACAGTAACCCTTTCGGACTTTCCCACAACCCTGCCAGGCATCGGTCCAAGCGGACCCCGTCAGTTCTGCTGACATCTCTTTCAGGCGCGCGTGAAACACAACGCGCCGTCGACCCGGGCCTGAGCGCTTGCTTACTCTTGATTTTAATTCCGATCTATCGACATTGGAATTTTCACGTTTCGTACTCTTGAGTTCGACGCTAGCGCCAAATTGTATTCGAATTGCGTGTCCATTTTTGGGAACTAAGTGGAATCGGGATCGGGCTTGAGGTGCTACTCTTGACTTACTTTGACAGCCGTCTATTGCGCCAGTATTGCGTTGGGATTGTTTGTTGATTGGGATTTTTCCAATAACAAAAGTGTAACTTTTTAGAAATTGTTTTGCGTTTTATGTGGTTTTCAGCAATTAATAAGTACATAACATGGCAGGGTTGGCATTAATATACAGTGTTTTGCGTAATTCCCATAAAAAACAATTAAAACAAAGACGAGATGAGCGTCGGATGATGCGTTTTAAGGACGAAGCGTTTTCTATGAATGAAGACGAATTTAAAGCAAATTATAGAGTGAGCAAGGATTTTTTTGAGAAAATTGATGAACACATTAAGAGAAGAAGTGATATAGCACCATAAGGTACTTACGTATGTTGTCTTTGATACATTAGTTTTATCCCGTGGTTTTATCAATGGTATTATTATCATGACTTTTGTTTGGAAGATCTTATAACTTTATTAATACTTGTATAATTCTTGCAGGTTTTAGTGGCACTGTCTTTTTATACGACTGCGAGTTACCAAAATCTAATTGGAGGAACATATGGTTGCTATGTTGTTTATTTACTTAGGTACCACTTGTATTAGTAACTTAACGGAAAATAAATAATTGTTACTAAAAAACAACCACACGCGATCGATATCTTTACGCTAATGAACTAGCTAAACAAACTTGCATTTCGAATTCACTTTTTCTAAAACCACTTGACTTGACTTTGTTTTTGAAATTGGAGAACTCTCACGCCGCCTATTTTTTTTTGTAGTAGTTATAAGCAACGACCCTACCGCATGCAGCCAAAGTCATGGTAAATGTTATGATTTTAATCATATTCTTACGCCCAAATGAATTTAATATGTTACAATCAATCAATTAAACAACTGTTTATATCATATTTATTTATTAGTATTCTTATTTAAAGCATAAAGCATTTTAAAGCCCTATTAGCGGTTTATCGTAATGAGTTGAACACCACTATTGCAGGCCGTAACATAGCTAACTTCACGTGTAACAAAATAATCGCGGGGCAATCCCAATTTCAATCCAATGTTGACAATATTGTTTTCAAGAGTACCGAATCACGTGACTGCAGAATTAACATTGGAATCGTATTGGCTTTAGATTGGAATTAAAATTAGTTTGAAGAGTAAGCCCCCAGTCCTTTTCAGACGGCGAACTACCCATTGTTCACCGTCTGAGGAGGGTAGGCCTGTGGGGACAGTTCCCGTGTTTTTAAGAACACTGTATATACGTCTGTCAAAAATACTTCTAATTTTCTTACATTTTTGACATGATTGTGGCTGAGATGAGTTTGCGACTAGACTTTCAACGTTTTTAATTACGGGAATTGACCCTCTGGTGCCTCATAGTGCCTATACTTTTTCCTGAAGCTCTGTACTATCAATTAAAGCCAGGGCCGGCGTCGACATCAATGCGGCGGGTGGGAGGACAATTACAGAGTGAGCAAACATCTGTGCCCACCTAAATACCTACCGCGGCACTAATTAATTATTGTTATTACAAAAACAATGTAACTACACTTAGTTTGCACTTGTCCTTTAAAATGTGGATATGCGTTACTTAAATAAAAATGGGATATTTTTTTCTTTAACTTTATTTTATTTTATCTCAAAAATAATAACGAAAAAATAAATTAGCACTTCATTTGACCAATTACCAAACCATTTGCGTCGGATTGCTTAGAACATCATCAAACTAAAGCAAACCATTTATTTATACTTTTTTGAACAGAAAAAAATTAACAAAAAAAAAATTCACTGTACAAAACATATTTAGACATACACCTCTATAACTCCACAGACTCCACACCACTAGACCACTGAAAAGAATACCTTATCGGACATCCTATATATCTACGCCAAAAATTTAACGAAATTAATACAATATACACAATATTTTTTTTTAGATCCGGACTTTATTTCCTCTAGAGGGCGCCATTTTTAATTTAATGTGACGTCACATAGCCTATAACCGGCGGACGATCAAAACGCTTCCAACGATACCTTATTTGTCAAATTGTGATGAGCGGTTTAGAAGATAGGATGGAACAGATGAACATACATTCATACATACATTTTTTATTTTTATTTAATAGAATCCCTGATTAATCAACCATATTTCATCGTCCCATAACCTTAAGACGAATATTAAACTTAATCTTATTTTTACAAAAAAATATGGCTGCCCTATTCAAACGGTTGTAGGATAACGCCACGCTGATAGTACGTGGGCACCGATATGATTAATTGGTATGGGCTTATAGTCGCTTAATTGCTTGTTCGCTTACACTAACAATGGGTATTCAAGTGTTTATGGTAATCCGTTGTCTGTTTGTACCGCTCGTTATGTTTACTGAAGAGGTTTTTCTAAGATTTTGAGGCTCCCTTTCCATAAATGGCTGTGTTTTCTTTGAAAGAATCATCATGTTCCTGCAACTTGTCCCATGTTACTTGGGGTCAGAGCAACACGTGTTTTTCTCCTTTCTCCCCTGTCAGCCGACACTCTCGGCCCCATCGGCCATCTATTCTGCGAGCAATATGTGCACTGCCTACTGCCACTTAAGTTTAGCTATACTTCGGGCTATGTCGTTTACCTGGGTTCTCTCATTTACTCCTTTCGTAACATCTCTCACACAGTCCATCCATCTTTTCTTTAGACTTCCTCTCCCTCAACCAAAATAAACATTCGTCACTCTTATTCGATACGGTCATTTCTCTCTCCATATCACTGGCAAAATATTGGTGAATTTGTTCTCAGAAAGAAAGATTTATTTTTTATTTTACACAAATAAAACGCACATTACAAAAAAAATAACACAGTTATACTAAATTCAAAAGCCCAGTATTCGAAATAAAAATCAATAATAAAAATGATTATCAAATTATGATTAATGTTACTCACACTGGTGTTACAACCTGGTGTGACCACGAGTCCCACCCACACACATAAAAATATAATAAAAAATACAAATATATCAACATCTTTTAACCTATTTAGCTACAGCTACAGCTATTTCATACGGTGCGAATTCCTAAATACCTACGTAAGTACCTACACCAAACACCTAACTTCCTACATTTCAAACTCAACGAATAGCCCTTTCAATAGCTTAGTTTCCTTACACCACAGTGTCGTACGAATGCGCCTGGGCCGCTAATTATCCATTGAGTCGCGATAATATCAGACAGGGCGCTATTCACACCGTGAGCGTTCACACTAGCGTTCAATTAAACGCGATAGGTACGCAACTATTGTTTCTGCGGTGTAAGTGAAGGACTGAGCGGAATTATAAATAAAATACTAGCTGCGCCCCGCGGTTTCACTCGCGTAAGTCTCGATCCCGTGGGAATATCGGGATATTAAGTATCCTATGTGTTAATACAGGTTATAAACTATCTGTTTGCCAAATTTCATCCAAATCCATTCAGTAGTTTTTACGTGAAAGAGTAACAAACATCCATCCATCCATCCATCCATACTTACAAACTTTCGCGTTTATAATATTAGTTAGATTTTTGATTAATCCACTTTGCCCTACCTGTCATCATCCGGTGGCGTCTTGTTGTTTTTATGCTGCTTCAGAGACACCCCAATCTGATGCGAATAGTTTCTATCCCTTTTTTAGTGGGACACAGTGGACGACAAAATTGTGAACATTCCACTTAGTCCCACTGGTGCGGGCAAAATGCGATAATCCATGTTTTTTGTGGAAATAGCGCATCACTTTTTTTTTTTTTTTCAAAATCATTTGCGCTAGCGCAGGCTTTCAGCGTACACCAAAGAAAAATGGAGTACCAACCTACAGTAAGCATTGAAAAAACTAAATTATTTTCCAAATCGCTGTCTCTCATACCTTGCGACAAGGAACTATGAAAGTACTACATTTTATGTTTTCCGCGTCGTTCGTTAGTAGCCATTGAACAAATTGTCTGCTTGCTAATAGTACCCAGCGATGATTTAGAATGTGCGCTTATCATTTACATAACGAACTCCAATTAAATAAATTAATTCTTTTTGTTTTTATATAACAAAGGATTCTAATACAAAGAGTTTGAGATATGTTTTGTTTGTGTTAGATACAGTCGAGCTCTCATGTTATATAAAGGTTTTTCTCTGTAATTAATAAAAAAATGAATGCTTTCCTGAAAGTCTTTCAGCTGAAGGCCGTAATAAAAGGGCTTAAAGAAAGCAATAATATTGAAACTAATTTTTCCATCAATCTACGTACTTAAACTTATCTTACTTGTGCAAAAGAGTAGATTCTCCAAAGCAAAATGCTTTAGAGAATCTACTCTTTTGCAGAGTCATTTTTTGACAACCTACCTCAGCATATTACGAAGAAAACTTCCTGAATCTTCAGTACTAAAAAAACGAGAGAGACTAAATAATATTATATGATGTGTAAACATCCGACATCTTGGCTGACGGTATATATATGATACAATATTCATCATCATGAACATTATCATCATCCTGTTTACAACTTTTCAGAAAACATGGTTGGTTGGTACCTACCATCTGACGGCCAACTCCAGCACCACGCGCGCTCATTGTTCAAATCAAATACCGCTGCTTCCCCGGCTGCCTGTTACACACTTCCGTCTCTTTTCACGAAATAACTCCCACAGATTGCAGGAAAGCGAGATTGCATGAAAGTGAGAGGTAAGATGTTACACATAAAAAATTACCCTACTTTTGCCCTTTGCCGCAGTCGGGTAAAAAGGACCTGTATCTGCTAATTTAACTAGACACAAGATGTCAACACAACACCGAGATATTCCAATACAATAGTGACAATAACATCGAACTAGAGCAATTTATTCACCATTGAATAGAAACCAAGCATTTGATCGGACAACTTTATTATAGGCTTTAAGTGCTAACTCGATAATTATCTGTTAATAGTATTTTACATATTATAAATGTGGGGATAGAGTATGTGTAATATGGGCTTGTGGCTAAGAAATAACAGCCGCACGGGTCGATCGATCAGGTTAAGCTAAGCTTGCCGTGGTTGGTCCGTGGATGGGTGACCATCTTTACATACTAAGTTCCTTCGGAAAGCACGTTAAGCAGTTCCGTCTGGCAAACAATGTTGTAGAATAAACTAAATGTTGATTCAAAGAAGTGGATTTACGTCAACTGGTTGATTGGAAAAAGCCTCTATTTAATGGCAAAAGAAACGGCTCTTGATTGGATTATTATATCACTAGCTTTTGCCAGTGGCTTCGCCTGCGTGGTGTGTCGATAAAAAGTAGCCTATGGATACTTTGAATCCTGGGGAAGGCCCCAAGATTCAAAGTATCCCCATACCAAAAATCAGTTTAGCCGTGAAAGCTTTTGAAACAAAAAAATAGACACATTCGCATTTATAATATTAGTTAGGATTTCATTTTTGTAATTTCATTTTTGTAACTTTTATCGTCCCACTTCAGCAGAGCAAACCCCTTTTTTCTGGGGAATAAGTATTCAATTTTGTTTCTTAGTCATCATGCCAGAATTTGGCCAAGGCTTGCTACTTACAGATAGAATAGATAGATAGAAAGATAGATACTCTTTATTATTTATATATGTACACCATAAAAATTACATACATAAATTAGAAATAAAGAAAACACACACACTTATACATAAAGAAATAAAAAGTATGGGGAGATGTCTACTTAAAAAACGAAACACAATAAAGATATTGATTGATTGATTGAAAAACATTAAAATAATAATAATCTAATAACAGACTACCTCGTTGGTATAATGGTCGCAAGCGCTACTGCTGAGCATGAGGTCCTGGATTCGATTCCTTGGTCGGGCAAAGTGTTATTAAGTTTTTCTATTTGGAATTTCTCAGTAGCAGCCCGGAGTCTGGAATTGTGCCTGGTTGATGGCAATAAGCTTGTCCCCTATTACATAGAACTTAAAGGCTCTTACATACTGGCGCGACTCGCCGCGCGACGCGACGCCGCCGCATTGTACGCCGTGAAGTTTTCTCAGAAATTGTTTTGTTAAAATTCGCGTTCCGCGGCGAATCACGCCAGTATGTAAGAGCCTTAAACATAGCTGGTGAAATGTGTGTGAACTATAGGTACTTACACCTCTGCCCAACCCTTTGGGGAAACAAGGTGTGATGTTATGCAGACAGGTAATACCTAAGTCTTTTTCTATGCCTAGTAAGTACTCTTTATACAATTATTTAATATTCAGTCACTAACTATGATTTATGATAACACGATCACCTTATACAACGCTGATAATATTATGACGGTTCCCGTTAATTGATACACAACGTAATTGATATAGTATGCAATTGTTTCAGACTTAATACTATTTACTAGCATTAAATTAAGTGGTTCTAAGTATTAAGCGGGGCTTACATACTGAAACTAGGGTCATGAAACAGTATCCTGACAATTTTCGGGCTATAGGTAACTACCAACCGGTTTTTGAAAACTTGATAAATTCAACTAACACGCTCTCATATCTCATGTTAACTTATTAAGGTAGTGTTCGTCGAAAAGTAGCTCATTATGTTCTGATATCAGCTGCACGATTACTGACAAATGCATGCACTGACTGGACAGGTCCACTCTATCTATGTAGTTCTTTCTTCTTCTGACCATTTCAGACACCAATCTACATGGTCTTCACCAAGATTATGTGTCCTCTCAGTTTGTTTCGGCTTTTCTTGTCAGAGTAGTCAGATAGGTAACGCAAAAGGCAAAACGTAAAAGTGTATGTAACAATCTACTTAAAAAATATAAATATAAAATAAAATAAAATATATATATAACTCTACTTAATATATAATCTCTAATAATTATTTAGTCTATTATACTAATAGTCACAGTATCTTTACCTTTCTATTTCCAGTATCCTTTTTATAAAATAGTTTATATCTCTATTATTAGTATTCTTATTTTAGTTTTGTTAGTTTTAAGGCTCTTACATACTGGCGCGATTCACCGCGCGACGCGACGCCGCAGCATTGTTCGCCGTGAAGTTTTCTCAGAAATTGTTTTGTTAAAATTCGCGTCGCGCGGCGAATCGCGCCAGTATGTAAGAGCCTTTATATTTCACAAACCTACTTACAGAAATAAAATCGTTTATTATTTAACTGCTCAGATTAGTTGGCTGAAATTATTGTTATTATTTCTATAAATGACAGCATGTTAGTTGAATTTATCAGCTTTTCAAAAACCGGGGGTTAGGTAGTTATAGCCCGAAACAGAACAGTCGAGCTACTGTGTCACGACACTAGTTCCATAATGTAAGCCCCGCTTTAGAACAATAAAATGTGCCAGTTCAGCAATAAAATCGGTAGTCTTAGAATACAGAGGTTGGAATTATTAGATACGTGAATTTATGGATACTTCATACCTAATAAACATAATTATTTTGTCACGATGTAACTTACTTGAAATAATACTGAGAAACGGTAAAGGGTGAATTTTGAATTCTGACTTTGGGTATCATGACGTTCACTGAAACTCAAATATTATTTATCGTACACCCGATGGGATTTTCCATCGGCAAAATGTCGAACTTCCATAAAAACTTTCATCTTCAATTTACCCCTTTTATTAGGGAATGAATTTTCATAAATCCTGGCATAGTGCTGAATTTTGAAATGAAATTTTGCGTTGAAACAGTTACAAAAGGCACTGGTATGCAAAATTTTATGCTTCTATACCCAGTGGTGTAAGCTTTGTATTGCCTGTCAGTAAATAAATTAATTTAATTTAAGATTTTTATTAACTAGTCAAGCCGTGCGCCCGCCCAATGGTTTTCCTTCACCAAAAATATAAAAAATCTTTAAAAAAAAATGCTTTTTGAGTTCTTAACCCAACGGTTAAGGCTGTACATTGTTTCAGTGAATTTAAGAATTATATTAAGTTGACTAGGTTATGCCGACTTCATCCGCGTGAAATTTCGGCCCCGATCCAGCAGCACCGCGTCGGCGTCGCATCCCATCACCCACCCGCGCTATTACGTTTTCGCTTAGCGCTCTTTCAGATTTTTCCTTTTTGCTCAGCTCATATGAGTCGTAGCGTGATGTTACATAACCTATAACCTTCCTCAAGAATTGGGCTATACTATGCAAGTTTTTTTTTTCAAATCCGACTAGTATTTCTGAGTTTACCCCCTACATACAAACAAACAAATTTTATCTTTTTACAATATAATTAGTATATTAGTATTAGTAAGTATATTAGTATTAAAGAAGTTACTACTTTTAGTTCATGTTGAAAGACGAACATTTGAGTTTTTAGCGATTCAAGAAAAACCGCAATATTTTTTCATAGTTAGCACAGTACTTGTCAGTCATTAGCACATAACTATTTAAATGAACCATTCAAACTAAGCTCTCGCGTGGCTGAACTCCTTAAAGTAATTAATCAAAAATTTAAAAATAAACAATCGTTAAAAATTAATTGTTTATTAATTTAATAAAAAGTTAAGAATCCCAATTAAAATCGCTAAGTACTTATCTGTGTCTAGGTCCCAACAAAAATACCTACCTCTATAATTTTCTAACTGTGGACGTTCGAAGCAAAAACACTGCAAGAGCCATTTATTTTCAATGTCTATTAGCCAACCGAGTCGACAAAAACAAGTCATTTCTACAATTGAAACAAAAAGTTTAATAACAATATAATAAACAACGATACATAAATAAACACAGAAATCTTTGCTCAAGGCTCTTTTGATGATATATAAGACAGGCTTCATATCTGAAAGTATGGTCACCCATCCAAAACACTTAAATTTACTTCAAATAGTGCCCGCGACTTCGTCTACGATACAGGATTAAAAGTAGCCTATGTCCTTTTCCAGGTTATGGTCTACCCATGTGCCAAATTTCATCCATATCCGATCAGCCGTTTTAGCGTGAAACCGTAACAAACAAACTTACTGTCGCATTTTATAATATTAGTTATTTTATATAGGTTATTCAAAAGTACTTCGATAATCATTTTCTGTTATAATTTACATTGCATCGGCTCATTTGGTAATCAGTACATTAATTGGCACCCTAAGCCGACTTCTACGAATAATTGGTAAATTCTCGTAAATAAACAAAGTTGATAATATTTTTAAATGTTTTACCGGGTTCTAGTTTACATAAGCATAAATAAAATGACGCAATAAGTTAAAAAATAAATGTTAAAAATTCAATTAAATTAATTTCTATGGATTGTTACAATCATTGGTACTTAAGTATAGTAAATGGCATGGCGCGAAAACATCGTATAATACGCTTAAATTAAGTGAATTAATATAAATAGACAGAAACTTGCGTAAAACTTACCTAAAAATCACTTTTTACTTCGAAATCTAGCCACCAAACCTACAGTTTTTGTTAAATTTTATGTCACTCGATCAAACACATTTTTAAATGAGAGGGTAAAGAAAGATGGTGGACATTTGAGACATAAATAAATGGTTCCATTATAAGAAATTGTATATTCTTCCAGTAATTGTGTTGCTATAACATAAAAAAAAGAAAACATTCATACCACGCAGCATAAACTAGCAAAGTGCCAATCATTGGGGGGGTGCCAACATTAGTACTGTTTACCTAGTAAAAATTGGTTGCAATGGAATTAGAACTATGTAATGTATGACATTGAGTTTGTTGTTCTAAAACTTGATAATTATCTCAGATTCTAAATTCAATTATTTCTACTCCCCGACGCCCCCTCGTCGATTGTTTTTTCACTGTCACTGGCTGCAAAGCAGAAAAGAAAGGCTGTCTACCTCAAAGGCTACCAACCTTTCTCTGATTTACTTGCAATATATTACTGGAATTTCATCAACCTTTTCATCAGTTTATTTGCCAAAAAATTGCCAAATTCCGACTATCCAGGTAAGGAAGTCTTGTGTAAATGCTATTCTATTTTTGTTGCCATAGTGGTGAGGAAACTTTTCTTTTTGGAGTCTTTAATTTAATGTCTCGCTGGTGGTGGCGTGTGTGTTGGATCATTAAGTTCCTTTCAAAATGGTTGAGACGAATGGTGCTAATCCATGCGTCATGTTCGTGAACGGGCGCCATCAGTAGGGACTGGTCATCTCTTAGCTACTACGGCTTATTTTAATTTATTTTAATTTTTGAATTGTTTTGTATCTTTTTTATCTTTTATTTACGGACGCTTTTAACCTGCACATTTTTCTACATTATACTCACATGTATAATTCCAACATGAATGATGTAAACAATATATTGTAACAATATTCTGATTTAAAAGAGTGTCCGTGGAGTTTCTTGCCCGTTCTTCTCCATAGGAACTTACTACGCTTTGGAATGGGCCACTAGCTTCATCTTTCTGACTGACCGACCCCCGATTTCTGATTGACAATTCAAAAGTGCCTTTAATTGGTTTATTTGAAATAAATTCTTTGAGTTTTGAGTTTGAGTTTGCTTATGCCAATCGAACTTTGAAAAGACACTGCAACTGCTGGAATAGTCACAGTGGCGGGTTGGGAAGAGCCTTATTATTCTAACTTACGAAACCACTTGAAACGTTTGAGCTTTACCTACTTGGTCCTTATGTCAAACAAGACTAACATTATTAAAGTACAAACAATGTATATCGAAGCGCAAACTCGGTATGCAAATTATGTTAAAAGCCATTAATGTAAACATTGTAATTTGGTGCAAGTCTTAAGCAGATGAGATTATTGGTGCCATACTGTCTGGACACACTACAATAACAATATATTAAAACTAGCTAAAAATCTCTAATTTATTTACTCACGATCATGTTCAACTTACTTTTCGACTAACAACTTAATATATCATCATCATCGTTGCAGAATCCCATAAATATTTACTACTGAACTAGGACTGCAAATATATATTGCTTCATATGATCTGAAGAAACACGGAACTAGGATTATTGTTCAACAGGCGTAGCATGAGCACCGTTTTGTCGACGGAAGAGTAGACAAAAATGACGTTTCCTGTAGACAGTAGACAGTACGAGACGACAGCAAAGTAGAAAGAATCAACTGCACTTTTTACGAAATTCACTCTTTTACATAATTCGACTCAGAGTTCTTTGTTTTGTGATAGGATTTATCGGTTGTCAGTGTGATTTTGACAGTAAGGATAGAAAACTTTCTTCCGAAATAGTCTACATATAAAAAGACGTAGACAAAGATAGTTAGAAATGAAAGACAAAATGACAGATTGTAGAAAGATTTCTACGGTGGATGTCAAAAATGAAGAAACGAACCGTCACTTTGTATAGAAAAAGCTATGTCTATTCTTCGTAGAGATAGAAAGCGCCATGCTACGCCTGCTGGTTGATAAACAGCATATAAGTACTGTAATTAGCAGACTGGACAACCCTCATGCTCATTCTCTAGAATATTCCCTTTGGACATCTTCAAGTAACGCGTGGGAGTGCTCTATTTGTATCAAAGGCTGCTCAAGAAACCTAACACCAATATTACATAATAATAATGTCAACACAATACTTACCTATAACTTCTATAACTATCTCAAGCAGGAATTCTTAGCTTGGCATTCAATTGAAATAAACCAGTGTACACTATTAGCATTGTTTATCTGGTATTCTTAAAATGTAGAATGAATAAATTAAACATTAATAAATACTGTCCATAACTTGTAGTTATAACGGGAATAATTAATTTTTGCAGCAAAAACTTACTGGTCCGACGCAAAACATACGGTAACTACTGTATTGAAAAGGTGCGATATGTATGTGTCTGCCTTGGTGATGATGATCTGCTAAGACACCCTACAACTAGAATTAGTTACTGACTAGATTTTTTTTTGAGGGTTGTAATTCCTCAAATGACTTCTCCCGCTCTGGGCGGAGCGAGACGGCGTGTCAGACTTTTACTGACTAAAACCCAGCCGTGTTTCTTCAGTTGCCTGTTGCCAAGGTCCCGGTATCCCTTTCGGACTTTCCCGCAACCCGGGCAGAGGCTAGACTTTACATACATTCCAAAAGGTTCGACTGTATAATATATTTCACAGCACACAATATGGCATGGTGAAATTTTCTAACCCGATATATTTCATTCGTCTTATTCCGTGTCGCTTTACCAATGTCCTTTTCTCTTTTAAGCACCTACTTTAACTTTAATTGTGGTGTAGCCATTATGGACATCATCATTCTCCTGCCCTTATCCCATTTAATTTGTGGTCGGCGCAAGATGTCCCTTTCTTTCATAATTCTCTATTAGCCGTCATCTCGGTAGTCACCCCCTTTCTAGCCATATCATCTTTCACACAGTCCATCCATCGTTTCTTTGGTCATTACGAACACAATAATTATATTTTTTTTTAAATATAACATGGTTATGGTTCTGTCTTGCGTCTTTACATTTCAATCTCATCTATATTAACTCTCAGAATTGCGAAACTCAGATGGCATTCACCCCAAATGTAGCAAGGAAAAGGCTTGGCCTGCTATACGGATGTACACGCACTTCTTTCAATATTATCCTCATCATTATTCATGGTACTTTCCTGCTACTCCTCTTCCGCTTCCTCCTGTGAACTGCTCACCACCATAGCCCGATGGTTACAAATAGTTGAAGACAAAGCCGAGGCCTTGAGGCAATTAATTAGATTCAGTGCGTCGACATGCATAACGTATGCTGAACCGTATATTTATTGATATAAAATTATTTTTAAGTCCGATACTACTATGTTGTGGTTACCTTTAAGTGTTGGTACATAAGTGACTCTTATTGTCAATTTTCCATAATGGACATTTCCAGAATTTCCCTCTTGTGTCAAAATCTTTCGTGTTTCCCTTCATTTTCTTACAACGTTTTTTGTACAAAGATAACAAATTTTTAACCTCTGCTTTTGTGTCTATGTTGTAATCAGAGATATCGGTATCCATCAGATATCGGAAGTTCTCGAAGGGCGTCCACTTTAATCAATCCGCCTAGCTTTTTCCCAACTATGTTGGGGTCGGCTTCCAGTCTAACCGGATGCAGCTGAATACCAGTATTTTACATGGACGCGACTGCCTATCTGACCTTCATAACCCAGTAACTGGGTAATACGATACCCCCTTGGTAAGACTGGTTGTCAGACTTTCGGGCTTCTGACGACCCGTAACGACTGTCAAAGATCCACAAATGACTGCCGGGACCAACGGCTTAACGTGCTTTCGAGGCACGGAGGAGTCTCGGTATGTAAAGATGGTCACCCATCCACGGACCAACCCCGGCAAGTGTAGCTTAACCTGTTGGATCGACCCGTACGGCTGGTATTACTTAGCCATGAGAGAGCGTCCCCTGTAATATACCTATATTAAACGACCGGAACATGGCTGAATGGGTATATGAGTAAAGGTCGAGGAGGTCAAAAGACAAAAATCTACATTTTTACAAGAAACCGATAAAACCAAACCCAAGAAAGGAAATAACGAATTCCCAACATCTGGTCGAAATGTTACACAATTTTCAAGTAAGAATCTTACCAAGTACAGTATGAGAAATTCTCACAAAGAAAAAATTACGTATTCCATTCAGCGCAGACCGCCTAATTTTAGACGCATTATTAACGCATTGCAAGGTCTTCCTTTGTGTACAACAGAAGTCTATTGTGCCTAGGCATTAATGTGCTGGTCTAACAATTTCAAGGGAGTCATAATTAGCTAGACTGTGATTGACTTGTTCTTAAGTACCTACTTGAATGTAGCAAATAAAACTTAGGTAATATAAATGAGTTAAAAGTTGTAGGTGGTCTTTGGTCCTTGATGTTTACCGCAACTCTCAATTCTCAATTTAAAATTTACACGTGATGAATAATTTCATCACGTGCAAATTTTAAATTGAACTAAATAAATTTCTTAAACCGTAATTTCTTAAACAATTCCAACTGTGGTGAAAACGACTAAAAAAGATGAAATTTGGATTCTGCCTTATCAAAATACTTTACCCTAATAACATAACATCACAACACGCCTTGTTTCCCCGAAGTGTTGGCCAGAGGTGTACCTATAGTACACCCACATTTAGCCAGTTATGTTTAAGTCCCATGTAATAGAGGGCGAGCCTATTGCCACCAACCGGGTACCAATCCAGGCTCCGGGCTGGTACTGAGAAATTCCAGATAAAAAAATCCAATAACACCTTGCCTGACCTGGGAATCGAACGCAAGACCTCATGCTCAGCAGTAGCGCTTGTGATCACTAGACCAACGAGACAGTTAACGAGGTACTTTACCCTACTGTTTTTAAATATTTATAAAATGTATCTAAGCAATTCAGAAGTGGGTATAGATGATTTTATGGAATTGCAATGAAAGCAAGAAAAGTTACGCGCTTTCAAAAAAGTATTCAATTATTGCTAAGTTTCATGCATGCAGAATTTCTATCCAATAAACCAAAACGCTCCAATTAAACAAGTGAACAATATCAGAGACACTCGAACGCGGCGCAAACGTATCTATTTTACCATTAAACCGTATAAATTGCTGTCCCATGAATTAAACATTTATCAGGATATTAAAACTAACGCGAATGCAAAACGGAAACACTAGATCACTTCGATACGATCGACAAACCAAAACTGCACTTGCCGTTTTTGGGCGACAGGTGGCGCTTGCGACTAACTCTAATCACGTACTCTCTAACAATGCAACCTTACAATCGAAACAAGCGAAAATAATCTCTATAGACAAAGTATTAGAGGTGAGCGATCCATTTTCTGTGCGCAAAAATGTACCAGGACTGCATAGACGTAACCTTGGAAAGTCGGGGTATCGCAGCATATTAATAACGTATCATGTATGCAATCACCGTTCAGAAGACATAGACAGCAAGGTGGAAGAAAGGGCATGGTATGTCAGGTAAACTCAAGGCCGACCACTCCGTATAAGCCAACTATATTATGTACTACGCTATTTAGAGGAAATCGCGGCACATATTGTACATACTACACTTCCCCGCATTATAGTTAATTGCCTGCAGTGTGATGTTCTCTTAGAAGGTAAATAATGTTTAAGTACGATCCGAGGTCGAGAAGCTTCTTTTCTAAAATGTCAAGGGTTTCTCTCTAATCTTCATTAAGCGTAATAGTTATTACAGACGGGTTTTTGTTACATCGTCTACAATTTATTATTATTGTAATGTATTATAATAATTTTGTCAGATTTTCTGATTTATATTTTGAAGTGTCAATGCCAATAGACGGCTTCGCGACTTGTGTCGCTTTGTTCAACAAAATTGACGCTATGTTGCGTGTAGGTAATGTTTTTCACAAGTTAATATTATTTACAATATTGTAGGTACATATGATACCTCTATTTACTTGGCTGTCATTTCAAGATTTACTACGTTGCGCATATCTTACCGTACTTAGGTTCCATCGTTATTTTATTAGAATACTTAATAGTTTAACTTTTAATCATCTGCCTAGCCTTTTCCCAACTATGTTGGGGTCGGCTTCCAGTCTAACAGAATGCAGCTGAAAACCAGTGTTGGAGAGGAGCGACTGCTTATCTGACCTCCACAACCCAGTCACTGGGTAACACGATACCCCTTTTTAAGACTGGTTGACTTTCGGTACGTGATTATGATGTTCTAGTGTTGACAAAGATATTTTTAGTATTGCTGCCCCATTCCTACCTTTATCCCAATTGATTTAAAGCTATTTTCGCATCTATCTCTTTCATCTGCCATCTCAATGTTCATTTCATTCCTTGCCTTATCAAATCTTAAAAGACCTATCCATATTTTCTTAGGTATGTCTGTCGTTTGTTACCTACATTTTAATACATTTTCATTGAATATCAATAAAATTATCCTTTGAAATTGAGAAACAGTTTTACACTATTAACACCGCACCTTTATTCATTCCGACTATTTAAATTCGGATTTAACTAAATTGGATTGAATTGAAACTATAACGAAATTCAGACCACGTATTCAATTTAAATTGAAATCAAATGAAAAGAAGTAATCGACTCTAATTCTATGACTATCGAACCTATTAAGCAACCGAACGTTTTATAAAAATGATGAGCTTTATCTTCCTTGTGCTACCTTTTACATAACGTTAGGCAGAGGTGTATCTATTACACACCCACATTAGGCCAGTTATATTTAAGCTCGATGTACACTGGGCACAAATCCAGACCTAAGTTTTACGGGTGACGAATAGGTGCATTTTGACACCTGTTTAATACTACAGATAGATGACAGGATGGTAACAGGCAATTCGACAATTTTACAAGTTTCTTTCATATATTTTCTGCTTTACTAAACATCACCTGTCGTGATAATGTGTCAATTTTGAACTTTTATGACAAATATGTAACATTGTCAGGTAATTTTCTTTGTTCAGCTATGTTGAATATGGCCAGAGCCAGACAGCCATGTGACGGTATCTCTATCGCCACATGCGAACTACACATCAAAAACCTGACGTCACATAAAAATTCCTGACGTCACATAAATCCTGCATCACGCAATTAAAGTTTACCGTGCAGTGGACATATATACAAGAACTCAACATCAATCGTTGGGCAGTTGCCCACCAGACACAACACCCGTCTGGTCGGAGGATCCTCCCTTTTCTATGGTGGATGAGTGAACTTTAAACCCTATTCCTCATACCCCTAAAGCCAAATTGGTAATGGTGTTGCGATGATATCGACCGACCTCTTCAAATCATTTGACTCGATAAATCACAAAGGCCTTATCAAGAAATGATATGACGGAGGAGCTCGCAACAACATCATCAAGATCATAGAGAACTATCTCTCGCACCGAACCACCAGAGACAGATTTCGCACAACTACTGGAACAGAAAAACCAGTCCCTCACGGGGTGCCCCAGGGCTCGATCCTCGGGCCGGTTTTATTCAACTTATATGTTTCAGACATACCAAGACAACGCATAGCAGGTCAAATGCTCTCACAATATGCAGAGCGGACGAAATAATCGACTACTACAAGCGATGGGGATTGCAATGTAACGTCGACAAAACTGAAAGCATTATGTTCTCTAGCAAGAAACCAAGAGGAAGAAACCCTAACACAGGCTACAGAAATCACATCCGATTGAAGGGAGAGTCTATCGAGTACAAGAAACAAGTTAAATACTTACGCGTAACGCTCGACAAAAACCTGTCAATGAATCATCACACAAAAGAAGTTGTTAAAAAGTTGTACTCATTGTACAAGCATGTTTGCTCCCGATCCTCGATTATGGCGTCGTGCAGTTACTGCCAAGGTATAGCAAAAGCAACCTTCTAAAAATCGAGCGCCAATGCAGAATGTCGCTAAAAGCTGCTGGAGGTTTCGACCAACGATTAGACACCGACACACTGTGGGAGATGCTACAACAATACCCCTGGCACATCAGAGCCCACGAACCACATCGCGATATGATCAACAAACTCCAACAACTGGCGATCACCGGTCTAGAAGATCCCGGACCCGAATACACGCGATACGGCCACTTTAACCCAGCTTTCTTCGCCCATAGAATAGGTGAAATTGAATATGTACATAAAAAGGAGAGAGAAAAACCGCTCCACAAGCGAACGGCCCTCCCGCGAGAGCGTAGGTTTTGACCCGTAGAGTCACACTTAGATAGTTATTAAATGCAGGTCTAAACTTGTTGGGATTATAAATCCACAAACCTTATTTTTTGTACTGTATACACTAAAAATAAAGTAAGGAAAGATGACAGAAATAGGTTGCAAAAGATCCTCCACAGGACAAAATGCGCTTAGAACTAAACACCATAACACTTTACAGTACTTTGTTAAGTGACATGTCAAAATTCCTAACCGAGTAATAAACAATATTCTATTCTATTCTATTAGTAATGGTGTTGATGGGTCCTAACAATGGAAAAAACAACTGACAAACACTGAGACCCGGGAGAAATAGTTATTTGTGCAACAAGAGAGCAAAGTAGACTTTTGCTGCGAGTGTTGATTTTGAATCTCGAGTAAGCGAAGGATTCTAGGTTAGAATCCTGAGCACAGCGAGGGATTCAAAGACACGAGATGCAAATAACTTTGGTCTGGTGTAACACATACAACTTTTCACCTCAGCAGCGAGAAACATGTTAGGATATTAGTACATATTAGGGGAACATATTAGGGGTTTAACCGTATAGTTCGGAAGCGCCCCCGATTGGACCCCAAAACTCAAACCTCCGCTGGCTCGGTAGCGGGTCCCATTGGATTCTAGAATGACGACATACGACACTACTTGATTATGTAAATATTTAATAATATGCTACCCATCAAATCTTATAAATGTGCGTTAATTAAGAGAGTTTGATAAAAACTCATTAAGTTAACGCCATTAAATCTTTCTTAAATAACGCGCAAGTTAATTAATTTACCTTATATTGTAATTCAAGACTGTCAATACGATAATCGCCATTTTGATGACAGTCATGGTGGTCGAGGCTAAAAAACATAAAAATTAGACATTTCGAACATCCAAATTCCACCACAGGGGCAGTGAATCCATTTTTCAATTATTAAATAAATAGTGGTAATGAAGCCAATCGTGCGTGTCATTTACTTACTTTTCACAAATATCACTCATACACATGTGGATACGATTTAAAATGTGACAAATATTATTCAAAATATTATAAGCAACTAGACAATGGCCACATCTTAACATAATATATGAACGCAGGTCCAATAACACGTATACATTCATTACCACTACTCAATTTGTGTTCAAAATCGCCAAACATTTTTTTTTTATTGTTATGATGTCCGAAAGCGATTATGCCAAACGATTTTTTTTTCACTTTCGATCTTCTCGATTTATTGATATGTCGAATGCTGGAAATCGATACTTGAAAATTAAAATAAAATTGTTTTAGGCATTAAATATGTACAATAAGCACTGTCTATAATAATGAATTATACTTTTCTAATGTCATTTGAATCGTTTTTCAGACATTTTATTGAAACCTTTATAATTATTCTATTGACTCAACAGACAGGACATAAATAACCGGGATAGCTAGGTATTTTTGAATTTCGCGCCGAAATGTTTCTTTATTTGAATTTAAATTTGGAATGCACTCGCTCTTCAAAATTACTTTAATTTATTGGACAATTTTATATTGTGGATTTTATTTTTGATACTTTCTGATAGTTTGCTACAGAATGCCCAGTATACATTTTCAGGTAGGCTTAACAAAATTTTGTTTGGGAATGATGATAAATGAATTCTTTTAATTAGTAGGTGTTCCGCAAACACTTTTACATAACATCAATATTTTTTGTTAGTTGTATGAGCTTGGTAGTTTTTGTTTTTAATAGGTTATTTGAGTAATAGAAAAAATCAATACTTTAGAAGATGAATGCAAAAACAATTGAAAGTAAAAAATCGAATCTTGTGAAAAAAGTTTCACTCTGGAATTCAAACTGAACGTTAAAACGGCAATTTCATATTTACTCATTTTATTACCTAAAGGTAAAAAGTACAACATGGTACAATTTTATACCACATGTATATTAGTATAACGAACAATATAAAAAATTTTAAAGTTAAATTATTACATTTAAAACTTTAACAGATGATGAACCTTAACAGATTTGCAATTTTACGGTTTTATGTGTATCCGTACGTTTTATTGTTTTTTTCTTTTTTGGGCCTACCTACATATCGAAATTAAAATCGAACTTCGAATCGACTTTTACTTCGATATGAAAAAATCGAGAGGTAGAAACCTCTCGATTTTTTCATATCGAAGTAAAAGTGACAGAACAAAGTGAAATTAAAATCTTTCGAATTTTGTGAGTTAACCCATGACATGTTCTCGGCATTTAGAAAAAAAATAATTAAAAAATTACTTTTTCTCACGCTCGCAGCAAAATCGAATGTTGCTCACTGTCTGTGGACAGCAAAACCTGCTTGTTTGAGGTGCTGGATTGAAAAAGGCATTTTCATGTCAAGCCCACCGGAGCAGCTGATGATAATAATATCTAAGATTTCCCGTAAATGGCATCGGTTAACGCTTTAACAAGAAACTTAGTCCAAGTTATCTCACATTACCTTAGCTATGTAACGACCAACACATATAAGCCTTTACATTAAAAAACGTGCATTGTGAAGGTAAATAACTTGTACGACAAAGTAAATAAAGTATTTTCTAACATCTGTAACAGTGAATAAATTATTCACTGTTCAAATCAATTATTTGTACTATTCAATAATTATGCTGTACATTGCTATCCTTTGCTTGCAGTATCTATAGGGAAAAACTATGCTATGGTATGGAAGTGTGTACACTCGTCGATTTATTTATATGTAATTTACGTAAATAATAGTAAGTAATAAACATGGTTATGTGACATAATATGGGGTAAACAAAGACGATGGTCAATGTCAGTTGTCGTTTGAGATTTTGTGGCTATTTCTTATGTAAAGAAATTGTATTTTTGAAACATTATCCTTGAAACCAGTGGTTTGGTGTCATTTATAGAACGTAAAATCAATGGTTTTTTTTTTAAATTACCTTTTCCTACAAGGGTATTTTACCCTTCCACCCTATGCGCTAGGGCAAGGAACTTGCTTCTCAACACAGGCGAGGGCGCGGGACGTGACCTGACCGGCCGCAAGCGTGACCCCTCCCTCAATCAGTCAGCTGTTTCGCTAGCGAGCACGGTGTCGGATAGAAACTTTTTAAAATCTTTTAATGAAAAAAACGTTTTTTATTTGTTGTGACTCGGTCTTTTATTTTCAAATGTAAGTCAACTACCCATAGTTTGAATGACAACGGTGTTTACCCTGACACCTTGTATTCTATTCTCATATTGTATGTTTAACTCTATTTAAATTAGTGAATTGTTTTTTAATTTATTTTGTTTCTCTTCTACTCATATACGCGTTGCCTACATCTCTTTTATCTATTTTCATATCGCAGGTATGTCCTGTTTCGTATAAGGCGGGAGGAAACGCCCGGGTGTCACCACTGTGTGGATCGCCCGGAGGACACGGTGGAGCATACGGTGGAGGTCTGCCCCGCTTGGGCGGAGCCCCGCCGTGTCCTCTTGGAGGCGATTGGCGGCGGTGACCTCTCGCGTCCGGCTCTGGTCCAGGCCATGGTACGGAGCGAGAGGGCATGGGAAGCAGTCACCTCCTTCTGCGAAGCAGTAATGCTCGCGAAGGAGGAGGCGGAACGCGTGAGGGAGAGGCAAAGTTTGCGCCCTCACGCCCCTAACCGCCGCCGCCGCTGGAGACGCCCTGGGCGTCGGGAATCCCAGGCGGATTCCCGGCCACCATAGGCGCGGGCTTGCGGACGGCGAGCAATGGGTAGCTCGCCGTCCGATCAGGACCAGGCCCGGGTCGATGGCGCGTCGTGTTCCACGCGCGCCTCAAAGAGATGTCAGCACAATTGGCGGGGTCCGCTAGGACCGATGCCTGCCAGGGTTGCGGGTTAGTCCGAAAGGGATACCGGGACCTTGGCAACAGGCAACTGAAGGAACACGGGTGGGTTTTAGTCAATAAAAGTCTGACACTCTCCACCCAGAGCGGGAGAAGTCATTGGATGATTTCCCACCCTCAAAAAAAAAAAAAAAAAAGGTATGCTCGAAGAGATTTCTTTAGAAATAAGCATTGCCTTTATACGTATTTTTCTGTTTCTTTCTTCTTGTCTGTATTTATATGTGTGTACATAAATGGTTAAATAAATAAGTTGGAGACTGATAGAGCAAAACATATAAAGTGGTTAAGGGTGCGTTTTGGGGGACTGTCTTGTAATTTTGACGTTCGAAAAGTGCTGATTCTCAGCCTAGTTTGACTAAATGATTTTGATTTGCTTTATGTACCTACTACTTTATAAGTTTCTTATCTTAACTTATTTTTGACCTAAAAAAATATAATTAAATAATATCAGTAGGTTCACATCCTTCCTTCTTTAGGCATCTTATGAATTTGGCATCGAAGCAATAAAATTCAAAACATAAAAAAGACGTCATGTCCACTTACGCCCTTCCATCACGTTACCCCATTCGTTGACAGCGTAAACAAACAATTTACCACCCCACTGTACTCAAATACGATTGATTGCGACATACCAACATTCATACAATTACGGGCCATTACATCGCTCCATATCCACAAGGCCGTCGTCGTGTGAAGTCGACGTCTGATGCGTTAGTACAGACGAGGAAAGAATTACTAAATATGTTTTCTTTGTGACAGTACTATATGTGCGCAGTATGGTACTAAAGATTGTTGTAGCCAGACGTATGTCCGTAGTATGTTGGTGACGCCATCTACTGCGTTAGATACTGTTTACATATTAATTTTGTAACTATGTGTAAGGGGAAAAATATGTAGTAGGTATACGATGAAGGAATTATGTCAGTCTTCATTTTCTATTGTTGTTAACTATACTAGCTGCAGCCTACGGCTTCACACGCGTGTACCCTATATTTTTCATTTTGAGAAGTGCTATTTTAGAATTGCACATTTTGCGAAGTGCACATTTTGCGAAGTGCACATTCTGCGTCAAACCCATTACAAGTATCTGCCAGTCAAAATCGGTACAGCAGTTTCAGAGACTAGCCGGAACAAACAAACAGACTGATAAAAAAATTATAAATTGTTTTTTTATATAAGTACCTACCGTATATACTTTCATAAATATGCACTTAGTAAAAAGCCGTTATTTTGATATTACAAACAGCCACTTGAATTATTGATTTGTATATGTATATAGTATTGTTTGTATTTTGTATAGATGTAGTTTTAGCCAATGCACTCTAGATTTTTACTATTCCCATTAATGGTCGGGATTGTAATATGCTTGCTTACTTTTCTCTCTTTTTTTTATCTGAACAGCTCAGCCTTCTAAATATCATAAAGGCAAGTTTCAAGGGATCTTGCCTTCCAGAGGGCCTAGACAAGTGACAATCGCTTCGCGCTTGACGTAAGCTTTTCGATAGCTTATGTCAGTTCTATACATTTTTGCCTTTTCCATCATCGTTATCGCTGATAGAATGTCACTTTGTCTAGGCCCTCTGGTCGTAACCTCGGTCTTATGAAATAGGTACCAATTAAAGCAAAGAGGTATTCCATTCTTCCCACATGGACCAATAACCTGGAAACGACTTCAAGAATTTGAATGAAACCGACCCTGTCAAGCTGTCGCAATTTGCCCGCAATAAAATTAAAGGAACCATTAACTGAGTAAATAGTAGTAGTTTACCCAATACAAGAACTACAAACTAAGAAGGACATGACCAATTTCATTTGAATGGAAGTTTTAACAGTGGACAGCCAGTGGACGTTAGAAATACAGTAAATAATTTAATGAAAGAGCTCTCGAGATTGACACACAATAGATATACCTAATGACGGTAACAATTGTGAAATATTTGCCAATATTTAGAATCAATATTTAGTCATTAAAGATTTGAGAGGATAATTTGGATACTGCCTTAAAAAAGACACATCAGAAGGCTCTCGTGCTTTAAAAATGTTCAAATTCGAGTCGCAATCTCAGTCAAAAAGTTGGCAAATAATTAGAGGATTTTTGATGGGCCATAAAGACTTCAATAAATACAAAAGGACATCATTCAGTGTCCATAATTTTTTTGGGATAAATATGAAATGGCAAAACAAAAGAATATGTAATTCTCTTCAGATAACTAAGAAATTCGTAGAATTTAGTCGAGCGCAGCGTAGATTTAGTGGCATCATACCAAAATTATAATTTAGTTCATATTCAGCTCTCAAAAATTGAAGTTTTAATGAAACACTATTTCTTTGATCGTTTCAGTATGTATAATGTTGTATTTACGGGCTGACGACCTCCTTAGAATAAATAAGTTGATGATACATTTGTTTTGTATTAAGTCATCGATCAGTTTTACTTGGTGTAAATAATGCTCAGTTTTGGTTGTCTCTAGCTAGAAAAACCATTCTCCTCCTTGTCTGTTGATGGGTGTCTAGAAATTAATTGCCGAATTCTCAAACGCAAGTAATTTTTACGTTGCCTAAGGCTCATGCTCAAGATCTTCATGAGTAAACCTTTAATATTTCGGACGTTTTTTTAAATATATCTAAAATTTCAAGTAAACTCTCTGTTGGGTAAAGCTTAATTTATTTTTATTTGGATAATAAACATTTTTAGAAACAATTCCATTTGTCTTAAGATAAGCCAAAGTGAGATTTGCGATGCACGATGCGGACCACACTGTAACGATTTCGTCGTATGGACGAACACTACGGACGAAGACTGCGGCGTCGTAGTAACGGTGCGGCGCCGCACCGTAGGCCACCAGTGGGCGAAGAGTACAATCTGTCCACTCCGCTGCCACCCCGCGTCGTCTCACCTAGTTGAAGTCCGGTGTACGTGCGGTGCGACACTGGAACGCACCGCGTGATATACCATGCTACATGGAAATATCCATCCATTTGCATGTAGGACGCCGCTGCAGCACAACACAGGCGCCGCGCCGTAGCAACACTGCATCGCGAGAACCGGCCCTGAGGTAAAGGTCCTGTTCGCAAATAAAATTCTCCCATGTTAATCAACCTGTTTACCAATAAAAGCGGTTACAACCGAACCATGTAGGTATAACTGTTCCAAAACATATATGAGCAAAAAAATAACCTCATAAATCAAATTATTTAAATAAAATGTTCATAAATATAACATCTCTAAATTACTTCTCTATTACTTAATAAGGCAATAATATAGTTGTTTGACGAAAAGGTCATTGAAAAATGTATTTCTTTGTATGGTTGACTCACTTCCGTAAAGTCTGCTTTAATATCATTCTGATGATCTTTTTTGTGTAAAATTAAAACCAGCGAAACAACATTTTATTCTTGAGAATATCATTTGCTAAATTAGTCATAGCTTTGGACTCATACGTTGGTCTGGTTTTAAATTGCTCACTGGCCCAAAGTCAAAATTCCTGATAAGTCGGACAACTTCAATAGATTTTGCAGTAAATATATGAATCAGCAAAATTGAGTTCATTTTCTGAATGCATCTCCTAGTAAGAAGCTACTGTTTTGCGATAACACTTTACTACCTTTATTTAAAGTCTTAAAACATTTATTTTCTCTATTTTATCCACCAGTCACTTAAAGAGGAGTCTTCATAATAATTATCAAAATTATCACCGAAGAGATTTAAGATCTACAAACTATTCAGTAATTCGCTGTCACCGTAATCATGAGATGACAGGTTTGCAACTTTCGTAATAGACAGACTTTACCACTAATAGTGTCATAATGAGAATGATCTAGACACGCGGCTGCGTGTCAAGCCAAGTTCAAGAAAATAACTGGCGACGCCACAGCCGTGTGTTATAATATATTATACAGAATGTGCAGTGCCGTGCTTGTAGGCCGCGCAAAGAATGAAGAAGTAAGATCTGAGGTCGGGTAGTGAAATATTTATTGCACGTATTTGTTTTTGGTCCCAATATACGATGATATTATTTATATATTGTTTTTTTTAATACCAATTTATATGATGCAAGAGTCATCACATCCAGTGTTGTGTCTGCTCATAAGAAAATATAGTGTGCAGTTAATTTAATTCCAGAGAGCATATTTTCCCTTTTTGTTTCGATCAAGAAAAGTGAAGAAAACACCTTTGCCCCGGACAACGACAGTAGGTATAGTCGACTTCATAATTGCCATAGACATAGAGAATTGGACTGAGCTTTAGCCTCACAGTGAACACACTCTAGAAAGAGACAAAGCGACTGTACGGCCAATACCTGTAGTACTACCCACTAGCCGCAAATTCGCTTTGTCTCTCTCGTACCTACTTTTCGGTCTGTATTCACTGCTCAACTAATACGGAACGCTCAGTCCATTATCTTTCTATGGTAATTACTATATTACCCCAAGGTTGAATGCCACTTGCACGTCATAAAACGACAAGGTATTTGTCTGTGGGACAGTTAGATAGTTTCAACCTTAGTGAAATTTCAATTACCCGGAAATTCTTGTCAAAAATCTTGAAGGAATTACGAGGTCAACTAAAGGTAGACTACAAGCTGAATAAAAAAAATAGAAACACATCTGGCTGGATTTTACACACTACCAAAACTAAAAAGAAAATACAGAAATAAATCTAACATCATGTATATGCTGTTGGTGTTCTATAATTAATAAATTAATAAACATCGATAATATTCCGTCCGACTGTACACGCATCGGCGCAAGTGCGTCCGCGCACCGCGGAATGGAGAGGAAGGTCGAGAGATTTACAACCTTTTGTGTGGCTCCTAGATGTGTCTGAGCAGTTTGCGGTAACATACAATAGACTGTTTATTAATATTCTAGTGTTTGTGCCACTTCTGATAAGGAGTTTGTATTTTGTTGCGGGTAACCTTTTTGCCTAGGAACGAGATGTTTATTCATCAATCCTGCCAAGGTTTTTCTGATAAAACAAAGACGTTGTGAAACCGCTTCTTTGTGTTCGATTTTCAAACTGTTTTTGAAACGAATGTATTCCATACTAAGCTGCGCCCCGCGGTTTCACACGCGTAAGTCTCGATCCCGTGGGAATATCAGGATAAAAAGTATCCTATGTCCTATTCCTAGTCATGGTCTACCCATGTGCCTAACGATAGCGTAATAAACAAACAAACTCACTTTCGCATTTATAATATTAGTTAGGATTCAAATCCTTATAATACCCTAATAAAAACTTTTTTTTTTTTAATCTTTATTAAGGAGCTTGGTCAACAAGACTAAGTCGCTCCGTAAGGCTTTCTTATAATATAATCTACCATTTTATTTTACTTTCTTATAAAATAATCTATCATTTTATAAATTTAATACTTTTTTTTTTATATATTTGTTACTGTATTCTACGAATACCAATACGCACCAGTTTATACAATAGTCTGGCTGTGTCTGACAAGGGGAATGCTAGAATATTATTGCATCTTCCAACCTCTTTAACGTCAATACCAAAGTGTGTTAATAACTCAACTAATAATAAAAACTTAAACTAGTGTAAATTAACTTTATTGTGGGTATTAAAGTAACTTTTCCAATAACACATGTTTGTTTACTAGTTTGGAAACTAAATAGCGATCTCAGTTTAGGTACAGTAAATACGCGGATGTTGATAACTGCATAGAATTTTTGAAAAAGGCTCACACATATTAGCTAAGAGACGGCGTTTCATAAAGCTGAACTTTTTCTAAAATTCGAGGTGCCAAATTAACAGCCAGTTACTGTATCCGAGTAGGTACTTTACGGCCATAAAAGTACCAAAAAAAAATAATAAGAGCGTATTATTTACAAGTACCTTTGTTTGTATCTATCACAGACTTCCGTTTCTTACTGTGTATTGCGCAGGATGAGTAGATCCGCAACAAAGTAAATTATCTACTTGGAGTAATTGTGGCAGAATAAAAAATGTTCCTTTAGATAAAACAAACTTACTGGCAAGTAACGTACTGGCTGGTTTTATCAAGGAGTTTTAATACCTAGAAAGCGCAAACTGACAAAGTCGTGGAAACTGGCGCATACTTAGTTGAATTTCACCAATACACCTGAACGCAATTAGCACAATTAAACTGCGATCAAGAGCTGTGAGTGTCAAAATTCCACAACTATGACGGCACTGAACGCAGCTCTGAATCTCTTGAACGCAGCGCAGTTTAGATGTGCTGATCGCGTTTAGTTTTTAATAGGTGAAATTGAGGGTGCAACCTAACAGAGGTCGATCGAAGACGTTTTGATATATTTTTTTATTCTTATATATGAGGTGATATATACAAGGTGAAATTGAATCCATGGGCATCCTCTTTAGGGGTCGTTTTACTCATTATTATGAACAAGTTTCACTATGGGATCAGACTGAAACTGTCGCAAAAAAAACAGCTGTTCCCAACATTTTGACGTGCTATGCGAATATTGTGGGGAACAGCCGATTCTTTTCGCGATTTCAGGGTTCGTTCCACACTGAAAATTGGGGGTATAGGGACATAGACGCGCATACTATAACCATGAATAATTCAATCATGAACAATTCACAAAGACATTAGAAAGGATTCGTCGGTTTAAAAAAAAACGTTACCTTTTATAAACTTGACATAGATAATGTTAAGTTTGCACATAACATCATTAACATTACTCTTACAATTTTGTCAATTTTCAAAACCACTGTCGCCGACATTGAACCAATATAATAAGTTACCGGAAGAAATAAGAAATATAAATAAATACAACATCTTTATTAATAAATTAAAATTATTTCTATTACACAAAAGCTATTACAATGTGAACGAATACTTGCATGAAAACCTATAACTATAATTAATAACTTTTATATTATCTTTTATATTGTAATGTAATTCTAGTTACCAATGTATAATCTAATTTTAATTTTAATTGATTTTTAACTTTTAAGTAATAGTATGAACGTATCAATAAATTTTGCTGTGCCCTGACAGGTTCTAAAACGGCTCCTAGCTCTAAGTTAACATCTTGATTTACCTTGTGGAACGCAAATAAATGAATATGAATATGAATATAAACTTTTGTGACATTTACACGAAGAACATGTAAATATAAATAGCAATCGACGTTTCAAGGAAAAAACCAGTGAAATTTGTATAGAAATATACCGATTGCTTAATTGTCATGTGTTAGAGGATTGACAGTTTGTTGAATAGTTTCTTATTAATGATGGTGACGTTTCCTTCTGCTTGCGTCTACGCAATGGTTGAGGGTCGTGGCCTTAGTGGAAAAGTTTTTGCTACAATCGGTTCATTAAGATTAGGTTAATCAAGAAGCGAGGTTAACAAAAAGCTCTCATCACCTAACACATTCAGCCTAGTCTATTGTGGCTGGCCTACTAGTCAGTTTTTGTTTAAACCGCAGTCATAATAAAATAATATAGCATCACGCCTGTAATCCCCGAAGAGTTAGGCAGAGATGCGCCTATAGTACACCCACATTTCGCCAGTTATGTTTAAGTCCTATGTAACAGGGGTAAGCCTATTGCCATCAACTGGGCACAAATCCAGTCTCCGGGCTGCTACTGAGAAATTTCTGATCGAAAAACCCAATAACACTTTGCCCGAGCTGGGAATAGAACCCAGGACCTCGTGCTCAGCTGTAGCGCTCATATAAGTGCAGTCATAAGTCATTGCTTAATTGTAAATCTGCTTCATAGTAAGTGACGATTCTAGAATAAAATACAATAGACGTTGATATATTTAGTAACCTATTCCGCTTAACTTATTCTTACTTATTCTCGAATGTGTGTTCTTTCAGTATCAGTAGAAGCGGCTGAAAACGAATCTCTGCATCCTGAAATTTTTCATATAAAATTTCCGAATAGGTTCGGATATTTCATACGATTTTTTTTATTTGACAGCAAAAAGCTACAGGGATCATGAGTAAAAGCAGGAAAATCAGGTGCTTTTACTAATGATCCCTGTAGCGTTTGAAACCTCTTTCATGAGAATCCAGTTCTCGAAGACGTTTTTTTCCAATACATTGTCAATAATAAAGAACTAAAGCTACCAACTCTCTGCAATGTCAAAGGCATTCGACCTTCTTGGACACAAAAATGCTGCTTGGAAAAACTAGCATTAGAAATAAAGTATCCTTTATCGAGTGATAAACCTCTCGACTAATAAGCCGGCAAGCTGTCATTATTAATCGATATTTATTCACCTCACCTCTCGATAGAACATAAAAATAAATACGTAACAAGTTAATAAAGTCACTAACTGAACGAGTATACACTTGGCCAAGATAATTGATTAAATTAAGTGTTATATGGATTATTGGTTCAATATGGTAACTTTACGCGATATGTGAGTGTCGCGGTTAGATATAAAAATTGCGAGATTTATTAATTTTGCCGCCGACTTTTACTTCATCACATAAAAAAAGTACTGAATCAACTTCTTGCGAGCTAGGTAAATCAGCATAGCTTAGCTTAGTATTTATAATTATATAAATGGGGATACTAATTGTACTTTAATTGTAATATTTTTAAACCCGCAACGGTAGTAATAAGTGAAGCTATTTATTATTATTATGATCTTACTGTACAATAATACTTAGAAATTAATAAATAAAGTTGACATGTACATTGTTTTAATAGATTCATATTCAGGCCTGGTGCTCCACGTTTTGCAAGATTTATTATGACGGGCATCTGAATGTACGTACTACGGGTTCTGCACTGATTCCGTCGTCTGTACTTTCTCCGTTTTCACAAAATTTTCGCGAAGAATTGAACTTTGGTTGATTTAACGTAGCCTATTGGCGCCCTTCCAACCAATCAGCCAAAGGGTTTAGCAACAACAACGATGTGTGGTCGCAGACAGACCTTTCCAAATATGCAGTCAACAGCATGTTAGCTTACCATATCAATGATAAGATGAAAAAAATCAGCTAAATCTTATTTATCTACTAGCTGCGCCCCGCGGTTTCACCCGCGTATGTCTCGATCCCGCGAGTATATCGGGATAAAAAGTATCCTATGTCCTATTCCAAGTCATGGTCTACCCCTGTGTAATTTCATCCAAATCCGTTCAGCCGTTTTAGCGTGAAAGCGTAACAAACAAACAAACTCACTTTCGCATTTATAATATTAGTTAGGATTGCCGTTTAAACTTAGCTATTTTGTGAAATCTCTACTTTTCTATTTGACTGTAACATAATTCATATCGCACCGGTAAATTATGATAATGTGACAGTTGGCGCCACATGCAGGCATTATCATCACGAACTTTAATTTTATGAAGACAGGAACATGTAGAGGTATGTAGACCCTGGCAAAAAATATCAAAGGCAAGAGAACAGGAAAGCATGAGAAATCAATGCAGTTCCCACCAAAGACTGCCAGTCGTATAGTTGTTGTAGCAAAGGCTACAGGGATTGTCAAAAATAAAGGCTTAGGTAAAATCTTTGAGGTATTCCACTAAGAGCACTGATTTCAACTGCACTTGACCGAACCGCACCTGAGCACTTCCACTAACCGCACTGAAACAAAATTTTGATAAGTGCGGTTCGGTGGAACAGTCTGTTGTTACTATTTTGTGTCTTCGAACGGCACCTGCATATAGTTTGTAGTGATGGGCGGCAATCAGTTAGTCGTGGAGACCCTTTTTTTTTTTTTTTTTTTTGAGGGTGGGAAATCATCCAATGACTTCTCCCGCTCTGGGTGGAGCGGAAGGACGTGTCAGACTTTTACTGACTAAAACCCACCCGTGTTCCTTCAGTTGCCTGTTGCCAAGGTCCCGGTATCCCTTTCGGACTAACCCGCAACCCTGGCAGGCATCGGTCCTAGCGGACCCCGCCAATTGTGCTGACATCTCTTTGAGGCGCGCGTGGAACACGACGCGCCATCGACCCGGGCCTGGTCCTGATCGGACGGCGAGCTACCCATTGCTCGCCGTCCGCAAGCCCGCGCCTATGGTGGCCGGGAATCCGCCTGGGATTCCCGACGCCCAGGGCGTCTCCAGCGGCGGCGGCGGTTAGGGGCGTGAGGGCGCAAACTTTGCCTCTCCCTCACGCGTTCCGCCTCCTCCTTCGCGAGCATTACTGCTTCGCAGAAGGAGGTGACTGCTTCCCATGCCCTCTCGCTCCGTACCATGGCCTGGACCAGAGCCGGACGCGAGAGGTCACCGCCGCCAATCGCCTCCAAGAGGACACGGCGGGGCTCCGCCCAAGCGGGGCAGACCTCCACCGTATGCTCCACCGTGTCCTCCGGGCGATCCACACAGTGGTGACACCCGGGCGTTTCCTCCCGCCTTATACGAAACAGGAACCTCCCGAAGCAACCGTGTCCGGTGAGGACCTGTGTCAGGCGGAAGGTGAGGACGCCGTGGCGCCTCTCTAGCCACTCCTCAAAGAGGGGACTTATCGCCGCAATTGTGGCGTGCCCAGCACTGGGTTGCGACAATCGCACTCTCCATGCCGCCATGAGATCCTGCCGGAGCTCTGTCCGCTGAGCCGCGATTTCTCGCGGCAGCGGAGTTACGCCCCGGCGCTTCATCTCCTCGCGCCACTCCCATATGTGCGCGAGGACCTTCGCCTCCAGATCCCATGGCGGTAATCCGGCCAGGAGGCTCGCCGCCTCGCGGGAGACCGTGCGGTATCCCCGGGCCAGCCGAATGGCCATGACCCTTTGGGACGCGTTCAACCGGCGGGCTGGCCGCAGCCTAAGGGAACGCGCCCACACCGGTGCCCCGTAAAGGGCCATGGACCGCACGACCCCCGCGTAGAGCCTCCGGCAGGAGGCGTTTGGACCCCCCAGATTGGGCAGGAGACGCCCCAAGGCAGCTCCAGCCCGGTCCAGCCTGGGAGCCAAACGTCGGAAATGCTCAACGAAGTTCCACCGGCTGTCGAGGACGAGTCCTAGGTACTTCATCGTCGACTCGACGCCGATGTGAACCCCTCCTACCGTAATTTGGGAACCCGACGGTGGCGCGTTCCGAGGGCCATGAAAACACATGACCTCGGACTTGTGCAAGGCCACCTCGAGTCCCAGCTGCCGGATTCTATCGACGAGTCGTGGAGACCCTGGAGGTTAAAAACTTAGAATTCGATGACTCTGAATGAATTCGTATCATACATTCTGAATTACCCAGAATGTTTGTTTGCATTTGCGTCAAACATTCTGGACCCTTTACCCAGAATGTTTGACACGACTTCATTCAGAGTTCTTAAATAAAATACTAAAAAGTTTACCGCAATTTTTTTATAGGTTTATATTAGCGATTTTCTTCAATGGACTCTACAGTATTGTCAAGTAAGTTAATTAACTTAGGTTGATAGACATAAAACCTAAAATAAATGGCACTATCTTCTGGTACAATTATGTAGGTACTTATTGATCTCTCTTTCATTAGAAACTAATATGTAGAAACATATAATAAACTAGGAATCTCTCGGAAAACATAATCATGATATCAACACCATCTCTATATTCAATCTCGTTTTTCTGCTACATCTAACCACCAGACTGTCACCGCAAACCACTTTACATAATTCTAGTTATAATCTTCCTACGCAAGTCAGGGTCAATAGGATAGGTAAAATACATCTTGTCCAAGCAAAAAAGACAATGCATGCGACCTTGGCAGCTAAGTCAAATTCTTCTGATGGGCCAATGTGTAGGCGACCGCAAAAACTATCCTTTGACATTGCCACGCGTTGCTGCTACATAGTCCTAAGTCTGATACATTCGTAAACTAGTTGGAACCTTGTGGGATTATGTGCCAGCTTGAATGTTAGCTGGACAATTGCTTCAGCCCACACCTCTTAGTATTGTTGTGGGGTATAGTACAAGCGATGATGTAACTATAAAATAAATTGTCTCACGGTCCTAACATGTGACTTGTATAATTATAGTTTTATTGAAATGGGCGTCAAGTTTACTTAGATATCTCATGGTCAGGGAAATAAAAGTATATAGCCTACTTGTGTTTACGAGAGTTGTAATAACATAAAGTTTAACTTTATTATTTCCAGTGGTAGTGTTAAAACTTATATAAGCAATATTTTTATCGCTGATTTCATTATGATTTACAGTAACACCTCTATCATGATTTGAACCACTTACAACATTTTTGTCTTCGGAAAATACATTATCTTCAAAGCCATCGTTACGCGTGGCTACATAAACAGATACAAAGTAATTCGTAAATTTAATGCGACAATTTTATTCAAATACATTATTTATAGATATTATTATCCGTAACAATCCAAACGTGATCAGTTGCAATTGATTTATAACGTAATGCCAAAGTCCAAGAAACTAGAAATTAAAAATATTTATTTTGACTTTTCCTTGTTACTTTTATTTTCCTCCTCGGGGTCCTAATAGGCGGTTGTGTTACAACCGCGTGACTGATGCAAAATATGGCATATATTGGAAACGTGTTTAATTTGACACACGATTATCTTCTTTTAATACATGCTATTCATCAAAGTTAAGTTTTTTAATGCTAATTAACAATCGTCATCTGTCACTTTTGCTTTTTTTTCTATTAGGTATTGCAGTGTATTTTGCAGTGCCCTGACAAGGTCCATGTACAAAAACCGTAAATAATGTATTGTAAAATGTGTAATGTGCACGAGAGCAAATAAATAAAATATCATTTATGAAACTAACTTTCTAAGCCAATTTGCATCTCAAGGTCTGTTCGCTCCATCTTCGCTTACACAGTAGCGTCTGCCTAAGCGTAGGCGAGGAAATTTTTGGCAGGTAGGTAGCCTCATATTAATTTAGGATGCGGGATCTTTCGTTGATACCATCGCGTCGAGCTCCGGTGCATTCACGGTCTTAAGTGCATTCGTACCCAATTCTGATTATTTCACATTGAATATTTAATCACCGTCAACATTTTTGGGTTCTTTTGCAATTATATTTTTTAATGAAAAAAGGTTTATGCACTCGCTCTGGGAGTGTTTTCCATTCGTGTGTAATTTTACGCTTTGTAGCTTCGTTTCCACATCTTACAATTTCTGTTTATGATTGTCGGTAACAATTTAATGTAAATTTTGTTTGTAACAAACTGCAATTTTCTTTGTCTTGAGTTTTCCGATTTTTTCTCTGTGTTGTTGCTTATGTTGCAAGGATGTTTTAGACAAGCATATAATTTTGAATAATTCTTATCTACTCTAAGAATCTATTTCGTAATTTTATTTTCTTTGTTTGCTACTTAATAGTAGTTTATCTTGCGAAACTATCTCAAACAGACTCATTTCCTTTACATCGTTCATAAAAACGTCAGAATCAAAGGAACAAAAAATCCTTTGCACGTGTTCATTATAATCAAGTTTTCTCTTTAAAGAATTTATTAATCTATATGTCTTATTAAGGAAAACAACTCATTCTTCTAATCAGCTGTATCATAACCACATTGTTTGAAGTTTATCCTTTACGTATCTAAAATCTTTGTATTTTTATTTCGTATATCTAATAGAACATAATATATTATTCGTGCTACTAATGCTCGGATAATAACTATGGAAGTATTTTTTATTCTCATGTAAGGTTAATTTTTTTTGCCACATCAGCTAATGCAGGCATGAATGTGCTGAGAAAATTTTATAAGTTCTATTCAGTGTATTTTTTGGATACTCAGTGCGAAAATTGTCTATATACACTGTTTGATGAGGTTTTTAAGGAACAAAAGAAGACCTTGTCACATTGACAACTCATGTTGTGTAATTTGTGAATTTTCATTTCCTCGGCACGAGGTCAAGCTTTAAATAGATATATCATGAAAATTACCTGTTCTTTTCTAGTGTTTAGGTATACTGTGAATACAATGGGAGTTTCAATTGAGATTTTATCGTTACAGCCGTTTGTTGTGAATTGTGATAGAGATTTACTGGTTGAGCTAACTACGGAGCTACCGTATCTTTTCTCGTGGGCGTCTAATGAAACAACTTCTAGAATTGTATCACTTTCAACTAGGGATACTTTATCCCTACATATTATAAAACAAAGTCCTTCGCCGCGTCTGTCTGTCTTCCTGTTCGGGATAACTCAAAAACACCGATTTATCATGCTTTTTTCACCAATGGATAGACTAGTTCTTGAGGAAGGTTTTAGTATATAATAACTGAACGAACGCGGGCGAAGCCGCGGGCAGCAGCTAGTGAATGTATAAAATGCACCAACCCCAGCGTGGTTTAACCAGACTCGATAAATCGAATTAACCCCAAGATTTGCACTATCCCCTGGAGCCTCATGCTGCATGGAACTGCAGAGGCCATTGCATATTAGGGAGGAGACCGGGGGGTGCAGTAATGGTAGGGAAGACGTGCCCTCAGGATATGGAAGGATTTCGGAGCCATACAGGATATGCATCCTAGAGTAGGCGATGGAATAGTGGAAAGATGGGTGATAACTATCTATATGGAGGATGGGCATCATTTTACGACGTCTTACTACACGTGATGGTTGATTTTTAAATCATATAAACATTAGATATTTAAAAATTGCCTCCACAGCAAAGTTGTTTATATTCATGAGTAGTTTCATCCACTGAAATATTGCCAATAAATTCATAGTCTAATAGACAATGTTTTTCATTGCTATAGTATATACAGTTGTTAAATACGTTGGTAGTAGATTTGCTCATTCATTACCCTCTTCAACTAATTAAACTCATGAAGTCGATACGTCATAGTACACACGGCTACACATCAAGCTATACATTTCCAGTTTATGCTGATCTCGCATGGTATACGATTTTCGTACAATGCGAGGTCAGTTTATACTGGAAATGTATAGCTTGATGTGTAGCCGTGTGTACAACCGGCTAAATTCTGACAATATCTACTAATATTCTTAGAATCGGCTAAGCTGTATTTGTAATGTTTTTTTTGCCCTTTATGTGGTTATGATCTGCTCAAAATATTTAGCTCCATATATTATGAGGTCATTGCTACCTTTTGCCTGTGGCTTCGCCTGCGTGGAAGTCAGAAATTATCCCTCGTGATCGTACTAACGGCATAAAAAGTATTCTTTGTCCTAACCCAGGTCATGGTCTGTCCGTGTACCAAATATCCGAAAGCGTTCAGCCGTTTAAGCGTGGAAAGGTGACAGATAGACATACCGAGTTACTTTCGCATTACAATGGATTAATATAGATAGTAAGGATTATTTTGATGTCCGTTTATAAGGCCAAAAACCTACTACAGTCCGACCGTCGAGAAAAAGCGTTCCGGAGACTTGTCAGTTGGACAATTTCTAACAGTAATAAGGATCAAATTCGCGAAATACATAATTCGTTAGTATGAAACTGGCAGCTGTTAAAAACGCATTCTCTCGACGTCCGAACTGTAAGTCGAAGATCTAATTAGCAATTCCTCTCAAAGCAATTCATTATTGAATCCCAGCTGTCATTAGCAATTCCTCTAATTTGACATAAAAGCAATTCATAATTTGTGGACCATTTTACGAATCTCCATGTCAAATAAATGATTTGTCAGTTTGTGATATTTTACGATAATTCATAATATTTTCATTTATTATGATTCGGCTAAAGTGACCGTTTTAAAGTAAGATCAGACTTGAAGCATGCAAGAGTTGATTGGAGCAAATGCAATTTTAGCTGCAGTGAGTAAAAACGAAGCGGACTCTCTCAATTGGCTAGAAAATTACATTGATGAAGAAGAAATTGAGTCATAATAAAACTACTCTACACTGTATTTCGATCACGTTTGTCCCACGTGAAACGCGATGATCCATTTCTACAAGGAAAATATTTCAGAATTTCCACAAAAAAAACTTGTCATGATTCTTTGTTACGTCTACCACCAGTAGCAAAATATCCTTGTTGTTAAATGTAATTTCCTAAAACAAGTTTTATTTTTGCTGATTTTGACCGCAATGACAAAACTTCTCGTTGGATAATTATCATATCAAACATGACAAAATTTTTACAAACACTTTCTCTCTCCTTACCTTCATGATTATTTATAAATCTTTGCTCTTGTTTCATGATTATAAAGAATTTAGCAATACTTATATCTTTATCTCTTATAATTTATAGATAAATCCATCCAAAGGTTGTCTTTAAAAGACCGAGTGTCCGTGGAGTTTCTTGCCCGTTCTTCATATTTCTGACTGCCCGACTCCTTGACAATTCAAAAGTGCCTGTAAATGGTTTAATTGAAATAAATGCTTTGAGTTTGAGTTTGACCGCTTTTAGCGATAAGGCCGCCCATAGTGTAACCCTAAAGACCGCTTTTAACGATAATGCCGCCCATAATAGTGTCACCCTATGTAAAACTACATTCATGTCTGTAATTTGTATCAAAATCAAAATCAAAATATTCTATTTCACATAAGCCTACATGGGCACTTATGAAACGTCAGAAGCTAGGTGCACGGTTCCAATTGGTCGTTTCCTATGAAGAAGAAGAGCCGGCAAGAAATTCCATGGTTACTCTTTTAAAAGATAATTGGCTTTTACAATATGTTTTAATTACAGTGTTAATAGTTATGGGAGGACGGTGTAGGCCTTTCAAAAAGTTTCAGGTAAAAAAAAGTTTACAATCCACTAAGCCTACAACGTTCTCACATTCACAAGGTAGAAAAGAATCTATATAAGATAAATATGAAACTACAAATAAGTAGTGTATGGTATACTTACATAGTAAAAGTGCACTATTCTAATATAAGTTCCAACTGGAGTAATTTCCATTATATCCGTGTCATACATTAATCTTTATAAAAACACTGTCATTTTCCCCAATGATACACTACGACAGTAATGTATACCTTTTCATTCGTCAGTATTATTCTCGTGAAGTATTTTCGGGCCTCTGAAGGTGTTGTCTGGTTTTTTGTTTATGTTACGTGCAGTGCTTTGTGTGAATCAAACACTCTTTAGTCTGGCGTGATATTAGATGAATCATTCATGCCTTGATCTTGTATTGTTTTGTTATTTAAGGCCCCTTGTCCACGGCGCTACTCGAAAGTAACAAACTCAAATCATCAATGAGTAGCCAGAATGTCACAGCACTAGTGTTTCAATGGCGGACGTACACGACGCTATCACAAACTACAGTCCATCCATGGAGAGAATGCTTGTCATCGAAAGAATGCGTTCCTGACACGACACCTGTCAGTTGGACAGTTTCTATTAGAAATGGATCAAATTTGCAAAACACATATTCATTAGTATGAAACTGACAGGTGTCAAGAACGCATTCTTTTGAATGTAGTTGAGATGCTATTATGTGGATGCCTTAATAAATTAAGGCCTCCATTCAGGGCATAAGACATAAGTCTTATGCCCTGAATGGAGGCCTTAATTTAGTTTATAAAAACTAAGCAAATACACGCTAAGGACACCTCTTGTGGGGTACGATCCTCGGCTTTAGGTGTCGTTGGGGGAAGGCTGGATCAGATCGAAAGGTGATTTGAGTTTGTAACTTTTGAGAAGCGTCGTGGATGAAGGGCTTTATTATACTTGTTCTAATAGCTATATATCTGTGGCCCTAGTGAAAAGGGATCTAAGTCCAAAAATGCAACTTTACAGGAGACGCCAAAAACACTCCGCGCGCTTCAAATTGCGTGTTTGACCTCGTGTGACATTTAAACCGCTACCAATTGAAATACATGTGAAGTTTTTTATAGGTAAACAATTTATGCTCTTTATTATTATTGAGTTATTTTTATTTAATGTTATTAGTTTTTAAAATAATGACTTATACTAACCACAAAATGAATTCATTTAGGGTATAATATAAGTTATACCCCTTCTTCCATAATGTTAAATGTTAATTCATACAAGTGAAAATGAATACGCATTTGGAATGATTATGTTCATACTAATCTCAACAGAGTTACTTTGATTTTTTCCCTTTATTTTAGTGAAAACGGATTTATGTCTAATAATATCACATTACTCACTAAACCATTTTTAAGAACCAGGTCTTGTTGTATTGATAAACACGAACCAAATAAAAACGTGGGTAATTTATGTTAATTTAGATTAAAAAACACAAAATATATTTGAAAAAATCCGTTTAAAAGAATACAAAAGTACTTGAAACCGACTTTTGTAGTTTTTTTTGGTGTCAGTTGGACTCTTTTACACAAGGTAACTTCTTTATTTTTAGAGATAGCTTAGATCCGTTTACACCAAACGATAGAGCATTTTTCTCTGATCACTTCTGTATACTTTACTCATTTTCCACAAAATCGGACTTATACCCCTTTTCACTAGGGCCACAGATATGTTGGTCGGTCACTGTGACAAGTGATTCAGGGTTTTTTTTTAGCATTATCTAATTTGATTACAAAGGGAATATTTGAGTGCATTGTAATCGTGCATAGGTCGTTTGTACTGCTCATAATCAATTAGTTTAATGCAGGTTTTTTGTTTAGATTGCAATTAGGTTTATATTACTTACATATTAATTTAATAAGTAGCCAGCTGCTGTACTCACTGCTCTAATGTCAAAAGTTATTTATTCAACAAGAGCATAATATAATGTAATGATTACTTCTGATCAAATAAATCATCATAATTTTATCGCCATAGAGCTTCTTGAAGGAGCTTGTGGCTAAGTAATAACAGTCGCACGGGTCGATCCGTCAGGTTAAGCTACGTTTGCCGGGGTTGGTCCGTGGATGGATGACCATCTTTACATATCGAGACTCCTCCGCTCCGTGCCTCGGAAAGCACGTTAAGCCATTGGTCCCGGCTGTGATTCGTTGATCTTTGACAGTCATTACGGGTTTGCAGAAGCCCGAAAGTCTGACAACCAGTCTTACCAAGGGGTATCGTATTACTGGGTTGTGGAGGTCAGATAGGCAGTCGCTCCATATAAAATACTGGTATTCAGCTGCATCCCGTTAGACTGGAAGCCGACCCCAACATAGTTGGGAAAAGGCTAGGCAGATTGATTGAGAGCTTCTTGGATCTAATTTTTAATTTGGATGAGATTTGGAACATAGTTAGACCATGACCTGGAATAGGACATAGCTCGAGATTTACGTGTGTGAAACCGCGGGGGGGCATCTAGTGTGATAAATTAAAATCTTGTTATATATTTGTGAGTGGTCATCATCTGATCGTTTTTTGGTTCTAATAAGCTCGCCTCATTATCAAACAGCATCTACCTGTGTAGTATCGTCATCAGTGACTTAAGGCTGTGGGTGTATGTGAGTACACCTCTGCCTCGGGGATCAGAGGCGTGACGGTTGTAATGTTTAAGGTCGTTTGATACAGCGAGCGTGATCTTAATCCTTATATACCTACGTATAGTTAATTACCTAATGAATGCAAAACAATGTTGCCTTGTCATGACTATAGGTATATCTGTAACGAGGTAGGTAACTAAAGATGTTAGCTTTTAAATTATGTAAATATTATAGGAAATTGAAATAGTCCCAAAAAAAAAAGAAATATCCCAAAAAATGGTATCGAAGATGAGTAGAGCAAGGAAAAGCTTTTAAATCACTACATATTTAAAACAAAGTCTGTCTGTCTGTCTGATCGCGATTAACTTAGAAACTATCAGATGGATTTTCATACGGTTTTCACCAATAGACGGTGTGCGTCTGAAAACCGTATTTCAATATCATTTAATTTCAAAATCCGTTTGATATTTTTGAGTTTATTTGTGAGGAAGGTTTAAGGTATTATAATTTATTAATTAAGTAAAGTGTATATTATAATTAATTTTGTGTAAACTGGCTGAAATTGACGATGATTATTGAACATGTCGGATAAATCATGCCGACTGGAAGTTTTACTGGCGTGTGCCGCCTAAACCAATACAGTTATTTATGAAAACAATGTATTAGAGATGGGTTATAACACGTGAAACACGATATCTGTGATCACTGTGACAAAAAAATAACAGATCCAAAAATCTGTTATTAAATCACAGCCTGTGATTTTTGATAAATACGTATCTCAATCGAATATCATCTTTATTTCTTTTGATTTAAAGTCGAAAATCGTATCTATCTGTTATAAAATCACAGCCTGTGATTTTTGTACAGACGATAAATACGTATTGACTCAATTGAATATCTTCTTTATTTCTTTTCGTTACGGTCGAAAATCGTATCCGAAGTTTTAACAGTAACAGTCTTGAGGATCTGTGATTTTAAGTAAAAGATATTTTTTATCGTTAGGAGCAATTGCTATCTGCTATTTTATAATATCTGTGATTTCTATCTGTGACGATAAATACGCCTCACTCCTACAATGTATTACGGAATTAATATATTGTTTACCTGGATTAACACATAACCATTACCATCATTCATTGACACATTATCAATAATCCCGGTAGTAAGTTCCTGTAATATATCCCATATTCCAACCTCCGCGCGGGCGAATCCGCGGACAATAGCTAGTATGTAAAATATAAACTCTTTAATAAGTATACTATACGTGCAATTAAAATAATATAACATCACGCCTGTATTCCCCGAAGGGTTAAGCAGAGGCGCAACTACGGTACAATTGCAATTAATTATATTTAAACCAGCCCACGGGGATGTCGGTTATTATATACTAAAACCTTCCTTAAGAACCACTTTATCCATTGGCGAAAACAGCATGAAAATCGGTGCAGTCGTTTTTGAGTTTATCGCGAACAGGACGACAAAAGACGCGGCGGATGACTTTGTTTTATAATAAAGGATATCTAGCAAAGTCCTAGCAAAGTCGTTTTAAATCCCAGTAGACTACAAGCATTGTAGAAGATAACCCATTTCGTTGAACAGTTAAACCCCGCATAGAATGATAATCAGCTGATTCACCCAACATTACTTATTTCTAAATTAACATAAAATTCCATGCAGTCTGTTGTAACGAACGGTGCGAGTTTTTCTAGGGATATCTGTAGGTATTGCTGTCAGCTTTGCAAATAGTCCTTAGGTACAAAATATCCCGGATATTTTGTACGTAAAGATCATTTCAAAGCTAATATATCTGACCTTTGATACAAGTAGTTAAAAGTCAAAGTAAATTCATTTATCTCATTTAGGCACATTAATCTTCGAAAATTAACATAAAAAATAGAATATTGATTCTAGTCACCCCTTCCAAAAGGTAGTTTTCGTATGGAGAAGAATGGGCAAGAAACTGCGCCATAACTTTTTTTAGGATATTTTACGTGACTTTAATCATCATTATAAAAAACTTTTACTATGAGACTAAACCTGATATCACGAAAAAAATATCAGCTGTTCCCTACATTTATGTTCGCATAACTCGTCAAAAAGTTGTTCATAATAATGAGTAAAGTCACGTCTTTAAGTATAGGTCACTAATTACTAGTCACCTTATATAGTTAATAGATATTCGCGGGGAAAAATATTATTTGGCACAAAAGGCAGGCAGCCGCAGAACCCCGTAGTTTTTGGTATTACACGGGTAGTGTATTATGAAGTATTAATGCCATCATTATCATTATATATTTTTTTGTATTTTTTGTATTTATTGTATTTTTGTGCAATGTAGTAGAGTAGTGATAGAATGTGATTGTATCTAAGTACCTACTAACAATAGTTTCTAAGTTTTTTGTATACTAACCTTTGGATCTAGTTGTGCTTAAATAAATAAATTTTGAATTTGAATTTGAATTATTCCACTGTGAAAACGGAATGGTGCTAGCGGCCTTGTCTAGCTCCGTCTCTCTCTCTAATACTGGAAAAATGGTGGCATTATTACTTCATAATACGGCACCAGGACGTCAACCAACCTTTTTTTTTTTTTTTTTTTGAGGGTGGGAAATCATCCAATGACTTCTCCCGCTCTGGGTGGAGCGGAAGGGCGTGTCAGACTTTTACTGACTAAAACCCACCCGTGTTCCTTCAGTTGCCTGTTGCCAAGGTCCCGGTATCCCTTTCGGACTAACCCGCAACCCTGGCAGGACGTCAACCAACCTCACAGCAGTTTTCTGAATTCTTAATGCTACATTATAATGGTGTAGCTCATTATAACCACAGTCGCGTCAACGGAAGACCTCCAAGGACCACTACGGCAAATAAAAGCCATTCACGACGAACTTATAGACTCGCTTATAGCCTTAATTAGCATGGATAATCATCGCGCAAGGCTAAATGATAACACCGCACGAGTCGATCGGACGATAAGTTACGCTTGCCGCGGCCGGTCCGTGGATGGGTGACCATCCATTCCATATCGAGACCCTCCGTGCCTCGGTAAGTACATTATGCCGTTATTCCCGGCTGTCAGTTATAGATCTTTGACAGTCGTCAAGGGTACACAGAAGTCCAAAAATCTGACAACCAAGGAGTATCTTGTTACTCAGTTCCTGGGTTGTGGAGGTCAGATAGGCAGTCGCTCTTTCTAAAATACTGGTTTTCAGCTGCATCCGGTAAGAATGAAAACCGACCCCAAAATAGTTGGGAAAAAGCTAGGCAGATTGATCATCGCGTACACATATTTAATTTAGCTCGTTACCACAGTCCGTTGTTTCATTCTATTAGTAGGCACATTCCATTTATTTTTAGACCAGCATTCCTATCATGCCGTTACTTGGTAATAAGATCAACCTAATTCTAATCACACGCACAGTAGGTTAATGCTATGTGGGAAACAGAGTAAGGTGCAGTAAGTAGAAATGTGCAGGTAATCGTGCGCAGTTATACGATCGGCCGCGTAAGGTTGCAGGTGGAGGGCAGTCCGCTGATATAATACTTTACAACGAGCTAGAAATATGTTGATAAGACACGTGTCTGGCAGCCCTTGGCAGAATTGAAGTTACATCTCTTTAATAAAATTGAGAACTAGAAAAAGACTTAATATAAAAAACGACTGCCTATCTGACCGCTACAACCCAGTAACTGGGTAATACGATACCCCTTGGTAAGACTGGTTGTCAACATTTCTGGCTTCTGACGACCCGTAACGACTCTCAAAGATCTACGAATGACAGCCGGGACCAACGGCTTAACGTACTTTCCGAGATACGGTTGGAGTCTCGGTATGTAAAGTTGGCTACCAGGACACAATAATGTTCGCAATAACACAATTTACCAATTACAGGGTGACTTGAAATGATTTCTTCCTAACGGAGACTGATCTTGCAGAAAGATAGAAAGATATTGGTGCTGTTCTCTATAAAAACCGTTAACCTACGTTACTGTCGGAAGAAATTCTGCTAACAGAAATTTAAATCGAGATAGACCAAAGAAAAAGAAGAAAAAATTTAAAAGTCTGAGATGCATCCTCGTAATGGCATTAAAAATGATACAATGTTTGTATTATTTCAATATCAATACACCTTGTAGTTGTAATACAAGAGTCAATGACCTAATCAATATATCCTTATTTTATCATTAATTTTGAGAAGGAAAATGGAACCAAATAATTTTATCGTGTCAAAAATAGTACTATCAATATAAGAAATGGCTTTATCTTGTGTTTTTCGACTCGGGGCACATGGTAACCAATTATCATTACTATTATTTTACAAAAGTTTGAAAGTGATAGCAATTGTATAGACAAAGTCGAAGTTTATACATTACATTGTAACCTCAAAAAGATATTATATTTCAGCTTTCTTGCTGAAAGTGTTTGCAGTGATAAATGTTGTCTAACAAGGTGTTTACAAAATTGAAGAACTCGTAGTGCTGCAAATTAAAATTCATTTTTTATACCCCGTGACCAATTGTGACCGAGAAGGAGCGTCGCAATTACCATTATACTATACAATCGTAGAGAAAATTAGAAAAATATTGAACATAATAGGCCTCTGAAATATCGTAGAAACCTAGTACCTACTACTAAATTATATAAAATATAATAAACTCGCCAATCTTACCACATCTACTCTACTTATTACATCAACAGCAATCAGCGGTACGTCCTATGCAAGCAATAATTACCAACATCATACTAGCAGTGTTCACAATTAATTGATCACCCGTGAAGCTAACGCATAGTATCGTTACAATGCTGAGGCAGGGTTGTAGGATTAATAATATGTTATATGTTATATCTATAGTTTGACTGTGAGTATTTTATTTTTAGGTAATTATACTATATGTGTGCGGAGTGATTTTTGAGATTAAAGTAATGAAATAGTTTCTTTATATCATGATAACTATTTATGAAGAGCTGTCCACTATTTCCTTTTAAAGCGAACAGGTGTAGTTTGCAATTTTCTTTATAACAGACTAAATATCAAACACGTTGATATGAGAGCAGTAAAGGGAACGGATTTCCTGGCAATTTTTTTAATAATTGGAATCTGTTCTGAAACGAATTGCTTTTTTAAATAAGTTTGAATAGGAAGAAGAAAGAAACGAAAGAAAAAATGTTTATCCTGCACGAATAAGATGCACATTATAACAAGACAGGTGCTCATTATTAGTAGCCAAAAGCCTCGTATTCAAAAAATAAAAAAATGAAAAACAAAAGCCGGAACAGACCAAAAAATTATGCTAGCTAGCTTTCTTAACTACGTCTCGATGGACCAAAGAGTTAAGTAAAATGGTAAAATATTAAACTTTGCCTTCCCACATTTTAACCTATAATATTTCCGTCAAGGCGTCCATGTTTCGCAACACCTAGCCATTCAAAACTTAATTACATGTTGAACAAACCCTACATGAGCATACAAGCTTAGCGAAATCGCTGTCGTATATTAGCAAACTGTTTACCTATAATTACAAACATAGAAAATAATTAAGCTGTCTTTCGAAATATATATCGAAGGTTTATAATTACAGTTTAATTACCGTGTTAGTTTGAATAACCTTTAAGCTTACAGGCGGTAATTAGCATGTGCTGAACATGAATTTTATTAAATTAAACTGAATGAACAATATTTTTTTATAATTTTTATTTTTTTATTAATTCCCGTTTGATTTGTATTAAGTATCATTTTAAATGTCCTTAATATCAGTCGAAAAATTAATTATCATAATTTGCCATGGTTTGTTAATAATAATGAATTCTAAAAAACTCAAAAACTCATTGATATTGCATTAAAACAAAATATAATCTCTACTGCTATAAAATATCTCGAAATGAATGCAGTTCCTTTACAACTGCTATCTGTCAATATAAATCAAATAGAGCGATTTTTACTATTGAATAATTATGAAGACGATTTAATTAATTAATAGCGTTTATGTCTAGGAAATAATCGAAACTGCTTTAATTGAAACCTACAGCAATACCTACATAAAAAGACACCGTATTTTAACAAAATCTAATTCTAAAATACCGACCGTTCCATAGAGAAACTAAGTAGGCCCAAACTATTTCGTTCTTTCCAAGGTCTACAGCATTCTTCAAACATTTGTTTTAAACAATGGTTGCCTAGCAACTGTTGTTTTAGTATATCGTTACGACACCACCTTCTTTCTGCACTTAGGCCCTATGTGGTAACAGTGACGTCCCATTTCAGTCAAGGCTCTAACTTCGACAACTAAACCTATGGATAAAAGGACACAAGCATTCAATTCTACACAAAGAAAACTAATCTTCTGGAGTATTGCATTAAGGTGCATATTCGTGTAGCAATAGAACACTGATGATACTGTTCCACGTCCCTGCCAAGGTCCTACCGCGAGGCAGTGCACACATTTGCATAGGCGTGCTAAAAGTCTAAAGCTTTAGACACTTTTCACGCGATTGTAAGGCGTATGCTAAAGCGATAGATTTGAATTTCAAATGGGCTAGTTTATATAAATAACACGTTTCACTTTTAGTAAATTACACAAAGGAATAACGATAGTATTGAAGTGTTACGCCGCTGTACGTGTAACCGCGAATGTCACGTAGTTTTAACCATAATCTGCTCTTGATTTTTTATTATGTCCACATAATTATTTTTCATAATCTCAAACCTGTGGAAAACAAAATAAAGTTTAATTTTCTTTGAAGGTTTACTCTATCAAAAGCTTTAGTAAATTCCAAGTGACATAGAGATCAAACCTTAGTTGTAGTACCGCAGGGCATTGTGGTATTATGTACCAGAAAGTATGTGATTAAGATTAATGCGAACAAAGTGTGGGTGGTGGACTGATTAAAGATTAAATATATTGTTATTGTTCCTCGGAGCTATGACAAATAATTAGTTTCGGTTGTTAATAAATATTTATGGATTGTTGCGGCCTTTTCCATCACGGCTTGCCGGGGGACCTGTAAGCTACTGTTTAGATTAACTTGTTTCTTGTCTTGGCACCAATTGGCTTGAATATTGTTGTTATTGCCGAATCCTGGTGTATTTAGGACGCTTTGAGAGTCTATTCACAATGCCTACCGGAATTATAGGAGAACGAGTATTAAGTGCGAGAGCCTTCGTATATACCTCCTTAATTAATCATAGAAATTCTGTGAATGGACATCATAGAAATGTCGCGTCAACAGACTGCAATATAAAATGGGGTACCAAATGCACTGGAACTCATAATGCAATTTCAAAACTATTGATCAGTATATTTTAGTTTGATTTAACACATCACACATACCAGTATTCCGCGAAGGATTAGACGGATGTATTTATTTACTTAACCTTAATTATAAAAGGAGTCCAATCAATCACTGATCAAAAGAAAACGCACCGGATACCTTCGCCAACATCCGATCCCATGACCTGTGGAACATTGTGATATACCTACTAGCTAAGCGTGGAAAAGATTCAGTGGAAAAGAATATTCGTAATATCACCATTCTTAGACTGTCTGATATGTTATGATTATAGTAAAGGTACCTACAGCTACAGGTGCAGGCACAGGCCTAGATATATAGGTACAAAGTATGTCTATTATTAATGTATCTGAAGAAAGAATCATATTGACGCATAGTGAACAATATTACAATAGGTAGGGCATTTAGTTATCAATCTACATGAGAAGAGAAATGAAAACTGGGGGAGAGAAAAACCTCGTCTCATTGATAGACATTTAATTTTATTAAATCTACTTACACACTTATTTTTATGTTTCAGAACTCTCTAAATTTTGTTACAAAATAAATTAATAAAGATGTCGGCTTTAAAATAAATAATGAACAAAACTCATCACATGGAGTGAAGTTGGACAATTACCTGCGGTCGTTGTCACTGCCTCACAAAGACGAACTATTTCTGTACATTTCAATACAAACACTATTGACAGACATTCTTTTACATTAACCTTACCTGTAGATATACCTATTACCAAAGTATGGTTAAATATAGACGGCTGTACCTATATCAAATCAAAATTCAAATTCAAAGTTTATTTCAAAATGGGATTGCAAAGTTTACAAATGATGCTTAAATGTAATTTTTAGGTACAACTTTACAATAAAGACGGGTGAAGTACTGTTCTCCTAGATAGGCTAGAATTTAGCCTGTGTTAAGGAGAGACAGTGCCGCTCCCCTAATGGCGGATTATTACATAAATATTATGTGTTTGAAACAGCATCAAATCTGGACATAAGTGTAATTACTGTAAGTGTACAATAGTTATCTATAACAGATAAATGATATATAGAATGATATGCAATAGATGCTATTGACTTGTGGAAGTGTTTCGAAAAGATCGTCATCTTATCGAGTCAGTACAGCATGTCTTCTTCATTCATACATATATATTAGCTGTCGTTATAATAATCACCTTTCTAGCCATATCATCATTCATACTACCTATCCATCGGTTATTTTCTCTTTCCCTACTCTTACAACCATCCACATACATACACAAAACTATCTTTACAACATGTTCTTCATTCATTCGCGCTTGCCTTGCTCTTTTCTTGAAAATCGATTCACACTACTTTTCATGACATTATATAAAAATAAGGATAGGATGGATAGGTCCTTACTTAAATCATAAACCTAATCCTCCTAATTTTACGTATCTTAATTTAATTTTGATTTTCATTTAATTCTATGTATAAAAATGCCTATTCTATGAGTCTATGCTACTCGAAATAAATTATTTGAATTTGAATAAACAATAAGGATAGGATGGAAAGAAGGATAGGATAGGTACTGTAACGCATTACCTAAACAATACTCCATTACATTTTAATAATCTAATGTTAACTAACGTTTCTTTCCTTACAACCATTTGATCATCGTTAAAGTCATCTTGGGTTTTTAATTCAATAAAATTAGCTGCAGGTATATAACTTATATACATACTATAGTGACTGGTTATGTACATAATACAACTAGTAATAGAAGCAAGGCGGATGCGATCGAGGACGCCTGTATACACGAAAAAAGCGATGCAAAAGTGAACGGAGCATAAATGAGTATAGATCCCATTGTTAAATTATCTTTTTCACGTACTCAAAGGTCGTGAGTTGCTTGATGAGAATTAGTTCCGCTATCAGATTTTGGATTTTGGTCCTTCTTTTCGAAACTTTTGGTTTTTATGTGGGTTTAGAACGGAAAGACGTAGCTACATAGTCCTTAATGTTGACCAGATTTGGTATTATGACTTTGGTAGAAATCTTTGTAAAGGAAGTGGTTTACTCAATCTTGCTTCTTCTGTATGTCAATTAGCTGCGCCCCGCGGCTTCACCCGCGTAAGTCTCGATCCCGTGGGAATATCGGGATAAAAAGTATCCTATGTGTTAATGCAGGTTATAAATTATCTGTTTGCCAAATTTCATCCAAATCCATTCAGCCGTTTTTGCGTGATTGAGTAACAAACATCCAAACACACAAACTTTTACATTAATAATATTAGTAGGATTAGTAGGATTTATAGAAGTAGCAAGATTGAGTTAACAACTTCCTTTGCAAAGATTTCTACCAAAGTCATAGTACCTACGATATCTTGTCAACATTAAAGACTACGTGGCTACTACGTCTTTCCGTTCTAAACCCACATATAAACCAAAGTTTAAAGTCCATAGTTTCTAATTAAGTGCATTAGCAATGTATGGAATGGTAAATGCAGCTAACATAAAGTTCATATCAGTCTCTTATATTGACACCTGTCGATCAAACCAATCAGTATCTTATTTATGTACCAATACAATACTTTCGACAGTTTTATAGCTAAAGAAAAACTTGTTACACTATTGCTACTACGTTCACTATGGCCTTGGAATAAACATGTCTAATACATACATACCATGGCATGTTAATTATTTGTTACAACACCAGCTTAGGACTACAAAAATTCAAGAGATTTCCGTAAGATAACATTAGCATATTTATTCGAGTTACATTTAGTCACAGCCTATGATGGTGTTTATAAAAAAATCCAACATAATGGGAACAAGAAAAAATACTGACCCAGAAACAAAACAAGATCGACAGTTAAAACGCTAGCTGTCCAAAGAATCAGTCAAGGTTCGCAGAATTTGAAAATAAGGACCAAAATATTTGCCCACACTTTGATGATCCCTAAAGTGTCAACTAAAGAAACTCCATTGTTCCCAAACATTCGTATATAATCACTTATTTGTTTGTTGAAAAAAAGCGGTCGATCCGAAATTCTAACAAAAACGAGGCAACATTTCGTGTTGACATTGAACACGCGTGTTTCACGGTCTTTTCGGACATGAGTTCATTGCAACTTATTTGCATACGAAAAGGCATAGTGACGGCTTTGACTTTGCCGGTATCTGTCTCGACTTTCGTCGAAAAAGGCAAAAACAGATCATAAACGGCGCAACTACCCAGAATTGTTTTTGCACTAATAAAATCGTAAACGCTCGTTTGTCCCACTTTTTGTCGCATGATCCAATTTTTTTCGAAAGCCGACGACAATGGCAGAATTATGTCGTTATGTTTGAACAATGGTCTGTTTGTGTTGTGTACGCTGTAGGGATCTTTGTCGGGTGCCGAAGGAGGTCCGAAACGTAAAATATGTTGCGCCAGTGACGTAACGCACCTCACTTTCGATTTCAGTTCAGTGAAGATGATTAAACATAACATAGTTGCATAAACAATGTATTTTGTTGAAGTTATTTCATATGTTTCATAAATTTTAGAATTTTTTATGCCTTCCCGGTAGTGTTACACTCATTTTGAACTCAGTTTTTGCGCTGTGGCGTCATGTAAAATTCAACGTTCTCTTTCACAACGTATTTGATATTACTTAATGATTTGCTATCACTTGTCTTTCTTTGGTGTATTCACTCATAATATAAATATTGTACGATTCAGCATTGGTGAAATCGACCCGTAAGACCAAATACGTGTGTGTCTCGATTTTGTCAATAATAAATCAATCAGCACTACAGAGGATATGAATAAATAACAAATAGAATTTTGATTAATATATTTAAATAATTTTTTTGTGTCTTGATAGATGTTTGTGTAAGCACAAATAAACTTTATGTTGCTGTTGCTCTTTACAATAATTTGCAATTACATAAATAATCTCAGTCCCCTAGGACCATTGTTTCTCTTTAGAAGGCAGAAATTTGGACGATGATATATCTTTACCGGGGACCAAATGATGTAATTCTCAATAAAAACAAACAAAAAAGTGTTAACTACATCAACCAGGATAACCCTGAAAATGCCAAATTACTGATACCTATGATATACGTTCTAATTTTTCATTCGCGCAATCTGTACTTTGTAGGCACAATAAAATACTTGATCCAAGTTAAATTGATGGTGATTACAGTCATTAGGCACGGCATTTATTTCTTATATACCGAGGTACCTACTTTAGTAATAAAACTAGCGTTGATGACCGAAAAAAGGTTGCAGAAGAAGACAGGCGACGAAACAATTACGTTTGATTTCAAAAGGGAACCATTTCCCATTGTTGCATAATTACAAAAATAGAGTTTGAACCTTTTTTGTAGAATTGTGAAAGTGAAAGTTAGAGTTGTCTTGTATCTGTTATAAACTTTTATGCTTTTGCTACTTTGCTCCTTTATTTTTGTTCTTACAGCTTTTATGGCGCACAATTTTGGAAGACGGAAGCTCAGAGAGCTTTCGCTTTCTAAAAACGACGATTTTTATACGCGTTATTAAAATGCTTTTGGTAGTTGTGCCGGCTGTCCGGACAAAGATGGTGTTAAAGATTATTTTTAACTGCTTTTCTTTTGTTTTTGTCTCTTCCTTGTAGGATATTTTAATCGTAAAAGGTGAAAGAATAAGAATGAAGAAATCATTTCTTATTTATTTATTTTATTTGTAAGTTTTTTTTTCTTGTCTATTTATTGGAACAATGTTGTAACATGGGAAAGTCTTACCCTGCAATTTCAGCTATTAGGCAGTTTTACAGGCTTTTGAACATCGTCGTTTACCTTAGGTAATACCAATATTTGCCGTAGGTACCTACTGTTATTTGAGAAATCCTCTATTGCCAGATGCAAGAAACTAAGGCCCATATTACAGAGCCTCACTCAATACACAAGCATTGCGTAAAACTAGTTTCAACCAATCAAACGGCTTTAGACGAGTTTTGAGTTAATCAATTCGCCTAGCCTTTTCCCAACTCTGTTGGGGTCGGCTTCCAGTCTAACGATATGCAGCTGATTACCAGTATTTGACATGGAGCGACTGCCTATCTGACCTCCACCAACTCAGTAACTGGGTAATACGATACCCCTTGGTGAGACTGGTTGTCAGACTTTCGGACTTCTGACGACCCGTAATGACTGTCAAAGATCTACGAATGACAGCCGGGACCAACGGCTTAACGTGTTTTCCACGGCACGAAGGAGTCGTTAAACGAGTTTTAAGTAATGGTTGAATATTGAGTGAGGTTCAGTAATACGGGCATAAAAGTGTACATAGGTCAGGATCGTACCACGTGGCGTTCTGTAATTTCTAGCATCCCCATGGCAAACGGTGACATGGCAAAATGTAGGTGTACCTATGTATGGGAATTCTCTCAAATTTTTGTCTTAACTACACCAGATTTTGTAGTAAATTAACCTCCTTAGCATTATGATCTTCGCAATTAAATATGTTTTCTATCTTAGACCTTATTGCTTTTCCTATTATCTCTTTTAGGTCACGATCTATCATTTCCAAAGAAATCTTAATTAATGTGTTAACAATCAAATTGTCATTAGCGAGTGTTATAAGGTAAATTGAACGAAAAATATTCATTAAGAACTATCAATCCGCACTGGGTCCACGTGGTGAGGCAATTCATTCAAATCAGTTCAGCCGATTTAGTGTGAAAGCGTAACAAACAAACAAACTCACTTTCGCATTTGAAATATTAGATACTAAGCTGCGCCCCGCGGTTTCACCCGCGTAAGTCTCGATCCCGTGGGAATATCGGGATAAAAAGTATCCTATGTGTTAATCCAGGTTATAAGCTATCTGTTTGCCAAATTTCATCCAAATCCATTCAGCCGTTTTTGCCTGATTGAGTAACAAACATCCAAACACACAAACTTTCACATTTATAATATTAGTAGGATGACTAGCTGCGCCCCGCGGTTTCACCCACATCACTCTCGATCCCGTGGGAATATCAGGATAAAAAGTATCCTATGTCCTAACCCAGGACATGGTCTCCCCATGTGCCAAATTTCATTCAAATTCGTTCAGCCGTTTTAGCGTGAAAGCGAAACAAACAAACTCATTTTCGCATTTATAATATTAGTTAGGATTATGGCTTTAACATGGAAGAGATAGAGAGTAATTGATAAATATTGGTGTTGAAGATACCAATTTAATTAAAAAGAAAATCCATTTGTTAATACGAGCTACTTCTTTTGAATTTATTTAATGAAGATAAAAGCACCTTTAGTATTTGCTTATTTGCATACAACGGAGATAACATAATTAGTATGAGTTTCACACGTTAACATAAATTCTATATGTACGATATTTCCATACTAATGAGACGATGCGATGGTTGGTAATATTTTCCCGTACAATTAAGGGCAACTTAGAAACAGTTTATTACGTTGCGAGTCGTCGCAAGTAATTGATGATACTTCCTTGTGTTTAATAGACGACGCAGCTTTGCATATCAACGCATTATTTGACAGCATTTTTTAACTATAATTATGGACTTCTTCTTCTTTTCTTGTGGTTAGTGACTAACCTGGTGTCAGAGTTTTAAAGCCGTCCATGGGCCTCTGACTTGGCTTCACATGCCGTCGATAAATATCTCTCAGGCATGCGGTTTCCTCACGATGTTTCCTGCACCGTTTTTGAAGCAAGTGATAATTATTATGGACTAAATTATTTCTAATACTTCCCTCCGTAACTAGTAATTCCATTAACATCCATAAGAGAATCTTCTTCGTCTTAGAATTGTCGACTCGAAGGTTCAGTGACACAAAGACCAAACGTAATTGGTCCTTGAATCGAAAACTTGCCAAGACTACTATAAGTTTATGGCTTACTCATTCTACAAATTCTACATGTTCGCTGCATTGTTTTATATTTGTTAAATTAGTTCCTCTCATAGAGAGGAGGCCTGTGTCCCAGCAGCGGGAACATTAGAGGCTGGTTATGCTAGTAACTCTTTCAATCCACTGAGCCAGCCCAGGAAGCGGTGACGAGACGACCTAGACGCGTACCACTACGATTGGATTGAGGTGTCTCTGGAAAAGGATGCCTGGAAAGATTTGGGAACCTTTGCTCAGCAGTGGGACAGTGTAGGCTAACAAAAAAAGAAAACTCTTTCACAGGCTATACTCTAGTGACACAGCATTGTAAAAACATCTTACCATCAACGACTACACCAAACATATTAACCAAAATAATCTAAAATCTTAATGCTTCATAAAGTTACACAAAAGAGGCAAGTTAATGCCGCATTTTAAACAGATTAACTTTCGGGTCAGTATGAAAATTAAAGCTCAGCCTTAGATACGCGAGATTAAGGTATAAAAACGTCTGTCAATGTCGCACGTACGATCCGTCAGCTGTCAGGACATTAATCCTTACATCAGTGACCTGTAACGCTTGGATGGATACTGGACGAAGGTTTTAATTTAAAATAAAAAAAATGAATAAAATTGTGATGTTTGAGGAAGGGTGAAAGATGGCAGGTCTCCTACCGAAAGGACAAGCCAGCATTTGCAGAAAACCGAATTATAAATATGAAAATATTTGTAGCCATTTTTAACCGCCGACTTCTTCAAAAAGGAGGCGGTTCTATGTTCGTCTGTATGTATTTTTTTTATTTTTGTGTATGTTTATTGATATTTTCGCCAATTGTGAACCGATTTAAAAAAACTTTTTTTAGTTCGAAAATAACTTAAGTCGGTGGCAAAAAACGAAAATTGAAAAGCAAAGACTTCCGAAATTAAAGTTATTTTTCACTCTTTTAGTGCTTTTTTTGGAAGTCGGTTGTTTTTTTTTTTTAAGTTTTTATTTATTTTGTAAAGTACCTGGTACTTGTTGACACGCCTACAATGTCCTCTTATATCTATTAAACTGTAATTTAAATACATTGTAAAAGCCATTTATCTTTAAAAGAGTAACCGGTGAGTTTCTGGCCGGCTCTCCTCCATAGGAAACGAACAATTGGAACCGTGCACTAGCTTCTGACGTTTCATAATGCCCATATAGGTTTATGTGAAAATAAATATTTTGATTTTGAAAATGGTGAAAAGCCTTGGTTTGCTTTGGGACAAGGTTGTATGGAGAGATTAATAAATAAAGTTTTTTCCCGGAATTCATTCTTAGGGCCCTGATAACCTGGTTGACTGGTAGAAAATGCCTATGGCATTAAGTCCGCCTCTGTACATGTGTGCTTAAAGTATTAAATAAATAAATAACCCAGAGCCTATGAACTTGAGCATGTTTCCAGCCAGGTTCATTAAATTGGATTTTAAACTCGGTCATAATGATAGGTACCTATCTGTTCTCCAAGAATTCTCATTAGGTACGACTACTAGATGGAAATATGTAAATAAATAAACTACTTAGAGTCAATTAGTGTTCGAAGTTATTTGTGAACTTTTAGATGTAATTATGCAGGCCAAGTTATAAATTGTAAGATAATTCAAATCACCGATCTCAATGAATTTGATATTTTACAGTTATACGGCAAATTTTTTATTAAAATATTAACATAAAGTACCAAAGAAGATGTATAATTTAGGAAAAAGGAATAAAATGTTTTATAAAATCACATTAAGTACCTAAATAAATAGTTGTCGTACCAATTTTCACTTAAATGTTTGAAAGAAGTTCTGTCAATAATTCTGGCTCCCGATAGAAAAACATTTAAAATATTTCCAATAATATCACATAAACCAAACTCTTCTCCTCTCTTTGTAATTCAAATTCTTACAACTTGTCCAGTTGACTGTACGTCCATGTCCAATGTTGCGTCCACTTCTGTCTTCAAGCCGTCATTTGTCAGATGTCAGTCCATTGAAAACTGCCTTATACAGAGCTGGTCGTTTATGCAAACATACATAAATATTAGATGTGACGTCACTGACATGGACTAAGAACATGGTGGTTCTCTTACTTTCTCTAGTTTATTTTAAAACGTAGAAACTGCTTGAAAAAACTTTCTAAGACAAGTTTACCACAAGCCAGGGGGCCAAGTCTACTAATTTACAGACGTGTCAGTGGTCTCGCAATGATGAGTTTTTGACATATTTATATGGCATATCTGTCAAAAACTGATCATTGTGAGACCACTGACACGTTTGTTAATTAGTAGACTTGGCCCCCTGGAAAATCGCTGGCTTTTTTGAGTAATGTGATTGATCTTCAAGATATCTTGCAATATATTTCTCAATGGACGTTTTCCGAATATAAACTAAGCAAATCTAAATATAAAAAAAATGTGCCGAGATTAGATGTAGTATTTTTTAGACTGAGTGGTTACGAAAACATTTTGCTTATCTATTTAAAATGACATTAAGCCAATCAAGATACCAAAACATAATCCAACTATCCTGTAGCTTAATTTCAACAACAACTACTTAACATAATACTTTTCTAGCAGCTGACACTGAAATCTCCCAACAACCTAATTTTGCGTCAAACAGCAGTTTCCGTCTTAGCATAACAAAGACGAACAAACATCAGGTTTAATCCATTCTTCCTGATCGGGATGATGCGGTGATGCGGTCAGCGATGCGTCATGGCCAACCTTCTAACGAGAGCATGATGTGTGATTGGCGCAAATTATAAGAGGTACGGTTTGAATGAGAGAGATGAAGGCTGATGGAACTAAAATTAGGAAGTGGTGCGAGTTAAATATGAATTGCGTGAATTTCAGAGCAGTCTTAGCACAAGCAAAGCAGAAAACTGCTCTAGCAATTTTTTTTATAATGAAATAGACTCTAACACTACTGCAATAGAGTTCAAACTAAATAGCATGCATTTCTCACTCAAATCTTGACAGCTAAGAACTCGAGCATGCTCGAGTATTTTGCTGCTCTATCTGCAATTAATCTTAGGGTCTTTGACTAATTAGGTAAAGCCTGTACCGTAATACTGTCTAAATCTGAGTATTTTCATGGGCAAATACTGAAAACCCGCTATTAATTTAAAAATACCATTAAAAGACTGAGCGTGATAACTTGCAAATATATAATTTCGATTGTTACGTACCGTGCAATTCTGTATGCCACTTATATCATCACTCGGTAGAAAATCGTGATTATATAAAAACTTTTTACAAAAAAAAAACAACCGACTTCCAAAAAAAAAGTGAAAAATAACTTTAATTTCGGAAGTCGGTGTCTTTGGTTTTCAATTTTCGTTTTTTGCCACCGACTTCCGAAATTAAAGTTATTTTTCACTTTTTTTTTGGAAGTCGGTTGTTTTTTTTTTTGTAAAAAGTTTTTATTTTTCACTTTTTAGTTGTGGTAACTAACCCACACAAATTCGTATACCGTTGTCTGCTATGTGACGGAGTCAATTAACATGTCATCAACATCGCAAAGTGGGAAAACTACGTAATTATTAAAGCTAACTCAAAAACTACGCAAGCAAAATTAATAAAATTTATATGGGACCACCTCTGAAGCATGACCTACCAAACAAAAAAAGAATCATCAAAATCGATTCATAATTGGCGGAGTAATCGGGTAACATACACACAAAAAAAAAAAAAAAAAAAAAAAACATACAGACGAATTGAGAACCTCCTCCTTTTTGAAGAAGTCGGTTAAAAATAAAACTAAATCTTTATGTGTTTCTAAATAACTATAAGCCCTTTACTAACATTAAAACGCACACGAGATGTTATTACAGGGGATGTAAGCGTGAAAGGTACATAAACAGAAGTGCATTCTGCAATTTCACTATAAAATTGAACCATATCTCGAATGCAGCAAAGTTCAATTTTGCATAGCAAATTATTCTGATCTTGAACACGTGAGTTGCTTAGAGCTTTCAATTTGCAACTCTCCTTTGTTGTGATAAGATTTAAAATTGAATGATCGTTGAACTCTCTCAAATAAATATACATTATTGCATGGACACATTTCATATTGATGCAAGGATATGTATATTTCACTATGTACAGAACGACCAATTACATAAATTTATATCATTTTCGCAATTAACATAAAGTATAGAAGCATTAAAGTATAATTACAGCAGATCTTTAACATGATGAATGAGTATGAATTCTGAACAATCATTAAATAGAAGACTTGTGTGCGTTGCAAGTACGAACGGCAATGAATGGTGCCAATTAATACAGGCGACAACGCGACTAGAAGGTATTATTCAAAGAACGTCGTCTTTATGTTGTAAAAATATCTCAAACTTATCCTGTAATTGTATACTGAAATAATCTTGTGTTAGGTATGTACATAAGTCAAAGGGCCATTTTTTTTTAGCTCTTTTTCTATTGATTTTCCGTGATCCAAGAGTTCTACTCTATTCGAAAGGACCAATCATTCTCTCTATGGTAAGGACACGACCAGTATCACCATTCCGGATATGGTAAGTCTCTGGTTTCATCTAGTTCTAGTTCTTAGTAACGTAGTACGTCTGTGTACCGAAGGACCAACATTTTTGTTTAATTTAAAGGGCTAATTAATTTAAAGTCCAATGGAGGAAATAGAAGCAGTTTTAAAAGGATATTAATTTGGTTTTTTCAAGAAGAGAGCCACCACTCACTTCACTTATAACCGTCCGTTGCTTTTCAAGAATATCGTCATTAATTTTCCTGTATTTGATTTTCGAAATATCTTTTATTGTTTTTATCTTCTCCAACCAATCTGTCTAGTCTAGCCTTTTCTCAAGTATGATAGGGTCGGCTTCCAGTCTATCAGGATACAGCTGAATACCAGTATTTTACATGGGGCGACTGCTTATCTGACTTCCACAGCCCAGTTACTAAGTAACACGATACCTCTTGGTAAGACTGGTTGTTTTTTGTCTTCTCCATCATTCTTAATTACGTCCATTACAAAACCGCTGTCTCCCCCTAATTACTCCACACTTTGCTTTCAAAATAGATTATTATCTATGATACAAAACTGTCTCAGTCTCAACCATGTGGGAGTGATCTTGTGAGCAGTTAATTACTAGGAAGGTGTTGTACACTTAATGGGTTTGCTCGTAAATATAATTGGATAATCTATTGACTATCGCTTAATCTACTATTGTTCGATTTTATTGTTGTTTTTCTATTGTGCTGTTCGATTTTATGGTAGTTTTTTAGTTGGCAACTAAAAATAATCGTAGGCATGTTATGCTGTATACTGCTTCCATGTTAATTTAATATTAATTAAGCAAACGGGAAATTTTAATACGATATCTGAGATTAATATCAAAATATTCTTTCATTAATTCGTAAATTGTGTTTGTATTAGAGCAATCTAAGTTACACGAGTACCTAGTATTTTTTTCACCATATAAAACCTTTTTTCTATCTTACAAAGAGCACTCATACATACGCTTATTTTCTTTGCAAACAGATTTTACTCGCCAATATACATAATTCTAAACTGATGATTAATCTAGTAAAGTACTTGCCTTAAGTGCGACTACTAAAAGCCACGTGCAGCAGACTATAATGTACACCTACTGGGTTCATAGATCATACTACATGAGTAGCATACTATCGATAGTCTCTGAGTAGAAATTATAATTGATTGCCTTGTATCTCATGTGACCTTGCTCCACCGTATCTTTCTTGGCAAAGGATAAGGTCATCACTTTGGTCCTTTGTAGAAGGAGATGATAAGGACCAAGAAGTTGGATGGAAAATCCTCGTAAGTTCCAAAACAATACAAAGTGTTAGATTGTATATGAACATTTAAGATTTATCAAGAAACTGTTAATACAAAGGATACCAAATGAGTTGGTGTTTGCAATGCAAACACCAACTCATTTGGTAAGAGAGATTTGACAATATTTCCGAACGAACTTGCTCTCTCTCTTTACTGCCTAGTTGACGGTGGCGGAAGGTAAACGAAAGCATGGCGGTCAACATCTCCGCTATAAGGATGTGTTCAAGAGGCATCTAACCGCTTGCACTATTGATCCAACAGGTTGGGAGAGGCTCGCTTCACATAGGTCGTCTTGGCGCTCTACTATTTACGAAAATGTAAAAACTTTCGAGAAAAAGCGAATCGATACACTGACCGAAAAACGCAAAACACGTAAAGAGAGACCGAAGCCCTCCTATACCTATACCTTGAACTCTGCCGGCCAACTCTATTGCATTAGTTGTGACCGGGTCTTCAAAACCAAATTCGGTCTAGCGAGTCATATTAGGGCACACGCAAGGAAATAATAGTTTTAAAGGGTCGCCGTTATCGAAATCGATAAGGAGGACTATATAGTTGACGGTCTAGTGGTCGCAAGCGCAACATCTGAGCGTGAGGTCCTGGATCCGATTCCCGGGTCGGGCTAAGTGTTATTGGGTTTTTTCATCAGGAATTCTCAGTAGCAGCCTGAAGTTTGTGTGTGATTGGTGGCAATAGGCTCACCCCCTATTACATGGGGCGTAACATAACGGGCCTAAACCTAAGCCGTCGGGCAAAATAGGTGTTATGTTATATCATCTTGCGAACATTATTTCTGTCGATAAAAGGTGAACGCACACTTATCGCCTTACAAAAAGAATTTTAGAATTCTTTATATGAAATTCTATGAAACCTCGCACACCTGCCTGGGTCGAATCGTCCGAAACTGGAAGACCGTTCCTAGCGTTCTCATTGACTTCGATTCGTTCGACGCGTTCAGCTCGAATATGCGTTCACTTTAATGCTTTTATGTAAGAGTGCTCATGTTCACTATGTTCAGTGCTCTTGCACTCTAGGCAACTGACGCCACCCAACCACTGTTGTCCGTCATCACCGACAAAATCGCGGTTAGTACGGCGCTTAGCACTGAACATTGACACATTGATATAAATATAAGCGAATGATTAATATTATGCACTCAATTGATGAATAACAGGACGCCTCTTGCCTATCATAGCGACACTCATAAATTAATGTTTGCTATTTTGTTGTCATTTAAATGATTCACCATTTTGAATATAGAGAAGTTTTTCCATGCCATGGCTACATAAATAGGACCAGAGCTATCAGTTGCTGGTGACTTTCCCCTACTTTCTATATGTTTCGTGTCCATAAATAGCGAGCCTTTTCCTGCATCAAACACTTGGTTCCACCGTCTGATGAGACCTCGTTCAGACAGTGACCGAGCGTCATGTCCATTGGACTAAACTCGTGACAACTATCAGTACAATCAATCCATACATTTGATCAGGCATAATCAAACAACTCGGCCATATCACAGTCCACTACTGAGTTATCCGCCATCAGTGTCCTGTCCATCCCAGCTGTCTTGGAAGGTCATCGGTACGGTCACGGACTTTAATTGATGAGCCACTCTCAACTTTTCACAAAAGTAAATACAATGTTTATCGAATCTATTTGATAATAACCTCCTTTGAATCAGAGCTCATTATCTCGATAATTATGAAAACCTATCCCAAGACAGTGACAGTTGAAATGTCGATGCCTTAGACGTTATTCGACTAAGCCCGATTTGCATTATACGGCTAAAATACGAAAAGTACCAAGTGGCTAAACAATTAAAGTCCGTGACTGTACATCTGGCTAATACGGCGTCTCACGCTAGACTTGCCTATTCATGACTTATTAGCTACAAAATTATAATATTATGATGAAAGGAAGCAACAAGGGAAACGTGAACGATATCAAAATCCCTTCACATGATTCAGTCAGCAATTACAATCAAGCCCAAAGGTTACAAGTGATTGGTAGCAGAACTGATTTGTCGATGATCACGAAGAAAATTAACAGAGTTACGTAACGTCATGAAGTATACAACCTTAACCTTTGGCGTCGTGATATTATCGTGTAGTTTTGCTTGATGCTAAGTGTGAGAAGGAGGGAAGAATTTGATGCGATGTTTATCTGTTATGTTTTTTGTTTATCTGTTATGTTTTTCTTCCTGATCCGGGATCGACGAAAATGTACCAAAATAAGAAATGTCTGAGGTATGTATGTAAAGAAGAATGGCAGGCTAGTATGGAAGTTTTGTACCGCTGTTAATTTTCGTGTTTTGTATTGTTTTTATATTTAGTCGATAGATAATATCATCAATAAATAGATTATAAATTATCCGATTTTTAGAAGTTAGGGTTCAAAAGTTATTTTACTTTATTTTATGTATGAGAGGTTACATTTTGAGGTAGATAAGTAGGTACCTATATTGTAAGATGACAGTTGATTGTCAAATGTGATTGTTTACAAACTAAAACCTACTTAGTCACTATTATTCCTTTTATTCCTCATATTTAGTCTGTGGTTGATCCTGTCGACGTTAAGAACAGCCAAGATGCTCACAGAGTTTTATAGACTATTGCTAATAATCCCTTATCATTATTCATGGGTACCTCGAAAATGCATTCATATTTTACGTAAATAAGGTGCATACTATCTAAACCTTTTTTTAATAATATGTTGTATAGTTTTCAGTAAAATAAAACAATAGTTTTGTTTAAAAAAGCTTTTATTTTAATGCATTCAAAATGTTCGCAAAATCACTTCATCTAAGAAGGGAGCAGGTCGCGTCATACCCTCATGGCGAGCATAACTCAAGTACCAAATGATACTCAGTACATGCGAGCAGCACCCCATACAATACAATTACAGCAATAACTTAATATTGCTTCCCGACCATTCATATTATTTCCACAATCGGATAGTGTTGACCAGGCCCTCACTCTCGTCTCCTAGAGCGTGCCGTCTCATGCGAGACAAACTCAGGTTGCAATTAATGTGTACTGTACACTCGACATCTCGTCGAAATCCAACACACTATGCACAAGAATGAAATTGAGCGTCCTTTCACAATTGTCTCAACAATAATACTTATTAAGCGTCCATTCGCAAAGTAACGCCAACAATATCAATCGCTACGGAGGAAAAATGCTCAACTCAGCGTATCAACGTAATCAAAAAGACTTAAAAATGCATAAACGGATTCACACACAGCAATTCAATAAAACAGCAAAGAAGCCATTGACAAGTGACAGATGATTTTCTTGAAATATCATTTCATCAACCATTATATGGTTTTATTTTACACATGGCTAGTTTTGAAAATGTGCATTGCGTTTTGTTGTCAATAAATTAACGTTTAGTTATTTAATTGTTATCATTTTTAAAATCCCTTTTTTTAAACGTTTCCAAAGTTCTAAAAATATAATAAATACGTAAAAAGAATTACTTTAAGGTCCTTTATAAGTGCTGAATGTCTTATAGCGAAACACCAACTAAAGTTGGCGGTACGAAATCTGCCGTTCTCCTTTGGACGAAGAATATCACAAGCACCTAAGGTCTATTTAAATCCTTGTTTCCATTATTGATGTTATTTCCACTTAAACAAACATCAACTTTATGATAGTGTAATTAAAGTTGATTTTAGATTGACAAGTACCGTTGAAAAAGTCTAAAAAAATATGAAATTGTACTGCAAACTGAACCTTATATGTAGGCATTACAGTTGTTTTTCCTAAAACTCGTGTTTGTTTACATATTTGACAAATAAATTGCGAACGCAGAATAGAATCATTTTAAATTTTTCTATGCTTGGTATCCTAATCCTATCTAATATTATAAATGCGAAAGTGAGTTATTTTTGTTTGTTACGCTTTCTCGCTAAAACGGCTGAACGGATTTGGATGAAATTTGATATACTTTATAACCTGGATTAGCACATAGGATACTTTTTATCCCGATATTCCCACGGGATTGATACTTACGCGGGTGAAGCCGCGGAGCGCAGCTAGTGAAGTTATAAAGTAACAGGAACCGTACTTGATGCAGAAGGCGGAGAATTGGGTGTTTTGCTGCATCTTGGGTGAAGCCGTTGTATCCAAATGCGAAAGAAGGTTTTAATAATAGATGGCATTTAAAGCATGTTGTTTGTTTTTTTCATTGTCCAAGCACTAAAACGGAATGGCGTAAAAACAAATTTTAATTTGAATTTAATTTATGTTTATTTATATAATTTAACAGCATCACCAAGCGGCTATCTACTGTATGTCAGGAGCGTGCCCTTAGCTTTTTCGGACATATTATGCGTTCACCTAAGCATAGTCTGGAAAGGCTTTTGATACTGGGCCGGGTGCAAGGAAAACGCGCTCAAGGCAGAGCAACAGCAAGATGGTCAGACGCGATCAAAAAGGTTGCTGGAGGCAGCATCTATCAAGCGGTCCATACTGCAGAAGACCGCATAGCTTGGAGACGCGTCATATGTGGTCGCGATCCTCAGCATTGAGGGAACGACGAAGAAGAAGATATAATTTAAAAACTATGGCCAATGGGGTCCTATTGCCAACTTAGTTTTTCGAAACATCGTCAAGCAATTGGTCAATTCTTCACGTGACCAGAGGGCTAGGTTATTTTAGGTCAAAGAATCAGCATTCCTATAGAACGTGGCAATGCTGCCAGTCTTCTGGGCACTTTTCCTGTTGACAGCGATGCAGACGAATTTGATGGGCTATGATTCTTTCTCCTCCCAATTTTTCTATACTTTAACATATTATTATTAGTATTCCTTTATTTAATTTAATAGGTACTTATAAATTAAATTTTTAAATGTTAGAATACAAAAATATTAAAAAATATAAAAAATAGTAGCCCGCCGGTATCGCGAACTTGTTCAAGCTACTGGCGGTCAGGGTCCAGAGAGAGGAACCTCCTAACAATGCGAGCCGTGTCCAGAAGTACCGCTTTTTGAATCAAGCCCTTAATCCAGCTGCCCAACGAGAGCCGCACAGGTGTTGGACGAGGCTCTTGTTAGTGTTATTATTTGAAGACTGCTAGAAATATTTTAAATGTTCTTTTTCGTGACTTTCTCTCGTCTTGTTGAGAAGATGGCGTAGAAAATACCTATTCAATTGTGACTCTGTAGAAGTACAGGCGTTGGTCGGGAGTTTCACTAGTGTGGGAGGTACTATGTATATCAAAACCTATCATAACATTTATCATAGCTTGCCATACCAAGCCATGTATCAACCAAGGACTTTCCCACACCTTCAAGAAGGTTTTACGTTCATAAATTACTACGTGTATGAAGTTTCAAAATGTATGCAAGTCATGTAACGATCCGAAAGGGAGAGAACGTGTTAGAAAGTACGTTGTACGTTGAAACGAGAGAAGCTGTAAGTTTTAAGAAATATCGTGAATATTTATGTGTATATTATGAAATATACATTGTATCTCACGTTTTATTGCACATGTGTATCATTTTACAAACAGTGCTGTAAGTAGGTGCCTGAATTTCTAAAGTAAATACGTCGACCTTTTGAGATACGCTTATATTCGCAACAAATTACCGTAACGCAGGAACATTTCAGTTCAATGAGTAAGCATAATCATCTAAAGTAGACCACTTTATCATTACATGATGACTATAAATTGTATGTATGTTTATAAATATGCCTATTACGGTGTTTTTATGTCTGTGCTTGAGACGGCTTTCAGTATTAGATGCATCTGAAAATCGATGGGTAAAACCGCTATGTACCATCCACTTTCTCCAGGCAAACAATGGAACAACGATGACTTAATTCAACACGTAAAAAGCGTATAATCTTCCAAGAAATGTTACTAATGTTGGTTGACCATAAACCGGGATATCCGTAGTTGGTCGTAACTGCATTATTAATTTGATAGTAGTGCATTGCTCAGTATTACGATACGTCACTTTAGCGGAAAATGCGAAAAAGGTGTAAACCGCGAATGCGGTTGCGGAATATGGTGATGCCCACAACTCTATGAGTAACAACTTTCAGAAAAAGACCTTTTTACAAGTCGTCATCATAACAGGTCCTTGGTGGAAAGCTGAAGTGATCTCCACCATCACTGATCATCATCTGTCTCAGCCTAGTGGTATCCCTGCCAATATGCCTGTGGACTATCAAGTCATAGGTCTCGAGTTCAAACCCAAGACACGCACCTCTGTGTTTTCGGATTAATGTGCGTATTGTATAATTATCACTTGCTTCAAAAACGGTGAAGAAAAAGATCGTGAGGAAGGCATGCCTGAGAGAGTGAAAGATATTAAAAACTAATATAAAAACGAATGTAAGTGGTACGAGTAAATAAATAAATAAATAATTAAATAATAAATATTTCTCGACGGCATGTGAAGCCAAGTCAGAGGCCCAGTGGCGGCTTTAAAACTCTGACACCAGCAGGCGAAGCATGAGCACCGTTTTGTCGACGGAAGAGTAGACAAAAATGACGTTTCCTATAGACAGTAGACAGTACGAGACAGCAGCAAAGTAGAAAGAGTCAACTGCACTTTTTACAAAATTCACTCTTTTACTTAATTCGACTCAGAATTCTTTGTTTTATCATAGGATTTATCGGTTGTCAGTGTGATTTTGACAGTAAGGATATAAAACTTTCTTCCGAAATAGTCTACATATAAAAAGACCTAGACAAAGATCGTTAGAAATGAAAGACAAAATGACAGATTGTACAAAGATTTCTACAGTGGATGTCAAAAATGAAGAAATGAACTGTCACTTTGTATAGAAAAAGCAATGTCTATTCTTCGTAGAGATAGAAAGCGCCATGCTACGCCTACAGGTTAGTCACTAACCACATGAGAAGAAGACCATCAGTGATTTTGTATATTTATTTACAAAATCTTAATTGAGGCAGCCACCAATGTTGAAAGCATGAGGCGGCCATGCTTATAGCATGCATGTCTATAGGATATTTTCATGAAATAACATGAATGATCAGTAATTCAAAACGAACCGGAAAGGTCGAAGTACAATAATAATTATTATCCCCAAAAAGTGCGAAACAACTAAAAGGACAAAATATATTTAATTAACTAATTAATCAAACTCACTATCGGTTCCTCCACGGCTACCAGGAATTTTTCTAACGTAAATGATTTTCCACAAACCGGGTATAATATATATTTGTTATAAATACTGTTATTATTTCTTTAGTATCGCTAGCTGAGTCATAGCCAGTATTAGTGTTATATCCTTAGGTATTTATAACTATGTACGTTCGATGATTGCTATTTTATGGTGCATTTACATGGCATCGGGAATTAGACACGATTTATGTATAATTTAGTCAATGAGATCACGAGAAGCCAAAGGTGATTGAGGCACGATCTAGATGTCTTGTTAGTTGTAGTCTTTCAGTAGTCAAAGACTAAATAAACCTCCATGGAAAACGCAAACAAAAAAAAATTAAAGATTCAATTTTCAAAAAGAGAGACACAAACACGAAGATTTTTTGTCTCTTCTTTATCCCGTTTGTAGTCTCCTCCTTGTCATGTCAGTCGTTCCGCAACCTATTCTTGCCGATATCCTTTGCCAGATTTGTTTCAATAAACGTCGCATTTAATAATCTTTTCAGCCTAATACAGACATAAGTTTTTGAGGTGCCTGTAGCTAAGTAATAACAGCCGCACGGCCCCCCCGTGGTACCCCGTGGGACCCCTCAATGGGTCGGAAAGCACGTTAAGCCGTTGGTCCCGGCTCTCATTCGTTGATCTTTGGTAGTCGTCACGTGGAGTCAGAAACCCAAAAGCCAACAAGTTTTACCAAGGGGTATCGTGTTACCTAGTAACTAGGTTATGGAGGTCAGACAGGCAGTCGTTCCATGTAAAATGCTGGTGTAAATTCAGCTGCATCCAGTTAGACTGGGAGTGGACCACAACATACTAGGGAAAAGGATAGGCAGATGATGATGATGCACGTAAGATTGATTTTTCATGAGCCTGTCCTATTTCAGGACCAGGGCCTATTTTACCACCAGCTCATACAGCAGTATTATTTTAATATTACTTCAGTGTAGGAAAGAGATGAAGCTCTACAGGACGTATAGCTCTATCTCACTCTCCCACCAAGTAAGATTATCATAATACTGCTGTAAGCGGTGGTGGTAGGCCCCCAGGTCTTTGTCTCTGTTAATTTTTCACCGTCCTATAATTATGATGAGGAAGTTGATGATAAATTAGAAGTCCAGCTCATTACTCAATCTTCTTTTGATCCTGCTGCATTACCTCTTTAAGCTGTTTATTTCAACCCAACGACCATAGCTCTTCATAGCTCCTCCTGCATATACGGCAGATGTAACCAGCATCTGCCGTATATGCAGGAGGAGCTATGTACGTCCACCCAACCCAGTTCCATTTTTAATTACCATCATACATTAAGCACCTGCGATTTCTTCGCAAAACCATAAAATAATATTGAAATGTAAACCTTCCTTAAGCACTTATTCACCGGAGATTAAAGTTCAATGCGTTATGATCAACAATAGTAAAATACCTGATCATTACATAAACATTTTCCATGAATATAATTATACCTACAAAGGAAACTGCTTTGCGGCTGCATACAACGTCTATATTTTGTTTTAGACGCTAATGTTTATTTAAGAGCTAATGTATAGTTTTATAGTATACTAGCTACGCCCCGCGGTTTCCCCCGCGTAAGTCTCGATCGGGATAAAAAGTATCCTATGTGTTAATCCAGGTTATAAACTATCTGTATGCCAAATTTCATCCAAATCCATTCAGCCGTTTTTACGTGAAAGAGTAACAAACATCCATCCATCCATACTTACAAACTTTCGCGTTTATAATATTAGTTAGATTAGTATCTATGTTTTTTTTGTTTTGATACTTTTCAGCGTTTTTTGTGTAATTATAACTGTGAGTCCCTACTTTCTGTCATTTACCAACCCGAACTGGGCCCGCGTGATAGATTACAGCCCAGTCCTCTCGAAAAGAGAAGGTCTGTGCTAAATAACCGTTGCTCAGTTCTGGGCCAAACAGGAATCGTCACGCTTAGAAGAAGAAATGGCACCATTTTTTCTTCCACCAACTTGATTCCTAACAGCCTATCTCAGGTCAAAAAATGCTTACTGACAAATATTTTCTAATATCTGGACTCAATAATATTATATCAACAACAAATACAATTATTTATCCGTAAATGACTCGAAGTAATGTGAATATCTGATTAAGATAAATAGATGTTTACAATATGATTGACTGCCCAGTCCTGCACGGTAAATCAATGTCTGACAAATATTGTAAAGCAGATGATGAATACATTAAACTAAAAGTTATCATGACACAATGCAAAAACTATTAGACATTATTAAGTAATGTTTGAAGACTTTGAATGTAGCTACGTAGCTGCATATGGAAAAAAGATGAATTAGAATGCATTACTGTCGTGGACGCTCACGCTGTCTCAGTCTGTTGCATAGAGAGCGATGGAGTGTTCTATGCTTCGCACAAGGCAATAGACCGAGGTCCAAACGTCGAGATCCGAAGACGTACGAAGGTCTCATGAAACTCAAATGGTTTTGGGCAAGGCGCAGTGATGATCGATGGAGTAAGGCAGTGACCGACTGGCGTCTAAGGACTGGAAGTCGAGGTGTCTGTCGTCCGGCGGCGAGATGAAGGGGCGATATTGTTTCCATCGCAAGCAAAACCTGGATGAGGAAGAGGAGAATAGTGGCCTAAAAGTGAGCTATGGGTGATGATGACTGGCGTTTTTTAAGAACAGTAACTGATGATGTAAATCAATCATCACGTAAAATTAAGATCGATAATCAAAATGGTCGTTTGATCTCAGTATCGATAAAACCTTTTTAGCTCTGGGCAGACCAGAGACGGCCCTGAATTTCAGAAAACACATAACCATTTTTCTGAATAATTTTCTCCTGCGTCAGCCAAAAGCCGGTAAAAGCCGAATATCATTTAAAAAAAATATGACTTATGTTTATTTCATCGGCAAATAGCCTAAAACAAATACCTACTAAAACTTTAATGAGACATATCAATGCCTACGCCTCGGTCACCCTTGACCACGAGTTTTACAAATTGGCCAATAGGTATATCAGAAATATTTAAATTTAAAATAAATTAAAAGATAAATTAAACCGATAAGCGATAGTGTTCTGCAAAAGTTGTTTCATATTCAGTAAAAGTTGTATTGATTCAATGAATATGTTTATTTTTATGCATATTGGAGTGACGCAAACCGAGGTATTACCGAAATTACCAATTTACCAAAATGATTACAGTATGAAATGTAAAACTGCGAAGACGCTCATATCATAATAACATCATCACATCACGCCCCGTGTTCTTCAAATAGATAAACAGTGGTTTATAAATTCATACTAATATCCATACTTCCATACTAATATTATAAATTCGAAAGTAACTCCGTCTGTCTGTCGGTCTGTCTGTCTGTCTGTCTGTCTTTCTGTATGTTACCTTTCACGCCTAAACCACTGAACGGATTTCGACAAAAATTTGGCTAGAGTAGCCTGTCCTTTCCCAGGATGCCATGTATCTCCATGGCATCCTGGGAAAGGACAGGCTACTTTTTATTGACATACCACGCGGGCGAAGCCGCGGGCGGAAGCTAGTACTTCATATTATGAATTAGAAACTGATAAAATACAATATGTATTTTAAGGGAATTTTTACCAACTTTGGTGGAATTAAGTTGTCATCTGACAATTTTTCTACTAAAAAACTGTCACAAATTCAAATTATTCCTCGATTGGAAAAATCATCCCTAAAATTGATATTTGATCAGGTTCCAATTTACATTATTTGTAACAGGTAAATGTGCTTTCAAGCTATCATTAGGACACATTAGGTACTAAAAGGATCTGGTTTTTGTATCGACTCTTATCTTAGATCGTTTAAAATCTCAATGTCAGAGATGGTAGTGGGTACCTACCAACTAAATGGAAAAATCATAATATGTTATTATATTGCCGTTAGGATAATAATTATGCGATGGAAAGAAACTAAATTGGGATCAAAACTGTAGGACGCATTTTAATGGCCGGATTCAAGATTTATCAAAATAAATTCATACTAAAATCATTTTGAACAAGGTAATTGTTAATTGATTTATGCTTTAAAAAGCGCTCCATAACAAACCATATCTAAACAGTTAATCCCATAGCTATATTACCTATTTAAAAAAAATTATCGGCACCTTCAGACTTGAAGATGATATAAGAAATCTAAACCAAAATACATCAGACAAAAGATAACATACTAACACGAAAAACATAATAAACGAATTAGAAGCTATGGTTACTTTACCTACACACAAAACTAATGGTATACCCCATACTTCAAATCTACCTTGCCTTTTCCACAATATTTTGGGGTCGGCGTCCAGTCTAACCGCAGCTAAATACAAGTATTTTACATTGAGCAACTGTCTATCTGACCTCCACAACCCAGTTACTAGCACACGATATCTCTTGGTAAGACTGGTTGTCAGGATTTTGAGCATCTGACTACCCGTAATGACTGTGAAGATCTACGAATGACAGCCGGGACCAGCGGCATTAAATACTTATCGAGGCACGGAGCGGCCTCGATATGTAATGGATGAATACCCCATAATTCAAATCATAAAATGACCATAATATTCGAAATAATCACTGAATGACTGTGTCAATAAGTACAAATAAGTACCACTACTTCCATCTTCACGCACAAGATCCCTTGAAGGCTAAACAAAGTCATTTAATGGTCAGTCAATAAATTCTCTGTTTGTCACTCAATACTATGAATCGTGACTGTATTTATAAATGACGTAGTAAAGGTATCTCATCTCTTGGAAAGAAGGCATCTTAAAAACTACCCATCATCATCATCATCATTACATTTACATTACACACGCACATTTACATTTAAGTACATTTTTGTCATTTAAATTTTTTTTATGTTTCAAATTAATCATATTAGTTAATAATGATACTTAATGCCTTAATTGGTTTTAGCAAAACCTTCATGTCGTTGCAGCCGTTATTGTTTCCGAAGGTGGGAAAATTAAAGGACGATTTTACTATGGTAAACTGTCTAAAGGCTGATTTTACTGTGGTAAACTGTTTAAACTTAACAAAATATGTGCGGTACCTAAGTGATACAAAGGTTCCCGGGGAAAATAAATCTTAGTATGGGTGTTATGGGATTTAGTCAGGACGATGATGGGCAACAATGAAAATAGAAATGGAGATATGTAAGTTTCATAGCTCTACAGACTAGGTCAAACTTCCATACAGTTTTGTCCAATCTCCTTTCAATTCGATTGCTCATTCTCCAAGAAAACAATATACAAAGTATCTACATAAGTATCTATGTAAATCGACACGTGATGCAGTCAGTAGTTACCAATCAATAAAGCTATAGGAAATGATCGGTTGTATATAATTGTAATATGTAAATATCTGATAAACACTGCGGACAGTCACGGTTTAATTTCTAAGTGTTGGTACCGCCATAAGGACTTGTAAGAATAATAGACCATCTTGAGTAACGTCCTTGCTGACCATGGGATGCGTGAAAATCGCTAATTAATAGTTGTAAGCTTCATTAAAAAGCCTACACACAGTAATTGTTAAGTCGGTTCATCCATTTGTCAGTAGCAGCCCGGAGTTTGGCAGTTGGTGGTGTGACACCCTCGTGACACGGAAAGCTCGTAAATCCGTACCCGTTGGTCCTGCGCCTGTTGGTCTCCAGTCGTGTCGGATTGCCTTTGTATCGGAATATGAGAGTGTGTGCGCCAATGTTTACGTACACATTTATGCACTATAATTACTCCTGCGTACTTGGCTAGTCTCCTTTGAGATTAGCCGCCATGACCGAAATTCGGTCTGGAAAGTTAATTGATTCAGGCGTGACTTTGTGGAAATCCATTATAAAATACAATAGATGTAGATATAATAATATTTAGTAACCTATTCCGCTTAACTATTCTTCAAGAGTCATAAAAAACCTGTAAGTAATCGACACGTGTTTCACCTCTTAACGAGGCATCCTCAGGATAACGATTAACCAGTCGCAAACCAGAACACGACGTGTGCCGGGCAATTTGATTCACTCTGTGTCCAGCGCTCGGTGTGGCAACACGTCGTGTTCTGGTTTGCGTCTGGTCAATGGTCATCCTGAAGAAGCCACGTTGAGAGGTGAAACACATGTCGATTTCTTACAGGGTTGTTTACTGCTGCTGCTGTTATGAGTATGAGGTAGGATCATTACATATAGGATTGTTTTTCACTATTAGATGCAGTGTATTTAATTCTTTATACAACCTTTAATTCGACTGGGATTTCTGTCGAACGCAAGATATTAAGCCCATTCATGGACTATACACTAAAAACTGTTTCTAGCCTACAGTAGAACATCACTTTTAATATATAATACTAGCTTCCACCCGCGGCTTCGCCCGCGTGGTATGTCGATAAAAAGTACCCTGTGTCCTTCCCGAGGATGCCATCTATCTCCTTGACAAATTTTGACGAAATCCATTCAGTAGTTTAGGTTTGAAAAGGTAACATACAGACAGACAGACAGACATATAGACAGACAGACAGAGTTACTTTCGAATTTATAATATTAGTATGGAAGTATGGATTAAGTGTGAAAACCATACTAGAATCATGGCTACATCGAACATGACGTCATCGGGACCTTGCCTCATATTGTTATAAAAAATGTGAAAGAATTTTATCGTAACGTATCAAGATTTTTTGTTCAATGTCTGTGTTATAGTTTGTTGTTTGCCTGCGGGTTTGGCTGTATAGTATATTGTGGTGACTTACTTGTGTTATTGTTGAATAAAGAAAACTAATAACGATTAATAAACCTGGACATATAGTTTATACATACAAACATTTTTTTTTTGATTGGCTACATTAATATTACTAAGTAACTAAATGTATCTTATTCTAATCAGATATTGAAATACTAGATTAATGAGTGAATGACTATGAAGATAATTAGATACTTACTTTATCTATACATAACAAATTTCATGTCTGTATAAGTGACCGTGTTCTTCTGAACTACGCAATGGATTTTGATGCGGTTTTCACCATAATTTAGAATATTGATTTAGGAAGCTTATGTTTATAATACCTACGTTATTATAAAACTTACATAGTTAGTTAGTTATTATGACTATAAAAAGGCTTGTATTTCAAAATGGTCTAAAATTAGTTTGCATTTTGTTATTGGTTCATTTCAGATCACGTGAACCAAAGCCGGCAAAAAAAAAATCACAGTGTATAAAAGCAAAAATACACACTTCAAAGATTTTCTTTCGAAACGCCAAACCCGCCGCACGCGCAACTTCAAATTTAAATTTCGTTCAACCACTATTAGATGCCATTTCATCAATTACAAATCCATATTAATAGAGGGAAGCAATGCAATTAAATCTTCGATTGCAAATCATTGGTTGATTATAAAAATTACGCAAGGATAAAACCCTTTCTACATGACGCAACTTTTCATTATATTTCATAGTTGCTTAATCCTGTTTAAAACGAGAGTGTTTTTCGAGATTGCTTTACTTACAAAAGTCTAGGTTGACTCATTTCGTTTTAGGTACACAAAAAGTACGTGTGTACGTTGTACGAGGTATATAGGAACTACACACGATTGTAAACTCTAAAGTTGTTTAAGTAAGATTGAAAATAGCATAAAAGAAACAGAAGGTTGGTAGTGTGAATAAAATTGTTGCGTGCAGAGTGAAAACGATTCTTTTTTTCTTACAATTATGTCCGATTTTCTTGTAACTGATTTCAAGCAAGTGGCAGTTATAAACCTATGCAACATTGTAAGTAATGTTGCAGAATAATTTATGAAATTACTCATTGATTCGGATATTATCTTTTTGCACAATCATCTTCGTGGGAATTAATTGAAAGATACAGCTGAAAGCTTCAGCGAGGAGCTCGTGGCTAAGTAATAACAGCCGCACGGGTCGATCCATCAGGTTAAGCTACGCGTGCTGGGGTTGGTCCGTGGATGTTTGACCATCTTTACATACCGAGACTCCTCCGTGCCTCGGAAAGCACGTTAAGCCGTTGGTCCCGGCTGTCATTTGTGGATCTTTGACAGTCGTCACTGGTCGTCAGAAGCTCGAAAGTCTGACAACCAGTCTTACCAAGGGGTATCGTATTACCCAGTTACTGGGTTGTGGAGGTCAGATAAGCAGTCGCTCCATGTAAATACTGGTATTCAGCTGCATCCGGTTAGACTGGTAGCCGACCCCAACATAGTTGGGAAAAGGCTAGGCAGATGATGATGACAGCCGAAAGGTTCAGTTTATAGGAAGGATGATGATCCAAGAAGCTGGTGAAGCCAGCTACAAGCTGATGCAGGATATACAGGCTGTTGTGTAGGATGTACACCTGAATCCGTCAATGGGGTGAAAAAAAAAATCCCATACGGCAGTTAGACAGACGAATGAAAAGTTTTTAGTTTTACGAATCATTATAATATGTGTTTCATAGCGAAAGTTGTCTAGTATGATAGGTAGAATCACCCCTTGTCGGATGCAGGTCAAAAAAATCACCTACTAATACTTTTCGGAATAATGAATAAAGAAAAACACGGTACAGAAGTGTCGAAAATAGATTTATTTCAATTTCGATTCGAACTTCTGAGAAAGATATTACGAAATTATGATTCACGTCACTCTGAGAAAGTTAGTGTTATAGAGTGAGATGTAAACTCTGAGAAAGACAGTGTTATAGAGTGAGATGTAATTCAAACATATCTTAATTTTTTCTCATTACATGTATAACATCACTCAGTAGGTATATACCTAACTACATAACTATCTATTGTTAGTATAGTACATTTGCCAAAGGTGACACCGAGTGCCTCTTTTACAACTTCGTGGCAGGATATGACTCAATTCGTTGAGCAAAAAACACTGATATACACTTTCTGTTACGTTAGGTATACTTAGGGGTGTCTATCGTTCTTTTTCTCATCAACTCATCATCATCTGCCTGGACTTTTCCTAACTATGTTGGGGTCAGCTTCCAGGCTAATCGGATTCAGCTGAATACCAGTAATTAACATGAAGCGGTCGCTTCATGTATCCAGTATCCCTTTCGAACAAAAAATATTTGTTTTAATCGGTTCACAATTGGCGATAAAATCGATGAAAATACACCAAAAAAAAATATATACATACAGACAAACATAGAACCTCTCTATTTTTCTGACAATCCTACATTAATTAATATATAATTTTATTTATTTATTTCAGATCACATGATCCATAAGTTGTTAGTTAAGGTCTTAACCTAATGTTAGTAAAAACCACGCTCTATACAAAATTGTATATAACGACTGACACCTGCGTGTGCAGCCGTATCCAGTGAGCCAGCATGGGGCTGTCTCACCTACACCCAGTCACACAATACACCCAGAAAATAATAATAATTTAACTAGGTCTTAAAATAAAATAACGCATTTTGATGCCCAAATAATACAATGGCAACCCTAGTTAAGCATTATAGTGACTAAAGAAATAAAGGTCATTCTAATCATTACTTAGATACGAGTCGCTTTAGGGCACAATGAATTACGTCTTATTTAATTGCTATTAGTGTTAAATCGTTATTTTAATAGATACCTAAGTATTTGTTATTTATGAAGTAGGTACAGAAAATCGAATGCATTTCCTGGCCAAGATCTAATAAAAAGGAGGCTGTTATCCTGTCTGCTTGGTACTTAATATTTCCCAGACGAGTTCATGTTCTCATGATAAAACCATCCGACTGTAATCGATACTATCCATACTTAATCGAAAGTAACTCTGTCCGTCTGTCTGTCTGTATGTTACCTTTTCACGCCTTTTTTTTTTTTTTGAGGTTGGGAAATCATCCAATGACTTCTCCCGCTCTGGGCGGAGGGGAAGGGCGTGTCAGACTTCTACTGACTAGAACCCACCCGTGTTCCTTCAGTTGCCTGTTGCCAAGGTCCCGGTATCCCTTTCGGACTAACCCGCAACCTTTTCACGCCTAAACAACTGAACGGATTTCGCAAGACAAAATTTGGCAAGGAGATAGAATGGCACTCTGGGGAAAGACATACGCTTTTTATCAACATACCACGCGGGCGAAGCCGCGGGCGGAAGCTAATCGACAAGATAAAATTCCGCGTCCAAAGAAATACACAAAGAAATGTTTCACTGCAGTAAGCATAGCATTGCAAGCTTGCACTTTGTCGCTACATACACACGATTGTGATCTTTTGAGCTATAAAGTAACAGGTTACTCTTGCGCATAGCTTAGTTTATAGAACCACTTACGTTATGTTGATATCAGCAATCTGTCTTTATATGCACGCTCATTATATACCATATATTTTACTATACCTAACTATATTAAAGTCACCTCGTTTTCAACCCTTGGCAGGTTAAGAAAGTGCATCTCGATAGGAGATGTCGCCGCAAATATGTGTCAAATATTTCTCTATTGATTTATCAATATTTTAGTGCACAAACAGCAATATTTCGTAATTTCATTCAGTAATATTGACAATTGAATTAAAACAGCGAAATATTTGATATCTGCTTGCGACGTTGGCAACTTTCTGAGCAATATTATTCCATATTAGCCGTAGAACCAATGACCGTTGGGGTAGTGCGTACGTGTTCTTGAGTGGAGACCGCGAATCGGCAAACGTAAGGTGGGACGCCCTAGCAACTGGATGAGAGTTGCCGAGAATCAAGCTGAATGGCGTGCAATTGGAGAGGCCTATGTCCAGCAGTGGACTGCTACAGGCTGAACCCATGCCTTCTAATGATCGCTACGATGATATGACATAATGACCGGTAAGTACGAATGCAAGACAAGAAAATTTGAAGAAGAATAAATAAATTAATTATTTTTTGGGCTGGATCGACGTGGCTCTAGAAAAGGATGCCTGGCAGGATTTTGGGGAGGCCTTTGCTCAGCAGTGGAACAGAGTAGGAAAAAAAAAGAGTACTTAAGTAAAAAAAAATTGCTTTCCTTAACATCAATAGTACATATACTTCTTCATTCGCACGTTCCCAAACTACGACCCAAATTGCTGCTCCAATTATGAGCAGAACGCCAGTTTTTCCCAATTTATTGAACAAGTACCTTTGGGTCATGAAATCGACGCCTACGCGCCTAGCTCTGGCCCAAACCCACTGATTGCCTAATAAAAGATAGTTCGAATACTTCCACTCGAACAAGTTAGCTGGTTTGACACAGGGGAGGGTCAATAGACGGGCAACTTTATAGCCCAAAATATTCAATCAATCAATCCCAGCGTGGCATTTGAAAGTAATTCTAGAACAACTGACTGTCAAAATATACAACTGGCTGTGAAAATATAGAAGTAGGTAAGTATAGGAACTTGAGACGCCTTTGCCCACCAGCAGTCGAATAATAAAGGCAAAAAAAAACATACACAAAAAAAAAAAATCTAAACAGCATCTCACTTGTCTCAAAATTGAAATAAGCGTAGCAGTTTAGAGATAATTCCCTTCAATAAAATAATGCATCAATCTAGACTAACAACAAGCTATATAGGTACCTATAAATATTTACTATAAGTAAGTAATATTGTATATTTTATCACAAATTATAAAGTATCAGTCAGTATCTTGTAATACCATTCAATTATTTGATTAATTAAGCACTGCTTTTAATTGCGAGTATTTAAAATGCCATATTTGTTTATATTTCAAAAAGCAAAATTAATTGATTTTATTTCATCATTAATTAACTATTTATATTCCTTATCTTTGCAGATAAATGAAGTAGAATCATTAATTAAATCTTACTCATTTATATACATAGTACCTAGTCGCCTAAAGGTTGTTTATTTTTAGGATTAACTAGCGACCAACTCCTGCTGCGCAATGTTTACGACTTGACAAAACATCGAGATTTCTTAGTAATATGTAACTTTAATACTAACGTTATACACATAACCCTTCCGGGATAAATTCTCTAAACCATGGTAAAAACCTCATCATTATCTGTTGCGCGGTTTTGAAGAACAACGCGGACATACAGACAAACACGAAAAGCGACTTTAATTTTTATTATGTACTAGCTGATCCCCGCGGCTACGCCGGCGTGGTTGTCGGTTATTATTCACTGAAACTTTCGTCAAGAACCACTCTGTCATTGGTGAAAACAGCATGAAAATCAGTGCAGTAGTTTTTGAGTTTATCGCGAAAAAGCTGACAGACAGACGCGGCGGATGACTTCGTTTTATGTAGTGATAGATAAAAGCCACATAAGTGGCGAGAAAGTTGCTCGCCTGCATCCCCCGTGCTGACACAAGTGAGTTAGATTTATTTGTGGGACAAATAGTACAACCTGCTAATGAGACCCAAGTTATCCATTACATTTGCAACAATTAATAATAAGTTTACATTTAATAGACTAGTCTTGTTGAATATTGTTACAATTCATATTGTCTCAGATTGCAATCTTTTGTACCTACTTGTAATTATTGCGGAACCACGGTACTTAATATTAATATATTCTGTAGCTGCACACGATAATAAAAATGCTTCTTGTCATGATTTTATTGCTGCGATCTTTGAGCAATTAATCTCAAATTCTATATAGTAACATATTCCCCTTAACTATTCCTAAAGAGTCATAAAAAACCCTAAGTATAAGAAATTGACTCGTGTTCGGGTTCGCGACAAGTCAATCGTCATCCTGAGGTTGCCTCGTTGAGAGGTGAAACACGTGGCGATTTCTTACAGGGTTTTTTATGACTCTTTAGGAATAGTTAAGCTGAATAGTTTACTAAATATATCTACGTCTATTGGTTTCTACCCTATACCTATTTATTTACAACATCATCCAGAAGAACAAAATTTTTAAGAAACATTTGTTACTTTGTGGTTTTGGATGAAAAACGTAACTTGCGTAGTTGAGGACACGAGTGAAACTGCTGAGTAAGTGTTCCTAGAAACCGACCAGAAAATAGTTAGGCAGAATAGAATGGAACATTATCAATACAACCTTTGTCCAGCTGTTAAACAAACAGGTTAAGGAAAATTGAATGCATCGGTAGCAACCCTGTCAAGGTTAAAAAGCTATGACAGAAAAGAGGATTAACCCAGGAAAATAACCAAAGATGACCTCTTGGTAAAATTTCACAGAATGATTTCAAAGTCATTGTGTAAATTGTGATGACTGATAATAATAAAATTATAATTAAAGATATAATTGAAATTATTCAACAAGACGCGTGAGGGCTTGCTTAAGATCGATCTCATTCAAGATTCCAATCAGGAGTAATTAAATTAAAGGTAGGTGGGTGCAATCACAGATTACATACATTTATAATGTGGTGTAACTTTACATAACAATTTGATTAACTATGTGATACAAGGAACTATTGACTAGCTGTTAGGTGCTTTATGAAAGATGATCATTAATATACTTCGGTAGATGGATGCTGCTATAAATAAGATTGTAGGCTTTCATCATAAAACAGAGATGAGTGATACGAACATTATCAAAAAATATTGTCCAATGTAATATTTGGAAAACATTGAATAATGATGAATATTGTAAAAAGCTATACAAAGATTGATATTTTTTGTTAAGACCAGCCAATTTCTCAGAATTCAAACACTCACAGAGTCACCGCAAAGAATAAGCCAACTAATTTCAGGTGGGTGTTACAACACCGAACATGTGATCATATAATTTTCAATAAAAACATTATTAATAAAGTAGAGAAGCAAAAAACCAAACACCAAACGGATGAAAATACTGATGATGATACATACTAATTTTATCTTTTAGAAGGCTGATCTCACAAAAGTTTGGGAGAAAGAATTCAACATACACTTGATTACGAATTTATTTGTTTTCGACACAGCATAATATCTCTGTCGTCTAGACTGTCATCTTTATTAGCTATAATCTCATTCCTAGCCATATCTGCTTCCTATCCTCTTATACAAGTTGTTAGGGTAAACAACGTTATCCTTGAAACCAGTGGTTCGGTGTCATTTATAGAACGTAAAATCAATGGAACTTTAAGACTTTTTTTTTTTAAATTACTTTTTACCACTAGATTATTTCACCCTTTCACCTATACGCTAGGGCAACGAACTTGCGTCTCAACCGGGCGGGGGTCTAGGACGTGACCTGACTGCCCGTGAGCGCGACCCCTCTCTCAGTCACTCATCTGTTTCGCTCGCGAGCACGGTGTCGCATAGAAGCTTTTTAAAATCTTTTAATGAAATTAACGTTTTTTTTTTTTGTTGTTACCTGGTCATTTATTTTTATATTTAAGTCAACTACTTAGGTTTGAATAACAAGTGTTTACCCTTACACCCTGCATTCTTAGCTATTTCTACATTTATATCTTGTATATAATAAACCTATTCTATTCTATTTGTTCTGTTCTTTTCTTTGGTCGGTCTCTTTTCTTACAACTCACAACACACACACACACACTCCACATTCATTCCACTCTTCGGAAGTCAGAAGTTACTCTCAATATTGCTCTTGTTTCAAACACTCTAGATATACAAAGTGTTAACACAAAAACTGACTCACACGATGTACCTATTCGCGAAATGGACCACGTTTTCTTCGTTGAATCCTGAGTCATCCAATTACTGCTTGTTTACTTTACAAGTCAGATGCTCCGGCATTTCTCTAAAACTCTTATGAATGAACAATGACTAAAATAATTGTACACAATCTTTATTTTAATAGTGGTTATTCTTAGAAACATTGTGTGGGATTTGTCGTTTCATTGTAATTTGTATGGAAAATATTCTCGTTGAATGAATAAGTGGTCGACAGTCGACGTAAAACGTTTTTCTTCTACGTCAATCTGTGTGTGACACAAGATGTGGTCCTTTCTGAAGAAAAATTACTGGGGAATGGTTAGCGAAGTAACTATGTATACAGATAGTAACTACGAAACTTAAGAATTTATTGGAGACCGCTTTGCTTGCTAGTCTATGGCACCAAGACGCTCCTTTATGTACAATCGTTAACTGGCAAAATTATACCTATTTCATATTTCAATTCTGCCAGAATCTTAGGACATATTTAGTTTTTTACTGACTCTAACCGTCGAAGCGAGTAAAAATCTATCTAAAAATACCCACAAAATTAACTAACAATAACAAGTTCAATGAACTTTCGACCGCGTCACACAGACCTCGAAAAAACACTTTTACCAGTTACTATGAACATTCACCGGAAAATAAACAAGCCAATGATAAAATAATTAAAACTGGAGCATTTTTCCAATTGGTGTAATTTCGACAATAACCTTTTTCTTAATAGTATGACTAATAGTAATGTTGTATTTCCTTATTCTATGACGTCATAATCATAATAGTAGTGTGTGAAACTTGGCTAATGATGCAAGTTTTACTACTTTTTTTTAGTACCATGTGATACTGTATTCAAACAAGCGGACTAAGATTTTTATATTGATTGATTATACCTACTGACATTAATGTAAGAGCTTAGTATTAAAATAATGTCCTTGCATCTTTAACAAGGATCTACAATTGAATAAATAAATAGATAGATATACAACTATTGAGTAATTTACGCGGCCTCAAGGAGTTCAAAACGGTCACTTTAGCAGAATCATAATATGAAAATATTATGAATCATCGTAAAATCTCACAAACTGACAATACATAATATGATCTGCGTGTACTTCATATTACGAAATAATTCATCTGTTTGACAGTTTACTAAGGAGATTCGTAAAATGGTCCACATATTATGAATTGCTTTTATGTCAAAATTGGATCATTTGCTAACGACAGCTGGGATTCACGAAATGAACTGCTGTTAGAGGAATTGCTAATGTGGTCGGTTTAGGCCCCCAGATGTCCTTTCTTTGGTAGTTCGTCGAATAGTTGAGCTCCATAAGCACTGAGTTGAGCTATACGATTACTGACCAATGCGTGCACTGACTCGACAGGTCCACTTATATCTTTGTGGGTCTTTCCTCAAAAGACAATCTTATACATTAATCTGCATGGTAGGTACTCATATGGAGGAGGTCGTGGCTAAGTAATAACAGCCGCACCGGGTCGATCCATCAGGTTAAGCTACGCTTGCCGGGGTTGGTCGGTGGATGGGTGACCATCTTTACATACCGAGACTCCTCCGTGCCTCGGAAAGCACGTTAAGCCGTTGGTCCCGGCTGTCATTCGTGGATCTTTGACAGTCGTTACGGGTCGTCGGAAGCCCGAAAGTCTGACAACCAGTCTTACCAAGGGATATCGTATTACCCAGTTACTGGGTTATGGAGATCAGATAGGCAGTCGCTCCATGTAAAATACTGGTATTCAGCTGCATCCGGTTAGACTGGAAGCTGACCCCAACATAATTGGGAAAAGGCTAGGCAGATTGGTAGGTACTCATATGGCCTGACCAAGATTCATTAATGATTTTTACTTTAACACCAAATTGAGCCTCAAACGTTTAATCACCCTTACGTTAAATCATTAATCACCCAGTCCAACCTCACAAAACGCCAATCATAATTAAAACCTTATTCCCTAGTATCCAATAAATACTAGAATCAAATCGTGGCCCATCTAAATCCTGAGTGTAAACGGTTACTTGCCCAGCGGGTGGTATCAGCCACTACCCACAGCGTGTCGCAAGCGCCGACAATTTCGTTACATTGGCCAACCTTACCTCATTTCACGTAGATTGTGTAGCCGATGCCTTCGTTTGCTGAGAAAATAATTATGTTGTATTTTGGTTTTGGTTTTGAGGAGAACCCTTGTCATGCAAATAAGTCGGTTTTAAAATTGCTTTTATAACATCACGCACTGTATTTCTTGAAAGGTTAGACAGAGGTACCCCCACGTTTCGCCAATTAGGTTTAAGTCCCATGTAATAGGGGCGATCCAGGCTGCTACTGAGATATTCCAGATTGAAAAACACAATAACACTTTGCCCGACCCGGTAATCGAACCCAGGACCTCAAAGTCAAAGTCAAAGTCAAATAATTTATTTCAAATAGGCACATTAAAGGCACTTTTGAACGTCAAAAATAAGGAAATATAACTGATTCTAGTTGCCCCTTCCAAAAGATAGTTTTCGTATGGAGAAGAATGGGCAAGAAACTCTTTAAAAAAATGTTTTACAATATTTTGTATACCTACATCAATTATATAATTACATGTGATGCAGTAGCGTCCATGCTCAGCAGTAGCGTTGGCACCCCTAGACTACTAACTAGGTAGATTTGAGCACATTTGCCGAGTCATTCAATTTTCTAACCAGCTCTTTTACTGAATAGGTTTTTAACTGCTAACACCATTCATAAGTTTTTCTGTACTAACAAATTTTATGAATTTCAAAGTTTGAACTCTGAATTAAAACGTTTTTTATTTATTTACTATTTTCTGCCCGCGACTTTGTCCGCGTGTTTCTTGTTCCCCCGACCCACCATGTCGCATCGCATCACCTGCCCGCGCTGTTACTTCGTTTTCGCTTAGCGTTGTTTCTCTCTTTTTCTTTTTGCTCGTCTCCTTAGGGACCTAGCGTGATGTTAAATAGCCTATAGCCTTCCTCAAGAATTGGGCTATTAAATGCAAGAAGATCAGAATCATAAACGACTGGTAGGTCCCAATATTAACGAGTTCAAACAAAAAAAATAAACATCAATTTTCTACCTAATTCTTGAAATCAATAGGTAATTCAATTTCCATTCCTGAGGCCCTAGACAAAATGACATTCTATCAGCGATAACTATAATGGAAAAGGCGAAAATGTATAGAACTGACCTAAGCTATCGAAAATATTATGTCAATTCAGTTGTAGAAATACGAAACGCTTTCGAAGCGATTGTCACTTGTCTAGGCCATCTGATTAACATTTCCTGTATTCAGAATTTGTTCTTTTACGAAATTATTATCTATCAAAACAACATCATCATAATAATCATATTTTTATTTATATTATAAACGCGAAAGTTTGTGAAGACGGATGGATGTCTGTGTGCCAATTTTCCCGTAGAATACTCGTGAATTATCCTATAATACATAGGATAATTTTTATCCCGATTTTCTATGGGATCGAGACTTATGCGGACGAAACCACGGGGCACTGCTAGTTAACTATAATTATATTGTCAAATTTTCTATGGTAAAAGTGAGAAGAATAACATAGAAACACTGAATACACCTACTTCTCAGGGAAGCGGGAAGTAACATTGTGGGAAATTGATCGCTGAAGCTCATTAGCAACACTTTGTCGCTCATGGTGACGTAATTAAACTAACTATAATGATCTTTTCCTTTATAATATTGTATGGAAAAGGTATTTTATAAATGATTTCAGTGTCAAGGGGATTCCCGACGTGAAATATCTAATCGGGAAGGAAATCCTTGAATCCATTAAAATGGGGATTCTGCCGTCGTATTTGGCTTTCCTAATGATGATTGTGCACTGAAAATATTTTTTTTTTTGATATAGTTGATGCTGAATAGATCAAATTTATTTATTTATTTATTTAAGGATTACCAACGAGATACATTACAATTATCTTTTACAATAATAAAACTGGTTTTAAGTAACTAAGTATTATTTGTGTCTCTTCATCACAAAACTGACTCGATTCCATCTAACTCAATTTTTTATATGATTTTACAATAAGCTTCTAGTCATAACATAATCCTTCACCCTTAACTTTCCTCAGATGTTAAAAAACCATGTTCCGCAATAAATTATTAAGGTTTTATAACATAAAATGTGAATACCCTGTCTAATTAGATAGGTATTTAATAATAATCATGTTTCTAACATTTTCAATGCAAGAAAAAAGAAAGAAAGAAAATACATTTACTTAGCATAGACTAAAAGGAACACAACATAGGTATACATCATAAAGCCTAGCCCAGCCAGGGGTATAAAAACTAGTTAGTTTAGTTTTTCTGCCCCTGGCTGGAGGCTTTAAGTTAGTACAGGACAGTCCGGTTACGTAGCAAGGACCCTAGTGTTCACCAACGAGATGCCATTTCTAAAAAATAAAAGTATACATCGACGGCACGTTGTGTTCCACGCGCGCCTCAAAGAGATGTCAGCACAACTGACGGGGTCCCTTGGAGCCGATGCCTGCCAGGGTCGCGGGAAAGTCCGAAAGCGATACCGTGGCCTCTGGCAACATATAGGCAACTGAAGGAACACGGGTGGGTTTTAGTGATTATAAGTCTGACACGCCCAAAGCTGGAGAAGTTATTTGATAATAACCCACACAAAAAAATAATGCATTGGGCGAAGCATATTACCTAGTTTTACCACGTTTCTGGTATGTATATGACATGCAAAACTGAGAGCCAAACCATGATTAAAAAAATGATTGTAAATAGAACTTTTTATAGCATTTCTGCTGTTATCACTTATCACCATCCACTATTACTTATTTGGCAATATTATATTTAGGTTGGCGTATTTTAAGGAAAAATGACTAATTATTATCAAATTAATTTTATTTGTTCGTACCTACATACATACCGGTCATGACTTTAAATAGATGTTTATTGAAATAATTATAATTATTACTGTTTCTACCCATTTGTTCGGAAAAGAGGAAAAGCCTTGTATGCGGTTGCTACACACTCCACACGTACCAGAATGTAAGATTTTTTATTTATTTTACTACATAATTCAATCTGCCTAGCCTTTTCCCAACTATGATGGGATCGTCTTCCAGTATTACCGGATGCAGCTGAATACCAGTATTTTACATGGAGCTACTGCCTATCTGACCTCCACAACTCAGTAACTGGGTGATACGATAACCCTTGGTAAGACTGGTTGTCAGACTTTCGGACCTTCTAACGACCCGTAATGACTGTCAAGAAGAAGATGTATGAATGACAGCCGGGACCAACTGCTTATCGTGCTTTCCGAAGCACGGAGGAGTCTCGGCATGTAAAGATGGTCACCCATCCACGGACCAACCCCGGCAAGCGTAGCTTAACCTGATAGATCGACCCATTCGGTTAAGCTATGTAATAAATTGGTTTAATAATAGAATGACAATACATAATAATCCTGTAGCTTAAATGTCTTTATAGATTTGGTCCTAAAAAAGAGCAGTTATTTTTTATCGTAGCTTGAAATTTTTAGTTTAATCTTGGAACGGGTACAGCCAGAAGGTAATAAACATGAGATTGGGTACTAACCCCGACCGTGAGTTGGGATATCCGCTGGTATGATAACACAATAGGTAGTATGCCTACCAGTACTAATTATACCTATAGTTTTATCCTCCTCTTTGGAAATGTATTAAGAAAAACAAATGAATAAAATGTCCTTATATTAATTGGCTCGCTAATTCATAATATATAGGTATATTTTGTTCAGGTAAATATTTGAAAAGCACTGCAGGAAAAGCTAAAATGAAACTGTTAGTAATTACCCGACTACGGCGAAGAAAAAGGAGGGTTATGATTTTGACCGGTATGTATGTATGTATGTATGTATGTTCATCTGTTCCCTCCTATCTTCCAAACCACTTATCACAATTTGACAAATGAGGTATCGTTAGAAGCGTTGTAATTGTCCGCTGGGCTAATTAAAAAGCCGGAGTCACACGTAATCTGTTCGATTTATGCCCTAACACGTGTGACTCCGGATTTTTAATTTGTCTGTCTGTGGTGTCTTGTTTATACCTTTTAAGTCGTAGTTGGGTTTTAGTTTTTATTACTTGATTTTTATTTAGTAAATTAATGTCTTTAAACTGAAACCACTTTTTAAAATTTTACATTTTGAATCGACAAAATCAAAATCAAAAGTCATTTATTCAAACTAGACTGAAAAACACCACTTTTTGAAGGAAAAATTACATAAGACAGTCCCCCCAAAACGCCCGCACTTCACCACTTCCTAATGTTTTAGCTGAGAAGAAGTGGCGCAACAAACTCCCCAGCAGACAAACAACGCACTAGAATCAAGGCAATTTAGTTACTAGTTACAAGTATAGACTTTTCAATACTAATAAAAAGAACACTTTCTCAAAGCTAATCTTATCTCTTAAACTATAACTCAAAAGCTCTTAGCCTATTATTAATAATAGTTAATAATATATAACAACGAGTTCGCACCCCTATCGATGCAAGATAATTGATAGACATACTGATATAATTCTCACTTTCACGCCTTCAGTTCCAGCTTTAACTACTAAAAGAACTATTGTAGTGAGCCTTTCGCTTTTACGCCTTGTACAGACTGGCGCGACGCGACAGCGTGACGCGACTGTAACAAAACAATTTCTAAGAAATCTTCACGGTATAACAAAATTATCGGCGTTGCGTCGCTCCGACCTGCACGAGGCTTTAAGGTGACCATGTTGATGTTTGAATGAAGCTTTTTATCTTTACCGGCCGGGCCGAACTTAGCGCAGAAAGCTGCGCATTCAAATTGTTTAGGAATCAAATGGTGACATGATACGAGTGTGAGTGAGAGAATATGCGCGAAAGTTCGGAGAGCCTACGTTCAGAGCGGCAATGATTCATCGGCCGTATTGTAAATTGAACGACGCGACGCACATCCATACATGCGTACATTGTACGACGATGTATCGACGTAATTATGTTATTTACGTCTAAATTGTATTTACGTGGGTAGTAGAAATTCACTTATGCATTAACCCATTCCAGATATCACCTCACAACCTGTTGTTGCGATGAGATAATCTTATACAAGGTAGCGGCAGCGGCAGCGTTAGCGGCAGCATTAGCGGCAGCGTTAGCGGCAGCGTTAGCGGCAGCGTTAGCGGCAGCGTTAGCGGCAGAGTTAGCGGCAGCGTTAGCGGCAGCCTTAGCGGCAGCGTTAGCAGCAGCGTTAGCGGTGGTTTTAGCGGTAGCGTGAGCAGTAGCATTAGCGATAGCGGCAAATTTTGCGGCAGAAGTAGCAGCTGTAACAGCAGTTGTACCAGCAGCGGCAGCGGTAGCACCGGCGGTAGCGGTTGCGGCAGTTATAGCAGCCGTGGCAGCGGCAGAAGTAGCAGCAGTGATGGCTGCGGTAGTGGTATCTGTAGCTGCGGCGGTAGCGGTTGCGGCAGCAGTAGCAGCAGTGGCAGCAGCAGCGGTAGCGGGATAGGTAGCGGTAGCGGTAGTCGCAGCGACAGCATGAACGATACAGATAGTGGGGTGGATATCGGAATTTTAAGGTACTTAAACATTGCAAAAATAAACATTACGACTTTACTCGACTCTCAGATGTGAATAAATCCTAACACATTTGGTGTTTGTGGTGTCCCATTTAATCTTATAGAGTTCTTTGGAAAAAGTTATTAAAATTAATAGTGAGAACTTAAAACGTGCTAGTATGACGAAATCGTAACACTCTCGCGTCCACAGCATATTCTAAGAAATTGATTATTTTCGTACAAAAATAGGGCATGGCAATATACCTATACGCAACGAGTAAAAATAAATAAATGAACCATCTGCTGTACTAGTAGATGCACTTACGTCATTTTACATGGAGAATGTTTGGAGAAGAATGTATCATATGATTGTGACAGATTTCAACTTTGTAAGAGTAAGAATATAAGTGTGGTAAAATTTGCCACTGATTTGTTCTACCAAATGCGTTGTTTAATTAAAAGTGCAACTCTAAAAATAAACCTCTAGGATATTTATACACATAAGGCTTCATATACCACGTACACTGGTCAGGATGCCCAGTTGTATCCAACACTCAAACGCAACTGCGCATAAGTTTGTCACTAATTACCATTTTGCCTACAAATTAGACATTCTTTGCCCATTAACGAGTTAGGCAAAAGTCGACCCAGCCCTGAGTATACCAACCACATTATGAACCTTTTGTAAGTGTATTAAGTAACGATACCATCCTACTTCTAGAAGAAAATGTGGTTTCTTGACAGTGCCCCGGCCCCGACAGCTACTGCCCCTGTACGGAACCGTACTTTACTTTACCGACTAAAGGCTCTTACATACTAGCGCGATTCGTCGCGTGACGCGAATTTTAACAAAACAATTTCTGAGAAAACTTCCCGGCGAACGGCGGCGTCGCGTCGCGCGACTTATCGCGCCAGTATGTAAGAGCCTTTACGCGCCGTGCCGTCGTACCGTCTGCACACACAGCATTTTTGTAGCTACATATTATTGCAAATAATAATGTAAAAATATATTTCAATAAATCGTGTTTAACGTACATTCACGGTGCTATGGGCCAGAACGGTGCGTACCGTCTCAAAAATCTGTAACTTTTTTGTTGATTGAAGTAAATAGATGAAATTTGGCAAGTAGTATCTCCAGAGTATATAAAATCCAATAGTGACACATTTATTGTCAAAACTTTAATTATTAATATTTAAAAAATAAAACAAAAATAAAAATGTATTTTTTTAATATTAAACCATAGTTTGTTTAACTTATTGAATTATAATTTTACAGTTTTATGATATTAAACCTATTTTCTTTTATTTTATAGGTATTACATATAAATCTTACATTTAAATAAATGACAAATATGATATAAATCCACTCTAAAAATATATTTTACAATTAATGTAGGTACGTAATTACTTCTATTTAAATAGCTAAGAGGCTCTTAGCTTCGTCTAACAATTCCTTGGAAATAGTGACTGATGGTTTTCTGATACTTGATATATAAGGATCTGACGTAAATAGAAGACCATGAAATACGTCTTGATTCGTTGCGGACCTAGAGCATTTTCTAGCGTGATGCAATCTGAATTTTTTGTAATCTTTATTACGAGATTCTTGGGCATCCTCAGATAAATTACCAATGGGCAGAACAGCAAAATGTCTTATTATACTTTCCCCATGTATTAAGATTTTATGTACTGAAGAAGGCATATTATACCACATATATTTTGTTACGTATAGTTGTGCGGTTGCGCGAGTATATTCACCAAATTTTTCTGGATTTACAGCAATACCGGATGCCAAAGTTTGAAGAATAACATAGAACCTTTTAATAAGTTCCTCGTCAACTCCTGTAATTTCTGAAGCGCAATAGTAGTTCTCAAAAAAACGCCGAGCTGTATTGCCGTCATTGCTGTTTCCACTTCCTTGTCGGGGCTTATCAACGTGCAATCCCATTCGGCTTCGAAATAAACTTTGTACAAGCTTTTTCTTGTCTTCTTTACTTTTTTTATCTTCTGGAGTTCTCGCAGCCCATTTTTTAAATGAAAGGTTATATGAAATATGTAAAATTAACTCCATGCACCTGATCCACGCGTGCAACGTAGACAAACCGTATTCGTAAGCATTTATATTATCTGGCTTTGATTCAATCTTCTCCAAATTATTCATTTCGCTTGGTTTAGCCCCACATACTGTACACACAGCTCCAGAACTTGTGTCAGTTAGAACTTGTGTTACTTTTCCATCCACCATAGTTAGAAATAGGTCGTGACTTATTTCAATTACCTGCTCCTCCTTGTGTATCTTTGAAGTTTGCAAATTATTAATTTGACCCCGAATATCTTCAACCACTGATCGGGTTTTCTCGGGGGTTTCTTTTGCAAATTCTATCAAGATTGGTCGGCAATAACGAATAGACAAACAAGCCGAATTTTGCCAAATTACCTTTATTGGTACCAAAGACGCTATAAATAAGTTTGCATCTGAGACTAAATCACTCTCACCTGATAAAACTTGTTTATATTCACTATGCCCCGATGACCCATCACATCCCCACTTGGTAAACAATTTAAGAGATTTTCTTGTTGAGTTGTAAACATTTTCAATCTTTAAGATGCGAGCAGAAGTGTGGTCCAGCAAATCTTGTAGATTTACTTTGGCACTTATATCGGTTATTTGAATGCTGGATGGTGGAGGATAACACAGTTTTTTGGCGTTTGTCAGTATATTATATGATGGCAGTATGTCGAAGTTTTTGTTAATCAGACTTGCTCGAAGTAATCCGTATTGTGATTTCGAAAGATTTAAATCTGCAAATATACTTAAAGCTTCATCCACCGTAAAATCTGTTGCATTGCGACTTTCATGCAATAATTTTTCCTTCATGATTCTTTTTTCATTTCTATCACAACTCCGCATCATTGTAACAACAGTAGCTTCTTCGAATTCTCCTTCAGACCGCAAACCTTGAACGTATGCATTATGTATATACTCGATTCCATATTCTTGTACCAACTCCATATTCTTCCTTTTTTTCGATTTCTCTGATAGTTCTTCATAAGACTTTGGCGGACGTCCACGTTCTCCAGATGTTGTAGGTGTAATATCCAACGGTGCTTCTTCGAATTGTACCTTAAATTCACCGTCTAACCACGATGTATTTTTATTAAAGAAACGTTCTTTAGTTCGGTTAGATTTGGTCCACCGATCGTTAAACGATGTTATAAGCCATTTTTGAATACGGTTCACAACTAATTCACTTTTTTCAGACGACAAATGGTGGTATTCTTCTAAGTATTTTTGAATATCTTCTGATTTTGTTCCATGATCAATGAAGAATTCGCATAATACTCGTCGAGGCACAACAAATTCACTCATTTTGTTTTTACTTCTAACTTCTACTTTTTTACCGAGGTTGGTGAAGACTATATTATGTCAAAGCACACTAAAGTACTGGTAAATGACAACGTAAATAAATAACTTTTATACTGAAATTTCGTGTGAAAAAATATTATTGTCTAGTGCATTATCACGTTCCTAACCACTATCTACGAAGGTTGTTAGTAGTACTGATATAATGTACAATAACAACTTTAACTACCATTTCCTCCCTTTTCCTTCACCGCGATAGAGAAATACATAAACTACATGATAAACATGTAATTCACACAGTGATAACAAAACATTAACCACATCTGACCGAACGATAAAAAAAAAAAATACATTACCCAATACTCCCACCTTACCTAAAGATTAAGTAAATAGATAATTTTAAGAAAAAAGTAATCTAAATATCCAAAAATCTCATCAATCACAACTAAAATCAATTTTTGGTATATTTTGTATATTCCGCCCATCAGGCATTTTTTGTTTCATTTCAAGGGGGCAGATTCGGGCAATTTTTTTTTTTTGCCCTAACTTCTTTATTAGCTGCTCTATGTGATGCTATCAAAATTACGACATGGGCAGACATTGCTAACTGCCAAAAGTCTATGTAAAGTTTCTAATAAGGATAAAATATTAGGTTCTGAAAAATAATTTAAATACCTCCCCAGTTTTCACATAATGGTCCACTTAAATTATTTTTAAATAGAATACTTCATAACCATTCTAACCATATATCACACTTAAAAATTTGCTGTGAAAATAATGAAAATATGACCATGTAAACTGGTGAAATTGTGTTCTACATAATTGACATAACTTTGAGCGTCAACTTGCAAGCCTTAGTCTAATAGTAAAAATGAGAAATAGTATATTTTAACTGCTATATAATATGCATTGGACATTCAGTTAGACATATGCATTAACACAATATTCAATATAGAACATTACGAAAACCTATTTTTGAGACGGTACGCACGGTTCTGGCCCATAGTGCGGTGGTACAACTACAATTTCTGCAACAAAAAAAAAATTAAAATTTTGTTTGTTTTTCAAACGAGAAACTTCAATGGGAATCCCTTAGTTCCCAAGATGCACATCTAATAAACAAAACATTTCTTTTAATAGTGATGATTTCATAGTCCTACATACTAGTCTATCGGAGCAAAGTCGTAACCTTGTGTGGTGACCACATGTTGTCGAAATAGCTCGTTTTTTGTGACATTGTACATAATGTGGGAACTAAAAGTATGTAGGCACCTTAGGAAGTCATGCATCAACAAACTGAGGTCATTATTATCTAACCGCAATTGTTAGATATCATTTGTTTGTAAAAAATGCTTGATATTAATCATTTGGTGTCGCCTTGGGCGACGGAAAAGTGTTGGTGAACCCTGGCATAGATTTGCGCTTTCTTGTTAGTGTTATTGGTAATTTTTTGGCAAGTTTCGGGGTTTTAATCATAAACAAACATAGGATATTACTTCACACTCTATGGAAATGTTCTCTTAGTCATGATTACGCTTATAGCTGCAAATGATTTGTAATCATATCTGAAATTAGGTACCATTCGAATGACATTGTGTTAATTCTGTTATGGAAATTCACGTCATATTAAATTAGCGATATTATTGCTACACCAAACAAAGGAATAGATTTCGTTTCACGATGAACGTTTAAAATCTTGCGATGTTCTCGTCTGAACAGAATGGCTGGATCATTTATACAGATCTCTTTGTTAGTACTTAGTTATTGTATTTTAATTGACAACTAAAACACTGGACTTAATTAATGTAGGTGCTTCACTTTATGGGAACTAAGTCCATGACCAAGTCACTGACAAAGATGTTTGTCATCCAAAATTATCTCATACTATCCGTTTGTATTAGGAAGTCGCGTCCAATATGACGTGTGAAATGTTATGTTGTATCAATAATCAATAGTGTTTACATTATTGTTTGTATCCGACATCTACGGTGGCCTGTTCCCACCAGAGTGTGCGATCAAACTCGACATAACAAAATAAATATTCAACAGTTTGTGACTGTAAACAAAGTGTGCGCAGTTGTTCCTGAGCACGGTAGCGTTTGCAAAGAAATCGTGAGATAAGTGATTTATGACGTCATCAGGAAAATTGGGGTTGGTCGGGGAGTTTCAGGTTTCGTGACGATGTTTGTTTTTTATGAATAACAATAATCAATTAATTGAGTGGTAGGTAGCCTACTTTGTTTTTTCAGGAAAATAAAATGTTTTAAGCCTTATCTTAATGACAAAAGGTATAATTATGCAATATTATTTTATGTATGCAAAAAGAGTAATTTCGAAGCGCGTGCTCATTAATAAAGGTTTATTTGTATAGGTTTTAATTGGCGAATAATGAAGGCTATAAGAATTAAAATTAATAAACATGAAAAGCAATTATAAATCTACATCTCTCGGTTTAAAACCAGGATTTCCTGTTTGTTACCTCTTCACAATTAGGTACATTTACTATCGTTGCTAATGAAATAAGTAATATTTCTACCTTTTATGTATATGTATTTAAAATTTTCCTTATTCAGTGTTTTTCAACAGCTACGTTATTATTTCATTTACTTAAAGTTATTTTTAGGATTCTGAAATTTTGTCCTCTCAGACAATAATTGGTATGTACTCTTGCTAACCACATTGTTTTATCAATTAAATTTAATGAGCTCACATTGTATAAAGTTTTCGAGGAAATATGGTATATGTTCCTATCCTAATTTAGGTAAATTCCATGTGACAAACAAGTAGGATAAATGTGGGACGAAAAGCAGGTAGTGGTGGTGTGTCTGCGAATATAATTGAATAAGTTTGTATAGGTAGGTTTTTATAAGGCTATTTTTAATTGTTCTACATCCTTCCTGGATAAAACATATTTTTAGGTACTAGTTTTCATTGCGTTCATGAATTCTCTCACGTACGTTTATTTAGGGAAAACACAAACACCTGTTTTGGTCACACTAAAATAACAATTTTTGTCAAACAAATATGGTTATTTTATTTTTAGGTAGGTTAGTATTTTTTTTTGCTATCGCTACGCTTGCGTTGTCTACGTCGCTAGCAGGGACACGTTATGTAGAACGTAAGTGATCTGTCAGTACAAGATTATTAATTATTTTTACAAGCAGCCAATTGTCCTGTTCGAGCTGGTAAAGAAAAATTAATTGGTAAGAAAATGTAGGACGTTCTCACACAACGTAGTATTCATTCAATGACTTTCAATTAGTTGTGAAATATTTTCTAAAAATAGATGTTAAAGAAACATATTTGTGTCATCCTAAGTTAGAAATGTAATAAGTACCTATATCAATTTTGCCTAGCCTTTTCTCAACTAGGTTGGGGTTGGCGTTATTACTTAGCCACGAGCTCCTCACATGTAATAAGTAGGTACCACTAGGACGAATTTCACCAGTGCAACTAAATTTAACGACCGCGAACGTTGTATAAGAGAGGAGGGAGAAGGAGGAGGTCGTGGCTAAGTAATAACAGCCGTACGGGTCGATCTATCAGGTTAAGCTACGCTTGCCGAGGTTGGTCCGTGGATGGGTGACCATCTTTACATACCGAGGCTCCTCCGTGCCTCGGAAAGCACGCTAAGCCGTTGGTCCCGGCTGTTATTCGTGGATCTTTGACAGTCGTTGCGAGTCGTCAGAAGCCCGAAAGTCTGACAACCAGTCTTACCAAGGGGTATCCTATCACCCAGTTACTGAGTTGTGGAGGTCAGATAGGCAGTCGCTCCTTGTAGAATACTGGTATTCAGCTGCATCCGGTTAGACTGGAAGCTGACCCCAACATAGTGGGGAAGAGGCTACGCAGATTGATTTTGACGTGAGCTTTATATAAGAAATATAAAAATAAGGTAGATAAAAGAATTTGTAGACGTCTGTCCGTAATCTTAATGAGTCTACGCATATCTAGCTCTATCTATTACTAATATCTAGCTCTATCTATTACTAATATCTAGCTCTATCTATTACTAATATCTAGCTCTATCTATTACTAATATCTAGCTCTATCTATTACTAATATCTAGCTCTATCTATTACTAATATCTAGCTCTATCTATTACTAATATCTAGCTCTATCTATTACTAATATCTAGCTCTATCTATTACTAATATCTAGCTCTATCTATTACTAATATCTAGCTCTATCTATTACTAATATCTAGCTCTATCTATTACTAATATCTAGCTCTATCTATTACTAATATCTAGCTCTATCTATTACTAATATCTAGCTCTATCTATTACTAATATCTAGCTCTATCTATTACTAATAATAAAGCTGAAGAGTTTTTTTTTGTTTGTTTGAACGCGCTAATCTCTGGAACCAGTCGGATTTGAAAAATTATTTTAACATCCTTCAGGAAGGTTACAGGCTATTTATATAAAAGCTCGTGCAAACTGGCGCGATATCGCGGGCGCGACATGGGTTGCGTTGCCTGTCGCGCCCACGATACCGCGCCTGTCTGTACGAGGCTTAACGCTAAGATCCTTAGGAGCCGAGAAAAAGAAAAAATACAGGAAGATCACTAAGTAATTAATTGCGCGGGCGCGGTCGGGCGATGTGACGCGACGCGGTGGTCGGGGTCCGAAATATCACGCGGACGAATTCACTGGCAGAAGCTAGTCTCATGCTAACCTACATTCCCTAAGAGAACTATTTATGACACGGTTCACATACATATTTCATTCAGAATATTCTCCGTACTAAACCTTGTAAACAAATCTGCCCTATTTATCGGTATGTAGACTAAACTCGAACATCTGCGTAGGGTTAAACAAAGCAACTGTTTGGTGATTAGACAATGAAAGCGGTTGTGGGTTAATTATTAATCTTGGGTGTTATATAGGGCAAGGGAACTAGGGAATTATGATAAATGGATGTGAAAGTTACCTAAGTACTGTATTTTTTGTCAATTTTAAAGCTGCCCAAACTTCCTCCGCCCGACTTCGTCATTAACTGTCGTTTCTTTTTCTTGTAATGTTCAAATTCCTGAAACAATTAGGAGCACCATCACATAATTAATAATTATGGTAGGCAGATAAGTTCTACACTACATCTATACATATTTGGTATTTCTTCAATAGATTTAAAATTATGAAATTTTGCAATGTTACGGTCGAGATTGACTCATGTCGGACTAGCATTATTGTCGAAGAAGTATGTCATCGAATTCGCATCGTCATGTTGAAGAAAGGCTTTGTCGGAGTCCAGTAGTGTCGGACTTAAGGTATTTCGAACTAAAGTATTATCGAGATGAAGATGTATCGGAGTTGTCTTGTCGTATTACGATTGGTAGTCCAATCTCCAACTATATTTATATAACAGACTTCTTACAATACATCCAGAAACAAAAAAAAAAAACCTGTTTTGTACTCTTTATCGTTACTACGATGTTTACTATATCGTATCGTGAGATAAGATACGTTCCAAAGTATTGTGAAAGTACATACAGTACATGCGCGTTTCACTTTTATTCGAGAGATAAGACAATGGAACGCGATATCGAAGATTTCGGCTGTTTGATAACTGATAAGGCATACGATAATCTTTACGATATTTTTAATTCAATAAGATAAAAGAAAATCAGCTTATAACTTTCCCACTGCTGGGACACAGGCCTCTTCTCTGTGAGAAGAAGTGGGCCTTAAGCTATCACGTGGGCCTAGACGTTGGTGGATGTCAGAGTCTTCGAATTTTTGGTTCTAGGACGTGCTGATTTCCTCACGACATTTTCTTTTATTATTTTGAAAGCAGTGGTGATGAAATAAATCAGAAGCCCGAAAGTCTGACAACCAGTCTTACCAACGGGTATCGTATTACCCAGTTACTGGGTTGTGGAGGTCAGATAGGCAGTCGCTCCATGTAAAATACTGGTATTCAGCTGCATCCGGTTAGACTGGAAGCCGACCCCAACATAGTTGGGAAAAGGCTAGGCAGATGATGATGGTGATGAGATAAATTACCCAAAGTAAAGTGCCTGTCTGGGTTCAAACCCTCATGTAAGTCGGAGCCATTACCACCTGGACTAACACTTTAAGTGACTAAAATATTTTATCTGATAGTCATTTATCAAGATTATTTTAGTTGTTGTATCTAAATTATTGTTGGAAATGTTTCAGTGAGTAATCCATTTGTAACGTGGAATTTTTTTGAATGATAGATAAGTACCTAGGTAGCTTCAATGTAGGTTTCAATTTTATCAAATAAATATACCAACCGACAGTGGGTACTGACTCACTGTATATCTGTATAGTAAGTGTATTATTTTTATTTACCCATTGAAAGATAAATAATATTGTTAATGTTTCTTTTAGGGAAATTGACTTTTTTCCTTTTGTTAAAGAAACGTAATATAGGTCCAATAATAGGTAGGTACGTAATCTAATCTATATAGTCCTGACTCCTGAAATTGTGGTTGAAAAATAGTTTTTGGAGTTTTATGAGGTTAGGCGTTGGTTACGCGAGGTCTAATGCCAATAAAATCAATCTGCCTGTCTTTTCCCAACTATGTTGGGGTCGGACTCCAGTCTAACCAGATTCAGCTAATACCATTTTACATGGAGTGACTGCCTATCTGATCTCCACAACCCAGTAACTGGGCAATACGATACCCCTTGGTAAGACTGGTTGTCAGACTTTCGGGCTTCTGACGACCCGTAACGATTGTCAAAGATCCACGAATGACAGCCGGGACCAACGGCTTAAGGTGCTTTCCGAGGCACGGAGGAGTCTTGGTATGTAAAGATGATCACCCATCCACAGACCAACCCAAGCAAGCGTAGCTTAACCTGAAGGATCGACCCGTGCGGCTGTTATTAGGCAAGGCAGATGATGATAGCAAAATACAGTCAAAATTCGATTAGAAGTTAACATTTGTAGTATTTCCCTTTTTAGGAGTAGGAACCAGTGTTATGTATTTTAGTTGTGTACAATAAAGTATATAAGTTTGCAGAAATAAAAGAAAGAAAGAATATACGTTTATTTAGCACAGACTAAAAGGCACACAATACACGGTGATTTTTTATTCACTGTTAACCTATCAGGAGGTGAAAGTACTAATGATTATAAATAACTTTCACTGTGGGACCAACTACGCAAAAGCCGCAAAAAAATGTTTCATACATTTTCATCAGGTAAATATGACATTTTTGTATGAAACAGCAGAATTTTTTTTCGATATATCAGAGATATTCTAATAGTGAAAGTCACGCATAATCATGAGTACTTTCACCTCCTGAAAGATTAACAGTGAATAATACACAGCTGCTAACCAAATAAATAAATAAAAAATCAAATAAAAAGTGTAAAGTGCGATGTAGGAAAATAGTAGAGGAGTGTGCCTTACGGCTGCGGCTGCGCCAAAAAGGTCCAGTTCAGTAAAAATTTCAGACAACTATAAGTGCCTTTTTTTTTGAGGGTGGGACATCATCCATTGACTTCTCCCGCTCTGGGCGGAGCGGAAGGGCTTGTCAGACTTTTACTGACTAAAACCCACCCGTGTTCCTTCAGTTGCCTATTGCCAAGGTCCCGGTATCCCTTTCGGACTTTCCCGCAACCCTGACAGGCATCGGTCCTAGTGGACCCCGCCATAACTATAAGTGCCTGACGCTGGTTTTCAACTGGACCTGAAGTATGAAGTGACGGATGTAAATCAGTATGTGTGTATAAAAAATCATAGACCAAATGTAGAACATTAAACCGCTCCGTGATCTCATAACAAACTATAGTAGGTACACACGGCTACACATCAAGCTATACATTTCCAGTGTATGCTGATGGAAATGTATAGCTTGATGTGTAGCCGTGTGTACATCTAACGTATGTCTGGTGAAACAACAAAGTCGACCATGAGTCGTCCTCAAAACGCCTCCTCAGGCGCCCGAATGTGACGCCGACAAAAAACCGCACCGCAAAAAACACATAAACAATAAAAAAGTGCTACAAATGTATGAAATATTCAAAGATGGTTGGATTGGTTACAATGGGTGGCATGCGAGTTTGTGAACGATAGGCAACCCGGCTATTTGAAAACGTCATTACGTTTTCCCCGCTTTCGTATGAAATCCCATAGAATTTCGGTACGTCGTCAAGTGGTCGTTTAATACTGGTTAGAAAAAATGGTCGGTGAGATCAGCGGTTCGACCTTGAATATGCACGCGAAATACGCGCGATTTGAATTGGCCGTTGACAAATTCGTGTATATACCTAGTCACAGTTAAGGTACTGTACTATTTGCATTACTATTACTATTTAAAAAAAACGTTTAGTGACGCCAATCTTCCCTAGGTTGACTTTAGAAAGGAAATTTTAAATTATTCTGCCAATCCTCTTGTTGTGAACACGAAAAAACGTTTATTTTTAAAAACGCATTGAACATTATACTTAAGGATAGGTTGGTAACAAATTAACTGCGCAATTGATAACTTTCATAACAATATGAAACGTTCTATATTTAAATCCTTTCAATTTCCTCAAATATACCTATTATTATTAATATAAGTAATACAAAAACAAATATATTAATAACAAAACACCACAATCCATGAAAGGGAAACTAAAACCACATTTCTCTTATAAATTCACTATCATCCATAGCGGAAAATTATTAGGAACGAGAATTAATATGCTGTGAAATTATAAATACTCAATATTAACTTATTATTTTACCTCGTACCTTCAGAAGTAAGTACTTAACATTGCATTTTATTTACATACACAATTATTTACTTGTTCATAACAATATCATCAGGAATCAATATTACAAAAATAAACATAGATTCAGGAAAGAAAAACAACATTGAATTCCTACGTACGGCTACTTATTTTTTCCTGAAAATCAAAAACTTTTCACAAGAGCGATGATCCTGCAAAAACAAACAAAAATGAAATAACAACAATGTTTAAAATTCAACATTAATACAACTATAGGATAGGAATCGTGTAAATTAAATATCCAGTTACTTAATTAAAAACTCTTTAAATAATCACTTGTTATGTGAACTGCAGTATTCTCTAATCAGTGGCCATTACTCGTCAACCGTAGTGCATCAGTGAGAACGAAATTCGCGATAGCGTCTCGTCTCGTTTCCTGCTTTGCGAACATACAAACAAACATGTACCGATCAGTACGCAAAAACACTAATTAACTGAGTATCGTGTCGGTATTCGCTTTGCTTGGAGGTACCGGTTCGCTTGAGGCACTTTTATTTTCGATGCAGATGGTAAGAAACTTCGAAAGATGATTCGGGTTGTATTTTAGTTATTTATGCAACTGTTTTAGAATAAGGGGTATTAAAACACGAATGTGGGTTTCACTGGCCACTGATTAGATCACATGAGTGTTTTAATACCTAATTATTTACAGTAGCATACAAGACTTTATCTACACCCATGATATGAATCTTCTATAAAAGTTTCTTTGCAATACCAATATCGAACAAAAATGGCGCGGTACGACGTGAATTCGATTGTGTTTTGTTTTTAAATTACGGTGCTTTGTTAGTGAAACGCTCGTGAACGACAATGTTCTTTTTTTGAAATGAGTTGCATTATGAAATTCAGTACAACATTATAACACCCGTCTGGATGATATTATGGTTACTATGACACTGTTTGTTTTAATGTTGGCAATAAGCTAACTGTTTCGGAAACTTTTAGAGAGGATTTATAGCATGGGTGTAGATAAAGGTACTTTATCTAATCCTTATCTACTAATCCATACTAATAATATAAATTCGTCACTCTGTCTGTCTGTATGTTACCTTTTCACGCCTAAACCACTGAACGGATTTTGACAAAATTTGGCAAGGAGCTAGATGGTACCCTAGGGAAGGACATAGGCTACGTTTTATCGGCGGAAGCTTGCATTATAAATGCGAATGTGAGTTGGTTTGTTTGTTACGTTTTCAAGCTAAACCGGCTGAACGTATTTGGATGTAATTTGGCCACAGGCAAAGTATCCTATGTCCTATTCCAGGTCAAGGTCTACCACCTTGACATGGAATAGGACATAGGATACTTTTTATCCCGATATTTTACCACGGGATCGAGACTTACGCGGGTGAAACCGCGGGGCGCAGCTATTAATCTATAGTTGTAACATTACATCACGCCTGTATTCTGCGATGGGTTAGGCAGAGGTGTTAACATAACTGGTATTCAATAAAAGGCATTGACATTGTTGCCATACCATAACCTGGATGAGCCTGGTATAGGAGCACGGGGATTGGCACAAGAAAAGAGAGGAGTATGCCCAACAGTAGGTGAAGTCGGGCTGTGAATGATGACTATGAAATGTAAAACATAAATCCAGACTCCGGGCTGCTACTGAGAAATTCCTGAATAATAATTTGACCGACCTGGGAATCGAATCTAGGACCAGCAGGGTCAGCACGAGCGCTTGTGATCACAAAACTAACGACGCAGACATACTTAATTAGTAGACTATTAGCAGTTGTATTTTATTTAAATTATTAGTGATACCGATCAAGCAGTTATAAGGAACAAACGACACAAACGCGAAAGTTGTCTATGGAGATTCTTATAAATAGAGGTTCAATATAGGAACGGAATTTGAAGAAAACATTAAATTTATTCAAGAAAAGAAATAATACATTTAAAAAAAAAGTTATTTTGTTATTCAGTTATTATGTGGATTAATATTATAAATAGAACAGCTTTCAACAATTCAGGCATAACTTTTTAGTATTTCAAACAATCTGCCTGCCTTTTCCCAACTTCGCTTGGATCGGCTTCCAGTCTAACTAGATGCAGCTGAATACCAGTACTTTACATGGAGCAATCGTCTATCTGACCTCAACAACCCAGTTACTGGGTAACACGATACCCCTTGAGACTGGTTGTCAGGCTTTTGGGCTTCTGACTATCCGTAACGACTGTCAAAGATCTACAAATGACAGCCAGGACCACCTACCTCAGATTTTATCTCGCTCGCACCATACTACTCGCGACCTGAGTGAGAACGAGACGGAGTGGGACGCTTACGGCTCTCAAGCCTCGAAAAGTTTAGGTAATTGCTTTTTACGGTGAACATAATGGTAATTTAAAAAACATAAGACCTGCTTTATAGATAGTTCTGTTATTATGCAAAGTTTCATGATCTAATTTGAAGTGTTTTTAATACCATTATATAGGTTTATAGTTCTGTTTAGAGGCAACTTTGGTTTTTTTTTCTATCGAAATAATTTTATGTAATCGTGTTTTCGCCAAACATAGGGCCTAGCATCAATCCTCAACTTTAACATATATTTATTTCAAAATTTATGCTGCAGTATTTTCGGCATAACGGAGGATCATCCTAAGCAATTTCAGGTAGGGTACGCCCCTTAAGTGATTTTAAAATGTAATGAATTGTCACCCATCCACGAACTCGAACTCGGCGAGTGTTGCTTAACCTTCAATCGACCCGTGTGGCTGTTATTATTTAGCCACGAGTCCCCTCTACCTTTTAGTATTTGTAAATTGAAATATATCACGGTAAGGTCAAGGCCTACGACTACAATATAGGTAATATCTTGGTAAAAACTAGACAATGTTTGTAAGATTTCACAATTTATGTAAAATCTTAAATAACTAACTGGAGTTTTTGCAGACATTATGTGTGTGTATTATAACAGCCGCACGGGTTGATTCAACGGGTTAAGCTACGCTTGCCGGGGTTGGTCCGTGGATGGGTGACCATCTTTACATACCGAGACTCCTCCGTGCCTCGGAAAGCACGTTAAGCCGTTGGTCCCGGCTGTCATTCGAGGATCTTTGACAGTCATTACGGGTCGTCAGAAGCCCGAAAGTCTGACAACCAGTCTTACCAAGGGGTATCGTATTACCCGAGGTCAGATAAGCAGTCGATCCATGTAAAATACTGGTATTCAGCTGCATTTGGTTAGACTGGAAGCCTACCCCAACATAGTTGGGAAAAGGCTAGGCAGATGATGATGTACTCATATCAGCCTGGAATCACCTACTGGTGGGTACCGCGAAGTATAGCAGTACAGAAGGCATTATTGCTATACCTAATTCGCAGTTCTGTATGTCACTCGGCAATACTGTAGCTTCCCATTTGTAAAAGAATTTTCGTAATCGGATCAAGTAGTTCCGAAGATTTCCCCCTACATACAAATACCTCTTTATAATATTAACTAGTTGATGCCCACGGCTTCGCCCGCGTCGTTGTCGGAGAACCACTCTATCCATTGGTGAAAACAGCATGAAAATCGGTGCAGTAGTTTTTGAGTTTATCGCGAACAGGACGAGAGACAGATGCGGCGGAGGACTTTGTTCTATATTATGTAAGGATGTAAGGATATAGATAGTTCTGATTTAGATACTAATGGATGCAAAGCAACCAAGTTATGTAAAAATTGTGACAAGCCCTGCTTATTGGTCAATTTTAGAGTACAGCAAGGTTTGTTTGCTTGGGACATTACTGGTAAGAAATTAATTCCGCATGCGCGCAACTTTAACAGAAAACTCACAAAAAAAAACCTACACCCGCCGATAACATTCGCGATCACAGCGCCCTGACAACCGAAGATTTAAATAGTGAGCTCATTCCCCCAAAAACAATAAAATTGACTTTTATAGATCGCAAAAACATTTTCCATGTATTATAACCCTGTTAGGTCACGTTGGTGAGTGCCACGTGAGTCAGGATTATGTACTCATTGTCGATAATGGCTTCCTCTCGACTCTTTTAAATCGTGGAACTTTCCTACAATGTGCATTTTATTCGCATTTTGATATAACATATCCTGTAAGTTGAGATAAGTCAACATGATTATGGTAAACTATCATCGTTGGCGAATTACTAAACTTTATGGTTATAATTGATGTGTTTCACTCACTGTCTTTCGCTGCACGAGTGTGGATCGGTGAATAATCGATTGATTTTCGATTTTCAGCTCGATAAAAAACACCACAGCATATCTATGCTGTAGTGTTTAGTTCCCCGCGATTTCGTCGAACCAGAAAATACATTAGGAATATAAATAGACTTTCAGGAAAAAAAAGCCTTGGACATGACGTGGACTGTACGGTCTACGAAATGTCCATATATTATATTATCTCCAGTATTGTGTCATCATCTGCCTAGCCTTTTCCCAACTATGTTGGGGTCGGCTTCCAGTCTAACCGGATGCAGCTGAATACCAGTATTTTACATGGAGCGACTGCCTATCTGACCTCCACAACCCAGTAACTGGGTAATACGATACCCCTTGGTTAGACTGGTTGTCAGACTTTCGTGCTTCTGACGACTCGTAACGACTGTCAAGGATCCACAAATGACAGCCGGGACCAACGGCTTAACGTGCTTTCCGAGGCACGGAGGAGTCTCGATATGTGAAAATGGTCACCCATCCACGGACCAACCCCAGCAAGCGTAGCTTAACCTGATGGATCGACCCGAGCGGCTGTTATTACTTAGCCACGAGCTCCTCTTATTATCTCCAGTATTGTGTGTGTTATTAAAATAATGGGATAATTATACATACTATCATTATGAACAAATTATTCAACGCCGGCTGTCACTGAAAATCAGCGCTGGGGCTCTGTCTCGCATAGGGTCGCAGCATTATGCTGAGCGATGGCAGTTTTGCGTGAATGTGACGCATATTTTCCCGCAACTTGTTATTTTCGTACCTATATTTTTCCTTTCTGAGCGTCATGTTTGCCGCAAATAAACTTATTGTCTTTCTTTCTCTCTTTCTATTCTATGGAACCAAACCTGAAATCTCCAAAAAAATCAGCTGGTCCATTTTTCAAATTAAGTGATCATAAATGTGATGGAGCAGCTGAAAATTTGTCGCGCTTTCACAGTCTTTTGAAAGTGACAAATCTTTATTGACCAGGGGGCCTACCACCACCGCTTACAGCAGTATTATTTTAATCTTTCTTCGGTGGGGGAAAGAGATGGAGCTATACATCCTGTAAAGCTTCATCTCTTTCCTACACTGAAATAATATTAAAATAATACTGCAGTAAGCGGTGGTGGTAGGCTCCCTGAAAATATTATTACCAGCCAAGCGCTAAGCCAAGGCGCTTATCAGGCTGCCATATTAAACTATTATGTGTACAAAACAAAATCTTATCTCAGTCGAACTCATTTTATCACAGTTCACTCGATACTATTTTAGCTGTAAACTAGAAACTAATTGATTATATGACATGCCTATTTGGGAATGCTATAAAGCGATAAAAGTACGATCATAATACAATATCGTTTATATAATAGTAGGTCGGTACTATTAATAATCGTATGTATCGATGAAGGAAAAAATACGGTAATATTATTAGGTTATGACTTTGTATATAGCGGAAGCGAGATAGCATTTTTAATCAAATTAAAAAAAGGACGCGGTTGTTGGTATGTTTCTATCTGCCCAGTTTATTGCGTCACTTCTTCTTCTCAGCTAAAGCACTAGGATTTGGTGACGGGTGGACGTATTGGGGGACTGTCTGATGTAATTTTGACATACAAAAAGTACTGATTCTCTTTGAATAAGTTGATTTGAATCTGGTTTAATTATATTTTGTTAGGAACTAGGTTCGTTATCCAAAAGTGTAATTGAAAAAACCGGACAAGTACGAGTCGGACTCGCGCAAGAAGGGTTCCGTACCATTATCTATAAAAACGGTAAAAATATCACGTTTGTTGTATGGGAGCCCCCTTAAATATTTATTTTATTCTGTTTGTTTGTTATAACAGCAACAGAAATACATCATCTGTGAAAATTTCAACTGTCTAACTATCACGGTTCATGAGATGCAGCCTGGTGACAGACGGATGGACGGACAGCGGAACCTTAGTAATAGGGTCTCCCGTTTTACCCTTTGGGTACGGAACCCTAAAAAACGAATTAGGTTTGTCTTTGATGAATGTTCTTTGGTTTCCAAAGTAAAGATAGTACAACTAACACATTATAAAAAATATCGTTTGTCTCAATAACCTAATGTATGTTGGTACAAATATGTTTCATTATTAACACAGTTAAATGGGCTAATCTACTTCTGTCTTCACTGCATCCGATCTCAATACGAGCAGATAAATAGGACAACACACGATGTAAGAACGAAGATTCAATTGAAATCTATCGCAGTTTACAAGTGCAGATACCTAGTATAGCTTTTGTTGATATAGAATGATACAGTCTTTTGGGGTCGAAGTGCGACAAAGGCATGTTACAATAAAGTCTGTGATTGTATGCCTTTTTAATATTAAAAATTTGTATTTTGAGGGACGTAACCCTACACGATGGTCTGACCAAGTGAAGCAACACTGAGACACCGAAATCTCCAATGCATTACAATAATCCAAAGATCGGAAAAAAATGGAGGTAGGTCATTTTATGTATGGCATCTCGTAGGTCAACCTTGAGGTGGCTGGCTGCCTAACCGGGCTATCCTGTGGATGCCTTAAGACCTCCAGCCAAAGTATAACTTATAAACTACTAGCGACCCGCTCCTACTTCCCACGGTTTTTACTTGACAAAACATCGAGATTTCTTAGTTATAATGTAACTTTAATACGAACATATTATACACAAAAACCTTCCGGAATAAATTCTCTAAACGATGGTGAAGACCTTATCAAAATCTGTTGCCTAGTTTAGAAGAACAACGCGGGTATAGAGACAAACACAAAAAGCGACTTCAATTTATAATAATGTATATTAGAGAAGCGACTACGCGCTAGCACCCCTGGTGGGATATGGACAAGGCGTTCACAAGGCTCAGCAGTGACCAAAAGAGTGCGGGAGGAGGTCACGAATCGACACAAACATCATTATGAAAGACTAGCTGCCGCCAGCGGCTTCGCCCGCATGTAATATTTATAAATTATAGCCTATGTTGCTCAGGGTGAATGTAGCTTCCTAATGGTGAAAGAATTTTTGAAATCGGCGCAGTCGTTTTTGAGTTTATTCATTACAAATATACACACAAAAATACAAATCTTTCCTCTTTATAATATTAGTCTAGATGAAAAACTTGAGTTTGGTGCGTCTGATCAAAAGATAAAATATCCCACCATATTAGATCCGGCTTAGGAAAATGTTGTGAGGAAAGTTTTGGGTATGAATGTCGATGGCTATAAGAGTAGGGGAAGACCAAAGAAACGATGGATGGACTGTGTGAAAGATGATATGGCTAGTAAGGGGGTGACTACCGAGATGACGGCTAATAGAGAATTATGGAAGAAAGGGACACCGACCACAAATAAATTGGGATAAGGGCAGGAGAATGATGATTAGATCCGGCTTCCGACCTACTAGACAAATCTTCACAATTCGGATAGAACAGTTCAAGTTTTGATCTCGTGCCGAGGCCAACATCCGAGGACGAGTTAGACAAGATAAATAGTAGCACCAAAACAAAGAACGTTACGACATCCGATGACTTATCTGTGAAGTGACTGTTATTGTATTAAAGCTTAGTGAATCCATTCAGACAGTCTGAATGAAGAGGACAATATTAATTGAGACATGCTCGGTTAAAGTTTACAAAGTAAAGAAGCACGTGAGTGCCTAGACAGCAATCGCTTTCAAAGCGTCATATAATTCAACAGGATTGACGTAAGCTTTTCCGTAGCTTAAATATGTCAGTCCCATATATGTTTTTTTTCAATTTTCCATCATCGTTGTTGCTGATATTGTTGTCTAGGCCCTCTGAATACGTTTATTTTTGCACTTAAATTATGAATAACAACCGCCTTCACAAAAAAACACTAAAAAAGTGAAAAATAACTTTAATATCGGAAATCGGTGTCTTTGCTTTTCAATTTTCGTTTTTTTTTTTCACTTTTTTTGTATTTTTTTGTGAAGGCGATTGTTTTTTTTTTGTAAAAAGTTTTTATTTTTCACTTTTTAGTTGTGGTACCTACCCCACTCAAATTCGTATACCGTTATTTGCTATGTAAATAAAGACTAAGATATCGTCTACATACGCAAAGTGGGAAAAATACGTAATTATTGAAGCTAACTCAAAAACTACGCAAGCAAAATTAATAAAATTTATATGGGACCACCTCTGAAGCATGACCTACCAAACAAAATAGAATGATCAAAATCGATTCATAATTGGCGGAGTAATAGTGTAACATACATAAAAAAAAACATTCAGACGAATTGAGAATCTCCTCCTTTTTGAAGAAGTTAGTTAAAAATTGCTGTACATTAAAATTAACAATAGAAGAACTCCATGAAATGAGTGCGCAGAAAAAAGAAATGTGTCCCAGAGCAGCGACATCGGAAAGGTCAGACATATAGAGTAGGCTGACAAAATGATTACTGGTACTTATTACACACACAAGATATGTGACAAATCCTTTCTATTTTATTTAAGGTTTCTTTAAAAAATGTGAATAAATCAAACCTCTAGACGTAGTTTTCCAAATATATTAATTTCTCGCTAGCGCTTTTCACGAAGTTGCCACAAGCGGCCATAAGCCGCTTAATTGAGTCGATCACGTGATCAATAGTAAATAGTGAACAGTACCTATCATTTACAACGAAGTCAATTAACACTAGTAACCGTACCCAATGCACTGTGTGGAATTCTGAAGATTTTAATGAACTACATTTGATTGAAGATCATTTTAATTAAATTGGAAAACACAGGAACAATATCTGCGGCGAGGCAAATGGCCAACTTGACTCACAGACTTTTTTATGAAAAAAAACACAGGTATCAAACGTTGTATTTTTCGTGTAAGTCCCCCTAACTTTATTAATAATCCGTTTTATGAAAATAACAAAAAACAAACTTCACAAAATACAATAATATCTGCTCGACCACATAATACGGTTTCCGCTTGCGTAACAGCCGAATCTGAATGATAGCCGATACGAATCCCCGACGGGGTTATCAGTTTTGTAACATAATATCGTACAAATCAAGGTTGTGACACATTTTCTTTTAACTATGTTATCGTCGAGTGTTTCTTAGTAATACCTACTAGTATTATCGTGTATGTAACGCTATTTACTGATTATTTTTAGATATTTTCTCAAAGTATTTGTTTTTGGGATGAAAGCAGACTTTTGGTTGAACTTTTCGAGTTTTAACCGAATTGGGAGTCATTTAGACAACGACAGATAATTTGATTATAAAAAATATGGAATGTTTTTTTTTTTTTTCTAATTTTTGCTTTCAGTAATCACATGAAATCATGCGTCGTTCCTTCATAAATCGTAACAAGTATCTATCTACTTGTTGTTATATTTATAATTATTGTTTGTATACCTATCATTTCTCAACGGACTTATTATAAAAACTATTATAATTTCAAGGCTGTGATTAAAAGTCCTACTTACAAACCTTATAATCTTAATGAACGATTTTAATTATAATTTAAAATTATCATTGGTCAATCCTGAAACGAACCATTTCAAAACACAGAAAAATTTACCTAATGATGCATCACCCGGATAATTAGTGCATTACTATATTTCAGAAGTTATTAGTAAAAACTGGCCTCTTCCTCAATGAACACTAGACAATAGTATAAGTTACTCACTAGACACGTGGCCTAATGACATCACCTCTACGCGTATACGCGGCGTTTGCGCTGCGTCTACACTGCCAATGCTACGTCGCATCGCCGTCCCTAGCACGAACGCGTGACCTAAACGCAATGTCAATTCGAACGAATAAGTATCCCCCAAATGTCTTAAAACTAAGTAAATATTATGTGCAATTTATTATTTTCAATTTTTAAATCGTTGGAATTTAGCAAGGCCCACAGAGCTGCCTACGCCGCGTCTACGACGCCTACGCTGAGTCTACGTAGTCTACGCTGCGACAATGCCTACGTCACACAAACGTCCAGTGCGAAGACACTCCCAAGGTATTCAAACAGGCGCAGAGACCACACAAACAACTACGAACCGACAAACTAATTAACAAAACAACATCGAAGCTTATCCGCGCCAATTATAATCATCCGAAATTAGGCCATATGCATTAGAGAGAGAGAGAATCTCTTGATAAGCAAAGAGGTTATCATAATTAAACTCACTGCTCTATTTTATATAGAAATGCAAGGAAACACCACTATTGAGATTATAAACAAAACGCGTCTTTGTTTAATCTGTAGTGCAGATAGCAACACGATTACCTAATAGGTAAGTATAGTTACTATGCTACCTATAGCATAATAGTGATAACGCGAGTATTAAGCGTAAAACAATCTTCCTTATGTGGCTAGTAACCAAAGGATACCGAAATTATAATTATGAGTAACCCAATTAAAGTACTGATATTCTAATTCTGTAAACTATATAACTCCTTTATTTGGGAGGTTAATGACCACGACTACTTTAGTTTTCCTCGTTGACGCTAAGCAACTGTTTTTTTTGTAAACCTCATTTTTTTTAAACCGGTTCTTGTCTGTTGATTTTCTTTTGAAAAATCTTTACCTGATGACTTTCCATCTTGCTTCTCAAGCTTTTTGCTACTGATTTCTTAAAGAACAATGCATTCTGAAAATTGCTGTTCTTGCTTGTTTTAAAATCATGATAGCTTCAGATAAGTGTAATACTATTATATCTAGCTGCTGCCTGCGGCTGCTCCCGCGTGGACCCTAATTCTTTGTCTAAAATAAAAGAAACCTAAGTTACTCCTTATAACATCAGCTATCTGCCAGTGAAAGTCCCGTCAAAATTGGTACAGCTGATTCGGAGATTAGCCAAAACAAACAGACAGACAAAATTTTAAAAATCTTTTATTTTTTATAGTTATCGTTTATAAAAAGCATAGCACTTAGTAAAAAGCTGTTATGCTGACATTACAAACAGACACTTCAGTTTTATTTATTTGTATAGATGTATAGATTATTTGTATTAGATCTATAGATGATTTCTATATTTAAAAATAGATCGTCTATTTTCCACAGGTAACCTTTGACAGATTCATTACGCACCATTATTCTGTCTGCAATTAAAAACTCACTTCTCTGTTATACAATAACCAGCGTTTAAAGAAACCTTCAGGTACCTTCTCAACCGAGTACTTACCTACATGGGTACATCATTGGCCGCCACGTGCGTCGAGTGATATTCAATACTTGTCCCCGCCGTTTCTAGGGTTACGTAACTCAACGCCTACTTTCAATGTCGAGCTATTGAGCATTATATGCATTATTATTTGTTTTCTTCAATAATAGCAATAACTTGCACAAGTGTTCTTTTGTTGGATTAAACGCACGACTGTTATATGTACCTATACCGAAAATTTTCACGCTATTTTAGAGTTTAAACATCGGTAATAATAGATGTCAGTTTTGCTTAAAGAATTTCTGATGTATGACAAACTTTTGGGTTGGAGGAATGAGAAAGTAGTTGCAGACTTTATGTAAATATCTGGGTGGTGAAATTTGTGATGAGAAGTATTTTTAGAACAGGTTATCAAATGTCACTATCACTTTGAGCAATCAAAAATCGAGTTTGATATTTCCTTTATAGTCATAGATAGGCCATAGAAATTAAAAATAGGAACTAATTAACAAACAGACCTTGACGTTTCTGAAGGTAACACAGAAATTTACAGAAGAGCGAACTTTGATCAGCCTGAACCGCTGCGAATCAAGTATAGTGATTCAAGTGATATTATGAAACTGTAGTTACAGTTACTATACTACTTCCGATATTAAATGCTATGTTTATGCTATAAAAATAATCGTAAGGATCGAAGGGCCAGTAAACATAAAGCCAGTCATTAAAATACTACATTCGAGTATCCTGAAACTATACAGGGTGTTAGTGTAAACACCGTTATCCTTGAAACCAGTGGTTTGGTTTCATTTATATAAAATTAATGGGAAAAACAACTTAAAAAAAAAGAAAATCTACATTTTTCCACAAGAATATTTCACCATATACGCAAGGGCAACGAACTTGCGTCTCAACACGGCGGGCGGCGTTTGGCGGGGGCGGGCTGGGCGCGCGGGACGTTACACCCTCTTCAGTCAGCTGTTTCGCAGCTCTCTAGAGCGCGTATCCATGAGTATCGGGACAGTGACGGATATTTACTTTTTAAAATCTTTTAATGAAAATAAGTTTTTTTTTTTGTTGTTACTGGGTCATTTATTTTTATATTTAAGTCAACTATCCATGGTTTGAGTGACAACGGTGTTTACCCTTGCATACTGTATAGTATATCCAGCCAATGTCATACGTTTCTCCTGTGAAAGAGGTTTCAATTAAGACTATTAAAACCAGTTAAGGCCTCATTAATAATCATCAGTCAATTGCCTATTACTCATAGTCACAGCTGATGACTTTCAAGGTGTAGGTTAAATAGGATTCTACTAGTAGCTTCACTCGCGTGGAATTCAAAACCCAGTAAGCGAAAATGTCATCAGAGCCTAGCCTTTTCCCAACTATGTGGGCGTCGGCTGAATACCAGTATTTAACATGGAGCGATTGTCTATCTGACCTCCATAACCCAGTTACTGGGTAATACGATACCTCTTTGGTAAGACTGGCTGTCAGACTTTCGGAAGCAAGCGAAAATGTATTAGATTAAATCAACATTTATATTCATTACTCTTTTATTCACAAGCGTTTCCTCTCTCCTCATCACATGCTCATACCAGGCCAAACGATTTCCTTTCAACGTGTCTGTCACTGGCGCCACTTTTAAACTTCCCCATATATACCCACTAACTTCCGCCCGCGGCTTCGCCCGCGTGATATGTCGATAAAAAGTAGCCTATGTCCTTCCCCGAGATGCCATCTATCTCCTTGCCAAATTTTATCGAAATCCGTTCAGCGGTTTAGGCGTGAAAAGGTAACATACAGACAGACAGACAGAGTTACTTTCAAATTTATAATAATAGTATGGATTTCTTACTTTATCGATTTTCGTGACACCACGTAAAAAACGGATAAAGTAAGAAAGTGGATATGACATGAAAAGAGGCAGGCCTAAGATAAGATGAATGAATTGTGTAAAAGAAGATTTGGAATAGAAGGTAGAAAACACTGAGATAACGCCTGATAAGTATTTGACGTGTGATGTATGTAGAAATTAATGAAAATATGTTTCATAAGTTTTGATGAGATAAACATATTACACCGACTCCAAAAAAATTGGGATCTGGGCATAATAATGTTATCCTAACTAATATTACAAATGCGAAGTGGGTTTCTTTGTTTATTACGTTTTCACGCTAAAACGGCTGAACGTATTTGGATAAAATTTGGCACAAGGTTAGCCCATGACCTGAAATAGGACATAGGATAATTTTTATCCCAGTATTCCCACGGGATCGAGACTTATGTGGGTGAAACTGCGGGGCGCAGCTAGTAGAAGATAATGATGAACATGCTTGGCAGACCGATAAACGACTAGCATCCGCAGACAGTGGGAGGCTGTCGATCATCCATCTTAGGATCCCTAATGTCATAACGTTTTAACCACGGGGAATGGTCCACTCTTGCTCGAGAATTGAATGAATGAAACTTATACAGCTTACACACTAAAGCCTGCTACACCAGTACCCAAAAAAGCAAGTCATCGCTTGCAGTAATTGTCCCCTTTCTAGACTAGACTTGTTTTCAGCACTCAAGAGCGATAAGCTTATTAGGGGAGGTGCTTCTGATAAAAAGGAAGCTGTGCTTGGCGGTCACCGTTTCCTATTATTATTCATAGCCGTGTGATAGGTCGTTATCGCTTAGAGGAAAAAGTAGCCTCCGAACGAAGTTCTGTTATCGTGTAATTCGTATGTGAACGTGAAATTTATGTTTTAATATACGTCAATTTAAACTTATTCCAAGGTCAAAAGGAGAGAACTCAAAATTAAATACTAGACACCCGTTTCATCTTACCGTATTTAAGTATATAAATTGTGATTCAGCTAAATGTTTTTTTTTAATACTAGTGATCCCAATGAGCTTATCTGACTTTACATATTGTACAGGCTGATTCCTATCTCAAAAACTCAGCCTGTATAAATTTGAATTGAAATAATAATTCAAACATTTTGTTCGACACTGCAGCTTACAACTGAATATAAATAGCCAACAATCGATTAATCTACAGATGAAAACGAGTACAATTAACACTATTATACCCTATCTCTAGGCATCGGTTACATCTGACAGTTGCCCTGTCAGAGAGACGTCGGGAACTGTCAATTTGACAGCAAAAATAAATAAGCGTTGACAGCGCCTAAATGTCATGCAACTTCATCTCAATTCAGCGATAGATACGGTAAACCAGTTAATTCTAGATCCTTTCGTCGATAATAATATATAATTAAATTGTGTCATTATTGGACACGCTATTGCGAGAATATTTTTAAATAACTTTACACATTTAACGCTATGTCTCTTGAGAATACAATGATAGTTTTGTATGGAATATCGATAATTTATTTGTGGTACTAGTGATCTGTCACGCATAGGACCTTGTAAGGATTGGAGCACATGTATGTATGTCACCCGGAACTCAAATAATTATGTAGTTCAGGATACAGCTCGGTAGAAGCTCATATCTATCTCGTATCGTGTTGCGGGGCAATTATGTGGCACTAGATGAGAGATCGACTCCCATCACTAGAATATTTAGTTATATTATCAGTTATCAGAGAAATTAATTGTAAAGCGTTTAACACACCACGTCAATTTGCCGGGTGTTTTTTCATACGACTGTCAATGAATGACAGTTGTGACTTGGAGTTTATATATTATTATTCATTCAATGAGCTACATTGCTATCCATTTCGATTGTCATTTGTTTTTTTTTATAATTTCAAGTTCGCTCTTTTTGTCACCAAAAATCTGCCCAGCCTTTTCCCAACTATGTTGGGGTCGGCGTCCAGTCTAACCGGATGCAGCTGAATACCAGTATTTTACATGGAGCGACTGCCTATCTGACCTCCACAACTCAGTAACTGGGTAATACGATACCCCTTGGTTAGACTTGGTTGTCAGACTTTCGTGCTTCTGACGACTCGTAACGACTGTCAAAGATCCACAAATGACAGCCGGGACCAACGGCTTAACGTGCTTTCCGAGGCACGGAGAAGTCTCGATATGTGAAAATGGTCACCCATCCACGGACCAAGCCCGGCAAGCGTAGCTTACCCTGATGGATCGACCCGAGCGGCTGTTATTACTTAGCCACGAGCTCCTCGCTCTTTTTGTCACCCTCAAGCAAAATGACTATCAGTGCAGGCGTCAAACAGCAGAGGCAACTTCCGCCGCGGCACACGAGTTGACGGCAGCCGCTGACACGTCTACGGCCGCCGTCGACAACGTACCGCTCGTGTATTTGAGTACAGCTTAGCAAAAAAGAGTATGATGCGGTGACAGATGAAACTAAATATTTTACTTAGGTAATGCAGATCTATGATGTTGGCACTACTTTGCCGACAAGTGCAAGTAGTAGGTTTTTGAGTCAGTACAAACAGCGTGTTTAACTATTTGTTTAAATTCTTTTACTAATTTCCCATTTAAAGTGACCTATATGCGGTAGTGGCGCCCTCATTTTTTCCAAACTCTTTTTTGCCAAGCTATACGGTGCTCAACGGCAGCCATCGACGGCTGAAGCTGCCTCTGCCGTTCACGGGTACCGCTGCTGTATACGAGTAACATAAATAGAAACACGACAGAACGGCTCTATACCCGGAAAGGCAATGCAATGAAAATAAAAACTATCTATAAGCACGTGCCAAAATAGACAGCATGATTGGCATTGCAATAAAACTAACAATCATTCAAAACCGTTAAACATACTGTGACCCGTATAAACTGTTACCAAATCCAAGTAACAATGAAGGATCAATCATCGACCAGCGTCGTAACGACAACAAAATAACACGGGGGATTGGCAACGATCCAAATATTGTATTGTGAACAATCGATTTGTTTAAATTAATGTTTGTTGATATGCTAACGTTGCTAGCTTGTTCGAGTCACGTAGAAAGTGAACGGAATTCATTGTTGGTTTTTGACATGAGTTGCTTGAACTTTCTGTTCGGTTGCAACATTTAATTGCGTGCTTGATTGGCGGAATATTAGATGGAGATGGTATAAACTAATCCACTTTTTTATTATAGGCCACCATATCATCATCTGCATAGCCTTTTTCCAACTATGTTGGGGTCGGCTTCCAGTCTAACGGGATGCAGCTGAATACCAGTATTTTACATGGAGTGACTGCAGATCTGACCTCCACAACCCAGTTACTGGATTAAGATACCCTTGGTAAGACTGGCTGTCAGACATTCGGGTTTCTGACTATTCGTAGCAATTGTCAAAGATCCGCGAATGACATCCGGGACCAATGGCTTAACGTGCTAGGCTAAAATTATATGAAGAAAACAGGATGAATTATGAGGAAACAGGCACAATACCAGAGAGATATTTCTCGATGGCATGTGAAGTCAAGTCAAAGGCCCTTGGGCCGCTTTAAAACTCTAACACCTGAGGGCCTATACAAGTGACAATCGCTTCGAAAACGTTTCGTATTTCTACAACGACTTTCAACCGAATTGTCAATTCGGTTGAAAGTCGTTGTAGAAATTTAGCTTTTTAAATTAGCTTTTCGATAGCTTATGTCAGTCCCATAAATTTTTGCCATTTCCATCATCGTTATCGCTGATAGAATGTCACTTTGTCAAGAGCCTCAGGTTAGTCATTAATCCACACGAAAAGAAGAAGATATATGAAGAGATAAATTTAAACAGACGAATCTGCTCCAGATTTGTTTGAACGGAAGGGTACAAAGTCATATTATACTCGTAACGATCAGACTGTTTAGTAACAACGATTTACTTCTAAAAGTTATCCTTCCTGACGTTGTCGTAGTCAATCTATCTTCCGTAACAGTTACCCACAAAGACGGATATGAAGGTAGAACTGACCTTGTATCGAACCCTTTAGACTGGATCTGGTTAGAAGTATCATCTCGCACCATGAGGTCATATACCCCTGTTGCTGTTAAACATACTAAGGGCGAATTTCACCAAACTTTTATACAGTATAAGTCTTATCCATTGAATGCAATAAATGATGATTATGATTATGATTATCTCGCGAATAAATTTTTTGAATCTTTGACGGACAAAGATTCAGACGGCAATTTTATTCCACGGATAAAAGATGAAGACTTTGATGAAATCAGCCCTTATTCTACTTTTCTCTAGATATTTTCCGTGTGAAGATAAAACATGAAACACTCTTATTTTGTAAAAGAAAGTGATTCATAATTAAAAATTATAAAACCTACACTGATCGTTAGCACTTGCTTCATCGAAAGTACTTTTACTAATCACTCACATCACACTCGCAAATTGCACTAATCAACGTTGGCAGACACACTTTCCATTTTGCAATATTTTAGCAATTTTATACAACAGCTTCTATATAATTTTATAACTTTTGTCAACGTTATATCAATAGCGTCATCGTCACTTTTTAATTGCATTTGTTACCCATAGTAAATCAATATTGGTCTGAAAATACATCGCTGCACTACTTACAAAATCAAAATATTTTATTTCACATACATATTTTATTTTACATGGGCACTTATGAAACGTCAGAAGCTAGGTGCACGGTTCCAATTGGTCGTTTCCTATGAAGAAGAGCCGGCACGAAACTCCACGGTTAGTCTTTTAAAAATAACTGGCTTTTACAATATTTTCGAATTACAGTGTTAATAGCTATGGGAGGACAGTATAGGCCTTTCAACAAGTACCAGGTAGGTATTTACGTTTCTGAACGGATTGGATGGAATGGATTCTTGATGTTATAATTCATAATGTACGAGGATGCTTCTGCTGATGCTCTTAACATAATCGCTTAAACAGCTTAACAACAACAACAATAAAAAGAATGGCCTGTACAGGGTGGCAGAGAAATCGACGCATAACCTGTTACTCAGGTACATGATTCTGGAGCCTATTTCGTTGAAATTTTTCGCAGGTTATTTAAAAAAAAAAAAAGCTGTTTCCTGCACAAATGCAGTCAATACCTACGCGATCAAAATATACGGAACAGCTAATTTTTTAATAACCGAAGAAAAATGTCAACACAGGAAACAGGTTGTTCGACGATGTCCGTGCCTGATGGAAAGCTATATTTTTTTTTTGATAACCTTTGATACCTAAGATTCTATGTTGACAATATCTTTGATATTGTCAACATAGAATCTTTATTTACACAGTCGTAAAGTAATTTAAGAACGTTTGATTTACATTCAAGATCTGACTCTAATCGCATAAGTTGTATCGGTAGGCTACTAATTTTCTCCAATCAGCCTTTCGAACTTATACCGTGGAGTTGGAGAAAGCAGCCAAGTACAGTGTTTCAACTGTCTTTCATTTCCCGTTTGCGATAGAAAAGCGAAAGCATCACAGAAACTTTGCAGTAGCCAAACGTGTTACGGTTGAGAGACGCTCGATTCAAGGCATGGTTTATCATTGTATTTGGTTTAAAAGCACTACACAGGAAGTTGTCGGCAAAACCAGAGCCACGAATGCGCACCGAACGTTTTCAAATTGAAATTCTCGTTTCGCTTATAATATTTACTTAGTTTAAGACTTCATTCATATATATCTAATTACGCTAATTACGTTTATTTTTTCAAAAAATTAAACCAAAATGTTTTAAGACGGTTGAATTTTCATTAAAAAAGTCGTTCGAATAAACGTTTCATGGATTTTGACCGAAATGCCGAATGGAAAAACCAAATACTTTTCCTTGAAGTGTACGAAAAACAAATGCCTAATGACGCAGAAAAGTTGAGAGAAGTCACAATTAGTACAAAATTATTGTCTTTGAATGTTTTTCATGTACATAACCAACTTCAAACAAAGGAATTAGAAATATAGATAAGTTGTATTATAATATAAAACACGATTCATATACAAAAGTGCTGTGTATGCGTAAACTTTTCACTAATCAGACTGAAATTAATGAAAACTAGTTAACAAACAAAAATGTTTTAGTAAAGATATAATCTCAGAAAGTTCAAAATAACATACATAAACCGTCTGTCCGTCCGCAAAGGTAGAGCAGAGGTGTAAAATCACATTTCACCAGTAATAATAAAAATCTTTATTTATTTGTTCAATAATCAGAATGTACAGCCACGGACTTTAATTCATGAGCCACCTGGCACTGTTCGTATTTTACCCGTGTAATGCAAATCGGGTTTATTCAGTTCCCGACACGCAAAGTCATATGTCTTCGTATTACAAGAAGAAAATTATATTTCATATCTTTACCGGTCGGCTAACCTGAGAACCAGAACTACAAACTTGACAGCAGAGTGACTACCCAAAGTCAACCAATTGCAGGTCTAGCAACAGTAACATAGCAATGATAAACAATCTTTGCTTGGTTACTGTTGCGCTAGTAACGTTAGCGTACGGAGAAATATTATTAGTCATTTCGACAAGTTCGAAAGTAATGTCTCTGACATCGATATTTCAACTGTCACTGTCTTCAGTTAAGTTGTCAGAATTAACGAGTTAATGAGCTATGATTCAAAGGAGGTCGGTATCAAATAGATTGGATAAACGTAGTGCAACATTGTATTTATTTTTATCATTGAGAACTTATTAGTCAACCTCTATGGATAAGACTATTTCCGATTAAAAGTCATTTATTTGTCATCTTGTTTACGAGCGTGCGATTTGAGTTCGTGTTTTTTCGTGTTATCTCGGGAATGTGTGAAACTGCAAAATAGAAAAGTTTGAAGGTGGCTCATCAATTAAAGTCCGTGACTGTACTAAACGCATTGTTGCATAACTTTTTGATTTTTATTTTTTATTCGTATTCCATAAGCCGAATATAAAAAAAATATTTGGCCTAGGTCTAAAGAGGGAGACGTGAAAATTGATTCGCTGTTACAATGTAAAGTAGATATCAATGCGGATCTCAGTTAGACTCAAGTTTTCGTGTGGCCTCCGGGGGCGGAAGAGTTGTGTACAGCCGTGTGTGTTAATTTTCTCACGCGCACTTTTTGTGCCTTGGGCATGTTTAGTATGTTACTTGGATCACCAGTTATTTCGTGAAGTATATAACTAAATGACTTGGTTTTGGTGGATTCCTTTTTGTCTTTATTTTAATGAGCTACAGAAGTTTTATGAGTCGTTAGTAATCATAGTCCATACTAATCCTAACTAATATTATAAATTCGACAGTGAGTTATTTTTTGAATGATTCGCTTTCACGCTAAAACTTCTGAACGGATTCGGATGAAATTTGCCACAGAACTAGACCATAACCTAGAAAAGGACATAGGATACTTTTTATCCCAATATTCCTACGGGATCGAGACAGAGATCGAGATATATGCAAAAGTAACTGTCTGTAGGGGCTATCTGTCTGTTTGCATTTCACGGCTTATACCAGAGACCATAACCTGGGTTAGGATATGAGATACTTTTTGTTCCGGTAAATAATTTGTTGTGTTTTAATCTTTTATGTGTAATAGGCTGCGTAGAAATAATACTGTGGCGGTATCTACATCACCACATGCGAACTACGCATCGAAGACCTGACGTCACACAAAAATCCTGACGTCACAAAAATCCTGCATCGCGCAATTAAAGTTTACCGTGCAGTGGACAAATAATATATACAAGAATCCAGTATCAATCATTGGGCAGTTGCCCGCCAGACACAACACCCGTCTGGTCGGAGAATCCTTCCTTTTCTATGGTGGATGAGTGAACTTTCCACCCCGTTCCTCATACCCCTAAAATACGTTTTATCATTCTTGAATATCATACACACATCCGGCGTTTCGACGATTTTATGAAACAAACAGGTAAATATAAGACAAGATTTCCCTATTAAATTCCTGGTATTCTGTTTTGCCGATTGCCATGAACGATAGGTATTGCCAATTAAGTATTATTGAGAATAATAGGTACCCAGGATTTTGCACAAATACCGATGATATTTGCCCTGTTTAGAGAATTAGTGAAGGCCCATAATATACCTCATATAAAGCCTTGTCCCTCTTTTTCCTTCCACCATAATTGAGAAATGTGACCGGTTCTTCCCTCAATTTCCATAAAATTCTGTTAAATAACTAAAAAAATTGTATGCTTCGAAATTCCAAAGGATTAGAGATTAATTAAATATTTCATTTTCAGAACATTGTGGTTAATATAGGTTTTTTGGTTTTCAATTATAAAACTGCACTGTTTGTTATTAAATTAATATATTGATATACATACTAGAAATTGTATTCATATTTAAGTAATGGTATAGGTAAAAGACCCCGTATTATATTCTTTCAAAATTGACGTAAGTAATAATTTTTCTTAACACGGTGGGTTGTGCTGGGGCGGCTGCTGCAGGTGCTTAGAACCTCAAACGGCGCAAGTACCCTTAAAAAGCAAGTAATAATATAACCTTAGTAACATATAAACTTATTGGGAGCTATAATGTATGAGCCGTTTGGGGTTGAACACTAGGACCGTGAGGTCCGAGTGTTCATCGAGTATTTCGGGACATCGCCAAGCGGTTGGTCAACTCTTCAACGTGACCAAAGGACTGGCCTTTTATTTATTTTTTTGTTGGTGGGAAATCATCCAATTACTTCTCCCGCTCTGGGTGGAGCGGAAGGGCGTGTCAGACTTTTACTGACTAAAACCCACCCGTGTTCCTTCAGTTGCCTGCTGCCAAGGTCCCGGTATCCCTTTCGGACTAACCCGCAACCCTGACAGGCATCGGTCCTAGCGGACCCCGCCAAAACCTATTTTTAGGCCAAAGAATCGACGTGGCAACGCTGCTAGCCTAATAGACACTTCTCCGACTGACAGCGATGCGAACGAACTTTTGATGCTGAATGAGTTCTATGGCTCTAAGTCTGTCCGTAGTCTACAGAAAAACTGACGGTGGCTCTTTTCGGTGGAAAATCACAGTGTAAACACAATCATTATGAAATAAATATTACTAACCTTACCTAACCGTAAGTATTTACAAACGTTATTGTACTATGCACTACGTTCATTCGCATTACGTAGTACTTTTAGTGTACCTACTGGGCAAAATTCCAAGTTGTAAAAACAAAAGTACTACATGTTGTTATTCAGTTTTAAAGATATATAGCGGTATCGTAAATATTGCTGTGCCTAACTATTTCTAGGCTAGGCCTTCGAAATGTCTGAAATTAGTTTTAACAGCAGCAGAAAATCTTGCTCTGCAGGATCGTAGGCAGTCAGACATCTGTTGTGCTATTCTGTAAAAATATCACCGTCAAATCTTGAGTGAAGAGAGCTTGGAGTGAACTGTCACTGCTTTAGCATCAGTAGGTATCGATGACAATGACAGCTCACTCCACGCTCACTTCACCTCAGTTTTCACAGTGATATGGTTACAGAATAGCAATGCAGTAGGTATCGATGACAATGACAGCTCACTTCACGCTCACTTCACCTAGGTTTTCACGGTGAGATGGTTACAGAATAGCAATGCTGTTCCATCCCTTCGTTTGCATTCAAGATAAGTGGAGCAACAATTTCCTACGGACTGCTGGTAGCAACTGCCTCTTAAATCAAAATTCAAAAACGTTGTAGCCTCTCCTTGCAAGGTTAAAAAAACCGTCGAATTCTAACTTCGAAAAATTGAGGAAAAATTAAACATGATTCATTGACACACTACTTTTGTTGAACATATGTCGTTTTTATGAACTTAAGGAAAAAGAAAGATTAATTTAAGTTTGTTCATTACAAAGAGCATGGAACAAACTTTATCCTTCCACGTGATACCTTAAGCAACCACTCAATAACTAATAGCCTGCTACTAATAGTGATCACAAGACATCGGATTTTATGCATTTGCATGTTTGCATAATGCAAATGCATATAACTCTCTAATTACGGCGTTACTGCATATTTTAGCCTTTTTCCCCAATTGTGCATATTTTGTTTAGTAGGTAACGGGAGGTAGTATGTATAGGGAGCCTACATCAACGGCACAGGTCATACTCTACGTAAACAGGTATCTCCAGAAATGATGTCTAATGAAGTCAGTTGACGTAGAGAGGTCGTTTTCAGGGTACAAATTGGGTACCCAATACTGGGATAATACTGGGTGATAAATTGGTCTTAATTGTATATTTTTACAAAAAACAATGCGTAGTGCATATTTTGGCACTTTGTTAATCCGATGTCTAGTGATCACTATAGGCCAAATATAGCCAAGAACATTGCTAAAAATATTGTTAGCAAGCAAAGGTAAGTAAATAAATAAGTTCGTGTCGACAGACAGACAAGTTTTATGTAGCGAGTCGCGTCACACTTGAACACACTGCACTTCAACAATAAATCATGCTTTGATTGCAAGCGCCAAATTAATAGCTTTTAAAGGAACACGATTTTCATAAACATCATCATATATTGCACACACTTTTTTGTAGTCATTACCATTTAAACTCGTAAACATTTCTAACCAAGGGCCTTCCAATTACCGCTACGACTGTTTTTATATTGGTTGGTAAACATGTTTTCTTTTTTTTTTTTGAGGTTGGGAAATCATCGGATGACTTCCCCCGCTCTGGGCGGAGTGGGAGACTTTTACTGACTAAAACCCACCCGTGTTCCTTCAGTTGCCTGTTGCTAAGAGTCCCTGTATCCCTTTCGGACTTTCCCGCAACCCTGGTTGGTAAACATGCTGACAGCTCTATAGATAGAACATTATTACCATCTTCTTACCAGCAGGAACAGCTACCCAGGGTAAAGTTGAAAGTTGCATGTCCCAGTACGTCCCAGTAAAGCCTGCCAGCCATCCATCATTATCAAGCCCAACTTCACCCATAGCTGATGAACCAGTCTCAAGGTCGTCTGCCGATCTCGCCAGCCATTCCGCCATCATCAATCTTTATCGCACGTCTGACTTTTCGGATGTATGAGTAATTATCATCTTGCTTCAAAAACGGTAAAGGGAAACATCGTAAGGAAACCGGTACCTGAGAGATATTTCTCGACGGCACGTGAAGCTAAGTCAGAGGCCCATGGGCGTCTTAAAACTTTGACATGAGGTTAGTCACTAACCACACGAAAAAGAAAGATCAATCTTTATTTTAATTCTATTGAAGAAACTCTGATTCCGGACTTTCAAAACTGATAAGCCGACCAATTTATTGCTACGCGTGTCACGACAAAAGATGGTGATGGCCATGTAGGTATATAATTATTTATTTTTTTACAATCATCATTTCAATTTCTCAATTTCTAAATCATCCCATAATGGTGTTAAGAAACGTATGAAAATTAAAAAGCCTTGGAAGGTACTAGGCCTCTGGTGTGGGACGCAACCTGTGTCGACACCCTTGGGCCATCCCCGCGCGTCTCCTTTTTAAGGAAATTTCTCACCGACTGGTCTACACTTCACGTGACCAGAGGGCTGGTTTGTTCTTTGGCCAAAGAATAAGCATTGCCATTCAACGTGGCAATGCTGCCAGTCTTCTGGGCACGTTTCCGGATGACAGCGATGCGGACGAATACTTCGACGCCTTATGTGTCCTTTTTTATATTTATTGATATAAGTTAGTTAGTTCTTTTAGTTAATTTGGTATACCGAATATATTATTTTTAATTATGAAAATTAAAAGACAATTCATGAGAAGAATAGCTAAAAGGAAAATGAAAAATCTATCGTTTCATCAAAATCTGCCATCTCGCATTTCACTTTTGGATGTTGTTCAAGAAAGAAAATAAGCTTTATTAATTTTGCAATGATCGTCAATGGTAGAGTCATAATATTCTGAGAACTGTGAAAGGTGACTACGGCATTTTTGTCACGACAAAAGGGAATAAAAATAGACGCAAACTGTTAGAAGCAACATGCTTTTCAATGATGATCACTTGAATGACTGAGAAAATGTAACTTGGAATCTTTTTATTTTTCACATTTTCTCTCTCAAATTCCTTCTTCAATTATTCTCTTTTGTTCTAAGCTGATTTTAAATTAGTATCATATGAAATGTAACTTGGAATCTTTTAATTTTTCACATTTTCTTTCTCAAAATTCCTTCTTTAATAAATTATTCTCTTTTGTTCTAAGCTGATTTTAAATTAGTATCATATGAAATGTAAAACTTGGAATCTTTTTATTTTTCACATTTTCTCTTTCAAATTCCTTCTTCAATTATTCTCTTTTGTTCTAAGCTGATTTTAAATTAGTATCGTATGAAATGTAACTTGGAATCTTTTCATTTTTCACATTTTCTCTCCCAAAATTCCTTGTTCTCTTTTGTTCTAAGCTGATTTTAAACTGGCATTACATTTAGTACTTTGTTAAAATCCTTCTTTTATTTTCATGCTTTGTCTTCTAATTTTCTTTGCACATTCTAAAATTTTCCTTCTAAAAGTTCCTACACTGCAACAATTGTGATCATATTACCTACGCCGTAAGCATCTAATCTAACTATATCTAACTAATATTATAAACGCGAAAGTTTGTAAGTATGGATGGATGGATGGAAGGATGGATGTTTGTTACTCTTTCACGTAAAAACTACTGAATAGATTTGGATGGGCGAACAGATAGTTTATAACCTGGATTAACGTAAAGGATACTTTTTATCCCGATATTCCCACGGGATCGAGACTTACGCTGGTGAAACTGCGGGCCGAAGGTAGTATAATACATAAACCTCAATAATTATGTCGCTAACTTCAACATAAAAGACAGTCGCTTATCACTTACAAGTAAGACGGCGTCAAGTTTCTAAGCGTAGCGACTAGCAACCAGCAACAGTTCGGTATTATGCAATGTTGTTTAATTTTCACTTGATAATTACTTCTACTATGTACGTTGATATGCAATGCGTTTTATGGTACCTATATGTAATAAAATCTCTGACGAAAATCAGGAAAGAAAGTAAATTGTTACATAGACGCTGGTGTTCCTATTGTTTTAAATTTTTCTGAAAAATTATCTAGTTAGTGAGTGATGTGTGTTTGGAATTTACCCGATGAAGATAACCTACAGTTTAACATCTTTAGACCTTGAAACGTAACCTCTGAAATCAGGGCCTATTTAATAATACAAGCCTTTCACTAAAATTTTACGATTCCTATGCCATGTTTCATATATGCATCACAAAGCCAAAAAAACATAATGTCAATTAGAGTAACCAATTCAAAGAGCCTTTCTTTAACTTTGCATTTCCGATAACTCTCGTATTTCCATGACAACAAAAAGAAAGTAACACAATACAAAAAAACGGATCCTACTCAAACACAGAACAATAAAAAAGTTAACTACCTAGCTACATACATTCATTTTCTCTTATAAGTACCCATCTACTTACTACTAATGAAAGTGCGCCACCTACTTATTTACCAAACACTGTTGTATATCGTTGTCGGTACATTCAAATGATTAACCAATTTCACTCGATTCCGGAAACTGTCACTCATTAACTTTTGGGCTTAGAAAGTGAATATTTATTCGAATAAATGGCTACCGGCTACCGGTCTTTACTTGACTATAGTAATTTATGGAAAGTTTCATTGGAAATTTTCACTTCGGTTGGAAAATGGTGTAGGTAGACGTGATGGTGCCAGAAGATTATCCGGTATAAGGTACAAGGAACAGCTACCACAGGGTTTGGACAAAGTGACATTATATCGTGGTCGCTCACAATGTGCCAAAGAAGGCTGTAAATCACCTAAAGAGCAATGAAGAGGGCTGTGATTAGAGTTTCCCTACTTGATCGAATCAGAAAAGAAGAGATCCGTAGGAGAACCAAAGTAACTGGCATAGCCCGAAAAATTAACAAAATTACATAAGTGGCAGTGGTCAGTACATTGCTCGCAGAACAGATGGCCAATTGGGCCGAAAGGTTCTGGAGTAGCGACGTATCGTTGGAAGGCCTCCCACACGGTGGACCGATGACCTAGTGAAGACTGCAGAAAACCGCTGGGTGCGAGAAGCACAGAACTGGTTCGAAGTGGCGATACTTGGGGGAGGCCTATGTCCTACAGTGGATGAGAAGGCTGAGAGAGTGAAAATTGGCTCATTCCTCCTGTAAGGTCACAACTACAAAAACGTAATGTTCTCAATCAACTAGTTTAACTCACACTGACTAATAATAATACTAGGTGAAAAATTCGTAAATTTTTCCTTCAGTTTAGTAGCTCAGAGTAAAGTAGGTACATGATAACATATATACATAGTTTGTTTGTTTGTATGGAAGCTCGCAGTAGTAAGAAGTCGTAAACTCGTAATAGCCAGCGCTATATCTAAGTGTGTGTGTGTGTTCGTTCGTTTGTATGGTGCGCACTTCCGAATAATAACGTGTTTGTGTGAAAACTGCGTAGAATGGGATAAAACATGTTTGTATTATGTCTATTGATGTATCGCTTTGTAAGTTTTCCATTCATCTATCCATTGAAATAGATATAAATAGCATTTTATATGTTAAAGTTATCATCATGTGTGCTTGACATGTTATACAAGATGGAGGGCCTCCGTCAAATTACCCTAGTTCTGGTATCTTTCTCCCATTCCTCCACTCTTAATCTTATCACATAGCACACGTTATGGCACAAAACACGATGTTGTAATGCGCAAAAATACAATTTACATCACAACATTTAACGCACGCTTCAAGTACCTCTCACGGTAGGTGCATACACTTTCAAATCGTAATGGAAACGTGTTTGGCGCTGGTGGCTGCAGCGCTACGTCACGGCGCTGAGCGGCACCTCCAGCGCGCGGCGGGCGCGGGTCGTGGTCGGAACGGGAGGAGCGCGTCGCGGGAGTTGCGGGAAGCGACCTTGACGCAGAACGAGGAATGAATCACAGCAGCGAAAGTGGGAGAAATGTGCCGCCGCGCCCCGCGCCGCTCACTTTTACTTTCCAGTGTGGCGCAACCGAGAGCGGCGCCGGAGCGCGCGCGCCACTCGCCCGGCGCCCGCGGCCCGCAGCGCCGTCGCGCCGAACACACACCGCGCTCCCAACACCGTACGCGACTGTGACTCTGCCCGGATTACAGTGATACTCCCAGTGCATCACAGGATTCAGTTTCAGTGATTCCCGCGGCGAAAGTAGAAACCGGGTCGCCGATAAGCATTGTGCAAGTTGTTGCGCGCGGAACTCGCGCGCGGCCTCGCACTCTCCCGCAGGAAGCGTGTCGCAAGCGGGAAGTGGCGCAAGCGCCGGGAAGCCAACGCGCGCTCCACAACACACATACCCTGGATTGCCCCGGCAACACTGGATTCTCTTCTAACATTGTCCCCTGGTAAGAATCATCGACGTATACTTGTTGCTAGGATATCATTGTGTGAATTAGAAAGTGACATTCTACAGAGAAAAGCAGTAATTAAAGGTCGCGATACCATAATGCTCCATCCCGCGCATTCGGTTCTAAACGTCGGAGATATTAGTGAAGGGGACTGGTGTCACCAACACACTCAAAGCGCACAATTGGCGTCACCGACGACTGAACTTCGGCTCGGGTGTCGGAAACGCTACAAATAAAGAAGTGAAATATCCAAGGACAATACAACTTTCAAGTGATTTCGCGCGCGGCCGACAATAAAAACTTCGTAACGCGCCTGCGCAACCTCTCGGTCTCACTTTCGACGTCTGCGCCGAGCCTCGCTCGACGAGCCGCGCTTTCAATAACTATTACAAAACCTCAGCATGTCGAATTTTCTTTCGAAAGTTATCGCTGTTAGAAATTTGATTTGTGAAGTAATGGACGTTTCAACACTTGTCGGCGGAGTTGGTGATGAAAATGTGAAAAGTGCAGCGAGCACATGTGGCAGAGAAAAACCTTGTACTCTCCGTGACCACAACTGAGTCATTGAGTTGGAGCTATTACAAACAGCACGTTCTGAGCAACTGTCATCATTAAGGAGAACTGAAAGGAACACGGTCCAAGGCCAGTTGGATAACGAATTTTCGTTTAATATTAATAAATGGCAAGCACGGCTGATCGTGACGGATCCAATGGTGCACGCGGATGCAGAGGATCACTGTGACCGAAACACTTTCACGCGAACAGCCGCCACGATCACAATAACCGAGTCAAATCGAAATAATAAAACGACACGATATAGATGATATAATCGTTCGTAATTGACGAAATTCATTTCACGGAATTAGTTTAGTTGCTATGCTAGCGATATCAATTTGTTGTATCGTTACAACGAATACAACAATCTGGTGAAAAACTGCTTTTCTATTTTAGAATCTCAATTTCACACGCTTTAGAAAACCATTCGTGACACACGTGTTAGGCGAAAAGGACACATTGTTCTCACATGACTAAACTGGTGTACTGTTGAAGTTGAACATGATACTTAGTAGGCTGTGTTTCTCTTACATAAACCATCTTTCTTCGACGCGGATATTCATAATCCTTTCTAAAAGATCTGTTAATCTTTCAATACATCGTGATAAGAAACAAGTTATGCAATTCATGCGTGCAATAACTGCTTAAACGCTTTCATTTTCAAATGCGAACATTAGTGGGCGTGCCGTTAAATGTCAGGATTAAGATTTATGATAAACATCGTGATTAGCCAGTGACAAAAGTACAATGAATATACTTAAACTTTCACCCGGAGAAATGGCGACGCGAAAGTAAGGCCTCTGTACATCGGATGATTTCATCCTGATTTCACAAACCAATGTAACGAAATTATGAGTTGAAATTCGAGGATGTGATGTATGCAAGGCCGAATAAGCAACGCTTTCTGTTTTCATGCTTGACGAACGTTTAAAGGCCGTAGAAAGATTCATCAAATTACCCTTTTTGCAAGTGTAAGTTTATCATCAGGAAACGGCACAGTAATTACAGCACGTTTCCGAGTTCTTTTACTGTGAATCATAAAGATGGTCGGTGACGAAATATGATAATAGACTTTGCAGACCGTATCACTGAAGACCGTAGACTTTGCATATATGGCGTGTGAATTTTTGGTGTTTTATCTCTGTTGAAGCGTGAGCTGACGAATGTGAACATAAAACGGTCCATGAATTAATACGATATCAAATATTTGGCAAATACGAGTGTGAACGTATTTTTATCAAAGAAACTATTCAATTGTTGATATTTTACACTAATGACTGTGTTTTAGTAGAACATAGATATTTCGTAAAACCGTGAACAGACCATTGTTTTGCAACGCATATGAAAAGGCCTGTTACAAATACTATGATAAATGAATAGTTCTGCACAACGACAGTTCACTATTAATTTATCAATAGATTCATTTATAAAATATCACTTTTGCATGATATCATGTTTCCGTGTTTAATTAATTCAATGGCAATAAATATGTAGTTAATGTTCACATCGAGATAAACAATAGAATTATACACGACCCAGCCAATGTGGGAGCCTCTTACTTTGTTACGAAAATAAAGTCTCAATAACAAAAATTAAATTGAGAGTCAAACATAAGGAGTAATTAAAGTAATTCTCACAGTAGCTGATGACGACTTTACGTAATTTGTGTCTTTTGAAGAAATTCACTGTGTTATCCAATCTGTTTAGACAATGATAGTGAGGAAATGAAAGTGGAAAGCTGTTACGAGATCGGAACGAGCGGTTTATAGTCGCATTAGCACATTATAAACTTTTGACACAACCATCTGTCTGTTCTAGTCTGTTCTAGGTGATCCATATTATAAATCTATATTCATCGATATGTTAATGATTCATAAAGAAACATATTTAAATAAAAACAAAACCACTGTTTTTTGTTACACGTAACCTTTATTATTCAAAGATTTTGTATGTAAATGTCGCGAGGACATCCGTATTACTAAAATCTGTAGCTGCGGAAGGACAATTTAAATTTTGACCCAAAAATCTCTGGCATTCTTTTCTAAGGTCAATTATATAATATTCCAAATATAGTTCATAAAAGTATTTTTCTTGAAATCAGTGTTCTCAAAGCTTGAAATATGGGATAGTAATGCTTTCTCCCATAAATACCACGACTACTGCCTGTTTTTCGAAAAACTAATTATCCGTTGTAATTTTCACATATTTCGGAATGGAGCTCAAATTGTATAAATTCTTCTTTCTTTCACGCAGTAACAGCTTTATTTGTTTTAAACAAATGTGTTTCATTAAAACCATTTGCGAACTCTCTAACGACCTACTTAACTGTATTATCTTAAACGTCTTCACCTACTGGTAATTGCGCCATGGTTTTCATTTCTCAGTGACCACCCACGCTAAATACGTGTCAAATTGCTAATAGCATTATCAACTTTCATTGCATCATCGTCATCATCGGTTGTAATTATAATGTTTGTCCAGGCGACCAGTGCTTGTTATAACAATAAAGCTATCTGCTACGCTCATTAACTTATAACTACTCCTATATTTATTTTCGACCTGGCTGTTTGTTTCTGCATCCCATCGCTAGATAGAATATAAACATCTTATATGGAAGCATCATTTAATCTGTCGGTACCGTCAAGTAGGTAACAGCAGCGTAGGCGATGGCGGTACACATTGCAACGTGCCGATTCATATCCAAGGTCTTTCCTAGTGGAAGAGAACGGAGTTTCCTGCGGCCGCCTATCTCTCGCGCACACCGACATTCGCACGTGAACGCACACGCGCCCACGTGTCGCTATTCTTTGTGTTCAATCTTTCCTAGCTACCGTTGCGAAGCATCTTCTTTTTGTGCCGTCCGGTGGCGTTTGAAGTTTGAGCCCCTGAGCGCTTCATTATATAGGCGACGTGCGATGCGCGCGCTTCGCAGTTAGTGTGTCACTAGAGCCCGCGCGAGAGGTGGCCTGCAAGGACTGTACCGCGCCAACCTTTTTTTCTGTGCGTGCGATGTTTTCACTTTCGTCATTTTGACCGGGCCAGTTTGATTTGACGTCGCTCGCGCACGGACGTGCCTAGGTTCCGGCGTTGTGATATCCTGTGATCGCTGGTGCTTCGGATTGTTTTTGTTTATGAAATTTATTTTTGTGAAAAATATGGCTGTGATAAAGTGTTAATATGTTCGATAGTAACATTCTTTTTAATTTCTACAATGAGATTGCTAATAGAAGTGCACTACAGTTGGCAAGGTAAGGTCGTTTTGTTTGTTTACCTCAAAATTTAGTAGGTATGTGGGGATGCGCATGTAGGTGTGGGCGGTGGGTAGGTAGTCACATCGTCGGTCCGGTGGGACGGTCGGCACAACCTTGGCTCTAATGAACGCACTATTCGCCGCTTCATCCGCCTCTCGCCTTCGCCTGAGCCTCGCTCGGCGAAGAGGTTAATAGGTTCACATTAGATGGTGGTTTGCGAAATCGACTGACTGAGCTCAGCGTAAGAACTGCGCCCGCGCCGCTTTTCCACTGTTGGTTTCGCGCGCATTCGAAATACCGAGTCGTTTAATAAATATTTGAATGCGATCACTCCCAGTTTTACAAATAACTATCAAGATGTAGTAAGAGAGTAATTTAGTTACTCAATACATCATTAACGATGTGATACTTACCACTTTACATAAATCTTCATTCAATAGCGGAAATAAAAAATATATAGATACTTAAACTAAAAATAAACTCTTAGATTACCATAACTTCTTATAATATTTATTTTGCTACATGCTAAGCAATTTAATGAAAAATTAACGAGTTTGTTTCCAAACAATCATTTTTGAAACTCTCATCGTTTACCGAAACACGTTAATGAACGCCAATTAATTACCTGTTAACCGCGAATTTCACTTCTGACTGCTCGAGCATTAAATTGATTTCGGAACTGATAAATACTCGTTTCGCAATAGTAAAAGCCGATTCATTGCTTTTGACACGTAATTACTGAATATCTTTATGGGAATCGATTATTGTTATAAATATTGTGTTCTCAACAATATATTCTTCTCTCAACTTTGCCAGTTCAAGAGAATTTTCTTTGCAAAACTTTGTATTTTTAATTTTGTCTTTTTCATCTCAACCTTGCGCAACAAAATGCTAATCTCATTTAATAATTTGAATTATTTTCTATTAAACGTTGTTATCATTCATTAATTACCTGTCCAAGGCTTCGAAGTAATCTTGTTGATAATGACTGGTATTGACTAATATTGTTTTGATTGTAAGATTCGTGCGTGATCACTACGATCACTTCCTTAATCAACTACATATTTTGATTAATAAATATATTGGTTCCAGGAAATTTTGTTTTCATAACAGCAGCATTATGTGTCATATTATTCATATTTGATATAGAATTGATAACAATTTTTGGTTGTATAAATAGCAAAACATTTACTTCAAAACAATAATTTTGCCTTCAATATGGTGACGCACAATATTAGTTTTGTATATTCTACTTTATACCGTTCAAAAAGTACACAATAAAACCTATAAGTTCAAATACGTGATGTATCTATAAGTAAATTGTTTTATATATTAACTCAATAACTAAAACTACAAAGGAAACGGAAAGGTTCTTATAGCTTACTGATAGATCCGTAGACCGCATGCCACTGCGCAGTTTTGAAACATAATGTGATAAGTCACTTGACCGTACCCAACATGAGAAAAAGTTTTTTGAACATGTAAATATTGGCTGTCAGTTATTTACTAAGACCGTAAATGAAGCCAAAGCTCTGATTTACAAACTCTGTGAAAAGGACGATCTAATCAAAATATAAAACGCTCGGGACAAACTAACAGCGAAAGCTTTTCTCTCAACCTTTGAAAACCCAAATAAAATAAATATTAGAAACACACATTGGAAAACTAATTTGAGGTTAAAAGCAATCTAAACTACATATTTTGCAGCTGCCACGACTATTCTTGACATTTACTCCAAAATTGATGAAGACAATCGTGTTGTGAACAAAAATTACGCAATGAGAATTGATACTGATGCTGAGAGAGAGAATTGTGTCAATGAAGCAGAAGTGTCGGCAGTTGGCACGAGTAAACAATTAAAGGGCGAGTACGAATGATCGCCCAATGTCGTTTTTCTATTTGACTTAACGAATATCACGCGTATTTATAGTGTTCCGCAATGAAACTGAAATAAACTGAATACCATTGGATTAACCGTATCAATGTAAGTAGTTTTCTAAAGTTAGAAAAGTTGTTAATTGTTTTGTAGACCAATTGGATCATAGATAAGGAATAGAGTATAATAAACTCAAAAAACAGTATATTCAAAATCAATAATTAATAGCTAAAGAACATGACTATGTCTTTATAGGGTAAGAGTATCTTTTTGCCAACATCTTAAATAGGCATATAGAGATCTTTAGGAAGATCCCAAATATATGCTAAAAAAACGAGACCTAGTCAGTAATCAAAATCATAGAAAAGCTCAAATGTTCAAAATAAATATAGAAATATCAGAGATCATATTCGTATCAGTAAAGTCGCTTTCAGATGACTTGTCATCGATATTATGATAATAGCTCCTTGAACTTTTTTATGTTGATGATATACATTCAATATACATACTTAATCAATTATGACGAGTTTAACAACCAAAAATTTCGTCTTATAAATATATTAATAAACAACAAACCTTGGTATTCAAATATGTTATGAAACCTTTACAAACTGTAGCCGTAATATTTTAAAACAATCATGTCTATTGGCCTTCGTATTGTCTGATTAACACGATGGTCACCTCGATAACAACCACTGTTAACAGTTTGATAAGATTTTTGATTTCTATAACCTTTAAATTTCGATAAACTTAACCATAATTACTATCTACTGTACTTTGGGTTTCAATTCCAAGAAGACATTCTGACCTAGCTAATAAGACTGCTGTCTCATATCTGTTAGTGGTAGGTATAACTATGTTTCTTATAAGATTGGTTCCAACTATAGCTTCTCCAGTAGGACAAGATTCTTAACTAACTGCAGATTCATATATATAATATCGTATCGTTATCTGCACAATACTTTGACGTTATTAAGAATATAAAAAGTTTGCTATAAGCGCTAATAGACGCAGGTACTTGTATTGCGTTCGATTAGTTACAATATTAAATGGTACACAATCAAATAATTGGTTTCGCATTGTCAAACATAACATTAATTACACGATAATATTTATTTTACGCAATATCAATTGTTACTTCCGAGTGGAACAATCCACTCTGTTATCGTATACACGTGGTTAAAAACTAGATCTTTTCCGTCTGCAGTTTGCATAAACTAATTATGAACACGTCTAAGGGCCTCTATTTGTTCAGTAATAATCTATTCGTTACTAATAATTGTAATATAACCACAAATGTAACTGTTGTAATTAGGTCACGCTATGATTCGATTGTAACTCCTATTTCCTGGAAATATGGCGCTGGTACTATGAATTTATCACGACTAAACAAACGTTGCATAGCAATAGGAAAAATCTTGAATCAAATTAATATTACCATCTGTAATTGTCTTGAATAATAATTAAAAACAGACACAGGAAGTATAGAAAATAAGGCAACGTAAACGTTCTCAATAATAGCGGACGTAAACTATCAGAACTGGTTTCGCGAAAATATGAATTTTCAATGGAGTCATAATTAGTAAAACGCATCGTTTGTTAGCAGGCTTTGTGCACGTATTTAACGTTCCGAGAAACTAGGTTTACAACGTAGAAACGCAAACATTTCTAAAATCCCAAATGCGAGAGCCGAGCTGCTCGATGCTATTTCGCAATCGGCATTTACTCCTTGCAAAGTCGACATAAACATTTTCTCAGAACTACAAATATATTCGGCAGTTCGGAGTTCGGAAACACTTCGGTTTTCCATCCAAACACAAATGTGTCAACTTCTTTATCATTTCATGTAATTTCTTCATAGTTCTGCGTACCATATGACATTGAACTGAATTAAAAAGCGTTATCAGAGGGCTCGATATTGTCAGTAGTGTGCGGTAGTTGTGAAATACTCGTAACATTTGGACAGTAGTTATATAGAGACTCATTAACATCTTTTCGTTTTGGTTTTAATCATTATTTAATCGAATTTTAATGTATTCGAATGTGACGGTCACTGTCTGTATTCTTCTATGTATTAGCATAGTTAATAAGTCCCAATTTTACCAGACGTTTATTGCAGTCAATTCCTTGGTTTTACCGCTGATATTTTGAATTGTAATGTACTCTTAAAAAGACTAAAAGCATGTCGGTACTTCTAAACTTTGAATTTGTTTAAGTCAAGGCCATAAATGACGCCATTTGAATACCTAGCGGTAGATATGGTAGTTCAAAGGGATGTATTGTGTAGGACAATAAAATTCGGAATGGTTGTTTTCAAATGACTCCCAGCCCTTTCTTGTTCCCGTTCACGGTACAAATTACCGAAGGACGTTGGAACTGGGTCACTTCGGAAATAGTTTATTGTTATCGGCTAGTCTGCGCACACGCAATGCTCACACGCACGCCCGAGCCGCGTTCGATTTTCAAACGTTTACGCACACGAATGAGCCCCCAACTCAATTAGGGTTCATCCTTTATAACTCTCGGAAGTCCTTGTACTAGTTTGCTTTCAGAATCTTCAATATCATCGTGGATGTCTTTGGGTGCGGTTTCAAACGGCTTCCGCTTTCGTACCAAATCAAAAACATACTTTCTTAAGGCCGACGGGTCAATAAAATTGAAATGGTGTCGGATTTATATTTTCATAATATAATGTCATTAAGAGTCTAAAAGGCCAGAGTGTTTTGGTCTATTAGTTTTATTACGCAGTTACCCTTGCATTGAATATTTTATATTTATAGTCTAACGCTTTCGACAGACCCTTGCTAGCGCGGTCTTTGCTAGTACTTCGTCTACAAGGTTCTTCGTTTAATTATTTCGTATTATACGATGCACCTCGACATATGCATTACACTGACTATTTTATGGTCCTACCAATACACCCAATGCATCACTTTAATAATAACCTTTGGAACCTTGACCACACCAATAAATTAATTATGATCGGTTGTCACAGTTGGCAATAAAAATTCTCATCTACGCATAAACTATGATTGTTCACAATTTTATAGGCAATTCGATTAGTGGCAAGTTGTAAAATAACTTAAAGACCTCAAGGCTTCCAAACAATAACTCACACACGGCCATGTAGCTGGCACACTGCCACACAATGAATAATAGTGTTTCATAGATAACGCATAGACCTATCAATTTAGTCTAGCACATTCACAGGCGCACAAATCTGCGCTCACATCCGGAGTAGGGCGAGTTACGTACGTGTGAGTGCACTCACACTGCTATCGTGAAATTTCCCACAAACCCCCACTATTCGTCTCACGCGCACGCTCACAGACAAACCCTAGAGTAAAGAGTAATAAAACTGAAGTATCGTGAACGAAAGCACACGTTTCACGCCCAACCTAAGTATTTTTAGCAAAATGCTAGCGTACGGGTAGGTCAGTTACTATTATGACTGAAATTTTGATAAGAGCCGTTGACTATCGTAATGAAAGTAACGTAACAGCTTTCATTATTTCTTATCTCTCCATTCATTTAGCCTCGGCCAGTATTGCTAATGTTCTTGTATATGTCTCACACGTTAAGCACTTTATTTAGGATTCATTCTTCAACCATTTGTCCATTTGCTGTGTCTATTCCTTCTAATATGTCGCGGTCGTGTTATTATGCCGAAAAATTCCATCCTACATTCTATTATCATATTGATACTAAAAAATCTAAATATATGAATAACTTTAGTTTTCCTATTTCAGTCAACAGTTTTTTTTCTCTGTAACTAGATTCACAGAACTTTTTATCACATGTCTACGAATATTTAAATTTATTCTTATTAGAACTAGTAGGATGAATAATGTTTTATGTGCTTCCATAACTTAGATGTACTGTACATGACTGTAGAAAGTAAAACACAATAGCGTCACATGTGCTCGGAATATTAGGTACATTTTTATGAGTCAGCGTTTTAAGTCTACTTTGTCAACATATGATTCAATTGTTTCAAGCACAATTTTAGCGAAAGACTCCACTAATAGAACATCGTCGAATTTAGATAATTTATGAACATTGTTCCTCGTATCATTATTTTGTTTTCCTTTGATTGAATTTTATTGTAGCCCAAAAGTTTTCCCCCATAATGTAAGATTCTGCAGGTCTTTGATTTGGTACTTTGCAGCAGTCCTAATTAAATACGAATTTAGTCCTTACCTTACGTATATAATTGGGAAAAAATATTTTTATTTAAATCTGAGCATACAAACACGAAAGAAACCTATTGATATCTATCATTCACCTTCCTTACCTGAAACGTTGCATAGTGATGTCCATTCAAAGTGTCAATATCTTACGTCATTGAATCCGTCTTCCTTTTAACAACCTATTATATATATTTGTACCTATACAGAATAATTTTAAAGTAACGTATCCTTGCTATAAACTTCAATTTTATAGCTTCATTGTCCTTACATGAACAAGTAATCTTCACCGTAAAAAGCCGTACCTATATTTGTAGTGAATATTTTACAATGCTTTGAAATTCCTGTTGTTGATATAAAAGTATAATTATGGTTTTTTTTTTTTGCAATTCGTGTATCCATAAAATAATCATCTTTAAAGCCTTAGCTGTCCCGCATCCGTATCTTACACTAACAAATTGCTCCTAAGTTTAAATTGGGTTTTGACTATGAGATGAGGAGTACGATTTCAACTTGACACATTTGTAAAAATAAATAAACCTTTAAATTCACAGAGTGATTTGGAAATAATACAGATAAAACAATTTAAAATTCTAGAAGAAAAAAGACTATGGAAGCATGACTCAATATTACTACTAGGAATAGAGTAAGTGGCACATTATTGTAAATTAGATATTAGAAGTTCAATGTCAATGTTACACGAGTTTCAATTGACCCATATCACCCGCTTGAACACTATAAGGTAAAACAAGCCACAAATAACAACACCTATATTTATAACACATTTAGACCATCATTAGTTAAACACAGTAACCCTGTTAGTAATCAGCCTATTCTCTAAGTATTGTCGCTTGTTCCACTATTCCACATAAATAAGTGCATATAGTAATTTCATATTAATATAAGTTTCCTCCTACAAATTTTCCTGTACCATTATAGATAATAGGGACCACTTTACTATATACTATTTCCATAAGTGTTCACCTAATAAACATCTCTATTTGCTACAGTTTATTTCTATTAGTTACAAATCATAGTAATATATCAATATTCTTTATATTTCGATCCATTACTATCCAAAAATCCATTGACTGTATTGATTCCTTTGGGTTCATTAAGCTCTCTTTCACCTTTAAGATTATTTACACTTTAACTGCTTCGGATTACATTCACTTCTATTTTATATTGTTATTCTCCCTGAAAAACATTTCTAGATCAACAGTTTCATTGAAGATTAGCATCAACATTTTAACATGAAAACTGGTATGACGACGAAATTACAAAAAAAAAAAATATTTTTATTTCCATCGCTCCATTTTCCAAACGTGTTCAATGTTTGCACTGGTTGCGAAAGATGATGGTTATCTCGGTAAAATTACGGCACATTTTCCCACTTGAGCAACCGTTACACTTGGTTGATGCAAATGTAACAAAAAATGAAATTCTTTTTAGATCGTCGTTATTGTTTCCTTGTGTGTTCTGAGACACAAACTTTTTAAAGGACTTCATAGTTGTTTGGGATGTATTTTGAAAAGCTGATATTATAGAAAACATTAAAAATATTCCAATTGGTATTTAATTTTTTCCCTTGTGTCATTCTAAAGTTTCTCTTCATTATCATCAATCAATCACAAAATAATCAACATTCAGTTTAGGTTTTAGAATCAAAGTGAAATCAATCCGCAAGAAACTGCAATACTTCAAGTCACAAATCCGTGGTTTTGCTTATCTTCAGCAGTAGCGTGCGTACGGTTCCGTTGATATTTGACTTCGCTGATAACTCTGAAATTAGGACAGAGATTGTATTGTGGTTCTCAGTTGCGTTTCGTGCTTAATCTTCGCTTACAAACTTCTTGACTTGACGTTGAAGGGTTAAGCATTCTGCGTGTGCGCATGTGAGGAACTTTTAAAAGTTAAAGTTTATCATATAGTTTTCTTAGGTTGTCATTTAAACCAATCTGTTTTTCATCGTAATAACATAATTCAACCAATACAAATGTTGTGAGAGACAAAACATAAGGAATTGTATTGTTATCCTTGTCACTTTTACCTGCATTGGGGTAACCGTCCATCAGTGATTCTTTTAAGAAGATGAAGATGATTCAGAAATGATAATTCCTTAGCATTAATAGTTTACCATGAGACATTACTTTTTCTAAGTACATCGCCCCATAAAAACAGATCACGTCAATGTTGTTCATAAGTGTGTTTCCCGACTATATAACACTTACGTCCGTATTCAAAGAATCGATGACAAATACTTAACAATCTTAGAAGATTGTAGAAAAGGAAAAATTTGAATTTGTAGATTACTAAAAATACTTTATGGTTGGTTATGGCTATTAAAAATTACTATCTTGTATCATACCAATCAAACAATAATCCGTATAAGGACACATACAAGATATAAGAATTGAATAAAGATCTTCAATTATAAAAAGATATAATTCCATAAATATGCATGATATAGACATAAAAGGAAATGTCGGTATGAATGACGAATAAATTCTTGAGACTTGCTCCTAATAGATGCTAGGAGTCTGATAAGAATTGATATACTTACATAGTAGGTAACGACTTAAACTAGGCTGACATGAGATGAGAGATCAAGGTAAAGATGGAGAGACGAACTTGTCTCCTACTGAAAGAATTGGCCCACAATAGCCAGGACAGAAGTATGCGGAAAATATATCCCTTTGCCTAGCACTAGGTCGAAACAGTCTAGATGGATAGATACAGATAACAACCATGATAAAGCATAGGAACTGAAATTGAAAAAAGTTTAAAGTATTAGAGAAAAAAATGCGAAACAAAATGAGGCTGAAGATTGCAACATTAGCTAAACTTCTCAAAATTAACCCGAAAAATATTCACGTAACCGTGATGGACATAAAAGCAAGGAAATCAAAACTGAGTCGCTACAACAGTTACGTGGTCGCATTACGTAAAGCCTTTCGCATACTTTCTCTGACAGCAAAATTTAGCGTTCGCTGTTATGCAACTTTACGAAATGGCAGTCGACTAAATTTCATCATTTCGACTACAGAGAAGATCACGGCTCATATATGGAAGTGAGCGACGATGTGACGAAATAAGAAATGTTCGGATGTTATTTTTAAGAAAACGTGGAGTTTTTATTCGTTTTATGTGCATTTGGACACATTCAGCTGATTTACCTCACTTTTATTTACACCTCATTCGAAAATTACGTCAGTGCTGAATTTAGCAACCTCTTTTGAATTACCTACAGTTGTGTGCATAAATTAGGAAGGTTAAACTGGAATAGAATAATAGAAAACTATTCATGCCAGTTTAAAATTCATAACTGCTTTAAAGTCTTTTTAAAGACCAATTTATTAATTATTATGCAAAACAATCAATAACAACGAGAACTTCTTGGGAACACTACCTACTGCTCGAGACCGGTATTCGTTATTAACTATACCACTCAAGTTGAAACAGGAAACTTTCAATAACAAAAATCAATCATACCTGTAAATTACCATACATTATTTTATAACAACGATAAACTTGTTGATACTTTAGGCCCAGTGTTGACTGGAACGATGCAAATGTGAGTTTTTACCTAAGACTTGAGTGAAGTAACTTTCTAAAAACTGCTCGAGTGACCTTGAAATAAAACGCTGTTACAAAACCGCGGCCGCTCGCCGGCGCTAACTCCCCCCTCCTGTGCAACGTGCACGCGGATCTACGCACGCTCCACCAGCACACGCGCACGTTTACTCCTCCGTGTGCGTACACCAACACACATGCGCGCACGCACACCAACACATGCCCAAACAAACACAAACTACACGTGCTACCCATGTGTGAGTTAATCAGTTGAATGTGTAGAAAGGAGTGGTGAAAAATCTAGTCCGGTCCTACAACCTTACAACATTCTAAATATTGGCATGTAATTCTTTGAACACGTGATCGTTCAGAAGGAACTTCTAACAACACAGTGATTAATGAAATGAATCACTTGACACTCCCGATCTAATGTGCGGTCTCCGTTTGCGTCATTACAGCATGGAAAAACCGAAGAAAATAACTTACTTTTTTCATTTTAATATTTATTCTCAAAGGCCATAAAATTATTCCATTCATCCATATATGCATCTGCGCACGCTAACAAAACACACCTTAAAATTCTGTCAGTTTTGAAATCATCGAATTCCAAATATGTGAAATCCTTGAACATGGATGTGGGTCATGATCAGGTTCCAATATGTGTCTCGAGATCGGTTATTAGCATAGAGTTCTGAGGCGCGCGCCGGTACGTTGCGCAATACTGTTGACTTTCATCCTGAAGGTCAAGAGCCATCCTATTTCAAAACGGACCTTGGACGAGTCTGGTTTACCTCGGACCGCTTGTAGAGAACAGGCGAGTAAACGGAAGAGATTGGTGCTAATAGATATTAATCAAACAAAGAAGACGTATTTATGTTTCGTTAGGTGCTTGCTTTCAAATATAATTGCTTGTGAATTGTGAAGATCAATCGCACTAACACTTCAAACAATTGAATGTAACTTTTTAGATAAGTATCGATTTAATAACAGTATTCATATAAACTTATGTTCGGTTTGCTACAAAGCGCCCACAGATGCGAAGGTCAACTAATTTCGCGGCGTGAGAACGCCTCTATATAGACGATTTAATTCATCATAATTTGCTGTAATAACGCCAGAGATATTCAAATGACTGCCGACAATCAAATCCGACCTTTTCTTAGACACGTTCTTTATAAATAGTCATCTAACTGCCGTAGTGATCGCAAAATGTCGAACACGAACTCGATTTGTTTCCGAACCAAAACAGTTGCGAAAATGTAGAAATACGCCAAAGGCGGTGTGTTGATCACTGCTGCGCGACGCCATTACCACAGGGACGGAGGAAATCTTCATCTGACTCGACGGGTGTCAAAGTTTCGCAATCGCATTCCGAAACGACGTTACATTTGTAATAAGTGTGTATGTACATTAGAGCTGTTTGCAGTAACAGTTAACAAGTATCTGGCACAAGGGATCGATCGTCAATCAAACGCAAGGTGAGAGTGTAACCGCACAGCTATTTTAGCATCATCGAAGGTAAAACTGATTTGCGCTTTCGGCCCAAGACTCTCTCGCACAAGGGTACGATGGCATTTATAAATAAATACGTTTGTCAGTTGCCAACGACGGCAATGTTATGTTTGATTATTGACCAGTCTGCTGACCGCTGACATTCCAAATCACACCCACAGACATACGACACTCATCATAAAGCTAAAGTTTAGCCGCCGAACACAAAAATAACCCATGGTTATCATACGCCTAAGCAAATTGACGAATATAAAAACGCATATGATTATAAAATACTTGACTGGTGAATGAAACCATCAAAATATTTAAAGTATATTGTAAACGTAAAGCCAATTTTATCATAAAAATTATCGTAATGGCAATGATCTCATTTGACTCAAGTCGACACAGATTAAAATAACTAATTTGGATAGTTCCTTGTTTTTACAACGCAAAAGGAAATTATCTGCGATAAGCCTATCGGCTGAAACGTAAATTCCTAAGTTTGTTTTCGTAACAGTTACAAGATGTTCAGTGACGATGAGTGTGGGAATCAGTCGGTGGGGACTGCATCGATGGGGCTTAGAATGCTGACGCGAGAGATCGTTATGAATGAACTGGCATTTGTTGTGGAGTCGGCATTACATAATGTATGTGGTGCGGCAGCGCAGTCGGTGGTGGCAGCGAACATTTCGTCCGAAGGCCAGCAGCACAAAGCGTGTGCGGCGTATCGCTGGCCACGCGCGCCCCGCAGTTTCCTGTTTGACGACTATCGACTTACATCACTATCGCTTTCTGTCATACTTCGCCCGCTTGTTAGAAGCTTGTAAAGGGGTCTGGCCTGTTGCTAAGTACCTTTGTACATACGTTTGTCATTGAAGCCGTGTACTACCGGCATTATTATTACGACTTCCCAAACTCGTAACTTAGAACTCTTCCTTATTATTAAAATATTCAAATGCCAGCATTAGTTATACCATTTTGATGCCGCATAGTGTGTTTAATTGATATATTATTTGCATTTCGTAAGCGATCGCCGTGAAATGAGTGCCTCGGAGATTGTCGCAAAATTTCAACGGATTATAGAAGTGGCGTTAAAATGGATACAGACAATTTAATTTAACCGATCATTTCAGTTACGTAAATAGAGCAGAACACCGTTCACGAGCATGTAAATGCAGCTCATGAGATTATCTGCGATTGTGACCAAGCAGGCCGAAAGGCGTCGATCCGGTGTCAATCGAGAGGCATCAGAGCATGCTGAGATTTAACCTGGATACTCCATCGGGTAATTGTTACTCACATTTTCATCGTACAGATTTATTTCTTTGTTTTCTAACGCAAATGCGTTCTACCAATACCTAAATCGAATGGTAATTATTCATTCTCTCATAATGTCTTCATTTGCATTAAAATAAGCATTAGCATATAATTTTAATTCTGCTCTGTCACTCCTTCTATTGAGATCATATGTATAGTTTCAACTCTTTGCATTGAAAATCTCAAGTTGTGCCATTAAAGTATATGTCGCAAATAGCATTTCTGCTTTCTTGTCCAATTATTTCCACGGCATCTTCATGATTGTTGATACCTACGATGACTGATGACATTTCTATTAGAGTTATCTCTTGCAAGAATGGTAATGCGAGTGACCTCCGCGGCTCCGCTGTGACGACACCTCTGACGTCGGCGTGCCTTGGTCACTTATTTATTACTTGAACTTCATAAAGATCATAGATTGTGAAATTATATCAATCAGCTGAAAACTATGAAGTGTTAATAGCGACTGTGAATACTTTTTCTACTGATATTTCTATATTCAATTGCTTTGAGTTTATTTTTGATTGTTTGCAAACAGTGTGGACATAGTTTAAGACAATATTGTTAGCTTGAGTTGAAGTTGCTTGCGTCACATCGGAACTAGCTGTTTCATAATTTGTGTGTACCTATCACGCTATCATTCATTGCTGGGTAACATGTTAATTAAATATTTTTCTTTTTGAATAAGACAGCAATAGTTTCGCGGTTTGGTTATAAACTCGTAAAATGTTAACATTTTCCGTTTAGTGCGACAACCTGGCTTTACGCCTCAACGTAAGTTGCTCAAGAGTAAACTGTAGTCCTTGAAGAACACAAGTTGTAATATAAACATTGTAGTATAAATAATTTTTAAATATTTCCATCACCGTCGTTAATTTCTACGGAATTTAAATAAATTTCCATTTATAAGCATATAATAGTTTTGTATTGAAACAGATGATGTTGACACATCTGTTAAAAAGCCCTTGTAACGATTTATTAAACAAAAATATTGAATGTATCTCATTTAAACCTAGGTGATGATGTGAAATAAATTAACCTATTTTTTCTTGTTTGGGAATATTTTTCAAATTGATAATTAGCTTATTAATCAAACCTATGTTTTATTAAAAGTTATTGGATTGTTTGTTTACTAAAGTAGTAGGTAATAGGTATCTTTAGCGAATGTCCGCTAACCGCATGAAGTAATTACAAGAATTAAATACTTTTCTTGAACCGTGTGCAGGGAAACACCCGGTGTTTCAAGATATCATTTTTATATAGAAAAGTGGTGAATTGTTGTCGTTTACTAACCGAACGGGAAAACATTATTATTATGATGTGAATGCGCATATTTTTCCGTTCATTTCATCGGCGGAAAACATTCTAACTGGCAACGCAAATATCGAAATCGGGTCTTCCCTAAACAAAATTTAGACGATAATGGAAAATGTTGTGAGGAAAGTTTTGGGTATGAATGTCGATGGCTATAAGAGTAGGGGAAGACCAAAGAAACGATGGATGGACTGTGTGAAAGATGATATGGCTAGAAAGGGGGTGACTATCGAGATGACGGCTAATAGAGAAGTATGGAAGAAAGGGACATGTTGCGCCGACCCCAAATAAATTGGGATAAGGTCAGGAGAATGATGATAATAATGTAATTTACACAACGAATTCACATAAACATACTACAGCAACAGAAATTGTTTCGCATAAAACGTACCGAAACAAAAATCAATCAATATCTTCGACGACTATAGTGTCAGATTAACATTGTAAATTACAAAATTATGCTTCGCAGATCAGCATAGTTCAAAAATCAGCTGATTTGACATAGACATTTTCGTAACTTTCAATTGTATGCCAATAGACAGCGAAAGTTGGAACTTTTTTCAATCATACGCTCCAGTAGGCCAATAGTGGTTGTCTTGTACAATTTCTAGGCTTGCAACAATGTTTCGTAAACAGTTTACTAACCGTTATCAGTCCACAGTCTCAATTGCTATGGTCAATTAATTGTTATCCCAATTTTCTATCGCTTTCATTATTGGGATTCGGATTTTCTTCTTCGGATTGAATGTTTCCTTTTCTACCATCAATCAATCTGCCTAGCCTTTTCCCAACTATGTTGGGGTCGGCTTCCAGTCTAAACGAATGCAGCTGTATTTTACATGGAGCGACTGCCTATCTTCTACTATATATAATTATCTATCCTTTTCTACCATATAATTATAATTTAATTCTATCGTCGTCTTAAATTTTCCCTAAATTACGATTTATTATAGCATCTGTTAAAAAACTGACGAAATGAACAGTGGTTGTTGCGTTTGTGTTTGGAGCAGGAACAAGTTTTGAACATTTCAAAGTCCTTGTACTTACAATTTTCGTACATTCGAAATCCATTTCAGGCTTTCACATAGAATACGGAAAATGTACGTCATAAAACATTGCACAGCGTTCATTATCCTTCGATGTTGTTAAATTAGAAATAGGTGCAACATTGTAAGACTTATCAGAGCTAAAATCTAAAGCTACATATCGATTGGACCAATCAATTCCCAAATAAGTTCTAAAAAACGGTTCTCGTTACAGAAACACGCCATTACTTTTGTAAATCGTACTAGATACTAATTATTTATAGGTAAGTACAATGTGAGTTACAATTATGTCGTTCTATTCCTCCTTTTACAGTGACATGACTGTCATAAAAACCATTAAGAGAGCAACAATCTAGAATCGGTACTGATCGAGTAAGATCGTAATGTGGACGACCATTCTAGGTCGGCACATGGGTAATTAGTGTAGGTAGGTATAGTTATGTAAGCCAGCCCAGCGTTTCTTTTAAGAACCAACCTTGAGTCTTGGACTGATTGAGATATTTTTATAGATATTGTTGGTATTGTAAACAACTGCCGCGTATGTTGTTCTTCCTGATTGGGACAACTGTCGGTTTTTTAATTGATTTTTTTTTCGTGTGCGACTTTCGTCCTTTATTTAATCTGTATTTGCGTGGTTGTTAGATTTTTACTTTTGAGTGCAAGCACTTTTAAAAAAATTCCAAACTCCATCTTCTCGAAATCTAGAACAAAACACATTATTTTTCGAAATATTTCAGGTCGCTGGTTCTGTTTCCCTTTATTACAATAAGTGTCCCAAATTAGACAGTAACACTAAGATATTTCAAATACAAACAGAAATTACAATCGAAACTACGACAGCGCACGATAATTACTGGTTACTAACCTAGCCTAACCCACTGACCTATTTCACTAAGTTTTAGAACTTGCGAAAGATAAAGAGCTGATAAAGATAACTATCTGCATTCTGTTCCTACATCGTTAACGCACTATTAATTAATTTAAAAATCATGTTTTTATTATTATTTAAGCACTGGCTTACGCTTAAAAAGAGACACAATTAAATACAATGTTTTGAACTATATTGCTTAACCGAATTACCTTCGTTTGCTCCCAAATGAGTAAAAAACAGGTAAAGAGATTGTGTTTATTATTAAATATCCGGAATTTTGTTTACTGAAAAGTGTTGGTGAAAGTGAGTGTTTGTTGAACGAAGGTCGCTTGTAAAAGGCCATGCAAACATAAAAAAACGCTGGTTTTATCTTTCATTCGAGTTTACATAAAGTTTCATTGCGCAAATCCATAGATCATTGAGATATGTGGTGCCATCTGTTTGACGATTGAGGAAGTTGTGGAAAGCGCCATCTAGCGTGATCTACAGGAAAGTTGATAGAAAGGGAAAGTGGTTGTAGTGCTCAATGTTGGTGTTAGAGGGCCTTACACTAAGAGTTCTTAAAATGTTAATAATGAATATAATGTGTAAGAAGTTGAATTTACGTTAAATTCGAATAATGTTAAAATATAGAAAGTAAAGCTTTACGTAAACACAGAGCAAAAAGTATTTTTCAGCCATTGCGAAGCATTTAGTACCTTTATTTACTGATATTACTACTTGAAAAATAAAAGTAACGACTTAAAAAAACTTTGCTTGTGAAAAGTTCTTTAGATAAAAGATGACAATCTGAGGAAGTAGCAGTAGCATACAGATATTATACTGAAACTACAACCTGCTGTAATTAGGGTTGGCAGAAAAAAAAATTTTTTTTTTCATCGAAAAAAGATCATTGGCAAATCAAGTTTTTTATATTGGAAGAAAATAGCAGCACTTAAAACTATACCTAGGCCTATTACAATAGGTGTATACAAGGCGTTATTTACACAAACAAAATGTTCTTGAATACCTATTTGAATAAGAAATAATTTACAACGCAGCGTTACCTCCATGTCTATTGAATAAAATTTCTAAAATAAGCCATACGAATACGCTAAAAACACTAGACAGTACCAGTTCAACCTTGAATATTTAAATCAACTCAAAATGTTTGACTTACAATACATTTTACATCAAAACTATACAAACTACTATAGAGATTCTCTTTTTCTTTGAATAAAGATTACTAGCAAACAGACACGTCTTCGGTCAACTAATTTTCCCTTTGATGCAATGAAGCGAAAACTAATTATGTAGTGGCTATTGACAGCCTCTTTGAGTCATCGATACAATCTTGTAATCAACCCTGAAATAGATAAGATATAGAAACAGTTTTTATTAAATAAATTCAATGAACTTTGAATTGAAAATTAACCTTCATGAGCGTATTAACCTAATTCTGAAGCCTATTGATATAGATGTTACACAAGATAAATTCAAGTTAACGACTCTTTGAAAAGGAAAATACTAAATGAAGTATCCAGGCAAACCTGACAAAGGAACATCAACGGCCATTCGAAAAGCCTTGAACCGGCTTCAGCAGGCAACCCTAGATATCGCTAATTTGATGCAAAACATGGGAACTGCATCGTTTCGACCGGCTACGCACGGACAATGGCGGGTGAGCCAGACGCGCACCGCTGGCTCCAGTCCTGAAAATAGCACTATGTATCCACTTTAGTACATATACGATTTAGATAGTCACTTTAGTATTGCCTTTGGTCCCGCCCACGACCGCCCAAGGACGTACGACGTACGCCCATGTTGAAAAGAGACATACCTACATGTTTTATGGATAGGAAAATTTCAACGTGACTGTAATGTATGGGCTTTTGTTAGTATTGTCAGTTTCATAATTAAATGCATTTTGGTAATAATTTATGAATTAATTTATATCAGGAAATTAAAACCGCTGATAGCGTCAACACTTCATAGAAACATACTAATTTATTTAAATTTTAATTCAACCGGTTCTGTTTCTTAGGTACCGGAATTTTCTGTTTAAAATTAAATTTAGGAAAAGAATACGGTTAAAATAAAACTATTACTATTACTAAACATTTAACCGTTAGTATTATTTAAAGGTCACACAAGTACCCATACTTTTGAAATCGATTAGTATGTAGAAACTGAAACTAATAAAATAACCAGATATCTAACCATCTTCAATGCTTGTTAATACTTTTACCAGTGGCCTAACCTTCGATTAGTTCCACATTCATTACGAATATTTAGAAGCACGATGTCGAAGCGAAGTATACGAACGCAGATTTTTTCAAATCCTTCTTGATCACGTAAGTTATTACATTTGGCTTTAATTATGTGGCCTTCAATTAGTCTTATTAAAACAGACTCAGCCCACATTCATTACCCAAGGAAAATTAAGCATCTCGGTCTTCAAAATAATACATATCTCATTTTTTGTGGCTATGTATGATACAAAGTACTTAATTCTCGTTTCAATGACTGCTCGTTTCCCGCGCTCAAGGAAATGTTAACTCTTTGTCGACATCATCGTATTTAGCCGTGAAATCCCAAATATTTAAACAAAAGTCATAGTACGTGTAGTGTTCCGACGTTTGTCAGTATTGATTTTTAGTTCAGATGTTTGGCCTCTTCAGGTAGGTCTGTAGCATCGCATGGAAACGGAAAGTTGAGAAGCAAACAATTGAAAACGAAATCATTACGAAGTCGTGACATGGCGGACGATCAAGATCGTCTTGTGCGAGAACATTCCGCAGTGTGCGCACACGTTTGTTTGTCCCTCGTTGCACTTTTATATACCACCGCAATTAAATATGACTTTTAAGCGAAATAGTGCAACAATAGAGCAGCAGTTGCCGACAACAATGAGTAGTGTTCCACCGCTTGTGACCCCACTGTTGCTAAACTCCGACACAATGCAAAAGAAGCGCTTGTTGATCGTCTTTTAAACGATCTTGCGCTTCTATCGCAACGCTAATAGCACGTTGCGATGCTTTATCGGGCCAAGGTCCGATTGCAACAGGCTTTCTAACACCTGCGACTAGGACTTCTGTTGCTACTTTTGGCAGTCCAAGAACACGTCAGCTGTTCACGTTCATTTAAATTCTTCTCACCTTTTAACCTTTTTAATTTGGTTGGGAAACTAGAATTGTTTAGTTAAAAGCTATTGTGTTGTATCTGCATCTAAATGCTCTATGAGAACGTTGAATTTCAACGTAGAGATCGATTTCAATTTCGCGAGCATTGATATTGAATCATTTGTTATCGTAACAGTCGGCTGGGTGCAGCCTTGTCTTCCTTTAAACTAGTAGTTTTCAGTCTGGCATAGAACAAGGCCAATGAACCGAGAACGTCATGACGAACCTCAGTTTCGGTATGATTTCACTTATTCACGTGTTGAATTATTCAACGCGTCTGATCACGAAACAATAATTGAACTCATCTTCCAATTAGATAACATTATTCATAGAAACACAACGACCGACGAAATTGATCATTTTGTAAATTGATTATGTTAATTGCCACGTTTTTACCGCAATCAAGTTTGGATTATAATAGCTGCACTTCCTTATGACTATGACTGACAACAAAAACTTAGATGTAATGATTTCAAAGTCTTCACACGTTAGTCAAGTACAATAGGTATTTGTTACGCCTCGCATTTCACACAATTGTAAAAACTGGGAGTGCGGTGATCGTCAAGATAGGTTTTATGATTTTAACACGAGTTTTATTATTGTTTAGCTCTTTCAATGATATCGATGAGTTTATTTTTATAGTTAGACACTCTCCCGCCAATCAACCAGTTAAATAGCCTTAATATCTATTTATGTTGTGGTTCTGTTACTTTCTCTTATCTCCTACTGCCTTATGCAAACGCTAATCGTTACAGGAAGTTAAAGTCTAGCTAGTAGTCTAAACTTTTAAAATTATCTCGGTATTTACTGAATAGTTCTAGCCACTCGTACACACGGCTACATATCAAGCTATACATTTCCAGTTTATGCTGATCTCGCATTGTAAATGATTTCCGTACAATGCGGGGTCAGCTTATACTGGAAATGAATACCTTGATATGTAGCTGTGTGTACCTTGAACTTTATTGACCGTAGTGTAATATTTTCAGTTCACAAACAATATCTTCGACCCTTCCACCCTGAGTCGCGTTAAACACCAAGATAACACAGTTGTATTTTCGTTTCACCATTTCATAATTCCGCATTACCTTGCCTTTTTCCCCAGCAAAGTGAGCGAAGAATGAATTGTCGCATGCTTATGATGTGTTTTTGTTTCAGTGCTGGAATGATGGGCGAGGGCCTGCTGACTCTGACGTACGGCAAGCACCACGCCTGCATCCTGAATGAGGTGGGGGCAGCGTGGCGTGGCGCCCGCTACTCAGACCTGGTTCTGGTCTGCGACGACGCTGTGCCGCTGGCCGCGCACAGGATCGTCATGGCTGCCGCTAGCCCACTTATCAGGTATGAATTTTTAAGAGTTGATTTTGATGATATCGTTAGTGAAAGTTATGGTAGGCTTCCAATGATACAGCTTCTACTAGATAACAATAAATATTATGAAGAAGGTGCTGTTATGGATGTAACGTGAAGGGCTTTCAAAAATTGTATTACATAATGCACTGTTAATTTTCACTACGAGTACTACAACACAATAGTTCTCGAATAGACCATCACTGTAATCTAATCTTAATTATTTAATAAGGTTAATTGGTAAGCCAATCCAATAACACACTGAAGTAACCGGTATCTTGTAGGTGTAAGGCAATGAATATACACGGAAGATAGATACATACTGTCTTATCTGGACTTTAGACCAGGATATATGAATAGAATTACAATTGACATCTACGACTATCATATTTTATTCAAAGTTAGGTTATTAAACAAGATATCAGAGTTTCTAAGAAAAGTGCAAATCTAACTAATTGTTTGTTTTCCAGGAAAATACTCGATGATACGCCGTCAGTCGAGAGTCCGGTCACGATTCACATGTCGGGCATCAGCAGCACTCTCATGAGGCATCTCCTTGTATTCTTGTACAGTGGCCAAGCCTACATAGAGGTTAGTATCCAACCTGTTTTATTTATTCATTACTCACTACTATATTATCATAACATTAATTAGTTTCCAAGTAACGCGTCAGAGTCCGACAAAACATTTGCATTTCATTAATCTAACAAGGATACTAAATCATTTCGTTTTTCTTTTACAGTCTGGTGAAATAGATGATATGCAAGAGTTGTTTGAATTATTGGAAATCAAATCAGACGTATGGAAATCAACAAAGGAACGACAACAGGCAGAAGAACGGAACCGATCGTGCGAGCGACTAAAATCAAAATCATTGAAAACAGATATCAACAGCAATGAGAGCAGTAAACACGATGCACCTTCAGGATCTTCCCATTCAGAGAGTGAGCTCGTCACTCCTGGTGCGGGATACAGCAAAGACAAAGGCGATGAAAACATGAGTATAAAGAAAGAAAATATGTCAACCAGTAGTAATGATGAAAGAGAGGATGAGGAACAAGACGGAGAAACCAGGAGCAAGGAATGTGGGCGACTTGTGGCACGACGAAGAAGCTCTTCAAACCCGGTCAACTTATCTCTAGCAAGAAATTCAGAAAACACAGGCAGTGAACAAGAACACGAGGACTCACAGGACGTCGATGTTGAAACAGTTGCCGCAAAGGTAAATACAAAATACTATCAAAAACCATACATACGTTATTTATTTAGTTGAACATAATCAAATACTTATCTTTACTTTTCTGTTTATTCCAGAACATCGCGAGAAGAAGGTCTACATCGTCGAGCCAGGAAGATCAACCACAGGAAACACACTACAGGAGACAGTTGCTAAGTGATCGGTTAGGTCGAGGAATAGAAAGAGCTAAAAGGAAATCACATTACTTAGAACCTCCAGAACTAGATTTACGAACTGTCAAATTAGAGGATTACGCGCATCTTAAACCACCTGATCAAGACTTAATATCACTCGTGCAGACCTCTCCCGAAAACTACGTTGTCACGCCCCATCGAAAAAGAAGACCCGGCTTCCACAATTCACCCTCGCAAAATCCTCCGTTTGTATCATTCCCCCCAAGTTACTTAGAAGAAATGGCACATCTGCGGTATACACAAGGACCCGGCAGTGCCGCCGCGGTCGCCAGCGCTCGGCTTGGAGTATTACAACACCCGCTGAGCACGTCGGCGCCGCCGTACTTACCTGAAAGGAGTGTCACTCCCCCTACAGCGACTCACGAGGATGTTCTCAAATACCGGCCTCCAAGTGCAGGGTCGTGGGGTCCGTGGCTGTGTCAACCACAAATGGGTGGAGACGACGCGCCCGCGACGGAACACGACCAAGGTTCAAGTAAACAAGCACCAGTCCGAGAGTATCGTTGTGAATACTGCGGCAAGCAGTTTGGTATGTCGTGGAATCTCAAGACTCACTTAAGAGTGCACACCGGAGAGAAACCGTTCGCTTGTCGATTGTGCGTCGCTATGTTCAAACAGAAGGCTCACTTGTTGAAACATTTATGTTCTGTACATCGCAATGTGATATCGTCCAGCGAGAACGACGGGCGGACCAACACGCCCGGACGGTTCAACTGCTGTTTCTGTCAGCTCACGTTCGAGGCGTTACCAGAACTCATCCGACACTTGTCGGGACCACACAACAGTTTGCTTCTCAGCAAAAACCTACACGAATGACGCCCGCCCACGTGACGCGGGCGCTCGCGTACCTTTGGACTTTAAAAACTTCTTCTCTCATCGTGAGAGTTCAATTGTGATATGTGTTTAGAAGGATATAATGTTAAGTGTTTAGTTGTAAGACATGTGATGTCGCAGAGCGATACTCATAGTGAGGCATTCGCAGGAGGTTACTGCGGGTGTGATGATGATGACTAATTTAAAAGAAAAATCACATGTTTGCCGAATGGGTCCAAAATGTTATAATTTGTTTAAAAATTATAATCCGGGACCAACACCTTCCAAGATAGTATTTATTTGAAAGATGTATTTCATTAGGGTAAATATTATTAAAAGCCACCGACACATTAATTCCTTAAGCATAGAAAATAGACATGTTTGTCAAAGAAAAGTTGCGAAGTATGTGTAACCTAAAGAGATAACGTCACATAAACTACCTCCTAATTTAAATCAGTATCTTGATGAATCTACTGTGGCGTTACCATAGGTTCGTGTTGACTATATACTTAGTTACAAGTATACTGTCAATAGATCTAGTCAGAATTGGAACATAGAATTATCACAGTTGTAAGTTTAGCCCATTATGATTGGTACCAATTTTATTACATCAGAACTTTGGTGCTTCTAGCAAAATATTTACTACTGCAATAACACAACTTTAAATGTTATCAATAAAAACTCCGTTTACTGTATTTTCAGGGTCACTGATCCCCCCACTTTGTTCCAAACAATCTGACTTGACATTTCGCAGCTTTTTACGACATTTACAATCTCAATATTAGGTTTTATCATTTATGTAACTTCTAGAAAAAAAAAATGTGTTCGTAATAATATAATTTATAGTATGCACATCCTTCCATTCGTTCGTGCCGATTTTTGCAATGTGGATAAGCACCAAAGATTTGTAAAGCAATGAAAACGTTTTGGTGTACAATTAAGAGAAATTAAAGGGACCTGAAATGATTTTGATTTTGTTAAACTTAAAGTATGTAGGTACCAATTTAATAATCTCATCTGTAGTTACTAACGTTCAATTTTCTGTAACCACTTCTGTAATTCCGTTGCGAACTTTATAAAGCTTGAATATCTTCTTATTTTTGGATTAATTTACTTTAGTGTTAATACGAAGCTTACCAGGCATTATTTTCAAATGAATATTTTTTATCAACTAGTACTTTAGCTTTATTAAAAATCTTCGAAACTTATTTTCGATGTCGCTTTTTATCGAACACATTACTGTGGCCAGTTATATTAAAGCTATTATTGTAGTGAAGGCTGGATGTTCAACTTAATTAAGGCTTCTATTATACAAAGTATACAAAATTAGCGATCGATTGTTTCGTCAGAACGATGCCAAAAGTTTTTTTATTCATCAATACATTGTACTGTGCGCCTCGATTCTTATAAAATTGTGTTCCAATTAGCCAGTTTGATACTGTACTAATTGGAGAATATTTTACGTAATACTCATTTTGTACAATCCGTTTATACGTACTTCTATTTGGAATTCCATTTATATTTTATATTGTCATTCATGCGGATACTTGTCAATGCAATTATTGTTGTTTATATTTACTTCAACAAAACTAAAGTTACCAACGAGTTGTTCAAAACATAGAGTAAACTATGAAATTGTTGAGTTGCTTTAATGTCTCTTTCGAACGTTACCTATTATACCTGATTTTTATCGTTTTTTCGTGTTATATTCGACGTCGATATTGACGTAATTATTAATTGGGGAACAATTTAATTTTAAGGATTGTGATTTCAAGGAATCGTTTAGGTTTATTCTATGTGATAATTGTCTGTTTTGTCTTAAGTAGGCACGTTGAGAACGCTGTCTTCCATTGCGTTTTCCATTATAAAATCTTTAGTCTGGGACACTCGGATATATTGAAAGCATATGCACCTACACCTTCTGAAATAATAAGTATTTTCTTATTAATTACTGTCTTATACATAATCCTGTACACAGCGAAGGTACTTTTGGTTCTACTAATGCTTCAGTGTGTTCGCGTGTCTCAGTACTTTGTAAATAAAAATTAGAATTAAGTCAACGATGCATGACAAAAAAAATCGTCCACAAAAACCGCTGCCTAACCTATACGTAACTTGAACAAATTGTATTTTTATAAATATTTTCTTCGGAACCACTTGTAGTATAGGATCGTTGTGATATTATGTCGGCGAAAGTCGGAATTGCCTTAAAATATTAAATATCAATGCAAGTAGGTAACTTACTTAATACGTACTTTTAGTGTTTCTTAGGTATTACTTGCTAAAAACGATATAGGTAATGATTTATTTGCATATATTATGGGCGAAATTCTCCCTGGGCCAAAAATAGAATCAAGTTTTTTGGTCAAAATAAAAAATAATAATAAAGGTGTATTTTTAGAACTCAAGCAATAATATTTTTAGATTTTTCAATAAATTAAAGTTTAACAATAGGTAATAACTAAGAAACATCAAAAACCCGATTCGAAATATTAATTTGTAAAAACATGACGTTGTTAATTAAGAAAAAAAAAATGTAAATAGTAACTAGTTTTAAGATTTAATGGTAGATAAAGCTTAACTTAATCTTGTTGAACTTGAATATTGATTTTTCTCTGTTAATTGTAAATTAAAAAGTATTTGATAGGTTTTCACATACTTGTACAATTTTATGTAGATATTGTTTAGAAAATAACATTCTGTAAAAATGTGTTCTTACCGTAGTAAATTAAATAACGAGAATATTTTAGTTACACACTCCACTGTTGTTTATTTCATTCCAATTGACTTATATTCATGAGGAGATAATAAAAATATATCGAAGACACAGCATCCGAATAATGAACAATAAAGATTTCGAAATCATTGAAAACGATGACAGTATAATGTATGCAATGGCCGATGGTCTGAAACTTATGGCAAACATAAAGTGATGTTACATAGTGACAGCAAATAAAACGAAAGTAATGATACAGCCTCCAGTTATTTCCATAGTCCTCCAATTGATCACCTTCTACCCAGACCCTGTATTCATTAACTTGCTTGCATTCATTAAGCTTAAAGAAACAAGTAATTCTGAGTTAATGTAGGTAGATGATATCTACGGCATCAATGCTAAATAGTCAATACTGGAAAGTATATAATTTCGTAAACTGGTATTGCAAGTCTCTATACAGATAAATATTCTTGAAGAAGTTCCAGCAGATGATATTTATAGACCAATAAAATAATAACGATGCAGATACAAAAACAATATGGATCATTATGGATCTACAATCAGATGTTGTTGTGGCTATTCATCATAGGTAAGCAAAAGTACTTGAAAGAAAAACACTAGATAAAATACTGGTAGGTAACAATTCTTGATACAGACAAAAATATACCTACAGTTTTGAACGGAAATAAAGAGCGAATTATGACCAATAATAAACTCAAACCGCAAAAGATGATAAATGTGACCTATCCTCGAAACCCTGAACTATTAGCGCCCTAGATCTCATAAGATACGAAGAGGCATTTGATTACATAATACGTTATCGATTTAGTACACATAGGGTAAGTCTAGGCAACCTAGTGCTTAAGCAAAGCTATAGATGGCGCGATTGTCAATTTAAGTTATATATAGTATGGATTCATCCATTGATGGGTCTGTCTGTAGAGAAGCAGAATCAACAATGAAATAAGTAAGTTTATTTTTAACGTAAGCGTATGCAGGTGCTTGGGGGAAGATTGATCGATAAATCATGATCAATTAATTACAACTTTGTATATTGTTACCAGTCCAGCGACATGTAAAGAAAAGGGACCACAAATTACACGATCTTTTTTATAATTTCAAATGACAGTTGTGTATTACTACATAGCTAACATGAATATTGCAACAGATAAAATGAAATTATATTTATTGAAACAATGCATTTACAAAAATATAATCTAGTTTATGGAAATTAATCTTGTACTTAGATATTCTAAACAAAATAATTTAATGGAACTTACGAACTCAATCATTTAGGGTTTAAACGTAGGTACAACAAATAAGTCAAATGTCAACAACAAAAACAATGGTCAGTGTGACCTTTGAACAAACTTCTACATAATTATACCTACCTACCTACCTACCTATCTTACCTACATACATACCTACCTCACGTACTTTACGTACCCGTACCGTAAACCTTGTCCTGAGAATAACGAACACAACAAAAAAAGAAACTATCCAAATCGGTCCAGCCGTTCTCGAGTTTTAGCGAAACTAACGAACAGCAATTCATTTATATATAAATATTATATACGTTCAACCAAGATATTACTTAATACGATAACACGTAAGTAACATCTGACCTCACTGATTACTACTACAAAAAAACTAGACTGAAATGTATAACGCCTTCCCACAAACAGGCGCGATATCGCGGACGCAACAAGGATAGTGCTGCCTGTCGCGCCCGCGATAACGCGCCAGTTAGTTCGAGCCTTAAGTAAGATGCTGGAGACTGGAGCAATCAGGATCGACTGCTTCAAGCTGCGACTGCATAGTGAACTATAGTTCACTAGCCAGTATACATACTTAAATGGTACACTCATATTTCGCCACCTCTGCTTAACCCTTCGGGGATTGCAGGCGAGATTTTATGTTATGTTTGCTATTTTTATGTTTCGTGTGATAAGCTTAGGAGTAGAGCCTATTGCCATCAACCGGGCACAAATCCAGACTCCACTGCTACTGAGAAAAAAGTTTCTCAGTAGCAGTGGAGTCTGGATTTGTTCGGGCAAAGGCCCGAGCTGCCATTTATAAAATATCAATGACTATACACACTTCTTTCAAATAGACTCGTAAGGAACACCCTACTAAACTGGATAACATCAAGAAATTAAAAGGAAAGCATTCTATTGGTCCATGCAAATTGTATTACGTGAAGTCACGCGCGAGGAAGCCGTATGGCCCGTATGTTACATCGAGGTGGAGAAGCATTGCAAGTTGTGACTTAACGCTGTTCAGGTGAGTTGTATACACATCATTCTTCTCTATGATGGCCATAGTTTTGGTCATTTTTTTATTTATACTGACCCAATGCAGGGCAGTGGTCTCTCCCACCACTCTCACACCAGGGCCTAAAACGGCCACATTAGCAATTCCTCTAAAACAATTCATTTCCTGAATTGCCATCTGTCATTAGCAATTCCTCTAATTTGACACTTAAACATAGCATTCATAATGTGTAGACCATTTTACGAATCTCCATAGAAAAGTGTCAAACAGATGAATTATTTCGTAATATGCATCGCACGCAGATCGTATTATGAATGTTAGTTTGTGACATTTTACGATGGTTCATAATATTTTCCTATTATGATTCTGCCAAAGTGGCTGTTTTAGCCCCACAGATCTCTTTTTTTGCTTTCTCTGGCCAGTCCGTCATCAGTGAATCCAAGTTGACACACTAGATTACACTTACTTAACAAAAGATCATTTAAAAAATTCATAATTTTGTTACGGTACAAATCATATTAATAGTGCCACTCCTTGAGTGAGGTGCTATATATGAACCGTGGTTAGAGGTCCAGAGTGGGAAACCTCACAAGCCTCTCCAGCTTGCCAGGTCAAATACTGAAGGCTGTATTTACACTGATCCAGTATTTCTGTCCAGCGATTAAATCCAGTAAGTAGCACTGCTTACTGGATGCTGGACTGGATTAAAAAGGTTACATTGGTTCAATACCGATCCTGAGTCACTTGATTCTAGCGCCGGATTGAACTGCTAGATCAATGTAAGTCAAAGTCAAATAATTCATTTCAAATAGGCACATATATGGCACTTTTGAACGTCAGAAAATGTAATCAGCCGCACTACTGCCCTCTGCATTTAACTGCTCACCCAGTTGTTCAACGATGACAATTCACAGAGGACTAACCTTAGATCTAAAATACCCAGATCTATCGTATTTAACAATACTATTACTACTGCCAAGCATCCTTCTATTATCACCAATTTTTTGTAATAGATATCTACTTGATTCGTCAAATTGATAAATCCAAGTGTGATTTGATAGCATAGGTATATTATCGAAAATTCTCTTTAAATAGTTTCGTAGATAAATATAACGAGGCTTGAATATCGAATGATAGTACGTACCTACTGTTAGGCACATAAATATTTATACTTCTCATAAACTTTATGATTCCTATAATCATAAAATTAAATGAATAGTAAAACGTGTATGCCTTAGGTACCTAAATAAATTAATTTTGCGCTTCTTTAAGTTAAATGCAGTGTTTATGTAAGTGCGTACCAAGTATCAGTAGTACCTATGTAATGTATTGGAGGAGTAACTGCATCCTAGTGTAAGGATATATTTTTATTACTACTTCATTGGCATTCCAATTTACCCAAAGTCAAATAATTTATTTCAAATAGGCACATGAAAGGCACTTTTGAACGTCAAAAACAAAGAAATAGAAATGATTCTAGTTTCCCCTTCCAAAAGGTAGTTTTCGTATCGCTCTCATCCCTTACGAAGCAATGCACCTCTAAAGACTCAAGCATTACTTAAAACTAGTATCAACCAATCAAAAGGTAATACGGGCCTTAGAATCTACTGTAAGTTTTCCGTTACACCACTTCTAATAGATACATTCTTATAAATTAAAGTCGCTTTTCGCGTCTGTGTGACTGCGTTGTTCTTCCAAACTGGGCAAGAGCATGTGGTTTTCACCATCATTAGGAGAATTTATTCCGTAAAGTTATGTGTAATCCATGCATTTTAAACTTAAATATAATAAATAAATCTCGATGTTCTGTCACGTCGTAAAAACCTTGTGAAGCAGGGGCTTAGCTATCTACATAAACAAACAGAATTAAAAACCATGACAACTGTTTGGTAGCTCAAATTATTCTGTTCCTTTCAGATGAGGCTTGCAGATACCTGTATTGATAAATCCAAATTCAGTGTTTATCAACATAATAATTTATGGAAACGCGACCTTTACCTCCTTTTAGTCGCATCGTGAAAAGACCCGTGAGAGACCAGTGGTGGTGTAACGGTACCGACTTACGAGTTATAAGGTCGTGAGTTCGAACCCAGCCAGGCATTGTACCTTGTGTAAATAATTTAATAACCACTGCTCTCGAAAGGTTGAAGGAAAACATCGTGAGGAAACTGGTATGTCTTAGAATGAAAAATTCGAAGAGAAGAAGATGTGACATCTACCAACCAGCACTGGGCCCGCATCGTAGATTACAGCCCACTCCCTCTCGAAGAGAGGAGTCCTGTGTTCCGGCAACATTATGCTTGTGTAAAGAGCAAAAAAATAAAAAAACAGTAAAATGTCTTCAACGATACAATGTAACGTAGTCAACATACTTTGGAGCAGAAAGTAATTTTATTCGCTGATGAACAAATAAGTCATACATTCCTGTTTTGTAATGACTATTTATAATTCTTTTTACATAGCGAAGCCTCTTCAAATAGACATAACCATAATTAGTATAGGCACAGGAGTCAATTATAAAAACTGCACTTATTCTTTGTTCTTCATCTTATTTTCTGGGGGTTCCGTGGATCTTGAAAATATTAAATGATTTTCAGGGCGTTTTTATTTATTCTTTAGCCACCCTGCCCGGCTTCGCAGAGCATAATACGTCAACAGTTTATTATTTATTATAATTTCATACTGTATTGGTTTACGCGGTCCACGCCTGTAGAACTCCCAGTCGGCATGATTTTTTCCAGGATCTGCAACAATCATCGTAATATTTGAGCCAATTTACACAAATTCAAATAATTTATTTCGAGTAACATAGACTCGTAATCATAGAATAGGCATACACATTTACAAATAAAATTAAGATAATAATTCATCTCTTAATCTTTCTCATGAATTTTCTCACTCCGTCCATTGGTGAAAACCGTATGAAAATGAGTTCGGCAGATTTTGAGTTTATCATGTTCAGACAGACACACGTCGCGACTTTGTTTTATAATACAGTATGCAAGGGTATACACCGTTTTCACTCAAACCTTACAAACAACAAACAAAAAACCCTAATTTCATTAAAAGATTTTAAAAAGTAAATATCCGTCACTGTCCCGATACTCATGGATACGCAGTTTTCGCAGTCGTTTGGCAGATTTCGCAGTTCGAGAGAGCTGCGAAACAGCTGACGGCCGGTCATGTAAGGTCTCGCGCGCCCCGCCCGCCCCCACCAACCGCCGGCCGCGACCGGTCGTTGCCCTTGCGTGTAGGGTGAAATGTATTCGTGGAAAAATGTAGATTTTCTTTAAAAAAAAAAAGTTGTATTTTTCCATTGATTTTACGTTCTATAAATGAAACCAAACCACTGGTTTCAAGGATAACGGTGTTTACACTAACAGCCTGTATGTAGTTATGTGCAGATGCTTATAGGACTAATAAAAATTGAAGATGAAGAAATCTTTTATCCAAACCGAAAAATTAAGACACTTAGGATCTATGCCGTGAAAATCTCACCGTAAAAATTTAGATGAAGTCAGCATGAAATTAGCTGTCAGTGGAATTACAGCTCTCTTCATTACAGACCGGCAGATACCTACCATAAGCCGAAGACAGCAACGTTCATAAAAAAAAATGTATCAACTTTAATGTGTTCTGGATGGAACTTCATAATTAACTATACTTAATTAACCAAAATAAATATAATAACCTAAACTAACTAAAACTATAAACAAACTAAAATATGGAGGGAAGAGTTAAATTGAACGAAAGAATTTGGTTTACCTCACAAACAAAAAGGGTTTTCACCACCATTCCCTGCTGAGAGAACCCTAAAAGAACTAGATAGCCAAGCAATTTAGTCCTACAGGTCTCGGTATAAAAATAGATAGAAAAGATCTAGAAAATAAAAAGTTGGACTGGGGACTTGGAACCGGTACGAAGGCAGATGGCTAGTGCCTTTTTGCTTCGTCCTGGGAACATTCTTTGTTTCTGCGGTTACTTTGGGTAAGGAGAACAAGTAGTTGATGTTATGACGGTAACTGTATTGCGATGTTACGGTGTTAGGGATTTCTATGATTTTAGTTTGTTTTGTCGGGAACAAATATTCAGGAGGTGGCGTGCCTACTTCATACTTCTGATAGTTTACGAAATTTTGGAAACGGTTGAATTGAAATAAATGCTTTGAGTTTGAAATTTGTTTTTTTTTGGCAATTTAAAAAATATATATTCTTCTACATATTTATTATTATTTAAAAGCAGTAAATAACTAAAATGGATGCGGCGATGGATAATATAAATATGTTTTTGAGTGAAGATACTTGATAAAATTGACAAAAAAACACATGTTTCTGACTGTTCATCAAGGTAAAACGAAATAGAAAACCATAAACAATTTCTCAAAATCATGCATCTGACCATTTCACATTCATCAAAGTTTTATAGTTTCCTCAACAAACTAGCTAAACATATAAACTCTCACAGATCTAGCCAATATTTATTTACTCCTCACTTGAAGCTAGAATTGCAAAGAAGACATCCGGCGCAGGAGCACAAAGCAAACAAAGGAACCCCATTAACGCACACTTGCGCACGCGCACGTTACCTAACAAGGATCGCTGCGAAATTCATTACAGCAGCGGCCGTCATAAATCAACCTTGACTTGCGGCTCTCAAAGTTTGCACCCTTGAGAAAGATGAGAGCACAGAGCATCATATAATACTTTAGAGGTATGAGGAATAGGGTGTAAAGTTCACTCATAGAAAAGAGAGGATCCTTCGACCAGACGGGTGTTGTGTCAACGATTGATGTTGGATTCATGTATATCGCGCGGTAAACTCTAATTGCGCGGCAGGATTTATGTGACGTCAGGATTTTTGTGTGACGTCAGGTTTTTGATTCGCATGTGGCGATGAAGATACTGCCACAATACTGAAGGATGGGAGCTTTCTTTGTTTTAAAAGTTACCGAAGAAAATGAGGACCTAAAACTGCTGAAAAATTCGGGAAAAATACTCTTCAGCTTTATTTTAGAACTAGAAGAACTAGAAAGAATTATGGTAAATAGTATTATTACATAATTCTTTTTCTGAAATAAAGCGCTTCTTCATCAGCGATCTGCTAGAGAAAGTCCCGTCAAAATCGGTCTAACCGTTTCGGAGATTAGCCTGAACAAACACACAAATAGACAGACAAAAATGTTAAAAATTGTATTTGTTATATGTACCGTACCTTTAGACTTTCATTATGCATTTAGTAAAAAGGTGTTATTTTGACATTACAAACAGACACTTCAATTTTATTTATTTCTAAAGATATCCAAACCTACATTTCCAGTCTATGCTGATCTCGCATTGTATATGATTTCTGTACATTGCGAGGAATGTATAACTTGATGTGTAGCCGTGAATACACCATACGAATACCATACTGAAATATATTATTCTTAAATCCAGATTCATGTTCAGGAATCGTTCTGGAATATGGGCCTAAGTGAAATGGAAATGACGTCATACCATTTTAGAAAAAAAAAACAAGATGCATTCACACTTCTAACACCTAATGAATGTGTGTGTTGTCATATTCAGATGCAATAATGAAACTTCTAGCTTGGGAAGTATCCGTGTATATTACTGGTTGCTTTTACATTACCACCACACCTTATAGGTTAGCTCCACCACAATGCTCCACATTGAGAACCACTGCCCTAGTGCTTACTAGATAAGGTGTCCCATTAGATGCGTTTTCAAGTTTCAGACCGGTTCGGGCTCATCTGCGAGGGTTTATAAGCGGGGTTCGGGACGTCAGACGCCATTCCCGTATCGGCTCCCGGAGCTCATCTAGTCTCCCTTCATCCCCCTTGGATCCTGGTAATCATCCTTCAAGTTCAAGATGTGGCGGCTATTGTTATTAGCTTTTTTTGCGACTGCGTCGGCGCAAATCCCTTCGCTTGGGTGGTGTCCTGATTTTCAAGTAAGTTGTTTGTTTTCTTTTTATTTGAAGATTGGTTTATATTCCTTTGAATGTTTATTTTGAATTGAAGCTAGTACTTAATCAAACAAAAATAAAATAGTTACAGTTAGTATTTTTGTCTATGTTAGCTGTAATTGCTAGATTACACACGGCTACACATTACATTTCCAGTTTATGCTGATCTCTCATTTTAAAGGATTTCCCTACAATGCGAGGTCAGCTTATACTGGAATTGTATAGCTTGATGTGTAGCCGTGTGTACAACGATTATTAAACTCTGGTCATTAAGTAGTCAATGAAACTATAAAATGAGATTAGTAAATGAATGCTAGATATGTATATACATAATTTGTAATGATCACTTCTCTATTAGAAATATTAAATATACATAAAAGAGTATTCAATAATAATATTGAATTCTTTTGCGTTAATATATATGATATCATCCTTTCTTGGTTAGTTGAAGTTAACGTTTACCATAAAACCATTGTTTCAATGGGAACTCTCTTTAAAAATCCTTTTACTTCACTCGTAGGAAAAATAATACTTCAATGTGCATCTCTCAAACTGAAACATCATACTTTTTCAATACGATGTTTACTGTAAATGACATAATTTTACTCCCAAGTCTTACTCAAACTATCTGAAGTTAACTTTCTTAGAATAATATGTTAGCCTTTATACCTAACATAGTGCATCTCATCTCTCCATCGGGATGGTTGGCTGGTAGAGAACGCCTTTGTCATTTTGGATAAAGTTTAATAAATCTGTACGTAATAGCTATTCCAAATGAATGTAACATTCTTACAAACCAACGCAACCCCGTAACACCTTCAATCTATCAGACATATCTAAAGGCTTTTACAGACGAGCGCGATATCGCGGGCACTACAGGGTAACGGCAACCTTGTCGCACCCGCGATATCGCGCCAGTCTGCACAAGCCTTTAAGCAAAACCATTCTTCGATTGTTCAACAAAAACTCCCCATGACCTTGACCTTGACCTTGGCGGTGTACGTAACAGCCGTCACTGACCGTGGTCAACTCGTAACTGGTTGTTGGGCTGGTTGGTCGGGCGACGACCGCGGGATCCACCTTGCTTATGTACTTTCCTTTTCATGTATCTCACGCAAATGTATGACTCGGGTATTGATTGGAAAGAAATTCATGATGGATTTTGATAGGGATAGTTTTTCAATACTGGGGATTGTCATTTCCTTTACAGTGTGAAATAAAATTACCGGGAGCTGAATTAAATTAGTGAAGGGTGAATATTTCTTTGAATACTTACTGGTTTTTACTTATCATTGTACACTATAAATATATAGAACGCGATTTAAATATTACATAGTACCAAAATAATTAAAAAATATCATTATTACCGTTGTTTAAAAAAAAACAGGTAACTATGGCAGCGTTTATACAGTCTGCATTTACAAAACTACTGTTTCATATTTTTAATAAGCTCCCGTGTAATAAACGAAAAGTTACTACTTAACAAGAAATAATTTGGAAAATTAATTGGTCGCATAAATGCTTGCTCCTAACTTCGAAGTTGAGCTGCACGATTACTGACAAATGCGTGCACTGATTAGACAGGTCCACTCAATCTATGTGGTTCTTTCCTCAAAAGGCCAATTCAGGCACCAATCTACAAGGTATCTACATGATCTGACCAAGATTATGTCTGGATTTTAAAAGAGACCTCTAAGTTTGTTTCGGCCTTTCAGATAGGAAACGCCGACCTCATCTAGATTTCAAAATATTATTGACGTGTTTGTACTTTAAATAATATGTTTTTTGATTAATACATAACTATTACAAGATGTTAAGTAAGTAGACGTAAATAAAAGCATTTAAAGCTTTATCTATACAGGTCTCATAGGAACTCGTTTAACTAACTTGTTAACGAAACCTTTTGACGCAGGCGATGGCAAACTTCAACATGAACCGTTTCCTGGGCACATGGTACGAGGCTGAGAGGTACTTCACCGTCACCGAGCTGGGCACCCGCTGCGTCACCACCCACTACACTGCCACTCCTGAAGGCAGGATCCTCGTCACCAACGAAATCACTTACGCCTTGTAAGTACTGATACATATAGACATCAATTTGTGTTGTAGAATATTTGCCAATTGGCATAGTTGCTAATAACCTAGGTTGCGCCGGACGTCGTAGTTTTGTAACTCAAGGGTCAAATAAAATTAGCTAGCGAAATTTTGGGGTCAACGGCCCCTGGTTCTGTTGTTACTGGAAGTAGGAGTTGAGCAAATCTGTTTTCTGTTTCTGTTTTATTATGTTTACATATCGATACCCACTTCTGTGAAGTATCTCTGTACTCCAAAAAAGTGATATTTCAAATGACTACACTATTTGAGGTTGATGATCCCGAAAACAAACTCATGAAATTAATTGATTTTTGTTTGATCATTCTTAGATAACGATATCCAGTCTGCAGAGTTTTGCTAGATAATTTAATTTGACCCTGTAGAGCTTTAGAAATTATATTTGTTGCAAATTGTCATATTAGCGTTTTTCACAAAATAATCTAATTTTGTAGGAAATTGCTAATCGAAGTTATTTATTGAATGTGTACCTCATAACATACTATAAAATATCTTCCACCAGGACTGGCTTCAAGCGGATAATGGAAGGTCATCTACAGAAGGTGGGCAGGGAAGGTGAGGGTCGCGTCATGGTGAAATACTCCTCTACCCCTCTGCCTTATGACTTCGAGTACAGCGTACTGGATACTGACTACGATACCTATGCCGTCATGTGGTCCTGCAGTGGCATCGGACCTGTGCATACACGTGAGTTTAATTTACCAAATTAAAAATACCTATTTTAGTTCACATAAACCTACATGGTGCATTTATGAAACGTCAGAAGCTAGGTGCACGGCTGCTATTAGTCGTTTCATATGGAGAAGAGCCTCATCTGTGTCTATTTTTACAATTGGATTCTTGCTTTTTTTATCCGAAGGAATGTTATGTATTCTATGCTTAATTATGTTGCGCTGTGTTAGTGAATCTACGTACGCCGAAACCCATAATATCAAACATTGAGAATGCGATCGTGAATCGTAGGTTTAAGGATAGGTCAAAGAAGACAAGTAATTTTCATCAGTACTATTTATGAATTATTATTATTGACGCTTCTACTTTAGAGTATGATCCTTAAGAAACATAAAACATCATTCATCATCTACAGTATTCTAGACTTCATAACTATGCACGATGATGTAAAACACTCTAAAATATTGTAACCTTTCTTCCCAGAAAACACCTGGCTACTCACCCGTGACAGACTCCCATCGCTCTCTGTGATGCAGTCCGCATATGCCGTCCTTGACAGATACAAGATCTCCAGGACTTTCTTCCTGAAGACCAACCAGGCGGACTGCACGGTTCTGCCCGAACCTGCTGCGGCCAGTGAATTTGATTCTAAGAGCACTGATGTGCCTGTACCTGAAGAGGTACCAGTTGAGAAGGCAAAGGAGGTTGATCAGCCTGTTGAGGTAAGAAATAATATACTCAGAAGAAACATAGTTAAAATGTTTTTGTTCTTGATTTTGTTGTAAATGAAAATCATAATATTTTAGTAGCAATATTTTAATTAACGAGGATCTGTGTCTTTTACTACTGCAGCATCTACATATTTTAGCTACCTAAGTACATACCCAATTATAATATTAATATAACTCCTTTTTTGTCAATTTATAATACGCAGGTATATCACAATAATGATAAGTGTATATATATCACAAATTGCTTGTGGAATCTAAAAGTTTTGCTACATGTGTAACTGAATCGCTCCATAGGCCAGTAAATACTTATGTGAATTAAAATCTGACATGTTATTTTGCCAACAGAAGAGAGTCGACCCCGAAGTCAAGGTAGCTGAGCCAGAAGAAAGATCAGTAGTTTCTGAACCAGCTGAAGAAGCCAAGCCAATGCAAGTCCCAGAACTTATCATGTCTGAATCTGTGAAGAATGAAGAAAAGATTGAAAAGATAATAGAACCGGCGATTGTAGCAGCGGAAACTAAGGAAGTCAAGGAAATTCCTATAGTACAGTAGAAAAAGAAAGAAACGTTTGAAGGAACCTTCCAAGGCTGTAGATTAAACTTAAAGGGACATGTCAGCAAGTAATAAAAAAAACTCTATGTATTGAAGCTGCTTGATAATGATTAATTTAGACACGCAAATTAAGCGATAATTTGTTCGATATTTGCGTTCCTAAAAGTTATTGTTAAAACAATTTCTATTTATCGCTGACAGATCAGACGCTAAGCAAATAAAATCTAAGTAATTTTTGTCTGATATTTTATGCATTTAAAATGTCCTCTATACAGCCTTGGGGTTTTATAAAAGTGTGATTTGAAGGAGCCTTCAGTGGTGTCTCAAATAGGGCTACTTTACCAAATAAGTAATGAGTACCTACTCGACACGCAGCGATGTTTGCTCTGTACAAGCATTGCTTAGTTTTAACTTGATAGTCATTGTAATAAGCGAAGTCAGCTCTGAAATAAAATAGTAAAAGAATCTTGTGGTCTTATTTTGACATATACCTTGTTAAACACGAACTGTCTTTAACAAACTAAACCTTAGTGCCGAGTGTGCCGACATACCTATTCCCAATCATTAAACTATACAAACTATACGTAACTTAAACAATTGGAGTAACCGGAAACACATAGGAACAGAGCAAGCTAATATAAAGCTTGTAAAAATACTCTTATATGACTATCCGTTCTGAATACGAAAAACAAACATTCATGTTTTTTTTTTTTTCTTAATCTTCCCACAAAAAGTTATTCTGCAAATGTCTAGTTTTGTAAAACACCCAACATTATTGACATACCTATGTTATAGTTTTAATATTCTCATGTAAGTGAATAAATTTATCTCAAACCGGAAAAGGGAAATTCTAATAATAATTATTTATTAAAAATTAAAAATTAACACCAAACAATAATAGTTTACCGTAGAAAATGGCAAAAGGAACGGGTCTGATTATGTTGGTCAGGCTGATACTGAGCGCCCACTCCCGGCCGCTATCCCACTACTGCCCGATGCGGGGACTTTTGGCTGCTGGGTTTCCCCCCTGGCCCGATTCGCCCCTCCTTAGTTAACCTGCATCCCCCGAACTCCTTCGGGGGATCCATATCAACACCGGGCTTAGTGTGGACGTCCAGTCAACATGGGCCACTCAGCACCAGGAACCCCGACCTCAACCCATCCTCCGTGCCCGACCTCCGAGAAGCCGGATTACAGGAGACGCCACGCTCCCAGTCGAAAGCAACGCCAAAATTTACAATTAGTTGCTTCGCAAGTGACGTGGTTTCGGATCCGACAAACATTTAACAATTTCATCTACAAAAAATCCGTCCAAAGTATTTTTCATTCAGTTTTACATGTTTTGAACTAAGTATTGCAATTCAGTACACATTTTTCATATTAATAATTTAGAAAAACACACTATGCTACTCGAGCGCCACCTTCAGACAATACTATGTACTATCTATGTATGTACTCACCTAAACTTATCGTTGACGTAGGTACATACATAGCAGTAACACAATTATCTAAAAGAGGGCGCTGGTGAGCAACCGGTCTCTACACATTGCCATTTTTTTTTATTATCAATAAATTATATTGCAAAGTTTTAACATTATAAATAATCATATGTCAAAGTATCAAGTTCCAAGAAAATATCAAGTGAGTATTGCATAACTTTTTCAATCTGTGATTCAATTTGCACAACATGTATTAGTGCTAAGCATACAATACATCATTGCATACAATAGACCTACTCAGTTTAGTTCAAGTATAGTTTTTTGAGTGCTCCTAGCCATTTATTTAATGACTAATATCACCGTCCACGGTGCGGCGTCCACCAGTTAACTCAAGCACCTCGTACTTCGCTGCACTCAAATGAATGAAAACGATACTTAATGAAATTATTTTTTTTTTTTTATTCTGTAAATAGGATATCGGAATCACTTTTACGTCATATTAAAAATAACCTAGACGAGGTCGGCGTTTCCTATCTGTCTACTCTGAAATGAAAGGCCGAAACAAACTCAGAGGTCGCAGTTACTTTTAAAGTCTAGACATAATCTTGGTCAGGCCATATGAGGACCATGTAGATTGGCGTCTGAAATGGTCTTATGATGATGATTATATATTAATCTCTGTTTGACATATTTACATATTACCTATACCTCTCTGTATTAACGTTCCGTAACACTTCAGGAAAAACCTATTCATCTTCTTTTTTTAATAGATCCAACTCGTGGGAAATATGGGACTTTTAGGCGCGGGACACACAGAACAGGCGTGAGACGGGACGCAGACTTCATCTGGCACGTATAGAAAGGACAAGATGCAGGCGCGTCGCTTTTCCATCTGCATACTATTGCCGCGTCTGCGTCCCGTCCTCGTCTCACGTCTCTTCTGTGTCCCGCGCCTTAGTTTTAACTTCATTACTTAGTTTCAACGCAGTAGTGAGTAGAGCAACGTTTTCTACTTGTTTGCTTACTTGGACTTTGTATGAAACTTCTCTGTTATTTACTTCTGATTCATGCTCTTGACCTATGTTTGTTGTTAAGTTGCTGAGAAACTTAAACCTTATTCCGTCTTTAATCTAAGATCATCAATAACTCTCTGATTAAGGTATCTCGCGCACTAGAAGGCCACGAGTCCATGACTGGCCGGAGTTGTAGCCATCTAGTGCGCAAGATCTGGTATTGGTATTGTATGGTTTGCGGCGAGTTGGCCGTTGTGACCAAGTACGCGATTCGTATCGGTTTCTATAGTTTACCTGGTCGTGATCGTGGCCATCTAGTGCCCGAGATCCCTCACACATGAATAGGTTTCATTTTCATGTAATCGTCTACTTCTATGAATGGAGGGGCTTAGAGCTAAGAAATAAACAGCCACACGGGTCGATCAATCAGGTTAAGCTACGCTTTCCGCGGTTGGTCAGGGAATTGGTGACCATCTTAACGTACCAAGACCCCTCAAAAAGCACGTTAAGCCGTTGGTCCCGGCTGTCACTTGTAGATCTTTGACAGTTCTTACGGGTCAGAAGCCCGAAAAAGTCTGACCAGGGGGTATCGTGTTACCCAGTAACTGGGTTGTGGAGGTCAGATAGGCAGTAGCTCCATGTAAAATACTGGTATTCAGCTACATCCGGTTAGACTGGAAGCCGACCCCAATATAGTTGAAAAAAGGCTAGGCAGATGATGTCTACTTCTATGAATGAGAGCTAAACACAACGAGCGAGATAGATTGAATTATGTAAACACATACATAAATAAAGTAATTGAGACTTATGGGTCAACGGTCAAAGACAATCTTACAACCTGCCATTTTTTTATACAATTGAAAGTATATGTAGCCAAGAATTCATCTCGAAGCAAAAACATGTTGATTACTTTTTCATCTTTACTAGAAATAGAAAGTTGTCTTCAACTAAACATTATATTTCTCACTAGCTTCATCGCCCGTTTGGATATCGGAAATTATCCCACAGGAACTTACTACCGGGATAAAAAGTATCATACGTCCTTCCCCAGGCTGCCATCTATGTACATAATCTCCTTGACAACTTTGATCGAAAACCGTCCAGTGGTTTAGGCGTGAAAAGGTAACATACAGACAGATAGAATTACTTTCGAATTTATAATATTAACTAGCTTCCGCAAGCGGCTTCGCCCGCGTAGTATGTCGATAAAAAGTAGCCTTTGTCCTTCACCGAGATGCCATCTATCTCCTTACCAAATATCAAAATCCGTTCAGTGGTTTCGACGTGAAAAGGTAATATACAGACAGACAGACCCACAGAGTTACTTTCGAATTTATAATATTACTAAGGATATAATTATAATATATGTAGGTATTTATTATTTTTAGGTATGGATTCATTCTTAATCAGCTATGTTAGTAATGGGTGATTAGAGAACTCCAGCACTGCATATCATGGTTTTCTTGGTTAATCTAGAACTTAAAATGGTAATGAAAGCCATTCAATATTTAAACCATAAAATCAGCTGCCGAACGTAAATTACCTATGGAACCATTAGATCAAACGGTTCTAATTGGTTCACTTCACGAGTATTCAATATAGCATTTTTTTATCATTTGACACATTCATAATTTAATCAACATACAATTTTATATTAGCTCCAAAAAGGTAAAAATTTACTTCAACTAAACCTAAAAAAACCGGTAGCAAAAAATTAAAATCGGCAATGAGTAGGTATTCTACAATGATTAAATTGAACATAACATTAACGTACTAATAAATCTGCGCGCACGCATGTAAACAGTCGAATTGAAGCGTGTTCTCAGATGGTTTGCAACAGTCCGAGTGAGCAGACGTGTGTTGTGATTGTGTTACATCAGAATATTTGTTGTGATAAATTAAAAAGTCAAGGTAAGGATTTATTTGCATATGATGTGATTGTCAAGGTTCTATTAAGGATTTTATAATATCATCGTCATTCATAGCCAATTACATTTTGACCATGAAAGCTAAGCAACTGAAATTATTATTTAATATCTGATATGACTTTTTATGTAACTATATTTACAATGTAACTTAATATATTCAAGTTTGTAATAATGAGCTCATAACACCCGTCACGCAAGCATAGAGCAAAGCAAAGCGAAGGCAGATGTGTAGTTTTTGGACCAATTTACCGGTATAAGACTGCCAATTTTCCAATCGGAAAATCTACTTAAGGCGCTGCCCAAACACTGACACCGTAAAACGTCCACTTTATCGTCGCACAGTTAGCCGTATTGCTACATAATATAAAAAGACATTTATATAGATATTTTTTGTAGTGAAATAAAAATGCAGCTTCACTACTTAAACACGTATATTAATTTAGTATTATTCTAAAAAGCATCGTATGAAAAAGAAAAAAAATACGATTGGAATAGTCGTGGAACGGGTATTTTGACCTATAGGAAAACTTACGGAACATCTGGGGGCCTTAACCGGCCACATTAGCAATTCCTCTAAAAGCAGTTCATTTTCTGAATTCCCAGCTGTCATTAGCAATTCCTCTTATTTGACATAAAAGCAATTCATAATTTGTGGACCAGTTTACGAATCTCCATAGAAAACTCTCAAGCAGATGAATTATTTCGTAATATGAATTGCAAGCAGATCATATTATGAATTGTCAGATTGTGACTTTTTACGATGATTAATAATATTTTCCTATTATGATTGTGCCAAAGTGGCCGTTTTAAGCCCCCAGCTAGTAAATATAGAAATGATCTAGGAAAAAAGCCGCAAAAAACAATACGAAAAAACCAATGTTTTGAGAGACAACTTGAATCAATAAAGAAATAATATGGAAAAATGTTTTAAATTATTGGTGTATTTTTTATTAACTAAGTAAAACTTTAAAATAACTTTCATATTATCTTTTGTTTTGCGAGATGCTCTACTGTCGCTTCACCTCCTGCAAAACCTAAATATTTGCTTCTTTAACATGGCTAATCTCGGAATAAAACCAATATTTCAGACCACTGTTTAACCAATGTGGCATTCCATATCTTAACATTTTCCAAAGTATCTATTAAACCTTATAAAAAGATATGTATATGTTCACCAATGGTCAGTGGGTCATTAGGGGCGGAGTTTTTTTTTCATGTAAATTTTCATGTTTTCAAGAGATCATTCACAATAATGTAAAGTACTGGCTGACCGCTGGTAGCTAGTTAGAATAACATGAGACATTATAGTTGAAGATGTGGTCTAGGACAATACCTATTAGTTATTACAATCTCGAATTACCCTATTAAGTTGCAGGGTTACAAGTGAACCGATAATATTGGTTTTATAATAAAGGACGAGTCTTCTATGATAATGTTAAAAAAAAACCAAGTGACATTCTTACTGCAGGGACAAAAACAAGTGACATTCTACTTGTCTTCAAAATTAGTAGAGCATCCCCAAAAACATAAGCGTGAGAAACGAATACACTAACGTCACTATTCCTTTATCGTGTGACACTTTATTTTGTGTACTCGTTGAAATGTTCTTACTAAAATAATAATTTGTGGAAAGCAGGTCCTATCGCCAGGGCAATTAAATTACTGTTGATGTAAAGCTCATTTCCACGATCTTTTTAATACTGTAAACGTTGTAAACGCACTTACGTATTTTGTGTGCACATAGATAAAACTATAAGGGTTCCGTTTTTTTCCTTTTGAGGCACGGAACCCTAAAAATTAATAAAACCCACTTGTAAACATAGATAGTTCGTCCTATCTATGTGCTGCGTGTTTTCAAGGCGTGCCTAAAACTATATTTACTTACGAAATTATTAACCTAGTTTACATTACTAGACTAATTTAGACAAATATGGTGTTGCACGATTCGGAGTTAATTTAAGACTCAAGAATGTCACTGGACTGTGCGATGAGAGGAACTTGGCGTTTACCAAATGAGATGGAATACCTAGAATACTCGATTTATCTTGTGGATTCATCATTATTATCGTCTCGACGTTTTTTTGGGGCGGTGCAGTACTTACGTCAATTTTATCATCATTTCTATGTTCACGACATTTTCATTTATAGCGCTACTAACGGCTGACCATGATGTCCTGGATTCGATTCCTGGGTTGGGCAAAGTGTTATTGGGTTTTTCCACCTGGTATTTCTCAGTAGCAGCCCGGAGTCTGGATTTGTGCCCTGTGGCTGGGAATAGGCTCGCCCCCTATTACATAGGGCTTACACATAACTGGTGAAATGTGGGTGTACAACACTGCCTAACCCTGCGGGGAATACAGGCGTGATTTTATGTGTTGAATATCTTCATACTTGAACCTTCCCGTTATTTGCTCCTCACTCCAAACAAATTGTTCTTTTTTCTCTTTTCTAGCTGTTACTACTCACGTATACGTTAAAAAAATATTCAATTAGAGATCAGTAGAAGAGCCGACTCAATAATATTATATCATAGGTTGATGATATCGTCAAATTCGTGGGAAAAATCGGGATCCTCATCCCGGTTTTTGACTTACGTGACGGACGTACGGATCCGGGAAGTATGGCGGAAAAAAGGGAGCAGTGGGTGATTCCGGGCTGAAATGATGATGATGATGATTGTATCACTACTTACCTGCACTTCTAGCAAAAACTTCACATGTATGTTCCTTCGGATAGTTCAAAACTAAGGCCAAATAAGAATTAGGAAGCGCTCTTCAACAACGCATCATAAAACAATCGCCTTGACTTCTATTTACTCATCGTTTATTATTTGGTAGTACGTTCAATATTACGTTGACAGCACACAAGAAAATATGAATAGATAACCTGACCATTAGGAGTTTTTTATCATCAAAAATATTAGCTCTTTCAGCCCCCACTGTAGTAGATAATTACTCTTTACGATAATTATACCTACTATAATAGATTTTGTAAAGTGTAGTTCAGTTCGGAAGACAAAAAAAAATACAAGATTTTGAATTGTTTTATGACATTTTGTGTGTAGACTTAAAAAAATACTACCTTGATATAATATTTAATTTGAGTAGGTACCTATATAACTATACATAAATTATTATTTTTATTTGAGATGCACAGTAATGGGTAATACGGGCTGATATCCGCAACTCTACGACAAAGCGCCTATTTTGCGTACATGCACGGTCTAACTAAAATAATGGATAAAACAAATATTTTGTATGGATTCTGCTACTATAGTTAAGTGAGAGAAAAGAAATATTTTATTTTAGACACGCACAGGCAATACAAATAATTTTTTAATTCAATTTGACTGAACAAGAAATATAACGGATAAAAATTAAAAACTTCGGATACGGAACCCAAAAAAGGGCTGTGCGAGGCTAAAAAGGCTAAGCTCTAAAGTAAAGCCAGTAAAAAAAAATATAATAGAGGAACTTTGAACTCTCGAGAAATTAATGATAATCACTCTATGATAGCTATGGTGTGTCATTTGCAGGCGTGCTAGAGCTTAGCTACGTTAAATAATTCCATAGAGCAGTGAAAGTAGGGAAATCCTGACTTTCCATTGTTTCAATAGGCTTTTACTTCCAACCATTATGGTCATATATTTAACAAGACAATTAAAGTCTACATAATTATTATACAACTCATAGTTGGTACTAAAACCATGTTAAGGCTCCCGCAGACAGGCGCTACTCGACGGCGCGACGCGACACCGGTCGTTAGGTAGAAAAATTTCCGAGAAGTTTGTACAGAAATTGTTCCACAAGAGTTGCATCGCTGCTGTCTATAATAAAAAAATAAATAATAACAACTAAGTAATTGTTTTTGGATATACATAGATACTGTTTCGTTGATTCAGTACCTAGTAGGATAGTGCGACCGCTGAGCACTGGGTCCTGCAAGGTTCCTATAAACAAAAACGAATCGTTATACTTACCAAGCTAATTTTACCTGTGATAGCTAATTCTATATGGGAGGGTCTACTATGCAAAGCAATGAGGACTTTGCTTCATTATTGGTAAAGATAGAAGAGTCCATAACAGTCCGTAAATCATCATGAGTATCTGTCAGGCATTGATGCTGAAATAAACCTTTTTGGCGCAGCCGCGAGGCATACACTATAGTTAGTTAATTGATTCAAGCGTGAGTTTGCGGAAATCCATTATAAAATACAATAGACGCTGATATATTTAGTAACCTATTCCGCTTGACTATTCTTCAAGAGTCATAAAAACCCTGTAAGAAATCGACACTTGTTTCACCTCTCAACGAGGCATCTTCAGGATGACGATTGACCAATTGCAAACCAGAACGCGACGTGTTACCACACCGAGCGCTGGACGCAGAGTAGAGGGAGTCTCTGCGTGGTATTATACACTATAGTTGTAAAAACATTATTTTTCATTTTTTTGTTTTGTTATTTGTATTTTGTGAACTGTGTCCAAATAAACGTTATTCGTTCTTTCTTTCTTTTTAAATTATAGGAATTGGCCATTAATTAGAAGAGATTTTTAATTCATATTCTTTATGGCACCACTTTAGGTCATGAACTATCCGTGAAAATTGATTCGCTGTTACATGTATAGTCGATAAATCATTTACTTTGTACCAAACAATAATTTTTTGATTAGCATATGGTACCGAAAGTTATGACATTGTTTATGCGTAACACCTCCAAATCATGCACACTAATGCACTGCCGAATCAGTAGTAATTTATACAAATAAGCAAATTTACATTCTACAACCTTGATTAACCTATACCACTAGGTAAATAACACTGAAAAAATAACTGAGCAAAAAGGGGTACTGTTAAGTGGTTTAATTTTATGACTGGCTACAGAATTTCAAAATCCAAATGACTATTCTACTAATAAAAACAACAATTACTTATGCATCTACTAACCTATGTGTGTGTGTTTAAATGCCATTTTTTGCACCGTACGCCGTTTTTTTCACATAAATATCATAGGTAGTTCATTGTCAAGTTTGAACGATAAATTATAAACGAACTGACTTGCTAATAGATTCAGACCAAATTAAGTACCAAACAGTTTGTACTAGAACCTAATTTGTCGGTGGAAACTTCTGAATAACCGAACATCTTTTAATAAAGGAAACATAAGATTAACGTAACATATTAGTTGTTAGAATAACATAAGTAGGCCACTAGGCGTATGTTGCCTTTATATACAGGGTGTAAAAAGACCCATCACATAGCCGTCAAAGACGCATTCTGTACATCACGTTAAGTAACATTGCACAAAAATAATTGCTGGGAAACGACTTTTATGTTTGGTGTGAAAAATCGCTTTTTACGGTAGTGCGCAACGTAACGCACGCAGACAAATACGTAGGTCTACCGTACCTTGGAGTTTTTTTTTTTTTCAATATTAAGAAAACAATTTTTTTCTTAAAAAAGAACATAGGTATGTACATAGTACACTGAAACTTAAACAAAATATCTTAAGCTATGCGCATATGTAACCCGCAAAATTCAAATTTTCTTACGTTTTTTGCAATTTGCCGATCAGGGTCAGGTTATATGTTGATTAAAATATCATACAAATATGACTTTACAGAATTATAATCATTAGAATCAGCAATACAACTCCTTAAAGTAATTAAAATGGACATTTAGCAATATTTCGCAGAGTCTGAATTTCAGTCTACTGTCCAAGATCAGGCCCAGGTATTTGCTTATCCCTTATTGATGACAGCATAATCAGCCTTTAATGTTCCCACTGCTGGGACACAGGCTTCCTCTCTGTGAGAGGGAGTGGGCCAAAATCCACCTCGTGCCCAGTGTGGGTTGGTATGTCACATGTCTTCGAATTTTTGGTTCTAGAACATGTCAGTTTCCTCACGATGATTTTTTTCACCGTTTTGAGAGCAGTGGTGATGAAATAATTTACACAAAGTAAAGCGTCTGACTGGGTTCGAACTCACGAACTACTTATAACTCGGAAGTCGGGACCGTTACTGGTGGGCCACCACTGCTCTCTCAGGGGTCTTTTCAGGATGTGACTAAAAGGAGGTAAAGGTCACGTTACCACTGCACCACCACTGCTATTTATGATAGCACTGTAGGCAATGTTGAAAAATAAATTGTCCCCATTTGAACAACATAACTACGGAACCTTAAAAGAGCAAAGCTTTCCTCTTTATGGCATGCTACAATAATATCCATATATACATTCTTAAGTGTGATGATATGATGTCCTCAATCCGCTCACAACATACAAACGTCTCTCAAATTGAGTGCATCTCACTTTACTTTCACCGTGTCGTAGCAAGTGCACTTTCTTGAGGGACAAGTTATAGGACATAGCATGCCTCTCGGCAGGTTGTAGTGTCATATTATTATGTATCATTTGGGATGTCCGCAATAGGATAAAAATAAACTTGGTACGAGGGTTTTTCACAACATTTATGATTTGTTTTGGTGGTGGTAATTGACCATCTTCTACATAATATTACTATAATTATACTCAAATGTAATTTTTCTTAAAATTAATAAAATAAAAGACTTGAATCTGCAGATGTTAGTCTTCCAGTTATTTATTATTATTTATTAAGGCACCAAGTCCCAATATACAAAGATTATGATGATGATCCATCCCATGATTTAGAGTCACATTATTATAGAATACTACATTATCTCAATAATAATAACTAACAAGTCCCACAGTGGTTACTATATCAAATCCAAAGCTGTCCAACAAGAAACATTGCGATGACCGTCACACTATCCAATTAGGCACCTTCAATACTAACAATAATAAAAATTGAAAAAACAAAAAACGTTTCTAAATGTTTTTTTGTTTTAAAAAAATATTTAAAAATGTAAATATATAAGATACAAAATAAATAAACGAAAAATAAAAATGACAACACTATCTTTATAACAGTAACGTCAGCAGCGAAATGCATCTCACAAATCGCTTTTCCTCTTCAACTGTCCATGCGCTCATGCGCAGGCGATGACTACCGTTACTCGGTACGGTAAACGCCACAGCTAACACACTTACTAGGGACATTATTGACCCACTGCTGATTTATAGAATACTAGCTTCCGCCAGCGGCTTCGCCCGCGTTATGTCTTTATAAATTATAGCCTATATTACTTAGTGATAATATAGAATTCTACTAATGAAAGAACTTTTAAAATCGGTCCAGTATTTTTTTATTTTATTCATTACACACAAAAATATAAATCTTTTATTATAATCCTCTAATGTATGATTTTTATTTTATTTTTTGTTGCCATAAGTTTGCATTCTTCATAAAAGATTCCAAACATTGTCGAAAATTATGGTCGTAATGTGAGATTGACCTTGTTTATCTGCGAAAAAATAAAATGTCGACGGAAAGATCAAATTGTATGGAGTTGACATTAGCTTTAGAGATGTCACGTGACTGCTGCTGTCACCTCCATACAATTTGATCTTTCCGTTGGCGTTAACGCTTACAGAAAAAGGATTTTGTCTATAGCCTCTGTTCTTCCTGCTTGATTTGAATGTATAAAATGAATGTTAGAAAGGTTCACAATCTGTGCTGTAACTGCTGTAATGACACCTTTTCGAGGGATCCAACGTATCGAATGAGGATAACCTTTCCTAAATTGCAGGGATTTTTCAGAATGGATAGGCACAAAAACCTCTTCTAATACATACATTAGGGACGAATAACAAATAAATACCTACCAGGGCGATCGAGCTCTGCTCGGATGGAAATAGAGAAACGAATATTTCCAGATATGAGACCTATTTAGATCGATTTTTCGCCCCGTATCGTTAGAGCCGTTTTCGAGAACGTGATTACAAATATTGCCCATTTAATAGTACCTATAGGATAACAAAATTTTTACATACAATTGGTTTTACTTCGTTTTGGACTGCCCTACTAACAGACAAAGTCAGACAAAGGCAGTTAAAGGTCTCTGGAGCAACGACAAAAATCATTGCGATTGATTAACATATTAATGCAAACTTCACTGCGATCATTGATGATAATTATCGAACACATGACTTTCGAATTATTAGGATTTGATTCCGATTCTTCAATTTTCTCCGTAGTCTTCAAACACCCGTTTCATAAAACGGCAGCCGACCCGGGAGACCCGTATTATTGAGAATTTGAAGTTAAGAACTAGTCAAACTCTACTATCATCATCTTCCTGCCCTTGTTCCATGTTACTTGTCCATGTGTCTAGCAGGGCCGAGGCTATAAGCCGATTCCTATCGGCTTATAGCCTTTTGAAATTTGGAACAAAACCACTTTATCGTCATTGAAAAATGACATAGTCTGTCTTGTCCGTGTGTTGTGTGTGTTTGTCTTGTCTTGTCTTTGTGTTGTTATCCATCCATCTTTTCTTTGGCCTTCATCTCTCTTTTTTTGTTTTTGTCAAGCTAATTAAATAAGCTAGCGGAACTCCGCAGACGTGATGAGTATTGATTCATCTAAACAGGATATACCTAACATGAAAGAAATTAAATTGATGATGTTTTGTTGTGGTTTTTGGTCATCGACCGCAGTTAGAGTAGTCGCTTGAAATATCAGTTTTATTATGTGTGTACTTTTTAGATGACAGATATCGATGTCTAGACACGATAGAACAAAATAAAATAGATTTTCTCAACTCATACTTCTGATTCCAAATACACGTAACTCCACAAAGAAAAACGAATACTATAACTCGCGAGGTCCCGCCCGATAGCTCGAAGGACCATGTGAAAGATTGGGAGATAGTCAATGATAGGTAAAATAAATGTATTTAACGGACCAAAGGAGGGCTTAATGAAGTTACGTAAAAATGGTTAGTCGTCGATAATTATAGGGTTTCACCGTACAAATTGCATTATTTCAAATTCTCAACTCAGAAACCGGATGTAAGTGACAAATGGTATAGCAACAATATTTTTTATTATAGGTACTCGTGTTTTAATCTAGTAGGATCCTTGAAATATTTTTTATTAGTTTATTACGTTATTTTTAATGATAATAAAACTGATTATATAATTGTTAAACATTTTAATTATCAAGGCTGGTTATACATTAAAATTACCTACATAAACAGAAATAGCGGCAAAGGTTCACACGTGGGTTTGAAAAAAGTGGCTTTTGTAATTTGCAAAAAGCACATTGATCTTGTATTATATTTTTTTTAGGTTTATATCAGCGCCCTAAAATGACTCAGATTATAACTGATCGTATGTTACGCAAATCACACGATCAATCATAATCTGAATGATTTTGAAGGATATTGCTAATCAATTGCTTCATATGTTCTAAAAATTTGTCTTCTCAACAACGTAAATAACTCAATGAATGTTGTTGAACTATCAAAATGAAACACGTTATGACTGTCGTGTGTTACTCAATTAGGGTGCAGTTTAAAAAGGTAAAAAGAAAAAAAAAAAAAAAAAAAAGTTGGCAAGCATGGATGCCATTCTTGATTGGTAAATTGAAATACTCGATGAAGGTTAAAAAAACATAGAAGGTAGAGTTTTTTTCGCATAATTTAAATAATGTTTTATTTTATAATTTTAATTGGGTATCAAGTACCAACGAACAAAAAATCTAAATGTTTTAAAGTGCCTACGGAAGTTGTTTAAACAAGTTTTTTAATTAATTACATTTGGAAATCGCTAAAACATTAAAACGAATAGCAACCTTATTTTTTGTAGTAAGTAGTACGTAGAATAAAAATATAATTTTGTCAAATCGATTACGCACTAGATTTAAAATACTGCTGTGGCAAATATTTTGCCAACACTCGTGAAAGTCCAGTATAATATAGTATAGTTGGGAAAAGGCTAGGCAGATGAGATGATGACTCGTGAAAGTCCAGTCATGAACTCATGTTAATTCATAAATCTTGTTAAAACTTCCTAGACACTTTTTTTCTAGTTTATTTGCCGTCGGGCAACAGTTCCATTTTTTTTTACTATCCAACATACCAACACCCCATCCCCGAACGTTTAGGCAGAGAGTGTACCTATAGTAGGTACACCCACATTTCGCCAGTTATGTTTGAGTCCCATGTAATGGGAGGAGAGCCTATTGCCATCATTTTACTGATCGCAACTGACGTCATTCTCATACTGTGTGATTAATAACCCGGAGATAGAAAAACCGCTGTATACAAATCGACAATATCCTACATTACTTTCAAAAGAATTCGTTTATTATTGTCTTCTTTCTAAAAACAAAGAATTGTATTTCCACGCATGACTGTCTCGCACTTGACCGGTTTTCTCTTTCAATATTGAACAAGGAAAACAATAGAGCGCCCATCGAACATTTTTCTTGTCAACAAGATCATTTACATTTCTATACGTTGTTAATTAGCTTGCAATTCGTATTGTGGGCCGATGACCCAGCTTGTCGCATATATTTAAATATTTTACCTACAGTCTGACTGATGCCTACTTTTCTTTTAAGACGGGATTTTTCTTTACTTATCTGTTGTTCTTTTCTTTTTTTTTTTTTTGTTCTTTGTTCCATGTCTACCTTCTATTTGACAAAGTAGGTATTATCATGGCATTTCTAGTCAGACCTTGTTAGTATTACCTGCATTTGTAAAAGTTTATTGTGTTTGTAAATATTGGGTGTGTCACAGTAAAATGTTTTAATGAGTATACTCATTCAAAACTACAAAAAAAAATACGATAAACTAACATAGTTCGTTAAACTATTTGTAATGATTTACATTTCTGAGCGTTTACTTATAACAGTTATTTTGGTTACCTACTGTTAATTATTTATGATTAGTAATCTGTACAGTATCAATGACCGTTTTAAAAATAATCAGGGTGAATCAGTCTTCGCAAACAGGCGCAACTGTAACTATGTTGTTATAGGTATGTGTTATAAAAACTCATCGCTCACTTCCTTAATAAGTAGTTTCTTGTGACAAAGAATTAAAAACTATTGTCACAAGCAATATGACTAATGACAACAACAATAAAGAAAATGAGTGAATGTGTTGTTTATCTATCATTATCTTTTATGGTATGCAAACAAAAAGCATTGGAGTGGTCAAAGCAAACAATTAGTGTACGTTAGACTAAACACACACCTTCTTTTTAGAAGGAGTGTTACTGACGCATATAAATTTTACTCTAATACTTAGTAAAATATTGAACAACACTTTTGATTTAAAGTTAAACTGCTATCGTGAAAGATAACGATTAAAATTAAAATATTAATCCGAGAATATTAGTTCAATATAAAATAGAAACAGACTTTGTAATTGAAAATATAAATTCTTAGGCAAATGGTAAGGTCAGTTTTGAAATCTACCAATCTATTCTGTAAAAATACTCACCATGATAGCGTAGGTGAAGTGAGTTCATGGTTGTTTAGACACCGGTATGATGTACGATACAATATTATATATTATCGTACGCAAAAGTACGATAATTTGCAACCCTCCTCCGAAGTGGGATGAAAAGCCTAGCCTAGCTTACAATAAAACCGGTTAAAGGCGACTTTACTTTCAGCGTAGTGCGTAAAAACTCAATCAAAATGGTAAGGTTACTGTTACTGGTTACTGTTATGGTTTGAAAGCAACTGAAAAAATGATGATTCTCGAATGATTCCCATAATCAAAAACTAAAATAAATAAGTTACTTTTTAATTTGTTTCACATTTCATAACTCTCTAAAATTCCTATCCTATTTCTAGTTTTGCGAACTAGCTACGCATTCCGTGCGGCTCTGGCAGTTTTTGTACGATAATTTCACATCTGGTACGATAATTATGACAGAAATATGTGATGAATATATATACGTCAGAAATGATGATGATGATGATGAACTCTATTACACTACAAACAATATCTACTGTTTATAGTATTGCAGTTTTGTTCTCCTTCTATATCGAAATGATCAAGACAGACGTAAAAGTAGCTACTAAGAATGGTTCTAGAGCACAAGTTCACGAAATGATACCAACAATTTTAAAATTCCAGATGTCAGTCCTACGAGCAATAGCAGTATTCCTTTGCGGGTTCCTGTCGCTAAGGATATGCAGAGCACAGATCATCATGCCGGGATCCTGTCCTGATATGAAGGCTATGGACAACTTTGATGCATCTCGAGTAAGTCCGCAACATATAGAGTGGCATGACATCAAAATTTATTTATTTATTTAACCATTTAAGCACACACATATAAATACAGAAAAGAAGAAAGGAACAGAAAAATTCGTACAAAGGCAATGCTTATTTCTAAAGAAATCTCTTCCAGCATATCTGCAATAGGAAAGTAGATAAAAGAGATACAGACAACGTGTGTAAGAGTAGAAGAGAAACAGAATACATTAATCAAAAACAATTTAAAAAAAAAATATTTTATGGATGGTTATTAAAAAAAAAACAGCAGTTTCCTACAAAAGTGCAATACCTACGCGGTCAAAATGAATGGAACAGCTAATTTGTTTTTTAGAAACCAACGAAAATTTTCAAGACCGTGTTGTCCAGAATCATAATAAGGACTCATATCCTGTTACTATGGATTCAGTATATTATACTGAATCCATAGTAACAGGATATGAGTCCTTATTTACGGCTGATGATTAAATGATCGCTTTTCATCACGTGCGATCGAGGTCAAGAGCATGATCCTTCTGCAAAAAAAAAGGATTTTATCTCTTTGAAGTTGAATATCTGCTTCAAATAGACAATAGGTATATACTGGGTGGCGCAAAAGTACTGGCACTAAAGAAAATACTTTTTTTTTTTTTATATGACATTTTCTGTCATTCTGTTGTTGAAAATTGTGTAGTGAACAAATGTAAAATACACTGAAAATAAACATGGACCGTTTTACTCCCCAAGAACGTGGAATAATTGTGTCAATGTTCTTACGGAATAATTCATCAGTGATAAGAACACAACGTGAATTTCGTCGACGATTTCCCCACCGTCCGGCACCGATTGGTCGCACAATTCGACGCTTTGCCACACGCCTTGAAGCAACTGGCTCAACATTGGATAGACCTAAGTCTGGGAGACCAAGAACAGGCCGTTCAGCTGAAAATATCGATGCTGTGCGCGAAGATGTGGAAGAGTGTCCAGAAACATCAACGAGGCGACGTGCCACGCAATTGGGCATTTCCAGACGGACCCTGCAGCGTATTTTGGTGAAAGACTTAAAGATGTTCCCGTATAAAACTCAAATGACTCATCAGCTGCTGCCTGCTGACCACCGAGCTCGTCTAGATTACTGCCAGCGCGTCATAAACCTCAACCTTGAAGAGGATGATTTTCCTTCAAAATTGGTTATGAGTGACGAAGCGCATTTCCATCTCTCAGGGCATGTCAATAAGCAGAATACTCGGTTCTGGGGCACTGATAATCCGCGCATTATTCAAGAAACACCTCTACACCCACTAAAAGTTACTGTATGGTGTGGCATCTGTGTTGACAGAGTGATCGGACCCTATTTTTTCGAAGACGCTGGAGGCAATGCGATTACTGTCACTGGAGAACGCTACAGAACCATGTTACGTGAGTTTTTGATACCCAGTTTGGACGAATTGGGGCTGGAGCACATCTGGTTTCAACAAGACGGCGCTACGGCACACACAGCGCGCGACACTATGGACTTAGTGAGGGACGCTTTTCCAGGCCGAGTTATCTCTCGTTTTGGCGATTTGCCTTGGCCTGCAAGATCACCCGATCTGACCAGTCCAGACTTCTTTCTTTGGGGTTTTTTGAAATCTCGGGTGTATGTGAACAAGCCACAGACTCTCGCAGCTCTAAAAGAAAACATTCGTCAAGAAATAACGAACATATCGCAGGAAGTGTTACGGCAAGTTATGCAAAATGTCATAAATAGGGCTCAAATGTGTATCAACTCTGGAGGTCACCATTTAAAAGACATCATCTTTAAATCCTAATGGTACGAAATTTAATGGCACAAATATACATTTAAAAAAATCTAAATCTAGTTTTCTAATTTAGAAAAAATTTTATAGCTGAACCAAATAGGGTCTTTACTTTTGCGCCACCCAGACATCATCTTAGTACCTTAATTTCTAGTCATAGTCTTCAGGCCCAGTGCGGGTTGGTAGATGTCACATGTCTTCGAATTTTTGGTTCTAGGACAAGCCTCCCGATAATTTTCTTCACCGTTATCAGAGCTATTTTAATATATTAGCTAAACTAACTAAATCTTTCATTGACTTCAACCATGACCTCCATAATCAAAAAAATGACTTCTTTAATCATGTCTTTGAACTGCTTAACCCTATTCTTTCCAATATTTCAGTACTTGGGCAAATGGTACGAGGCGGAGAAGTATTTCTTCCTATTCGAGTTCGGAGGCAAGTGCATCACAGCCGATTACAGTCTGAAGGATAATGGAGTCGTCGGCGTTGTTAACAAGCAGATCAATGTACTGTAAGTATTTTATTTATATATTGATATGGCACTTCAATGACTTACTCACTAGAACATAGACAAACAAAAATCTCATACAGTTATGTATGGAGGGGAATCATCTTCATATTCTTCAGTTTGGAATATCACACACTCACTACACACCCACACCCACACACCCTACTTTGCTCTCTAATTAATTACTTGTTTTTTATTTTTTATCTTTAATTGTTTTTTATCTTTCATCTCAGCATTATCGGAAAGCACGTTAAGCCGTTGGTCCCGGCTGTCATTTGTGGATCTTTGACAGTTGTTACGGGTCGTCAGAAGCCCGAAAGTCTGACAACCAGTCTTGCCTAGGGGTATCGTATTGCGGTACCCAGATGGATTGTGGAGGTCAGATAGGCAGTCGCTCCATGTAAAATACTGGTATTTAGCTGCATCCGGTTAGACTGGAAGCCGACCGCAACTTAGTTGGGAAAAGGCTAGGCAGATGATTCATTATGGTGATGAAGAAAATAAACGTTTTATTTATTTATTATTATTATTTATTATATTGGGCTTGGAGCTTGGACACGGGTTTTTTTATGACCACTACAACATTTAGTATCAAAAAGTAAATTCAAATTCAGTCTACGTATCTTCTTCTGTACTATAAAGAGAGACAGCAAATTTGTGAGTTTGTATATTATGTAGAACGCCTGAACTGGTGTAGTATTATGAAGTATTAATGCCATCATTATTCCACTGCGAAAACGGGATGGTGCTAGCGGCCTTGTATAGCTCCGTCTCTCTCTGGCACTGGGAAAATGGTGGCATTAAACGTCATAAACAGATTACAGCACCAGAAGCTCCTGTAACACAGGCGTTTCACCTACAACACTAATCAAGTCATTATTTTTTTTAGGAAACCGATCATTTAAATTTCACAGTGCTAATGAGCATTTCAATAACCGTTCTTTGTGTTACTAAAACTTTAATTTGAGTACCTAATGCTTCCTGAACTCCCCAATGAATAAAAATCAACGTTATACAGTTCAATAGATTTACTTGCGTACCTACTCATTGATATTCATGAGGTTTATTTAATTCAAATCAGTAAACTCCTAAACCTGAGTAACACTAGTTTTTTGTTCGATTTTCTTTATTAAGTAATTAGGTAAGTAACTTCACTTTTAGGTAAGTACTTCGCTGTGACCCACAAACTCACACAGCACACTATATACCTACTTATTCCAAAAACACACATTCATGGTTAAATCATTACTTACCGTTAGTTCAGATAAAAACTGATTTCCTCTCTCTTCTGAGCTCTCATTTTGTACCAAATTATCACGTTGTCAGGTTAAAACTTAAAAAAAAAACATTATAAGTAGAAGAATATTATCATGGTTGTACAGCGCGCCCAACTTATCTGTGCAGGCAGCAAAACACAGAACTAAACCGATGTTGTTGCATTTTTCCATGACAAGCAGCGCCACCGTGAAGTGCAAACTTAAACTAGTCATGCTATACAGGGGCCGTATTATGACGTGTTAATACCACCATTTTACAAGTGTGAGTGAGAGAGGGAACTGTACAAAGACCGATAGCACTATCCTTTTTTCACAGTGGAATAATGATGGCATTAATACTTCTTATTACGGCCCCAGTTGTCACTTATTATTTGAGGTCAGTGCATAGCATGACATGTCTTCGCCAATACATCTGTATTAGCCGTCTTGACAATTCCTCGCCATAACTATTTACACTTGCATCTTTCATCGTTTCTTTGATCGTCCTCTATGCTTCTGCTGCTCTCTATGCTTAAAGTACATTCAAATAGCAGACTATGTTCGATAATTTTTTTTAATATTTTAAAAGCACTATTTTTGTTTTATTTCTTACTATACTTTACGTAGTTCAGCAACGTTGTTGGTGTCGTGAAAATAGTTAATAACTACCGATTAACTAATTCGGACGACCTGACTCCGGCCTTGTGTTCGTAAATTGTTACCAGCCAAACAAGTTGCTTGATTTTACAGTAATTATCGTATAAAGTAAGAACTATTTAGTTTGTTACTTCAGTAATTTATATGATTTTATTTTTACTTAGGTCTTCTACCATTCAAATGAAATACTACTTCATTCACCACCACGAAACGATTTTACTTTCCACTTAATTCGAAAACGATATTTTTTTATTCAAGACTGTCATAATTCGTCACATTTTTCACAAATCTCAAGTCCTTAGATACAATGTTATTTACATAGGTACACTTTGTGCACAATGAATATCTCACTGACCGTAAAACCATTGAAATATCTAGTTAGTCGGACATGCCCTCAATGTCCTATGCCTAAGACCTCGAATCTGTCTCTCGTCCCAGATTCCACTCTTCTGTTCTTTTGTATAGCCACAATAACCCTACAGTTAAAGTATCTACGTGTCGGCACACACCTACTTATTTTTGTCCAACTTTTCTGTTATGGTGAATCCGTTATAGTTGGTTTAGTTCTTTCATTTAAACAAAATGAGTTACAATGTAGTAAATCCAATCTTTGTCCTCTCAAATAAGTATCATCAAACTGGTACTAGTCATGCCTTTAGTTGTACACTGTTGATTTTTTGCAACGCTCTTCCATAAAATAACTATTATGATGGATTTATTAGCATGTATTCCCCTATCGTTTCCTATATATGAGGTGGCATTTCCTCTCACAGGTATCACTTATCTACTTCTGCTTTATATATTATAATTTCTAACATCTCTGTTTCCAGGTCAGGAACTCAATCAGAGATCCAAGGGCAGGCGACTCAAGTGAGCAAATCGGACGAGGCGAAGCTGGCCGTATCCTTCCCGTCCCTTCCGGTCAACATTGAGGCTCCCTACTGGGTCATCGAGAGTGATTACGACACGTACTCCGTCGTGTGGAGTTGCTATGAGTTTGGGCTGTTTCATACAGGTTGGTGAAATGACCTGTTTGCTTAGGAAATTCCATTTTTAAACATTTCTTTTCACAATGAGATATTACATTACTACATCTGTAGTTGGGTCTATTCATATATACAAAATATCGCTGTCGCGCTGGGTATTGATACTGGTCCAAAGTGACTAACCAGAAGGCGGACTATCGCAACCGAACACGACAGGGATTTCGCTTATATCTGAATAGGCCCTAAGACACTTTTCACTAGTGGTCACTGTCTACAGACGGATCAGCCGCCATCAAAATTGTTGCTGGGACCTACTAAGAACGATTATTATTTAAGTAATTCACCGATAACTTGATTACCTTTAAACGATGATTGACAATTACAGATTTTTGAAAGACCTGACTTACTGCATTACAAACTCAACCGATTCATACAAAACATAATACTCCTTTTGTTATGAAGCATTTGTTGTTAAATAAATATTTTTCATATTTTTTTTTTTTTTCATTTTTTTTTTGTTGGGTAGTCGTGTAAAAAGCAAATAAAGTAAGTGTATTTTTTCTAATTGCAGTAAATGCATGGATTCTGACGAGAGAAAGACACCCACCGGTGTCGGTGATGGAGAAAGCGTATTCAGTACTAGACAAAAACCATATCAGCAGAGCGTTTCTGATCAGAACGAACCAGCGTGATTGTGAGGAGGCTACTAAGTAATGTATAAGATTAGAGAGAGTTACGTTTACAATGAGGATACAAGAAATAGCATAGTTTTCATCCGGTTAGGGAGAATGGTCAATGGGAAGCCTTTAGAAGGCAAAACTAATGAATAATGTAAAATAGAAAGGCCTATGCGCTGTTACATACTGAATAAGGACGCTCGAAATAACATAGGTTTAATTGATCATCCTCCCTGGATTACCAAAAGGAAGCCTTGAGAAGCCAAAAACAAAACTAATTCATCAAATCTTGTTCTTACGTCCAGTTCAATTTGGATGTAAATTGGAAAACTTTGTGTTAAATATTTTATTTTTCGTTTTTAAGATGCTTAACTGTATATTAAAATTGATTTCGTGATAAGCAGTCATGCATTTATAACTCTTGAAAGAGTGTTTTTAGTGTCCAGTTTCATGACCATACTATCGCTTAGATTAAAAAGCTTATGAAAATGGACACAACTAATGAAAATATGATAATCTTAAATTCCATTGAAGTATTCAAATATTTTATTGTATAAATATTTATTTACTTTTAAAAGTATATTATTGCACCTTCAAGTACATTCATATTTATTATATTTGCATATATATTTTTATTTTAGGTAGGAATGCATATTGTATAAATTATTTCATTGGAATCATGAGTAAATATTCATAGTTATATTGTTCTCATTTATGAGGATTATTTAGATTAAGAATAAAACAAATATTTCACAACAGAAATGTATTATATCCATTATCTACAACTTAAACAAATTAAAGCCTTTACAAAAGTTGCTTACTTGTATTACTAAAATAATAATGCGATTAAAATTATGCGATTCGATAACGACGACGACGAACCTTTCCATCTTACTCCCGATATCTTAAGTTACAAACTCTATACACATAAAGAGCATATCCTTGGGCATAGCCAAGATGTAAACAATGAAGCTTTCTTTTTGGTCATATTGGATAGAAATCTACAAGTACCTAGTACTTGTAGGTTTATGTAATGTACCAACAATCTTAGACTAACACGCAGTATAATAATGCGCTTTTTTAGACAATCTTCAATACACAAAAAACCATGCCTTGATAAAAATCTTGGCTACGCTCATTGACACCACATAGTCGAAAAGCCGTAAACTTTAACGAAGAAGTCGAAATCTTGTACAATCTTGGTAAAGTCGAAAACTTTAACGTTAGTAGAAAAGTCGAGAACTTTTACGATCTTGGTAAAGTTTAACAAACTGTAGGAAGGTCTTAAGTTGGTGTGCTATCATCCGAATGCCAACTTTTCCTGTGTTCACCGGTAGCCTCGTCATAGCTCGGTGGTGGTGGAAGATTGTCACTCTTGGTCTTAGTTGGAGGTTTAGCTGGCACAGCTAGGCGGTCCTCCTCAGCCTCTTCCGGGATAGAATCGCGACGCCTCGGGTCGTATTCAGAGAGAGCCGGCTGGGATATATTGTTCCTCTGCCCTAGTCCTATGAGACCTAGTTTCGGTGCACTTTGGGCTTGCTGCAATATTTAAAAAAAATGTGAAGAGATGGACGACAGTTATAATTCATATTGGTGCTATGCTATCCATATTTCTTTACTTCTTTGTTCGATTGTTGTGGCATCTATGGAAATTAATGGGCCCAAATTACTTTGGCTGTTGTGATTCAAGAGAAAGGATGAACACTGTTATAACACCTTGTTTTCGCGTCTGTATCATTTGTCACGTGAATAGATATTGCAGAAAGAAGTAGACAAAAATTTCCATAACCTCATATGAGAAAACAATTTGATAAAAAGCCTGAAGATGATTTACTACTTAGTACTTACTTACTTATTTATGACTGTGAATACCTATATTTTCTGTACTTTTTTCCTATCTTAAGCTATACTACTTGTAGTATTAATCAGGGTTGTAAATTTTAAATGCTACGTCATAGAAGATAAAGTGGGCAAATAAAGGAATAACAGAGATCATAAGCAAGGTTTCATTCTATTTGCTATTGTATCAGCTATTTAAATAATACCAATACATTTACAGCCTTCACAAATTACGTACTTACAAAAAACTGTTAGTAAAATATTTGCTAAAAATCCCAGAAGAACGAGGTAGTTGTCCTTAGCTTCTATTTTTAAACTTAAGATAATAATAGAAAAAAAACTATCTAAATTCGGGATCTAATACAATACTGCAGTCATTGCTTACCTTATAATGATTAGAAGTCCTATTACTGCTAAGGCTATTATTTGATATGTGCCCTCGCCCATGGTGATGACTGATCTCTATAGCGGAGCGGAGCATGTCAACTTTGGAGGCAGAACCTTCATAGTTACTGCCACGTCTCTGGCTGTTGCTGCCGCTGCGGCTGCGACAATGCTCGTTTATGTCACCTTGGGAGAACTGGAAAAGGATGATTTGAATGTTAGCTGTTGGAAACCGAACTTAATATATCTGAAATCTATTGTGTGAAAATAGAGGAATCGGAAGAAATCCGTAGAGATTAGACCTGAGATCTTAGATCACAAGTTCAACCAACCTCCTCTGATGCCCTGTTTTCCAAGGAAACTGCAAGTGTTTTAAAAATAAAACTTAAAAGTCATAATACCCTCGAGCGTGATCCTCTCGGCAAAGAATGTAGAGAGCCCAATGGATTGAACCGCGTGATCATGTGCAACCGCTCCAGAGATATCATGGTCTCTGCGTCTTTGGTCAATGGTTCCGCATTCAGCTTGTCAGCTTCTCCACTTTCTGTAAGCGGAGTAGTGGATTATTATGAGATATTTGCCGTACCAAAACTTGAACCCTAAATCTGTATATTGAAGATGAAAGACATCTTCAATCTTGTTAAATGTTATTGTTAGAACTTGGAAGAACTAGATGCCAAGAATCAACACGTTAACCTTTTCCGATGACGACGTTGACGTTCAAATGTACCAGAATAATAAAAGTATCAGTAAGGATTTTGTATAACTGTATAACTGTAACAATTATTGTAAGAGCAACTCTACAGTATTTATCATATTTACCTATAGTTTCATTTGCCTCTGGTTCACAAGCATTCTGCATCCCGGTCATGTTAATGTTTTTGAGCCAGAAGTAATGCAGCAGGCCATACAGGACTCCACCGAGGAAGGCGATGAGACCCATGTAGCGGAAAGCTTCTCTAGTGCCAAGTGATGCTATGAGGAGACCACCACCGAAACTGCCACTACCCCTACCTGAAGAGATGGAATAGAACATTAAAAGGAAAAAAATGCATCGAGAGAGACAGCATAGTGTTCAAATTTTAGGCTTGTTTTACCAAAGAGGCGTGTCAAGAAACTTATGGGACGTACTTGTTTCATCATTGAGACAAATTATGAATGAGGAATATGTCTATGACAACTATTTTTGCTTTGTTTATTCATACAGGTCCTAAAGGATTTTCTTACTTCATACTAATTTCTACTTCCAGAAGCATAGCAGTAGGCTTAAGCGATTGTTTTCTCTTGACGTTTGTTATCTGAATTCGAATAGTAGCGAAAATTGTAATTCTTTGTGTGGCTTAGATTTTTCTATATTTGTGCAAGGATGAGATGACGAACGTTTATCTTCCCTCAAACAGCCTTCTGGTTTCTTTATTATTATTCAACATAGTGTAATTTCACATTGTATTTAAAAATCAATATTTGACTGAATAATATCTTCTTAATTTTAAGTAGAAGGGTAAAAGCTCCACAAACAATTATTTTAGATCCGAATGCCTAAATAATTGTTGTCTTTTGCTAGAATACAGCTGCTATACGATAATTTATGTCTTTAAAATCAAGTAACTGACCAAGACTGAAGTGAGCCATTCCAAGCACTCCAATCAACGTAGCTAGTAGACTCTTAGGAGCCAACATCGCGCAGTACGTAGCCGCTGCTACCCACATGAGGTGCACTGATAAAGACTCCATAGCTTCAAACGGGAAACACCACCAGGAATTCCTGAAATTGAGCAGATGGTAAGAAGGGAAGTTAAATAAAAGAATACAGACGTATCACTTTTAGGCAGTTCATAATGTAGTCCAAGCTGATAATAAAATTAACGATGAAAGATTTTCAAATTGATAATTATAGATATTTGGTAACTCGGCAGGTCTAATTTCGGGCCCATAGGTACTTTACGTGCATAAGCCACTATGTCAATTTCTGAATATATATTTTGCCAAAACTGTATTCCACTTTTGATGAATGTATAGACACTGGTAGTCAAAGTTATCCTTCAAGGCTAACATCACTCGCCAATGTTTATCTTAAAACTGAATCCAAAAACAGACACTCGATGTCTTCTTTATCAATTATCAATAAAATCCATTTTCATTCTCTTCATACGTTTCCATTATCTATTATTCAATCCATTGTTCACAGTCTGAGTTATTACAGTACTATATCAGGTAAGTGTTTGCCCTCCCACGCAACATCATTGTGCTCATAAACTTGGCAATGCCGTCGTAAATACATTAATCTTGAAAATGGAGTTTTAATGCCTAAGGACATCTCTGCGGCTTGGGTTAGTTTTTTATTAACTAGATTACTAGATGAACTAGCCTGTACTCATTCCATTTTATTTGTGCTTTCTCACTAAATCACACGCTGAGTGACGGTGAAAGAAAACATCGTGTGGAAACTTGGAATTATAAAAGTTTGATCGCCAAGTGATCAACGCTCTTTCTCTCTCCTTCCTAATTATTTTCTCATACAGGTGAGAAAAGGCCTTTACCCTGTGTAGGACAAGTACATATATTATCTAGTGAGAGGAATACTGTCTACGTTTGAAGTTTTTTTATAAAAGCTACAATTTTTTTTCCTTGATTTTGAGGATGTCATGGATCAAAGGAAACGGGTCATCATGGTGTGTGGGATAGAATAAGAATAAGTTGTACTGAGCATTATTACAATGTTTCCCTGACATAGATTAGACTGCTTCAAGATATTTCCGCGTACGTCATTTTTGCCTTAAACCATTAGCTTTGTAAAAACTTTTTATACTTTTGTTTTTCTTGCAGATTGTAACTAACCCCAAGAACTGTCTATTAAATGGTTGTCGCCACTCCGGTAGGTACTTTATTTTTAGATATTTTCTGTCAATTTGAGCTGTAAATTTACCATCTACATAGATACAATGTATCTAAATGTGTCAGTGCCAGGGTTGCACTTATCAGATGCTGTATATTAGCACTATTGTGTGTAAGACAATAATTGGATGCTTCATATATTTATCTTCACACATAGTGCAAGCATTGTTGTATCATTTCACATCAGTTTCTACGACTACGTAAATTGGATGCGTCAAAAGGTAGAATTTTCATAGTTTATCAAGACTAAGTCTAATATTTACAAGCCCCGTATCATACAAATTGTAAAGAACTATCTAAAAACGATAGTAGCAATGTTATCGCGCTAAAGCTTTACAGGATAATCAGACGCTACAAAGCATAAATTAAACACACATAAACATAAAATGCACGTGTAGACTGCACAGATGGCACAAGTGAACTAACACGGAAGAGACTAAGATACTCACTCGATAAACGAGTAGCCCACGAGTCTGGCGGCGTGGGAGAAGAACGCGACGATGATGACATTCACGTGGCCGATGCGCGCAGTGATGGCATCCGCGCCATAGAGGAACGGGATACTGCTCAGCGTGCCCACGGTCACGGTTATTCCTGGACACACGATCCATTCAATATTATGATCATTACTAAAATTGCTTGCACTGATAATGCTCGACATTGCAACTAGATGTAGAAACATAAATCTATCACACTCACCTAATAAAAAATTTGGAGCTCCCAATTCCTTCAAGTATATAAAGAGATAAGATTCGATAAATCCCCAAAAGTTTCCTAAGGCAAACAGGAAAAATATGAAAACTATTATATGCGGCATTTTGATAATGTTCACTAAATCTCGCAGTAAATTATCGGCGGGTAGTTTGGCTCCAAGAGGCATGACAGCGACGGTTACGGCTGATATTAAAAGCAGCACATCGTACGTATAAAACGCAGCTGAATAGTCAGTGTATCCTGTAATCAACAAACCGATGTAAACATTTAGTAACACGCTATTGACATTAACGATAACAATTACAAGATGCCAACAATATACGTACCAACTTGTTTACTCCTCATATCTATTAACATGCCGGTTATGGGGGAGAATATGGCCATGCCTATGCTAGAAAACAGTCTTTCTCTGCCAAAGTCACCGCCGTATTTTTGGATCATCGTCAAAGCTATAGGATCCATGATTGTGACTCCAGCAGACAACATGATAGTCCCCATGAATCTTAAAAAGAAATAAATGTAGAACGTTTTGTCATCGCTTTCCTTATAATCCGGTGGGCACGTATCGGGGCCGCCTCTCCTGTAATATTCCAATGATAATTTACCTTTAGATAGCCGTATGTGTACCTTTAGATAAATATTAAGTAGTCAGTTTACAAATACATAATATTATAATCAAATAGTAGTGTTAGTAGAAATGCCTGTTGCTACATTACCTGAAGTCACATTTTTGTACCATGCAATCTGCAGATAGTATCTCAAGACGTTGCTTGGAGAGCTTAGTCATGTTATGTAACATAACGAGGCCGCCGCAGCGGAGGTCCTCTTTATCAAGTGCTGTAATGTTTATGCCTTGAGCTATTAACAGTTTTTCCCCAAACCTTGATCTGAAATCTGTTATCTGATCATCTTCGTCCTGTGAAAATTATTTCAGGTAAATTACTGGTTTAGAAACAAATGAATCAATGTAAGTTGTAATTAAGCTTTTTGATTTCTTACCCTTTCCATTTCAATGCCAAGTTGCTCTTTTGGTTCTTCCAAATCATCGTGAACTTCGATCAAAAAGTAAGCTGCATCATTGTAATCTTCGTCATCGGTACCGTTTAAGAAACTGCATGAACAAAAATTATTGACTTCACTTGCAACATCTACATCTCGTTTGACTACAGATTTATATGAAGGTAGATTAGAATAACAAAGCATTATTATTAATTTAAATAAATCATTTTCGACCCTGGCAAAGTAGTATAGTAAAAACTAGAAATATTTCGACAATAAAAAATCGTTTTAGCCTTTGTAATTCCTAATTCTAAAAAAACTGGAGGTTTAACGATAAACTTGATACACAGAGCTGAGAGTTACCAAGAAAGAACCTAATGTTTGTCTGAAACTGAAGCACATTGTTATCACTGTTATTTAATATTATGAGTAACAGCGCCATTTACATGATTACTGCTGCGCATTTAACGGTATTAAACTCTAAGATATAAATAATTATGCTCTGTGACTACGTGAATTTTCATGTAGAAAATTGTTACGAAAACAGGTCATGACTATCAAAGTATTAAAAACTTACCTAGAATTGGATTTTAAGTTTGGCAGTTTGACCGGATGACTAATGTGGAAATCCAAGTCATCTTTGTCATCAGCTGGGTCACTAGATGGGCTCTCTGTGGGTTTCGATAGCAAACAATGGTCTACGCAACGGTCCAGCACAAAGTCTACCGTCTCATCCTCGCCAGGACATTCCCTACTAGGACAAGGACTCCACCAAATCTACAAAGATAAACATATTCATAAGGTCTATCAGCCACAAAAGAGAACACACTGTTCTATATTGTGCAATTACAATGGCGGTCCTTAGAAGTTTAATTTTTCCACCACACCTCAGGATGATAAACCAAAATTATAGGTTCCAAGTGGATGAACCATTATAGCATTCAAGGATAAAGTCCAACGTGCATAAATTTAGCTTAATTCCCTTAACTAATTCAAACAAACAGGATCACAAGACACTACTAGTTAATTCGCCCTGGGGCCGGATGAGAACGATTTGCTCAAATTCTTTGGTGTATACTCTGTTAGTACGTAACAAGGTCTTAAGGGGTCGATTTCGAAACAAGTATATGTACCTCTACACTATTCGTAATCGGGTGCCGCATGACGTAAGCTGATGGCATCATCCCTGGCGTCTCTTGATGAGGTATCAGCAATAACGAGTGGTGGAATGCAGCATTCAGAATCAAAGCAGTGATCACGACTGGCTTGTACTCCCCAAAGCGGTCCACCAGAAATCCTAAAACCATTTAAATCTCCTAAAGATACTGCAAATAGAGTCACGCTATTATTAAACATTCAAACTTACCAGTAATGGGTGGACTTAAAAATGTAGTGAACGGCAACGCTAAATACACAAATGAAATTTCTGGCACAGTCAGTCCTATACTCTGCATGTGTATCGTCAAATATGGCAAGAGAGATGCAGTGGCTCCGTACATTACAAACAGAGTTACTTTCAGCATAACCAAATTCGGGTTGATCCGCAGCCTGACCATCAGCCTCCCAATGCATCCCAACTCCTCGTCACTATCCCCATCCATGGTGGAGTCGTCTTCACTGTTTTTATTCACTTCAACAGACTTCGCCATCTCCGAATCACTCACATTCACATGTTCATAACGAAAGGATGTTTGTTCGTGGGCTATATCTTATCGACTGGCGCTCGATTCGGTAGCAAAGGCTGTCGGTGGTGTGACGATTATTTACATAAGGGTTCTTCACCGAGTTTTACTTTGTGGTTTACATACGTGTGTTCGGAGGCGACGGGAGAGCCAGGGAGGGTCCCGTGCTCCCGAGCGACTGCGACGCGGTCAGCTCTCGGCGGACGTCGCTCGGCACACCAATTTACAAATAATAGCAAATTACCTTCGTTTAAGAAGTGTCACGGCGATTGGTGGGGATGTTGGCTAAATCGGCTCGCGATCCGAAGACCTTGTGGGTAATGGCTGGGGTCGGGGCGCTTGCTCCTTTAGTTCCCGACACGAAGGCGCGCATCGCGAATTAGCGCGAACTTTGCAGCTGCTCGCCATTTGTAAGTAAGTTGACTTTGATTTTATTTTCTATTTCCAGAAAAATGCACAGATGAAATAATAGTCATTAGTGATTTAAAAATTGCACGGTCCTATTGCAGTTGTTATAATGTAGGGCGGAATGGTTTTTATTGTAAAATTATTTATCGTTCATCCACCATTCATACCGATATTTATAAAAACTTTCAAAATTCGTTGCTACGGTTTTCTCAAGAGACAGACATTTTTATGTAAGTTCTTACCTACGTATTTACAGCCCGTGGAAATACATTATGACAAAATAAATTCATACTTTCGGCCCTTTTGACCTTTATGAAGGTCATACTAGTCATAAGCGCATGTAGGCACCTACCTACCTACTTCGTGTCTTACATTAATCTAAATCTCAGCCCGTAATCTAAAGCTATTGTTGGATGTAGTGTTGTTTACCTACTGGGCAACCTAAATACTAATTTAGATTAAATCCTGAAAACTAAATGCACACAAAAAGTAAGTCATCACCAACTGACACGATCAGCATTTCGGCATAGGCATAAACTGGGGGCCTACTCTTTAAGTACTTTCGGATAGCCCCCTAACTTTGTTAACGAAATTAGGGGGCCTTCCGAAAGTAGTTCGAAACTTTGGACTGAACCCTACACCCGATTTATTAACTTTTTTGACGAGCTAAAACACATCAGGATAAGGGACGATAGTTAAATCGTGGTGTCATTCATTTTTAGGTCGGACCGTCGGACCGTAAACGAATCTTATATCCGTCTGTGTCACCGGACATGGAGTAGGCTAGGAATCGCGTTCGGCCGATTTACGGATGTGAGTAGATCTCCAAGTTCGGTTCCTTAGTCGGAATGTATTTATTTGCCAATAAACCAATTACATAGCTCAGCTAGTTTAGCTACTTTATAAACAGTGACAGGAACTTAACAATACCCATCATCAACTTACACAAAACGAATTAAAATCCGCATCACTGAAGCTAATTCCTAATAAAAACTTTATCGGACCACACCGCGAGCTTTTTTCTACCATAAGAAAAAAGAATCACATAAATTGGCCCAGTAATCACGGAGAAATCGGTAAAATAAATGAAAAAAATACTTTTTTTTTTTCATATGGTCGCGGAATTCATCCACTTCAATGATTTGGGTTTTCTTCTTTTCATACATAACGAAAAGATGAAAATATAACAATTTGGTGCAAGAACATTTTCTGTTTTAGGACTACTGCTCTGTCGGACCAGTCGAAATAGTTTTGATTTGCAATCCTTTCTGAATATATTTTAAGCCATCTTTCGGCATTTAGAGTAAGTTTCTGCGTATGTAACAGCGGCATCTGTTGTGGGATAGCAGTACTGCTGGAAATTGTTATAATGTTCAATCTATTCGGAGAAAATACTGCGTGATTTGATTATGTTAGTGATGTTACTTATTTTATACTTTCTCCGTCGGCTATACGTAAGTATACCTACATAATGTAGTGAAATTGTGAAAACTATTAACGTAGATGACTGCTAGAATAATCCTAATAAATTGACTTCATAGCCTCTAATAAGGTTTTTAGGTTTGAGTGACCATCGGAATGTTTTACTAAAATCTAAAAATATAACCAAATCAATTTGCCAGTTGTGTTTCGATTCACGTAATATATTGCGTACTATAAACCATCGCTTGAAACGAAACGTAAGCAAGTTTACAGAAAATACTATTTTTTTTTAATAATTAGACAAAACAGGTAGAATTATAATTCATAATAAGTTCTGTTGTAGTTTTCTAATTAAATTTTGAACGTTTCTACTGCCACCTTTCGATCATAAATGTGAACTAAGTCGAATAACTCTAGAATGTCTATAGTCTACTGCAAATTGTCAACCATAATGCATTGCGCATAAATGGCCGCCATGTTGCTGCCGTCTGAAAGATGTTCGCAACTGTGTGTGTTTACTAATGAATTTTAAGAACTTAGATAGTTAAATTACTGTGTTTGTGAAATTGTGAGTGTACAATGATTTTATATTTCATGTATTATTGTGATTGAAAGGTCTATCAAATGTCTCTGAAGCCAATAAACAGTGAAATTTTCTTTAGATAGTCATTCGGTTCGGACGGCATAATGGCTGACAATCTGATTCAAAAGTCACATAAAACTAGTGAGAAAAACAAGTATAACAACGTTGTTCACCGTACGACGAGTGAATCTCTTCGACTGAACGAGTCGGAGAAGGGGGTGACTCACCCGACAAGTCTGCAAGCCGCCCATAACCCAAGGAAAATATCTTCATTTCAGATCACCAGTGTGACGGTCGGCTCTCGAGTGAGCACTGATGCTGGCGAAGACTCCGCTGACGATCTTGATGAATCTCACACCGACGACATATCGAGAGTGACTGATATTGAGAATGAAACGCCTAGTTATTCCGAGGACACGTTCTCGAAAGATGATGTGTTTTACAACGCGTCGAGTGCATCATTAGGTTGCGCCCCTGTCATCCCAACCAGCTCGCAGTACGGGCTGGCTATCGTCGGCCAGGACAACGCTAACAACCAGATAGGAGGAGCAGTGCCAAATAGTAATAATACAGAAGTGTCTGACATGCATGTCAGCGTTACTAACGCCGGAACTGGCAGCATTATTAATCTCATAGGAAATGCTAAACCCCAAGAAGGTATGAAAGAAATACAAGAACATGTTAGGAATGAACGGTTTAAAGTTGTGAAAATTGAAAGCACTGAGCCTTTCCGTAGGGGTCGATGGATGTGTATGGATTACTTGGATCATACAACACAGCAGAATGCACCTATTACGTTAAACAACAACCTTGATGTGACCGAGACTAATACGCTGCAGGCTCCTGATAGTGGTGTGGTGATTAATGATAGTCAACATGATGAGATGTCTAATGATCTGACCAACAAAGGGCCTAAAGATATGCAAGGTAATGCTCCAACTGTGCAGCAATTAGAACAAACTCTTCAAAAACAATTTCCAATGGCTTCTCCGGGCCAATCTTTGACTCAACCTATAAATGCGGTGCAACAGCAGATGCAGCCTGTTTCTCAGTCAGTATCAGTGCAATCTCCGCCTTTAGAAATACCACAACAAATGCCAAATCCGAATCTGCAGCCAAACCAGCAGCAGGTTGGACAGCAGCACCCTCAGAGCATGACTCACATCACTATGCAGAACGCGCCTCAGAATCACCCGCAGCAGACACAACAACAGCAAGTGCAGCAGATCCCTCAAAGCTTTCCTCAACACCAACTTCAACAAGTCATTGCTCAGTCTCAGGGTATGGCAATGCAACAGATCCCAATGCACCAACAGATGCCGCAGCAAATGCAACAAATGCCAAACCAGCAAATGCAGCAGATGGGTCAACACATGCCTCAAGCGCAAATGACTAACATGCCACAGATGCAGCAACAGATGCCTCAGATGCAGGCTATGCCTAACCAAGGCCAGATTTCTCAAGTAGCCCCACAGCAGCCTCAGATGCAACAGATGCAGATGCAGCAAATACAAGGCCAACCAAATCCTCAAATGCATATGCAACAAGCCCAAATGCCTAATATGGGGCAGACTCACCACATGCAAGGGCAGCAGGCGATGGGAGCTCAACAGGCCCAACTTCAGCATTTGCCAAGCCAAGCCCAGATACAGGCTCTGCAAAATCAACAATTGCCTAATCACATTCAACAGATGCAAATGCCCACTCAACTCACTGGCGCTAATCAACAGATGCCACAGATGCAACCTCAAATGCATCAGATGCCATCGCAGCCCCAGCAGTCAGTTGTGCCTGGCATGCATCCTCAAATGCAACAACAGGGCATGCCGGGAGTGCAGCAGCAATATAACCAAGCGGTTAGTCAGCAGTCTAATGCTCAGTCAATGATTACTGGTAATATGCCATCTTCTCAGCAACAGATGGTTCAACCTCAACATAATGTTCCTCAATACCACACTCAGCAATCACAGATGAGCCAGCAGGGCCAAACTTTGCCACAAGAGGTGCTCACTTCTATTGTTACATCACAGCAAGGTGCAACACTACCTTCAAACCTTCAAACGATGCCTTCTCAACCACAGGGCTCCACATTGCCTGCAAATCTCCAGAGTCTCACTGGTCAGCAGCAGCCAACTACAGTGCACACTATTGCTTCTCAGCAAGGCAATGTGCAGCAAGGAAATATTCAAATGATGACTGCGGCTCCGCAGAATATGCAGATGACTCTAGACGGGAATCAGCCTAGTATGCAGATACCCGCCTCAGATCCTATATTCATGCAGCCAACGAACGTCGGTCAGCAGATGCCTGTCGCGCAACACATGGGGCAGCAGAACCTGTTACCGCAGCAGGTGGGCGGTCAGGGGCAGATGGGCGGCGTGCAGTACGTGCCCAACCAGCCGGTAGCGCAAGTGTCTATGGCGCACCAGAACATTCCGATGTCGATGCAGCCGAGTATGCCGGTCGGTATGGGCGGTGGAGTCCACCCGAACGTGGTGCAGTCCCAGACCAGCATGGGTCTGGGGTACGGGAACGTGGTGCCGGTCATGTCTCAGAGTAGTGTGGCGCCCGTGGAGGCGACCGTGTCGGGGACTAACTCGCCGGTGGTGTCGATGCCGGTGAGTTCTGCTGCGTACGTGGCGAACACGGCGCAGCCGGGCCATGACAGTCAGGGCTTCGGTAGCCCCGTGAGTGCGGTGTCCCATGCGATTAGTGGCGCGGTGATGAGCAGTGTCAATGTGAATGCGTGTGATAGTGGTGCTCCGGATGTGTCCGCGGATGCGCTGCAGGCTGGCGACACAGGCGACGGCAAGGAGGAGGCGCCGGCCGCTCCACCGCCCGAGGATGAAAGGTCAGTTCCTAATATTCACATCAATATTTCAATTCTTTTTTTCATTTCAGCTAATTATTCACGTTTCCTATGAAATTATTAATTCAATTATCCTTAAAGGGCCTTTGTTACTGATACAGTACTTATTATAATTCCTATTATTTTCTGTAAGAAATATCTTATTTAACTTGTGGCTTTTACTAGTTTACAATTGGCTGCACAATGACAAAGTGATCCTGTACCCAGTAAATTAAAATTGTTTACAATTATTGGCTAAACTAAAAGTATAATTCTGAATAAACAAGAAAGACACAGAAATTTTCACTTGTAGAACCTTAGCGGGCATGGTTATTCTGAGGTGTGAACTTTTGAAACACTGTTTGAAGGTTTTGGTTATTCTGAATTTGACAACTGTAACTCGTTAGTCTTTCATCTCTTTCCTGATAATACTGATATTTAAACATAACAAGAACATCAGTTTTAAAAATTATTCAAAATTGTTTCTTTAACGTTCCAGCGAAAGTGATTGTTCAATGTTTTTTGGTTTAAATTTATACTTGAACTGGCTGAAAACAGTTTTTCCTGTATTTCACAAAGGAAATGACTGTAGTTAGGTAATTCAAACTCATTTTGGTAATTATAAAATCTTTAATCTTCATTGAAACCTGTTTGTAATTAAATTCCGCCCTTGGTACACTATTTTAAAATTTTAAGGAGGACATTTTTATTTTTATAATGCTTTGTTACTGGCATTATGTAAGTAAATAGCCATTAGCTAGGGAGGAATACCATTATTTATCAGTACCATTAGCACTCAACTGTGGCTTTTGGTAATGGACGTAACTCAACATTTTTTAATAAACTAAAAAAAAATACTTATAGAACTCACATTGTTCTCTAACACTAATGATTTGACAAGTACTTGCAGATTTTTTTATGCTGTAAACTGTTTTACAGATAGTAGTTATTTATTCAAGTAAATTTTCCTACCTATTTATGTAAAAAATAAACAGTTTTTATTTTTTTATGAACAACCATTAATTTACAAAACTATAAAATGATTCAGATTTATGAAATCATGCTGCAGATCAAAATCAAATGAGTCAACCAATTTAAATTTCGAATCACATTCAGTCATTCAGTAACAGATCTAAATATCAGGCAGCGTATTTCTAAACGCTGGAAGCCGTAAGAATCTTAACTTAGCATCCGCGGATGGCGACAGAACTTGCATACAGCAAGTGGCGAATCCGTATCTATTTGCGAAAATAACTCATCCGTAGACAATGGTGGTTGTTTTCGTTCCTTTAGGTTGGTGCTCGCACCGTCGCCGAGCGGAATCCAACGTCCCTTTGATGCTGTTTATTTGCGCTTCGTCCTGCGACCAGCGACATAAATAGGTGGTTGACACGTACGGTGCATGGTGCGCGCCGGTATGCCGCCGGTGACTCACGCGCAACGCACCCGATCTACTGCCTGGCTAAAAAAGCGACCGTAGTGCGTTCTTTTTCGTCTGGCCTGCGCGACACAATACGTACTCCTTTTTTGCACTAGATTTCTCGCGATCCTTGGTTAGTTTTCGCATTTTTGCAGTCCCGCCGATACCGTGATTGGGGTCACGTACAATTATTATTGCTGGACTCGAAACTCACTCTGTTACTTACTTAAACCGCATTCCTTGAGTAACCCTGAGTTAAACCGCGAATTTATTCGCAACACTAAAGACTTCCTCATGTATTCGTGACACGAAGCCGCAGAGAAGTTGGTATAGGCGCCAGCGCACCTACGTCACTGGCGTCGTGGGTAATCGAGTAGAGGACCGAAGGCCGTGAAACCCGAACCTTACATTCGCTTCTGATCGACTCACATGCACTACCATTTGTGCTTAAAATAGTTCAACTAAGTACTCACTTAATATGACTAAGATCGTTAAGCAGAAGACTGCATAATTAAAAGGGCTTATTGGTGATTGGTCCGAATATACTCGCGCGAAACAAGCGAATCGAAACTTTTAAGACCTATACTATTTAAAACCTATACTACCTCAGCTCAAATTCACTTTTTATCTCGCTCAAACCATATGACCATACTACTGGCGGACTGAGTGAGAGCGAGACGGAGTAGGGTACTGGCGGCTCCAAGCCTCGAATAGTTTAGGTACTTGCTTTTTACGGTGAAAAGAAAACTGCATAATTAAAAGGTAATTAAAATAAAATAAAACATAAGACCTGCTTTATAGGTAGTTCAGTTTTTATGCAAAGTTTCATGATCTAAATTGAAGTATTGTTTAATACATGCGATTTATAGTTCGATTTAGAGGTAATATTGGAAAAAAATATATATAATCGTGTTTTAGTCAAACACAGTACCTAGCATCAATCCTTAACTTTAACATAATTAATTAATTATAATTTTTTCAAAATTAATTCTACAGTATTTTCGACATAACAGAGGATCATGCTAACCAATTTGTGGTTGTATAATATGTATATAGGCCCTAAAATTTTTTTTTTTTCTTGTGGCGATTCGCACGAAGTCAATTTATTTGTAGGCGAATCGATTTTTCGAGTTGTTGACTCGCCTACAAGTATAACCAATAAGCCATTAAAAGTTGTTTCGATTTCATAGACATTGTTGTTTTGTTAGCATACCTAGTACTTAAAAATAGCACTTATGTCAACTCCCGTTATTTTATTGCTTGTAAAGATTCCTCGAGTTTTTTCAATGGCCCATTGTCTAAACGTACTGTTTTTGAACTCCTGTCCATTCACGGAATCATTGTCGTGTGCGGCAGCACCATGGACTGAAAATCAATCACTATTACAGTTTTATAAGACAGTAAAGTAGTTTTGTACAGAAAGAAAATGAAAAATCAAAAGGAATGAAGAAGGAACGCTCGTCAATTTTAGTTTGTTAGGTTCTGTTGGATATATTGTGATGGATCCTAGTTCATCTGAAACAGTTGGACACGATTTTGCCTTTCTACAAGTTTATTGATTAATAAAACACGTAATAGGGCGTAGTAATTCCATTGTTAAATCAGGTCGTAGTATTTATTATCTCAATGTACAAGCGGTTTAATCGCGAGAACTATTGACCCTATTTTAATGGATTTCATTATTTATTCATAATTAGTATATTTATTTGATTCAAACTCCGAGGAACTCTGTAAGGAGTTCCAATGAACATGTTCTATTAATATTTACAGACCATTGAACATCGCGAAAATGCTTTGAAAACTATGTCTTCGCTTTTAAACTTTACACTATAGAAATAACGACTGTTTCAAAATTGTTCACATTTACTTTAGTAGAATGTTGCATGAACACTAATCAACATGTATTAAACAGAGACCAGAACAAAGATCAATTAATTAAATGTTACGTGCAAGCGAAGTAGATTTCTAACCCACTTAATAATGTAACACACTTATCTCGGGTACATTACGTACTTACTAGTGTGACTGTTTCTGATAAGTGATTTAAGTGAAAATGGAACATCTGTATCTGTACTATTGAGGACCATATAACAAGGCCTCAGAATTCCAGACTTATTCGCCTCTGGCTGGATAGAATATTCGCAATAATTGTCGATTCGAGAGAATTTATCCGCGCGTACGTTTTCTACCTCGCGGTACAATCTATTGGCGTGCTTATATTGGTGAAAGTGGATGCACAAAATACCTTCTTGGCTGCGATCTGCGCACTGTACATTGTCAAATAAAACGGCCATTTGTAAAAATATGTGGGCACATTAACAAGTTAGTAATTTATATGGTGCCGAAACGAGTTTGGCGATTTTATGGGTTCTCGAATTTTATTGGTATTACACGGTTTATGTCATGCATGATGATTGGGCCAATATTTTTAAATACCCTGAAGACGATTAAGTATAGTTTTAATTGAACAGTTTTGATATTGATTTCTTAAACCGGTGCTTATGTTGATCTTAACATTTTAGTATCGAAGTTGCGTAGGTGAAATGGCGTCAATGCGTCATCATTTCATTTAAATCAACTGCTGAATCAATTTCACGAATAGGAACGTCATACACACTCGTATGCGTTAACCATGTGCGATAACAATTTGTGGAGTCACCCGATCGCCATAATTTTTCCATTGGTGCAGTATAGATAGATGGGTCGACGCTTCATCAACTACGTCACAGCGGTCGTGTGAAGTGTTACCATTGAATATGCTTTGATAACATGTTCCATATCGTGTAGTTTGTTGTCAAACAAACAGCTGTAGGCCGGCGGTGCGTGACGATGGCGCGCCTCGCAAGGACGTCCACCGTCCAGGGCTTGAAAAAACCCGCCGAAGTCTGCCGATCGACGCGTGCACACCGTCTAAATCGTTTTCATCTCGCGAACAACAAAAAAATAAACATTTTTTGCACAGCATTGAGGAACAACTCGTGGCCCCGATAAAGTGTCTATTACTGCGCAGTATCATGTCGTTATACTAATAACCAGTAGTCTAGCGTTGTAAATAAAGCTTTGTTTATTTTAGGGATGTTACACACAGGGTGTAAGTAAAATGCTAAACATTTTGGGTAATAGAAGCCTCAAGCAGAGACGCTATTTATTTAGTATTGTGTCATGTAGATTGTTTTTATGGGCTTACTGCTTACTCGTCTGATATTAGTCACAAATTCGTCCACGTGTATTGTGTACACGACACCTACAGGCGTAGCATGAGCACCGTTTTGTCGACGGAAGAGTAGACAAAAATGACGTTTCCTATAGACAGTAGACAGAACGAGACGGCAGCAAAATAGAAAGAGTCAACTGCACTTTTTACGAAATTCACTCTTTTACATAATTCGACTCAGAATTCTTTGGTTTATCATAGGATTTATCGGTTGTCAGTTTGATTTTGACAGTAAGGATAGAAAACTTTCTTCCGAAATAGTCTACATCTAAAAAGACCTAGACAAAGATCGTTAGAAATGAAAGACAAAATGACAGATTGTAGAAAGATTTCTATGGTGCATGTCAAAAATGAAGAAACGAACTGTCACTTTGTATAGAAAAATGTCTATTCTTCGTAGAGATAGAAAGCGCCATGCTACGCCTGCTACACGAGCTAAAATTCAAAGCAAAACAGTATGTTAGGTAATATCGAGTGCAATATAAAAACTGTAAGTATCAAACATTTGGTCCTCAATAATCACACTTCAATAAAGTTTGTTGACTGATAATAAACAGTGATAGCAAAACAACTCAACGAACCGTACCAGTGATATGAAAACTATTAACAATTCCAAATATCGATAAGATAATGATTTATTGCAATTAAACTTGTACACACGGCTACACATCAAGCTATACATTTCCAGTTTCTGCTGATCTCGCATTGTATAGGATTCCCGTACATACGGCTACACATCAAGCTATACATTTCCAGTATAAGCTGACCTCGCATTGTACGGGAATCCTATACAATGCGAGATCAGCATAAACTGGAAATGTATAGCTTGATGTGTAGCCGTGTGTACTATACAGCGGCTATAAATTTTAAAGTCGCTTTCACTTGCGATCGGTTTGGTCTTTGTCCAACCGAACATTGTTTACATTATTTTAACGAATTTACTTGTTCTCGTGCATAATTATGATAGTGATCCGCTAAACATAATGGACAGTTTGAATGGTTTCGTGCAAATAATTAAACAAGTCAAGAGGCCGATGGACGGGTGGATCTCACATGCATTCCTCGAATGTTTCCACGCCAGCTAATTAGCGCTGTGACCTCAGATTGAACAAAATAATTAAACAAACGATTACCAGACGATATCGTTTAATAAATCAAACATTCAAGTGTTATAGCGCTAAAAACTCTACAAACTAACCAAGTACGTACACACGGCTACACATCAAGCTATACATTTCCAGTATAAGCTGACCTCGCATTGTACGGAAATCCTAAACAATGCGAGATCAGCGTAAACTGAAAATGTATAGCTTGAGATGTAGCCGTGTGTACATTGATTCAATAACACAAAAACCTATTTATTTAACTCGTTTAATGACGTGATTCTTTTACATAATTAACATCTGTCAACTGTGACAGACAAGCGTGAAAATTACGATCAAACTTATCAAGGTGGTGTTAAAATTCCAATAAATTGATATCTTTGATTGTTTGGTGATAGGTAATTAATTGATTATCGGCAATCCTTTGTTACTGAGGAGTGGACATATCTTACTAATCGAAACTTAGTTAATCAACGAAGATAATGCTTCGATAAATTCGCGACAAGATGCAAGCGCCATACAAAACAAAAATATAGTATATGATGCATTATAAATTTCATCCAGATAGTAACATTTGTAAGATATCTAGTATAAGGCGCATACTTATTTATATTAGGTTCAATAATCTGATAAAATGTGTGACTATTATAAAATATAACCGAGCCATTGGAAATTGCGAGGCGATGCGTGTTGACCTCTGTACCAACACAATATTTCTAATTATAAACCGTTTATCGGTCTTTGTTTTCGAAATGTTATAATAAACTTGACAATGGACGCGGCACTTTAAATACTTTGAACGTTAAATTAAAACTTTAGGCTTGAAGTCCTTCAAGTCATCAGGCTGCTGCTACTTGCCTTACCCAATTCGACTTACTGAACTCTGAACGTCACTTCACTTCGAATTCACTGTCACAGGCAAACTGCTTAGTGTATTATCAGCCTCCCTAGAAGGCGGTTGGCTTTTTTCTTACAATAATAATGTTCTTCAAGTAACAGTCAGGTTTAAAGTTTCCTTCCTATCATGCAATGCTTAGTTGCAAAAATATTATAAAAAGCTTGATCTAAAGCAAACTGTGTCGTAGTTTGTTCGTACCATTCACTGATTCTATTCAGAATTTGTTTAAGAAATAACAAGTGCAATATACTAAGGCTTTATTGCGAAGTGGGAAGCGTTGGAGTTTAGATAAGGTTTGCACGCCGCGTGCGGTTCCAGTTTGCTATCGATACATAAATATATTGCGTTTGATAAAAGCTTCTCGGTTTGTTGACCCACATGGATAGATGTTTCTCCGACACAGCTAGTTACAGAACTTTCCTTGCTCTATAAAACTGTTCAATTTGCTCCTTCTTAAGCATTATTTACTCTATAAGCGAACACGTTTTCTGGTGTTTTGAATGACACATGGCAGAACCTCGTCCGCTTGCAATTGTAATTCAGGCGTCGCTGGAACGAATCGGCGGCCGCCGCCGCTTTCCGGAAACGTCCTCGGAATGGCACATTGCCAGTCTTAATGAATGTGAGTATCATCCTTACAGAATTTATTGCGTTACAATTGCCATAGACTATTTATTTGCGCTTAAAATCAGTTTGACCGAGCTTAAATTATCACGCGAGGTATTTGACTCGTTCTAACCCGTAGCGATGCCCTCTAGTTTCGCATTTGGATCTAATAGACGTGGGAATATATCTACTTAGCCGTTGCATTTTGTAAAGGCATTTGCAATTCAAACGCAACGCTTTATTGGCGGTACGTAGCGGTGCGCCCAATGAAAATTCAAGCAATAAATTGTGTGCAAGGCGGCTAAATTACGTGGTAGTTGTTTGATACGAGGCTGTTATGAATTTATGGTGTATGCGAAGGTGTTCGGGTAGCGTTCGTTCCGCGACAGTACCTGTGTGACCCAGTGGCGCGAGGCTGCATTTGCTTTCGCCAAGTTCATTGGCACCGTCCAATCCCCCGCCCGCGCGCCGGTCAAGCCTAAAAACTGACACGATATTACTCTTCGTAAATAGAAAGTAGTTAGTTTCGCTTTTGACGTATATTTTGGCAAATGAATCGCTGTATGCCGAACGCGTCATGTAACAAATCTATCAGTAATTGAAATCTCCAGACCTCATGTCGTCTAGACAGATGCTGGATCAATATTGCATAACGAAATCAAATAAATGCCTGTAAGATCTCGGAATACTTAATAGGTATTACTTCCTATCTTTCTGTCTAGTCTTTCGTAATCGATCATGAGCTTAACTTACCTACTTATTGATTGGTATTGTGTTATGTTTATTGTTTCATCTCTTGAGCAATAAATGTCTTACCTAATTAAAGAAAGACTTAAAATTATGTGTTAATAAAGATAAAGGTAATTCAAACAAGCGGAGAGTCTGGCATTTATTTAATTAAGTAATGCGTTTTTTTTTATAATTAAATTACTAAACATTGAGTTCTTTGTTATCTAAAATCCTTTTAAAATGCTTTCCCAACTATTGATCAAGGAGAAAAAACTTATTTGAGTATACTTAGACTTACCAGCTCTCGTTAAAACAATAAACTGTTTCGGTACGTCTCTGCAAGTGCACGTTTAGAATTGTGACACAGGCTCACTAGAGGTGACTGAGTAGAAGAAATATTTTTCCATCAACTTGACAATATTTGGAGACTCCAGTCGGTTGCACTTGCATCTCTCTCTGATCACTGCATTTTTGTAATATAAAATTAATCATCATCAGTACACACGGCTACACATCACGCTATACATTTCCAGTATAAGGTGACCTCGCAATGTACGGGTATCGTATACGATGCGAGATCAGCAAAAACTGGTGTATAGCATATATACAATCGGTTGCACTTGCATCTCTCTCTGATCACTGCATTTTTGTAATATAAAATTAATCATCATCAGTACACACGGCTACACATCACGCTATACATTTCCAGTATAAGGTGACCTCGCAATGTACGGATATCGTATACGATGCGAGATCAGCAAAAACTGGTGTATAGCATATATACAAATGTATAGCTTGTAGCCGTGTGTACATTACGGGAAATATTAATTCAACTCATCCCAGAATCACCCATTTCTGGGTATAGGCCTCTTTCTTTTCTGTCCAGTCTTCACGGCCTCGTGCGTCTCTCGTCCAGGGGGCCAAGTCCATAATGATCAGTTTTTGACAGATATGCCATACAAAATCTGTCAAAAACTCATCATTGCGAGACCACTGACACGTTTGTAAATTAGTAGACTTGGCCCCCTGGTGTTTTTTTTTTGCAACTTTGACCTTGTCGGGAGCCCAAGCCCAACGTGCTTTCGTTTCGGACATCTCGGATTTTTTCACAATAGGTACTAGATAAAATCGAAATCGCCAAACGCCAAGAACATATAAAGCAGGTCATGCTCTCATTAGTCCCCAATTCTATCGCGACACTCGCCTAAAGATATGTACCTACCTAATCAATAAATTAATAACGCTCGTGCTCGAGTGAGTACCTAACAGGAAAATCAACAATTTACTTTCCTTGATGATTTGACAGTTCGACTTTTTTTTCCGAGTCCGTAACGGAAAGTAAGCACTCGTTCTATTTTTAACTCTGCAAAGCTATTCACAAATATTCGATACACTTCCGCGCCGAATCGAACATCAATCAATGTTATCAAAAGAGCCCTCTAAACGCTCGCTGTTCAGTGTTCACAAATCTGGAACCCGAAAATTTTTACACCGTCGATGACTAGGGATATCAGGTAGCTGAAAATGTGTCATTTTCGATTCGGAAGCTTGCCGAATAGTTGTGAATAACTTTGCTGATAGATAACCTTACATATTATAAAACAAAGTCCTCCGCCACGTCTGTCTGTCGTCCTGTTCGCGATAAACTCAAAAACTACTGCACCGATTTTCATGCTGTTTTTACCAATGGATAGAGTGGTTCTCTTTAGTATATAATAACCGACATCCAAGCGGGCGAAACCGCGGGCCTCAGCTAGTATATATATATATATATATATATATATATATATATATATATATATATATATATATATATATATATATATACTTACTATACACATTTACCGTTACGCTGAAGCTGCCAGTGTCGATTCATCCTCATTGATAAAATATAATTAAGACAAACGTGTGGCACGTACCGTACGTTTTGTTTGTAATCGAAAAGTAGCACAGTCAATGACAAGTTAGGTTGACACATGTCATAATTTACGTCAACCACGAGCCAAGAACGTTTAGGTTTTGTGAGGTTTTTAAAAGCCACGTGTTCTATCATACCCAATGGTTAATTATTTAATGCTAAGATTCGATTTGCAACAAAAAATAAACTTCGCAAAAAATTTCAAGGTTCTAATTTACAAATTATTTTTTTTTATAAAAAAATCTTGTGCTTCGTTGTCTCAACAATAATGAAGAATGAGAAATCGATTAACTCACTCATAGTACTCAATGTTCGATGTTTCATGACCGGCACACCTTGTTAATCTGAGTTTAGACATGATCCGTGCTTATTTGCAATGAATGAAGATTAACATAACGTGTGTCGCTGTCGGATGCAGCGCGGATGGCGCCCTGGCCTCGTGAATACAAAATGTACATTTTAAATTAATTTTATATGATATGGTTTTCCGTTTTTGACGGGTATGGTATGTTATATTTTACCATGCGAATTTCTAAATTCCTTTTACAAGCTAAACTACTTATCCATTTGAAATTGTAATAACTATCAGTACCTACTAAGAAATTATTATCTATATCAAAATGTTAGTCAATACTTTGGCAAAAATCGCATTGAATTTAGAGGATTTATACCACATACTTTTGCCCTTGACTATACTAAATTATTATACCTACTAAACCGTTGATTGATCGCCTAATTAGTGCTAATTAGGATTTTAATATTCGTAATTGAAACGCTAAACAATTGACTCCGGTAGTTGAAGTAAGGTGAGCTTCGGCGACTTGATGGATGGCATTATGTGTCAGGAAGCCATGATTTATTTAATCACCGCACTCTGTATGGAAATGGATACATTAGAACATAATGTATCAGTCTGGAAGAATATAAATTATTCAATCATTCTGTATTTATGATAGCAGCTGTGCAGCTGAAGTCTCTATTAAAACATGTTTTATAAAGTCGATGTCATACCCTTGAAATAATTTTTATGTTGAAAATAAATCAAGTTTATGAGACAATTTCCAATAGACATAACAACACGCTTTACACTATAACTATTTTTTGCCCGCGACTTCGGCCGCTTGGATGTAGGAAAATATCCCACAGGAACGGGTCTAGGTTATAAACTACCTGTGTGCCAAATTTCATCCAAAACCGCTAAGCAGTTTTTGTGCCAATCCAGAACATACATCCAGACAAGCAGACAAACGAACAAAAATTCTAAAAACTATATTTTCGGCATCAGACTCGTTCCCCACACCTCGTCGCCGTTACTTTTTATCAAAAATGACAACGTACAACGACTTCGTTAAGGCTCGTGCAAACTGACGCGATATCGCAGGCGCGACAGGCAGCGCTACCCTTGTCGCGCCCGCGATATCGCGCCTGTTTGTGGGAGCCTTAAGAAGGCTCTAATTTTAGCCCTAACTTCCAAACGGCAAAGCTATTAAAAGAGTAGCTATGTTTAAAAAAAATAGCCCAGATTTAGACGCAACATTGAATACTTGAACTTCAATTAGTCAATCACGGTACACCCTATAATAAAAATACACCCATCGATTAGCTTCAGGTTCATTTTGCAAACGAGCCTACGCAAGGTCACGGTACCGCACCAGCTCGTACCACGTAAATTTCTTTGCTCTTTACTCAGTTTATTGTCTCGTGTCCCTTTTGATATCGATTTAGTAAAAAGTGGAGGGAGAACTTTTATTGTAATCACAATTTCTATCCATAAATGCACGCTCTAATTCCGTTTGCTAACTACTTAATAGTGACATTTTTAACTATATTCTGGTTAAATTGTAATTATTTCTCTTACCCAAACATGTTTGTAACGATTGCAAAATTTATTCAAATATTTTGTAACGTAGCACAAAACATGTTGCTGGTGACGTCAACAAAGTTTTTTGTAGGAATTTCAATGGGCTTACTGTACAAGTTTGGACTTGATCAGGGGGCAAAGTCCACAAAATTACAAACGCGTCAGTGGTCTCGCAATGATGAGTTTTTGACATGAGGGAATATCTGTCAAAAACTCATCATTGCGAGACCATTGACACGTTTGTAAATTAGTAGACTTGGCCCCCTGATCTGTTGTACTATTTTGTAAAAATATCAGTGTGAAAACTTAAGGGAAGCGAATTAGAAGTGTGCTGCCAATTCCTAGCTTCACCTAAATTGCCACGGTGAGATTTGTACAGATTAAGGGGGATGATGGGGGATGGAGAGGTAACCCGCGAAATTCAAATTTTCTTACGTTTCTATAAATAAATATTTGATACGACAGCAAATCATATTTAGATCCACATAACACTTGATAATGACCTGCAAATAGCAAAAAATGTAAGAAAATTTGAATTTTGCGGACTACCTTAGGGTAGCCGCGCAGCTTTCGCCTTAAACCGGCTGATTATACATAGTCCGGATTTTATTTAACAAGCGACGCGCCAATTATCCACTTGCATATTACCTGATTAATCGGTAAAATGCACATCGTTTAACAGATTAAGATTTCAATTACGATAAGTGCTTCTTCTGATTCTGTCTAATGAATGCGGCACCCAGTTATTTCACTTCCATTCCTGGTTTCAAATTAATTTAATAGTTGTTTCTCACGTGAGCTGAGATATCTACGATCGTACTAAAAATATCGATGTCTGGAATTTTCATCGCGGCAAGAGAATGCGATACGGTCATATGTACCATCATTGACGTTGATGCCTGTTATAAAGCTTGCTGCTCGTAAAATCTTCACCTGCGTGAGTTGTGCAGCTTTCTTTGGCCCATTGGCTGCCATTTTAACTTTTTCATAAATAGAAACTGTGTAATTAAGCACAAGGCGTCTCGATGTCTAGTTTATTTTTGTAATCCCAGTTTAAAATGTGATTTTTTTTCTAGACAGTGTTCAAGGCAGTTGCTTGACCTATATTTCGGTATACGCCAGCATATTTCTGAAGCTTTTTGCAGCTTTCAACTCGTTTATACCGAAGTGACTTGTATGAGCGTGGATTTAAAATTTTATTTGGCTACTGCACTACTTAATTTTATGTTTGTAGGTTCGGATTAACTGGGTTTCGATGTTTTCCAGGAAAATTAAATCAGAAAAATGCTATTGCTATTTCCCAATAATTGAGGATAAGCTTTCGAATATATCAACATTGATTTTCCAATATAATAAATATTATAAATTGATATCGGGTCCTACTTCATTAATCAAATTACATTGTTGACTTAACATTATTATATTGTTTATAACGGGTCGAATAAAAAAAGGTACGCACGACTACACATCAAGTTATACATTTTATACTGAAAATGTATAGCTCCCTGACCCCGCATTGTACGGAAATCCTATACAATGCGAGATCAGCATAGACTGGAAATGTATAGCTTGATGTGTAGCCGTGTGTGTGTACCACCTTCCTTAGGCGTAAATTGATTCATTGGATCTTCTTTATCTATCGATGGCAAAATAACTAGAGATGCAGCGAATAGTTGTTATAGCGAATAGTCGAATACCGATTAATCGCCATTCCCTATGGCGAATAGTCGAATACTCGGCATTATTACTCGACATAAAAAAAGGAATATAAAAAATTGTTTATACTCAAATAATAATTGTATACTTGTACTGTCTGTCTCTTGAACGTATCAACCATTACTGTAATTTAAAAAAATATCTAAAAAAAAAGAGAAAAGAAAACAATGAAGTTAAAGAAATAAACCCATGTGACTTGTGGGCAACCAATATGAATCTATTTCCCATTAAGTAAGCTTGCTTAACTATACTTAGTCACACCAGCAAGCTCTGTTTATTCAGAGGGACTATTTTTAGGCAGGTTTGATTTATGAAACTAGTACTAAGAGTCTCTGAGCTAAACTGCGCACAGACGGACAGACAGACAGACGGACATGGCGAAACTATAAGGGTTCCTTGTTGACTACGAAACCCTAAAAAGCCCCTTGGATCTTGCCCCTAATTGACTAAGTATCTACTCGCCCCCTTGAATATTAAATATACCGCATATCGCCCCCAATTATCAGTACGTTAAAAGTACTTTCAGCAGTCTAAGTTTATAAATATTATACATTAAATATTTGTTCTTAAAACTTCAATCAAAACCTAACAAAAAGTAAAAACTTGCATTAATTCAAGATAGTACTACAATCATTAGTATTATCCCACTAATAAGATTTGGATGAGGCACACAAATAGTTTATATCTAACAAAAAGTACACGTTTAGTTACACTTGGAGATAACTACTAAACTAATTAGCAAATATCGCAAAAGGGATGCGTTTTCCACATTATAATACGAACTTAGAAAGAGAAAGCATTATTATATACGACTCTGTCAACGAGTTACATATTTTAACAAACTTTTTGTTAATTGGACCCATGAAAAAGGCTCCTTTTGTTATAATAGGTAAGCCAGGTATCAAATCACAAGTCTCACGAGTTGGTGAGATTAAAGATAGTTATTAAAGTAATCAAACATGGCGTTATTCATAATGTGTGTATTTTTCTGCCTAACTGTACCTTTTTTGGTTAAAATTTCAAAGGAATTGCCGCATGGTGCGAATCTATACACCAAAATAACTTTTTAAATGTCAATTTTCCACTCGTCCCTTCGTAAGGGGCGAATCACTACACCAAAATAATAAAAAACGGGTTGAGTGGAACATTTTAAGCGAAAGTGGCAAGATCCAAGGGGCGAGCGGAGCCCAAACCTGCCCCTTTTGGACTTTAAATATTAAATTTTTAATAAAAAAGCCTAACTAAACTAAATTCCATGACTGACTTTTTATATTAGTGATAAATTGATAATAATACTGTGTTTTGTTTTTAAAGGTTAATAAAAGTTTAATTATTTTAAAGTCTATAGTTTTTCTGTCCATTAATAGTTTATTTTTATTTAGACAACTATTCGTTGAATGTCGAATAATAGACACTATTATTCGGTATTCGACGAATAACAAAAAAAATGTCGAGTAATACCGAATAATAGCGAGTATTCGCGGCATCTCTAATTTTATTACTTTATTTTTTTTATCACCGGTGCTTTTTCAATAAAACAAAAACACTAACTCTATTGTTCAGTCTAAATACAATATTTCCCCAATTTTATTTATTTTTCAACTGCGCAGTTGTCTAATATTCAGATGCGCGCGCGCAGCCCTCAGTGCGGACAAGGTTGCGCGTGCGCCTAATTACACGACTCGGTTGAAAAAATCAAACATCACACTCGAGATTTTTACGCAGATATTACACATGTTTATAATACTTGTGTTTGTAGCGTAACTAATAATGGCATTACATTCGATAATATCTAATATGACGTGGAGTACGTCTGTTATTTATGCTATTCAACGCTTACAGTCATAAATCAATGGTTGGCGATGAAATCTAGTACTACACTGTGTTCATGTCACTAGAAAGACAAACTACTATCCAACCGGATAGATAGTAAAAACAAAATGGCTACTGGTAAGATATTATATTCTCTTCATCAACTGCGTCGGAGCAAATTAATAGTTTCAAACCTGGAACGCGAATTTAGCCGCACGTAAAGGCTAATTGGAAATGCTATTCAAACATTGATTGCCTCACAAACTTGGAAACTAAGTAACTAAATGTTCACGAAACCGCGATTATAACTTAACTTTTTTTTTACACTGGCGTATTAAAAGCGGTTCGTGCCCATAAATTACAACTTACATCAATGTAAGCTGACATGATGAACATATAAAATCTGGATTTTTTATTTTAAAATCTATTTTTTTTATCCAACTTAGACAAGCTTTGGAAGTTTATTTTCGTCAGTTGCAAGTTGAAACAAAGCCTATCATCAATCAATCTCAATCAATCTGCCTAGCCTTTTCCCAGCTATGTTGGGGTCGGCTTCCAGTCTAACCGGATGCAGCTGAATACCAGTATTTTACATGGAGCGACTGCCTGTCTGACCACCACAACCCAGTAACTGGGTAATACAATATACGATACCCTTTGGTAAGACTGGTTGCCAGATTTTCGGGCTTCTGACGACAGCACAAACTACTTCTGAAACAAAGCCTATCCTCAAGTAAAGTTTTTCTAGAAGATACTGAACCAGGAGCAAATTCTAGTTAAGCAGATGTGATAAAGGAGCTTGTGTTTAACTATCAATTGAAGTAATCAATTTTCTATATCTAGTGTTTATGACGAAACGATAAGTAATCTAAGCTACGCAGTTGTGCCGAATGACTCACAATAGCTGGTAGGTAGCCAGTTAAGCGAAGAACGATCTTACGATAACTGCAGTTAAATTGGTATTATTTACCACTACAATTTTATTGCGTTTTTGACATTACGTAACTTTTAGACGAAACCAAAACTCTAGAAAGAGAAAGTTATAGTCTTGATAAATAATTATGGGATATAAAAATTGAAAGTATAACAAATTGCTTGATGGTTTCAAACTTTGGTTTCTGTGCCTGCAATCAATCACTTCAGTAGTGGCTCAATCTTTTCTTCTGATAATAGACAGCTGTGCTCACTTTTTGTGTGTTAGCTAGTAGGCCCACTCAACACGTTGCGACAATATAACCAGTTACAAGTCTTACAAGCAAAGATCAATCTGTTTGCAATGCAAATTTTGCAAGTACTTGAGGAGCGCTAAGTCAATGCACTCAATGTTACAATGTTTATAAGATAGAATAAAAAAACACACCTTTTGAAGTAATAAAATTCCATTGTATAATTTAAATTTGTTCGCATGCACCTAAAAAATCTTTTTTAACACGGCAATTTAAATTCAGAAAAATACCCAGAATCGCAAGCGTCGTCCGCTTATAAGCTCATTTTAGAAACTCTAAAATGAAATCCAATTTCATGGAAGCGAGGCGCACTTTATTTTTGGAATTCACTTATGTTCAGTGCAATTGAACCAAGTGATTCGCATCTTCGCAGCTTCGAGGTTCGCCTGTATTTCATTTCGCCAGCACGTTGAATCCTAAACAAGTCAGGCGGTTGCACCGCCCAGCACTAAATCATCTGAGGGCATATGGCGAGAGTCTGCGTCAAGTTATTTATTACATTTCTCAGCAAGACCCACAGAGTCGCAAATTTAATATCACAGTGATCAAACGCATTTACGACAACACTAAAACGCTAAGTGCGTTTCCTTTACATGTATAGGGTTAGTTGTAAAATTTGAAATAGCGTTCAAAAAGGTAATACACCAGGCGAAGTAATGTTCAAAGCACATTGACGCAGTGCTACGTGCAATATTTTTTGTTACATACATAAAACGTGACAGTAAACAACGGCTCCTAAATCTAGACATATCGGATATATTTTGTGACTTTGTTTCATCTATCTTGCCTAAAACTCAAATTGTATTATTAAATTAAGTATTTGTATCAGACTCATTGAGCTGACTGTGCTAATGTGTTAAGACTGCGAGTGCGACAAATCGCAAATTGTCATGAAATTTTTACATCACCAACGAAACTTTTTAATTCTATAAATGCAATTGGTGAAATAACTCAAAATTTATATTGCGTACACGTTGATTACATAAACTAGATGTCAAAGCTTACTATAGACAGCCCAATGACAATCAAAAAGAGAAAATGTAGTTTGTTCGGTCAGTGTTGGAGTACCTACTCGGCATCCAGTTTGGCAGATGACAACTTAACAGAGTGATGCGTGACAAGTGACAGATGTCGGTGTTGCCAACGCAGTCAAAATAAGCTGTATGCACGCTATTTATCACATGGTCTTTAATTTTAAGAATTAAGTAATCATTTCATGATTTTACTTGTTTTTGGATTCGTTTCATTGAACAATCGATAAAAAAGCTTATTCTTGTTAGGTCAATACACTGGTCTATTACAAACTTCATACTTATTCCAGACTTTCTTACTACGTGTTCTCACGAGATAAAGAAAAATAGAAAACTACACTCAATAAAAATGTTCATAATTAAAATGAAAGTTTTAATAGACTGCAGCAAGATAAAACTCTAGTTAAACTAGATTGAAAGCTGATCATAACTGAATCATTAGTGTTAATTTTATTTCCATTGAGAATGTGAGAGAGAGGGAGAGAGAAGATAATGATAACGTTCGTGATGGAACAAAAACTACTACGCAGAACTGAAAGGGATTTTTTAATCAGTGTTGTTAATGATCGAGCGTACGCCGCGCCGGCAGTGCGCCCACTGACCTCAACGCGGACGAGATAAAGGCTATTTTAAGCGTCGTCGCGATAATATCAGCATACGTCGAATGTTTTAACAGATACGACATTGGAGGAACGCCGGAAGCCTTTAGGCAGGACCTCTTACAACTAACGTACTTGATAGACTTCCGTTACCTGCTTACATATTTGACAATTCAACTTTTACGACAACGAATCAAGCCTACATTTCAGTGAGCGAAGGAAATCCAGAAAAAAAAATCGACACTTTTCGCATAAAACAAACGTTACAAACTGCAAGTATTAATAATATTCTTGGCAAAAATCCCAAAGAATAGAATACTCCGAACTCGGAAATGTATGAAGTTGTACTCGTAATTCGTGACGTTGGGTGTTATTAACATTCATAACATGCCATAATGTGAAAACATTATATCGCCATAAAAAGCAAAAAGCAATGCATTGATCGAATATCGTTTTGTAAATCGAATACGGTGACATAAAATCGAGATAAACGCGGCGATAAAATCAGCATGTGAATTGTCTATAGTCAGAGGTAACGGCAATCGCCTTCCAAATTGATGGACTACTTTACATACCCAAGTGGGAGGTAAGAATTAAGATCCATAATGCATGTTTGTTTTCAATCGTGAAATGTTTATTTTGCTTAATTACTTCCAGCGAATTTGACTCGATTGAAAGTAACGGTAGGTATGTGTTTACTAATCCTGAGTCATAAGTCTATACAGAGAACGCCTTAATATTAAGAGAATTGTTTACATTCTGTGTGCGTAGAATGTAACGACATTTATCTCATAAAAATCCAATAAATGCCCTGCTAAAGGCTCCGCTTCCAGCCATCGATTCCCATCTTGACCTAAAGGAATTCGCCTCAAACGGGGACACGATTATATCGACATTTCTCGTCAACCTCAAGAGATATAATCAATCATGGTTGCTTTCTTGAATATAAAATGTTGTCAAGACGTTGTAAAATTATACAGCACACTGCGGCAAATGAAAATTACGAGGAGCAATACATCAGTCGGTTCTGCACTTATTGGGACAATGATCTTTAAACAGCTGTTTTATTTATGAAACAGTGCTCGATTGACTGGGAGGCCTCGACCTCAGAGACCGCTTTCATGCCACTAAAAGGATTACCCGTCAGACGGCATCGAGAAAACAGTCTGTGGAATTGGGCTAATCCTCTTTGGGCTGCTATGTCGACGCTACCTCGAGCGGTTGCCCGAAGCACACCTGATTGAACGACCATAAACCTTGGTACGAGATCATAAAGCATAATGTACAAAGGCATGTAATCATAAGTGTCAAATCAATAACTCCTCCACGCGACAGCAGCAGAAAGTTAGGAAGACATGAGATAGTGAGCAAATAACGACTTTAACTGAACGTGATAGGATCATGTTTTGAATTTCACGATTTTCGCGAGACAAGACGGTGAAAGCCCGTCTGCCCTTGCGATCTCTAGCTTCACAAGAACATAATTACACACGTTCAGTAAAACGATTCAATGAATCAGCGACATTAAAAGTCAACTTAATCAATGTTTTTCTAAGAGAATCTCGTAAATTAAGAGTTGTCGCGTTTTAGAACATGATATTCTTCAAATTGACGTTATTAAAGTGGTAAAAAAAGGACATGAATGCTGCAACTGTTTGATTAGAAGAATTTCAGCGATTTTACAACGGATATAATAATTAGCGGCGACGGATGCAATTACCCACCGCAGTGGCTGCATTCCGAATGCACGTCATCTTGCGCTCGCGGAGTAGTCAACTTTATTCCTATTAGAAAGTGGCAAATTTGGTCGTGGGGAGGGGAGGGGTCGTCGAACGTAATTGTTAGTAAGCCTGTCCTTTATTATAAGAACATGTAATGCTTATTTGCATTGTAAATGTTACAGCATCACCACATCAAATTCAATCAAAATAAATCGTCGCAGGATTCGCAGGCTACATCCGATGAGGAACAAATGAAATGAATGAATGATTGATCATAAAACCAAGAACGTACAAGAAATGTTTAGATGCTATTTTAAACCGCATCCGAAGTAAATTGGCAAATTGCTTACTAATGTAGCAATTGAGATCACTGCAAGTATTAATAAATCGCACAATAAAAACTATTTAATAACATGATAAATGACCCATCAATTCGAAATTACTGTGTGTTTCGAATCGGAACAGGAAATTATAGTTGACTTTGAGCCATCAGTAGACAAAAGAATTTTGGTGAGAGCGAATACTCGGAACACGGTTCCAAGAATTCACACTGCTAAAAATAAAGTTTTTGCTAACTGTACTTTTTTGATTCCGAACGATGAGTCATGGATGAATAACCTAGTCCTGAGATGTACTGTAGGTCCAAAATGGAACATCAACAAAAAAGGTTGAAGCACACTTTTTCTGTTTGTTTTATTCGCGTCACCGGATAATATGAGATTGTTGTCCATAATTCCATGTCGATGTTTGTACTTCATAAATGATAAATGATTTTATTTCTGTAAGTAGGTTTGTACAAACCATTTGTAAAGACCATGTAAATTGGTGTCTGAAATGGTCTTTTGAGGAAAGAACCACACAGATTGAGTGGACCTGTCCAGTCAGTGCACGCATTTGTCAGTAATCGTGCAGCTCAACTCCGAATTTAAGAAGCTCAACGGACGGACGGCTTGGATTCTGTTCATTCGAACAAGCTCTGGAATTAAATGTAATTGTTTAAGAACATTGCTCTACACCCTTTTCAGTTGTAGCGCTGCCTGATGCATTATGGCCACAAGTGCGAAACTTAGAGCGAAGGATGCTCGATCAAGTCCTCCTTCAAATGAATATGGATCTTGAAATGTTTGCCATTGAGTAGTAAATTCTTTGTCCCAACACCCATTGACTTTCAGTGCCGCTTTGAAAGTTGCCCATTACATCGAAGTGTTCATTGTTATGCTTGTTTTCAGCAGTTTTATAACGTATTTATGAGTATCTTATTTGAACTGAGGAAGGCTAACGTGGGATTACTTGGTAGATTTCACATTGAGATAGTGTTTACCAACCAGTTATGTATGAAGAAATATAAAGATCGATACAAAGTTATAAATGCATGGTGTTGCTTGTAGAATAATAAATAGGTGGACACATTTATTTGTATTTTATATGTATTTATTGACACGTGTGTGGACATAATTCTCTTTGGCGTGAATGGGTATGACTGTTTTATGTACACAATTGTGGATTGACGGTGATACGTCATTCAAAGCCGAGTTGTACAAAATAAGTAAATGAATATTAATAAATTCGTTCGGTAAGTAATTGATGGGTAATTGATAAATTGTCAGCAAATTATGAATGAAAATTTGTATGCCGATTAGCCGTCTGAGCTTGTAAAGCATCATTTCTGCGGTTTAGATTCCACATGAATAATTATAGTTCTGTAAAATCCGATCCATCCCAGCAATTCAATTGTTGCCTAACTTTATACCTAGGAATGTACTATCTGCAGGAATAATTAAGTATTCTATTCGAGTCACTATTTCACTGGTTGTTTAAGTTGTTTTATTGGCTAAGTGTTGTAATTTTGGAGCAAACAAATTTAAAAACTAAGCATAGGTATATTTTATGAGTTATTTGAAATAAAAACTAAAACCCAGGTTTTAGTTTTTATTACTTTAATTTTAATTCTTTTGGGGTTATAATATATATATTTTTGAAATGTGCTCATTTAGCCCTTTTATTTGATACCCAACATGGTACGATTAAACGATATTTTTTTTTAGTGAAATGAAATGAAATGAAATTGTTTATTCTGTAAATAGGATATTGGAATCACTTTTACACGTCATATTAAAAAGTTGTAAAAATAAGCTAGATGAGGTCGGCGTTTCCTATCTGACTACTCTGAGAAGAAAGGCCGAAACAAACTCAGAGGTCACCGTCTCCTTTAAAGTCCAGACATAATCTTGGTCAGGCCATATGAGGACCATGTAGATAAGAGTCTGAAATGGTCTTTTGAGGAAAGAACCACACAGATTTGAGTGGACCTGTCCAGCCAGTGCAAGCATTTGTCAGTAATAGTGGAGCTCAACTCAGAACTTAAGGAGCTCAACGACTCGACGAACAATACCAAAGAAAGGACATTCGGGTAGGTCGCATAAAGTTCTCAAATTGCCAGACCTTCGCTAAAACTAACAGAACGAAAAATAAATATCCACATAGTCCTCACATTCACAATAAAACAATACTTTACAAGTAATCATCATTAAGTATTATAGTATTATAGTTCCTTACTTTATGTCCTCTAGAGGGCGCCATTTTTAATTTAATGTGACGTCACATAGCCTATAACCAGTGGATCAAGAAGCTTCCAACGATATCTCATTTGTCAAATTGTGATGAGTGATTTAGAAGATAGGAGGGAACAGATGAACATCCATACATACATACCGGTCAAAATCATAACCCTCCTTTTTTTTCCGCCGTAGTCGGGTAAAAAATATAGAGATATCGCATCATTATTATTAACCAGCCATAGGTACGCTACACTTATGTTCTGCATTTCTCTCCATTATGTCTTTTCTGTACTGATGTTATACGAAAATGAGAAATAAACGATATTTCTATAAGAACGATATCTTATTAAAACAATAGTTAAGGCGCTGACAAGAGGCAACTGTTCTAAGTAGGCTTGTCTTAAAACAAAGTATTACCAAAATCTATATAGTTTGTGGGGTAGCGAAAAATTTATGTTAATCTTGAACATATTTCTCAGAACGGGGTTGTTACAAAAGTACGTTTTGAAATGAACGGTAAATAACCTTTCACCTTGAGTTCCAAACTTCCACAATCCAATATTTGTATTATAAAAGTTATTATTAATTTTCAACGTACCTTGGTATTTAATTAAAAACAAGAATGTCTTTTTTGAATGTAGAACTTGGTTGTATTTTCTTTTCCATTACTCAACTCATTATTGAGTAAATAATTTTGCAATAAATTGTGAAAACAAGGGTTGCAGTCAGACAGTGACCGCGGTTTAGCTCTTGTCAGCGTCTTAATAGGATAATTTGTATTTTTTTCGGTTTTGGCTTGTTTTTAAATACCTTAGATAATTAATGCTACTTTTACCACCTTCTCACGATTGTATATCTTCCTTATAGGCTTATAAAAGGCTGGGAATTTTACCGTAACGTTTTATATGGAAGTTTATTGTTGCCATATTTACTTTGACACTCAAGTAAATGAGAATATTTCTGTACCGGCTTGCAGCGGAGATGTTAAAACCCGAGAATGAAGGCTCCGAGATAGACGCGACACGATTCTGGTAGAACAATTTCCATGAAGTTTTCATAGAAATTGTTCTAGAGTCGTCGCGTTAAAGCGAATTGTCTCGTTGGTCCTAACACTAACTAACGTCTGTTTCAACTTGGGAATGTTTATAAGTCTACTCAACTCCGTACGTTTAAAAGCGTTTGTAAAAGTTCTGGTGCCTTGTAAACATGGTCCCATTTAATTTTGGATTAATTAAGCAAGACATAACCTGGGTCTGAAATCTGAACGTTAATTTGCTAATGACGAAGTAATTGGGCGGATTTTATATCTTCCTAATAAATAATTACACCCTTATGTTTTTTTATGGAAGTTTATAGTTGTCATATTTACGTCGACACTCAAGTTAATGAGAATAATTCTGTATAGACTTGCAGCGGAGATGTTAAGGCTCCCGCAGACAGGCGCGACGCAATTCTCGTAGAACAATTTCGATGAAATTTTCATCTTTCGCGTCGCGCCTGTCTTCGGGAGCCTTTAATGCTTACAGGCCGAGCATGAAGCGGATTGTTTCGTTAGCTCTAACACTAAAGTCTCAACTTAGGTAGGTAAGTATTTTATAGCCTTCTCAACTCCGTAACCGTATGTGTAAAAGCTTTTAAATATATTTTTTTCACAGGGGTTCATGTGAAAGTACTAGTGTAGAGTGGCGAGAATTATTGAACTTGTGAAGTTCGTTGCTGTTTATAAATATTTCATATATCATTAGTGCATAAATCATTAAACGCAAATGTTTCTATTATTTTCGATTTTATCTCTCTTTCAGTCTCCGAAACAGGTCTTATGCGAATACAAACTTTCGACATTTTCTCAGCCAATTACTCCGACCCGCTGAAAGAAACTGGTCTTGTATTTGTGCTAACTATCAGACGTTCTAGGTTACTTCAACCATAATGTAGCTTGTTTATGGTGTTAGCTCAGATATCGACGATTTCCCATTGACTATAATTTGTGCATTATTACAAGCTTCTACATTAAAATGCAAATTCGGATTGTTATCTATCTGTCTTTTTATCTTATTTCTAAGAATATTTAGACGATCATATAGCACTTCCTTAATCGTGAATGTGAATATTGCTTTTAAATGCATTGGCAACGGACGACGGACTAATAATTTCAGGCCAAATATGGCATTAATGGGGTAGTTCAAAAGTTAATAAAACAGATAAAACTGTAGGAATGAGAGATATCCAGGCATTGTCTGTTCAGTTTCCACCAGTTCAACAGTAGCCCATTCTCTCAATCTACTTCAACGGCTTTGCGAGGATAAGTAGCTGATACCTTAGTAATTCTCGCTTCTAGTTCAGCTTTAAGAGGAAATAGGGTCGGCCCCCTCTCCATACAAACGCTCTCGCCAGTTTTCTCTCTGGTTTATGACCTTAAAGCAATGATTTTTTATAGTAAAATAAATATCAAATAGTTCTATGCGCCTATGTTTTCCGTTTTGATGACACATTATCTGTAGAAGCACTAGAACCCTCAGAAAATGTTCAAAATTTCCTGTTTAGACCGCTGTCATCAAAGGCCTAATGTACAAATTTGACAACTATTAATGAAAAAAGAAAAACAGGGACACAGTCCTTCTTATTCAATTTATAAAATATCTTTCAAATTGGTCCAATATTGGAGGAAGAAATAGACAAGAGCCGAACCTCGAATTATGACCTTGTATGGAGAAAAGACCGAACCTATTTCCCCTTAAAGTAGTTTTTACGACCACAGCGAAAGAATTTACAAGAAAGTGGTCTCTATATGCCATCCAAACGAGTTATCACTAACCTGTTTCTCTCACCATCCATTGACCTTGACGAGGTCGTCCATGTCTATTCGCACTCATTCGGCAATAAAGCAGTGGCTCAATGAATTAAACCGATTAAAAAGAACCATTGGACGGATGCCAGTCCGCGTCCGTATAAACAGTGCGAATTTAAAGAAAATGTCGTTACGTAACTCCAAGAGATAACAGTTTTGAAGTATTTTGCGGGTTGCGCGTCATCTAGCTCTGATATCATTGTGGCGAATAAAACATAAGCTATTTCGGTATGCTTCGGTAATGAAGGGTTGACTGACCAAACTAGATTCTTTCGTTCTGGGTCCTAATCTAATCTCATACTAAATCTTTTGTCGGTGTCACGATAGCTCAACCGAAGTCTCGGAATCTATTAAAAAGCTTTTAAAATATCATGATAAACTTTAATCGAGAATGTTGTTAGCATTTGCATCTAAGAGTGCCCGTGTAGCACTATAAGCAAATGTATCACCACTCTTCATAATTACAATATTTAAAACATGAAGCCCACCCACAAATATGTTTAGATCCGTATTTTGGTGTAGCACAAAAGGCCGCTTAATATTAATGTTTTGTTTGCAACACTACTTAGATTACAAAGGCACCGTGCTAAACTCGCCAAGTTAGATCTTAGAACTGTACGCACGTACTTTAGTCTCATATTTAGTCGCGGTGCGTCGACCTCCTTACTTAAAGCTAACAAAGAAAGTTCTGGAACAGTCAGCTTCCATTTCTGGAAACAGATACAATTCGCTCGCTACGCCTACGGAAATATTGTTGTAAATCACATCTCGGCTGCGACTGCGACTCATACCATGACTAATTTTATGTATGTGTTGCTAGCTGCGTTTTCAATTTGGAATCCACTAATGGAATTCTGGAACTCATATTGCTCTGCATATTTTAATGAATGAATGCACGGGGAATATGACTCCGCTAAGCTGTGTGAATGGAGTGATTTGATAAATCTGCATTCATTCGCATATCATGTACATATACCGTTTATGGTTCAATAACTCAATCCCTCGATCCCAGTGTGTGAAGGGAGGAACTAGAATACATTTTTGAATTCTATTTATACGAAAGCTGTCACGTGCTTCTAAATAGAATGATCAAGCGGCAATAGAGCGTGGGTTTAGCGCGCACCCATAACCACCCGTTTACATGTGGCATTCATTCAATAGAGACTCCTTACTTCATATTTTGTTGTTCCAATGGATCCATCAGATATCATTGTGCGTTGTGGCACTTCGAAAAGTGAACGTGATGAATCTTAATACACGTCGCCATTCAGGTCTCCGCGGTGTGAATTATCAACGAGTTCAAACAGTGGAAAAGCCGTTCGAGGAGGTTGTTTCACATGTCGTGCCGTGTCTTCGCCATAATTATTGTGTATATTTGTATTGGTTGCCGGAGACAGGTGGCGTCCTGTGCTGTACATTGACTCCGCGACCTTGGCGTCAATCGTTTCAATGGCATGCTATAGCCGTGTTATGGCATGGGCTTAGGGTTTTTTTGTCAAGGCCAACAGCTTTATATTCGCTTGTAACGCTGGAATGGACGGTGGCATTTTGTTCTAGGCAGCTTTTATACGTAATTGACATTCCTAACATTCCTTCTTTTCGTTAAATATAGACATAACGTTTTCCTCGTTAATTATTTTGAATAAACGAAATGAATTTTGTAAATTGTACCTAACTTTCAGTTTTACGAAGCATAGTTTAGACGTGAATATGGAATGGCACTGGGTTTGCCAAACGCATTGTTTTCTTTGTGGACGCTATATACTAGTCGGTAGTACATTAGCATTTTAAGCCACGCGAAATTTTCCTCGTTGGTACCTACCTATATGGCCCCCGCCTCTTTGTAACTGCAGAGCTTTAACAAAGACGTCACGTCGCGCAGTCGTAGTGTTTATTTCAATGCTACATTAAATCCTTAACCGCCACACAATACGTTAAACTTTATCTTATTCCAAAGAAAATAAATGAAACGTCACATTTCGTTATAGTAAACGTCTTTTCAATATCAAATGAAGTTAACTAAGGCTGATAGGCCTGTTGCCCCAATTGGCTGATCACATTATGACGTCACTGGCGTCTGCGCATCGTCTGCCGCCGCTTCCCGGAACGGTTGGCCACAGTGCCTTCCTGCTGCTCACGCCCTCATTATCACTATGAATGAACTCTTGTATAGTTCACTATAACACTTGGACGTCGTATTCATATAAAAAATAAAAACACTTGCCCTTATTGGCTTTCGTTTGCGTGACGTCATCAATGTCTGTTACTTGTCTGTCATTGTCAGCACTACTGCTCTAGTAATGGTTAATAATGATGAATGGATTTCACTCTCAGAGTCATTGAACTGTGATCTAGTTTTGTGTGTGGGCATAAAAATGACAACCGAGTCACAAATGAGAGTCTACAAATGTGCTAGTATTCGTTTTGACCGACTAAAATCTACATGTGTCGGCTTTTTTCTTAGAGTTTGAAATGTTACACTTCTCGTCTCCCGTTCCCCTTCCCCGAAACGAAATGGACAACTTGAAACACTTCATTTGCAATTCTGGCAGTACAATACATTGCGCAAAGATGAATCTCAATCATGCAAATTACTGGTGCATTGTAGGCTTTATATGTATTTTCAAGGTTTCTGACAATAGGCATTATGCTTTGGTTACCACGAAAGGTATGAGGCCACATTTAGTATTCTTCTCCTATCCACTGGCCAGGAAGCGGTATACCGTTTACCTCACATTACGTTAGCTTATTGTGTTCACGCATTCACTCGTGTATTGTTCATCAAGTTATGCTTTGCATTAAAATTGAACTTATATTGACACTTCCAGCGATTTGAATGGATTCAATTCGTAACTTTAGTAGAAAACAACTTTCAAATACACCAAATGACACGTTACATCTTGTTGCTTAGGCAATTTTGATGATTCTAAAGGCTCTTACATACTGGGGCGATTAGTCGCGCGACGTTACGCCGCCGCATTGTTCGCCGTGAAGTTTTCTCAGAAATTGTTTTGTTAAAATTCGCTTCGCGCGACGAATCGCGTCAGTAAGTAAGAGCCTTAATGACCGAACTTTGTGAGCGTCTTTTCTTGGATGGGAACTCCAGTTTTGACAGTGTAGAAACGTTGCTAGTTCATCTGTCTACTTACTTTGATTTGGAAATGACGACAGGAATGTCATTTTACAAATTGCTAGTCCAGACGTCTCGGAAATCAATGTAAAAGACTGGTGTCGCACTGCAGATACCTACCTACGCCGCTTCGGTTACCGGAGAAAGTAACTCGACCTATTTTCGGGATTTTGCTTCCAGACTGAACATGAATAGTCTGCACCTTCTCACTAATTTCAAATTAGTTTCTAGATATCGAATTCGAAATAGAATAGATATCGAAAGCTTATGGAGAATTGAATATGTTCTTGTTGATTTTGTTGTTTTTCAATCAATACTAGCCTTGAATTTTTCTCCTATTAGAAAGACTCGGAGTTGTTACTGCTGAAAGCTGTACATTCTTGATTTGCTGAGGCAAGTCGGCAACGATATTACACTCACCGGTTGTGTTCATAATTCCGAATGAATAGTTTATTACAGTATTAATTTAGAGGCGTACAGAGATCGGATCTTGCCGTCAGCCCGCGGCGATGGGCGCTGTTGTCTTCAATTAACCCAGTTCTGGTTCGACCATTGTGTGCAGTCTGCCCGGTGTCTGCTTTCTTCCACCAGTAATGAGTATAAGTAATGAGAGACTTGCGGAGAAGGCTTTGTTTAGGCGTCATTTGAGAACTGTACACACATGTGCCGTAAGTAATATAACGTTCAATCCTATTGTTACATCATCGAAATTGTGCGCAATTATCTGAACAAATGGACCATTATTTGTTCATTTATCCCGTATAATCTTGAGAGCTCTTACTTAATTTGAATACATTCTAATGCTTCCGAAATCTCTTTTATAAGGCTCATCGTTGTTTCGAAATAAATTCGACTTCTCCCATATTTTATAAGCCCTCGTTATCTTTATCTGAAGTGATTTCTTAAAAAGCGTTTCGTTGAATTCGTTTTACGACGTAACTCTTAATTTAACATGCTATTAAATCATACTTTGTGTCTGCTCACAGATCATCACTCTAAACTCAACTTTATGTTTTGGTTAATAAAACGTATAAATCCAATGTATAAACCTCCCTATATTTCCTTTACTGTTCAATGCTTCATTAACAAAAACGCTAACAGTAAATTCTATTTATGTATGTGTTTTATAAAAACTGTTAACTGCGTACTACTAACAAGCTTTATCAAGAAAACAAGGAAATGATTTATTATGGTGTTAGCGAAGTTCGTATAAGTTTTCAGTTTGCAAACAATACTTTTTAGGACTTCTATCAAGTTGTTTGACGACCTTCGCCTTGTATTTTCCCCCTAAATATGCTCGAACCAAATAAAATTATTTTCAAAGCTTTTTCCTTATAAGTTGAGCAAGTACTTATATTTCTATATAACTAGCAGAAATCTCAATATTGGGGTGTTTCTTCGAGTTTACATTTATTTTGCACTTTTTTCTGTAATTTTATAATTTTGTCTAATTTAAAAGTAAGAGTAGTCGGATATAAATCTATATTGGAGGCAGTGAGGATATGTGTCTAGGGCATTGAAGATACCGCAGTACAAATTGAGAAAAATAGCATCGAAGAAATCTTTTGGGGATGGTAATGACATTATGTTACTGGTAATGAAATTTGTGTTGCTGGTAATGATTTTATGTTCCTGGGAATGACGATAAAAAAGAGAAGCATTTAACAAATCTTTGTTTTTATTGTAGAACCAAAATATATTAAAGTATTAAATTAACATATAATCATTTTTCAGTAACCACCCAAAGTAAATTAAAGTAATTTCTGTCTTTCTTCTTTCTTGCTTTGCCTGTAACGTCTTGAATTTTCTTTCCATTTCGTTCTTTGTAGTTTCTGTTTATTCTTATTCTTTTCTGCAATTGAAGTAATTTTCTTTTCTGCTTTTCTTTTCAAATAGCGTGCTCTTTGTTTTTCTTTTTCAATAGCATATAATCTAGGATCATTTTTGATTTCGGCGTAACGACGTCTTTTGCACAGCCTCTGCTGAACAAAGAAGATTGGAAAAGAAGAGCGCCTTGCACAGCCTCTGCTGAGCAAGGCGCTCTTCTTTTCCTTTCTTCGTTTTCGCCATAAATCTGTGAATAAAATGACCCACTTTCTAGTTTAATGACTTCAAGGCGAATTATGATAACCGAGTACGTAAAAACACAGTCGAACATAGAATCAACCAACCTTCTTTTTTTTGAAGTCGGTTAAAACATAAATTCAACTCATTTTTCATTACCCGCAACAATTCGTCATTACCCACAACATGAAATATCCCGGCAATGACGTTACTGGTAATGACGATTTCAATTGAAACATGTCTGAACTTGTTTAAAATGTTCATGAGGAATAATATTTTCAGTGGAAGTTTTTAAGGTTTAATATTATGTGTAAAACACTGAAATGATGAAAATGCATACATAAATAACTCACCGAGTAATCCTAAATTCCGGTAATGATGTTTTTCTTGACGAAGGCTGCGTAGAAACACTTTTTTCCAATTATATTCACAAAATACACGCGCCCGCCGGACAAGTACTCAAGGTTGACTAAATACCGAAAGGGGGTGCGGGGGGACGCGGCGCTGGATTGCGGGTTATACATATAGCAAAGTGTCAATTTTTAAACTTTTTTGTCCTGTTGCGCGTAATGACAGAAAACAAATGCCAAACGTTTTTAGACTAAAATAATATATTCAGTTTTTTAAATCGGCACTTTATTATGCATAAAATAAGAACAAATATTACTATTATAACACTTACGTACATTAAATTGGTTATTCAGGCACCATTTTTTAATTATATTTGATAAACTAAGAATGTGCGTGATTTGAACGTTGGGGGCGATGACATTTGGTAAATATTTTATAAAATAGAATCAAAATTAAACTACTTATGTTCACAAAGAGGATTTGCCTCTTTTTAAAATTATAATAGGAAGCTAAGTTATGCCTTTTTTCCAAAAAAATTACGGCCTACATTTTTTTATTAGACTTGAACATAGTTTTTCGCTCATTTGAAGAAACACCCATTGACTGAAATAAAATTCGGTGTGAAGTGTTTGCGGTGTAATACAAATACGAGATGAAGTCTCTAATGATTTTCATAACGCTAAAACAAATAATGCCATGTCAGCCGCAGCTACTTTCTCTGAAAAGTTCAATGAACTCAAAGCAATAATTTTGCTACCCAGCATGAATGATAGCTTGGTAATACAATAGATTGTAGTCAATATTGTTAAGATACTTGCAGAAAATCTTGTCCAAGCTTTTGCAGTTTGCACCTTTCTTTTCACGATCGTTGAAGTGAGAAAGCGACCGCACGCTAGACACCGCCCAGACAGCGTAACAGTACGACGTCTGTCGTTACGTTAAATGATCCGTCACATGGTTTTTACCATATACAATGCAATAAATATCTTAGAAGAAGGCTAATTGCCTGTTATATCAATAAGCATTATAACAATTACAAATATTTTGTATCCTTTTACAAACAAGCTGTATAGCTGCCCATGGGCACGTGACTACCCGTATTTTTCTACATAATAATATATACATTTCTTAATATTTAATAAATTTTTCATGTTATTAAATTTTTTATTTTTTGAGTAGCGTTTGTGACCTTGTTTTACATTTTTTGCCATATCTCCGATGTTATTGGCATGGGTTTGGATTCTATTTATGTTAATTTCTAAAAGCTTATGAGTTATTTTATCATCCTCCTAATTTATTTAACCTTTTAGTACTCACTGCAAAGAATCGCTTGTTTTTGAAAAAAAAAAACTCCTTTATAAAATATTCAATAACATGAAAAATATTAAAGATAGACCCCCTTTTAAAGTTATTTTTCATGAATATTCAGAAAAATACGGCGGTCACGTCATGCCCATAGGCGACATTTGGATTTTTTTCCATCTTTTCATATCTGGGTTACCAATAAAAGGAACGTCAAATGGAACAATGCCCTTGGGTGTTCCTTACACATAGCCATTTTCGTGAAATAATTTATTGTTGCCGATTCTGAATTCTTAAAGAAATCTTACCTGTTAGCTATTTCCTCGTTACTTCTTGACGGACAAGTGACCCATTTGGCACACAAGCAAATTTTTGCACAGTTCTTATTATCGTTCCTTCCGTGTCATTCTTTTACGACGCAATTCAAGTTTACAATTAGGTAAATCAAACAACGGTACGAAATTAGGTTCTTCCTGAAGTTCATATCCATCAAAACATTTTTACAGTCCTCTGTTTTAGTTTTAATTAGCCAACAAGTGGTTCTGTCCAGATGATCTATTAATATCTTGCTGTGATGACTTGTAAATGCGCACGCTTGAATCTTCAGTCTGAGAGCTTTGCTAATACTCCTCAGTTTTGGCATGTGACATAAGTGTGCCATCTTAATATTATTACATGCCACTCTATCTTTTATCAAAGCACCAAATTGAGCACGAGCTTACGAGAATCCATAGTCCAAAGAGAAATCTTAATAGCTATGGGAATACTGCCGCTTCTGGGATACGTATATCCCGTATACGTAGGTATATATCTACTACAGTTTCATACGAATATAAACATACAGTAAAACTAAAAATATATTAAAATTAGAATTTTGATGCAATGTAACAACACAGTCGTAATAAAAATTATGATGTACTGTAATATCGGTTGAAATTGGCGGAAGCAGACGTCAGAAAACAGTGTAAGATAGTCGGTGCGAATTGTGGGAATTCACGAAAAAAAATACATGACGGGCACCGCCTCCCGTGACGTGTGGCCTTTCCCACGTCCAGTTGCGTGCCGGCTGAAAAAACTTGGCAACGATACGCGTTCGTTTTATACTATGGCGCTCTGTGTCAGTGGCGTCTGAAAGCGGCGCTAGCGCATCAATGTTAGCTTTATGTTCACACCTGTATTGCTTTTCTCCTTAAGTACTTTTTTTGTTGTTTCGTTGCCATTTTTTGTCGCATTGTTATGTCTGACTTTTGGCGAAAACATTTGCAAGAATTACGCCATCATGTTGTTTTGAGATTTAAATTGATGCTTTCATAGAGTTCAGTGATTGTTCAGACTATTATTAATAGTCACTTATATTTCTTGCTTTTAAAACATTGTATAAGTAATGTATTTGCAAGCACTTCAGTTTCTACAGAAATTTTCTTGATCATTTCATTTTTTACTAGCATTTTGAGGGTAGAAATTCTAGCTGAGTGTGGAGCATATCAAAAGTACATTAGACGCCAGCTGAAGCTTTAATTGGACGCTTGTCATTTGGCACGTAGATTGGTACGATGTCCCCCTTTCGAGTTTTCATGTACAATCATCTTACTTAAATTCAATGCGAATGAATTCTTTGCGAACATGTCATATCATACAATGTCATAATTTCTATAGCTTAGCGTTTTATTTGGCGAAATCTCAGATTTTAGTCGGCCTTTCTTCGTTGTAAATATATCTTCGTTCAAAAACTTATACGTAATCCGATCTATTGCTTGCATTTACAGAGTTGAAATTCGGATGTGAGTCATTACACGAATTCACTTCAATTTACTAATACATTAATTCACTACGATCGATCACCCGCCGTCGGAACTTATAAAAAACATACTCAACTATACTACTAGAGGTTGTAATTACAAGAAGCAAACTTTCAAACACCGCGCCGTCTGTCACTCAGAGTGGTTTTCTATGTTGTAAAATAGCTGGATGTACGGCCGGCCACACACTGGGGACCAATGCGGGCCAACTTCTATGAAAGTCAGTCCATTGCTCCACCCAGACGTACAAGTTCTAACAAAGTCATCAGTAATGGAGCGATGAACATTATTTGTTGGCAATAACCGACCAACATATGAAGCCAAGGCCGTACAAATATTTGCAGCTCAAGCATCAAACCAGTCTTAGCGCATTCGAGACTAGAATTCTACAGTTTATTGGCAAAAAGCTACAGAACTGCAGTAGTACATATTTGACATACTCTCGTACTATACAGCGATTATCTTCACAACTTAATCATTACTAAATTATTAGTTTCTATAAATTAATCAATTAACCACATTGCTACATAGAGAACTAAATACTTGTACAAGTATACGCTGATGCTTGACACCCATCATGTTTATTAGACATTCCTTAGTAAAAATTGTTGTAGCTTTGAAATCTAGGCACTACAATTTACGATTGATCTTTATTGAAAAGTGCACTTCATTAAAAATACTTGAAAGAAGCTTCAAGAATGTCCACCCACGCGGCATTATGTCAGACATTGAGTTTCCTTGTAAACTATCGCTGACCTATAAATAAAAGATTTTTTATTGCTTGACTATGAAACACATAAAATGCATTCCTCTGACATGATAAAATTAATGTGATAGAAACGAAGAAAAAAAAAGCAATTGGTTCATGCTGAGAATCTATTCGGAAAGTGATTAGTACTGAGAAAGCGATCTATCATAATAATACAAAAGCAATAATCATTTTCTCTAATATCAAAAATAGTATCACGAAATCTATAACCTACGTAATGATAAATGCTTACATTCCACACTAGGCGCACATCATGTACTATATTTCGGCGTTTTCTAGGAACTGTTTCGTAAACGATTGGCGTTTAATCAACTGTACCTAAACGCTGTTGCCTAAACTGTATACTCGCAGACTTGCGTGACAAACCGTGATGGGTCGTTCCGATCGCACGTTGTTGCAAAATTTGCTTCCCTGAAATTAGAATTTTATATTAGATGGTTTGGCAACAACGTATGCACTGGAAAGATTCAAAAAAAGATTATCCCTTTGAGATCTCAATAAGCGTTCAGATGATTTGTGCAACCTTGATGCCCATTAACCTGAACATGAAGTGACCCAGTTATTTAACAATTATTACAGACTCGATGCATTTTTCAATTGAATCTGTGGAAGTAAACACGGGCCGCTCTTCAAGAAGGCAAGGGCTTTTGAAACGTCTAGTGCACACTGCTCTTGTGAATTTGTGAGCGGCAAGAAAAATATTTGTTCTATCGTGAAGTTTCATTTGGAAACGGTCACAGATTATGTTACAGATAAACAGACTTAATAAATGCAATGACGTCACGGCACTGCATTTGGTGATATGCATCGCGATATTTGGATAGATAAATTGTGCATTACGAATGATTAGTATTTCGTGCATTAGGAATTATTAGTATTCGATGAGCTTAATATAGGATCGAATCGAGTCTTTTTGTCTAACATGTCAGAATAGACAATCGATGATTTCATCAACGCGTACCTCTGAATTAACATTCCTAATGCGTAATAAATAATCTACGTTTTATCGCCAGTCGTTCACAAATTATGTAATTGGTCAGAAGGTCAATATAATACCCAAGGCCGATCGTGGGTGATATGAAACCTGCTCAAGTGGTCGTTGGTCATGTGGAAGTTCTTGGGGCAATTGGCGGTCCCTTAACGTAGAATTATGTTGTTTAAGGATTAAGGAGGTGATACGGTTCGAAAGATAAGTGCCTCTTTGAAATTACTGCTTCCAAGAATTCACTTCTTGGAAACAACAGAGCTCCAAGGTTAAAGCAAGCCATGCTGAAGTGCTTAATATAATGAACTTCAGTAGAACGTCTAATTTTTCAATTTCACACGAACACAAATAGCCATTTAATTAAGTCTCGAAGTAGCGTAGGAATATCGTTGTATTTGCTGTTTCAATACACCTTCTTGTTGCTATAAAACCAGTTCCCTTAATATTATACTTTCATTCATTCATTCTTCTGCCCTTATCCCAATTTATTTGGGGTCAGACATGTCCCTTTCTTCCATGCTTCTCTATTAGTCATCATCTAGGTAGTCACCCCCTTTCTAGCCATATCACCTTTCACACAGTCCGTCCATCGCTTCTTTGGTCTTCCCCTTACTCTTATAGCCACCGAAATTCATACTCAAAACTTTCTTCACGACATTTACCTCATTTCTTCGGATCACTTGCCCATGACAACCGATTTCCGCACAATTTTTCAGTCACCGGTGCCATTTTCAGGCTTCCTCTTATGTACTCATTTCTTATTCTATCTATTCCTTAAGTTATACTAAAAAAAATTGTTTTGTCTGCTCGTAATGTCAGTTTGAAAGGATACGATATATCGTACTGAACGGAATAACAATAACATAAGCTTGGACAGAATATTCAAGCTTTTGTATGGATACTCTACATCCGATTCCTAAACGAGGACAAAAGTTGAAAACTTTTCTAATAACACTTTAAATTGGAATCGCGGGAACGGATTAACATAAAACAGAAAGTGTTAAAGAACAGATGGCGGAGGGGGCCGAAAGGTTCTGGAGTGACGACCGCGTACCGGAAGACGAAGCGTTGCTTCGAAGGAAGGTCCACAAGGTGGACCGATGATCTGGTGAAGGCCGCAGGAATCCGCTGGATGCGAGAAGCACATAACCGGTTGAAGTGGAGGTGCTTGGGGGAGGCCTATGTCCAGCAGTGGACGTCTTTTGGCTGAAAATGATGATGACGATGCTTAAATCATTTAATCCAGGTTAATAGCTAGCTACACCAGACCCCGGTGCCAATACAAATTGTGCGACGCTACCACAAGCCGGCTAGTTTACCAACATCCGAAATTTCATCCTAGATAAATGTTTAAGCATCTAAAAGCATATTGATTATTCTTGCCTGACCGATAGACATATTAACTGTGGAAATGGCGTTAAGTGCCTTTCAGTCTAGCCTAGGCGCGTCGCTGGGCGTGGGCGAAGCTAATTTTATTATAGTTATTGTAACTAACAACATTACTGGCACCGCTGGTGATAATGTACTATTGATATCACTAGAGTACGGTTCATTCACATTGAGCGCTGTCAGCGAGAGGCTGCGAACATTTATCTGTGTTTATGAAACTTAACGTCATATAAATTGCATCTGTGTTGAGCTGTTTATTAAAAGAATGAGTGAGTATTTTTACTACATACATAACAATCGATGCTTGATTACTAACAGACTCTTCATTAGTTTATCACGAAATAACCAAGCGTTCATTAAAGATTTTAATGTGTTGGAACATTCCTAGACTATATTAACGAGTATTAATGGTATTTAACCGTTCCTTTTTATCTTACTGCTTCATTTCTGGATGTTCTTTCAAAGTTAGTTTAGTTCTATAAGATAAAACATTGCCGTAGTTTTCCTTATTTCGAAGCAAACTGAATGTATTTCGAGCGTGTCAAGATGTTTTTTTACACAATATATAGCATGTATACGATTAAGAAATTCTCTTAAATGGTAAGGAGACGAAACTTGCCACCATATGGTCAACAAGCATGTAGCTAGTCAGTGAGTCACTGAATGAAATTGAAAAGTAAAGAGAAAATGTCATCGACATGACACATGTCTGATTATTCTGATTAATTCACTACGTCGTTGTTATCCATTAATTTAACGACATTGTAGTGTTTACATAGTATGGTGAAATGTTACATGTGTTTCGTTTAGATATCAAAATAGTTAATTAACTATTAACAGAAGTGACGATATTATACATTTATTACAGTCATAAGGATGGACAGAAGTAACTTACGTGTGATATGTTCTACTAACAATGCCGTTGTCAAAATTCAAACGAAGGCAAATGAAAATTTTGTCTCGAAATGAGAATCCCTTATCCGCCCACGTCTAAAGCTCTAGTTAGAAAGACTACTTTGAAAAGCAACCTTGAAGAGCAATCGGTACTTGCTCTGCGAGTAAATCAGGAAAGTTTTGCTCTATTTGCCAAGGTTCGCATAAAAACGGATCCGATTGATATAAAGCCTTCAATTTGTGATAAACTATTTATAGAGCATTGAAAGGTCTGAGAGTATATCCTGAGAATTGCCAATAAATCTAGTTAATACCTTCATTTCGCTTTTACTTTTCTGTCTGGCGTCTATCCTTCCATGTACGTTCGCTTTTTCTTCTGGCATTATTTTGAACTTAGTTGTAGTTTCTTGTATTTATGATTCTTAATAAAATATATATCCGAAATTCCAAACTCATCAACACAACACGTCGCGCGTCGTAACTCCGTAGCCAGTGGTGCTTGTCAGTCTGTTCTATTATGGATAGACCGTCTTGACTTGACATTTCCTGAAATCTAATATTTATAGCCTGAAGCACAATATCCCTATTTAGCTTAATTTCTGCAACAGCAAAACAAAAGTTTGTTTGTATTCAATTTCGAGCTCCGTTAATATCTGTTTCCAATTCTGTTTCATCGCGTCAGCCATGTTGATTGTCACCGCGTTGCCTTTATTCTGTTAAGGTACGATCTAGCTTTGCTTAGAACATTTCACAGGATCGGTGAGCCCAATATAATTTGCACTCGAGCAGTTCACAGGTTCACACAATAGGTCTGTAAAAATTCATCGTAGAGAATTTTCTAACAAAATTAACGTTGCATTCAAATTGACTAAACCGTTATGCTGAATTTTTCGTAAATGCTTGAAAACGAAAGCTTTATAAGCTGATAGAAAATCTGCTTGACGGGTGATTGATTTATACGATTAAAACCAACAAAAAATACTTTATTCTACTAAATTTTACTTTCATATTTTAAGTTGAGTTTTAAAGCGGGTTGGTTGACGGACGCCATTGAGTGCTGAGTCAGGTCAGGTCGCATCAAACGGACAAAGTGTTCGGTATTGTGTCCGTTCAAATGCTCAAAGAGAATTAAGTGTTGCAAACCATTGTACCCTTTACTGCGGTTGCATTGTTGAAAGAAAATTATGAAGACTAGCTTATGCCAGCGGCTTCACCCGTGTGGATGTTGGAAATGATCCCAAGGGAACATTACTACCAGGATAAAAAGTCATAACCTATGTGTTAAATCCAAGTTATGAACTATCTGTGTGCCAAATTTCATCCAAATCCGTTCAGTTTTTGCGTGAAAGAGTTACAATTATCCATGCATCCTCAGTCCTCACAAACTATCGCGATTCTAATATTACTAGCTGCGCCCCGCGGTTTCACCTGCATAAGTCACGATCCCGTGGGAATGTTGGGATAAAAAGGGTCCAGGTAATGGTGGTCTACAGCCATTTGCCAAACAAACAAACTCACTTTCGCATTTATAATAATTAGCACAGATATTAGTTAGGATTGTAGGATTAGAATCCGATGAAGGACTGCTAGATATAATTTTACTGTTTGAAACGAATACACTGCAATTCTGGAAGAAAACTTTAGTAATCAAATGCACAGACCTGTTCTCGGATATCTCGTAAAAGTCATCGAAACTGTTATATAGGGATGACTTGTAACTGGAAGTACCAACGTCTGTGTAACTTCAATACAAGTCATAGCTGAAGTAAATACCAACCACTAACCCGTAACATTGTATCGCAGCATTGACTGGTCTTTGTAAGAATGATGCTAATGCTACATTCAACATAATATTTTTATGTTCACAAAACCGTACTTATTTTATTGTATGTACACATTTATAGTATTTAACTGGTCGGTGTTAATTGGCTGTTTACTTACAACAGTCGCATACAGATGCGTAAAAAACAGCGTTCTAGTATTTTCTTATCCGGTTTTACAACCGCTGGTCTCTGGAATATTAATAAAACTCAGCATTTTCTTATCATTATTGGTATTTTGTGCTAATCGATGCTAAGTATTTACATTACACCGGCTGATTAATCCTATAAGCTGTTAGAAAGATTCTTTTGCGTTAATTTTATGTATCAAAGCAGCGTCAATCTGTCGTTAATCGTCGGTTAACTTGAATTGGATGATTTCCTTAATTAGTTTAATGTAAATTGATAGCTAGTGATTTGTCTCTTTTCACTAAACGTTTTATAAAATCTATCCCGGTTGATCATTCAAATGTTACATGGCACTATCTTAACACAACTAACTTTCGTTTAACTGTGGATTAACCTACAAATGACAGTTGCGCCATTGACACAACCAAGCAGTCTGGTGCGTTTGTCATCGGGCGCTAAGTCTTTTTCCTTAGCCCTAATTCATTTAACACCTGCTACGTATGTTTCGCCTTTATGCAACGTTTCCATGATGTAAATGGAAGATGTCCAATACTGATTCTCCTCTACAGGCATACTCCTGTGTGCTTCTATTTTACGTGTAGTTGTTGAAACCTGAATACACAATTTCCTACACAGATCGAATTCGCCGTGCCGAACAATGGCGCGGCCCGTGCCGAGCTGCCGACAGCCGACAACATCGGCCACAATGCTAAAACGCACTATTCACAACTGACCAACTTTCGGTTTGTTACAGGTACTATGACAGTCTGCGCCGCACACCGAGACCGTGAGTCATCCGCTGATAAATGACGCCCGCTGACGTATCGCAGAAAACATTGACACTATTATCATTCAATATATTAATTTAATTAAAGCAACGTAGAAAGGAAAAGAGGTTAATTGATTAAGCAATTATTTTAATATCAACGCATTCGATACAGATTCGAAACGTATTAAAATTTGTAGCTTTTATACACTTAAAAGAGTCAGATGTCTTTCTGATTGAAATCTCCCATTAGAACGGATTGCTAGCTTGGCTGGCTTTTTTTGTTCCGATCTGGAAATTTAATCTGTTTAGTCCAGCGAGCAATCTGCGTATGTATGTATTTGTAATAGAATACTGTGTCAGTGTCCGAAGGTGACTGATTCTTTTAGGAGTTAATTTACTTCCGTAATGATGATGATGTCATAATGATTTGATGTGAACCGTCAGTTGGGCGATTTTTGTGTCAATTGAAATTGTCTAGCGTCATCGTTCCTACTAAGGTCTCTTTCCTGTCTATTGGTCAAAAAGTATGTCATGTCATGACTTATTACAGTTTTTTATAACGGCCCATTAGCTTTTAGTTGTCCGACTCACTTTGGTCTGATATCTATAGAAATTTGATCTCAATCTAATTTTTGTTAGCTTTTGAAAGAGATCACACTTAAGTGAAGTTCTGAAATACGCCAACAATAAATATTAGAGCAGTAAAAAGCCTCTGTTATTCAGGAAAGTTTTAGAGCCCCTCCTTATTAATATATATGAATGAGTCCCCACGAATGTTCCAAAAAGTGTCGCAGAGACTGGATAAAATCTTTTTGTTAGTCATCCATAATAATACAATATTTATTTCTATACATACCTTTGTGTACCTAAACGAATTTCTGGTGACTCAAATAATATTATACAATAGATTACCAAATATTCGATCTTGTTTTTTTCTCTCCACTTTGTCAGGTAAAGAGATTTTACTAGGAAACGATACTCGTTATACAATTTACCCAGTAGGTACGTGACTTTAAACTGATTTGCAAATCTTTGTAACGCATTCAAAATATAACATATTAGAGCTATGTTTCGCTAAATTGTAATTAGGATTATCGTAAAGCGTCCGCAAACCAGTTGGTTTTGATGGTTATAGGAAACGACGGGTCTGAAGCGTTAATGATTCACGGAATCGGTTTTAATAGGACTTTTTACGGTGAACGTTTTGTGTAGTTTGTAATTTGTGATGATATAGACAAAAAGTAAAACCTGTGATGACTCCGAAGGATTCAAAATAACCGTTTTAAACGGCGTCTGCCTGAAGATCGGAGTTAATGTTAATTTTCGCACCACAAGGAGTGCACAGCTATGAACTGTATATTGGACTAAAAACAAATAAACAGGTTTTGCTTTTATAAAACTACCTTTAATGAACATTTTGTACCCAATAAATTAGGGTTTCTACACAGCGCGAATATTCGCAGTTTTTGTGTCATAACGCCATTCAATAGATCGACCTTTGTTTTTTGTAAATTTTTTCAACACCGACAATGCAACACCTGGCGTTGCAAGGTGCCTGTCTATCGGGTTCGTTGGCCTTTTTGCGTTGTGCAGGAAAAAATATGGATGGCGTTACGAAACATTTATATAGCCTTTTTAGTGCTATCTCGTTATCCTGTGCCCCGCCAAGAGAAGCCATCGTGAGCAGATCGTCCTCAGGGTTTGAAGTCCTACATGGTTTGTTGGCAAGGCTACCACAATTGGTTTTCGATTTAATTTATATTTTTATTTTCTCAACCATTCTACTTGACTTACAACAATCATTTTCTTCTTTTTTTTTTTTTTTACTAATTACCTTATCTTGTGGAGTATTTGACGTATTATCTACGTTAATCACGCAAATTCTAATCTAACGAACACTAGTCACTAATGTAACGTCTCAGTTTGTAACACATAGCGCCATCTAGTGTCGAGTAGCGGTACTAGACGCTTGGTCAGTTTAGTCACTTCAGTTAGACACATTTCTTCCAAGTAGACAATAGCGTTGAATGTTCTCTTCATATTCCACGAAAACCTTAATGATTTGCGATCAATTTCGCCAATCGAATATTTTTATCATGCGTATAAAAATTTTGCGTCACTGTTAACTAATCTGACAATAGGTGGTTTCGTCGGAGTTCTAGTGTGCTAGCATAAAAAAAAAGATACAAAAACTAGCAAATCGTGACGTATTTTTATTAGTTCCATAAGGCCATTCGCAACTGAACATGTTTTACGGCAATACCGATACGAGCCCGGATAGCTCAGTCGGTAGAGCATTGGACTTTTAATCCAAGGGTCCAGGGTTCAAGTCCCTGTTCGGGCGGCTAAATCTTTTGCTTTTATATTTTGTTTATTTCTGTTTTTCTTTTCGTATATAATTAATACATTTAAAAAAATATATATATACTTCTAGCAATGAATGGACTTATTCTATCCGTGGTTTAGACCAGAATTTACTCGGCATTTATAAGTATTTTTGGAAAAGTCCTCACCATGTCCAATATCACAATTAACATAATTTATAAAATGTGTTGGAATTTGAGTAGCAATTACTTAGTATATTTACTTAAAATTAGCTGCAGCCGAATTTGTATGATAACAATAAATATGTAGATGCTACTTTCTTGATCTTATATTTTATGTAAGTTTGTATAGTAACTAATGTACGCAATGCACCTTTCGATGTGCGCAGCATAATTATTATTATTTTACAGATCTTTATTTCTAAAATTATAGAATTTTATTACAGGCGTATAATCAAATATGTATACAGCGCCATCTCTGTGAAACCGTCTAAAATGTTTACGTAGCAGTTTACATAGGAACGAGCTTTGCCAAGTAACTACAGTGGTTACAGTGGTAGCTACTAGATGGCGCTAGAGCGCAATAAAACAATTCATGACAACGCTAACAGAGGGCAGTAGTCGTTCGTTTAGATGACTATATGATATTTTTTACAATCCTACAAGTTATGTCTTCAAAGAGATTTTAAATAAGTAATATTTAATGCAAGAATAGTACTTCAATTTTAGCACACCTACTTAAAATCTGATAAGTAAGTATTTTTAAATCAAAGAGCAGGATAGCCCAAGTAACATCTTATTTCAATAAATAACACCTTTTAATAGGCACTTGTTAATAAGCATATAAACAGTAGGTTACATGAATTATTTGCGTACAACATTCATTTGTTTTAATTATTAGAATTAATTTACGTTAGTTTAATGAGACCGTCGGATCATGCTCGTATTTTTTGTATAACATTTTTTAGACATGGTGGCAAAATATGGAATTATTTTAATGTTCGTAGTTATTTAAAAAAAAAACCGGACGATTGCGAGTCGAAATCGCCCACTAAGGGTTCCGTACCACCGCACAATATTGAACACTGCTTCCGTACCACCGCACAATATTGAACACTGCTTCCGTATTTAAAAAAAATACACAAGTTAAAAAAAAGAAACCTTTCTTGTATGGGGACTTATTTTTTTACTTTTTTTTTTTTTTTTTTTGTTATAGGAATACACAATCTGTGAAAATTTAAACTGTCTACCTATTACAGTTCATGAGATACAGCCCACTAACAGACAGACGGATGGACAGCGGAAGCTTAGTAATAGGAGGGTTCCGATTTGCACCCTTCGGGTACGCAATCCTAAAAAGTGTGTTTTGTGTTTGGCAATTTATTTATGAATAATTATCAACCCCTGGAGATTAAATCGGAGCTGATGAATTCATAAATTACCTATCAACATAATTATAATCAAAAATACAGATACTAAGTATCCGTTTTTTCAGCGGTCCACAAAAAAAAACAATTTTATTATCATTGTTGTGACCTTGCAACCAATGTAAACAATCAAGTTGCTAACAAACCAATTATATAACTTACACAGTTGGTAATTAACGCAGTAATTTGTAATCAACGCTTATGGCTGCAGAATTGGCTAAGATAACCCAGTCTAACCTAGATAATTATTACATTAAATGTTACCTATTAAGACATCAGAACTAACACACGTAATAGTTCTGATGTTATGATAAAAGGCTCCCCGCAGACAGGCGCGACGCGACACTAGCTCAATTTCTATGAAAACTTCATGGAAATTGTTCTACACAAATGGGAGCACAAATAAGTGGTTATTAAGGTACTTAATTAAAACACCATTTTAATAGATTTGTGATTATGTATTACTTAGTGACATGATTTTCAAGTCGATTAACCGGTTTGTTTATAATGTAATCATGAGTTAAGTAATTACTGTGTCAGGTAGGAAATAAATTAATTTAATAATCTACGAGATGTAAATGCATTATTTTTATAGCTTCTGGTTGCTGATGCACTCACACACATGGCACTTTTCCCATTGACAGCGATGCGGACAAATTTTTTGATGCCCAACAGCCCAATGAGCTTTTCCCATTTTGATATATATCTACTTGTACAAATATATATATATATAAAATAAAATTCGACCAAAAGTACGAATTTTATTTTTGTCGTATCTCTCACAGCAATCAAGAATCTCAAGTTTATTTTTGTAGCTCATAAAATTTATTAAAGTTATAAACAATTTATCGAATTGAATATTGTGATTGTGCAAAAGCAAATGTAATGATTTATTGAATAGTGTCAAGATCGCCCATGGTTAACTAACACCTACGATTAGCAATAAACTAAAGATCGTTTAGTGCGAAATTAAACAGGATTTGAACAAAATACGACAATATTTACCTACAGTTAATTTTTCTGCTGAAACATTTATAACTAAGTGTAATATTTGTGCCAGCATTAAAGTATTATAGGTTTATGACAAATCGTAAAAAATAATCTAACGACCAATCATAAAGTTGAGAATTTGTCGCGATAATGTAAATTTTCTAAAATATTAAAATGAAGCCCACTCTTACAAGACTATTCAAATAAAATTATTATTATCACACGTACGAGTGTAAAACATAGTTCCGAAACACGTCTGTGTTATTAATATCGAATCGAATCGTTTCAGCCACAAATAACAAGAAGATGCAAGATGCAAGAAGTGTCAAAAAGAATCGATATTTAAAAAAAATATATCAATATTGACATATCGAAAAAAAAAAATATCGATATACCGGTCAAATAAAAAAAAACATTATGTAGTGTTTTATTCATATAAATACGAAACTAGGAAAAAAAGTATACTTTTACGGTTCTGAATTCCAGCGGTTTTCGTCAGTGGCGACAACGGTGTTGCACAAATAAGTTTTAGATACATTTTCGTTACTTGATATTTTATATGGATACATCGATATATCGAAATAATAAATATCGCCTGAAATTATTGATATATCGAACAAAATATATCGATAACTATATGTATAGAAGTATCGATATTTTTTCTGCAAGCCTAACGAATAGAATTGCACTATAATTTTCATCTCCACTAAAAACAACATGAAATACTCTTTCAGGTATTTTTTTTAACATGCCTACTACAAAAAGAAAGCTAATGTCGAGATTTTTAGAAGCTAGTTTGATAATTTTTATAGTTTTTGTACGTAATTTTTATAGTTTAAGTAATTTTTGTAGTTTTAGTTTCATAATTTTTTAATGTTCTTGTTTTTATAGTTTTTTTTTTACGTATTTTGATAATTTGTATAGTTTTTTATAAGCTAGTCGGTTATCTCACCATTTCGAAATCGTTTTCCCAACACCTATTCACACCACATGGCCAATTGACCTTCGATCTTTAGTTATTTCATAAATATATGGAAATTAGTTAGTATACAAGCTAATATTGTTTAGCTGCGGTAATCCCAAGAAACGTATTGTTTTGTTCGTCTATTTATATTCGTAAAATTAACAATCTAGAGAAACTGTAAAACACTTCGCGCAATGTTTTAGCGTTAAGGCTCCCACAAACAGGCGCGATATCGCGGGCGCAACAGACAGCGCTACCCTTGTCGCGCCAGTTTACACGAGCCTTTATGTTCTATTGTAATTCTACTGGTTTTAAGTACTTATGGTTCATAATTATTTATTTTACGCTTGGTCAAAGTTTTAAGCCCAAAGATCATAATTTCAGCCGAAAGACGTGTCCACTGTTGGACATTAGACTCCCGCCCCAAGCACCTCCACTTCGACCGGTTCTGTGCTTCCCGCATCCAACGGATTCCTGCGGCCTTGAGATAGTAGGTACTTATTGAAAAAGACTACTTTTTTATTGAGACAAAAGTAAGAAGAATCAATATTATGAATTTATTGCTGAAAAAATAAATAAGTACTTACTTGGAGTTTTTTTTTCCTACTTACTTATATATTGATTTATAACATCGACGTATTTTCATGGTATGTATTTTTTTTTTTCGGAATTCACAAATTATTATTGTACTAAACAAATTAACGAAATATACTAAGGTTTTTTTAAATAGGTGTGTTTCAGTATGCACTTTTATAAGTATGCTATTATTTTCAATATCATTTTATAAAGGGTAATACAATAATGCAAGGTTAAAATGATTGCAAGCTTAAAGGCGTTCACTATAGGGTGCAGTTATTGCATAGATACTTAACGATAACAACCATAATTATGTGGTCTCAAATCTGATTATCGACAAGTAATATCAATAGTGGTTTCAATACCACCACACTTGTGTAATCTGAAACAAAGGCTCCCGCAGACATGCAAGACTTGACGGTGCGACGCGACACTGGTAGAACAATTTCCATGAAGTTTTCATATAAATTGTTCTACTAGAGTCGCGTCGCGCCTGCCTGCGGGAGCCTTAAAATGGCTGCCATAATCATAATATTATTTACAAAAACCACTCCGACCGGTTCCCCTGCTACTTTAAGAAACATCAAATGTTGTTAAAAAAAACGTAAACGAGTGATCACAGTTATAAATAGAATTGCGTGGTACCCAACGTGCGAATGAATACCTGGCGATTTTATCGAATTTTGTGCAAAAAAACTATGGTTGTTTGTGTAACAAGATTTAAGTTCCATCGTAACGGATTTCGAATGACTGGGTAAATTATATCGCTGTTTGCACGACTAACAAAAAGTGAGATTACCATCGAAATAACATTACCCATTGTAAAATTCTTAGACTTATTTTTTTGTGTGATAAGAATAAAAATAATTATAGTTTTGTTACTGCGTTGTACACAGTTTTGTTACTGCGGAGGAGCTCGTAGCTAAGTAATAATAGCCGCACGGGTTGATCCATCAAGTTAAGCTACGCTTGCCGGGGTTGGTCCCTGGATGGGTGACCACATTTAGATTGCGTGCCTCGGAAAGCACGTTAAGTCATTGGTCGCGGCTGTCATTCGTGGATCTTTGACAGTCGCTACGGGTCAGCTCAGAAGCCAGAAAGTCTTGACAACTAGTCTTACCAAGGGGTATCGTATTACCCAGTTACTGGGTTGTGGAGGTCAGATAGGCAGTCGCTCCATGTAAAATACTGATATTCAGCTCCATCCGGTTAGACTGGAAACCGACCCCAAAAATAGTTAGGAAAATGCTAAGCACATTGATACTGCGTAGTAAATACTCATCACAGCCACAGACATCAGATCAGGTCGTCACTAGATTTTCATGAAAAACATTATCAAAGTAAAAACGAACTAACATCCAGCTATTTTATTTGTTCTTTTTATTTTTAGCTTCAAGATTAGGTACTTAAATAAATTAGGAACTTTTGGACTAATTTCCAAGTTTTATTATTTACGTATTTCGTAGATTAACACACTCGTGACCAAGTTATTTCATTGTCGTGCTTGTAAATGTAAACAAATTGGTATTTTGATAACATTTGTGTGCCAAGTTAAGAATTTATTCGCAGTATTCATCTCAACCTTCACTATTGTTATCTGCAACTACCTTTGTAGACAAAAAAAACATGTTTTCGACTTTTCGGCCGTAGTCGCCATTTTATAGAGTTATTATGATAATAACCGTAAGCCATTTCTGTTTACATTTTTTTTTTCTTGTTCCGTCAAAACAAGTGGTTTTGCTTAATATTCCCATTTGTAGTCATTTTCTTTGAATACACGGCGAATCAGAATTGAAGTTGAGAATTAATGCGAATATTAATATAAATCAGGCAGGTGTGTTTTAATTATACAATAACTTTGTTTTGTATAAATAAGTTTATTTTTTGCTAATCTCCATAACTGATGTCTGTTTTTAGACACGTATATATCTAATCGTACCTAATGTATTTTCGTCGTTTGGACTAATGCTGTTTTTAATTGGCTGGGCGTGTTGCAAAGCGCTCACTGGAATACAAATTGCTTTAAGCTTTAAACCTAAAAGTCTTCAACCAAAAATATACCTACAGGGAAAAGCTGAACATTTTACACTTTGTCAAAGCGAGAGCTTCAAGTAGTTCAAGGGCGCAACGTAACCCTGACTGTTCCAGAGAACTGAGGGTGAATAATACAGCCCAGTTTCAAGTACTACTCATCGGAAAACCCGTTTCCTCTTCGAGAGTCCAATGTATCGGAAACTATTCCACACAATCAAGTAATTATGGGAAACGTGGAAAAATATACAGCGTCATTATTGTGAATTTTCTCCAATTACTGTCAGCACTTACTACTGCCGTTGATCTCTACGTAATCGACTGCGGACGGACGATGGAAAATTACTCACGTGCCGTATGCTTCGTGGAAACACACGTCGCAATGCGGTATAACTAGTCAATGATAAAAAAAACATGCGGGGTCTTTGGGGACTGCCGATAGACGTGAAAACTAAGCAACAATGCCAATGCGTAACCTCAACGTTATTCAAACAGTAGACGGTAGATGGCGCTAAAAAAAAACAAATCACTCCAAGCGTGACGATGACGCGACTTCCATGATTTTTGTGCACCCGAAAAGTGCTCAAAGCGCCTGAAGAAGTTTTCAGTTAAAAAAAAACCTTTTGAAAAGCTGCCTTTGAAACTACCGTTGCTTATGTAGAATACAAACAGAACATGACTTAAAACCTAGTAGAAATACTCGCCTTCTCTCTCGCCGACAAGTCTAAACAGACTGTAACACATTGTAGTTTATGAGAAACTCCATAATGATAGAAACATCAGCCAAGCCTCAATAATAAGCAGAAAGTGCAAATCTTCAATCCAAACAACAAATGTTTGCTGACCAAGTATTGATACGGGCTATTTCAGTTGTCTTAGTCATAAGGCAAAGGAAAGCTTCGTGCAGCCTGCTAATAAGAATGACGTCAGTAAGGAGTCCGTCAGATGACATCATGAAACTTAATGACGCCTACAAGGAAGGAGAATATATAAATGCCAATGAATTAGTGATGTTTGATAATAATTTGGTAGTATTTTGTCCTTCATTAAACGATTATTGGAGATTCCATTATCGGTCACTCATGAGGCAAGGGAAAGCTTCAGTCGTAACCATTCAAATATGACGTCAGAATCCGGGATCAGTCAGGTGACATCATAAAACCTGATGACGCCTACCAGGAAGGAGAATAAATACCAACGAGTTAAGCACAGATTAAATGCACTTCAGATTTTATTTATATTTACTTATTTTTTTCCTGGTTGGTCCTATAGAACAAAGGATTTAAAGATGTTTATTCCATTAGTAAGAAGTAATCTTTGTTTTTCCTCCTTCCATCTCTTTTTCCTCACTACTAAGGTCTTCTAAAATAAATTTTGCTCGTTTAACAAAATTACTAACTGATATAATTTTGATGTAGGTTTTTGTTTTCATAGCTTCACGATTTCGACCTCATTTTGCTACGAAAACTTTTTTATCTTACAAGGTTGTCTGGTGTAATAGCGTGTCTGCAGTGTCCTCTTAACGATCCAGGATACTTATTCTTTAATGAAGCTTAAAAGGAATATGTTAGAACCATGACTTGCAAATTGAGGAGCTTGTGGTGCCATCTTCATAAAGTAGTCGCCTTGTTTAAGAGGTCCCTCTATGCTCTTAAATCTTAACTGGTATATTTTCTTAATAGCATGGTCTACTTAGTATACGTTTTAGCTTTTAAGTGAAGGATAGCGTTTAAATTTTTTATTTGGTACTATAAAGGCTCATTATACACTAGTCAAAATTTTCTATCAGCCTTGGTTTCGTACCAAAAGCAATTCTATCATGTAGATAATTTTGAAATTATTTAGACTACAATATGTTTGAAACCTCGCCAACCTTATCTTCTTGCATTTTAGCGCAATCTGCTAGAAACTGCAGCTATTTCGTTTTTCCAATTTTGGTGGATAAATAATCCTCTCCGAATATTTCGGAAAAATCTTGTATGAATTTTCCGGAGGAAATGCGCCAAAGGTTCATCATCCATTGCCGTTGCCGCATGAAGTCATTTCAATTTGGTTTATGATGTTTTGTCGACAGGGTATGGCAACAGTGGGTGACATCGCGCATTGTTTACGTTTTCAATTGTTATTTTATTACACGTCGCTTCGATGTGAGTTTGTTTGTTGCAAATCGATTAATTTTATGCGACACTTTCATTGATTATATGTTTTTTTTTTGTTATTTATTTACCATTCAAATTGTCGTGTCGTATGTATTACATTGTTTTAATTTATTATAAATAGACTTTGTTCAGTGGTTAATTTATTCGCATTTGCTATTTATTTATATTCTTGGAAAACCCGTATTGTTTGTTTCTAGTATCGCTTCTAATAGATTGTAATTCGTTCTAGGAACGTCTTTACTTTTCTCACTGAACTCATCTATATCCTGGAAGGCTCTATTTTTTTACTCTGAAACGTTGTTAAAGTAAATATTCTTCAGATTTTATTTACTCTGAACTCATTACTTTTTCATTTTGTTATACCAAACCCTTGAGACGTACTAGAGTCTCGAGACTTTAAGGTGTTCTACGCTAAATATTATTTTAACATCAGAATTTAAATAACGAAGACACTGTATTCCAACGTCAGCTTTCAACAGAATTATATTGTAAACTAGTAATATCCCAAGTAACACAGTCATGGTGAATAAAGTTTGAGTAATGGCAATTCGCAAATGTTTACAGCTATAAGCTACATAACGTGTGAGTAAGTGGCTATTGAAAGAGTCAAATTCTGAATAATATTCTTTTTCGGCCTTTATAACTTTTTAAACTTACTAAAAGTTGTATTAAGTTGGCTTTTTTTTTTAAAGCTTAGTAATAACTTCTATACCGTATATAACACAAATGTTATTAAGCCTAATGCATTACAGATGACTTTAATTTGAAAAAGAGTGCCTGTGATAGCATTTATCTGTATAATAGTATAAGTAGCTGAATATACGTGGTTGTCTAATACTAATATACAAAATTTACTCAGCTTATTGCTTATGAAACCACTATATGCTGTAAAATTGTGTCCTAAGCAGCTGTTTTCTGAATAATGGTGTAGTTAAAAGCTTGATTTTGAATAACCGCTTTTATTTTGCCTTCAAGTCACATAAGGTTCCACGTTTTATCAATTATTCAGCTACTGTATAAAAGTAATTTCTGGGTTCTTTAAGGAGCATACTTCAGTATAATGGAAATAAAGTCATAGTTTATAGCAAACTAACACAGATGGAAGCTGAATTATGTATTCTTATTCCGCAATTACTTGTAAAAGTACAATTTTCAAACAAGTTATACAGAGTTTTTCTGGGTAGACATTGAATTAGGGACGTTAAAACATTGTTTTATTGTTGTTGCGTAATGTTGTACCGCGGGTTTGTTGTGAACAGTCTGGTTAAAAATGGAAAATAAATCATGGAAATCTAGGAGAAGAACTGGAGGAATTCGTCGTAAATGTATGAAAGAGTATATGAAGTTAAAAAATACAGTTTTAGAAACAAATACGAATGCACAAACGAATCAAATATGTACTGAGAACAAGCTTAGTTATATGTTGAGTCAAGTCCGAACAGATCCAGTTGAAGAGAGTTCCGTACCTTCAAATAATATCGATATAGATGTTGAAGCGAGTTCCGTACCTTTGAATAATATCGATATAGATTTTGAAGAGAGTTCCGTACCTTCAAATAATGTCGATAGAGATTTTGTACGGAATTCAGACGACAATGGTTCCGCATCTAGTGAGGAGGAATCAGATGTGAATTACATTGAATTTAAAAATATAACTTTTTGCTGTAAAATTAAAGAATGGGCACTTAGTAAAAATATTTCACAAGTCGCACTGAAAGAATTGATGGCAATTGTCAATGAAAGGATTCCCGGAATCTTACCGACAGATCCTAGAACCCTACTACAAACTCCCCGAAATATCACTTTAAAAACAATTGAAGGTGGAGAGTACTGGCATAACGGTCTCACTGCACCATTAAAAAATATTTTTAGTGCTTTGGAGGAAGTACCAGATATTGTATATTTAAATCTAAATTTCGATGGTTTACCAATATTCAAAAGTACAAAAAAAGAATTTTGGCCAATACTGTGTAATTTATATGGAAAACCGGATATAGAACCTTTTATTGTGGGAATTTATTATGGATCTGGAAAACCTAAAAACTTAAATGAATATTTAGAAGATTTTGTTACTGAAATTGACTATATTCTTAAGAATGGAATTCATATATCCAAAGAAAGTACAACACACACAATAAGTATAAAAATAAGATGCTTCATTTGTGACTCTCCAGCAAGAGCATTTATTAAAGGTATTGTAGTTTAATTTATTTTTAACCATTTCAATAAGTAGTAACCAACCATCTAACTAGCTGACATTTAGATATTTTTCGAAACAGAGTGGCCTGCTTTAAAACCTTTTCAAATATCGATTTAAGATATTTAATATCATAAATATAGCGCTTCCTATTAAATGGTTTTTATTTATGTAAGTCAATGTATTTTTTTTTCAGGGGTTTGCAATTTTAATGCCAAGCACGGTTGTCTTAAATGCACAACAATAGGAGAATACTCCCATCGATCTCACACAGTTATATTTCCGAATACGGGATGTCCTAAAAGAACTGATCAAGATTTTAGAGCAAAAAGATATGGAAATCATCACAAGACAGACACACCTCTTTTAAAATTACCTATTGACATGGTCGAAGATTTCCCGATTTCTGATTCTTTACATCTTATAGACTTAGGGGTAATGAAAAGACTTATCTTAGGTTGGCGCGACGGCAACTTTGGAAAACTTGTAACTAAATGGAGAGCTCGAGATATACAGATAGTTTCAGATTTTTTAAACGCCTGTAAAATACCTTCAGAAATTCATCGTTCTGTGCGAGGATTACAGGAACTGCATTTTTGGAAAGCAACCGAATTTCGGACTTTTTTTTATTATTTGAGCGTTATTATTTTACCTCACGTGCTTCCACTAGACGCCTATGAACATTTCCTGACGCTTTATTGTGCAATTACGATTTGTTCATGTGAAAATTACAGGTCATTGCTAGATCTTTCGCAAGAACTATTTATATATTTTGTGAATAACTTCAAAAGATTTTATGGTGATTATATGACAAGCAATATTCATAATTTAGCACATATTACAGAAGAAGTCCGAAAATTTGGTACACTCAATACGTTCAATTCATACCCTTTTGAAAACAAGCTCTATTCAATAAAAAAAATGCTTCGAGATGGCAGAAAACCATTGTCTCAAGTCGCTAAAAGACTGAACGAAAGCGTTGCATGTGTTGCAAAAACAATTATTGTTAGAGAAGAAACTCGATATCCGAAACTATTTAAAAGTAGGCAACAGAACATACTTGATTATGGAAAATTCAGAATTTCACATAAAAGTAGTGATAAATATTTTATGACTTTCGAAGGAGCAATAGTAGAAGTGATAGAAATAACTGAAATATATATTAAAGGGCACAAAATAGAAGATACCTTTGAAATATTCGATAAACCTATAAAATCATCTTATTTTAATATGTTTAAAACAAGTGCTCTGAAGAAGAGTAATCGCAACATTAATGTAAATTTTTCTAATGTCAAACTCAAATTAGTGAGTACCCCATACAATAACGAAATTTATTTTATTCCTTTGTTGCATACTTTGACACCATAAAAGTGACTTGTTGTTGGTAGTTAATTATTATAAATAAAAGCGTTTAAAATAATCTCAATTTCTTTTATTTCAAAAATTCCGTTCAAAATTACAATTAGTAAATTAAAAAACAGTAAGCGTAATCAAAAACAAAAAAAAAACATTAAAAAATCTACTATAGTAAATGCTACTAAGTACTTACTAAAAATAGAAAAGTATAACTGTTCTAAGTCAACAATATGTAGGCCTAGACCCCACTAGCGTGAGCTGGACGATGCTCTAGGGTTTGACGTAGGAACATGTGTAAATATGGCGCATACCCACTAAACGCAACGCAATGTATAATGCACCAATATTCAAAATTAACTCTACAATAAAATTAATACCTGGTAATACTTTTTGAGGGTAACTAGCAATGTCATTATAATTAACCAAAATTTTCCTTGATTAGCATAAACGTCCTCCCTCCCTGACCGCTTCGTCTGACATTATGGAATCAACTAAAAATCAAAATCGAATCTTATGTTACATTACAGGCGAATGCTCGTCAGTCAGGGACACACATATTTATATTCTTTCGCTGATTCAACAAACCAACTGACAAAACAATATAACAAAATTAATCTAACAGAGAGATTCTTCATCCTCCTCCTCATCGTACTGAGCCTGACGGTTTTCACCACTCTGATTTTGCCGTTTTGAATTTCCCAAAATATAGTTTTGAGGACCATGTTCATTGTTGTTATCAGAGTCAATTTTATTGTCGTTATTAGAGTCATTTTCATTGTCATTCTTAGATTCATTTTCTTTGTCTTCGTTACTATTATTTTCAGTTTCGTTGACATTTTTGTTAGACGTATTCTTCTTTACTCTTTTCTTCGGTGCTGATAAGCGAACATTTTTCGAATCTTTTCTCTTTAACGCATTTCTTAATACCGTTTTAAAGAAATCTTCATTACTTTCCATCGTGTAAGTATTGTCCCAAGAGTTAACCATGACAAAAAAAAAATTGATTATGTTTTTATACCCCTTAAATCCTATTTTTACATCAGCTTTACGACTCCCTCCAGTCCAGGAACATTTGCACAAAAAATCCTTCGTAAACAAAGCATCTAGTAGTCTGTAGGCACAGTTGGTACCATTGCCTCGTACTGAACATAAGATTGAATACTTTTCTTGGAGGCTTTCAAATCCCTCCGGGGTCGAAAGCTCCGAATCTAGTTGTTGCAGACCTTGAATATTGTCAATAGCTTTTATCAGAATTCGTTTTGTTTGCATACCTTGAGATTGACTCAAGGTAGTAACGAATGGCTCTCGATTACGTAGCGATTCTTCCAACTGTACAGAGAATTCTGATAATTTTTTCATTATTTTTTCTTGGTTGTCAATGATAACTTTTTGTACCACATAAATATTCTCGATTTGCTGTAGTAATGGGCCCCCGATGCTAGCTGGTTGCTGTGTTAGTGTATTTCCTATTATTTGATTTGAACCTTCTTCGGTAACTACCTCATAAATTACACCATTAGAGTCGGTAACTACAGAACTCGAATTTTGTCCAAACGTTCCATTATCCGCAGTTACAACTGAAGAATCGATCTACAAAAAAAATATAAAATAAATTAAAAAGATACAAAAATGTGAGTGTGTGGGGGTCTATGTGTGCGCGCGTACATTAGGTAGATAAAGTAGGAATAAAGTAAAACCGGCCAAGTGCGAGTCGGACTCGCACATGAAGGGTTCCGTACCTCCGAACATTATTTAGCAAAAAAATTATAATACTAAACGAAGAATATTATTTTTTTCATCTTAGTGAAAATCGCAAAGATTTTGTATTTCATAATGATACTATAAATTACAAAGTTTTTTTTGCAGTTGATACAAAAGTTTTAAATTCCTAACTTGTTTAGTTGTGGAGATAGAAAACTGACAACTTTTACGACCACATTATTACATCATTTTAGAAGATAAAAAAAATAAAAATAAATGTTCTCTACTCGACGAGCTCTAGACAACGACACCCCACTTGCCAAGGTTAGTTTTTTTTTTTCAAATCATAAGCTTATTGTATAGAGACGCCCCTTTCATGTTTAGTTTTAAGTATTAAATTATTATTATTTGTTGTCTCTCATAGCGGCAATAGAATTGCATAATCTGTGAAGTTTTCAACTGTCTACCCACGGTTCATGAGATACAGCTCGCTGACAGACAGACAGACGGACAGCGGAGGCTTAGTAATAGGGTTCCGTTTGGCACCCTTCGGGCACGGAACCCTAAAAAATTATTAATAGTTCAAGGTACTAAATTAAATAAAAACAATTACCTATTTATTATACAGGTGGATTTTTTAAGCAAAGAAAAGTGAGGTTTTTCCTTTGCTTAAAAAATCCACCTAAAGCACTAGTTATCTAAATACTGAGGGGCTTAGTGTGAGTTTCATTTTACCATCTCGATCAAACGCATCGACCGCGTTTGGCGCTCCGATTGGAAGCCGGCCGGCCTTCACCGGTGAAGGGCCAATCGGAACTTCGAACGCGCTCGATGCTTTTGATCGAGATGGTAAAATGAAACTCGCACTAGGCCCTCTGATGATAGCTAATTTATTTAATGTTATCTGTTAAAAAAGAGATTTTTACCTACAGCGAATTTATCACTATTCAATTCTTCTATATCTTAGTTTAAATGCTTGTATGAGCTAAACACATATACAAACACATAAAATGAAGTAACTAAATGCCTAAGGCCACCAAAATGAATATGAATGCAAATTATAGAACATAAAAGTACCTACTTGTCTAAATAAAAATAAATACCTATTTGAAACAAGCACGTTGTGTAGGTACGGTTCATTAATCTTTGCCGCGAAATATTTAAGAAATCAGATGTCACGCCCGGGTCTGTAATTTGTATCGTAAATAATTGATCTGTCTAGTTGTATTTATAGTGTAGGTTTCCTAATTGGGTATTATACTTACCAAACATTGAGCCAAAGAGTTAAGATTGGGACACTCCGTCGTAGAATTTTGCATGGAACCGTATCGATTATTCATGAAGTCATTATCAGTGTCAGTATCAGTTTTGTACAGCATATTAGTTAACTCTTCTTCTGCATCTTCATAGGTTGGAAAATTCTTCCGTTTTAAGGTACAATTCATGGAAATCCAATCTGGACCAGGTTGAGCATTTTCGTCTTTACAAAGAGAATCGGCATTATATTTGGGCCACCGAAGTTTTCCTTTGTTTTCCCAGTGGGATGGTACAGTAGATAATTCTGCTCTGCCCCTTAGACGTGTGGACACTATCTTAAATGGCATTTTCCTGCAAAACATTTCGCTTTATATTAGGAACACAGTAAAACAGGTACTATTTAATGATATTTAAAAACAATAAAAAATACCTTTTAAAAACTATATTCTCGCGAGTCAACACACGCCACGCACTCGCAGCCGTCCGCGTTGCGCTCCGTATCCGTGAATAATCGCAACTGACTGACCAATAATTTTGAGCGGCGGGCGCGGGCGGTAGTAGAGAGAGAGGGGGTGCGGGCAGCGGCGCGGCGGCGCGGCGGCTGCAGTGGCGGCGGCGCGGGTTTCGCGGTCGTATAATGCGTACAATACATGTAGGTTTTTCGTTGAAGATAGGGTAGGTATTTTTTTTATAATTTGTTGTTTGTATTTTATTTAAGTACCTATAATATTTTACTATGTATTTACATACAACCTATTATAATACGTACATACCTATATGCTTCAAAAGAGAGAAAATGTTTTATTATTTGCTTTGAAAAACATAATGTGGACTTTATAGAACTGCTAATTATTTTGTTATTATAGGTGTAAGTTATAATAAATAGGTAAGTATACATTTTCCTGAGAAATTGGGTCGATCTCATTTTATTTTGAATCCTAATTAGCTGTGTAATCAGTCATATTTAATAACTTATTCAAGTGTTATTCAGTTATTTGTACTACCAAATCACTATTTCTCAAATAAAAGCTTAATAATTAGAAAGGCGTGACTTTTTATTCAGAGTTATGCTGTAAAATAGCTGCGTGGAGAGTTTTTATCCAGCTTATAAGGAATCGCCATTAAAACTTATTTTTAAGTAAACAATTGAATCATTACGTATATCAAATGCCTCATTTAAATAATGAATTAAATTTAAAAATACTATTTATAATTTATTTAATGACTTTTGAAAGATAAGCACTAGCTGTTTTGTCCTAAGTATTTTTGTCACTTCTAAAAGCCTATATTTTTGTCTTATTTACTGTCACTAAACTTGATTATCTAAGCGGCGCGTGAAAAATGTTGAGATAATTCATATGCTATTCACGATAAAACTATTTGCGCAGGAATATTTAACGTGTATCATGGTTATAATACATAATAATATTTACTTACACCGATTCTCAGTTTCACCGTGCACTTCGTTTCTGATGTTATTCAATGCAACTAAACTATAAAATGTTAGATCAAAGACGCACTGCACGATTAGACACCACTTTTTTTCTATTTTACAACTTAACTCTTCATTTTGTTTGAAAACTGTTACGCAAATAAACTTAATCCTGAATAATTTCTATCCATAAGCACTTGTCTGAATAAATATGAAATAACAAGTGTATAAAAGAGATGTCAGCTTTTTTTCAGACGTTACTAAGCTGTGTGGGCCATTACTAAGCTATTACCCAGACTTTACATCGCTGTTATACAGACTAAAGCATTTAAAAATGTGCCCAAATTACTTGAACAACATCTGAATAGACATTTACTCAGACATAATCCAGACAATAGTTTCAGCTTATAGTTTCGTGGATCGCTATTACTCAAACTTTATTCAGCATGACTGTGTTACTTGGGATATCACGTTACTTACTGTAACAGTAATTATTACATATATGCGTAAAGTTACATCAACTGATGCAACGCGTTGTATGTAATATTTACGCCTTTACGGTCACTTCAGTTGATACTCCGATTAGTTCGTTAATTTGTACAATAAATTGGACATTTCCCTGACAGCTCCATGTTCTGGCCCCCTTGACGTAATATCTCGATGATGTACAGTCTCAAAAACAGGTTATACTTGTTCGGTATCCGTGCGGATTATTAGCCACATATCTAAATAAAGACTATCATTTTTGTTATATATTGTGAAGGTAATTATAGAAATTGTTTATGATTTTTTTTCCTGTAAAATTTCAAATCCAGGTTATAATTAATCGGTTGTTATTACAGAACAATACAATATGCGTATGTAATGAGCATGTATCTGATCGGTGGAAAATTCGACGCAGCCGATTTAATTACTAGTTTACCTCACACAACAGTAGCTTAAAACCGACTATGATTAAAATCCAATTTTCATAAAACTTGTAATTCTTAGAACTATTAGAAAGCCGTTAACAAGCGAATCGGCATTACGCTCAATTTTCTGTTTTAACAGACTAATCAGTACAGTCAGTCACAACTACGTTACATGCCGTGCGTTACGTGTTGAGTTACACAGTTGCAGCTCTGTCGTAACAATAATGCGTAATGTCGTAGATAAATGGGCGATTTAAATAAATATGCGTGTGAAACCGGAGTAGCGCAAGTGGAGCGCATCTGAAGCACTGACAACTGACTGCTACTCATTTTTGACGTGAGTGTACATTTTGAAAATCGTTCTGGATATCTTTGAAGAGTTTATGGTTGTGGATGTCGTAAATATGACGAGTTTCTTGTAAACAACATGTTTACAAATCGCATATTTCCACATTTGCTGTGTTTGTTAGATCGGTGGGTTGGTTTCTGTAGGTAAGTTCAATTAGCTAAATTTTATGCATTTTGCGCTTTCCGGGGTTGGTCCGTGGATGGGTTACCATCTTTACATACCGAGACTGATCCGTGCCTCGGAAAGCACGTTAAGCTTAAGCCGTTGGTCCCGGCTGTCATTCGTGGATCTTTGACAGTCGTTACGGGTCGTCAGAAACCCGAAAGTCTGACAACCAAGTCTTACCAGGGGTTTCGTTTTACCCAGTTACTGGGTTGTGGAGGTCAGATAGGCAGTCGCTCCATGTAAAATACTGGTATTCAGCTGCATCCGGTTAGACTGGAAGCCGACCCCAACATATTTGGGAAAAGGTTAGGCAAATTGATTGGTAATGATAAGACGAAAATATACTTAAATATTACTCTCCAAGTTCTACTTTTCCTGTTAAACCAAACAGAATTAAACCCCAATTTAGAACAAGATTTTATGTTCCCTTGAATCACAACACAACATAAAATGGAAAATTAATGACCCTGGATTTGTTATTCTTTAAACGAACCGACATAAAGGGTAAAATATCCACTTAGGTGACACACTATATCACTCCAAAAATAATAAACACTTTGACAGCTAGAATGCAACATAAAAGACATATTCTTATATCCCTTTGAAATATCTCCTGACCGTAAAAGGAATAAAATAGTAAGAACATCCTGTGACATCTCTAGGAACTGTTAATGTGTTACGGTGAAGTTTTTCTTCCTCCCGACTATTTTCGTTAACAACTTGTAAACAAATGGTTTCTGTAACACTCGACGTCATTGAACAGTTTTCTGGAAACCGTTTTGTTGCCTGAAAGTTGTCGGAAGCTCTACAGTTCTTGTTATCAAGGATATAGTTTGCGTCAGGCGTATAAAAAATCAGTTCATATATACTTGCTACTGGGTTGTAACTAAATCAATTCGAAGAGTAAATATTTCCGCTATAAGAAACCATATTCGAAGACCGTAGAGAACAGTAGGGGGGAGGTAACCAAGTTCGGGCGATCAGCATTTGATGACGAGCTTATTTATTTATCAATTTATTAGTCTACTGTCTACGATTGTTACGCTGTTCAACCAAATTGCACAATATAGCGATGGACACAATATTATCCTGAACAATGAGACGAAAAGATTAATAGAAATACAAAGAACCCCACAAGATAAAGCCATGATATCATTTATTATGTATACACTTTGTACTTACTCAACATTACGTGATTTAATGAACTTTCAATATAGACAAAGCGATAGGTAACGTGCGTAATTACTTAAGGTTATCTGACAGGTTAGAAGTTACGCCTAACTACTCTGTTTATATTTACTTAACCCACTGCGATCCAGCTTACCTTATCCAGAAATTATGATAACACTGTGCAGATGATAATCGAAGTCGTAAGTAATCATATAAAAATCTCATTATCATAGTATCGTATAATAATCTCATTAAAACTATAAATGAAATCGCAAATAACTTAGAAAGCTATGTAACCATATTTGTTTATTACGCGATAAATACTAAAATTTCCTAACATTTAAATACGTTTCTGGGTCACTTAAGATTTGCTGTCGTTTCAAAGTTATCGCTGTAAAAGCAACTTGCTAGTACACCTATAAAGAAAACATCTATAAAGTTGTAGCCAATAGTTTCGTTCGTTTACATTTACATAATCGTAAATTCTTTCATGTCGTCTTCGTTCATAAACAAGTCTTTCGTTAATTTAAACCTTTAGAAAGCTTACCTTTGGCTCAGGTCGCAGTAACAGAAAGGAAAATAAGTTTATGCCAATAAAATTGTGTAAACAAACGATTTGAATACAACTCCCGAGAGAATAGTGAAAGTAAATTGAATTCGCATCGGATCGGTACAACTGACAATCTTGTTTTCTCTTTGTTTTTTTTTTGTTATTTTCTTTATTATTATCTCCTCCGTTCCATTGAAGTCTAGGTCAGTGTTATAAGCGGAGGTGATCAAATGTTTATTATAGCTATTACCTCCCAATAACCGGTCCAAGAATGATATCGATACGCAATTTACTGAAGCAGTTCTTCTTAATACACAACTGCCCAAAAAGGAGTGTAATCAGCGTTAATCTATGTGAGTTTCTTTTTATTATTTACTCGTTATTTTGACGATGTTATTAAATTTCAAACAGTGAAATCGTATTGACACAAATAACAATAATCTTGCATTAATAAGCGTCTTGAAACCTTTCATCACTTCCTTGTAAGCCTAACACAACTTACTGATCCAATTTTTTACCCGCAATTACACACAAACCCAGTGAACAGAACGCAAGCCATAATAATGATACCAGTTTTCCATAATACACGGCTAGTAACACTTTACATAACTAATTGCAATGCACTTAGGTACGAAGGTAGCTGTCCACAAGCGCACGGGCATGCAATTGTCGTGATTTACATCGCTGACTGGACAGCTGGACGTCCATTGCATCGCGTCTGTTTGAATTATGGCACGTCCCACGTTTGATGGATAGGGTAGTTGATAAGTTTATGTAGTATACGTAACGTGGCTGCGGTTTTTGGGACAGTTGCAGTTGGTACAGTTTTACATTCACCTACCAGAAAGTTTTGGAGGAGCTCGTGGCTAAGTAATAACAGCCGCACGGGTCGATCCATGAGGTTAAGCTACGCTTGTTGGGGGTCTACGGGGTTGGTCCCTGGATGGGTGACCATCTTTATATATCGAGACTCCTTCGTGCCTCGGAAAAAACGTTAACCCGTACGTCCCGGCTGTCATTCGAGGATCTTTGACAGTCGTTATGGGTCGTCAGAAACCAGAAAGTCTGACAACCAGTCTTACCAAGGGGTATCGTATTACCCATTTACTGGGTTGTGGAGGTCAGATAGGCGGTCGCTCCATATAAAATACTGGTATTCAGCTGCATCCGGTTAGACTGGAAGCCGACCCCAACATAGTTAGGAAAAGGCTAAGCAGATTGATTACCAGAGAGTTTTGATGGCCCAATGTCTATTGATGGCAATCTGGTTTTCGTTGCTTTTTATTCCTCAATAATCCTCGAAATACTCAAATACATGAAGTATTAAATCATGACTATTAAAAGTCTGCAAAATTGACCATCTTTTTCTCATAATTTATTGTCCTCAGTCTTCACTCGAGACGAGACGAACTGGTTGTTAACACTAATTAGCCCACTTGCATTCTAGAAAAGTATTTAGATTCGTTCGATACATTACTTAGCGTCATTAGCTTAGCAAACAGAGAGAGTATCCAACTCTGTTTAAGTTAATTTATTTGAAACGTTAGCTTACTTCTTACTTCCAAATATACTGAATGTTTATCCAGTTACGGAATCTCAAATTACCTAATTGCCTTTCTCTTTTTTCCCGCTCCTTTTATGCAACAAACGTCATTTGCAGATAAGAGTAATTTGTTACGTTACGATAAAGCCAATTGACAGAACATAGGAAATTACTTGACTGCAAATTAAGTTCAGAAAGTAACGAGATCAAAAAATTAAATCGACTTCATGTTTTGCATACTGCAATACATCTGAACCGTGCCTGAAACTGAAAGGGACGGTTTGTTTGTAACTAATGAAGCAGTTTTTGAAAGCATCCCGAATAATGACACTTTTAGAAATGGAGTTATTTGTCATCGAAGCATCCTCAAGTTTAGTGCACATAAAAACTGAAATATGTGTATAAAGTTAAGTGCACGATTCATCTTCTAACCCCTTATTTAAAACCGCACAATCAAGCTTAGTAACTTCAACACAATGTAAAATTACTTCTAACTTGATAGATTTATGTCCAAGTAACCACGTACAATCTAATTATGGTTATTGTGTTGCGAAACATGAAAATAAATCTTCTGTTAATGACGATACTGTGACGTCCAGTCCTTTATCCTTTGTATGAAAATTGCCCATAATAAACGATCATTTGATTTAATACCGACTGGTATTGGTCTTAGAATGTCGATCGCAAATAGGGAACTGTGGTAGAACAATACTTTGGTTGTGCAGCGCTAGGCTGTGTCCTTTCAACGATGTGTCATAATCCGCCAATTCCATCCGCTTAAGATAATAGCTTATTATTTACGCTCAGTTTATAATACCTTGATATATTGTGCGGAGGAAAATTACGAGGAAATCGCTGTAAATGATACGAAGTTATTACTTACTAGAAGAACTACTGGATGGATCCTCCTTCGGACACTGCTACAACAGGGGGCCAAGCCTACTAATTTACAAACGTGTCATTGGTCTCGCAATGATGAGATTTTGACAGATTTTGTATGGCATATCGGTCAAAAACTGATCATTGTGAGACCACTGACATGTTTGTAAATTAGTAGACTTGGCCCCCAGGTATAATGTCGACAAAATATACGCTTCACTATGGTGTTTATTATTTAAATCAATTCTTCCACTCATTCACATGTATCAAAGCAAATGCTCTGTCAGACAGGGTGGTCTATTCTTACCAAAGACCACGCAGCGTTTAATAATAGCGTTATTATATATATGCTCATCTAATAATACTTTGATTTAGTATGACAGAACAGCTATTAGGAAGTCACTGTTAACGGCACAGTTCTGCACCAAAACTATTTAATTAAACTCTTCTTCGCTCAGTTGATTGAGGAAACTATGAGCTCCGAACTAGGATGTAAATTCCTGAGCCGGTATTTCGATCGACGATTATCTCGGGTGGAAATAGCTGACGAAACTATGCTCTGATCACATGTTTGCAGTTTTAAATTGACGATGAGGAGAGTCTGTTTGTCATACATTTCGCTAATTTATCTATCACTCACATGTCAGAGTTTCTTCCGTTACTTCTGGGCAAACACAAAAAAAAAACAATTTTTTTTGGGGTCCATTTTTCCCGATCCCACATTAATATATTCGTAATGGCGTCCAACAAACGTGGGTGCCTAACCCAGCAATGAGGAAAAGCATTCTCATACCGCCTTGCTGACTTCCTCGATAGCATGTTACGTTAAACTAATCTTTTACAAACACATACTCGTACTGTCAAACGAGATAAAAGTTATATATCACCGTCATTACCTGTCTCATGATGCCCTACATACCTGAAAAAACATCCGGCTCGATGACGCATCATGTTGCAGCCTACGGGGTGTAATAGCTTAATTAAAAATTATATAACAACATTTTTGATACAAGTATGGCGGTATTATGTTATGACAGCCTCATTCGGTTGACCAGTCTGACAAATTGCTATGAAAGAAATATGGATTCTCCGTTCACTCCTATCCCCAGATGAATTTTCAAGTTTAGATTTGTGTGTACTCATTTAATTCTAATTCATTTTCAAGCACGAACAGTAAACATTAATTAAAATGCAAGGATGGTACTGTTATATCTGTGAGGACAATCCGAAGCTTTATTATCCCCTGACCTTTGTCTTGACGAAAGTTAAAAGCACGCGTGTCACCAACCTATAAGGCCTTCGAATGACAATTTGATGTGATCGATTTTGTTTTTTTCAACCCTAATAATGGGCAGGGTACGCTAAGGTCAGTGTGAACGACCAAGTGATCTCATCGGGCTCTTTTCAACCACTGACGTCATCACCCGGGGTAAACAAGTTGGGCTTGGTAATTTTTTAATCTTTTGTTTTGATGCCTGCTTGCACGCGCGTGTTAGATTAACCGATCCGCCGACATGAGGATTAATGGGATCGTATTTTATTTAATAGTTTATGGCACAAAGAACTCACCTGGATCTTACGTCATCGCTTGTTTATTTAACCGACCAAATGCCCAGCTGATTGAGGCGCCGATACCGGTCAATTTGTAAGCTTAAACAAACCGGATTCCTTGTTTAGTCAGATAAACATTAAATTATTCAAAAGAGAAAATGTCATTAAATTAATAGTAGCTTAAACCATAGTTAACCAAGTCTAATCTTAGCTTAAATCTATAACCCAAGTTCATGGCAACATAATCTCAACATTATCTGACTTGCTAATTTTCGCATAACAGTATTAGTGGCATGTTAAACAACTTAACCGTTGCCGTTGTGTCGGCAACATTTTGCAAGCGTCCGCTAAATTTGACGGCCGCTAAACGTTTTATTTATATGCCTATTCCGCATTGCTCTCTGCGGGGACAGGTGAAATTTAACTGTCGCACATAACAATAAAACAACATTGCATGCCGTATATCATGTGCTAACAGATCTCTGAGCGCCATTAACTACAAATTGCCATGTGTGCCAATAGAACGTCTTTCCCAGAAACTTGCAAATATTTTAATTGAAAGAATGGAATTCGCAATCCTCTCAAGGTTGTGCATGGCTAACCATAGCCGGAACGCAAATTACGATTTCATAATAAATGGTGGATCAACATTTCTGCTAATTGCTTTTGATGCAAATCAGATATGAATTTAAGTGAGGTTTGTTGTAACCTCTTCCATGCTCGTTTGAGAGTGAATGATGGACAAACATGACGAGTGCGGACCCTGCAAATATTGAGATTATATGTATTAAGTTCAATATTTGTGGCGCCAACGGAGAGTCGTGAGTAATCTCATACATACATATTTAAGTAGGCTTTCTGAAATATCTACTTAGGGACAGACACTTATATGATAATGGTAAAGAAAGGAGCATTGCCCTATAATTTATTATAGGAAAAGTGTAGAAGTTCTTTCAGCAACTTATTGTGAACTCATTGTCCTCAATAAATATTTTGTATCTAGGCCTTAATTTTCAATTCAACCAAAATTAATATATCAAAATGACCCAACAACAAATAATTAAAACAGGCCCAAGCCCCTTACGCACGTTATTAACGCACCGTTGACAACGCTCAGTTATTTTAGGGCGCGATCATGTAAAGTAACGCTCCAATGCGCCGATTGACGTGTACACGAGCATATGGAACTATTCCTGTGCCTGATCGGTTTACAGGGACCGTCAGCTTACAGGGATCATCGACTTACAAGGACCACTAGGTTCGATGGACTTAAAGTAACGGTCACCGGCTAAAGAGACGGGAGATTGAGTTTCATTAGCTTGTCTTGGGTTATTTGGCTGTTGTTCTTTGTAATAATTGTGGGAATTGTATTTAATTGAAAAGGTATTGAAGGAATTTGAAAATGTTCGACGCTTTTGGTAGAATTCATAAGCACTACACTGACTGCACATACGATTGAGATGCTACTTAGCGATTTATCGATCAATCAATTCTGGAAACTTGAATCTAATCTGAGCAGTGATAATAAACCGGCGTATGCTTCAAAATCGCACAATAATGACGGAAATAAGCTTATTAACTTGGTTCCTTTCTGTTTCTGCATTCCTAAAATATCCATGATAACGCGAATGACAATGATTCACTTTCAGGATGTGCCTTATCTCTCTGGGAAAATTTTAAAGTTGGCTTCATGAAGTAATGTGTTAATATAAACTTTTATTTATTATTATTCTTGAATGAAATAAATGATAGCCTTTTATATGTGGCAAATTTTGGTTTTCAAATTTTAATAGACCCAACTTTCATTTACCACTTTAAAGTAAATCCGGTGGATTTCGCAGTTCAAAACTGTTAAGTTATGATATTTTCCAATTACCACAAACAAAACATACTGGTCAATGAACTTAATTCAAAAAACTGAGGGGGCAAATATAAAAGAAATACGCATATACAAAAAATGATTCACAAAGATAATTTCTCATAATCACGGCGGCATACAAACATTAATTTGCAACATCATTATGTTGGTCGTTGAACCGCTAATAGCTTCGGTTACTATGGGACCCCATAACGTCACATCAATCATCTGTTTGGCACCCGGAAGGCACTAGAAAGTTCGATGTACGGCCTTTGCGTACGACCTTGGTGTCAATTTACTGTCAACCCCAACAGGAGATCCCTATATATAACCTTTTATTATTTTCCCTGTCTTCTTGTTTTGTCCGTGCTGTGACTACTGCTGTAAACAAACAATGATCATATACATAAAATATGTTATTATTGCTTTTAATGCCATTACAATCGACACAAAGATATCACTTTTAAGTTACAATATGGCTGGATTATGCGACAAACATAAATTATTCTACTAAAAATAACGAGAAGTTAGTTTTAGTTGCCAGGATAACCTTCTAACCGCAAACCTGCAAAATGTTAGTAAAAGTCACAAACGGAAAACGGGATTATTATTATTTTTGAACAAAAGTTTCGAATTTGGATTTAACTTTTTTTCTTACCCAGACTCTTTATTAAGTGCCAGTAACATAGTTAGGCTATTAAAACCTCTTTACAACTAAATGATTACCAATAATGTACAAAAATCAAAACCGCCCGTTTTTTTGGAAAGGGGTGTATTTTAGTATATTTATGAACGTGATCCGTAGGTGGACACTGCGATTTTAAATTACGTATAAATATGCCAAATAAAACAGATTTTGGTACGCAGTTGGACTACAAAGATGGCAAGCTAAAAGCTCAAAATAGGTTAATTGATGGAGTTATTCCTAAATCGGATCCACTGCTAAATAATTTCCAGAGCGAATCTGATTTAGGGGATCATAAGGACTATTATCGAGTAACACTCCCTTAATTTTTGTACTCCTAGTCATCGACATTCGTCATCGGTCACTACCCTCTTGGACTCGGATTCACCCTCCGTGATTGTTCAAGGTTCACCGCACGACCTTCACTGCTCCTCAGGTGTCAACTTACTAATGTCATTAGCGTCAAGTTACTGCACAAGCACGCCCAGTTGCTCTCGCCACTATATTTAAAACCACGTACTTTCTTTGTTTCTCTCTGTTTATTCTAATAATTTTTTTACTTGACGCGTATTTGATTTCATTTTCAATTCATACGTTTTCTGAATTCTCTGTAAACATTAACACAACTGCGTTTTCAGTTTTCATGAAATCGTTTGGCTCAACTATTGTTTTTAATATTTGCAGCTTGTTTGTTATCTGTTAGATCGTTTTTATGGCTTTGTAAACAAAGATCTCGTACCATCAGAGTTTACAAATTAGAATTGTTCGCCTATTTTTCTTCTGTTTGTCTAGTTTTTTTTTGTAATCATTTGCTGTCCTCTGCGTTTATCGAACACGTCTCGTCGGTCTCGTAACACTTCAGATTCGTCATTCGTCTAATTTCGTTAGCCGTGGGTGTTGGCCGACAATCTTTACGATCGCCACGAGATTCAATTAAACCACTTTATATATTATTGTATTAGTTGTTATATGCGTCACATCTTTAAATAACGCTAAATTCAAAATAGTTTATCTTCAAAATGCCGTGAACACAAATCTGTCATTCAAATGTTCAAGCAGCTTGTTTTCATATATCAAATATATCAACTTTGTTTGCAATATTAACACCCTCTTAAACATTGACTGTTATATTTCCATAATATTTTCACGCCAATATATGTGTGTTGGAGTCGAGACAAATTGCGCTCTTAAATGTGGCAAGTTTTATGCGACGATTTCAGCGCATGTGAGTGTTTTTATAAATCTGGAGCCATTTCCGAGTGGAAAACCACCGCTGTCATAAGATTAAGGATTCTAATTTCTCACGACAGTGCAGTATACTGTGTTATTCGAAATTATTCCAAGGCTATGACCTGATTCACTTTGAGCTTGCGGACCTACTAATACTGCTCATTTCGCTCAAGAGTTTTCACTAACAATGAACCAGCACATTTTATAATTTTCTTTTCGGTTTTACTGCAGCTATAAAACATTTTGTTTAGCAAACAATTAGGTACTGAATAAACTATACTTTGTTACATCAACACACAGTTTGAAAATTGATCAATTACTGCCCACACGTCGCTTCAGCTTCTACCGTGTTATTAACGATCTGTTTAGCTATCGTAAAGTTTCGTTCATCGGGGTGTGTTTCGATGTATGTATGGCCAGGAGTCTAGACTTGAGAGTCAATAACGACGACTCGACCTTCGGACACTAACCTTTCTTTTTTACCGTTTTCGCTGCAACACTCGCGTATTGCAAAACAAAACCGATACGAGATGATGAAAGTAGAACCGGACTTATAAATTAATCACAAGTTACGAGTTTCATAAATTATACTATAATTCGCTTTGAGATGGTTTCTTGTGTAAATGTCATTTACTCGGAGAGCACTAATTAAACCTTTTATACATTCGTCTCGTGGTGCTGTCAGTTGGCAATAAAAACTAATGGACATTAGTCGTTCTCATTGCACCGTATGGATCTAACGCATCGTTGTGAAATCACACTTTTAGATTTTACACCGTTAATAAATCGTGGTGTAACCCGGGATCAAAATAGATTTTAGAGCTCACCTGTGCTTCTTTGGAGTTAAAAGTAAACATGCTAATTTTACTCTTATTGTAAACATTTACTTAGTGAATGAACTAAATCGTTTTGATCGTTTAGCTATTAGGATCCATTTGTTGATTTAGAATGATATGAAGCACTTCAGCAGCTACTTTGCTTTTACACTTCTTTGAACGATCTTGTTTTTTTTCTCTGCACTATGTAACAGTCGCGATAAGATGTAAGGTCAGCCTTCCGTGGTTTGTTGCACCGAACTCCGGTCAAGGCGAGCTTGGCGCCAGCCCGGAGCCGGCACTAAAAATACACCTTCGCCCAAACGTAAATAATTTAGAAGAATCTGCAAAGTGTCCGGATGCAACCACTTCAAAAGGTGAACCGTAGGACTCTCAGGGGACACGTGTTTTAAAGATCAGCAATCGGAGATAGTGAGGCTGCTTCGTATAAATTAGAACCAGTTTTAGAACCGTTAGGTTTCATTCACCACTTGAGCCTCTAACTGATAACAAAATAAACTCTTCGTTCTTCGTTTAGAAAACGGCGAATCCTGTTAAAAAAAGAATCGTCGAGACGAAATGACAGGCACGATTCGAGAGCACTCCTGAGAACGCCGCTGACGCAACATTATAGCAATTTGGTGTCAAAATATATTACACATGTCATGTGGCATTTGCTCAAATTTAATTTTCTATGACATTTAATACTCCATGTCATCCACAATAATTTTTGATATGAATGTTTCTGTTTTTGCGCTGGCATCACGGAAATATCATCCCGTTTATTTTTAATGGAGGGTTTTTGTAAGTCTTTTTTTACATGAAGGCTGATCGTTCAGCGTTAGATTATTTTCAGTTAAAATATTTATTTCTACTGCGACAGTGAAATACTTCACTGATCGTATCGTGATTATTTTTAATGTTTGTAAACAGAAAAAACCTGAAATTACTTTTTCATTCTATTACATAGCATCAGGCGTTTTTAACGTCTAAGAGTATTTTGACAGTAAGAATTGTAACTCTGCTGTAGATTTGTTGTAACAATTTCTCTTGTGCCAAAATAAATAATGTGCAAATAAAAATAATGCTTCATGCGCAATATGTACATGCTACATATTTTGCACATAACGCACTTATAGAAAAAACATCTAAAACGCGGAAATGGTTGACAGTTACGTAAACATGTTTTTATTATACCTATTGGCACTTATCAGCTGCTTCTGGGTTAATGCATGTTGTTAAAGCAGATAATTTTCTATATTCAAGTTAATTAATCATAATGTTCTCATTCTAACGCTGAGCTCGTTTGCGGCAGCTTTTATCTGTTTTGCGGTCACGAACCACAATACCTAGGCTAGGTACATATTATTGTTTATAATTTACTCAAATTGTAACTCTTTCTCAGAATAAGGGTTAATAGCAAACGTGATTCCGAAATAAAGGACAATTGTTCTCTACTATTTATCACAATTCATGGTCCATTGCCTCGACAATGAGCTCACCTCAATGTAAATCACAAGAATTGAACTTTATGCTTATTGGTTTTAAGTATAATTTGTTTTGTGGCGGATTAGTCCTATGCGGTTGATTGTGTCTCGTTGTTATCGTGTCGTATCGAGTGGCGCACGCGCCACAAACGACCGCTTGTATGATTTACAACGTGCTCGACTGAGAAAGGTACCATTGTTGGCTTAACAGCTTCGACGGCGATTACACAATCGCATCGTTTGACGCCTGTCGAAGGTTATCTCCGGCCGTACGCCGCTGCGCTCTGAAGTTGACCGATGTTTGTAATGTTAGTGCGCTTTGTTGATGGTATTTCACGTTTCTGCTCTTTTTGTTAGTACCACAGCTACCATTGACCATTTACAGTGGAATTCGTGCCCTTTCCCAGGCTGCGTTAAATATGAAGGAATGCTCTCAAAACTATTTCAATGTTGCCCAACATCTGAGCTTACTGCTCCAATTTTTCATGTAATGACACATAACGGCAAGCCAGCTGAGTAAAGACTAATTAGAAGCTGTTTAATGCGTTGCTGTATATTGTGTATTGTCGCATAAATTAACTGTTATACGATCGTAAAACTTTTGTCGTAATCTCCGTATAATATCCTCAATGTTTGTAATAATATATTGCAAGCAGAACAACAAACTGGCAACAGATCCGGTCGTTCCAATTAGCATGAATCAATTACATGGTTTCGAAGATAACTAACTGGCATACGGTGGATGAGATGAATCGCCGCTTCTGGTGCTTTGCCAAACAGTTGGGACAGTGAATTCCGAAGCTACATAGGAATTTGTGTTTTTATTAATATTTGGATTAATATATCGCGATTGCGCAGTATGTGTTTTCTATTTTAACCGCTACGAAAATAGTGTCGACAGTTTGAGGTGTTTACTTATTTCAGTAACTATTGCGTCGCTTGTTATTTACCTTAGAATTGTCCCGACTCATTGCATAAGCAATGTGGAAAACATAAAAGAACATGTCTTTCTCTTGTATGTGATCTGAAAATGAGCACATGACCACGATTTCTTTGTCTTTCTCGTTTCTGATTGTAAACTGGGTGGCTGCTGTTTGTTCTCTCTCTGACAATGTTTTACAATTTATTGCTATCTGGTTTCGAAGAAAACATCTTTGAATTTATAATTTGAAGAAGGCAAGTAAGTTGCTTTTTCGTCAAATAAATATATTGTATATACTACAGATGGATGGCAGGGTTAATTTAGTTAACATGCAGTTTAAGTTCCACTTCAAATGCAATGTAACTGCAAAATAAACTGTCATGTGTATCCTGCAGTTTTCGTGAAATTCTTCAGTTGCGCAAAAAGCAATTTGTAACAAGAATGCAACAGACACTATTTCAGTTAAATGGAATAGGTTTGACCTATTTACTTTAGCATAATAAAGTTTTACCTTAATAATACGTAAGTATTTAATTGATAATACACAATGCGCAAACTAATAAACAAATACATTATAATTAATCAACTTCCGTAGAATGCCGATAAAACATTTTATTATTTGATAGCCGACTTCAATAATATACCATGTCCTAATAATAAAATGTATTATTAGTCCTTGGACTTTAACGACTACTAACCTAGCGAGAAATAAATACGAACCATATATCACCGACACGACTTAAGGGCTGTACTTACCAGTAAGTTTCTCAAGATTACAAGAAGAAAAAACAGCGGGTTTATAGCAAGTTGGCGTGACGACATGTTACCCGGTCGTTTGTTCGATGACTCACTAGTACCAACTACCAACGCTATCTTAAGTAATTTATGTCATATTGCGCATGCAAAAAGCCATAATGCTTAGCCGGTAATTATAGATAAAGATGAAAAAGTGAATGGTGTAATTGTTACTGTTAATCTAGTTAAGTTAGTAGCAGACTAGCAGGACAGTAATGAATGACTTTTGACTTGATAACGTTAACGTTTATATAGGTTGTTTGCTTAGGCAATTTTTCTCAGAAGGATAGTAAAACTCACAACACTTGAGTCGACAGTAAATAAACCAATTTAGGTTTAGAGCTTCCTTCTAATCTTGGCTAACTTCTAAGATGCTAGAACTCCTGTCCCTGTTAACAAGTCTTCTAGGATCTGGGATAACCCCCTGGTTCAGGCATAAATCTGAGAATTGAAGATACGTTAGTTATAATAACAGATGATTCCCATGATGAAACTGGGAAAATGCGTCATGATCATTTGTGATTATATACGGAGCATTAAGAAAGCAACAGAGCTACTTTCGGCACCAATAGGGGGGAATTTTCAAATTATTTGTAATGAAGCAAGATTTACACAATGAAATGTTACATTACAGGGATTTACCCAGCATATCTGTTTAAGAGTTGAGTCATGTGAACATCTGGTGCAATTTTCCTAGATTCCAAGATGTGTTAAGAAAGTCAAAAAACCTGCTAAGAGATAATTTCCTTTCAGAAAAAACGTTACGAGCTTCCTGCAATTTTCCTCAGACTATTTCTTATTTTATATTGAAGACTCTTGGCTAACTAGCAATATTTTTCGGATCCTTGCTCTTTTTGTGGTTTGTCTACAAAAATCTTTCTGATCTGTCTGAACCTACTTAAAAATATACCATTCATCTATTTTCAAATTACATGCAACATTCTACTTACATTACAATGTTTTTTTATTGTTAATCAAGAAAGAAAATTGTCTATTATATCATAGTAACTATAAGTACTTCGTTACGACTTATGAGCTCCGATACTATCGTTATTTGTAATGTAACCTTAGAGCCGGCCTTGGCGGCAGCAAATAGTGAAATGCATCTACATGATGCAATGTCTCGCTACGAACAAATATTATACTCGTATCTATAACATTTGATACGTCTGTTTTTAGAAGCTATTGTATTCGATTCGTTGTTTGATTTTAAATAGGTCCTGGTTTTAAGGCATGTTACATGCTATCTTTGTTACTGCCACCAGGCTATGCATTTAATTAAATATATTATTTAATTGTATCATGTCATCGTGACATGTCATGTACGATGTTGGCAAGGGTCGCCATTTTTCCAATATCTCAGTATCTGCTGCGAAGCAAACCTTCGTATACTGCAGTTATGCTTGGGTATAAGTACAAACGATAAGCCAAATAAAACAAATTATAACCGCAATAGCCACATTTCTCTGTAATCTGAATCTTTTATCACTAGTACGATAATGCAAGTACATAATGTAGCATAGCAATAAGCACAGGAAATGCAGTTTTACTATTGTTTACATTTAACTTCTGGTCCTTGAAATATCCGAGAAATTGACGCTATCAAACTCAGTTGCAGTTTACTTACATGCATGGTAATGCCGAGGTCGCATGCATGCACAACATTGACCCATGCGATAAAAACATAATCACATCATGCGGTCATATTACTATAAAATTTGTAATCTCACCCAGGAATGTGTAGATGTAATGTATGATATTGTTTGTAGCATTGTTGTATTACATTAAATAATATTATATTTGTATTGGAAAAAGTTTCCTTCAACCACCAACCCTATCACACTCTAAGAAATGATATATTAAAAGATTCGACTTTGAAAATAAAGGTGAATATTGTCATATTTGTCATCAAGAGATGCATAAATACTCTTGAAACCAGTATCATCTTCTGATTGGTTTAAATAGGTTTTTATTTTTATTTGAATTCAAATTTTATTATCATTTGTCTTTTACATAGATTATTTTCTATTTTGTGAATGTGAGAACGTTGTAGGCTTATTGGACTGTAGATTTATTGAACATCTTCTATTTTTGTTAAGTACCTGGTACTTACTTGTTCAAAGGCCTACATTGTCCTCCCATGCCTACCAACACTGTAATTTGAAAGTATTGTAAAAGCCAATTATTTTTAATAGAGTAACCATGGAGTTTCTTGCCGGCTCTTCTCCATAGGAAACGTCCAATTGGAACCGTGCACCTAGCTTCTGACGTTTCATAAGTGCCCATGTAGGTTTATGTGAAATAGAATATTTTGATTTCATTTGATTTGATTTGACCAATAAACCGATATATGTCAACAATTATTTAGAAGAGCTATACAAATTATGAATAAGAGACAACTTAGTGCATGAGTCATTCAGTTCCATATGCAGCGAAGGATAGCTAAGACAAAGAACTCGTAGTAAACACATTTAGGCTCTATTATTATTACATTGCAAGCGACAGACCGACGACATGTAATTACTGTGATCTATTGGTAGGATACAAAGTACTTAGTTGTTTCAAAGACAACAAAGGCACTTTAAGGTTTCTACAGCCGTCCCATATACACAAATTTCTTACTTGAGTAGTTTGACCTCCTGATATAAAATCAGTATCAATATGAGGGGTCCCCCAAGGCAAAAAAGATTTTGAAGAGGCGTTCGATTTACATAATCTTCTCTTAAAATGGATACGATATTAGCACAATGGTAGGAGTCAAATACGACGGGATTTCCAGGCACACGCACACCTCCAAAATAGATTGTCGAAATAAATATGTTTGACAATTGAAAGGCTAGATAATAATAATCGCAAAAGCAAAATTACCTTAGCTTCACGTAGCGTAGATGTTTACAAATATTGGACAATCGGAACTTGTTACTAATGTATTCAAGAAGTATCAAATGCATCATTACAATTTTAATTGTGTAATCTGATTTAATTATATAAGTGCCTATCTATCCTTTAGTAAGCCCCAAGCTAAGTAACCGTTAAACTCTGTTAAAAAACGTTATGTAATTAAATTAATAATATCTTTGTTGATCTACGGTGTTATTTGTTGGGCTGAGCGAATATGGACTCTGTATGTTGTTATTGGTAACCAAAATGTATTGTAAAAAGTTAATGCATTAAACTTGCAACGATCACACAATATAATTGGTTTCAACTGAATTGACGTCAGACCGCAATCAAATAATCATTTCAGTTCTCAACACGATATTTATTTTGCATACGTCACTGAATAAAATTGGTTAAGTTTTAATGTACAAATAAACACGCGTACCGATCTATTTCCAAACACCTCGCAAGATTTGGAATGCACTTCACATTTGTTTGTAGACAGTGCTTCAAAGTGACATTTGGAAGTATAAATACGACAGACGTGGGTAGAAGTAAGTTCTTGTCTAGAATTCTAGTTCTCAAGTTTGTAACCTGTAGACTGAACATCTGTTGAACATGTCTTCATTCTGCATACTCTTGGAAAGCTGTTGCATCAGAACAATTTCAATCTGCATATTTAGTGCTTTCGAGCGCTAGTGTTTTGATGTGGAATGACGATGGAGTTGGGACATTTACACGCGACATCCTTGTTGCTCTGAAAACATGATGTAAAATAGTATTTTAGTACATTGGAATTCCAAAATATGATGCAATAGAGACCGGTTCAGTCGAGGGAATTTACCATATAGTAGATCCACAATTTACAGCTCTATAATACTGACGCCTCTTCCACGAGTTTCGTTTCCCATATTTGTTTGCATAATGAGTAATCCCACTGAGAAATGCATGCTCCAGCAGCATATACAAAGACGTCTGTTTTCCGCAGATGTTAACAATAACAGTTTGCGATTCATTCAAACTTCCGCCAAATGTGACCTGTTGGACCATGATGTCCGACCTTCACATTTTATGGTCATGTTAAAATTACAATTTTAAGGAAATCAACTTTGTTAATGCGAAGGTGGTTCAAGACAATTTTATTATAACGCACTGTCACCGGAAATGCATAAATTGGTCTGTTTGTACAGAGAACTCACGTAAATTCTAGTTTTAATTTCATTTATTATAATGAGTGTAAGTGACACTTTGTTTTCACTTCCTCGTTATTTGTTGTAAATTCTGTCAAGTTCTGCAAAGGAAAGGTTCGACCTACTTATGTATGATGTACGACAACATTTTAGAATAGACAGCAACACAAGCACAATATGTGTTTAGATTTCACGAAACGTATATCTGTAAGTTTCAGGAGAAGAAAATTAAGCCAATGTTAAACAAAAACCACCACTCTGCAAATCACCAGAGCTTGTATTGAAAGGATTTTATTTTAAATTGCGCAAACCTTTATTTCAACTATGTTTGGCTAAAGATTAAGATCATTGGCTAGTATTAAAATAAACTCCAATGGCGGCTTTCATTGAAATACTGATTAAGTTCCAGCCACGATAATATCTAGCCGCATTCTCTTTGTAGTTCCAATTTAATGAGGTGTTTTAAACACTTTTTCTCTGAATTTCTGTATATCGCACACTAGTCTTGGACGGTGTTATTTAATTGCAAACAGCATCGGTTCCATCACGCGAACTGATCATTATCGTCTTCATAATATTTCTCTGCAGTCTACATTTCTCAGTAACTTTTATACATCATTTATTATTTTGAGTGTTAAATGTTCTGCAAATTCTATACTACGACTAGTAATTATAGTTATTTCCTGTATTAATGACAAAAAATTGTTGAACAACCTCCATGATAACAATTTCATATATTAACGTAAACCTTTGACGTCAATCATGCTTGTTGCCAACTGAAATTGTAGAGTACTTCTCGTTTTACAGAACTTGTCTATATAATAATCTATTTAAATATATAGGTTTAGTCGATTGGTATAAGCGAGTGATTTCAGTTCATATGTAACAAAGCGCAACCTTGACGACGGCGATACCTTGGCTGCTTTGTCTGACGACTGAGTCTTACGCATTTGTCCCATTCATACTCTAGATGCGTTTCGTGCGACATCATTCTACAGCGTTGACGCGACCAGCTCTACTAATTGCCTGTTCTCGCCCACTCCTTGTTACGTGAGTGATTCTTCGGCGGTTTCCTCTTGAAGCTTATCTTCCTTGACTCCATGATTGGCATCACAATCGTCATTACTATTATTCACTCCAAACACTGTTAAAGCTCGACAGATTTATTTCATTGTAACATCGCTAACTGTCTAGACAACTCTTTGTTCTCTCAGTGACGTTACTTTAATTAGTTTCGATTGCAACAGATGGACAATGTCCAACTAATATTGCATCTGACACGTTTGTTTTTTTATCTTGATTGATGGCTCTTCACCTATGAATGAGTTTGATTTGTATGATAATATTGACAACGGAAGTATCTATAACAGATTGCGTGCGGAATGCTTGCTTGCCAATAATTACCTTTATTATGACTGACACTCCCGTTGCCTTGCCACTAACTAAACATCACTGCTTATGTATCTTCACCCCGCTGAGAATGTTCTGCTTCGCTCGGCTGTTCGTAGTCCTAACAAAATTTCAAAAATAATTGAGAAATCTATACATAAGAACTTTAATAAGGAAACTTGGCGGGATATCATCAATTTTCTTTTGTCTTAACAACTAGATTATCGTGTTATACATTAATTAGAATAGTAACAATGTGATAGTAAATATCGATCGTAGTATGAAATTAGCTTTGACTTATCTGCTCCAAGGTTTCACTGAATGTTGTCTAACCTTAGTTAAGTATCATATGTTTCATGTTTTGTCTTTCTGTCGAGTAATTTCGGAGGGAAGGTTGGAGCAGTTAGGTCTTTGGGCGTTCGACGATAGGGCTGTGGTGACGTGGTCATGTGTCGGCAGCATCAACGGGTTGGCGCTGGCGCTGGGTGGCAGCGGTGCTGGCAGCCCTGCGACGGCGAACGACTCTCGGGACCAGACGACGACCTCATCTCGCGCGCCCTCCCCGCCGCTAAACGAGAGGCAGCAGCACTCCAGGTAGACGCGCTCCACGCTCGGACCGTTTGGCTTCTCTGGCTATGGTTGTTTTTGTTGCCAATGGAATACCAGCTTTAAAATACAGAAAAACACTATCGGCACATTGGTGGATTCATTTCAATTGAACATTAAAATGACTCCTCATATTTGTGTTATCAGATTGGGTTTCATTCAAAGCTACTGTTCCATTGGTCAAACGTTAAAGGTGTTGGTTTCGTTTCTGTATTGTAATTTTATTTGGGTCAAGATCGTTTCCAAGTTTTGTTGTACTATTAGAACGCCATACAACGTTCCTAGTATGTGTGCATGCTTGCCTGCTGAGTGTTTTTTATTTTTGTTGGTGGTAGAAACCTTTTTGTGCTCTTTGTTTTGTATTTCGCCGAGTGTTTGAACATTGTATTTGTTTTGTGCTGTTAGATAGTTTTTGTATCCTGTTCAAAGGTCACCGAATTTTTCAGCGTCTTCGACATTTACAACATAATATTTATTTAATCCTACGTGTAAAAACAATTTTGTTCAGTCGTTATTGCACGTCGTCGAGCTGTCGATTTAAATAAATAAATAATTCAAAGAGGAAATTAATGATCGTTCTAAACTGTGCAATGTCAAAGTCAAACACATGTTTTCCTGTCGACAACGGATGACGTCAGGACTAAATAAAACAATGATGGTCCTTGTTATTGTCTTACTATATACCTGAACAATTTTATACGGTTGATTAAAATGAGGCTATTTTTAAATGCTTCCGAACGTGATTGATAAGAGAGGTTATAATGAAATAATTCCACCAGATTCTTTGAAACATACGGCAACAAATGGGTGAAAAAAAGACTCACAAAAATTGCAATGTAAATAAAAATCCTAAACAAACACAAAGTGATTGATAGGAGAATGTTTGACAGGTTTTAAATCTTTCTCATTTAGATGTTTCAACAGGTAAGTCGTTTGCTTCAAGGATGGCATCAGAGGAGTAATGAATTGGATGGAGATAAAATTATGAATGTGCCATTTGAATTCTGCTTCACCGAAGGCAAAATGAGATACTATCGATGAAGCGTAATGTGGGCTCTAAGGCACGTCTTGGTCGAGTCTGTGCTTCGAATTTTTAACAACCCAAACTTGTATCTACCTTCAATGCAGAATCTGCAAGACGTTAGACAATTGATCAATATCAATAATGTGAAGTTAGTCGTCAAACTTACGCGGGGCTAAACTACTGCAGGTTCAGGTTATTCGATTTTTAACAGGCACTTAATTGTTTGAATTACGTGAGAGTTAACTATGTTTAAGTATTCTCTGTCTCGTTGTTGAATGAATTCTTAGTGTGGGGCAACGTTTTAAAAAAAAAAAAAAAAATTATGTCTAGATCGAATGCCAAAAGAAGTAGGAAGTAAAGAGCCATAATCTTGATATAGAGCAACGCCTGTTTGTCGGCGGGTCTTTGGCATTGTCACATGATACAATCTACTGACAATATGACTTGCCAGTTAGTTGCTCTAAGAAAAATCAATAGCCGCGAAGGTTTTGACTCGACACCCACATTGTAAGAATGTTACAAAAGAAGTTTAAAAACGATACAAATGTTCACCCACATATTGACTGCAAAAAAAAAACAAAAGAATATAATTACGTTATGTGGATGACGTTTTAGTATTTACAAAAGCACGGATATAATTTTACTATACTAATCGCCCCCACTGTACTAATATAATTACTAACTATAATTTGGTCCTTCGGTACCCAATTCCGCAGGAAGTTATTCTTGCTTAGCAATGGTCGGAATTTCTGGCCATCTTTCCCATCAAAACTCAATTATTAAATGAATGTAGTGCATATCATTAGTCTTAGGTCTTTGTTTAATACATGATCATGAGACATTCTGTTTTAGGTTAAATGGGTTTTAATTATTTACACTTAAAATGCAAAGACAATTATGATAAAACAGTTTGGTTGGTTAAAAGATGTCAAGACTATTTTAACTTTGCACCGCAAGTCATCAAAGTGGCGGACTATTAACTCATAAACACGGTTACACGTCTTGCACATGCAAATTCAGATCATCAAGGAAACATTTGGGGTTTTTGAAATAATAATTGGCCAGCCCTAATGTCCGAATATGTACGAGCATTTATATCCTTCATGTAATTATCTGCTAACGACAAGACTTTGAATAATTACGATAAATGCGCATGCCTCCCAAGGCATCCCAAAACCTACAGTGTTGTGATCATCTTGTAATTTAACTCATATTTGTGAGCACCACGGTGAAGCTTACGTCATGCTCCAAGAATAGAGCGCGGTTGCTTTCAGTGTGGAGTTATTGTAGATTTTTTGCTGGCAGGTTATTGACTTGAACATTTAGATGTCACGGCAAGGGTACTGAACACGACTCTGCTACAAGGCATCGAATGTACAACAAAATTGCAAGTACTGCAACATTGAACCATTCGCGAATATAGCTTTGCCGTATAAACCATCGTAAAAATGTTTTATGTACTGCTTTAATTAAGAAGTCATGATACAAGATTTCCAGTGACGGTAAACTTGCCCGATATGAATTGATATTGCACGATATTTATATCTATCAGAAGGGGCAATTCTAAAAATAGTTTTTTTTATGTTTCGGTTACACCCAACGATATGAATATTATGTTCATGGGAGATACCTGTTTTCGACTGGCAGATGTGAAGGTCATCATTGTTTATTTATCCATCGCGATTATAACTATAGGTAGGCAGTATAACAAAACGAATGGGTGTTGAGACTGAGCTGTGAATAATGTGAATATTTAAGAGAACTCACAAAAAACAGTCTATGATTAGGTACCTATTTTTATGAATTTTGATAACGCTATCTGTTATTAAATGTGTTAAATTAATTATCAAGTTTTTATGATAGGGTAGTTACCTACCTACTGTGATATTATATGTATGTCTTAGATTATTGGTTTAGCAAACAATTCACACTTGTTTGACATGCTAGAGATACAAGTAAAAAGATTTGAATTATTTATACTGCTTTGGGATTACCAAGACAGTCATCATAACATAATGGCACTTGAAACTATACCTACTACTTAAGAAGGTGTTAGCAGTAAGTCACGTTCAATAGGTAAATAAATATTTAAATAGGTAAACTACGCTTTAAGGCTCTTACATACTGGCGCGATTCGCCGCGGGACGCGACGCCCGCGCCGCTGCATTGTTCGCCGTGAAGTTTTCTCAGAAATTGTTTTGTTAAAATTCGCGTCCCGCGGCGAATCACGCCTGTATGTAAGAGCCTTTAAAAGTGTGTTGGCGAATTACATTATGTATTTGGCTAAGTCGTAAAGTATATATCTGCACTTAGCTTAGAAGTTTAGACAAAAAATGCAGTAGTCATTGTAGATCTGCGATAATGTATTGACTTTTTCTTGTTAGTGCCTTTGAACTCTACATTATTTTACATTTAGAACCGTACATTATTTGTTCGGATTATCTGCAAAACTGAATGAATATTTGCCGATAGCCAAACGAGTTCTACAAGAATCTTTATGAAAAACATTTCAATCAATATACTGAATTGATGCGATACATCAGAACATCGTTCAAGCCTATTTCGCAGCATGACTGACGAATCTTAAATTGATGCCCTCTTTCGATAAGAGCTCGAGCCTTCAGTTTAATTTGCAAAATAAAATGGAAACGTGCTCTCAATATCTCCCGAAAACTCATTGAACGAATACATCTTCAGTATCCCACTTAAGACTCGAGATTTGACAGAAAAGAAGATCCCGAATGCGCGATAAAATACTCGCAAATGTGTGCGAGATCGTTACAATAATTCACGAGTAATCTTCGCGTTGAATTCATTGCGAAAGCGTTTGAGCTTGAGAAAAGTGAGCAATTATACCCCGTGTTAGTTCGCGCGGTCGCGCCCCGAGTGCCCTTGGTACCGCGCATTTGTTCATATCTGCAAAAAGTGTTCGACACCCAAGTTCTAGTTAATAACAGTAGGGGTGTACCACTGCAAACAAAGTGCACTGTAGGTATGCATAGAATAGGGTTGCAAATACGTACTGTGTCTACCATAGATGCAGTTAGTGCAGGTTTTGTCAATGTTGAACCAAGTAATGCAGCTGACGCCCCAAAATTTGAAACTCATTTTGATAATTCTTTTGTAGCAGCAAGATTAGCCCAGTTTTTATTTGCGTACAAACAAGAAACGAATAAAATTTATTTAAATAATTCTTTTGAGCAAGATAATAAAACAACGTCGTTAAAAAATAAAAGATGGAGCTTTACGAACATTAGAGTGACATTCGCGTGTCAAGGGGGTATTTAATTGAACAAGGGCGTAAGTGGGTTAAACATCATAAACTTATGATTCAAAGGTCAGAAGGACTTGGGATAAACAATAATATGTAATTGACAATGAAAGGCATAATTACACAGAGTGTATCAACGAGCAAACTGTAACCATGAATTCAGTACATGATTCTAGAGTTCTAGACCCACAAAATAAAAAAAAAACATCTGTTCCATACATTTTGACCTTATTGCACTTTTGTATGAAACAACACCATACGACAGAGTGACAGACACCGTGTATAAGTAGCTAATTAGTCGTTCATATAAACATTATAAAATAGGATAAAATAAAACAATATGAAAACAAAATGTTTCATTAAAGAACAACGGTTTTGCACAATGATTGGTCGTGAGATTCTACGAAATCTCAAGAGTAAAGTTACGAGAGTTATCAGTAGTTCTACGTACAACTGTTGGAACTATGTAAACACAAACTATTATCTTAGCCTCCTTTATAAAAAAGTTACGTTACCTTTTTCGTACGCTTGGTGCGCTACTCTGCTTCCTATCTGCCATTTTCCGCGTTCACATGTTATAGTGCAATTTATTATTTTTGGCTACAATATACTTAATATATTCTATCCGTGGTATTATTTCTACAACAACAATGCAATATCATTCATGCCCTCTATTGTCACGTGCACCAACACATTACTGCAACAATTAATAAAACATCAAGACCATATAAAATAAAGTAATGCAATTAAAACTGCAGAAAAAATAATAGCAGCGGTTTTGCCTTCTAAGCGTGTTCAAACACGTGCTCTTTGCTGCATTTAAATGAGTTGCGTCACTACTGTAAATATGCTAGTATACGTAGACAGCAACGTGTATGAGTCCCCATTGATTCCCCCTACAGCTATTTACACGCTCCACTCGCCTTCCTAGTCCCCGCAAGGGTTGCCAATTAAATAAGCACCTGACCCAAGGTTTTAATATCGGGCCATATTACACAAATATAATATTTCATTCGTAAGAGAATATTTCAGCGATTTCAAAGGGAGGCTTTTTAATTAAAAGCGATAGGTTTATTCGTCTGGGCGTAAAGTTCAGTCTGCAAAATAATACTTTATTTAATAAGACACAAAAAAGGAAAAATTAAAAATCTGTCTTATTAAAAAGAATGATAAAACTTGAATTATGTCTACTTACGAAAGGAATTCTGGACGAAGTCATAGACACAGAAAATCAGGAATTATCGCTATTAGAACGATTATTTCAATCACTTTTTGTCAATCAAAGAGACATTGCTAGCATGTACACCACACCCATCACTCTTATTGCCACCAAACCACTATGCCGTTACTGCACCTACCAACTCTCCATTTTGAGTCTTATGCCGTACACCGAACATTTCTATTATCAATAACTGCAGACTTGTTAAAGCAACGGCCTAATTGCTGCGCAACTTTTGTAATTTGCTGTCTTGTACCCGTAAAGAGGCACTATGATGTGACCGTTATAATCTACCTAGCAACAACCAACCGGTAGAGAGTTCGATGTCCGAAAGAAATTTAGTGACCTTATAGATTCGCCATTCGCAATTCATCATTTTGTACAAGCTGAACTCACCAACCACGCGGTGAAATTGTGCTATCTTTGGCAATATTACCTTTCTAATAATAAGCGCGGTTACAACAGAGATAAGTAAGCGATTGTACTTTGATCATAGATTGTTAGAGGAATCGTGATCTATGAGGGTTTGTGTAAATTGTAAGTAGATACTAACTTATTACTTTCGTCAACATCATATATTGATAGGACATGAATCGCTCGTTTCGGATAAATCTCACATTCTCAGCCGAAGATGTGACAAATAAATTACATAAGCAGCTCTAACTCAAGTTCAAATAAAGATTATTGAGGATTTAATACATCCAAAAGTTTTCCATTTCCTAGTAACTCATTCTGACACTAAAGCAGACACAAATGCAGGCGTGGCAACTAAAGACACTTTAAACTTTCAAAAAGGTTTGGCCGGAAAAGGCAAGGCTTTTAGAGAAGAGTAGAAAGATATGGGAAAGCGTTTAAGTATGTATTCAAATAAATATAAAGTACCTATTGGATTTAAAAATAGATATACTAGCCTTTGTTTTGACAAAGTGCTGCATCTAGTAAGAAAAGTTCTGGTAAGAACTTCCAAAGCTAATGACCTTAATCTCTATTTAAATTCTTGCATTGCGGTTGTCTACTTATAGTTAGGCCGTGTACCGGCTGTACTTTCATCTGTGCCCCTAGCAACAACGCACTAACGTCATCTCACATGACATTGAAACATATATCCCGAGTGGTTGTAACCGCAGCCTCGGGATGCGTCGGCGCACCCAGCCGTACAAGGACTCAACATGACGTCACCTACAACAATACAATTACGCACACGAAATTACATCTTTCTCCATACTAGCAGAGGCGAAATTCCCCTGCAGAGAGTACTTTTTGAACCTTGGAAGCCTTTTGTGCCATTTTCGCGCGATGATACAGCTTCGCTTTGGAATGATGGACTGCCAATCGAAAATTTTATGCGCCATAAAACGAGATCCAATACCGTATACGAATCGCTCAATTTTGCATCAGCATTTACGCTAAGCGGAACTGTAACCGCATTTCCTAATGTATGACTAACTATTGTCAATAATAAAAGGCTAACACAGTTATCTTCGGAAATAGAGTATCTCGTTCACAAACAGTCATCTGAAGCGATGACATCAGTGTTTGCCAGAGATTGTCGTCAAACATGAATTACGTGGATCACGTTATACAAGTGTGGAACCGATTTGCCAACTGATTAACTTGTCACTTTTTTTGTGGGGGACACTTTCTATTCATTACTCGATTTCGAGAAATAATTTCATTTATTTGACAGTTACAATTGTTTGAACAAGAACTGTCTTTCCAGTGAATAAATCGAATTCTAAATTCCCAACGTCAACTACGAAGCGAAAGAATAAAGAACCTAGTGTCAAAAACACTATCAAACCCAACGGTTTGATAGTGTTTTTGACACTATGTCATCAGAAAAAAAATGAGTGTGCCAACGCACACTCATTTTTTTTCTGATGACATAATGGTGTTTCAATAACCAACGCAAGATATAGACAAATCCCATTCAATTAATTGGATTACCTTTTAAAAAGGTAAAAGGAAATCCGTCTCCAATTACTCATCACGTAACCTGACACTCTGAATGAATTGCTTCTGCAACCACATCCGAATTCATGTTTGGTAAATACGAGTATCTTATGATTAAACATCACACTTGAGTCTTGACCCATATTGTCCAACGTTTCCGGTTCGCCGGTGATCGGCCTTGATGTCTCACCCACAAAGGTCGACCGTAGCGAAAGATACATTCGTAAACATTCTCTCGATTTGTTCCGAGATATATCTTATTATTTAATTGGGGAGCCAAATTATCGCTTGCATAATACAAAGTTATGTAACTGCCGATCTATTCTGTAAAAATCTCACCGTGAACTTTGGTGAAGTGAGCTCACAGTGAGCTTGAAGAGATCTGTCAATAGTGTCAATCCTTAGCATAAGGTGGAATAACAGCCGGTCGACTCTGTATAATCTCACCGTGAAAACTTAGGTGAAGTGAGCTGTCTCTCCACCTGAAGTTAAGGATTGACACGGCAGCTTATTTAAGTTTTCACAGTGAGAAAGACGGCTGTCCTCTAAGTAAAATACAAAAAGCCGTATTAGGAAAAAAAAACAGTAGGTACTGTAAAAATTGTACTTTCTTGGTTCTTGGGGTTTAGAAACTTATAAAACTCCTTTCCTTTTTATGGATAAGGAGAAAGCAGAACTGTGCCTAAGGAAACGCAAGCTCACATGTTAGGATCAATGATTGGAATAGCATAAGTTATGACAAGTTGTTAACCAAATATGAAATTTACATGACTGTCAAACGTTTTTACTCCAAATGACATTCCATTAGGAACGGTTTCTTTGGTTATTAGGACAGTACTAGCTCAGTAACTATCATCGGGGCATCTCTAGTATTACGTGAAGTCAAAACAAAAAAAAACTTCCATCCAAATGAGTCATGGATCTTAGGCGAAAGTAAAACCTATGCTCAGCCAAAACATTTCATCAACACAAGACCTAACAAATTCATTTGGTGTTTTTCCAACATTTGTATCACATTAATTATAATTAGAAAGACATTTTTCTAATATCGTATTTGTAGTACCAACGACCTTGCGTGATCTGATAATACGTAACAGTGACACCGATTTGGAGGGCAATCCTCCTCCCCGATTCGATTATGCAAACGTTACAGCTGACAAAATGTTACTCGTCGATGGCCTGCTTTATTTTTACTGATTATTTACCAATATCATGTGACTAAAGTTTATTTTGGCAAGATAATTTGAAAATTGTCGTTATCTTTATTGACACCAATATTCAAACTGATTTTAGTGTGATGGTAGTTTCCGCTTTCCGGGTTAGCAACATAACTGATAATTTCTAATGAGTGGCAACATTCATGTACACACGGCTACACATCAAGCTATACATTTCCAGTATAAGCTGACCTCACATTGTACGGAAATCCTATACAATGCGAGATCAGCATAAACTGGAAATGTATAGCTTGATGTGTAGCCGTGTGTACACGGGGCTGACTATGAAGTATTAATGCCATCATTATTCCACTGCGAAAAAAGGATGGTGCTAGCGGCCTTGTATAGCTCCGTCTGTCACTAACACTGGAAAAATGATGGCATTAATACGTCGTAGTACTGATCCAGCTTACATCCAAGAACCCAGATAGAAAAAAAACCAAACGATTGCCCCAAGATAACTTAAATCAACAATGTTAAAAGGTCTTGACTTTCAAATACAATGGTGTATGATTTAAATATTAAGCGAGTGCTATCTTAGACCCGTTAGGCACAAATCGGAGGCGTGACTTTGTCGACTGTGCCAAAGATTCCCCTCCGATTTGCCAAGTATTCGCGACGATGTTTGCCTAGCATCGGGTCGCGTGAAATGTTCCACCATTTCATGTGTACCACATTGGGAAGCTATCTTATTTACTTTCATTGTGATTTAGTGGAAATAATAGGGCTGTGTTGTTCATGGAATGAGATTGGATTGACAAATTTTGTTGTGGATATGATAATTAAATGGATTATTCAACTTTTCTTTTGACTAGGATCCAGAAGTAATATTAACTCAGTATAGATTCAAATTTTTTTTTCCTATTGTGTTCGTTAATTTGAACAATTATGTGGAAAATTGTCAAAGCTTATCAACACCCAACCATTTTACATTCCACTAAGCGTGGTTAGTTTTAACTACAAGTTTTTCCTAAAATAAATTCGTGCGTCACGTTGTATATTTCCAATCTATTGCATTGATCCCGTTACTTTCGTACTGTGGTAATTCCATTAACACATTATAAAAAATTAAAAATAAAATATAGATAATGGATTGTTCCGGTTGCTGATAGGAATTATTTCAATGATACATATTTCCTACAAATCATTTTTAAATGAACATGATCTGAAATGCTAAATCACTACATAATTTACAAGGAAACGGGCCATTCAAAAATATTTAACAAAGTCACCAAAAGCAAATGGCCAAATATTTGTTCTTTGGTGAAGTGTTATTTTTATGTCCATTGAAGATAATAATTATTTACTACTAACTTGTTTGCATAAAACTGTTTTGTCTTCAACATATCTCTTGATAACCTGGGCCTTTCGTTTACTTGTTTTCTTCTACTTCCACTTGTTGTTTAAATTACTTGTAGAAAATAGTTATCTACTGTCGAATTGATAAATAATTGACGCACAATGTTAAAGACTAATTAAAGCTGTCGGTACATGTCTATTGAAGCAATGAGGTCAAAAAACCTATTTTATTATGATTGACGATGTTTTTCTTGTCTAGGTAAGTGGATAATGATAGAAACATGACGCGTTTATATAAATACAGTCATCCTGGTCCCTACGGAAAACTCATGCTAAGGAAAATTAATCACTATAACTCATCTCATCATAAAACTGACGTTGAAAACAGAATGACTGCAAAACGCGGTTACGTAAGGCAGCGGGAGCAGGTTCTGTCATGCCTGTCATTATAAAGCAGTGTCAACATGATGTTAGAAATCTGCAGTAGAAAATTATTTATTAAGTTAACCCGTATTGTCCCTTAGTTGGCAACACCACATTCACTCCTCTTGGAAATCGACTCCGAAAATGGGCATTGCGCTTACGCACTTAAGCGCGTATTTCTCAACTATATGTTTATGACTATGATCCTCCAGATAAATTATAATTTATTCGCCACGTCTCAGTGACTAGCTCCAATTAATTATATTCCCAGAATAGCTTAAGAAACGTTTTAACTTGAGACAAAATTAATATTCCTTTAACGAACGTCTATTTACCGTTTGGAAAAGTACGCGTGGCTAATTGTGAAGCGTACTGCTAAGAAATTGAGATTGACAGCCCTGTACACGCGGCGTTATTTAACTGTTTCAATCAACCGTGGGCTAACATTGACCCGGCCCGCAAATAGATCTAACGAGTAATTAAACATGCGCATGAGTTAATCTCGTATTGAGGCAATTTTAATTTTTTGTACTGCTCGGTCAATGTAAAGAGAGGGTAATGGATGAGTATGCGAAAGCATGTGTAATCTCTTCGTGTTTTTCGCGATCAAAAACCTTTCACCCCTTTCTTTACACGTGGGGTGGTATTCGGTACGTCGAGCAAATAAACAAATGGGGACTAGTCTGACTTCTCAACGTTATTCGTTTTATCGATCTATGGGGGACGCCCATATTCTGCGGTAGACGCATGCCTATTTTTGGCAATATCAATGTTATGTTCGTCACAACGACCTCGTAACCCCTGATTAGTTAAATATTCAGATAAACAAAAGAGTATTACTTAATTAACTTGTTTTTACGAAACAGCTGGTGTGCCTTTATTTAATCAGTTATTATGTTCAGTTATATCATAGCTAGGTATAAAAATAACGCACACATAATTGCTTCGAACAATAACGTGTTATATTGATTCTGAATTCCTCGCATATATGATTTTACGACTGTTTTGATGTTCACACTTAATAACGGTATTTACACACACACAAAAGCGTGGTTCTATTTCAGTTCTTGTCTTTGCTGAGTATTGGTCGATATTTATCCCATTGAATCAATAACACCAGATAATTTGTTTAGGCCTCAGCAGAATAACAATATAACAAAATTAATGAATCAATCATGATCAACAGACATCTGCAAATCAAACGTAGATAAAGAAAGGATTCTGTTTGCCAATTTATCTTACCTCCCACACAGCTCAAATCACTCTTCACATCACTCTTCACATCACCTACCCATATATGGGCACCCTCACAAAAAACTACCGAGTACATTGACATGCGAACTTATGGAACCATTACTAGCGTCTAAGACCGCCTTAATGCGGCCTGTCTTATGTCAAGATACATCATGTAGAACATTGAATAACGTTGTATATCTGTGGGCTGTAGTATCGCGCATAAGAAACGTTGTCTGTTACCGTTATCGTCTGTCAGTAGGTTTTATATCTGATGGACGGTGCCAGCCGTATAACGGTGCTCCATGCATACAATGCTAGGCTGAGTTGCCTAAGGGTGAGGCTTAGATGAGGTGGAATTGTTAGCAGGATATAAAAAGCGGAAAACGTCTTGACAACACGATAATTCAATGTTAGCAGAAGAATATTATGGAAAAGATAATTTTTATTTCAATGAAAGAAAAATAGATAGATATAAAAATACATGTGATACAGGAAACAGCTGCAGACGTTAAGTACTGTAAAAATATTTTATGAAAGTGTAGAGTAATATTTTTTCTGCCATTTTATCTTAGTTTATTATAACACCTCCCACGCGAAGCATCGAGTGCTTTTCTTAACCCATAGTTTTAGCTATGTACGAAAAAACTTCGCACAAACTAAACAATAAGAATACAATCATTATTAATTCACACGTTAGTGTATATCAGTCTCAATCATAAACATTGTCTTGTCTCTATAAAAATATATGTACTATACTAGTATAGTCGCAAAAAATAAACACGAAAGGGTTGCCATTTTTTTTTTGGCCTCAGAACATCGTTCCCGTCCTCCATTCATTTAGGTAAAAAAATACACTCAAAAAATGTGACCGAAAAAAAAATATCCCCTAACCTCCTTTTCACCGCTTTCTCTAAGACCTATCTCATTGATCATACTAAAAGGGCGGGCACGGGCGTATTGCGAACTATCCTGGAATAAGTGACAATGATTGAACGATGGTAAGACTCCACAAGACTGCAAATATAGTTTTAACATACTTAAATATCAGGCCATGTACACTTCACAGCTGAACATAGGTCTTCATAACAAGAAGCGTTATATTGAACAATCTTGGGACTAAAGTGGTTTGTTTCATGCTTAATATAAGATATTAACGTGTGTCTCCAATATGACCCTTCACCAAGTCTTCGTCTTTACGTGTGGTTTAGTGACTAACCTGGTGTCAGAGTCCATGGGCCTCTGGTTTCAACAAGTAATCATTATATTGCAAATCCTCATAAAATACCTTTGTTGAGTGAAAACTGGGTACTAAAAGTGAAGCAGAACTTAAATGACCATGTTTATCTCAAAGATGATCAGATACTCAGTTGTAAATCAGTCGAGAGTTACTCTGTTCTTTGAAAATATTTGTGAGACAACAAATACATAATTTTTAGAAGCCGCAATGAATACTAACAATGTTTTCTTGAATCGTGAAGTTTAATGGTAATACACAATACATAATATTGAACAGTTATTTTTGGTGTTAATTGTGTAATGTTTTAGTGCTTATATGAATGTTTTAGCAATCTTGTGAAACTCAATGAGTCTCATGTTTATGAATAACATTTTACTATGTGGCAATAGTGCTTCAGGGTCAAAATCCTATAAATACTAGAAACCATAAATTATCGGAAGAATCGAACATGAGTTTCCGTAACGTCGAATAGTTTGGATTACGAGTTGTTCACGCTCCAGATATTGCGTTTAAAAGCCACGCCGAACACAATGATAGAATTGTAACAACCACGGTTTATACCTATAATAACTAATGGTTAAATACTTGTTACCTGTAACCACTTACGTAACGTCCACTCTCATACGGTAACCAGTTGCCACTGTTGCACTATTATTATACAGAACAATTATAACTAAAAGCAATGATATATAGGACAACGCGCGTGTATGTATTGCGCAGCATCTGATTTTCACATTTAAAATAATTTACATGTCAATTGAGTAAGGCTTGGTCTATAAGGCACTCAAAAATTTAGCTCTGTTAGATAGAAAGACTCTTCATAGTAAAAAAATAAATTGATAGGTTCATTTAAATATAGCAATTGAAACGTCATTTACCAAAACTCCTAAGCAAATTCTTTACATAAAAATTGTAGAGATGAAAGTACAGTCTTCAAAAAGAAACCAAAATATTCTGAGTGAATGACATGTATTGTATTTTGAAAATGTTTTTTGTAACCGCCACTCAACAAAATGGTTTTCAGTGTAAATTAATGGCACTCGTAAATGCTGTGCATAATAGAGATCACACTGGTGAGTCGTGCGGAGCGCTAGCGCATGGGACACAACGTGATTTATGCATTTCTAATCGCACATGTGCCATGCCGCTGTTCTGTTATACAACCAAGTGTGCCTTAGTCAATAATATGTAGTAACGTTGCCATGCAATACATACGGAAAACTTTGTGAAACTCAATAAATATTTGTATGCCTTATTTTATGTTGAAAGAGCGACCAAGGTTCAATGTCATAGTTGATATTATGTGCGAGATTTTGTAACGTTACACCTATCTGTTAGACGTGCTGTTCTACCCAAGGTCTTATTTGCCTTTATGTGCTGTGTCTTCTAGTTTTTGTTTGTTCATAAGCTACCGGCCTTTGTCTTTTGTCTAGACTAGTTTGCTACAGCGCTGTATATATATGGCATTATTTACATCAGATAAATATGCTCACTCACTTATCATTATCAAGAAAGCTAGAGAAGACCTTACTGTCATCTCGATTCATTATGCAATTCTCATTAACAAACACATTAATCTCCGCATATATCTGAATGAAACAAATCAACATACATAACTTACTGCCTGGCAGGTGGCCCGTCGAGCGAGCATGTTTACTATGTGAATCAACCCGATTGTATCATCCACGTGTTTTTCTCATGTCCTCACAAATCCCCGCTCTCTATTTACTATAACTTTTATTAACTGACCTTGTTCCCTCTCAGTTCCGTTTTCATTGTACATATTTGTTGTAAGAAAATTCTGAGCCTACCTGTAAATACTTTTTGACGTTTGAAGTCGAGTTGCTCTTGTTAAATGATCTCGATGCGCACATTGTAAAAGATGAAAGCAACACTAAAATAAAATAAAATCTAAATAGCACACTTGCAGCAATTAGTGACACTTTTAAGTGACATATTATACTAACATTGCATCTATTTCTGTTTCAGGTAAGACAATGTCTTCTAAACGGGTGACATATTTTTCCAAAAGAAGGTAAGTACCTATATCAGGCTTGGTGATCGATCAAAAGACGTTGAGGATGCTCTAACCCTGAGAAAAATCGGCCAGGCCGATGTGCTACTTTGGTAACACCTAACAACATTACTGTTTCATGTCAAATTTGTCCACACCTTTGTTTGAAAGCGGTTTTTTAAGCAAATGAACCTGCCCTCTGAGCGAACGACAAACAGATACGGTCATCCACCCCGGCAATGGTTACTTAATGTCCAACGATTAGTCACACGGCTCAAAGCAAATATTTTGTTAGTGCTCGACTCACCGCACGATCGTATGATTTGACTGAAAACCGCAAACAAATGGTCCCACTTCAGTTCATACCTATATGTATAATTATTTATTCACCACCGTTACGTCATGGATGATCGTATCCATTCGAGGTGTCAGGCCTGAATCAGGCGGTTAGCAGCTTGAGTGTGACGACAACAATGAATTGTGTAATTTCTGAAATTTTATATGACATCATTTGCGTCTAGAAGGATAGCGTTTCGTGGTCACACATACCACCCATATAAAGCCATATAAAGAGCTCCGCGGCCGTCAGGTAGAGGGAAGTGTCCCGTTAGAATATAACACACCGCATCAACTCTCAGATCTGAAATAAATTGTTTACGCCATGTCCGGGCGTTATGCCAACAGTCACCTGAAGCCGCACTATAAGGTTTTGGCACATAATTAAATTTTTATCAACCAGTTCTGGCGTTTGAGTAATTTCTGACTGGCATTAGGTGTGCAATATCTGAGAAGTTGATTCAATATATTGTATCTTGTTAGATTCAGTTGTTGGTGCTGTATTGCTCGCATGTCAAGTTTTGATACTTTCGAAATGTAAGCAAAGATATTTTGAGAAATGAAGCTTTTATTTGCCAATACTTTTTACTCTTATATATTTTGAATAATTACCTGACAACAAACTCACACGTAAGCAATGACATCTATACCCACTGATTTATTACTTTTCAAAAGGTAATTTAGCAAATATCTACAGATTCTAACAACTCATAAATATTGTAAAGAATAATGAATGTTTTACAATTTCATACATTGGATAATGTGAACGACACGCGACAATGGTCGATTGTGATGTTATCGTGGTGTCGCTCATTACAACAGCACTATCTTCGCGAGCCTGATCTCCAGCTAAGATATCGTTTGATACCAATCAATCGTTTTATTGTTCCAACACACGTGCTTTGAATTTCCCCCTTGACACTGACGCTGACGTCATACCATTAGTTGTAAGGAGTGTACTGCAATTAACTTGGGCAAGGCCCAGCTATTGTTTATCTAAAGCTTTCAATAAATTTACTCACATTGTTAGGACAATGTGCTTTTAATTGAAATTCAATTAAAATTTAGATACATTTGATGATTCTGAAACGACCAACGAAATCAATGAAATGTTTTCTTTCATTCTTGCTCTAAAAAACTTGAGTGCAATCGCTTCCTCACCACATTTATTTATCGACACACCTATTAGATAAACGCAATTAAAAGAAATATATTGCGATTGTAAAATCTAGGTCGTCTTTAAAATATTTGTTGGAATAAAAACAATTTAGTGGTTCTCAGTGGAGTCCTTATCTCGTTGATGCGCTAGATAACCTCTATTGAGACAGGGTTAGTATTCAATAGATCCCCGATGTCAGCCATCTTTGTGTAACCAGTTATCAATGTTTATCCAGTGTGTGTTTACATTTGCACGCTGCCTCTGATAACGGTAATGATGAACGAGATTAACGTCAATTTTTAAATTATTAATGTGAGAACTAAATTATTCAGCGTTCTTGAGACGTGTGAAGTTTATTAAAATAACTAAGGTTGGTTATGTCATTACGCGTTGAACGTCTTGGTTTTATACACGAAAAGGTCTTCATAATGCATTTCTTTATTTGTTTTGCTTCGCACTGTGTTCACTGCAGCAATAGCTTTAATTACTGCCCTAGATCAATTTCGACATTTTATTCAAAAAGATTGATTGTGCGCGATGTATGTAGCATTCTGTTTTTATTTAAACAATGACACTTATAAATAAAATATGCACCTCCTGCCGAGAATAATGAAAAGAGAAATGCAATATTTTAAGAACATTCACGTCACTCTGTATATTTGTATTCAGTTAATCCTATACTTAACATAATATATCTGTTGAAAAAGTCCTGTCGGTAGTATTTTGAAACAGCGTTACGTAAAAGTTTAACTTGAAGTGTTTAGACACGGTGTTGAATGCAGCTTGTTATGAATTAAAAGTGCGCATTATGCAGTTGGCCTACTTGGTCTAGCAGTAATGCTTGGTAACAGCCACTTTGCCACTGTTGAGAGGTTTCCGGGTCGCACGCATGTTCTACATTCTTCAGAAAAATGCAACTCATCAAGAAGTGCACTAAGAAACTAGACGTAGAAGACATGACTTTTTAACGCACAGCCCTACAATATAGTTTCACAAACCAGCAATTTATCACCTCTCACAATTAGTCACGATGAGACTCTCCAAGTTAATTATAATAAATCCGCCAACAGCTAAGCTTACTATAATTCACCACAGGGATCACTACGTTGTAACGCGATTGTCACGCTAAAGGTCACAATCAGCGTTTCTAGAAGCAGCCGTTGTCTCTCGGCCAAGATCCAACGTCAAATCAATCTTATCAATGTGTCTAAAGCGCAGACCTAAGCGGATGTGTTGTGAAAACGGGTCTTAGGTCACCTAACAGCACGTGTCTCATTGACGTCAATCAACACACATCGCGATAGCTTTCTAACGCGCCTATCCCTACTTAACGCTTTTATGTTTAACTTGAAAGCTGTCCATCTTTTAATTTTAATTACCTCAAAGCTGTCGATCTTGCGCACGTGGTTATGAAAGATAAATATTTAGGAGCCCATAAACATATTTATCAACATCGCTAATGTGTGTGTCCCCCATTGATATCACAATATTGAGCGCGTACCGATAACCTACATCTCGACCACGAGTTGTTTACTCCATAGCACCTAATTGTCCAAATTGGATTACGTCACTGGTTGCCGACTTGCTGCCCACACCTTTTGTCCGCACAAATTCATCGAGTCTCGATTCAGTATCTTATTTATTGCACAGCTGATCGCTTGCCCAAATAGACATTTTGCAACTTGTTTTGATGCTTATCTATTGTCCGTAAAGGGATGCTGACAATATTTTACTGCGCGACCTCACCGATGTTTCTGTTTGTAAGCCCTTATGGTAAAGCTGCTAATAGTTTTGTTTACTTGTGTCCATGTTTCTAATGCTTGCGTAATTAACGATAACTGCTTCGTGCCCTTCTGTATTTAGTACCGTAGGCCATCGCTTATTACATTTGTTGTTTGGCAAGTTCTCGTGTGCTGAAATCATTATTTTTAAATTCTCGGGAGACGCTATCTACGCTGATAAAGTAATGCCCTAAATCTTGCGAGTATGCATCATGTCGCGTTCAGCGAATATTATGTAAAGTTTACATAAGTGTAAGATAATGTTGTTGACTTGAGTCCAGATTTCAGTTTATAATGACACATGTTGGAGCGTGTCTTGGTAAAAATCTAGTTCTTTATGTCGCTGCCGTGTTGCGTAACACAGACGCTGCTTGTGATTTATGTACTTCTGAGATAACTACGAGCTGTTGAAAATTTTGTAACCCTCCCTCCCCCCTCTTCAGTTGTATGCCGCCGACCCGAATTCTTCGCGAAATAATTCACTTATGACGCTATTCCATCTGATAAATTTAAACACAAGTTTTTTGAATGCCATAAAAATCCAGTGTTGGTGGTTTATGTAAGCGTTCTAAAAACTGACTGCGTAGGCCGAGTGTCATTCTTTTAAACCGGTTTCCATTTCTTTTTGCGTTGGAATCAGAAATTGCAGGTCTCTGTTTATAAAATTAGTCTAGCGGAATTTATGTACTGGCATAAATTTTAAATTTTTATTTTGTTCTTCACTGTTAATAACATCGCACGCGACAACGGATCCGATTAAACGGTCTTAACCTAGTTGAAAGTAAGTTTTATTGTAAGACTTCCACACCTTTACTCCTACATTAATTCTTCACGAATAAGAAGTGTCCACACGTTTTAGTTACGATTTCTTTGGTCCATATTGAGATCGAGGTTTATTTTCTAAAACAGGATTCCCAGAATCAGTAAAGACCAAAAACGTATTATAAATTGTTTCAATATTCCATGCTATTGAATTTGCATTTGACATTCTGCTTGTGGATATACGATTTTCTACTTGCTATTTGCTTTGCTTATACTTATCCGATGATGTCATTGAACTCCGTAACGTCATCATTTATTTTGGATTGTTGCAAAATATGTTAGTGACACCCATGGGAGCCATATGGAATAAATATACCACCATTAGCATAATATATATTAATGCCATGTTATGATGAGTAATAAAATTTATTAGATACAAATGTAAAATGTTTTTGTTGTGCGACATTAATCAAATTCAAAGCGACTTTGCCCGAATTGTCCTTCAGACAACATTGTTCTAAAAGAATAATGCTTAAGTCTACTTTGAAACGACGCATTATGGTAAGCAAAGCTCATTTTTAAAGCTCGTTTATAAAATTATTTTTAGCGCGATGAACATCGAATGCAAAAAATAAAACCAATTCACCAAGATCACAAGGAGGTCCTAAAATCTCGACCACTTCCTTCTCAACCGGTTCGATACAGTAAAATCGTACGATACGTAATTAAGATCACGAGTGACCTCACGGCTATTTGCGAGCGTGTGCTCAATTTTGATAATACTAACCATTGCAATGACCGCAAGAATGATACCAAGCTTGATTCTCGGAAACGATTTCTTTATATCGTCTTCCGCTTTTCGCCTTGTTCTTGTCTTGTAAGGCACAATAGTATTAATTCACCATGCACACAAACAATTGGAACCTCTGCTGCTGCTTCTTTGAAAGTCAGCTTAATGGTTTTTATTACCCTAGTTTTGATGTCTTTGTTTTCATTCCTCCTACGTTTGCCTTTTGCCACGATTCGATTTTTTTAATATTTACATGAGAAGACACTCTTACGAATTTATCTGTTGTATTGTAATGGAATCGGTCTCTAGAATAAGATTGCCTCTTGGATCAGGCTATTGGAATTGCATCACTACTGAATCACATGGTACGCTACACCCCTCCTTCGGTGATGTCATGTCCCACTATTTCCTACATAATACATATAGTAACATGGAAATTACATATATTGCGGTCAAGATGTTTTTGACCAACAATGAGAGGAAAATAATGTATCTATTGACTTGTCATAATTATTCTGAACAATAAATGAACAATCATCTTGGTTTAACATCATCAAATATTGTCCTCATGATTTACTTATATTCTTTCTCTATTCTTCAATCATTATTGTAAGTCCCTTTATCTGGTTTCCTTTTTTACTATACTTTTTATGTCGTGTCGTCTAGCACGTCTTTCTGATCAGATCAGTCAAGCACTTCTTTCTTATCAATGTTTTTCAAGTTTTAAGTCAAAGCCACCTTAACTATTCTCGTGTATATATCATTGGAAAAATTCGTTCAGAATCATATTTTTACCCAGACTGCCAAGGATGTTTTAATTCTTTGTGGCCAACTAAATGATGTGGGAGGACCATTTTCAACTGACATTTAAACAATATTACCCTGTAAAAGACATTTCCACTTATATTCATGAATAGCAATATTCCGATCTTCCTGGAACTTACTGGAATTTTGCCCACTTCGAAATAGAAAAGAGATACGAGTGGTACGATAAATGCTCATACCTGTGCCGAGTGAAGTAAAAAATGGTTAGTGCAAGGAGGTCGTGGCTTACTTAGGTACGCGGATCAGCCAATGCGGTTAAGCAATGATCAACCTACTACCTGACCTATTTGTGCCATGCCAATTTTTAGATTTTTTAAGTAATATAAAGTTTATGTTGGTGCAATGAATGATCGAGCGGATTATTTTCCATGTTGCGTACAATTTGGACTCCGGATTTCGATAATATTATGATGACATTACAGCAGACATTTACAGTTTTCTAATATACTGTAGAAACTCTTTGGTTTGTTTCTTTTATTCATTTATTTTATAGCACCGTTTTTTTTAACAATTATTTTAAAGGAATTATACATCTTAGCCAGTGGTTTGGTGAAAATGTGTTTTTTTTTTTTATTAGAATTATTTATTTTTATATTCACACACAGCTATCCACCCACCCTTATATGGCAAGCTACTTTCAATTTAACGGTTTAGCTACTTTCTATTTATTCTAATTCAACGTCAACATATGCGTTTCTTATGACACCGCGATTAGCATTCAGCCGCCGACGTTAAGTCTGGGCCGTCACATGCAAGGCGTGCATAACGCACTTTAACGATTTCATTGCACACATGACGGTTAAAAGATTGGAAAGAAGGATTATCTTGATGTTAGCCTTGTTGACACGACGGATACTATGTTCTAGTTACCGTGACACGTCAACGACACAGGCACGGTATAAGCGAGTAAAGTTTGGCATACTTTACTCGCTTATACAAGGCAATTTTAGTTTATTTGATATTACTGAGGCGGCTAGCCTCACTGCCATATTTTTTTCTCAAAAATCTCTGCATAAACCCGGAATTGGAATTGCGCCAAATAAACTGCAGAAGCCTTTTCAAATTCCACTCTTTTAGGCGTGTTTCCCACGGTTATGTCGTTTACATCTAATTTGAATATTGGCTACGAAGCAATTCGCAATTACTTCTCGTAAGGCTACTTATCTCAAAGGACAGCACGATCTCTAACTTGTTCATACTATTCGTATTTTAAAGGCAAGGCAATTTAAAAGGTTAAAATGTCTAGAAATATCCTTTTGAATTTTCGAGTCGGATACCGCCCCAAGATTAATAAGTGCCAGTTTCTATATGATACCTACATTTACATGCCTGACCTTTATTAGCTTGCCGAGGCTTTACTTTTCCTTTTATATATTTTGTTAATATTCTCTAGGACTCATTTTCCTGTCTCTGGTTTTCCTGCCGTTTCTTTTCCTTTACCAATACCTATACAATTCTAATTGATTTTTTTCTTAAACTCCTAAACGAAATGGAATTCGATGAATCTTGTTTTTGACTTGCTCGTTGTAATGTTAAACTTTGATAAATTGTCACTTCGTCTATGATTCACATCATTTTATATTTTGTTAACACTTCGTCACCTGGTAGCTAATGATTCAATAAGTTATCTTGTTTCTGCGAAATATACTCTTCAAACAATTTAAGGGAAAAGTAGCTAGTTACTGATTAGTTTTTCAAGAAGTTCTTATCTTATTTTTTTTAATTCATGTTCAGGTTGTAAATCAAAAAGATTGAATCACCTTTCTGAAAAGTTTCTTCTGTCGTCTTATATTGAATTGCCAGAATTATGAGGACCAAAATTGATTTAAGTATATGATTCTGAATTATCTTTATAACGATGTCTTGTCATCACTTCATTTGTATTGAAAAAAGTTCCCAGACGACTCTTCCTAGTTTAAGATTCGTAAATTTTTGGTTAATTTTGTTGAGATTTCGACTCCTTCCTAAAAAATAGGTAGATTCAACAATATTAAAGTTGACTCTAATTTCTCCCTTAGAAATCAAGCAAAATATTTACAAATCAAATATATTGGCTGTAGGTAACATATTGCCAATAATATAATTGCCAATTAAAAATATGAAGGAGTTAATCAACAAATCAATTTGCTTTGAACGAACAGCCGTCACTGACTCACTGCGCGTGCGGTCTATTTGTTTGTATACACGTCTATTTACTAACTGAATTAATAAAGTAATTAGGTATCAAAGCAAAGGCCATTATCAATACATATTTCTTTCACGGTCAGCCCATTTGTAAACGTTACGAAGGACGTTTCTTCATTAATTACTATCAAAGTGTCAACAATGTAAAAAAAAAAAATTTTGCTGAAAAAATATTTATTAAATATCAAATATTTGAGTTGATACTTTACATTTCAAGTGAATGCTCAAAACCATGTCACAAGAACTGTGTTTTTTAAATATAATTTTGAAATTTTCATCAGTCAATCTTCCTAGCCTTTTAACTTTTAACTATGTTTGGGTAGGCTTCCAGTCTCGCCGGATGCAGGTCAATACCAGTATTTTTCATGAAGCGACTGCCTATCTGACCTCCACAACCCAGTAACTGGGTACTACGATACCTCTTGGTAAGACTGGTTGTCAGTTTCGGGCTCCTGACGACCCGTAGCGACTGTCAAAGATCCACGAATGACAGCCGGGATCGACGGCCTAACTTGCTTTTCGAGAGACGAAGGAGTCTCGGTATATAAAGATGGTCACCCATTCACGAACTAACACCGGCAAGCGTAGCTTAACCTGATGGATCGACCCGCGCGGCTGTTATTACTTAGCCTCGAGCTCCTCGAAATTTTTATTAGTAATTTAACTAATTTATCTCCCTGAATTCAAACGCCTAAAGCTTAAACCAACAGCTCATTGAAATAAAATCAAATGTAAAATTTTTTGCTCACCCATGTTTTTGTAAGTAGCCTATTGGAACAATAACTTCCTTATCTATACAACATCTGAATTGTTCTGCAAAATACACATACAGTCAATTTCATAGCTGTGAAAATCGTCAAATTATAATTATTAAGTGAACAGTTCAGAACTTGTTTTAATATTTTTTCACTCATCGCTGTTCAAGGCGAAACATTTATTTAGTTAGTAGGTAAACCATTTATCAACATCAATTTATGAATTATTTTACAATTAATTAATGTCAAATATCTGACTTGCTAATCTAATGACAACGCTACTGAAAAATGCTAACATTGATCATCATAAAATTGCGTTTTATGCTCAGTAGCATTACATCACCCGCTTCAACTCACACAAGAGTTTTTATATCCACGCCATGGTCGGTACACTGTCTCTGTCTCGCTCGTCATTTATGTATCTCGCTCTTGTGCTGGCGGCGACAAGCAGTCTGGGGCTTTCTGGCGGACACTGCGTAGCAAACAAAACCCTAGGTCACGGGCACTGGACACATTTTCGTACAATGCCTCATCTAAATAAGTTTTCGTAGTACTGCCTCGCCGTTGTATCCACCTTGTTGGGATGGTTTAGCCTTCAGGTGGAATAGTAGACTTATTTGCGTGTCTTCTTCTAGTTAATATTAAGGTATTATTCAGCGTTTCCGACCTAATCTACTTACTCTATTCTCTTGAGCATGTTTTAGCTTTACGTGAAGATTACGCTCTTCAATCTTTGTGAAAGTCCAATTTCGGCAACAAAATTTGTGCCAGTCGTTGTAAACATGAGTATCTTATTTTGCATTAAAATCCAATTTACGAAGAAATGATTTACTTTCGTCAACCTCACCGTTCCGCTCGCTAAATATAAGAACGCAAGGTCAGGGATACATTACCAAAGGTACTGAAAAACAAGGGCAACGTGAAAACCCGATGGTACAATGAATATGCCCCAGAGTTCCACTCCCTTACTCACTGTTAATAATACAGTAATCTGATAGGCTGAAATCTTGACAGACGTGCGTGCCAACTAATACATTAGCATCTCATTGGAGATAGCATCGTGCCAAAACATGGGTTGGAGTGACGGACAAACGGGACTGCTTAAGATTTCGTGGCTACGAATGACAAATTGAAGATATGTCTGTCTCTATTCACGATGCTATCAACCAGAACAGCAAAAAATAATAAAAGTTCAATCAAAAAGATTTCTATCTCCTTGTCACATAATCCATCAAAGACCAGTTGCTGATCTGGTTTCTTTTAATTAGCTTGTGATATGGTTATCGCATGATATTATATAATTCGATCAGTATGCAAATAACTTGACTCACCTAGTCTTGAATAGGGAAATATCAGCTCCATAGTCAATCAATCACTTCTGCTAATTTCATCAGCGAAATGTTGTAAACACTGTCTCTGATGAGGTAACAAATACAGGTCTTTCATAGCTTCAGATTGTTCGCGATAACACGTGCTTTCTGCCTAAAGTTAAAACTGTTTTGGCCTTCACTCGTTACACTTTTTTTTTACTCAAAGCTTGTACAGTTATTAGAAAACTTGCGGTACTTTCGCAGATTGGCATTAATATTTTTTTGTTGCCTGTGCTCTTTACGTTTTTACCCTTTTCTAGTTCTATTATCAGTCATTCTATGAACGGTAAATTTTAAATCATTAGAAGGCTTAGTCAAAAAAGTGACAGCCGCGTAAACGCATTGAGTCAGTTACCAATCTCTTTTATAGACTTTGCAAGAGATATAATAAATTCAAGAGTTTGGGGAAACTACCAAAGTCCCGCTAAACACGTAATATTATTTTTAGTGTCCGCAGCCACCGCGTTGATTTCCGACAGCACTGCACCGACATTGCGGTGGTCTATATAGTTTGTTATGCTACAGTTTTATGGATTCCCTTAAATAACGACCGACTCACACAGGTTGTTTTATGGTCGTCCATTTTTATGACTGTTTTATTGCTATCGATGTCTATTGCTATGATTGATATGCTACTGTCGTGTGGCGCTTCTTTTACAATACAATTTACTCATGCATTATTTATTTTAAATTGACCGCGTTGGGACTTGCAGGTTTGTTTTCAGTTTCATTGATGCTTCATCGACGTGACTTTTCCTGTCATCTTTCACATCAGTGGGCAGTTCTTTCAGACACGTGGCATCAGCCCATTCCCGGAATGAGCGCGAGCGTCAGTGATTGCCGTGTTGATTGACGGATGTCTTCCTGCCAGTTACTTGGCATCATTATCACAGCAATATCAACCTTAATACTTAACAATAAGACTCTTTTGGTCGTGATGCTCAACATTGTGGCGGCACTTTTCACGGCTGCGTTCTATTTGGCCTCTACGGCATAGGTATCGCCGAAGAGCCAAAACCGATCATCGACTTCGGGTCCTATTAATAGCTTAATGTTACACTGGAAAAATGTTCTCGTGTGAGTGTGTTATTGACAAAACTATGTCTACTATTTGCACTTTGAAACTTGGCCCGTCAGTCGTGCGCGCTGCCATTAACTGAAATGTTGATGTTGATGAAATCATGGTTTTTTTTTAAGGTGTATTGTACATTTCACACTTTTCACATTAAATTTGACAATTGTTTAAGTAGTAATACCGCATAAATGAAAAATGTTCTTCATGATTCGACTATGCATATGCAGTTGGGATTAAAGGTGATAAAATTTTCTGCTATTTGAGTGTTAGCAACCGTTCGTACTTCGTAGTGCCATATTATTTTAATTGCAGCTGTCTTAAGCTATATGTAATTTATCTAGCTCTCGATTAATTTTGAGTTCTTAATAGTTGGAGCATGATGTGAAACTAAATTGAATACAACTGTATAAATACGTATACCATGTTATTATATACATAGCGGTATGTATAACTTATTTAAATGCAAACGAAGCATTGTAACCATCTGTCGAGCACGAACAAAAAGCAATTCATCTCACGTTAACGTTTACCAAGTGCCCACAAAAAATAATGACATCACTCTTTATTTTGACTCAAGTGTACCCCGTTTGAAAGCGGTCAACCAACGAGTACTCGCACTTAGCAACAAATGAACATATTTATCGATAAATCTAAGATTACAGTTAACCTTGCCATTGTTCTGACCCAAAAATCTTGATGAAAGCACAAGTAAATAGCGGTAGGCGTCGGTTTGATTGCAAACGAAGCTGTATTAATCAGCCTATACAACGGAAATTGATGTCACAGAACAGCTATTTTGAAGGCAGTATCAATTTTCGTTAATAGTCCCAGACAATGGGCCATTTATGCTCCTATTATCCAAAACAATCAGGCAAATCGCCGAAATGTAAAATACTGGAGCCCGTAGTTACAAATTCTGTCCCAGTACTAGTCGGGTCACGTTTTTTACGCGAACGTTGACGAAGCATTCTAGAGGACAAGTTATGCACGTAATTCATTTAATCAGTACGCGGAATCTGAAACCAAGCGGAGTTGTAATCATAACGCAATTTTCTAATAATTTTAAATCTGCACAGTCACCAAACTCTGCAACTTTGTAGCAGTACTTTACGCTTGGGACCTTTCCATTGCTGTTTTTGCTTTTCCTTTGGTTTGAAAACAGACTTCATTTCGAGTGACCTATGTGGTTCAACGAAAAAACCGAGTTGGTCGAAGCATTTCATCGTTCACGCATTCACCAACACGCGCAATTTCATCCTGCGAGATTTTTTGCCAGGTTTTTTATTCGCCTCTCGCACAACACTGGAACGAAACTGAATAAACAGGTCTGTTTTTGTATAAGATTTTTCATGGTGAAGATTCGGCTTTAAATCCACGTCACGGTATGGTGGAAGCGTTTTAAATTACGGCCTACAGGCTTTTTTTTTACACGAGTGTACTCGCTGCTTTTATCTTCGTTATAAAAATAAAGAGTGAAATAAATTAGCATTATTCATGGGTTCGAAGAAATGAGTAATTATTATGTTATTCCTATTTCAATTTGCATTTGAAAGTGTTTGTTCGAACACTTGGTTGCCGTCGCCTAAGGAGCTTCCATCATTCAAACCTATTTTATCACCATAAACTTAGCAACAATCATAAATTATTTCATCATCGCTAAAACAAATTCAGTAACAATTAATAACATAGTTCCTTTCAACATTATTCCGTGATTAGTCCTTAGTCTTTATTATTGTTTCGATTACATTGTCTCTAAATATAAACTTGAATTTGTAATTTATGCTAACTACTTCTGTTTCCGTCACGGTAATATATTTAGTAACACTTACTCACTTGCTAACTACACTTTTTTTTAATTCATGGAATAAGTGTGCTTCGTGCTCATTACCCTTAATTTGCATATAGAGTGGGTCTTCATGTTAAAAGCCACCCTCAACTGGCCCTCGGGTATAATAGGAACTCTCAACATCGCAACTTTCATTAAAAATCATTTTACCCTTTACTCTATTAATTTGATTCAGCAAACTTTCCTGGCAGTCTAGACATCATCTAACAATTATTGTCAATGTCAAGCATATGCAGTGTATGCTATGTTTCTTTATCTATCAACTAGCGACCAACTCCTGCTTCGCATGGTTTTTACGATTAAAGTCGTAAAAACTATGCAAAACATCGAGATTTCTTAGTTATATTAACGTATTATTTTTTTCTTTGCTAACATGTACACACAACACATTATACACAAACCTTCCGAAATAATTTCTCTAAACGATGGTGAAAACCTCATCAGAATCTGTTGCGTGGTTCAACGCGGAAATGCAGACAAACACGAAAAGTGACTTTAATTTATAATATGTACAGATAATTGTCGCTTGGTATGCTTATATGCAGCGTCTCTTTTGTTTCTAAATGTAAAGGGCTGTTCTACAATTAATTGTGTATGCCTAGAAAAACCAGTTCGTTTGATTACATATGAATGAGGGACGACTCGTGTGTATATTATACAAATTAAGTCCTGACTAGAATGTCTTTCTTTTAATCAACGACTAGGTTTTTCTCTGCTTATTTAAACATTATCTAATTTGACGACCGTGAGCGCTATGATGTAAGGTTTTGTGTGGCAATAATTGTATTGAATACTTCTAAATATTGAACACTTCCTTAGAACCTATTTTTAGTGCCAACTGCCAGTCGAAATGTCTAAAAGTCTAGAAATAAGTGACAAATATATCGTTTGCATGCTAATAAGATAGACTTCGGGAATGAGATCTATTTGTTCAGTATATTACTTATGGTCTTATCAATGGATCATTAAACACAATGCGTGCCAATGTGATCGCGATAAAATCAATGAACCGGTGAATTGTTGCGTGTAATCCTACGCCCGTGGCATTGAACTTCGCAGTCCTCGTTTGAATAAGAACAATGCTATTCTAATAGGTACGTATTAACACTTTATTTTTAATATTCGCAACAGTTACTGATAAACAATCTCCTTTCGCCGGTGTAGCGAGTGCCCGGCATAACAACAATAGCCGGCCGTTTCTAACTTTGGCGATGATGTCAGCTTTCCTTTAATGACCGCTCGAATCGCCTGCAGCATTTCACGAGCGTAAACAAGTCGGGTTTTTTTTCTCTTTTACACACATTTCGTACCGATGATTACCTGTACCATCAAACGTTGAACAAAATAACGAGCTAGAAAAAGAATATGTAATTGGCCTCGTTTCATGTTTCCTATTCAACATTGTGCTGTTTTACAACCGATATAATTCCTTGCTAACTAGTATGTGTTTTACATATTGAAATAACTTTACATATATCGTGTAACAGAACCGGTTGTTTTGCAATTCGGCACGCATGCGCGCTTGCTCCCAAAGCCAAGCCTGCCCCGGCCCTTGAGATCCCCGAAACCAATTATTAACATAATGCCTCGCCATCGCGCCACGAGCATTATTTGGAGAACAGAATCCATCACGAAAATGATTGAAATTACTCACAACTTTGGCCGCTTGTTCTCTCCTTAAAAGATTATTTTACTCGGAGTTTCGACAACGCCAAAATTATTATTGAACACGTTCTGACGCGGCTGAACTCCGGCCAGGTTTTATCGCATTCTGAAACATCTAAGGCTGGATTATGTATTAATAAAGTTTCGTTCCTTCACGCATTAAATTAAACCTGTGAAAGCACTCGCGTCAAATAACCGTGAGGTTATTCAAGGTTGCAAGATTTAGAAACGCACCAGGAAGCACCGGTGTCAGATCGTGCAGGAAACACGTGGTCATCGGTTTCTCCAATCGTCAGTCGGCCATAATTTTGTTTTATTGCTTCCCACCATGGTTTTCATTCGTATGCGATTTCTATCGTATATATCCTTAATAACAATGTTATACGCTTCTGAAATGAATAGTTGCCATCGATAAATAACTGTCAGGGAACAAATTGTAGAAATCATGAGCATAACGTCCAATCGTATACGAACTTCCCGTCTATTATGTCTGGTATTTGACTTCCGAGCGAAAACTTTAAAGATCCACATACACTCACTTTTGAAAATTCCAATGCTAATGTCCAAAGCTAAATTGCCTTCAATCTGTTCTTCAACATGTAATAGGGAGGAAAGCGCTTTGAAATGACCCTGCCCCGCTCGGTTAGGCAAGGATAAATTGAATGAACTTTTTGTGTCTGGCACTCTCAAAGTGAATACTTTGCTTTTTTTTTGGATTGTCCATGTAATATTTCATGCTAATGGCTCACTGTTTTATTAAGGGTGTCAGACTAAATTAAAAGACAAGTTTGTTTTTGCCCAATACACTTTATTGTGTGTCTGATACGAATAAAATATCTTATTGATATTCGACGAAGAATATTTTTCGATGCAGATTACACTTCACCTAAAAAATAACAGTTTTCAATTGAATAGTAATTACAGCTTGAGCATGGAACGCTTACAACTCACAAATTGCCGGTTGTTGTTGAGGAGCGCGCTTTGCGGCGTGATGTGCCCCTCACGATACCTTTGGACACGTTAATTTGTATAATCACTTGATGCAAAATGTTAAACTTTGTAGCTCACCTCCAATTGCTGTACTTGATCCTAATTCTCAACTAACAACCTCGCGAGATACTGTACCTTAGTATTTTCCTCCAGAAAGTTCGAGATAAAATATTTAAAGATACAATAAAAAGTCGACTGAACGACATTGATTTCTCAAATGAAAGTTGTTGTGCTGTTGCTGTTATGCACCACAGACAACGATGTAGTTAATTAAATTCATAGTTCTTAAACCACTGATAAAAGAGCGAAGGTCACGGATTCAATTTTTGAGAATGAGTTGCAGATTCTGATCTGTTCTGATATTAAATTGCTTTAAGTGTACCTGGTGATTGATATGCAGCTTTCGTTCCTGACTGGTTAGACTTCTGAATGGAACGTGATGATAAAATTAAAATAGTACCACCCCAAATGAAAGAATTATTACTAGCAGTTAGTATTCAGATGAATGATTATTTTTATTCATACGCTATCCCTGTCCACACACATTAAATGTTTGTCTCGGGCGCTTCTTGGAAATTGTGATGTCTTCCGGCTGTATTTGGCAAACAGACTTACGTCAAAATGGTGGCATTTGCTATCATCGAATGGAGCAGTGGGTGTTATAAGTGCACTGAAGTTATATTAACTTTGTTGATGCAGCAATAATTTATAGTAACTGTAATATATGTATACCTGTTATTACTAATGCGGGCCATAGACGTTCAAGTAATTTGATCAAACAGCGGTTTTTAAGAACTTTCACATTCGCAATCTGTCAAAAAAACCATCAATTTACCAACATTTTTGACAAGTTTGTCAGATTGCGACTTGAATGTGAACGTTATTTATGAAAGAAAATTGGCCCTCAGGCTGGTTCAAACAGTTTGATCAAATAGAAATACGAAAATTCTTATTACTTCATGCTTTTGACAACTAATTTTGATCACACAACTCACAACTATTTGAATCAGCCTGTTAGATCAAATTACTTGAACGTCTATGCGGGGGATGTAGAAAGTGCTGCCAAAAATGACACCGTTGGCAATCCTCGACCATACGTTTTAAAACTTGGATCTTGCAAACAGCGACATTGTCTGTAAATTTTAATACCTAATTACTTTCTTCGTAAAGTAAATTCTTAGTCTTCAAAGATTAGAAGAAAACATCACCGACGGAAATGGCCGATATCTCATTTGAAATTTTACTTTGTGCATAAGAGCTGTTTTATTCTTTTGTCGTCTCGTGGCTACAGAAAATTCGTCATTTTGCATGACTGAAATAGTCTGCAAGTTCTGCAACATTGTCGACAAGACTTTGTGAGAGCTTTACGGCCTTTTCCTTATGGCAATTACTCTTGCGTTGTCCTCTTTGTACCAGAGGATAGATCCTTACTGTGACGATGTGTGAATTCGTTACTTGCCAGTAATAAACGCGAACTTACAAAGTCACTTTCGTCACTTACTTCAAGCGATGTTTATATCTATTTCGTTTTGTGTTCTTATTTGTTTAGCAACAAATGCATTCGAATTGCAATCGTTGGTACATGTTGCATAATGCAATCTTATTGATTGGAAATTATTATAGTTACAAGTTCACATCAGTCTTTACCTCTACCGTTTATTCAATGTTAAATTTTTTGTTGCAGGTATAATAATTTAATGTATAATTACTGCCGCTATCTGGTTTGCAGTCGTGAAGGTAATCTACAATATTTTTATATCGTTAGAAGCTGCAATCAGACCCAGTTATATTGACCGACATGAACATAATGTTTCAACAAACCAGTTTATACTGAATATTGAACTTTAATGCTCATTTGATTAAATGTTAGAGTCCCAGCATCATATTTATTGTTACACGACAGCTGGAGATAGCTTCGCAGAATATCGTCGGATTTAAAAAGATTGAGGTTTATTTGTTGGACATGGACTCGTTTATTTTAATTGCTGCTTCCTCTAGCCTTTGGTTTAAAGTTACAGTCGTTATAGACAGTGACATACATTCTTCATGCTTTTGTATTCTTAGAAGCACACAGATTTACTTTTTACTCACGTGTTAATAACCTGTTCGGGACTAATAACATGGAATAATTTTAGCGACGAAAATGGTGGTCATTTTGCGCGTCGAGCGTTGATCAAAGCAGTTTGTGTCAGGCTGGTTTTCAAAGTGACGCTTATACTAATTGGTCAGATTACAGAGGTCGCCTTTGTCGTGTGACTGTCGCACGGTTGTTGCGCGACGTCGACTGTGACAGATATGCGATGCGGACAAGTTTGCGGAAACTCATATCGTGTTGATTCAATTCAGTCGGTGCTTAACTTTGTCCGAGTTGGGTCAGCGTTATGCTAAATTAGGATCTATTGATACCGTAGAAAATTATTCACCAACTGGTATCTCAAACGAACCTTTGGTTGACATTATTAGTCCCTTAGTCCCTTACAGGTTTCACCTTATAGGTTTCACGAGGATAATCAATGAAAGATTAAGTGCAAATTGTGCAAGTCACTATTCAGCTGCAATATTGTTCAAATTGAGCCAAGTGTGGTGTGTAATTTCTACGAAGTAATCCACGCTGAGTTAATTTCGCTCCCGGGTTATCCCTCTAATTAACAGTTTCAATTCTTGCCAAATGTGATGTCACAAGGGTTGCTTCATTTAATTTAAGAGAGAATTTTCCTTTTGGCACTTTTAAATGTTGTTCTTTTCTTCTAAGAAAAATAACCAGACACCTCGGCGACGTTACTCTATGACGGGGGGCCACAGTTAGTTATTTTCCCGAAATAGCAGAGCAACTGTTGCGAATTCTAACTAATGACCGCAATGTCTAGGGGCGATCGCAGGAGTGCAACTGTATGATAAATTGTAAACCAACCTGATCGTTTATTCCTGACATGAAGGTATATCATTCTCTAAGCAAATGGCGAGCTAAAATTTAACAAAGTGTACGTTATTATTTCGTTGATGTATTCTCGGAAACGTGTCATTTGCGCCGTGAGAGCTGCCGCTGTTTTGAACTTCTGAGCGGGTTTTTTGATTAATCAATTACTCGCTTTCAGTACGTAATTAAGATCTCCAAGGTTGAGCGTAGTAGATTTTTAAACGATTTTGAAACTATTTTGATATTGAAGAATTTCTTGGAATTAATAATAATCGTAACTGTACTAGGAATGCCGTCTCGGCGCATTGTTTTAATTGTAGTTGAAACATAAATACTGCGTGAGAAATTCGCCCACTGGCCGTAGACGGGTTCTCACGGGCATTCCCCATACCGTACATCACGTGAACCGCAGTTTTTGACTCTAAATAATTTGCTCTAACTATATGCTACTAAATAATTTGTGAAAATTTATGAAAGCATGAACAGGTCACCGCATAGGATTTCAAACAGTACCTGTAAGTTAGTGGTTTCATTTTATTTGCGTGATAAACTTTTACGTGTGTGAGAATTGAGGGCCCATTTTGAACGAAGATATACAAAGATGGACAGTGTTTTGCGATAATATCTTGTTTTCACAAATTTTGTTCGGCATTACCTTAAATTTTGGCATAAAGACTTGTTTCTGTAGTGTCCTTAGTTAATCAGGTACAGCTGGGCCCTAAATCCTCTATGTGAGAACTGAGGGCCCAATTTTACAGTCCATATCTCGCTTATTAGACTTTCACAAAATCTGATTCCAACTTTCACAATTCTTTTGGAATGTTCACTAAATCCTGAGCACATTTTCAAAGAGTTTTAAAAAACGGGCCCTCACACCACACGCACATAATTTATTATTACCTACCCACTAAGTACCTTTTTACCCCCCACATTACCTTTTTAGGGTTCCGTACCCAAAGGGTAAAACGGGACCCTATTACTAAGGCTCCGCCGTCTGTCTGTCGTCCGACTGTCACCAGGCTGTATCTCATGAACCGTGATAGCTAGACAGTTGAAATTTTCACAGATGATGTATCGTAATATCTGTTGCCGCTATAACAACAAATACTAACAAGACACCACAGACAGACAAATAAAAAATCCGGAGTCACACGTGTTAGTTTAGTCGTAGTTGGGTTTTCGTTTTTATTACTTTAATTTTTTTTTAATTATTTTGGGTTTATAATATATATATTATACATATATTTTTGAAATGTGCACATTAAGCCCTTTCATTTGATACCCAACATGGTACGACTAAACGACATTTTTCTCCTCTAGAGGGCGCCATTTTTATGTGACGTCATATAGCCTATAACTAACGGACGATCAAGACACTTCCAACGATACCTCATTTGTCCAATTGTGATGAGTGGTTTAGAAAATAGGAGGGAACAGATGAACATCCATACATACATACCGGTCAAAATCTAAACCCTCCTTTTTTTTCGCCGTAGTCGAATAAAATAAATATTTAAGGGGGCTCCCATACATCAAACGTGATTTTTTTGCTCGTTTTTGCTCGATATTGAAACCGGCAACAGTTAGACGCTTGAAATATTCACAGAATATTTAGTTACATATTAATTTTAAAAATAAATAATTAAATTAAAATAAAACAAATATTTAAGGGGGGGCTCCCATACAACAAAGGTGATTTTGCCGTTTTTATAGATAATGGTACGGAATCCTTAGTGCGCGAGTCCGACTCACACTTGGCCGGTTTTTTATTTCATATCAGCTCAGCTTTAGTTTTCCTTATATTTGCGGTCATTATTAATTTCGATTCGTCATTGTAATGCAACATTTTCCCTGTTTACTATTGCTTCTCGGAATTCTTCTGGCATCGCGTGAGGTGTTGCTAACCTTTTCTTAAACGGTATAATAGTAAAATTATTATTACTACAAACCTTGATTTCCATACTGGCCTTCTCTGACTAAGAAATGTTTTATATGTCTGCACCTAGTTCGTAAGTGAACGCTAACGTTAAGTTAGCTATCTATATTTGCATTTAGGGGCCCCCAGATTAGTTGCTACATGATTATGTACCTTAACGAAGGCTAGCGATATTTCAAATTGTGTGGACAACTTATATCAGCCTTGATTAGTACAAGACATATTCTAAAGCAAAATTTAATATTATCATTTGCGACAATTTGACAAATTAATATTCATTGTCTTATTGTGATACTACTATCATCTTGTTTACTCTACGTTGACATAACATGAGAACTTCATAATCGAATACCAGTAATTAACGATAACATCTGATAAACAAAGATCAATAGATAAAAACGACAACATGGATTCGATACCGATTCTCCGTAAGATAACAAACCAAAAATCGAAGCACGTTAATTCAAAATCATCAAAACTTCGACAAATCGTTGCCCTCGCTACCGCAATTTGTAATCGATTCAAGTTTGAATTATGCAATACATAGTGTACGTTTATTGTATCGTAATCGGACACCCGACGATGCGATGTCGGCTGATAAGGTGACAAACGGTGTATGGCATTCTTTCCCAGCGTACACCTCAGCACATAGCAGGCTCAAGTCACCGACGGTCTCACGTGACTACGGATATAGAGACGTAATTAAAATCTAAAATCGTAGCAGTGTTGATTAGCAACCGTTTGTTTGTTATGGCAAAATTGAAAACTTTATTAGTAGGAATAGGGAAATGAAACGGCCTGGCCACTGCACAGAGCGGCCACGTGCAAAAACATGCTCCTGTATTTTCACGCATCTGGTAATGTTTGGTGACAGGTAATGGGCTTCATTTAGAAATTCAGAACCCCGATTAATCAAAACGCACGATAAACCAGAATATCAAAGAACTAGACTGTATGAATTAATGAAAACATCAAAACCAGATGATGAAAAATTCTTTCAGACAAATTGATAATTTCCGCACTCAAATTGCTTGCGGGAAAAAAAAAACACGTTCTGATACTTCGTTACCGAACTGGAAAATTAAATATTAAAAAGTGCTCCGATTTTACAACACCAAGATCCTGTACATCTCTATCCAAAAATATATTTCAATTAAAATATTTGAAATTATTTTTCATGCCAATTGTTTTTGTAATTTCTAGCAAGGACTTGCCAAGACTTTGGTCTAGAAGTTTCTTTTTAACCTATCATATAGCCACTCAGTCGCTTGCATCATCTGTGCTTTCACTTAACTGATTTAGCAAATGTTTCCCGCACTGTGCACACCGTTTTCGTATAAATGTGGGCTGTTACATTTATACGAAAACAGTGTGCACAGTGCGTGGTCGACCTATAAAAGGGCTTTAGCCTTTTCAAATTACGTATACTACTTGTAATATTACTACTTGTAGTAATATTGTCAAGTCACCATTTGGCACGAGACGGGTGTGCCGCAATTGCAAACACGCTCGCCAGTTCGTAATGAGAATAATGATGGAAGCTTGCGCCATAGATCAGTTTGTGCGCGTGCGCGGCTTGCCGATAGCGGGAAATCGCTAATACTTGCGTAAATACGGCAGCCGCTGCTGGGCTTTAGATTAGATTTAGCTGATCGAAACTGTTCACAAATGAATTTGTTACTATTCGTCATTCAGTGTTTTGCCTACATTATCTTGCATTTCATAACGATGTCAATTTTCTTGCTGCTACTTAGATTATTTTACATTACTGTTGGAAATAAGGAAGCCAATCCTCCAAACAAGTTGTAGATAAAATGCCCCAGTAACGTTTATAGAGGCAGCGATTTCATAGAAATGACAAGTGGGTCATATTGCATCAATAGAACGATGCACGCGAACGTTCAAGACACCATAGCGCTGATTGCGAATGTAACTTTGTAATTTTCTCGTGTCACGAACAACTACAACGTATGCATTTACAGCCGAAGCACTTCACGGGAACCACTGTTTTATTTGCAACCAGACTCATTATCTACACCACCTACTTGCGCGAAAATCGTGTCATTGATATTACAATCGAAACTAGTATCGATTTCACTGCAAAATTTACATTTAACCATTATTAAAGCAAAATTGAATGTAAAACAAATGTATTCTGTCGTAATTATGTGGAAGGATGGTATGATTTACATGATTAGCACTTCATCGGGTCGTCGTACGTATTTCCCATTGCATATCGCAACGGTGCCTACTCTATAATTTACGCACCAAAGAATAATTAGGTAGTTAACTTCCAACAAGTATTTACGATTGTTTAACTGCCTCTGTGTTTATCTATTATTCTGCTGCCAAGACCTGTCCTACTCGATTGATTAAATAATAGAACTGTCTTTTATGATCGTCTGAACATTATTTCTTCTACCCAATTAGCAACACCCATATGTTAAAATTAGTTTCGATATTGGCAAATCAACAATCTTAATAGATGTTGCTTATAATCTTGATATCAAGTTGGCTTCAATGTTGACTGCCAGAAAATATTTGTTTAGATACTACTTGGCTTTTGATTCCTTCCGTGTGTATTCGATTCTCATACTGAACTAGAATATAGGCTAGGTTCCTCTGGGGATGTGACCTTGCCTCTATGAACGTAGGAATTTACCGTGGTGTCACTCAACAATTCAGCAATAGGACAAACTGTGATTCTTATCATTGTGTCCGGCCCAACTCTCAAAGTGTCATCGATTCTAGCTTTCTCGTTATGCTAAGCAACTTTGTCCTGTATAGTCTGGACAGTTAATAGTCCCTTCAGCCTTCTTTGTTTTTCACTATATGATGTAGCATATCGTTTCCGATCTAGCCTCCGGAATGCCTTTTTCATTCAGTTCAGAATATTAACACCAATTTTGCATAACACACGACATTCGCCAAATAGGATTTATATGCATCAGCATTATTTAAATATACCTATATAAAAATATGTGAATAGATGTAAAATTCAGTAAATATATTATTGCCGATTCCTCTCCGCTTCCGTTTTTTTAATGCCTAAGTTTATTTGCAGACTACTGAGAATTAAGCCCTAATCGATGAGACTGTTAAATCATTACATGGCTTTTAAACTTGGCACCTATTAGTAATTCAAAAGTGGTATTCCAAAATGCATCTCTCTGAAACTGCTTCTCAGAAATCAAACAGCGCTACGCCGCCAGGAAGTCGAGAATTATTTTCCTAGAAGCGGACTTGTTGTTGTCCCTCACATTCGACAAAAAGATTATCAAGCGATGTGATGTAACTCGCCTCTTACTTTATTACAATGTGAAGTGTAATTTATTTTACAGCTCGAGAGATATATCGAAACTTTTTCTCCAAGTTCATATGCTGCAAGAAAATACTAATAAATACATCAGCGGTATACTATGAAGCGAAGCTTCTACGCAAGAGATAGTCATATTCGGGTCGATGTACTCGAGAAATTCGATATGTCGTCGATGTTCGCACAGCTCATGGAGCGTTGCGGTGAGCGGGTCACAGAGAACCGGGAGTTCATTAGACGAATTCTGGGCACCACTTGTAGTGATGGTAAAAACTGTTTTACGTCATTTCGCAACAACTTTTGCTTGATAGACGGTGGGAGAGAAGTTTTTTTTGTCCTCTTGTCAGATCGCTCTGTTCGCCGGTCCGTCAGGCGGACGTTGACCGTGGTTCAACTATTTAGGGTGTTCAGTTACTATGAGTATTTTGAAAGTATGCTTGTCTTATGGGACAATTTCATTGAATACTTTGTTTTGTACTATGTTTTATAGTCTTTGTTCTTGGCAGGTATTTTGGTACATACGAGTTGGCGTTGGTAGCAGATCATATTTAATGAATTGCAATATAACTTTATGAAGCTTATTAATTCGTGACGGGATAATATTGTCATTTAATTATTATTAAAGTCAATAAAAGGCCGTGTCACGTCCTAAATTAATGTTAGTAGTTTAATATTCACTACACAAATAAATAGTCTGTCAGCATGGCCGCGTCCATTGTAAAGTTAGCAAAAACTTTTAGCCAGCCGATCCTGCGCGTGCCAAAAAGTTTTGAAGTTTCTTGCGATTCATCATCAAACTTTTTATTACTATGAAAGGATTTGTATTTTTTGCTGTTGAGTTTAATGCATATGGTTCTAATGACTTTAAAAGTTAAAAACATTTTGACATTTGGAATACCTATTATATGTTGTATATTCTCTACTAGCCTGAAATTGAACTTTAGGGTGTGTTTTGCTATTTTGAATAAACTATGGCACTTCCTTTTTTAAGGTGTTATGATTGTCACACCTTCAGTATGTAAATCAAGGTGTGCAGGCTGTGCGTGAGTTGTATATAGTGAGTATAGATAGCGTGGTGAGCGGATATCGTGCGGACGGTGAGCACGCGGCGCGAGCGCGCCCAGTCAGAGTGCCGCCGCGCCGCCAGACGCACGCGCGACTTGCACGTGCTAACCACAACTTTTGTACGACCAGCTCATCACTGAACTTTGCGTCTGAATAAACTTTATCTCGCATATAAACAAACAAATGATGTCAGTTTGCATGTACCTCGTTTGTCCCTGGTTCTTTCTCGTGATCTACTTGGCGTTCCTTATGCTGGACGTGTGAGACCGGCTCCAAGTCTCCGTACTAGTGTCCGTGGAGGGTTGAGAGCGCAGACGCGGCGTCGCGATCAATAAGTGTCGGTAGCGCCACCGGTCGGTGTCAGCCGTGCGCCGCGCGGGCTAACACGCGGGTGGTTTTGGCGCGCTCCGGCGACGGTGCGAGCGGTGCCGCGTGCCGGGAGCGCCGGTGGTGTTATGCGGGGCGGGTGCGGCCGCCGCCGGGCCCACTGCTGAGCCAGCTGACCGGCCGTCACGATCGCTCCGCACGCGTCGGGCACGCGGCCGCGCGGCGCGCCCGCCATGAGCGCGGCCACGCCAGAGGTGCGCGGCCCGCCGGCCGACGCAGCCTCGCCGCATGTCGCACTGCCCAGGATCAAGCCAGACCTCGGTCTCAATGATGCGACCCTGTTTGCAGTCTACTGCTTCATCAAAAATTTCATTGGGTGAGTCGTATGCGAAAGGAAATTCCTCCTAAGTGCTGCGTCGTCCCACTTTGTATGTGAATTCTTATGTAATAGATGGAATAGGGATGGTTTCTAAAGGTTTCACCATGGATGGAAACAGAATATACCATTTACCCCAATATGCTACTCAACATTTTTGCAACATAATCGATGAGGCAACATGTCCCCTAAAATAAAATATGTATTTTTAAACGTTCATTGCATTTATACATTCTAATCAGCAAAGACCTTAGGCTACCTAAAGTAATTTATCTACCGAAATAAGTCTGCTGATATATTATTACCGACGTGCAAAAATTAAAGCTGCAAGGCCAGATTATGATTAATATTTGACCCTTGTATTCGGAGCTGCAGATTAAGTAACTATTCAATCTACGAATCGGTCAAGGAGTTTGTCGAAATTACTTACAATAATGAGTATCGCAAAATAATTATCAAAATTATTACCATAGCAGCTCATTTTCAATGAACAGTAAAATGTTCAGGATATTGCGGGAATATTATTCAACTGTTCTTCTATTATACAACACAATGGGCGCCTCAACCTTGACTGCATGAGTCGTCGGTAAAATCACTTGTTTACTATCGGTTAGCAACAACATTAATGCTCGTATGTTATTTTCATATTGGTCTCTAGCAGAGTCAAACAGTCAGACCATGCAACAATTCGACCTCAACAGTAGACTTGTCATAAAAAAATATTGACAAATTAACGCGCTATCAAAAAATATTTCACATCTTCAAACAAGTTTAATGTTTGTATTGATGTCTATATCAGCTACTGATAAGAATTTGTTTGGTCCAATATTTTACTGACTAACCTTGAATTTAACATAAACCGAGTCATGTTCTTTCCACACCTATGTTTACGTTTTTTTTATCGCAAACTGGGTTTGGCACGAAAAAAAACATTACTTTTTCGACTTCATACTTATCTGTTCCACTTATAAGTCTAGTGATTAACTGAATAATGGATAATGGTGCGCAATTTAAATATATTATTCTGAATATAGCCGGAGCCACTTGCCACTGACGAATATCTTAAGAAAAAAATATTCGTTTTCATTAAAAAAAAACTCCGCACCGCTTTAAAACAATAAAGCCTCGTTAAAGTTTTATGTTTTCGACAAAGTTAAATTGACTAACAACAGCAAAATTGGTGGTTGTTGACTATCACTAAGCAATTATGGAATTTCTCGATCGGGCCATTTAGCAACTGCGTGTATTGCTCCACATAATTTTCTTTTTGCCATAAACAGCCCAGTTTTCTGTAGCTAATTGTTGGCAATAAAGGGCGGACATTAGCCGTGTCGAACTTCGTCAAGAGAAAGTCTTCGTTTAGAAAGTACGCTTTGTTTTGTTTTCGTGTTCTGCTGTTTTGGTCCTTGGCTGATAGTGCAGCCCCCGATATACAAAATAACTCATGCTCTTTAAAGCTAACTGATATCGATAGTCGTCTTGGTAATCTGCGTTACACGGCCACTGTTTTCTATAAATGCATTTGCAATTAACATTCTGAGTTTCCATTTTGCATATCTAAGCAGATTGACGTTCTATTTACTGGCAACATGATCGAGTGCATCGCCTTGCACGTGACTGCGGTTGCTATGAAATTTCGTTTTCTTTAGCAGAAAACGTTTGCACGTGTATGGGTACTTGGTTTTTATGATGAGCCCCTCTTTGTAGCTTTGATCACGACTTTACATAACTTTTCACCATCGCTGCGGATGATTTGATCGGTGGTTGATTTTAGATGCAAACTGTTGCTTTGTTGCAGCGGGCATCATCACTTTCACAAGAAGAAAAGGGAAAGTCTCGGTGGCGCCCGCTCCCTTGAGGTCAGATTAGCTCAGGCTATCGGCCGGCGCTAATTCCTCTTGTTTATTTCATTTCACACTAATGGTTGCAAACTAATCTACCTCGATTTCACTACTAACAGTTAACTTTTAAGAAAAATTTCACTTGCCTTTGTCTGCTTCTGATCCTACCAAAATAACTTTTGTTATGAAATACACGTGAATTTCACAAATAATTATGTAACATCAGTAAATATGGCCATACATTTATGGTCGATTACATAACATATAAAGATCATATCGACATCACGTCTGTTGATTTTTATCTCAATCAATCTCGACTGGGGATGCTTTCGGCGATCCATACTTGTCAGTTTTATTCTACATCGTCGAACATTGTCTATCTTGTCATATTTCTTTTCTCTATGACGTCATTTTAAGATGGAATGTAAATTTTGTTTTCCTCCTTTTACTCTATACATCGTGTTGCTAGAGTGATAGCCTCGTTAACTTTTTCTGCTCAATTAGTATTCGATTCATCTCATCATAAACCAGTGTTTTGATCGGAATCAACAGAGCAATTTTCACAGTTCATTAACATTCGTTAGAATTAATTTAAGAATCATTTCACTTTTAACGAACGACTATACTGTTTAAGTTCATTGTATACTAAACTAAAACGTGTTTAGGTATATCGTTAATCAATTGCAAGACAAACTTGAAACGGTGCCAAAACAGTGTATGGACTATTCCGCCTACGAGTACCAGCCAGATGCATTAATTAACTATTAACTCATCAGCTTCAGTCAACACATCTTTTGATTCATTATAACTACGCTTCTATTTTCTAAAATATAATTGTACTAGCATCCAACCGCGGCTTCGCCCACGTAGTATGTCGATAAAAAGTAGCCTATGTCCTTTCACAGGCTCTAGACTATCTGTGTACCAAATTTCATTTAAATCGGTTCCGTAGTTTTAGCGTGGAAGCGCGACAGACAGACAGACGAGAGTTACTTTCACATTTATAATATTAGTAACGATTAGTTTATTGCAAGGTTTGAAATTTTTTTTTGATATTTTAGTCACGAAAAATAAAAAATCTTATTCTCAATTTTCCTGAATCATCATTTTATAATGATCAACTAGCTGCGCCCCGCGGTTTCACCCGCATAAGTCTCGATCCCGTCCGAATATCGGGATAAAAAGTATCCTATGTCCTATTCCAGGTCATGGTCTAAATCCGTTCAACAAATAAATAAACAATCAAACAAAGTCACTTTCGCATGTATAATATTAGTTAGGATAAGAATTTGTAAGGAAGAAGGATAATACTAGCCTATTAATATCCCACTGCAGGACAAAGCCTCTTCTCATACAGAGAAGGCACGAGCATTGAGCACCACGCTTGCTCAAGATGGTTTAGCGATTTCAGACTTATTTGTAGTAGCTGTAAGTCGAGGTTTCCTCACGATGTTTTTCTTTCACCGATGTCAGTCTGATTTGTCTTTATTATACTTACTTTAAATGCCACAAAGATTTTCTCTAAATTCGAAGTGTCAGACAGAGCTGTTTTCCATCTACAAATTGTCAAAACAAGCTATATGTAAAGCATTTTAGCAATACAGTTGCCAGCCGCAAGTGGTACTTTTAAATGACAGCTGACTGGCTATACTGGATAATATGAAACCGCCAGAACTAGATTAGACGAGCAAGTCATGTTCTCTCTGTAACTGGAGTGACTATAATCTTGGTTTCAGCTCATAACTCTTATAACGGCAAAAATATGAGTCAAATCAGCGTACGGCGCAAGTAACTGGGTAGCATAAGGAGAAACCTCACATGCTACTATTGCATCAATGAGAAGACAACATTATCATTGTAATTTGTCAAGACAAGAACAAAGTATTAGTACCTATTAGAATTTGAATTGCTCACTGCGGTTACTGTCGATCAGCTGTCAGTTCTCGCAACGATGCGTCTTGATATGATAGGAGATAGTGCGTGTCCGTACCAACTGCATGTACGTAATTGTTCACTTGCGTAACAGACGCTAACACATTATTCATATCAGAAACTGTTCGATATACCCTCACCGTTATTTTATTAGTACCATTACACTTTTTAACACGTCGTAAATTGTTGATTTCAATTCAGCACCTTATGCAATATTTTTTGGTTTTATCTCTCCCACATTTGCCATTGTAATGAAACCGTTTCATCACACCTGTGGTTCCGTTATTTGTTTACATCCAAGTATCAGGGGAATGGAAAGTTTATAAGGTGAAGGGTCGAAAAAAATCACCATGATGCAGTTATGCAAGGCCGTTTGCATCTGCTGTGATGTGCATACGTAAACTTGTTGCGTATGACTTACTTGTTGCAGTCACTTGTACAATTGCACAAACGGTTGCATCAACTTCTTATCAGCCACGAAAAAGAAAATATTTTTTTCGCACTTCCGTAAACTTCCGTTTGAGATTGAGTAATCACGCGTTTTATGCGTGACACTTGGACGATTAGCCAGGGATCTCATCTCGCATATTGATTGACGCGTTGCCTTGACGTGCTACCATGGCGCCACCCTACAAAACTGCCCCTTTCACGCAAGGACGTCGGGAATAGGGACGCGCGCATACTCACTACACTCGGGGTCTACATTCAGTGTGTACAGATCCATCGCACAGAGAGCACGCTTTGTCTCACCTCGGCACAAAATTGACCCGCGAAAGTGCCAAAAAGTGTTTTTCTGAATTAAACTTATCACCCAGTGCGCTGGAGGACTCTCTGAAACACCATCTGTAAGTGCTGCATCACTTTGTACAACAACAAACCCAATTCTTAATCTAGGTCAAGCTTCCGCGTCCTCGGCCCTAAAGGTTTTTATTTATGAATGGGCGTGTTGTTTTTCTACGCTAGCTGGGATCTTCAGCAATTGTTTAAAGCGAATTGTGTCTAATTATTTCCAACGTGTCCTTTACATAATTCCGTTTTATTATCAAAGGTGACGTCATCACCCTTGCGATGGGCGCCATGGATACGGTCATGGGGTGGTTATTCCCATTGTCTGTCATTGATTATTAAAACTGTTACAGTGGGATAGCGCATTGAAGTATTTGTTCATGTTACTGCAGCTCTAGCCTAATTTTATATTGTTAGATACTACATTATACCAAATTGTCTCGTCATGTGTTTTTCTGTTTAGAAGAATGCTTTAAATAGCTCTGTAAAAGTTTGTTTCGTTTTATTTGTCCCAAATCTTTTGTTTAACCTTTCCCGAAATATCCCCCCCTTTTATAGTCTGCAAACCGTAGAACACTTTATGGACCATAACGATACAGTACAAAAGCTTGATAAAAAATTAAATTAAATGTTACACACAGCGAACGAAATGGCTCCAAACAAAGGGAGCTCAACCAAAAACACGGTTGCCTGAATTTCTCTATCAGATATGTTGGTACGGCTCGTGCTTTTATTTCTTCTGAAGTGAACGGACCATCAAATGATAAGAATAAAACGTTTAACGGAACTCCTTGAAACAGAAATAAAGTATTGAATTTAAAGGATAGGTCACTACACGCATTAGAGGTGCATTAAGTTCACTAGCCGTTTGCAGCTTGCGCGAGGCTATGAGCAACGATACCCTATATTTTTCTGTAATTTCGAGATCAACATAACGAAAGTTACAATTAATGATTAATCCAGGAACTCTGTATACTTCCTCTTCAGTGCTCTCGATTGTGTACGAGTAGGAACTATAAGGCCGTGCTGATGATTACGCGTGGATAATCTCAATCTAATCTCGCTCCCTCTCATTCAGAGAAAGTTGTTATCGCAGGACACGCGCAACCCGTCGACCGTTCCTTCTCTATTAATTTATTAATACTTCTACTTGTCTGCGTTGTAATTACACAACGCGCTTATCACTTCATCTACTAACGCCTTTATTCCTAAAAACAACACCACAGCTACTCCGCGTATTACGAAAATATTTTATAGTTCAATCGTTCTCATTATTTGCTCCGAATCAGGCAACCCAGGCGCAGCTGTCGTTCTCCGAAAATAAAATTTGTTTTTAAACACAGCTGTAAACTGCAAACGGTTACTTAAGTGCCTCAGGAAGATCGACTTGCCGAAAACCAGATGATCTCTATTCGGAACATTCGTGTTGAATCACATTCATATTTTTACTTTTAATACTCTAAAATTAGACAAAATTTTTGTCAGGCTGCAAATTGTTGCATTTACTTTTATTCTTGCATACAATGCATTGCTTAAAATTCTGCAAACGTAACGGTTTGAGTATTCATTACCCAAATTCCGGGTGTTTATTTAATGTCATTTGAAATAAACGAGGTGCACTTGTGTAATAAGGAATTCATTACTTAAATTTTATAAAAGTTTTCAGTTATTTTAGTCTATTACATCTAGATTTCGCCATGTAAAAATTACGTGCATGTTTTCACTTCGTTTCTGATTATAGTGGTGGTGTGTTCGACCGTCCACACTTCCTGCGCCGGCGGCGTCAGGTGGTGCTATTTCTACCTCTCCATGAACCAACCCGTCACACAATTCACGTTCAAAGTCGATTATTTTAAAAACCCGAACGGAACTCCGCTTGTTTTTCGTATTTACGATTCAAGGATTCTCTTCTCGGTAATATACCTCGAATATCTTCAACGTGTGTTTACAGACTCGGTTCTCTACATAAAATCTTCCTGATTCCGTTTTAAAAATAAAAGTAGTATTTCAAAATTCTATTTCCATTGCGATATCTGCTATGTACTTGTACTAATTTGATATCGGAGGCGTACGAGCGCCCCATTTAATTTAGCCCAACTCTTCGTTTTGAAGCCGAACAATGTATGACCCCGTTTCCTCTCACCGCTATTGTGATCTGCTGCAACTGACGACCTACAATGGCCATTGTTTATTGCAGTGTGATTAGTGTATCGCCCATAACTGTCTTAAGCATGATTAGTGGCCTTGGCCGTCAAAAATACCATTCGTTTATGGCAATTAAATTTTTGTACGGACTTCATGGAAAGTGAAAAATGCAGAGTAACTAATCGTATCAAAGCGTGCGTATCGTGCGTCCCGAAGATCCCGCCTAAATATAAACATGTTTATTCCGTCTCACATACACCACCTTGCGCGCTCATCGGGCACTTATAAAAAGCGGCGGCGAGGTCAAAGCGTCGTACGCCGGCCGACAGTGTGGAACCCGCACGCGCGTTGTAACGACGCTTGTATCGATATCGATGCTTTATTATCACGTGCAGCAGTGACGTCACGTGTGTATGCAACTGTCGAGCCAATGGCTCTTGGCAAGTTAGCTACGATTGATTGAGGTGTACGTCTTCACTAGTGTGTGTTGCGCGGTTGAGTCCAAACGTGTCCGTATGGTGCAAAAGTTGATGGCAGAGTTGAAGGTGCTCGTAGGGCAACGAGCACCGCCGGGGGGCGCGGCCCCTGCGCCGTTGCCCCCCACTCCACAACCACAGCAACAACAACAACTGCAGCAGCAACAGCCGTACACACGAAGAGACCTCAAGCAAAATCTGCACAGACATATGAGTATCGTATTAGACAGGTCAGTAAATGACTGAGCGTAACTTTCGACTTTGTTCTAACCAACCGAACTTTGTGTTGGAATATCATGTAATAACACCTATTTGTAACTGTTGTTTTTGATATATATTAATTATAGCGTCTGATAACTTGCTAGCAATAACAGATAATGATTTCGATAAGGACGGGGTAGACATGATAAGTGAAAGCATTTTCACACCATACGATTAACTTGAACGTGTTATCATGATGTAAACGGGCCGTTTTCTGTTCACTGCGGTCGACCATAACGTCGATACTATTGAATATTTTATGACCGTTTATATCTTTGCATCGTGTTATGGACGATATCATCCAACACCGCAAATTGATGCTCAATTTCAACGATGTTGAGGCTTTGATTGGCTTAAATATCTCTATTAAAAGTCTCTTTAGAGTAATTACTTATTTAAGGACATTAATCGTCATATTGACGTCAATGAATATTCGCCATATAGGCGCAATTACTTTGAACATATTATATTTAATTCATAACAGAAACATTCGACCGTATTTTTGGTAAACGTTCGCATAAATATTCAAACTGTATTAACTCTTAATTAATCCAACTTTGAAGTAACATTGGTGCTTGGAGCTGTTAATTTGACCTTAAACTTCATGAATACACATCAAGATTCCAAGGTTGAACATGCCTCCATCCATAATGTTATTATAAACAACTTCAATTTAATTAATAACAAAGACGTGTAAAGAAAGAAAATCAACGCATAATATCAGCTGCTTGTATTCCCAACCACGCGACAAGTAGTAAGAAGTAACAACGCCGACAAAGAAATACATATTATACATATGTACACATGGCTACACATCAAACTATACATTTCCAGTATAAGCTGACCGCGCATTGCACGGAAATCCTATACAATGCGAGATCAGCATGAACTGGAAATGTATAGCTTAGTGTGTTGCCGTGTGTACATAATATGTGTGATTTAATAGAGCTTGCTGTGGTAGCAAATAAGTACCAATATTTATTCGCCAATAACTATCTTCCATTATATCTTTATCTGGTATATTATATCCATTCTTAAGGTTGATGAGATTGAAGTTCTGAACTACAATAGCGCTTCTAAGAGAGGAAGATGCAACCGAAATTTCTATAACTGCTGCCGCACTTTAACTTCATACCATCTATGGAATTCGTTCTCTCTCGGTTTCTTTGAACACATTGATGAGTTTTTATTTGGAATCTATGAGATATGCTCATTTTTGCATAACAAGCATTACAGCAGAAACATTGTTCGGATTATTTGGATCATTTTATATCCAAATAATCCTGTGGCTGTGATAAAATGATGCTTTACACTTTTGATGTACAGTCACGGACTTTAATTGATGAGCCACCTGGCACTGTTCGTATTTTAGCCGTGTAATGCAAATCGGGTGTATTCGGTTCCCGACACGCAGTCATATGTCTTCGTATTAGAAGAAGAAAATTATATTTCATATCTTTACCGGTTGGCTAACCTGACAGCCAGAACTACAAACTTGACAGAGTGACTGCCCAAAGTCAACCAATTGCAGGTCTAGCAACAGTAACCTAGCAACGATAAACAATCGTTGCTAGGTTACTGTTGCGATAGTAACGTTAGCGTACGGAGAAATAATAATAGTCATTTTGACAAGTTCGAAAGTAACGTCTCTGACATTGATATTTCAACTGTCACTGTCTTCAGTTAAGTTTTCAGAAATAACGAGTTAATGAGCTATGATTCAAAGGAGGTCGGTATCAAATAGATTTGACGATCTTAATGCAACATTTTATTTATTTTTAATATTTTATCATTGAGAACTTATTAGTCATTTCTATGGATAAGACTATTTCTGATTAAAAGTAATTTATTTGTCATCTTGTTTACGAGCGTGCGATTTGAGTTCGTGTATAATCGTGTAATCTCGTGAATGTATGAAACTGCAAAATTGAAAAGTTTGAAGGTGGCTCATGAATTAAAGTCCGTGACTGTACAACCAAATCTGTAAAGCATCATTTTATCTATCTCACACGTAACATTTGATGGTTTCTTCCACACTGAACCACTACTTTTCAAAATATTATCATTTCAGCTTCAGAAGCATTCCACTGAGACCTACTTATAATAGTATGTTTTAATTTAAACAATTAACAATGAAATATTGTTACAACGTTACTTTCAAGGTGAAAATCTTACTTGAAAGTAAAACTATTTGTTATTATGAAATCCTACTGCATACTAATTCGTACTTTTCATAGCAACAGATAACATAAACGCCAGTAAGTCGTTAAGCGAAAGAATAACGGTCTGACTCCTATTAGAACAACCAGATACGTTTATAAAATTCTGTATTTATTACCCAGAACATACTTGAGGTTACAACAACGAGAACAAGGGGCTTTACATTTACTTTTAAAAGATAACCAACGTTAATCCTATATTTTTTTCCAATATAGGTGCTTTAGATATATATTAATGATATATGATGTTGAAGACTCGGCAGTAGTATCTGCTATCCTAGATAATCTAAATAATATCGTGCTTGTTAGTGATCCTAAGATTTCTATTACTTTTTCAGTTTTTACCCGTGAGAACCTGTAACTGGCTCTGTGTTTCTTATAAAATTGTTATCCATTATTTATAGCTGTTGGTTCTCCTATAAATAAATAAACATAGGTTCGTTACTTCCGGTGAATCTATTTTTTAGAAGTAGTAAGTATACCCTCGAGAAATCTCTCCAGGATCTCTCATAGATCTTACCGGCTTCTCATGTGACAACCTTGGTGAGCCCCTTAATTCACGCATTAACTTGGTAATATTTTTGCACTTCCCTAATATTTCCGCCACAACATTTGCAACCATACACGCACTTCAGCTGTACTTTATTTTTGTGTGATATCTCACATAGATTTTCTTACAATATACCTAAGTCCACCCTCAAACGGATACACGGACTCTTACATTAAACCACTATATTTGGGCTAAATATGTTTGTGAGTTGTAGCTTTATCATTTTTTTAAACTTTTCCATTTTACTTTACGACTGCCGATCTATTTAAGTACTTTACGCCATTTACTCATATAAAAATAATTAATTAAATACTCCAAGATTCTAATGGCCATTGCTCAGAAGTACTTGGCCAGGTAACTAATTTTCCCCAATTTATTTTAACGACTTCCACGAGATGTTATTTTTCTTACAAACCAACCTTCAAAAGATCCACGTCTTACGACGACCATCTCTTTATTTGCTCCGTCTACGAAGAGCTTTATTGTTAGTTAATCCGACCAAGTTGATGAGTTGCGCACACAATTTTACACCAGCTTAGCCTCTTAAATACTCGGCTTTGGGACTTAATCCTATATCTTGTCGTTTCTGTTTCCTTCAAGTGCGGTAAAGTTGCTTAGTGACCCTTTTCAACGCACCAAAATAGCTTACCTTCCATCCGTGTTACTCATTTACGTAAGGACCTTTAAATTTAGTCTGCACAAAGATGCCTTCTGTTGAGTATTTTCATTCTGCTTCAGATCTTGTTGAACCTTTTTACGTCATCGCATGGTGGATCGGGTAACAAGTGGACTTTATAATTCACCTTTGATCTTTGCGCTAGCACTAATGCGTTGCTGTTTATAATCATCAACTACTTATATATATTTTGATCTACGCTTGCGTCACCAACACTTTGTATCCGTGTACTATTTCTCTTTTAATTATGCTACAATTTAGCTGTCGACATTTATCATGCAGTGTCATTATCATTAGTGACCTGTTTGTAATTACATACAAAAGGAAATATTATTGTGTTATACAACGTTACTTTGATCAAGACTTCCCTCGTGTATACTTCAGTTTTATCTATTTCTTAATCCTCGAGATACGTCGCGATGATAAGCCCTATAACAATAAGGCTCTATCAACATGGATTTGAATAGATTTTGAGTAATTATTGTTGCAGTAGATAAGGAACTTATATACCAGGAACGTAATATTTCAGCCTACATCTCATGGGAAATACTTATCCGGTCGGGATAAAACGTTGCCCTTTTCCTTGACGTAAGCTATCCGTGCAGTTTCCCGTTCATCGCTTCACTGAGACTGGGTTCAGTAATATCAATAAATTTTCACATTTCTTTAAATGTAACGTAAGATATATTCACTGGACGTTGGTGATGTATATTATTTAAACTATTTGGTGTGTCCGATGTTTACTTAACACCACAGCACATTATAGTATCAATCACTTCCAGAATTCTGTGTACTTATAATGCCGTAATGATTTGTTTACACGTACCAACCAAGAGACTATATGTCTGGACATATAGCGATACGCGTGTCGGGAAGGTGTGACAGCCAATATTTAATTCTGTTCAGAGTGATGCATGTCAATGTGTCGAACATTTGGCACTGATCGTGTCACACCCTTTGACGTCCTAGCTAATTAAAATAATTATAATACGTAACAACAATTTGCAATGATCACTACCTAAATTATTTGTCACGTGGATAAGAATAGGTTTGACAGAAACCACAACACAACCACAATTAGCTGTTATTTTTACTATTCACAAAATTGCATTATTTATTAGTCTCTACAAAAAATTGCTATTACCGAGCATTGTTAAATTAAAAGTAATCGATGCTTCAATAAATAATCCAAATTCACAATCCGCATAGGTACCTACATCTTCAATCTTCACGCTTACTTATAGACTTGCAAACTGCAATGTTGTAAAGTAGTTCAGGCATTAAAAATTCATACATAGCGTGACTGTCCAAGACCAATACGAACAAACCATACGTAGGGCTATTATATTTTCATGGAAACATAACATTGACACGATCGATCGTCGTCGAAGGTTGTAATGCCAATCGGTATAATAAAGGTATAAAAATCGGTATAATCGGTAAATAACGCCACGAAAGAGAACACTTTTCATTTTCTCACATGAATCGGCCAGAATATTTATGTCTCTTCGAATCGGACTGTTCAATGTCAAATAACAAATTAGCTGGAAGTAGCATTAAAACGAACAAATGCCGCCGACAAAGTATCATTATGATTAATTCGCTTAAGCATTTGAAAAGCCGGTCAGTGTTCAGAAATAACGGCTCCAGAAGCGACTCAACAGACAACCTTGTGCTGAATTACTTGCTCTAAAATCTGCAAGCGACACTCATAGGGGCGAACAAATCTCTCTCGTGACTTCATCTCGACCGATTAATTAAATCGGTCACCTGCAACTATTGGCATTGATTTTTTTGGCCAGCACCCACTTGTCAATACGTCTGAAAGAACTTCAACCCTTTATCTAATGCCCAGTGAGACTCGACTACCACTACTTCCAAAAATCCACAAATATCAAACATTTGTCATTTTAAATGAAACACTGCTAGAGCGTGAGGATCTACCCATTGCTATGCCTTAATTGAGGCAAAAACTATGTATAGATCACCCAGGTCAAACAATGTGCTTTAATCTAACTAGCTGCACTTAGCGTAGGTAGTGCGTGTATTTCCTACGCCATTAAAATTTGTCAGATCTACTCATTTCCGCGTCACATTTATATTTAGATTATAGTTATGAGACTTCTTCATGATGTATGCGAGACAGCATCCCATGATCCCCAATTATTTATACTGATCACCTGGACAGTGTCCAGCGGAATGCCGGAATGACACCTCGACGAGCGACTGTTAGACGCATGTAAATCATACGTTGTTCGTCTACCGTGGTATTATTCACCGCAAATATCGATATCTTCGTTAACGTTCGGATTACGCCCGGCGGCGGGGGTGCTTTGTAGTGGTGACCGCAGTCGCATGCGCCGAGCCGCCCGCGCACGGCCGCCCGCCGAGGCCGCACCGAAGCCGTGCTATGCCACACCGTCTAGGTCATTACACTTATTCGCGTGTACACCTTATCGCGTTCTTATTATCGCATTAAACCTATTTCATTCGAGTATCGATCCGATTCCGGCGTCCGTTCATAACGAGTCTTGAATTTTTCGTGCGGCGAACGTGAACGGTCGCGCGTGTATCGCTCGTCTGTCGGATGACATCAGTTAAGCCACCACGTCCGTTGGAAACAATACGCGCTCAGTGTCCACGCCGTGGCCGTGTCGGACGCACGAGGACCTTCATGGAGGACGGACGGTGCGCGACGTGCGAGGCCTTAGGCCGCCGAAGTCTCTCTACGAAGCTGCTGCAAGTGGCAACCGCGCAGGCGCATATGAAGACATGCTCGCATGCCGCCTCCCCACCTGAACAGGTGCATGACTCCGACCTCGCGTCCCGGGCTCTCGCAGCCAAACGCCGGAAGTCCATTGCTGGCTTCAAGCTCAATTTGACGGTAGACACACAACCGAAGTCGACGTCCACCGAAACCGAACAACCCCGATCGCCTTTCGCTCGTAGGAACACGTGGTGCTCGTAAGTGATCAATTTGTATTCACATCTAATTGATATTAACTAGCATTTCATTTAAATATTCGATTTCAAGATACCACAGCACATATCGCACATAAAACTTATATAATAATGTTTGGTTTTCCTTTTTACAAGACAATTTGTAGTTGTCTGTTATATCGGCTACATATCTTATCGCACTTGTCGTTATTGTGATTGTTTCTATGCTTTGCTCGCACATATGTCTTCCGTGTTCTAATCTTTATGACACTATCATATAATATCATCTTCAAGCTATGCCTCAATATTGATGTTTTATCCTCGTGTTACCTTGAATTAAATTGATGCTCCTAAAATTGTATTCAGAGTTTTTTCGGACGGACAATGAGCGAAGGTTTCCCACACTTGCCTCAGTCACTACAAACTATAATGATACAACCTTGGGCCTACCAGCACATAGATACAATCCCTCATCGTAATCAAATTGTACTTAATGAAATTAATATTTCTAAGTATATAAAAAAATCTACAAATAGCAATCTTGCGTGATTTCATAATAAATAACGAATACTTATTTTGATTATGTTGTAATAATCTACTTCGATACACGATCTATCTGCAGAGAATTCAATTTAAATGAGTAATGGCATACTTTGAGCGCTTTATATCTGATGTAAGCAGTTTGGACTTAATATCTAAAATAATCAGCAATTATTGCACTTGTTCGTTAGACTTTCAGATTTCTCAGAGGCAGTCATGTGAATCTGGGAAATTTTCTGGTTTAATCTAGAATGGAGCTGTATCTTTTAATTTGGAACTACCGGAAATTTCAATTCATGCGGCTCTGTATCCTGTTAGGCAATAAAGAGCGAAATCAGGAACTTGTCACTTAAGCGCATTTCTTTCTACATTGTCAGAACTAAGAAAGTTTTCATATCCTATTCGATTCGCTTTGGAATGACACTATAACCCGACGTATACTTGAATACAACATGTACGCAATAGATTTATTTTTTACTTCTCTCAATTCCGAATAGTATTTATCTTTGATGACAGTAAAGTATTCGAGAAAAAAAAACATAGTATAAAGTAGTTACAAGCTCTTTTTATATAACGCCAACGATGATGTAAACATCTTCAGAACTTCACAAAAAAGCGGAGAAAAACTGCCCAAGTACACGGTATTTCTTGTCTTACTTCACAGCTAGATCTGGCAATACAACAATGATAACGCATTTATAATTGCATTAAGTATTTGTTTAAAGTATGTGGAGTTTTTGTCCACAAAGGATATGGTCGATGCCGTCATATTCCACAGATGAGAAGACAAAGGTTAGAAGGTACTTGAAGATGACTAGTATATAGCGTAATTAATAAATCGAAACACGACTACAGATGTCCATCACAATCACAAGTGATTTATTTTAAAATGTTTAAAGCAGATTGACATATCATGCAAATATGCATTTTGCATTTATGCTCATGATTGTCCCTTCCAAGTTATCACTTGGTACATCTTGATTGAAATACAATTTATCAAGTTTATCATTTATTACATCGTTCATAATTGCGATAACGTAATCCTTTATAATACTTATGATACCTATATGTATTCTTTCGTCACTATCTATGGTATTTGATCTTTGATTTTGATTGATTGCCAACATCTTCACTCGAAGAGCATCCGGGAGTTTTTCTTTATTGTGCTATGCTTATAACAGAGACTGCTCCTTCCCTGGGAGCAGTTTTTCAACTTGTATCAAAAATTGTCTCTTCGTAGGTATCTATGTAATATTGAACATGCAAATTGAGGAGGGTAGAGTAAAGCTAGAGGTTGTCAAAGTTTTGCATACAAAAATGAACATAACTTCGGTATCTTAGACTGATTAGAACCAAAGAAAGAATTCGGATTATCTTTGCCAGCAGCCATCACTTTATGCAGCAGTTCTCAAAGTTTTTTGGAAACGGAACCCTTTTGAAAAATGAAATTTTTGACGGAACCTTAGAATAAAAGCAACTTAGTTTTGCAACATCTGAAAAATCAAAACCGTTCGTCGTTTTTTCAGATGTTGCAAAACTTGTTTCACAGGGTCCAAAAGGGTTTAATTTTTTTTGACGTAGTAGTAGTACGTACTTGTAGTTCCATTGTATTCTGCATAGGCACGTGATTGACAAATCTCAAATTAGTTCTTGACGAAACTGGGCTCCTCAAAGCCACTGTGAGGGCTCCGCGAAAATGCTGGTTCATTGTGACCAGTAATTTCACGGAGCCCCCACAGAGTCTTTGTGGAGCCCAGGGGCTCCGCGGAGCACACTTTGAGTAACACTGTGGTAAAGTACTGTTTCAAGAGTAGTTCAAAATTAATTACTTAATTATGTTTTATGATGCATACAGTCATAAACGATATTATTTACAATACCGATGCATAGGAAGATAAGCCATGTGGTTGCAGTATGACCCGACAATAAATATTCATACGGTGGTAATGTTCCACAGAGTATTTTTTTTAATTAAGATACAATTAACGCAAAAGCCAAGGTTAATGAATATCATGCACAGTGCACGTGTCAAATGTCATTATCATTCATAATATGTAACTCCCGTTGTAATAATAACTATTATATCACATATCTAGCAACAGCATATGACAGGTATAATTGTGCAGATCCTGCATACAAAAATAATTTAATATTCCAACCACCTAATGGATTACAAACAGTTACGAAAATAATCTAACAGATGATTTTTTCATAATTTATGAATTTCGCAACGTGAGTCATATTATTATGTTCAATATATATTGCAAAAGTTTAAACCGGTAGATTTATTTATGTTGAGAAGATGAATTTATTGTTAGAATATAACAACAATAAACCTTGAAGTCTCGCCAAGCCACTTGTCGTACTCACAGGTTGTTATGGTTCTCGGTTCATGCAAATTAGTATACTGCGGATTGGAAACTTGTCGGTATCCCATTGTGATGCATCAAATTATTGATTGCCAAGCCATTTTTAATGGGAAACATTCCAGAGATTCCTTGTTAGTTTTTGGTTGCCTGATTTGATATCTCTTTTTTTTCATTTTTCATTTTTATTAATTCTGTTATTTTATTTACTATGTCCATTTTATTCATCGACATCTGATTTTCCTTATTATTGAATATGATTTTAAATGTTATCACTTTTGTAGTTTTTTTAGAATATCTTTGAATCCAGAATTTTCTAGTTCGTTATTGCGCTATTGCGCGAAACTTGAACTCTAGGCGAACAAAACACGGAAGCGCCAGTAATAATGACTGTGGCAATTGTTTGATGACACTCGTCTAGCCGTCTCAGTGATAATGCCTTGTTGAGACAGCCTTGTTTTCTGACTAGCTCATGCGTTCATTCCAACTGCAATTTTTGTCCAAGCCTGTCGGTCTTTCATGTCTCGTTTTTTAGTTTGGAAAGAGCTTTATTTATATCAATCCAAATAAAAAGAATTCAATTCAAGCTGCGATTTATTATTAAAATAAAACGACACAAGTGTCTATTCTCTTTGTTGTATTTATAATTAAAACAACAGCAAAAAGCACTGACCAAATCTGGTTAGCCTTGAACCTACGCGATAGATTAATTTGAATGAGCTTCAGCATTAAATGCGAGGTGCGGCGACTGTTAGATTTATTCTCGTTTTTGAGGTACAAACGGGTGTGTCGCAAAAGCGTTGCCTTGGTGTTTCGAGGCGCCATCGTAGCCCGTAGTAGGTAGAGTCGTGCGCGCGCCACTTGCTCCGATCCCCTCCCCCACCGCCCCGCCTAGCTGCGACCGGCCCGGTCCCAGTTTGCCGCAACGCGTCGATCCGGTTGCCCGCGCGCCGTAATAAACATTTTTTTTTCACCATTGCTACCTCAGTACGCACAACGTTTTCCAACGCACAAAACAACAAAAACGGCTCCGTTGAACCCGACGACGGGGACTCGAGGGTCCCGCGCAGTAAAATCGATAGGCGAAGTGGAAATCATGCAAACAAAACTTATAAGTGGAAGCTACACGTCCATCATGAACAAGCAAGATCTGCTCAGAGAGGTCGTCGTGAAGTACATAGACTACTTCTACCCTGTGTGAGTACCGTTAAATTTATAATTTTGTCTGCTACGTCTTGATAACCTGACGCATTGCGGGCCCGTCACTGGCTGTTGGTCGGTCGAGTGACGGTGGTGTGAAGGTTCTCACACTGCACAGCTAATTACCGAGCAAGTAAGTCGGTGAAGGTTCCACAGCAACGTGGCTGGCTGCAGCCAGACAAACCGTTGCGCCTGACGTTAGCGCCGCCTACTGAACATAGGTGTCCCTATCGTTTACTACTGTATCGATCCGTTGCACTAAACACCTTATTCTTCATAAGGTCTAGGACCGCTTTATTGCAATTTTCAACCTTGCGTCTTTTGAATTTTGTCCGTTGAACCTGCTACTGCACCGCTGACACTCACTCGTCAGACGTTGAACCTTCGTGTTCAAACTCATTCACATTTTATTTTTAGTTGCCACCAGGATCTTCCGATGACTAATATGTTTTCACGGCCATAACCAGCCACGCGTTAACTGCATTATTTCGTTTATTTCTACACATTCGTATTAGAACAATTTTTTTATGAACTGGAAGTAGGTATTACGCGTTAATAATTTCATTCTAGATTTAATTAATTATTGCTAGGTCAGGGCGCTAATACCGTTCATAATTAAGTCATTCATAACAACAGCGGTGTTTTATGAAATCCTGAGGAAAGCACCGTTGCGTGACCGTTTCGCGTGACAAACACTGACTACCAGCACATTATGCCCCTAGTGTCCCACTAATACCCTTTGTGTCCAATTGGTTTGAGTGTTCACCTCCTACCAGCCATTGTTCTTTACAAGCAACACGTGAACTTAACTTCTGCTGCATTATTTCACGTGCTTCAAGTTTATGGCTAGGTCTCGAAATCTCTGTATTTCATAACGCGTTTATACTTCACTTCCTCCACAATCGGCTACAATCATAAATTCTACCGTCAACTAACAATTCGCTCAATTGAATTCGTACAACCACTCATTTCTTTGCGCTAATTGAAAGGAACTGCGAGTGTGTTATGAAACACGGCTGCAAGATGTAACGCCTGAGCCGCTGGCGCCAGCCATGTCGACACGACACCCAACGATTTCCCTTCAATGACCTTGCGCGTGCGCACTCGCCTCGCTACACGATAACAATACACGACCACACTGCACACCGATAATACTGATAATCCTCTGTTACTACGAATGTTTCGTACAGTTTTAAATCTCTGTGCAAATTCACCACGCTCTTCAATAATGATGATCACTTCTTAAACGCAAATGTTAGCCAAGCAATTCGAATCAATGGAGTTGATTCAAATTGTCAACAGTTTAAACTAATTGAATGCTATCTGATGAATGCCGGTAGTGGACAAACAATGTGCGCTTTAAGTGTTCATGACTAACACATTAAATTTTCATGCGACTCGCATAATTTCTTCAGTGACCTTTGTTTTCTAGGTGGTATTGTTGTTCAAACACAGCGCATTTGTTTGAAGCATCATGATTCATCGCACTTTATACCAATTTTGATACTGTTATCGTGGTAATGTTTTCTTTGACGTCTGCTAATTTACTTTTGTGAATACGTGATATCAGACATGTGCTCCTGATGATCCTGAGGTGCTATTGTATTGTTCTTGCAACTTCGAGAAATCCAATACATTGTCCCGTCCCGACATGCTAATCTGGATCATACCCAGGTATCACTGTATTGAAAATAGCTATGAATAATTTAACATGTGCATATTTTCCCCAACGGCCATCGACAACTGATGTAAATTCATTTAAACGAATTCTTACTCAATCTTTGTGGTTCGCCTTCTCTGACTCGTATATACGAATCTTGTGTTTCTTAACAAAAGATTTCCATCAAACCAGTTTGGTGGTAATTCACTAAACTTGAAGCAGCAACTGACAAGGCAGATGGTTATTTTCGTCGTGATCATAACAGAAATAAAAAAATACTTAAAGCATTATTGTTTTTGTTCATATATCGAAAATCTTAAAGTCTCTTTTGTTCTTGGATGAAAGTCTTGAAAAACCTCGTTGAGTCTTTGTTCAAAAGATGTGTTTGAAGTGCAGCAGAGTTGAGTGTGATCTACGCAAACACGCAGGTGCGTGGTGACAAAACGTTTATCTCTTTGTTTGCTATTTACTTAACATCTTTTCAAACACATTTTCATTTATATGTTCTGTTTCAACACTCATGTTAGTACAGTGTATCCAGTTTCTCCATTAGCGATAAGAGTGCGATAATGATAAAATAAGCACATTTTAGGTGTTATTCTAGTTTCGAAATTCTATTTTTTTCATTATGACTGTTGCAACTTGTTTCGAATGATGCTTTGTTTCCAGGTTCGCAGCGTTGACTGAAACAAATATGGAACCCACCCACCACTGGAGTTATATTTGGCAACATTTTTTTTTCTTTTTTATTTGACTTGAAAGTCAAACAGTCATCTCGCAATATTAGAATAACTATATTTTTACGTGGGACCGGATGAATTTTGAACACTAGAATAAACAAAATAAGCCGGTGTCTGTTTAACTTCATAATTATCATAGTTTAACCGTGGTCTTGACGGAGAAATGTCGTCACCTTCACAAAATACTTTCTCCGCTTCTTGGGTTTCGTCGTCTTATGTTTCAACTTTTTTATGCACCTCTACGCCGCCAGTGGTTTGCAATTTTGTCAACTCCCAAACTTGCGTAATCACTCACAGAATACTAAAACTTGTTTTTGTAGAGTTCCGCCCAGAGAAAGCAAGTTTTTATTGAGTGTTAACTCAACACACGACTATTAGATTTAAGACTTTCAAAGATTATCTTGTATTCGGTTGGTATTTACATAATTACCTCTTTGCACCGCGCAAGCGACTCGGCAGACGTTAATGTTCCGGCGCGGCGGTCCATTGTTGCGGTGGTGGTCATGTGGTCCACGGCCGTTGTTTTATATCGGAGAGCTCGGTGGCGAACCGGTCGAAATCGATCCGCGACGCGGTCCTCAACGGTCGAATGGCTTCAACTTTAGCGTTGTGTTGTTCACCTCGTTGACGCGACACGGAATCCGTCGGAGAAAGTCAAGTACGCAGCCGTACGTCGTGCTACATACTAGCTACTGGACGATTACACCAGCGAGATTGGATCATAATGGGTAAGTCCGGCAATCGTATCCAGTAATGGTTTCTCTCTAGTTGCTAAGTAGAGTGTGTCGTCATTCTCGCGCTGCACGTGGCCGGTCGCCGCGTGCTGTGCTCGTGACACGTTACTGCATTGGTGCAACATTGTTTTGCTGCACTCACTACAATTACTACTAATGACTGCACCGCCATGACAAAATTATGTGCAAAGTGCAATTTCGCATTTACAGTTACCTACGAGAGAGGTTTTAGACCTCGACGATGGTTCGCTGACTTGTAACGTTACATCGCTTTAAATTAACTTCTTTTTCTCGAATCTTGCTCGGCGACCGGCTGTCTGAACGGATCGATAGAGGTTTCTGGGTCAAGTGTCCACATCTGGCGAGTGAAGAGGTATTTCTTCATTTTTACCACAACATATACCTACTAGCTAGGAGAATTGTTTATAACACCTCTCAGCTCCTACCACAAGTACACATAAGCTTGTAACCATAACCGAGGAAATAGGCTACAGGCCACACCAGAATTTAGTCCTCCATTGTTCCCTATTGTTGTTACAAATACCGATCAGTTCAACAGGCGGGTCAACGCTTTTGCAATATTTATCCACAGCGCTCAGCGTTAGCGTAATCATCCGCAGTGTAACCGACGGAAGCTTTTCTCAAAATTACCGGCCCCTGCTTAATTATTACAGTAATATTTACATATCGAATGTGCATTATCTTCGAATGCGATCAAGCGCCCCTGCGCCACCTTTCCATTACACCAATGCTTGCTAAGCTAGCGTCCGCGGTAATTCTACTGTGACGTTACGCACAATGTTTTTGTTGTGGCGTTTTTTAAACGTGAAAGCGTTTCAATAATACGATTAATGTTCACATTCCAACGCACCGATAATATAATCAAGTTGTCATTAACGTAAACGATAAATCTCCGTGCTAATTTCGTATATATATAGAGACAAAGGCGTGTGTATAGCGAATCGATAATTTTGCGGAAACTAGCAATTATATGGGAAATGTAAACGTACGCGTTTTACGCGCAAATTCTTGTATTTGCCAGGACGGTGTGCATCCGTGCGTAAATGAATTATGAATTATGCAAACGTGATTATGGCATTGGGTTTCCGCATCCCGAAAACTTGTACGGAACCTTGCTCATATATCTGTTGGATCTATAGGCAATTATACGCATTAGGAATCATTTGTGTTTAATTTTAATTATTCTAAGTACATAACTGTTGATGTTCAATCAATCTGCCTAGCCTTTTCCCAACTATGTTGCAAATTACAACATTAATAGCATATAAGGTAATTTATTATGATTACCACGTGCGGTCAAATGTGCCTAGTTGCCTATTTTACAAAGTATTTAGGTATGAAGTTATTGTAAACAATTGAATCGTACGATATGACTCACGCATACATTGTTTATTTGACAAAATAACTCTCGTTTATCGTACTTTTGTTTAGTATCAAATATTTGAAACATTTTCTTATTGTATTTTCTCTTTTTGTTACAGCGCATCGGGCACAAGCGCGGTGGCCATCGACAACAAGATCGAGCAAGCTATGGTGAGTACTCTTAATCCTATTAGAATATACTGCATAGGCTCTATAGACAGTCGACACCGAATAATCTTTGAAGCCATAGTCGCAAAAATACATAATAAGTTCAATAACCACGCGTAGGTTTTTAGCTATCGTCTATTTATCGGTTATTTCCTTCTATAAACTTTACGACTTGCATAAGGAAATAATTTTTCATTTGATTGCCCTATTACCGTGGATAGGCACATAACGTGGAAATTATAAAATCAGTCAGTCTTGGCGATTTTTTATTGGGTTCTTTCATCCACTCTTACAGTAGTTACAGTTTACAGACTCCGGAACCAAGATAAGAGTAAAAGGAAAAGGATTTGAAAACACATTGTCCACTAGTACTAGCGCGTGGGTTTCCCATAAACAAAATCAGATTGAATATTTAAAAAAGAATAAAAGAATGATTCGTAGCGCTCATTTCACATGCACGACTAGTAATCCAACAATACTTGAATTCAAAATAAACTTAATAGCTTACTGAACAAATTAATTACGATCAGAATTTCCTTTATCTTACAGACAGACAGTAAAATACAAATTGCGTAGGCACTTATCCTAATGTATGAAAAAGATGATTGAATGAATAATCGGTTTAATAGTCATACCAGGAAGTTGTAAACTGCCACTAGTAATAAAGGCCCTTATTGCTACTGAGATTAAAAAGAATATTGGAAACATTTTTAAGAGGAATTCAATAAACATAATGTATATATAAAATATATTACTTGAACTTGAGTTGATAATTTCGAATCAGTTCAAAAGATGGTGAATTAATTAACGATATGTTATCAATATGACCGATGTGGGCACCTGGGATCAAAACCATTGCACATAAGGATGACTTCCAAATCCTATATGAACAACTAGAAAATTTCTTGAGTAATTCAATAAACATAATGCATATAGTATGTTACTTGAACTTGAGTTGATAATTTCGAATCAGTTCAAAAGATAGTGAATTCATTAACGATATATTATGTTGTCAATATGACCGATGTGGGCACCTGGGCTCAAAACCATTGCACATAATATGACTTCCAAATCCTATATGAACAATTAGAAAATTTCCTAATCAACGCTCAAGAATTGTTTTGAACTGGACCTAGGTAAGGAAAACACAGTTCCTACGTTCATTCAACAAGCAATATATCAACAATCACCTGTAAAGTAACGTGATTAAAACCAATACCTACACACATCGTCCATAGCGTTCACGTGACTTGGTTAAATAAATCTACCTTTATTCTTACCGCTATTATCATAATTGACTTTAATAGAGGAAATGGCGTATAATAAAGTGTCATGCACTCGATTCGATGAAGGAGTTCGCATACATTAAAGATGTCTAACTTATGTACTAGATTCATTTATAATGAGCTAGCGACCGAATTCGCTTCGCTGTACTGCTTTAATCCTTTTTAATCCTGTCGGGATGAGGCATTTCGATCGTTTATAAAGTAAGCATTATTTACACATTATTTTCACCAGCTCCTGTAATTTGTTGGTTAATCTCTTTCTAAGGGAGGGACATGAACAATCTCTTTGAATTTGTAATCCTGTTTCAGATTATTCTTAAAGTTTTGTCTTCGTCTAATCTGGACTTAAGGAAAGAGCTTATCACCTGTTTGCTACCAGGGATTGTTGTTTTAAGAACAAACTGGGTAGAAAGGCTCGATAATCCCCTCAGACTAATCTAGCAATCCTTCACTATTGGTAGACCAGCAATGCTCAACTAAAGCCTCGCTTAAAATTGGAATACCTTACAATCCTGGCCATAAAAGCTGCAGGCTGTCGATTTAATTGGATAATGCAAAAAATCAAGATCTAAACACACATATCAAACAATTAAATCTTCATGTTCCGTCCCATTACCGTTCCTTTTTGAGCATTTAATCTGTCTGTCGCGAAGATTCCATCGACTAGCGATCATTACTTTTTATTAGACATCGCGTTGCAATCCAAGACATCCAGAGTGTGGCGTGTCAGTCGGCCGCGGTGGTTCCGCATGCTCTCAATCCTAGTAATTCGAAGAACATTTTATAACCGGCTTTGTGGACGCCGCGTCCCTTTTGAGCTGTAAATCGCCGCATTCAGATAAACACCACGCGCGGACGGCCATGCCGCGAGTGCGCGATAACTTTCGTATGTTTTATCTGTACCAAACAAAAATAATATAATATTGCCACTGATATCGTCAGTCACCCAATAACTTGCAAGTCAGTGAACTCCAATTCTAAATCAATATAATGTTGACGAGCCTATAGTGCGATTAATGCGAACTGCAAATATATATATATCTTTTATATGCGATGATGCTAATCAAATATTTGAGGTAATAAATAAATAATAAGGTCTCCTTGAACGAAAACTTCCGAGAAATATCGGTCAATCGTAGCATCGACCGATAACGCGCAGCATTCTGCGTAATGCCGATACACGCACTCGCGTACATCATTGAGGAAATTTCGACATTATCATTATTTTTCGCGTTATACGCCGAATAGCGGTCATTACGATTCCGTTTCACGCAGCAGTTGCGTAAAGATGCAATCTCCTGAGAGTTTATCCGTGTTTAAAATAGCAATGGTTGAACTGCATAACACCGTTATTAGATCGGAGTCACCATTTGAATCACTAATGACTTCCCTTTTTTAATGGCCAGGAAACGCGTCCCGCTCTGCCCCGCAGCATATAATACCATGAATGCGGTCTCATGGTATTATATGCATCACATCGTATACAAAATACAATTTATAAATATGAAATCGATTTATAAATTGTATTTTGTATCCGATCGTCGCGTTTCAGAACTGATTGGCAAAGACAATCCACATATATAACGAAATTCATGCGCAGTAAGTTCATAAATATACTAATACTCTGTGTTCCATTTGCACATCATTAGATTCTCAAGACATTAGTATTTATTTGGTTGTAGTTTTTGTTGAGAAACAATGCAACCTTTGTTTTCTACCTTCCAAATATTACGTACTACATTTGTAGCCACTTACATAATTGTCAAACGTCTCGACATTTGTTTATCTCAGTCTCGCTAATAACATCGATTTTATTATTCGTCTGTTCTGTTTCTCGTTTTATTTTTTCACTAGTTACTTCCTTTACTTTTATATTGTAATCTGGGTGGGCGCAACATTTGCAACGATTTCACTTCTTCCATCAAGTACATCTGCTATCGCAATTGAGATTCATCGTCGTGCACTATTGGACGCGTCTCACATCGTCTATAATTAGCCGACGCAGATGGCCTCAAGCGATTGACCCCAATCCAGCCCTAATGCTCACTACCATCGCATCATAGTATTTTTATCACTCCCCACAACACGCTCGTGCAGTTCTCCTAGGTCCATATATGTCGTTATCTTGTTTTAATCTATTGTTAATTAACTAATTGCATCTACACTGATCACTTCGTTGACCACACTTTTTATTTTATTGCTAATGAATAATTCTGCTCAAAAGCGCGCGCTTATTTTTAGCACGATCGAACCATTTTATCGTTTTGTTTTTCATTTTAATCTCAACACATGTTCACGTCCCACCTGTAAGATTATCCAAAGATTAAAAGTGTACCCAATTGTTGTAAATACGTAATATTGTTTTTGTTTATCAACGCTGTTGAGTAGTTTTCCGTGCGAAAACATTTTACTATATGCCTCCTGACTTGAAGAATAAAACACGTACCTTTTTCCTGCGCAATGAATTTGATAATCACTTTTTTACCTAATTTTCCTGATTGTTGTATTATAGTCGTAAAAGCTAAGGAACAGAACGACAGTAATTGAAATTGCAACTTGGCAAACAATATTTTGCATAAATTTTAACGTAGGTACACAGTAGTATATTAACATCTCAAGCATCAGGTAAACGTAGTGCGACCAGTATTTAAACCGGTCCACCTTGAAGAACGCCATCTTACATGGCGCACGATGAATGTACCTGCAGCCCGTATATATTTCGGATTCAGTTGTACACAGGTTCTCGCCAGTTTTCGTAATATCTACGCCTAACGTTACGTCATCCGGGTAGATAAATGTTTATGCGTACCGTCATATTGATGTGTAGCAGCCATAACTTACACCACTGACCCGGTTTCACGCATCTGTTCAAACATAAATTTCTTTGATTCTGGTCAACTGTTTATATTCATTCTACTCTTTAAAGTTTCTCCGTGATGATTGACGCCTCGAGCTTTCTGTGCTGTATATACCACCGTAGCACCCGTTAGTTTTTGTCGTGTTTCCAAGATGTCATTAGCAAGTATTATGAAGACGGTGTTTATTTGTTCGGAGGTGCGTGAGGAAATTTTTATTTGCTCCAAGCACCATCGTATGCTAATTCCCTCGTTGTATACGTGATTTGCATGAGCTAAACGTGACCCGACGGGACTCGGCCGGCCGAGAATAGACACGGAAGGAAAGCCGGCACTGGCGCGGAGCTGGAGTGGAGACACGTGCTCTCTTGATTATGCGGCCGATTCGTGTACGCCCACCAACTGGATAAAGACCCGGAGACGTCAGGAGGTCACACGATTCGGTCGCGTGCCGCCAATAACGAGAACAAGCGTCGAGTAATTTGCAACCAAGAGCGGCTCCGAGAGAGCACGCGCCAGATCGGAATCGCATCACGAACCCAGGAAATGCTAGAAAAGTTTTCTTGGAAAACAAACCTGCTCCCTGTAATGAAGCCGTTGTCACGTCTGTAAAGGTGCGACCAGTCTGTTATCCTGTGTGTGGACGCCTGTCACCAAAATACATTTTTCTTTTGAAGATCTCCTTTCCCATGCTTTAAAGTGCTTTCAATGAACACATCATGTTCATCAAAAACCTTTTCATTTACATAGCAATCGAATGCAACCTTGTCGGAATTCTATGAATAGTACAAATTCATTTAATTTTATATCTCAACTTGAATTTTTGAAACAGCTCAAACAATATCCAATAAAAACGAATTACTTTCCTTGAGAAAACCGTTCAAAAGATACCAATCGCGCGATCACTGTTTCGTGAAACGTAATACTAACGTTAACCTTGCCCATACATAATTATCTGCATTGTGCTTATCTGTTATTTATTTTTCGATATTAATCATATTTCAATGCTAAAATATTATCTAACTAAGCATTGGAAAATATAATATCTTTGGAAATCTACCAGAGTTTAAAGCAAATCTATAAGATTACCATAATCGTACACACACGTTAGTAGATAAACGCTAAACAGATTGCAAACACTAGGTACGGTAAACATGTTTTCGCTGAAAATATCCACCAATTTTTTACTGACATCTGCTGTTTGTAAGCTTGCGTGTTGATTCCATAGAATGTTTTATCTGAAAGTAAACGTGTAATATTCGTTTTAGCTGTATATATTTTTTTGCATTTGCTGAATATTTATTCACTGATAAGATTAGAGAATATTATTTATAAAACATTTCTAGAATTCCTAAACCATAATATTGGTTACGTTTATCCCTTATATTTTCCGGCTTAATGTTATTATTCAGCTGTGTTGCCACCTTTATAAATAATAATGATTCTGTTTATTTTTCTTCGATATACACGATGGGATGAGTATTGCAATGACATCACCTCGTAGGGTCAAACGACCAGTCTTGATTACGGAGTGTTTGACCGCCACAGAACAATTTTCACTTGTTTGTTTTACCTTATCTCTGTGATAACTTACAGCTACGTCAATACTTGTTTACATTCATTAATTTATTGGATTATTTTATAAAGTTTATTAATTCCATAAGGAAATTGATAAGATCGTCTGGCATGTACAATGGTCCAAGACAGGTCAAGGATTGGCGCAGTACTAGTTATTGGATAGATCCGACCTTTGACCTTGTAATTTATCGAAAGCTTTATTACTTGAAGAAGAAAGGCAATAACTAATAATACCAGAGTGAAACACCACGACGTTTACATTTGCGACTAAAGAAAGTAATGCATTTAATTAACACAGAATCGGAAATTGTATGCTTTTTAAGGCTGCTATCAACCACAAAAAAACAAACAACAAGCAATACAAATTTCGGTGGTAAACATTACTAATCCATAAAATATATTTCAGTTGTGTCACGAATATTAATAGACCATTGTTTTAAACCGTGCAAATACATTCTCACATAAGGTTCCACATAATGAAAACAATATACGATCTCAAAAATGGTATGTTAGTTAACATATGTTTTTGACATAACTTTACTGAATTAATGCGTAGTTTTTTTTCTATTTGCAAATTCGAATTCCACGGGTTTGTAGTGCCATCACTATATTTAGTTCAAAACCACCGACACTATTGTTTAATATAGGTATTGTTCCATGCAGTATTTATAATAACATTGTCATTGTTAAAATTAATAATTTAATTATTTGTTTAATAACACTACAATTAAATCATACTTATTTGTAAAACCGCGTGATTTATTACTTAGGTGAAGGAAATATTTAAATGATTCCTTGGACCATTTGTCATTTGAATACGTAAGTATTAACTGATTAAATCTAGAGATTAATAGTAAAGATAATTGGAAACGAGATGTTGGTTGTAAATCTTTAGTCTATGTATTTGCAAATCCTTTTCATTTGCAAGGTAAAAACCGAAAGACTGAAGTGAACCATGTGTGGAGAATCATGCCTGAGTGACCACTTTTACGAATGTTCTTTGAAAGATCGAAAACCCGTTTTACAAGCCGATACATATTGATGAATTAGTCAGTCCCCACAATTTAGCATTTATGGAAATTTAATAATCCTGTCAATAAATTTTCATTTGACACCCACTAGAAATTCTCTGCAGCAAACTCAAACTCAAATTCTTTATTGCATTTATGTGTACAACAGCTGTTACATAGATAAATAAAGTAAGATCCAACATGAAACCGAATTCTGATGTCGTCGTAAAGTTACCTTATAATATTAAATTACTTAATTATTATATAGGTAAGTGCTATCTCTGTTTACTCTGCTAACAAATTTACACGTTATGTCACAGAATGTCAACTAAACTGTGATTGATATTCAAGAATGAGGTGTAAATAATAAACATATCGTTAGCAACAGTAATACTCAAGTCAACAATAAGACAGTTTACAACAGAGAAGATAATTTCTACACCAACAATCCTCCAGCAACGGTGTCGCACAAGGTTGACATTTGCTTTAACAATGTGAATAGTTAAACTGTGTTACACATCGCTAATATATTTTCAATATATCTGCGCCACGTCCATCACATATTTAGTAAACATCAACTTCGCGCTGCACCCACTCAAACGCTTCACTTTAATCCAAATACAGTTCATGTACCATATTTGTACAATATGTATTGTAAACACAGCCGTATCTACTGCTACGATCATTACTATGACGACTTTTATCTGCTGTTTTGGTGCTTGCTGGCACATATGTGTACAACTCGCTGTCTGCTCAAACTGTTTACGAGCCGTGTTCAACTTCAAACCTGTTTTCTTACCTTTGCTTTTTAGTCGTCGTTCTTTGTTTTGATAATCCGCTGTTGATGATTGATAAAAAACATTAGGTTTACGTAAGTGCAGCTAATAGCCGTATGGATATCATTCTAGTTCAACGATATCTTTGTTATTGATATTGATAAATACTATCTTGGATTACTGTATTTTTAACTTATATAATAATTAAAATAAGTACGTCTTAACAATGTACGCTAGTCAACATTTATTGTTCAACACAAATTTAAATCGTTTGATGATGTGAATAAATTGTATCCGAGATAGGCTGGATGAAACTAGATAGGATGATAATGAATGGTCCCAGGTGTCTACTAAATGTCGTCGTATTTGCTGGCGCGGCCGGATAAAATTAAAAACAATGCGACAGGTTTTAACGTATGCCCTTGGACTGGTTATATCATCAGACGCTGTATTTGGTGCGCGGCTGCGCAAAAAGTTCAGTGCACTCTCCGTGCTTCATGAACTTTCTTTCAAATCTTACGTTTCATTTAATAGTTTTTCTTTCAAATTCTAAAGTTTGTCCTATTTACGCATGTTTTTCACGTTCTCTTTCTTTATCTAATTCACCTACTGACATGAAAATAAAGGTAAACAATGATAAGTGCTGTTTTACATCGCAAATAAGGTACTAACGATGGCAAACTGCGTCTAATTACTGTTTTCCATTTGTATTAATTTGCACGCGAAATTTTCTAGTTTCTCTTGAGCTTAGTCTCAATTGAACGCCAATATATTGTTTTGATGAGTACATTGGCGCCTCATCAATCTGTTAGTGACGCGAGCCTCAATATTGTCTAACGAGATCCGGCGCAGACCGGTGTAATTTCAGCACAGATTCTTCTAATTGAAGGTCGCGACACCCACGTAAGAGCAAACACACTGAAGATTTCATCAAGCCTTCTATTTATATCCTGTTCTAATTATATTATTACTGAAATCCACTCACACCACACCACATTTAGCCACTCATCGAGCCTAAGTGCATATCTTGACTCACCAATCTTCAGGATGACTCGAAGTTTACTCTTAAAAGTGTTGGCGTCGGTCTTTCGCGTAGCCGCTGCGTAGTGGTTGTAGGCGTACATGAATGTCTCTTAAGAAAAATGTGAATTCTTTGCGTACAATTCATAAGATCGTCTATATGCTTCTTACATTCTCGTCGATTTATTTATGTAATTTTAAACATTGTATTGCAATAATGTTGGCATTAGATCAGAATGGCAACTTGCTCTAATATGTATTAAAATGCTTGTTGCCGACCTATTTCGTTCATTATCCGCATTCTTTGGGCCCATTTTACATTACAAATTATTACCATAAAAATGTCAGTCCATTGCTGTGATAAATTCCATGAGTACCTACCATATTGTCCTGCCTCGGCTGTCCCTTTTCTAATAATGAAGCTGTTGTCTATAACGTCTGTATTAAAATATTCAAGCATTGGAATTTGTGATCCTTTGCTTTTGTTTTTTTAAACTATTATGTAACCTTGTATTAGAGCGCCACTTGTGTAATTAGTAACATTCCGACACAGTTTAATGTTTTTATTTTTGTCGTCCGCTGCGAAGGCTCTTTATTAAGGGCGAAAATTTTCCAATGAAGCTAAATTGGTACGAGTAAAAATTAGTCCACGAATGTCGTAAACATTACTACTCACATTTCATGTACTTAAATCTTTATTTAGCAACATCTTATGGTCTTCATGCATAAATACAAAGTTTATATTTGCTCTGGGTTTTTCTTCTTTACTTAGATACATTTCGAGTTTAGCAATTTCATTATCGACGTGGTCCTTGTTTGATGTTTTTCTATCAACACTTAATTGTAAGTGCATGCGTCGTAGAGGCTGTCGTGGAAGACTTTTTATTTGCTTCAATTTATAGCGAAGTGTGCGTCAATTACTTCGTAAGTTTGTACTTACATCCGCATGCTATGACCGTAATTTGTTCTCATTAATAAGTTTCTTAATTGCACATAATCGATTTTGGTGATTTCTCTTTAGTTGTTATATGGACAATTATTAAAGTTAGTTTTCTCTATGTCCAGATCTCAATTTAGGCCATATCTTGTTTTAGCGCGTGTGTCAATACAAGATCTGGAAAATAAGGGCTTTGTTGATATCAATATAGGTTGTGTCGTTGAGTTCAGGGTGCACGGTCGGCTCGCGTGGCGTGGTGACGTGTTCGCCGCCATTTTAAATAGGGCGAGCGCGCGCGCAGACCATCAGTCGCCTGGTAGGACGCGAGAGAGCAACTTCGTCGTAATAGTTCGCGAGTTCTACGTTATCGTCAGTCGAGTTTCAGTCGTTGCCGGCAACGCTCATACATTCAGTGACCCTGAAAATAATTTTATCACTCGGTTTAAACATGATCGACGTTGTGCAAAAACCCAGGGATGGCTGCCTGTACGAAATCAGACAGAAAGGACAAAAAGATACCTGTTACGTGGTCGTGCCAAATCCAAAAGTACGTTTTGTTTTTAAGTCGGAAATCTTTTTTTTTTTTCCAAACATTGCCTTTTCGTAAAACGCATGACGTTTGACTTAAGATAACAATTCAATCGCGCGTTATAATCAGTTTATAGAGCCTGTTCAGTCCAAACCTAATTCCATTTTCTTTTATTAATCTTGGAAAATATGAAACATTTTTTTTTTCTAACTTTAGAACCTTGTGTAGAATTTTCTGATATGTTACACATAACTAACTTAATTTTTTGTGTTGTTTCAGGATCTGGTTAAGAGCCACTTGATGTTCGCGGTGCGCGAGGAAGTGGAAGTACTAAAAGAGCGCATCGCGGAACTGATGGAGAGGATCAACCAGCTCGAAGTGGAGAACACATACCTGCGCGCGCACGCGAGCCAGGACACGCTGGCGCAGCTGCCGGCCGCGGCGGGCGCGAAGCCGCCGGCGGCGCCGCAAGGTCCCCAGCCGCCGGTGTCGTAGGGCGGCGGTGCGGCGCCGCTGAACACGCCCGCCGGCCCCTGCCGGCCCATGAGGTCCCCGGCCTCGCCCTCGGCGCGCGACCCCGCCCGCGGCACCCCTCCCACGGAGTCACTATGGCTGTGCTATGTTAATTCGTAGGTTAACAAGGAACGAGTGTAAGTACACCGGTCGGGCGCCGAGGGACGCTGCGCGCACGCACCGCCGCACCGCGCCGGCGCGTCTCGCCTGTCCTCGTATAAATCACACAAGTGTCTAGTTCGAACGGCCGCCGCCCCGGCACAGCTCGCGGCTCTGGCAGTCTGGGGCGGCTTCCGCGCACCGCACCACCAGACATTATGCTTCGGATTCATAGATATATATTTTTCTGTTATTAATATTTAGGGTGCAGAATTTCGTGCTAACTGCCATGCTTTTGCTACGCATCTCAGCAACGAGTCTTTAGTGTTTTGATGTACGTCGTGTATATTTTATTTGGTTTAACGTTTAGGTATCCACGTAATGTATTCCATTTAAGATAACTATAAGACGTGTGTTAATATAATAAATGTAATGAAATAGTTAAATATTCCTATGCATTGAACAAGGACTGTGTGTTAATTTATTATCTATATTTTTTTTTAATTGTAATTTAAGTTATTTATCACGTATCTCTGTATGTATCTACGTTGCGTTAGGTAAATTGCAAGTGTTCCTGTAGGGCCGATAATAATGATCTGTCGATAGCAATGTACTGAATGAGTTGTGTGCAGTTTTCGTTTAGTTGGTACTGTTAATTACGTATTAACGATTAAATATAAAAGTTTGAATGTATGTTATCCGCAGTCGTTGTAATGTAACGTTATACTGAGCAGTCGTTTAGATTTAGAATCGTTGCGGGAATGTGACCTCGTGCGATGCTGGCTTTAGTAAATTTTGCACGCTGAAACTGAAAAAAATATACTATTTTTATTCCAACCCTATGATAATGGAGGTATATAGTAATTTAACATTGTATTTTTTTAAATAATTAAAAATTGTTTGTATATAGTACAAGTTGTAATAGAATTGTGAGTCGGAACGATGTATATAACGAAAGAATGTGATTTAAAGGAACCGATTCCGTAGTCTGCCTTCAAAGGCTGGATCAGATGTTATCGCGAGAGGTATATCTAAACGTTATAATTTAAAATTATTCGCTGTATTTAAATAGCTTGATTGTTTAACATTAAACAAGCGAACAAAGTGGCTGGTGACTGACTGTAGGTATGGATTGTAACTAGTGGGATGAGACGTGAAAGTCAGGCTCTATGTTTGTTTAAAAGCCAAAGTTAGGAAGGCGTGTCCCAGCGACTGAAGTGTGACTATTTTACCTATAGAGTAGTATTTTGTACAACGCTACTACATTGTATGTGTATAGACGATTTTTGTTAGGTCTTCATAATTATTGTGAATATACAGTAATTTACTCCTAGAAGCATTAATCTAGATCTAGATATGGTAATATGAACTATATTATATACCGAAACTTGTAAATATACTGTAAACAAAAGTCCATTGTAGCTTATGTTGACCAGAAAGGTTCCTCATACCCAATAAATGCAAAACTACTCAAAACATTGTATTATTTGTTATTTACCTTTTACCCTGAAGGCAAACAACACTAAGCCTTGCACTCTTCAAAATTGCCATCTGGCCTCCTCATCTGGTCTGTGAAATAGTTTTTTTTTTACCAGAAACATTCCTAAACTTGCCAATATCAGGTACAGTTTTTAAAGTTAATTAATAATCTATCACCAAACTTATACAGAATAGCGAAAAGATGACTTCGGAAACGTATACGTATTCGAAAGAAAAAAAAAAAAAATTGAAATGCTTGGCACTGAATTGAGCTTTTTGATTTGAGCGAAGGCAAAAAAAAACAATTTGTAACTCTGGGCTGCAAACTCGACAAGGAAACCATTCTACTGAAAGTGGAAAAATAAACATCGTGGTCGAAAATGGGACACGAAAGCGAGTTCCGGCTGGTTCGGTCCAAAAGATCATAATAAAGCATTGTTTACAAAGTAACAAGCGAATCTACATTTCTCACGTCCGTGTTGGCACCAAATATTATGGATCAGGGACAGGGATTCAATGTTAACAAAATGCTTTTTTCCCGCAAAGTACAGCGCCCTCTGTGTCTGTCAGAAATCTTTACTTGTAATAAAATCTGAGGATAGAGGGCGCTATAATAGCATCACGCCAACTTCAGCAGTTTATTTGAAGTCACCGTTTCAAATTCACTAGTAAGCAAGACGCGTTGTGTTATGATTCATAAATAACATCATAGATGGCGCTGCTCTCAAAGAGGTAACTAGATAGATAAAAAACTATAATGAAATCTCTACAATGACTAGGTAACAAACGAAGACATTGCGGCAGAAATATCATGTCTTTGTTTCATTTTTCTAAAAAGAGAAACTTCTAGAACGGAATGATATTGAATCTTGAGAACAAAACCTTTTGATTTGCTACTCGACACTAGATGGCACTGAATACAATTAATAATTTTTGAATATACCATAAACAAGCGCATACAGCAAAGCTTATATTGAAAAGCGGGATTTCTGAACGAAACTCTTATTGTCAATTCAAGTAAACAAACTCGTTCCAGTTATTTCAATCAATGTACCAAATTAGCATTGGACAGAATTCGTCATAATCATCGTCTTTATCTTTTGCACTAGAAAATAATTGCTATCACACAAAGCTATGGAACACGCTTTTCCAAAAAATTGTGTACGTCACTAGCTGTCATGGTATACAAATTATATTGAAAAACATTGGCACAAAACAATCAGACATGGATAACATGAGTTTAAAGGAGATTCAAAGCAAGCTATTATTATGGGAGGCTTCAGACAACCCCTTGGCACCTCTGACGTCTGATCAGAGAGAAGCTATCCTGGATTTAGAGTCACTATTACTCGGTGTATCCGGCGACTTGGACGATGTTTGTATTTTGCTATTTATCACTTATTTTACATTTTCTTTGCCTTTTTCACTTACAATTTACAAATTTTATCAATTTGATGTTGTAGAGGCTTAAAACTAGAAAGAGTCAGTTGATTACTAACGAAACAACCTTAGCTTATTAATGCGCCCAACTATGACTTTTACTAGGAGAAATCTGAAAATGCCTATGAAGAGACAGAAAAGAGTAAAATACCCGCTGTGGATACTACATACGACTTTCTGGAGTGGTATGAGAGCCTGTGCGACAGCAACCTGAAGTCTGATGATACTCCATATGAGGCCTACCATAAGCAGCTGGATGATAGAAGAAATGAGTGTGTTGCCCTAACCAATCAGGTATTGTATATTTATTTATTTAAAATAGTTACACCCACAGACACATACAGGTTAAGCCACGCTTGCCGTTGTTGGTCCGTGAATGGGTGACCATCTTTACATACCGAGACTCCTCCGTGCCTCAGAAAGCACATTAAGCCGTTGGTCCTGGCTGTCATTTGTGGACCTTTGACAGTCGTTATGGGTAGTCAGAAGCTCGAAAGTCTGACAACCAGTCTTATCAAGGGGTATCGTATTACCCAGTTACTGGGTTGTGGAGGTCAGATAGGCAGTCGCTCCATATAAAATACTGGTATTCAGCTGCATCCGGTTAGACTGGAAGCCGACCCCAACATAGTTGGGAAAAGGCTAGGCAGATGATGACACCAACAGACACATACATTGTACATTAAATATTAATAGTTAACAGGTATGGGTTCTTATGTTTACACAACATTCACTTAGAACAACAGTGCCACCTACCGGGTTCAATAGTATTTTCAAACCATCCAGGGCCCCACTCAAATATACACATAAAATTTCATAAATATCGGTCCAGCAGTTCAGTAGGAGTTAGGTGACAAACACACATACAGAATATTTCTTTTTCATTCTGACTTCTGACTGGTGTAAAGTGTAAATAATCAATCAAAATTTATTCATGTTTTTCAGATTGGAGCTACGATGTCTGATCTCGACAAACTTACAGAGCAATACAACTTTGTTTCAAATAAAACTAATGCATTGCACACTATGAGTGAACAGCTGCTAGCAGACCAAAACAAACTGTCAAGTATAGGTATGGTTTTTAACAAATGATACTTAGAAACTTTTCTTTTTAGTTTACTTACTTACGTCCAACTGCTAAGAAAAGGTCTCGCCCGAATCCTTCCAGTTTGCATAGCATGACCTCCGTAGTAACGGGTTTTGTCGATGGAAGAATAGACAAAATGACAGATTGTGATTGTTTATCTGTCATTTTGTCTATTCTTCCGTCGACAAAACCCGTTTCTATGGTGGTCATTCTATGCGTGCTGGTATCTTTTTCTTGAGCCACCTCGATCCAGCCATTGCGGTACGTGTCTAGGTCGTCTCGCCGCCTTTTCCCTGGCCGGCCTCTGTGGCGCCGTCCATCCTCAGGCATCCATCGTGTGGAGGTCATGCAAATTATGTGACTTGCGCAATCCTATTTTAGCTTGGCAGCCTTTTTGCCTATTTCTAGGATTATAGAGACTTAGTACTTATAATTTCTTTAAATAATGGATGAGCTGGTTTCGGTGACTGAGTCAGGTAACCAAATCATATCTATTATACCTGAGTCAGGTATAATAGATATGATCTGATTTCCTGATTTCATGGGATCAAAAATCTAAATTTATACTTATTTAGTTTGAATAGCCCTGTGTGAAAACTAAGTTTTCAAGAATGGAAAACATGTCATGCGGATGCATTTATATTGTTTACGAAGTATTTATTTGTTATTAACACCCATGCTTTCTGACTTATTAAGTTTGAATAGCCCCTGTGTGAAAACTAAGCTTTCAAGAATGGAAAACATGTCATGCTCATGCATGCGAAACGACCAATTGGAACCGTGCACCTAGCTTCTGACGTTTCATAAGTGCCCATGTAGGTTATGTGAAATAAAATATTTTGATTTGATTTGATGCAATACACAGAATGAAACCCTACATAAAAGAAAGTCTTCATGAGTAAAATTAAAAGAACTTCACAATATATTTCCAGGTGATGACATCAAACAGAAGCTGCACTACTTCACACAGGTTGAGCACTTGTCTCAGAGGCTCAGCAGTCCTACTATGTCTGTGAACAGCGAGACATTCTTCAATGTGCTTGCTAAGATCGATGAGTGCCTTGAGTATATGAGGATTAATGTAAGTAAAAATTCTAATAAGCTGCTTCTAGCCTGCATGAAGGGCGCAAAAAGGAAAAATAATTTTGGAATGCACTACCACTAAGTGAACTGAACCGAGATGCGAAGTGCCGCGCACTTTTGTATGATCCGATACAATATCGAATTTATTTACTACACAATAAGGTACACGCGCTGCACAGCACCGCACATCTCAGCTTACTTTGACACTTGTCAACACTCGCACTGAAATTATACCTTTTCGAGAAGAAAATAAGATCGATAATTGTTAAAATGTGCGCGCAGCGTCGCGTCGCTTCACGTCGCGGTCTGAGCTGACCCTTAGACTGCATTACGACACCACATCTTCCCAAACAAAGAATTAAAGGCATAAAGTTAGGAGCTGCCTTATCCGTTTATCTGAATAACTTGTAGAAGACAGGATGGCCGCCAACTATGGCCAATGTCCAGCAATAGTCTGTATTACGTAGTGGCTAAAAGCCGAGTTAATTGATTTATTTTAAGTTTTATACTCAACTAGCTGATGCCGCGGCTTCGTCCGCATAGATGTCGGTTATTGTATAAAAAACTTTCCTCGAGAACCACTCCATTGGTGAAAACAGCATGACAATCGGTGCAGTAGTTCAAAACTGCACCGATTCCAAATAGGACAGACAGACGCGCCGACTTTGTTTTAATTTATTTAGTGATACTTTGAAGTTGAATAATAAATACCTTGTATTACTATGCTGGTATTGTGTATGTTTGTTAATAAAATAATAATTTAAACATTACAGAGCAACTTCAAAGAATCCCACACATATTTGGTAAAGTACCGTCACTTACAAAATCGTGCTATCTCGCTCATTCGCTCCTACGTCACCCACGTATTGAACCACGCCACGGAACAGATGCTAGCGCCTAAAGATGATGATCAAAATGACCAGGAAACCATGGACACGGCGTATGCGGTGTATTTCGGGAAGTTCCAAGCGGCCGCACCTAAACTGAAGATGGTTATTAGTGAAATTGAGGGTAGGGCTGAGAAGAATATTGAGTAAGTAGAAATAATTGTGACGGTATTGTTTTCTGTTGTAAAATTTTAGCTAAAAATATAACAACTTAAAATAAGAATTGTCATCTGTATCATAATTTTGGTTAAATCATTTTGATAAATTACGGCAACTTTTATGTTAAATTAATGTCACCATACGTTGTATATTTATTTATTAAAACTTTGTGCACAAGTAAAATAATAACGTATGGATTGAATGCCTTCAGTCAACCGTAGGGTGATGCAGAGACAAAACATTTCAGGTCCAAGATTACGGAGAGATAGCTCGAAAAAAAATTTTTTTTTCTCGGGCTCGCCTTTTTCCAGTTTTGACGTGGTCTGACGCGACCCCGTCTCACTGTCTCAGGACACTAGTTCTGTGCTATTTGGGCCCACAGTTTGTCCGGCAGGCGGCAGATAAGTCCTGCTCAGTCCCATTTAAGTTGGGCAGCCTTTTGAGCCACGTCAGCTATCTTTGTTTTGGAAAATTACCTTTTATTTTCTGTACCCACAGCTACGCGTCTCTCTTAGCAGACATACAGCGCGAGTACGCGCACCGTCGCTCGCGCGTGGCCGGCGCGGCCACGGGAGGCGCGCTACAAGCGGCCGCGGCGCGACAGTTGCGCGACCACTGCTCGCTCGCGCGCGCGGCGTGCTCTCTGTTAGCGCATGCCTGTAGAGATGAGTGTGCGCTGTACAACCATTTCTTTAGCAACACTTCGCCTGCATTAGAGTAAGTATTTATGTGGCGTTACAGTTGCGCGACAGATGCGCGAACATTATTCCATCAAAAACAACAGCCAACTCTTCAGAGTAACTTCGTAACGTTAGTGTGAATAAAATTTAATCTGAATACATTGAAGTTCCATGAGTTTTCCAGCTTGATTGATACACCCTTTGCGCCGGATAACGGATGCGATAAATGTTGATTATATACGAAAGATAGCCTGATGCCTGTTTTTCCAACATCCCCTAAGTTTAAGGGATCCCCTAAGCATGTTAAAAGGTGGTAGGAATGAAATGAAATTGTTTATTCTGTAAATAGGATATTGGAATCACTTTTACACGTCATATTAAAAAGTTGTAAAAATAAGCTAGATGAGGTCGGCGTTTCCTGTCTGACTACTCTGAGAAGAAAGGCCGAAACAAACTCAGAGGTCACCGTCTCCTTTAAAGTCCAGACATAATCTTGGTCAGGCCATATGAGGACCATGTAGATAAAGAGTCTGAAATGGTATTTTGAGGAAAGAACCACACAGATTTGAGTGGACCTGTCCAGTCAGTGCAAGCATTTGTCAGTAATAGTGGAGCTCAACTCAGAACTGAAGGAGCTCAACGACTCGACGAACAATACCAAAGAAAGGACGTTTGGGTAGGTCGCATAAAGTTCTCAAATTGCCAGACCTTCCCTAAAACTAACAGAACGAAAAATAAATATCCACATAGTCCTCACATTCACAATAAAACAATACTTATAAGTAATCATCATGTCATTTTGTATATAATATTCAATAATGTCAATTTTTATATAAAACTGGTAGGTATATTTTTATGGCTTTCCATAATATTCAAAATGTCACAATGCTTAGCAGAGCGAGCAGCTCAATCCCATGCATTTTTGTCTTCTAAATAATCTGTGATTTTATAGTACCCTTTTTTACAAAGTTTGGTTTTAATACAGCTTTTAAATCGTTTAATGGGTAAGTTTCGAATGTCAATGGGAAGTTTGTTATAAAAGCGTATACATTGACCCATGAACGAGTTGCCTACTCTGTGGAGACGAGTGCGATGTACAGCAAGATTGTGTTTATTCCTGGTATTTAAACTATGAATATCGGACATTTTCTTAAACTTTGATATGTTTTTGTGTACATACAATAGGTTTTCAAATATATATTGTGAGGCTACAGTCAGAATATCTATTTCTTTGAATTTTTCTCGAAGGGAATCTCTTGGACCTAGGTTGTAAATGGCTCGAACAGCCCTTTTCTGTAAAACAAAGATAGCATTAATGTCCGCACAGGCTCCCCAAGAGAAGAATCCCATAAGACAGAAGACTATGAAAATAACTAAAATAAACAATTCTGGCTGTATCTACGTCAGTTATCTGTCTAATTTTTTTAACGGCATAGGCGGCCCAACTAAGCCTACCTGACAATTTTTCTATGTGTGGGCCCCATTGTAATTTACCGTCAATGGTTATTCCAAGAAAAACTGTCGATTCAACGGGGTCCAACTCTATTCCATTAACTTTAACATTGGTAGATAGCTGCCTGACATTTGGCGTTGAAAATTTAATGAGTTTAGTCTTTTTTTCATTCAAGAGGAGATTATTTACATTAAACCAATGCACAACTTTAGAGAGTGCATCGTTAACTTGTTCAAAATTGACTAACTGGCGTTTGATTTAAAAAATGAGGGATGTGTCATCTGCGAATAATACGATCTTATGATTATCCCTTATGTGGTAAGGCAAGTCATTAATATAAATGAGAAATAAGAAAGGACCTAGAATTGAACCCTGCGGAACGCCCATGGTGACCGAAGATCCTGCAGATCTCTTGCCATTAACATCGACCCTCTGAATTCTGTTGTTCAGATAAGAAGTCAGAAGGTCGAGAGCCTTGTCCCTCATACCATAGTGGTACAGTTTCCTGATGAGAGTATCATGATGTACGCAATCGAAAGCCTTGGACAAGTCGCAGAAAATGCCAAGAGCATCCTGCGACCCCCCCCAGGCCTCGAAAATGCTCTTCAGTAATTCCACGCCCGCATCTGTAGTTGAACGACCCTTTGTAAAACCAAACTGTTTTAAATGGAGTAAATTATGTGCATTGAAATGTCTGTTTAAAAATTAATTTTTCAAAGATTTTGCTCAACGTAGGTAAAATCGAAATAGGCCGAAAATTCGTGGGATCAGTTGTGCTGCCAGACTTGGAGGCTTACCAACAGTGCTCAGTCAAATGTTAACGTTTAACTGACCCCTTATTGTTGGTAAAACCGAAAGTACATTCTAAAAGCCCCCTAACCATTCTTGCGTGTCGCGTCGTCTCGTCGCCCTCAAAACAAGTATGCGTTACGTCGCGTCTCGCCGCAGACTTCCTTAAAGGCCGCAAGCAGGGTATGCCGTTAAGTTGATCGTGTTCGCAGCGTCGCGACGTGTCCTGTTCGTCACTCATCCCTAAACTTAGAGGATCTCGGTGAAAACGAGCATTTTAGTCCTGCAAAAATCACCAATCCATTTGCCAAATGCCATTATTACAATATCTTACATTTCATTAATTTTTTTCAGAGAGTACCTGCAGTCCCTGTGTACGGGGCTATACGAAACGTTGCGGCCCCACATCATCCACATAAACCATCTCGAAACACTCGCCGAGCTCTGCGTCATACTGAGAGTGGAAGTTATTGAAGAACAAGTCAATAATGACCGTGAGTCTAACTATCTGCTTAGCCTTTTCCCAACTATGTTGGGGTCGGCTTCCTGTACTAACCTAACCGGATGCAGCTGAATACCAGTATTTTACATAGAGCGACTGTCTATCGGACCAGCCCAGTAACTGGGTAATACGATACCCCTTGGTAAGAATGGTGGTCAGACTTTCTGGCTTCTAACGACCCATAAAGACTGTCAAAGATCCTCGAATGACAGCCGGGACCAACGGCTTAGCGTGCTTTCCGAGACACGGAGGAGTCTCGGTATGTAATGGTGGTCACCCATCCATGGACCAACCCCGGCAAGCGTAGCTTAACCTGATAGATCGACCCATGTGGCTGTTATTACTTAGCCACTTATTAGGGGTTATTATACTGAGTAAAGCCCCTATAACGCGTACCTTGCGTGTACTTAATGACGTAGCAGACAGCATAGATCTTTTTACTTGTTCTCGGAGTGAGTTCACAAAAACCGCGCTGTACATTATGTTATGGTGAATAATAAAACTGTAATTATGACCACACTATTGAATTAGGAAATTCCTGTAATGATAGTGATGATGAGTTAATAAATAAATAAATTATTAATTTGTCTCTATTCACAGCAATTCGCCTAGCCGCCCTGGGCCACTGCGCGCGCGCTCTTCTGCAAGACGCACAAGAACGCCTCGTGTTCCGAGCTCACGTACACTTGAGAGCCGACGTGTTGTTGTACAGACCGGCTCAGGGAGACCTCGCGTACCCACAGAAGTTGCTGATGATGGAGGTAAAGATATACTTACACATGTTATTTAATATTATAATTTTGGTAAAACATCGTAATGTCGGAATCGTTATTGGTAATTATTACAAAAGTAAATTACTTATACAGGATGGAATTTAGACATTGGATATTTTTTTTTTTTTTTCATGGAACTTATTTCTTATTGCATAATATAATGGAACCAGTCTTACTACCAGCCTGACAACCAGTCTTACCAAGGGGTATCGTATTACCCAGTTACTGGGTTGTGGAGGTCAGATAGGCAGTCGCTCCATGTAAAATACTGATATTCAGCTGCATCCGGTTAGACTGGAAGCCAACCCCAACATAGTTGGGAAAAGGCTAGGCAGATTCGTTGATTGATGGAAGCTATACTATTGCGGGTTAACGGGAACACGTTTCGTTAATTAACATACTGTATTAATAATTATATTTTCTTTACAATCTTCCACAGCAAATCGCAATGTCAATCCAGGAACAATCCCTCAAACGGAGTGATTCTCGTAACTCTATGGTATCTGACATCTCTGCAACATCACAAGAAGTCGCCAACATCAACGTGGAGGCCCAACGAAGACCTCAGGCCTCTCCAGCGGACCTTCACGGCATGTGGTACCCTGGAGTCCGAAGAACTTTAGCAGCCCTATCAAGATTATACCGATGTCTTGAGAAGAAAGTCTTCCAAGGTTTAGCACAAGAAGCGATTTCATTATGCGTACAAAGCGTAGACAGCGCTGCAAAGCAAATTACAGCGAACACGACTAATATTGATGGGGAATTGTTTCAAATCAAGCACCTTTTGATTTTAAGAGAACAAATCGCACCATTCCAAGTGGACTTTATCATAAAAGAGACGACTTTAGACTTTAGTAACATGAAAAATGCAGCGTACGGTCTCATACAAAAACCGAGACAAATATTTTCTCTGAACAGCAACAATGCGTTGTTAGAGTTTCTCTTAGATGGCACTCCGTTGGTGAGGGAACACCTCTTGGACTCGAGGAAGGAGGTCGATAGACAGTTGAAGAGTTGCTGCGAGATGTTCATCAGGGATGCGACTGAGATTCTGGCGGGGCCGATGATTGCGTTTATTGAGAAGGTGGGTAATTTGGGTTACTTTTTAGGGTTCCATACCCAAAGGGTAAAACGGGACCCTATTACTAAGACTCCACTGTCCGTCTGTCTGTCTGTCATCAGGCTGTATCTCATGAACCGTGATAGTTAGAAGCTAAATGATTATGTAAGGATCGTAGCAGGTCTGCCAGGGTTGCGGGAAAGTCCGAAAGGGATACCGGCACCCTTGGCAACAGGCAACTGAAGGAACACGGGTGGGTTATAGTCGGTAAAAGTCTAACACGCCCTCCCGCTCCGCCCAGGGCAAGAAGTCATTTGATGATTTCCCATCCCCAAAAAAAAAAAAGGATCTTAGCAGGTGGCGTTCAGTCTGTAGTTTCTGCCTAACCCCATGGAAAGGACTCCATAAAGGCATTATACCTACATAACATAAACTTACGCCAAGTTTATAATGCCTTTCTGGAGGTCTGGAAACTGAAATAAAACCTAAACTACATTTATGTTATACTTTTTTAGGCAACAGCTTTCACTCCAATAGAACAGCTGAAGACTCAACCGTGGGCAACTCCTGAGGAAATGGCAGTAGCAGTGAAGGAGGCTCAGAAGAAGATACGCACGCACCTGGCGCCGTTGCAGCGATCCATGCAGCTTTACTTGGCCAATAAGGAAACGGAGTTTATACTGTTCAGGCCTATAAGGGTAATTGATAATTTATGGTAAAACTAGCTTCCGCCCGCATGGTATGTCTATGAAAAGTAGCCTATATCCTTTCTTCTTCTATCTGTGTACCAAATTTCATTTAAATCGGTTCAGTAGTTTTGGCGTGAAAGCGCGACAGTCAGAGTTACTTTCGCATTTATAATATTAGTAAGGATTAGGGCATAAGCTTGCACCATGTACTCTGATTATGAGGATACAAGAGATTATGACAGAAAATTTTGGCAGCACAATTAGTCACATTTTATGCCAGCTAAATTATGCATAGACATGGTTGGCTTTATCGTAAACTACCTGCTCCCGGTTTCAGCCGCGTAAGTCTCGATCCCGTGGGAGTATCGGGATAAAAATATCCTATGTCCTATTCCAGGTCATGGTCTACCCATGTGCCAAATTTCATCCAAATTTGTTCAGCCGTTTTAGCGTGAAAGCGTGACAAACTCACTTTCGCATTTATAATATTAGTTATGATTATCTACATAAATTATTATGTTATGTACTTATAAAGAAAAAACTTGACACAAAAAGTAAAAATAATCCTTTTTTCTGTAACTGTTCCTGTAATAAGTGATTTTAGATTTAAACCAAACAGGAAAAATTTCGACCCTAAACATCTCAAATCTTGCCCACTCTAATACAATTTACAGGATGTAAGGGTAAACACTCTTGTCATTCAAATCATGGGTAGTAGATTTAAATATAAAAATAAATGGCCGAACACAACAAAAAAAAAACGTTATTTTCATTAAAAGATTTTTAAAAAGTTTCTATCCAACACCGTGCTCGCTAGCGAAACAGCTGACTGACTGAGGGAGGGATGGCACTCGCCGCCGGTCATATCACATCCCAGACGCAAGTTCGTTGCCCTAGCGCATAGGGCAACGAACTTGCGTCTCTTGTAAAATGTAGAGTTCAAAAAATAAAAAAAAAGGTGTAATTTTCCATTGATTTTACGTTCTATAATTAAAACAAACCACTGGTTGCAAGGATAACGGTGTTTACCCTAACACCCTGTATTCCTTTTACTTACAGAACAACGTCGTCGGCTACTTCGTTCAAATCGAACAGCTCCTCGCAAACGCAGGCTACACTTACGAAGACACGCTCATTGTAGCCTGTCCTACACCTGAACAGGTGTCTGTCTTCATATCCTCAGCGAGCCTCATCAGCCATAGTGAACCAGTACAGCCTTACGGCAGTAAAATTAAGCAAAGTGTTATTAGGAAACCTAGTGTTACCAGTGTGCAGGAGAAAGACGAAGTTGCTGTTGCCGTGGAAGCTATGCCGACTACTGATACTATTTAGGCAGAATATAGGGGTGATGCAAGATAGAAAAATGTGTATGGATGTAGTATTTACTCATTTGTAATATTGACGTTTGGTGTTTATACAAACGTTATTAATTTAGTAAAGTAATGCATAGGTGACACTAGATTCTGAAATATTTGCCTGTATTGTGTAACATTACACATGATCACTTGCATGTTGTGTAATTTGGCAGGGCATGTCTAGCATAGCCAACGTGATTTTATTATTAATTCCATGATGTATTTAATTTATCCTACTTGATTATTATATTCTAGAAATAATTAAAATATATTATTGAGAAATAAAAAAAACTCAAAATACAGAATCGCTCATGTTTATTTACACATTTATTTCTTACTGTCCTATAATAAATACAGTATTCACCAAGACATTGTGTTTTATTACAATAAAACAACAGACATTGGGAGCAAAGTGTTTAATGCTTTTTTCGATCTTAACTGATTTTTATGTTTCTATAATTTACAACTATAACTTTTTACACTCTAAGCCAGTACATTCCAGCGCGGATCCTAGTGTAGTCTGGCAGACCTTCAGTGGGTCCGACGGCAGCGACAGCAGGGCAGCGGTCATACAAATACTTGTAGCACACATCACGGACATTCTGTACTGAGACAGCTTCAATACGTGCATCTAACTCATGAAGTGGGATACGGCGGTTATAACACAACATTTGACGGCCAATGTCTTCACACACAGGGGTGGTACCATCAAGCTGCAGGAGCATGTTGGTCTTCAGGAGATTCCTGGCACGCTCAACCTCTCCCTCGGTGACAGATGTGCAGAGCTTCATCCACTCCTTCTGGATATTGTACAGCATATCATCAATCTGCAGAGGTTCAGCTACAAAGTAGATTCCCCAGAGTCCAGTGTCCTTGTAGCATGTGTTGAAGGACTGGAAGCTGTGGCAGAGGTTGCCAGCAGAGGCAGCACGGGCCAGGAAGGAGGCATTGTTGACACCACCACCCTGGGAGCGGTCCCAAGCTCCAATAAGAGTGTTGGCAACCATCAGAGGAATGTTGTCAGCATCAGTCCATCCTGCACCTTCAACAGCGACAGCAACATGAGCGAGGGGCATGGAGTCATCACGCACTCTGATCTCAGAGCCAGTGTAGCGGCACGGTGCCAGCTCTACATCAGAAACGGTGTTCTTCAGTCCACTGAAGTTCTTTTTGGCAAGGTCTACCAATCTTTGGTGGTCGACTCCACCTGCTCCAGCAAGAACAATGCGAGCAGGCTGGTAGTGAGTCTTGATGTAGTTCTGAAGGTCGGCCTTGGAGATCTTCTTGATGTTCTTAGTAGGTCCAAGGATGGTCTGGCCCAAGGGTGTACCTTGGAAGGCAGTGGCGTGTAGGTGATCAAATACAACTTCTTGTAGGTTGCTTTCAACATCCTGCATTTCGCGAAGTATCACACCTCGTTCTCGTTCGATTTCGGGTTCTGCGAGCGAAGAGTTCTGAATAATATCAGCGAGGATCTCGACGGCGGCTGGCACGTCGTTAGCAAGACATTTAGCGTAGAATACAGTCTGCTCCCGAGACGTATAAGCGTTTAGATGGGCGCCCATGTTTTCTACGAGAAGTTCTAAGTCGGTTTGCGACCTCTTGCTTGTACCTTTGAACGCCATGTGTTCAAGGAAATGGGCAACTCCATTGTTTTTGGAGGTTTCGTACCTGGATCCGGCGTCAATCCACAGTCCTACGGTGGCGGTCGCAGCACCGGAATCTTCAGACGCAACGCGGATTCCATTATCTAACACTGAGAGTTTTGTTGGTGGAACGTTTACAAGTTTTTCTTTGTAACCTGCAGCTGTGGCGAAAGCACGCACCTGATTGCCCTGTTTTGAGACTAATCTCAAAGTAGTCGCCACCTTCAACATTTTTGCTGTGATTCTGATCCTTTTTATTGTAAATTTTTGCTCGCAGATTTACGTAATAAATGGGCAATAGTTCCAAGATGTCAAAAAGGGTAAAGTGAAATGTTGCCAAAGGAAACTTTTTAAAATGCAACTTATTTCGTATTATTAACTTTCACAGATATAAGGAAATCTTAATTTTTATAGTAACTTAATAGTTTTGTTTTATCTAGTTTTTAATATCATACCAACTGGTATTCTTTATTTTCTTTCTATAGTTTTATAGTTTTTTTTCGATAATTTACTACCAAATACAATCCTATAATAATTAACTGGCAAGTTTTGCATTCATTTCCTATGATTGCTATATAAAAAAATATTGATAAAATGTGGTTAAACGGATTTATTTTTTAACATAGAAGAAATTGTTTCGCAATTTTTTATTCTTCTTTTGCAATTTATTATTCTAAAAAAATTATCGTGATGTCGAGGGGTACGGGACATCTCTAATTTTGTCATCACTTTTTGTCGTTCCGTTTCACAGTCGCTCACAGTAATGAATGACTGTTACCAACTCACTCGGACTATTTTGTGATAAGGCCATCTAGAAATTATATCAAACCTTATTGCCTGATAACCTAATCAGTTCAAAACAGCTTACAAGGAGACGATCACGTCAATGTCATAATTTGTCTTTAACTTTCATGGCTGGAGTAAAATAGTAATTTTAAAAATATATAGTACTTTACTTTCCGAAGAAAGGAACGGCATGTTCAATTACTCTGGAAATCGTTCATTTTTTATCGCACGTAATTCGTGGGATTATTACGAGAGCAACGATGTTTAGTGAAGATTGTATTAAATTCAGTTTTGTTAAAGATTTCTGGGAAAGTGTGTGCCGGTAATACATAGGTGTGAACAGGGTCCCCGCAAGATGCTATCTAAAGTTTTATCTGTGATCTAGTAAATTCGTCATGTCTTCAATGAAGAACCCCAACCCGTCGTCGACTAAGGCATTGTATAGCCACATCAAGTACGAGCACCTGGTAGCTGGTATATCAGGTGGCGTGACTTCCACTCTCATATTGCACCCACTGGATTTAATCAAAATTAGATTTGCTGGTGAGTGTCGCGAATTTTTTTCACGTAATTACCATGTGAGGTCTCGTGATTTTATAAGGTTAAATACTATCGATTGGCATACTGACACTCGTGTTCCGTGATAATCAATGAGTTAATTAGTGCTAGCTAGTTAACCCTGTGTAAGTTTCAACCTTGAACTTCACTTAGTGAAAGTGAAGACAAGAGTCAGCTTTGTTTACACTGCACTGATAACTTCCTCAATGATGCAACTTATGACAGGCTGCTGTGAGTCTGTTGCCACATGCTTGAATTAATTGCTGTTTGTTTGCTTGCTACAATAAAATTATTCCCTTCACTTTTGAAATTTATGCCCAAGTAACAATAATCAGCTGAAGGTATCTAGAGAATTTACAATAGTATTGATTCAAAATTTGAATTTTATTCTAAATTCTATTTTTAAACTGATCAAGAAAGTAGCAAGATGTGTTAGATGTGTTACAGGAAGAGCTCAGCTCAGTTGAAAGTGTGCCTTTGCCTACTTTCTCTATTTTAATGAGAAATTTCTAATTAGATTATGCAAGTTAGTTTAGGGTGGCTTTTCTTTTTTGTTCTTATGAACTACACATGTCATTAATTCTCAGTTTTCTATAGAACATCACTGCAAGTAAAGCAATAATAATAATGTACCTATTAAAACGTAATGTACATATTATTAGGTACATTGTTATTGACATTTTGCAACTCACATTCAAGTGCCACAGCACAACTAACGATGCAAAATAATGTTCTCTTTCTACAATATTCTTTAACAACTGTAACTGCATAACTTACAACTGGCTTACTTGGACTGTAGTATGAAGAGCATTTTTTTTTTCTTTTAATACTACAAAATATTTTTAAATTACCAGTGGGGTAATTGCGTAACACACCTTTAATTTTGACAGTTCAACATTCATTTTGTTGTTTATGCTGTTGAGCAGACTAATTTTTCGAACATATGAAGCAATGGTTTAGCAATATCCTTCAAAATCATTCAGATTGTGGTTGATAGTATGTTACGCAATAAGGGGGCAGGTGTTAGTGCCTAAATAATTGCATAAGAAACATCGTTAATAGTATTTGTGTAGAGTGCTAATTCTTCAATGTTGTTCCAGTTAATGACGGCAGGACCGCAACAGTTCCTAGGTACGATGGACTCAGCAGTGCATTTGTCACTATTGTTAAAAAGGAGGGAGTGAAAGGACTATACCGAGGAGTCACACCGAATGTATGGGGATCAGGCTCCGCGTGGGGTTTCTACTTTTTATTGTGAGTATTTTGGTTATTCATCAAAACTAAGACTGACAAAATTATTTTCATTTCCGAAAAATACTTTCATGAATTTTTCTTTACTTAGGGCCGATTTTTTCGATCCGAGATATCTTTATCCAAGGAATAGTTTTAAATTTCTGACGGATTTTCCATACAAAAACTGTCAGACGTTAATTTTATTCCACGGATAAAAAATATCTGACATCGGAAAAATCAGCCATAATAGCCCATAATGTCTAAAAAAGATATGGAGTAATACTGAATTAAACAATAATTCTGTCACTAAAACAGATAATAATTCTGAAAATAATTCTGTAACTCGGTATATTTTATGCCAGGTAGTTTTACAAGAATGCAAAAAATATAATGTGTACCTACTCAAATATTCCAAGTAGTAAGTATAGCACAAAACCTTGTAATAAAAATACGGAAACCAGTAACATATTTCTCTAATCAAAAACATGTTTAATTATCTGAATTTGACATAGACACACCTCTCCCCGGCAAAAAGTAAAGTTGTCTCCACCGAAATGGCGACAAAAATCGACCAATAGCATTCTAATACCGTGACCTAGATGAGCAGAGTGAACCACATGGTCCTATTGGTTGATTCGGTAAATTTCTGTCCTGTTCACACTTCAGTGGACAGGTACCCGAGGTGTGATAACACTTATCACCACCTAATAATGTTTGGCCCTTGTACTGTAGCCGTGTTTCAAGTTATGGGGCGCGCCTATCTCCAATTTCCGGGCACAGTTCCAATCCCGTGCATTTAGATATTTTTATGGTGTAAGTAAGTAATTTAAGTACAATTCGATTGGCTATGTTGTCGCTAACTGCAGGCGGGGATACAGGCAATTTTTGCCCCTGGGCTTGGACCAAACTGAGTCTAAAACTCTAAATTAACTCGCCATACTTTAAAGTGGCCCATTGTTGAGTTTACGGAAAATAGGTAGGTGCCGATGTTTTTTTTGAGAATTGCCCCCCTTCTCCCCCCGACCCTTCGAGAGAAAAATCCCCTTGAGCGAAAACCTAAATTCGCGCCTGGACTACCGGCAATAGTGGCATATACGGATACCTAGCTGCATTAATACTACGGTGACCTACGTATCGACACGTTACAGATGAATCTCACGTGCAGTGACTCAGCTCTTGGCCGTTGCGCGAAAACTCGCGATAGTAAATATTTGTAGAGCCAACTGTAGGTAAGTAACTATTGACCTGAATTTTAAGTGCACTGTGCATGTATGCACAAAATTTTGTAGGTACTTGTGACTCCAGTAATTCAGAAGGACTTTAGGTCACAAAGTCACAAGTGAAAAGTCACTAACCCTTTTTGCGAGCGATCGATATGGCAATTGAATTTCGCCCATCCCTATCGCATCTGTGACGTCACACTTTTCGCGAAATGTCTTTTGAAATGCATTTCAAGACAAAACTGAAACGTCTTACCTGTTGGCACTGGCACGTGTGTGCCTTTGTTACATTGTGATTTGAACGACGACGTCAATGGTTATTTAAAATTCTTCTCATGTCGTGTGAGAGAAAATACAGGGCGCTTACGACCTTTTTTTACGCTTGTAATAAATCTGTGTTAATAGCAACGCAAATTCTCAATGCATAATTATTTAGAAGTCTACGAATTTCAGAACTTTGCATGAGCTGTCGTCGTGTTTGAAATTGGCAAGATTTCCAATTTATGAGTGGGTACGAAGTTCATTCATTAGAACGGAAGTGTACTCTCCGTAACTGAATGACTGAGTTTTAGTTAGGTACTTATGGTTATAAAAGCCGTAATTACCCTAAAATACGTAATTACCATAAAATAGGTCTACAAACCTTTCATAGCCTGGCATTCCGTATCAAAACTAGATGACACTTACTTTAATGAGGTTGCCAGATTATTTAGATGATGCTATTTCGTATACTCTGGATGTAAATATTTAGCCAAACTCTACACTGAAGAACCTGACATGGTAGCTTCTTTCTTTCTTTTTCGTGTGGTTACGTGTCAGAGTTTTATGCTGCCCTTGGTCCTCTGACTTGGCTTCACATGCCGTCGAGAAATATCTCTCAGGCATGCCGTTTTCTCACGATGTTTTCCTTCACAGTTTTTGAAGCAAGAGTTATACAATACAAACATGGCATGGCAGCTAATGCCCATATGCACAATGCATTGAGGGCGGTTATCTTGAGACATTTTCAGCAGAATTTTTATTGTTATCTTATTGTTATACATATACTTATTAATGTATAAAATTATTCGTGTATTTTTTGTATTGTCAAAATAACATGGAACAATAAGTAAAACAAAGAGCATTGTTTCAAAAGCAATGTTGGTCGGTCGAATCTCTGACAGAACAGAAATAAAATCATGTATCATTTGTCATCTTTTGGAAAATGTCATTAACTGTAACACATACGTCACTACGTTAACACCTAAAATAACGTAATGAAGATCTAATTACGAAAAAGCTGCCACTTTTTGAACGCTATTAATCTTTCGTAAATTATACTTATAGCATACATTTCTACACACGTTTTTGCTTGTTGCTAATCAAGTAGGTAATTAGCAACAAAGATAACGAAATAATCATGCTGTATCATTACATAATTATTTGTCTGTGTGTTTCATTCAATCACGATTTGATAACTTTTCAATGCTACGGCCCTGAATGTTTTTCCATAACCATTTCTGTTATAATCTCTATAACATAGTTATGGGCCAACTGTGACGTAAGTCAATATACAACACATAATGTCCCATTGGAAAATACGGTTGTAATTTTTTGTAAGTAAATAGCAGTTGCGTTGACGTCCGTCATATTATTGCCAGAAAATGTAGATTCTTGTAATTTTCTAACCATGAAAACTTTAAAATATATTAGGACCATAATCTATTAATTAATAAATAAACAATAAGTACGTAAATTGAAAACATGCAGATTAAGTACCTAATTATTTAAGACAACTCGTTTTTGGCTGAACACACACAAAGCGCGTGCGTGTCGGGCACGACCAGAGGGCCTAGACAAAGTGACATTCTATCAGCGATAACGATGATGGAAAAGGCAAAAATGTGTAGAACTGACATAAGCTATCGAAAAGGTTATGTCAATCCTGTTGAAAGTCGTTGTAGAAAAACACAACGCTTTCGAAGCGATTGTCACTTGTCTAGGCCGACTGACCCGCTCCGCGCTCATGTATAGGATTTTTCCCACCATTCATTTAGGGCTGATTTTTCTAACGTCAGATATCTTCCGTGGAATAAAATTGACGTCTGACAATTTTTGTATGGAAAAACTGTCAGGAATTCAAAATGATTCCTCGGATCTAGCGTCAAAAAAATCGGCCCTTTGTATAAGTAAATTGACACACGAGGTAAGTACCTATGAAGTGCGAAAACAATTTACTTATCCGATAACCAAAGGTAAATATTGGAACTATCGGAATGCATTTAAACCACTACCCACTGTGGGTGTAAACGTGACTTCTGCCTCACGTGTTTTTCTTGAATCAATTGTTCCGGTGAATATCTCCAGTTTCAGATCAATCTATTGATTCTTTTTCCTTGTTGTAATTGCGATGTGACGTTACTATTGTATTATTAAAATCTGGCGTACTTTCTCATAATGTGAGAACAAAATTATATTCCAAATGTCAAAACCAAATGTCATTTAATTATACTGTCAAAGGTTCCTTCCTAAGAGAGGTGCCATTGATGGTGTATTCTAGATACACCATCGATGGCACCATTTATCAGCCGAAACAGAAGTCAAATAGTATTATTATAACAGTATTATTCATTCCCTTTCAAAATCAAGTCATTTATTCAAATTGGGCTGAGAATCAGCACTTTTTGAACGTCATAATAACATAAGACAGCCCCCGAAAACCCTTCACAACTTCCTAGTGCTTTAGCTGGGAAGTAGTGGCGTAAGAAACTCCCCAGCACCTGAATAAACTTTGTTAAAAACCAATGATATTATAAAGAAGTCGGTAAAAACACTAACAATAGGGAATATGCATGTATTTTTTTAATATTTTTATTCGATAGTTTACATCGTCAAATGATAGTAAAAAGAAAATCGACGGCAAAAAAGCAATTTAAAGTAGTTAAAAAATGTTTAAAAATATCCAACCGATCTGGGCTATTTAAACGCCCTCCATTTGGCGCGCTTGGTGTGGTGACGTCACAGTCCGTGAAAACAGACAAGTAACTGTCAAGTCAACGTCAAACACTCCTTTTTCTATGAGCGTTTGACATTGACTTGACACTTGTTGATTGACTTGACATTGACATTTTGATTGTTATCCCGGATTGTTACGTCACATCCGCTCTTAGCCTTTTCAAGTATTTGAATTACCCACAGTTTTTTGGGACTTTAAAAAAATTAATTTCTCGCTCAAAAATAAATTTTATTCAAAAATATTGATGGAGGCATAATTCTGAAGTAACATTGTTTATAAAAATAAATATTTGACCCATATTTGAATCACATGCATATATTCCCTATTCGCAATAGTAAAGTTAGCTAAATCCATCTGTTGCGTCGTTCGTCATTGAATTAGATAGATAATCAAGCGCATTATTCTCAAAATAAAGACTAATGAGTTGTTATTTAGTCATCTATAAAATTAATAGGAGTAAACAGTAATGGCCCTTACACAAAACTGTGAACATAAAAGTAAACAGTTTACTCTTTAGTTGTGCAGTGACATGTGAACCCTATTATTGATCAGGATTCAAGATAGAGCGTACCTAGGAGTCTGAAAGTCGCCTTTCAGCAAAATATCTGTAAAAATACCTGTTTAGGAACACGAATGCGCTTACACACTGCAGTTTCGTTAAGAATGTTAATTTTGGCATCCTTCCAAAATTCACTTAGCTGCCATTCGTCATAAATATCTCAACCCTTTGTTTACATTTGTACCATGCATCTTTACCTTTTTTTTTTTTTTCGCTGTGAAATGCATTACGCTTCCCCGCTCGTGGGGGACGAGTCTGGGGTATGTGGGACTCCTGTCGCTAACGACAGTACCTATACCCACTAAAACTCAGCGGTGTTCCCACATCGCCGTGATGGGAGGGCCATTGGAAACCGGCTCAGCCTTTACATCCACAACCCTCCCGGCGCATGCCCGCCTAGCTGGCGGGCCCCGCATGCCCCCCAGGTTGGGGAGAGATCCATCTTTACCTCTACTTACCTATTGGTTCCGAGACAATAGGTGCCGTGAATTCATTAGGCGTAACGTAACCTCTTAGTTTTCCTTACCCGTGGTTTTAATATTACACATAGGTATAACGGTAACTCACGTGCCATTTTGTGAAATCTGCCAAAACAAACATACGTGTCAGCGATGAATGGGTTAATTTTAAATTAAAGATACGTTACACTCATCGCACTTTGAGGTTTAAAATATTTTAATTGCATTGTAGAAGAGAAAGAATTTGACGGAAAACACCTGACCTGTCGTACCTTTTTTATTTACCGCTTATTATACCGAAATCCCACGATCCGCGATTTTGCGGACGAACACCGACGAGACTGGACGACGGACCGTGGGAAGGTGTACGTGCGGGGTATCGCAGACATCGGAAGTTCCTCGGTGCGTGGCGGTCTGCAATATTGCCGATCGTCGGATTCCACCATTTTAGTGCCATCCACGAAGACGCGCCCCCCTCCGCTCCGCTCCGTACTAAAGTACAGCCTATAGTACAATCATCGCGGAGTGGGGCGCGTCTTCATAGATGGCACTGTATGGTCTATATGTAGTAACTTTAAGCATATTTGCATAAAAGTATTGTGATGCTAGTAACTTAATAAGCATCATTTTCTCGAGCTCATGATTCGCCTTTACTTGGTCTCTAGTACTGACGCAATACACTGTGTCTCATTTCTTAGACTTGACGGCTCATCAAACTGTTAATGCCCAGACCACGTGCTGATACAAATGTGCCCCAGCATGTCCATCATCAAATACTTAGATTATTACTAAACCAGGGTAACCAGTGCTATTTTAATGTTTACTACATGGAATTTCTACATCGAATCTGGATTTGAACTGTAAACCCTTTGTGGAAAATGGCGTGAATTGACAAAACCTATTTCTTCGCAGTTATAACGCAATAAAAACATGGATCCAAGGCGGGAACGCGCGTACCCCTCTCGGCCCCGGCCTGCACATGTTAGCTGCTGCAGAAGCTGGTGTGCTATCCCTTGTCATGACGAACCCCATCTGGGTGGTGAAGACCCGCCTCTGTCTCCAGTACAGCGAAGAAACCCTGACTGACAACAAGCGGTACAAAGGCATGGTCGATGGCCTGATGAAGATCTACAGGACTGAAGGGATAAGGGGGCTGTACAGGGTAAGTGGACAATATCACATTTGTTTTATTTTTTACCAGATTTTAGATGTAACTTCTCTTTGGCGTTGCCTAATTTAGATTGACGTTACACGAATTCCGACCTTTTTCTCGTATGAAAAACCTTTTTGTTACCTTCTATTTGGGGAGAACGGAGGATTATGTCGGACTCCTCCTGAGTGCGGGAGGGATCTTAAAAAAATGCATAAGCGATGATTATTTCTAATAAAACTAAAAGCTAATTATATTTACACGCATTGCAGTACCTACGTTAATGGAACGATACGCGCAACGATTCATAATTAGCGTTTAATCGATTAAAACAAAACTGTTTCAATACAGTATGTTAACTAACAAAGGGCGTTCCCGTTAACCTGCAATAGTATAGCGTCTATACATGCTAAAAAAAATATTACCATTAAAAAAAAAAAAATTTTTTTGTTTTTGTATAGTAAAATATTCACAAAAAATATTAAATTGTTACGGAAAATAAAGTCTCTGTACACGCCCACTTGTCACACTTGTATTTCTACGTTGAAATACAAGTGTGCGTGTACAGAGTGTTTCTTTTACGTTTAAATTTAATTCTTTTGTGAACATTTCACGACACAAATAACAAAAAAAAAATTTTTTTTTTTTGAGTGGTAATATTTTTTTTAGCATGTATACACGCTATACTGTTGCAGGTTAACGGGAACGCCCTTTGTTGGTTAACATACTGTATAATTATAATTATTATATGTAATATTATTAATTGCCCGATAACTTCTATGTAGGGTGGAAACTGTAAATAAATGTTGTCAATTGATTCAGGCGTGACTTTGCGGAAATCCATTATAAAATACAATAGACGCAGATATATTTAGTAACCTATTCCGCTTGACTATTCATCAAGACTCATAAAAATCCTGTAAGAAATCGACACGTGTTTCACCTCTCAACGAGGCATCTTCAGGATGACGATTGAACAATTGCAAACCAGAACGCGACGTGTTACCACACCGAGCGCTGGACGCAAAGTAGCGTTGACTTTAATATATCTGCGTCTATGTATTAAATAAATGTTGGTTATTAAAAAAACACATAAATAAATTACAGAGTGTAAGAAATTCCATTAACTTAATAATGAAGCAAATAGAAAATAATGTATTGGAGTTTTAACAATCGTTGTTAAACCACTTAGACCCAGTTAGCCCTTTCCCACAAAGAAAATTCAATATTATATTTTCTTTGTGGGAAACAACCAACGGGGGTATTATGTATCTACTCAATGTGTTTTAAAACAATCATCAACACAGTTAGTTGCATAATATAACCACAGTTTGTGCATAACATAACCAACGTAAATATTCGCGTTGGGAGTTAGTCACACCTCGCCAATAATCCTATATATCTAACTAATTTTGTATGTATGGATGGATGATTGGATGGATGTTTGTTACTCTTTCACGTAAAAACTACTGAATGGATTTGGATGAAATTTGGCAAACAGATAGTTTATAACCTGGATTAACACATAGGATACTTTTTATCCCGATATTCCCACGGGATCGAGACTTACGCGGGTGAAACCGCGGGGCGCAGCTAGTAATATTATAAATGCGGAGGTGAGTTTGTTGATTACGCTTTACGCTAAAATGGCTGAACGGATTTGGATGAAATTTGGCACATGGGTAGACCATGACCTGGAGAAGGGCATAAGCTACGTCATCCTGGATCGCAGACGAAGTCGCGGACAACAGGTAGTATTAATACACATTGTGTAAGAATTCAGAATTTAAATTTCAAAGCAATTATTAAGTTGATGTATTTTGTTTTGAATGCCTTTTAGTTATTTGTTTATTCGATTTTATTCGACATAATTGAGTCGCTACGATATCCAATCGCTTTGCAGCCTCTATTGTAAAATGTTTAAAGTTAATTGCATCAATTAGCTAAAAGATCATTAACCTTCTTAGCAGACGAGCCCACAAATTACTCAACTTTAACCATTAGATACCTAACGTTGAAGATTCCATTGCGTAAGAAATAGTACTTACCAAAATATGATATAGAATTAAGAAACGATGTCAGAATTAAGAAACTGTGTAAAGTATGCTATGTCCTAACCCTGGCCATGGTCTACCATGTGCCAATTAAATTTCTTCCAAATCCGTTCAGCCGTTTTAGCGTGAAAGCGTAACATACAAAAAAATCAAATCCTTTCTCTTTATAATAATAGTGTAGATTATATCGTAGACACGATATCATATTATTTTATAACATGACGTCATCATTAATTGGTTTCGCCAGATAGTCCTTTATTTAGTTTGTGAATTAAGTACCTATGAACCAAAATGATGTTTAGTGTTCCAAGTTAGGTAACTGAGATAGATCCTATTTAATTTAATTTTATAAATCAGAGTTCAGAGTTGGGAAAGGGTTGCCCAGTGAAGAAAAAAAAATATTTTGTCTAACTCAACTACAAATCCTGGCACTTGCTTGAGAATTTCCCAAGAATTTCTTGAAAAACGCAAATTTTGCTATAAAATCATTATTTCAAGAGACATCAAAACAAAACTACACAGATCCATTTAACAAAACTGGTCCACAAATATAATACAATAGTAGAATCGTATGTACAAGTAAAATAAATCGATATTTGCAGAATAATCCGGTTCACCACATGACTGATAAGATTTGAAGTTGTCGTGTGAACTACTTCGATCACGTGCTGGTTGAAACAGCTGCGAATATTAGTTCAGTCAAGATATAGCTAGGGTTGCCAACTTTTTTTAATATCATATATTATAGTATATTCGAAGCAAAAAAATATAGTAAATGGCGAAAAAATTAAAATTATTATTATATATGCATTTTTTTTTGGGACTTTGAATTCCAAAAAAAAATATCCTTAAATGCATTTTTTGCTACTTTGAACTTTTATTAACATTTTTTTTTTTCTAATAATTTTACACTCTAAATTAAGGTAGAAACTACCATTTATTCAGCTTTTTTGGGATTAATTCTGGCCCTATTGCGATCATCTCGCCATTTTGTATTGAAATAAAAAAATTGTAGTTTCGCTACTATATTTTTTCTTTAGTAATATAGTAGGTATTTATGCCCCCAATATAGCAGGATACTATATTTTAGAGTACGGTTGGCAACCCTAATTATAGCTGACACAATCTAGACTGTTTTCCTGTTAATAATGAGCTATACACTGTCCCATTATGATTTAAAATAGACATAAATTGTATGTTGAACGGTTCACAGAAAATAAATAAACTGTATGGAAAATTTAAATTCATTGCTGAGTTTATTTAGTTGAAATATCTTGTTTGTGTGGCTTCACTTTGTGACGTCATTTACATAAGATAAATAATCGGAAGGGATGATTGATTTGTGTAGGTATCGATTGTTAAAAATAATGAAATTAGTTATGATAGCTGTGATCGATTTACTTAATTTTTTTATCTTTTATTGTGGAAATATTTTTATTTCATAAATAGATTAGCTGCTATCTTCTCACGTTTTAAATGAATAAACAAATACTTTCTGCAAACCAATCTTTGGTATGGCGAAATGGTATCAAAATAAATACAGGCTCTGTTATCGACATCTATCCAAAAGTCTAGTACCTACCTACTGGGCACATATTGGTTTAGCATTACTATTATGAAGCTAATAATAGCTTTTGCATTTTTTTGCTCTGTAAAATGATGATTCAGCATTTTTTACATTGTATAGTTTTATTTTTTTCCATCTAAATACGGAAAAAAAGCCTAGTAGTTATCTAATCATATCAGAGACGAAAGAGGTTGAGGCCTTAAGGATAATCTTAAGAAACAAACAATTGACGTCAGAAACAATAAACAAAACGCATGTTGTTATGATTATTTTGTCACGCTCAATAAACAGACCAACCATGGGGCCTAAACAAAATCCATTTTCTGTAAGCGTTAAGGCCAACGGAAAGATCAAATTGTATGGAGTTGACAGCAGCAGTCACGTGACATCTCTAAAGCTAATGTCAACTCCATACAATTTGATCGTTCCGTTGGCGTTAACGCTTACAGAAAAGGGATTTTGTCTATAGCCTCAGATTAACTGTAGGTGAATAATGGGAACATATATTTTTTGAGATATCATTGGAGAAGGACTTGGTCCTATAAGTAGTCCACTGCTGGACATAGGTTACGCTATTCAACTTGATTCTCGGCAAATCTAATCCAGCTGCTACCCTGTGGACACAGCATAAGCATGAAAAGCCTATAATGCTCCCACTGTTGGGACACAGGCCTCCCCTCTTCGAGAGGGCGTGGGCTGTAGCAATGTATTCTACCACGCGCGCCCAATGCGGTTTTTAGATGTCACATGTCTTAGAATTTTTGGGTTCTATGGACATGCAGATGGACACATAAACTTATGTTAACACAAAAAAAAAACATTAAATTCTAAAAATTCAGCTCTACATATTTAAGATTTAGACTAGAGACAGTGAATTAATAATCCCTTCAGAGACTCAATTGGCAATTGGCTCAATTGTACTAAAAATACGAATAATATTCAGTACCGTTCATCCTCAAACTATTATGTAACTAAGTCATGAGTCTTACCTCAACTACTTTATGGATAAAAGCCGCAAAATCTTAACATAACCTGGAATAAGTAACAGTCGGTTCGTGGATGGGTGACCATTCTAATACATAACGCGCCTCGGAAAGCACGTTAGGCCGTTGGTCCCGGGTATCATTCATAGATCTTTGACAGTCGTTGCGGGTAGTCTCAAGCCCAAAAGTCTGACAACCAGTCCACCAAAGGGGTCGTTACCCAGTAACTGGGCTATGGAGGTAAGATAGGCAGTCACTTCATGTAACATACTGCTATTCAGCTGCATGCGGTTAGACTGGAAGCCGACCCCAACATAGTTGGGTAAAGGCTAGGCAGATTGATTTGAGTAGTAAAAAAAAGTGTAATAATAACGGATTGCTTCAAGGACCTTAGAATGTTTGACGTCATAAAGCTATTAGAATAAACTTGATAGATTATACTTGGTGGCTCAGTCAATTTATTGATCGTATGTGCTGTCTAATCGAGTGAAGCTTTCAATAATGTTGCCTTGTAGTTTTGTCCTTTAGGTACGAAAGGTCAGATAAAAGGCAGGTGAAAACATTTGGAGGACATACACATACATAAAGTGCAGAAACTTCAAAACGTTATCTGCTACGATCCTTACATACTCCTTTGGCTTCGTTTACGTTCATACATCTGGTTATATACGCACGCTGGTCCCAGAGGACTTAGTTTTGAGAGACCAATTTAAAAATACTTCAGTGATTTTTTTCCTGTTGAAGATACAGCAGTTCCTTATGAAAATTCGCCTTTAGAAAGTTGCACTGTCTTAAAAAAAAGGGAAGAGTGAGTGACGTCAAAAAAAATCTTTAAAATTCGAATCAAATGAATCTCCAAACAACGACAAAGAAAAACAAAATGATCAATAATTTTCCTTGAAATGGAAATAATGTTTCTGTTGGAAAGGTCACATAAACACTCGCCATGGTATATTATTGTATGTAGGTAGGTCTTAGACCTTGGTATAACCATCCAAGGCTACAAGGGCCTATAAAATGAACAAATAGAAGCTTTGAGAAGGTCGACATGACATGTTATGTGAATGTCTCCTAGGTTGAAGAGAATAGAATTGGAAATGATGAATTATAGCCAGGAGATGAATCATATATGGTTAGGTTTATAAATGACTAGCTTCCGCCCGCGGCTTCGCCCCCGTGGTATGTCGATAAAAAGTAAAAAATACGAATAATATTCAGTACCCCCTTGGTAAGACTAGTTGTCAGAGTTCCGGGTTTCTGACGACCCGTAACGACTGTCAAAGATCCAGGAATGACGGCCGTGACCAACGACTTAACGCGCTTTCCGAGGCACGGAGGAGTCTCGATATGCGAGACCATATAAATGAACAATATGGAATAATATTAAGTCTCCTTGTGCCGAAGAAGTTTAAAGATCATTCCCCGATGCTCTTATGTAAAATTAATTGTAGAATCGAGTAGATAATATTGTCTGTTTTGAATACCAAACGCTCAATCCAGTTTAAACCGGTCAACTGATATTCAGACTCGTTCACAGTTCATAGATATGGAATTCGGATTGCGATATATCTTTTACATACCAAATATATTCAGTATATTAACTAATGAGGTGCGGGGATCGTATAATGTAGTTTATTCTGTTTGTGACAAGATTGAAAATTAATTGGCAGTTGAACTGGTGGATACTACAAGAAGCATGTGACGAGTAGTGTGGAGTAATGAATGGCTCTCAGAAAAGAGATAGACCGAGGTGAAAGATGGATGGATTGTAGAAAAGATGATGATAAATGGCTAGTAACGAGTATTAATGACGACTTATAGAGATGAGAGATGAATGCAAGAAAAGGACCCAAATTTAAATGGGATAAGGACAGGAGAATGATTATTATCTGAAAGAAATGGTAGATCCACGGCACATTTTGGTCTAGAAAACTAAATACATAACATAATCAGCCTATAATTGTTCCCACTGCTGGGACACAGTGACACAGGCGTCCTCTGGGTGAGAGGGAGTGGGCCCGTAATCCACCACGCGGGGCCTGTGGAGTCTTCTAATTTTTTGTTATATGACATTCGGTTTCCTCACAATGTTTTCCTTCGCCATTTTGAGAGCAGTTGTGATCAGATTTTACACAAAGTAAAGTGCCTGTCTGGGTTCGAACCTACGACCTACAACTCGTAAGTTGGGGGGGGGGCTTACGTTACTACTGGGCCACCACTACTCCTGCACCTGCTCCACAAAACTATGATTATTATATTGTTCTAAATCTAAACTAACCCTCGCGAAATGTTAAAGTGAATAATAACGAAACTCCGGTGGTCGTTGCACCAGCTGTTTTAAATCCGGTTTAAACCGATGTGTCCCCGTTTCGTTATCTCGAAGTTCCATAATTGTTAGAAATTCATTGAATTACGTGCCAATGATGTGTCAATGAATTACTTGCGATTTGTTTTGATGATAAAAACTTTTTCATTATGCACTGAAAGAACATTTGCTAAAATTAAGTTTTATTTACATAAGTACTACCTACTTGAGATCAATATTTCCCTTGATATGACGGCCTACCTGCCTAAATGATGAATAGCCATCAAGATAAGCTACGGTTTCCGGGGTTGGTCCGTGGATGGGTGACCATCTTTACATACTGAGACTCCTCCGTGCCTCAGAAAGCACTTTAAGCCGTTGTTCTTGGCTGACTCCTCCGTGCCTCAGAAAGCACTTTAAGCCGTTGTTCTTGGCTGTCATTCGTGGATCTTTGACAGCCGTTATGGGTCGTTAGAAGCCCAAAAGACTGACAACCAGTCTTATCAAGGGGTATCGTATTTCCCAGTTACTGCGTTGTGCAGGTCAGATAGGCAGTCGCTCTATGTAATATACTGGTATTCAACTGCATCCGGTTATACTGGAAACCGACCCCGACATAGTTGGGATAAGGCTAGGCAGATTTATTGCCTACATAATAATATATGATGACAAGCGCAACCACCGATAGCGTTGGAAATGGGATATAAAAAAAAAATCGTTATGTATGATATTCATAATTTTCTCATACCTATAGGTTGTAAAAATGAGTCGTGTGTACAGATCGATTCAAACTTAATGGCGGCTCGGAAGTTAGCTTTTAGCTGCGCAGTACCCCACCCCTCACCCCGCTGTCACATAAAATTGTTACTGTGCAGCGACTCGCCTCATGTTCCGAGCCGCCATTAAGTTTGAATCGAACTATACAAGTGCATTGTTAATACAAATAATCATGTTCATGTCGCTCTGGCTGATTAGTTGAATAATTCAAAAGAGTAAAAACATAACCCTTCCTTGCAGTCGGATAAAAAAGTGTTTTGTTATGAATGATTTATCAATCTTATTATGCTACACTGTTGTTGTGTGTTTGTTTTAATCATTGTATTGTTCAATTTGTATGACACATCAGTTATGTTGACCATAACACACTTGTGATATCTTAGCTGATGAGCTGCCATAAGACTTAATACTTACGATATTTCACTATTAAGATAAACTAAACCTAAAATGTTATGCTAAAAGGTTCCATTTTCCGAAGTCACTTGTTTTAGCTCTGTCCTAAAAATAAGAAAATTCCGGAAGGTGTCAAAAGGACGATGACAATAAGGAAATAAATCGATTGATCAATTATTGTGACGTCGAAATCGATTGAGATAAGTGAGTCATTGATTTTATAAATCTGTTGAGATGTAACAGAATGGATTGGAAAATACTAGTTTTGCTAGTCGCTCCGCCCGCGATGGTATTATTTTTCGTAATTATCATTTTACTAGCTGCACCCCGCGGTTATACCCGCATAAGTTTCGATCCCGTCGGAATATCGGGATAAAAAGTATCTACCAATTTCATACACATACGTTTAGCCGTTTTACCGTAAGAGCGTAACAAACAAACACACGATACATACGATGTAGCTCTGGCTCTTAAACTAGGTTGCCCTGTATGTCCGGACAGTAAACTAGGTTGACCTGTATGTCGGGACAGTAAACTAGGTTGCCCTTTATGTCCGGACAGTAAACTAGGTTGACCTGTATGTCAGGACAGTAAACTAGGTTGACCTGTATGTCAGGACAGTAAACTATGTTGACCTGTATGTCAGGACAGTAAACTATGTTGACCTGTATGTCAGGACAGTAAACTATGTTGACCTGTATGTCAGGACAGTAAACTAGGTTGACCTGTATATCAGGACAGTAAACTATGTTGACCTGTATGTCAGGACAGTAAACTATGTTGACCTGTATGTCAGGACAGTAAACTATGTTGACCTGTATGTCAGGACAGTAAACTATGTTGACCTGTATGTCAGGACAGTAAACTAGGTTGACCTGTATATCAGGACAGTAAACTATGTTGACCTGTATGTCAGGACAGTAAACTAGGTTGACCTGTATGTCAGGACAGTAAACTATGTTGACCTGTATGTCAGGACAGTAAACTAGGTTGACCTGTATATCAGGACAGTAAACTATGTTGACCTGTATGTCAGGACAGTAAACTAGGTTGACCTGTATGTCAGGACAGTAAACTATGTTGACCTGTATGTCAGGACAGTAAACTATGTTGACCTGTATGTCAGGACAGTAAACTAGGTTGACCTGTATATCAGGACAGTAAACTATGTTGACCTGTATGTCAGGACAGTAAACTAGGTTGACCTGTATGTCAGGACAGTAAACTATGTTGACCTGTATGTCAGGACAGTAAACTATGTTGACCTGTATGTCAGGACAGTAAACTAGGTTGACCTGTATGTCAGGACAGTAAACTATGTTGACCTGTATGTCAGGACAGTAAACTATGTTGACCTGTATGTCAGGACAGTAAACTATGTTGACCTGTATGTCAGGACAGTAAACTAGGTTGACCTGTATGTCAGGACAGTAAACTAGGTTGACCTGTATGTCAGGACAGTAAACTAGGTTGACCTGTATGTCAAGTCAGGCCAACACCCTAATTGCGTAACACACTATCAATCACAATCTGAATGATTTTGAAGGATATTGCTAATCCTTTGCTTCATATATTTCAAAAATTGGTCTGCACAACAACGTAAATAACGCAATGAATGTTGTTGAACTGTCAAAATGCTACTTGCTAATGATAGTGTGTCACGAAATTACCCCGCAGGAGCCAGAATTTAAATTACCGTGATGTTGTACTTTATCAAAACGTACCTATGTAGTTACGTTTTTTAACCGACTTCCAAAAAGAAGGAGGTTCTATCTTCGACTTGTTTTTTTATTTGTTTATTACGTACTAGCTGCGCCCCGCGGTTTCACCCGCGTAAGTCTCGATCCCGTGGGAATATCGGGATAAAAAGTATCCTATGTGTTAATCCAGGTTATAAGCTATCTGTTTGCCAAATTTCATCCAAATCCATTCAGCCGTTTTTGCCTGATTGAGTAACAAACATCCAAACACACAAACTTTCACATTTATAATATTAGTAGGATGTTCATAGATATTTTCCTCAATTATTGACCGATTTTGAAAATCCTTTTTTCATTCGGTAGACGAATCTTACGCGGTGGCCCCATGTAAATTTTGTTTACTTTCGATTTAATGTTGGTAATTCTACCAAATTTAGTTCGTAAAAACGTTAAAAAAACATACAGACAGACGAAAAATAAAACTGATTGATTGCTGTCGCATTCATAAAACATCAATGTGAATATTTGCAACAATCATGTCCTTTTAGTTCCCAATCATAATATTATTATCAACTTACGTCCAGATGACGTTGGGTCTTTAACAAACATCTACAATTACTTGGTTTTTCCAAAGTAATCATACTTTAGTTCGAAAATATTTGTTCGGCGTAAGTAGTTACAACACTTCTCATTTAAGAATGTGAAATCTACGTACACACGGCTACACATCAAGCTATACATTTCCAGTTTTTGCTGATCTCGCATTGTATAAGATTTCCGTACAATGCGAGGTCAGCTTATATTGGAAATGAATAGCTTGATGTGTAGCCGTGCGTACATGGACATTTACTTCGTTAACACAAACCTTAGAAAACAGTAGAAAATGTGCGCTTTTATCATTTTTACCATGACGATATTCGTCGTCGTAGACCGTGGACGTCCACTTCCATAAAATGTATGGGAAGCGTCTCCATTCTAATAAAAATAATAGCTTTAAGAACAGTAATTTTATATACAATATTAGTTTTTATTTATGCTAAACCCGAAAAGGGGTCATTGTACTCCTCATTTTGAACAACTTTTTCTATGGGACTATGAAATCGCGAAAAAAAATCAGCTGTTCCATACATTTTGTCGATTTAAATGAACACAAATGTATAGAACAGCTGATTTTTTTTTCGCGATTTCAAAGTCCCATAGAAAAAGTTGTTCAAAATGAGGAGTACAATGACCCCTTTTCGGGTTTAGCATAAATAAAAACTAATGTTGTATACAGCATTTAATAAAAACCATGTCCGATCCAAAAGGTACCGCCTAGGTACCGCAATAACATGTATAAAAAGATTTTTTTTTTTCTGGCAATTCGCATACATAATCAGCCTATTATGTTCCCACTGCTGGTACACAGGCCTCCTACGGGAGGGAGTGGGCCGTAATCCACCACGCGGGCCCAGTGCGGGTTGGCAGATGTCACGAGTCTTCGAATTTTTGGTTCTAAGACATGCCGGTTTCCTCACGATGTTTTCCTTCACCGTTTTGAGAGCAAATAATTCGCATGTTACTTAGTATTATTGCGGTTTAAAATTCACTTTTTTAGTACCAAAATTACACTAATTTCATTATAAATTCGCACATTTTCTACAGAGCTCCGATACCCGCTGAACGTCAGCCGACCGCGCCCCATGTAAAATAACCCGTTGAATTTTTTTTTTTTCTTTTACAAAAATTAAAGAGCTTAAATAGACTCAGTATGATTCTTAACTGTATAAGTAGATAGGTACCTAGATTCAGTCAGATTTTTGACTTTCAAACTGTCTGAATGTCGAAACCTATTTTTGTTCGAAGGCTGAAACTATATATATTACTACTTACATTCCAGTTACCAAACATAGGCATAGGGTAGCCTAAAATTAGAATGCGACAACCTTCACTTGAAGTACTTGGCTGGTTGACGAAGCATGCTAGACGGCCATATTACTCCTTTGTTGTCTGAAACTAACTTAATACATACGGCTACACATCAAGCAATACATTTCCTGTATAAGCTGACCTCGCATTGTACGGAAATCTTATACAATGCGAGATCAGCATAAACTGGAAATGTAGAGCTTGATGTGTAGCCGTGCGTACATTACTACATCATCTTTTCATTCAATGAAACCTGTATGTAACTTATGTCTCTGAACATAAGTTTCAGATTTGCATAGTGACGTCTCCATTTTCAGCATTTTATATTCGACTGACCGCAGAAGTAAATTACATGACTGTTTGTGCTATTAAATGTCTAGTAGACTGAAGTAAATTAAATCTTTAACTAGTCCTAACTAATATTATAAATTCGAAAGTCAGTTTGTTTGTTTGTTACGCTTACACGCTAAAACGGCTGAACGAATTTGGATGAAACTTGGCACACGGGTAAACGGTGACGCAGAGATGGACTACTACTTTTCATCCTGGATCGCAGACGAAGTCGCGTGTAACAGTTTATATTAAATAATATTGCGTGCCTAGATTCACTGCGAAATCCCAAAACAAATGGGGTCCGTAACCGTACAATAGGTACACCTCTACCGTGGGGTCCCAACTCGAACAAATTATAATTAGTCTTGAAAAAAAATCATAGATGGCAGCATAATGTAACAATTATGAAATTAACAATCACTAAAAAGCGTTATACGACAAATTTTGGCTAAAGTAATATTAGTAAAAATCAAAACATCTTTGTTTAATGCTGATTTATGTATTTACACTCATAAATCTCGTATTTTCAACAAAAAACTTAAATTAAGCCTTTTACTTCAATTCGAATCCTTAGAATGATAAAGTAGCCATCTGTTAATCATTTGGTTGAGAGCTCTTTGCAATAGATGGCGTTTTACTAAAGTGATGACACTTTAAACTTGGAAATCAAACAACTTTTTTTTTTAATCTACTACTTCACGTAGAAATATAAGAAAAAAATAGGAAGAAAAAAATGTAGGAGTCTTGTCTAGTACCTAGGCAAGACTCCTAGATGGCGTTTTAAAACTACAGTCTCTGGCAACTAGTGAGTCGACGATGCTGCCATCTGTTAAAAAAATGGAGGAAGAAAAATAGCCAGCTCAATAGCCAGACTTAGGGTGGTGTCATTTCTTTGTATGGGATTGGGTATCTGTACGTAGTATTATAATATCTGTGCCTCTACATTACATTACGGGGTTATTTTGTCTTGGTAACTATGTAGATTCTTCTTGCTTCTTTTTTAGTACGAAAGGAAAACTATGGTTTACTTATCCAGCAAATAAATTTTGAATTTTTAACAGTTTTTCCATACAAAAACTGTCAGACGACAACTTTATTCCTCGTATAAAATATATCTGACTTTGATAAAATCAGCCCTAAAAAGATTGTGAAAATATTCGGCACTCAAATGTATTACATAAATTTTTTTTTCGAAATAAGTCCTTATTTAGATATAAATAAATCACATAACTTATCTGTCATGCATGACTGTGATGTCACTGATAAGGTGCATAAATTATCCACAAATATTTACGTAACTAGAAATACACGATTTTATTGCAATAATATTGTTATGAAAATTGTATTATTGTACACACTAACTGCTGCCCGCGGCTTCACCCTCGTGGACACTAATTCTTTTTCTAAAATAAAAGTAGCCTGAGTTGCTCCTTATAACATCAACTATCTGCCAGTGGAAGTCCCGATAAAATCGGTCCAGCTGTTTCGGAGATTAGCCGGAACAAACACACAGACAAACAGTCAAAATTAAAAAAAAATGCTAAGTACTAGTACTGTATAGTTTCATAATGCATTTAATAAAAAGCAGTTTTTTATTTATTTATATGTATAAGAATACTTAGATAAAACTTGCAGATTAACACGTGTAACGTTATTTCAAGGTCGAGTTTATACTTATACAGGGTGTTAGTGTAAACACCGTTATCCTTGAAACCAGTGGTTTGGTTTCATTTATAGAACGTAAAATCAATGGAAAAATACAACTTTTTTTTTTTTAATCTACATTTTTCCACAAGAATATTCACCCTACACGCAAGGGCAACGAACTTGCGTCTCAACACGGCGGCCGGCGCTTGGCGGGGGCGGGCGGGGCGCGCGGTACGTTTCATGACCGGCCGTCAGCTGTTTCGCTCCTCTCTCGAACGCGTTTCCATGAGTATCGGGACAGTGACGGATACTTACTTTTTAAAATCTTTTAATGAAAATAAGGTTTTTTTTTTGTTGTTACTGGGTCATTTATTTTTATATTTTAGTCAACTACCCATGGTTTGAGTGACAACGGTGTTTACCCTTGCATACTGTATAAAACAACAACCAATATCAACATATGTACAGCACATAAGCCCTGTATACATATCTATAGTTAATATTATAAAGAAGTAAAATTTGTGAGTTTGTATTCAGGGGGTAATCTTCGGAACTACTGATCCGATTCCGAAAATCCTTTCACTAACTGGAAGCTACAGTATTGCCGACTCTCATATTCATACTATTCATACTAATATTATAAATTCGTAAGTAACTCTGTCTGTCTGTCTGTATGTTACCTTTTCACGCCTAAACCACTGAACGGATTTCGATAAAGTTTGGCAAGGAGATAGATGGTATCCCGGGGAGGACATAGGCTATTTTTTATCGACATACCATGCGGGCGAAGCCGCGGGCGGAAGCAACTAGCTTCCGCCCGCGGCTTCGCCCGCGTGGTATGATATATTTTATGTTAAAACACGAAATTTCAATCAGACGTAGTCGCGGGCAGAATGTAGTTCATATATAAACTTCAAACAAAAAACATAATATACTATGCCCTGTATACGTCATATTCTCCTAAATTAACATGCAACAGGAAAAGACAAATTTTCATCAATTTCGAATGACGCACAATGCTATACAATATGCTGTAGTTTTTTTGAAGAGCACTAAGTATTTAAATGACAAATGATTGATGTAGCCTTGGCGTTGGCATCCTATGTGAGATCGAATTCAACTCAGTTCGTATCAATTTTAAAACAGACTTGTTTAAATAGATACAATTGTTTTTAATTACTCATGAACAGAACGAAATATAAATACTAATCGGTAGGTAACTAATAAATAGGAAAAGTAATTTAAAAATTTAAAACTACTGCAAAAACACTTAACTGAAAAGAGAAAAACATGCATAATTTATAGAATTTTGGTGGGAGACAAATTAACTATCTGAAATATGGTGTAACTGTTGTTTATCGGCCTTCGATACCAAAATGTTATAAATTACAATGCTTGTTTTTTTTAATTACTTTTTTATTTTCAGCTTTTTAGTATTTAACATTTCCCATTCCAAATTATATATTTAATTTGTATATATTATTATAATCATCTTTTAAATCATTTTGATACCACTCAGGTTTGGGAGAATTTTTACCTTGCAAAAATCTATCCTAAAATACTTCAAATGATATAAATAAATATATAATTTGTATATATTTTTGTAATCATCTTTTAAAACCCTTCATTTTGATACCCCACTCGACAGGTTGAAAATGTACAAATGATAAATAAAAGCTAAAAAAAAGTAATAAGTGTCATAAATAAAAGCACACATAAATACTCATAATTTCTGATATGGCAAATGGCAACCCCATCATTTTAAAATAGGAATGACCTAACTTGCAATAGTGGTTCGGGTGCGGCTGGTACGTCCTATAACAATCATGGCGACTGCAGCTCAACGGGAGTTATAGGCGCTATAAATGTTAATTGAAATGGTTCATTTTATAGTTTGTGCTTTTATTATCGTGTAATGGATTACCCTGGATATACAACAGGTCGGATATTGTTATCTAGACTCTACAGTAGGGATATGTACAGGATGTTGCTTATTTCGTTGAGTCGTTGAGTATTGTCGTTGAGTAAGGACAAAGGATTTTTGGAAATGGTACATTTTAGTTTGAGATTTTTCCTTTGTCTTCATGTTTTGTCCAATATAACAGTTTTCTTTTTCTAATGCAAGTAGGATGTTGAGAAACGTCAATAGATGATTTGAATCCAGGTGAATTTCTAGTAGGTATTTTAGGGTAAAAGGGTACATAGTTGCGACGCCATGCGCAGTACTCAGATTTTGTTCACTTTAGGGCTACCATGGGGCTGTCCTGTCTAATCACATTGATAATAAGCCTCTAAATAAGAATAAGAATATTTTTATTGGTCCATTGTTACAAAGTAAATTTCAAAAATAATAATATTGCATGTTAATAATTATACAGTAAGTTACTAGTTACAGTATCTGTAACAAGAATATTTTAACATCTTAGTAAACCACCTAGGCAGCGCCTATACATATAAATAAAATGATTATTATTATTATCAGCCTTTTGTATCGCACTGCAGGGTAAAAGCCTCTTTCCACTTATCCCTATGTACTGCTGTATGTACAATCTTTAAGAACAACTAAATAAAAAAAATATATCAAAAACGTGATATTAATATATAATGTTGTACGTTCCAGGGCTTCGTTCCCGGCATGTTCGGAGTGTCCCACGGCGCGCTGCAATTCATGACGTACGAGGAGATGAAGAATAGGTACAACCAGTACAGGAACCTGCCGATTGATATCAAATTGGTAAGTCAAATATTAATATTATGAGCATCAAATTCATTTAAAATCTACCATAGATCGGATGATTACTTTTGATTAGCTGAGTATTGTTTCGAACCTAAAGTAAATAAATATGACTTTCATTTGAACAAAGAGAAATAGGTCAAAGTGAGTTTTATTATAAATGAAAGTCTTCAAAGAATTTCACCTGAATCTGTTTTTTTTTATAAATACACCCTGTATTAATTCACAAATCAATTATGACATTTAACCATGAATATTACTTAACTTTTATAATTCAGAATTATGAAAAAATTCAAAGATGATTCAATGTCAGACAATGAAGTAACTAATAAACAAAGTAATATTATTAATAGGTTATCACAAGTAATGGTATAACGAGGTAAATGCCAACTTATTTCAACCTTGTCGTTTAATAGTGAGCATTTTAATGGATTTAGGGAAAATGTTTCATAAGTGTGACATCAATACAATGTTTACCTGACCATTTTGCAATAGACAGCTGAAATGAATCAGACGTCGAACATACGGACATCATAATAATTACGGTAGCTTGTTTGCAATCAGAATCTTGCAACATAATCCGTACCAGAGGGAATATTTCATTTCATTACTAGCGGAATTGTAGAAGAGGGGCTCTTGGCTAAGTAATAACAGCCGCACGGGTCGATCGGTCAGGTTAAGCTGCGCTTGCCGCGGTCATTCCGTGGATTGGTGACCATCTTAACCCCTGGGGATAACAAGCGTGATGTTATGTTTTTATTAAACGAAAGTACATAAATACATAGGTAAGTAGTCTTACAAAAAAATCAAGTATTTTGACTTAGCACACGAGGTTGTCGACATGTGGGACGTGGACTCTGTAATCATTGTACCGATAATCGTAACGGTGAATGGCCTAATAGCGGAGAGCTTCGAGCAACCTCGGGAGGCCCTCATTGCGTGGCTTTGTCAAGGTTTTGATTCAGAAAGCAGTACTCCTGGACACGGAACGAATAGTGAGGAGGTCTCTCTCTCTTAGGGCTTTGACCACCGGCAGCTTGGATCCTGTTCCTGATGCCGATGGGCCACTGGCCTAACTAGTTTGTTTAAAACGGCTGAACGGATTTAGATGAAACATGGGAAGACCTTGATTTGGAATAGGACATAGGATACTTTTTATTCCGATATTCCCGCGGGATCAAGACTTACGCGGGTGTAAATATAAAAAAAATATTTAAAAATGTATTTTTTTTTTTTTATTAATATTGATTTACTTAAATGTAATAAAGGAAATAGTAATGTGAAACAAATTAGCATCGACCATGACACAGTCACGTCATACTTTCCACACATCACACCTTCTAGATTAATACTCATTAACACAGGGTTTCCATTTAGCAAATGCCGGTCGTAAAGGAAAATTACCCATAGTGAGCCACGCTTGTACTCAGACAAGGTTAATGTCATCTAATAGCCATGATATTGCCCTCGTTATGTCGGCTGACTATTGTACACACGGCTACACATCAAGCTATACATTTCTAGTATAAGCTGACCTTACATTGTACGGAAATCCTATACAATGCGAGATCAGCATAAACTGGAAATGTATAGCTTGAGGTGTAGCCGTGTGTACTCTTTTGTCGTTAGCAAATGTGATAGGTGTTTAATTGTTCGGTGACTGCCTCGTTGGTCTAGTGGTCGAAAGCGGTGTTGCTGACCATGAGGTACTGGGTTCAATTCCCGGGTCGGTCAAAAGGGTTATTGGATTTTTTCATCTGAAATTTCTCAGTAGCAGTTCGGAGCCTGGATGTGTGGGTTAATGGCAATAGGCTCGTCCCCTATTACATGGGACTTAAATATAACTGACGAAAGGTGGGTGTACTATAGGTCCACCTCTGCCGAACCCTTCGGGGAATATAGACATAATGTCCGTCTCCAGGTTATGGTCTGCCCACGTGCCAAATGTTATCATAATCCGTTCAGCCGCTTTAGCGTGAAAGCGTCACAAACAAACAAACTTTCGCATTTATGATATTAATTAGGTTTATTTTTTATCTACTACGCGAAAATAATTGTGTGTAAAAAAAAAAAAAAATACCGTCTTTGCTGTCGCAGTCTGGTAAAAAGGTTTTATTTGTCAGTCGCGTAGTTAGTAGTTTTATCTGGATAAATCCAGACTTGGAACAGTATAATCCAGAATTTCCGAGTATACTTCCTGTCTTTACCATTCATTACATGACTCGGCCAGCGCATCGTACAATGCATTTGAATTTGCTCATAACAGTGACTTACTTTAGTATACAACTGTATGATTGATTTCAATTGCATTATATTGTTGAATCGGTTGTGATTTCCTGTAAAATAGGAATATTATTTTAGTTTTACTCGTAGTGTACCACAAACTATTATTATTTTATTATTACTTCTCAGTGGGAAAGTGATGCAGCTATGCAAGACGTAGCTCCATCTCTTTTTCACTGTGGCCCCTCTGAGGTATAGGTAAATATTTCTTAGTGGTTGGCCTATTTTCGCCTGTTGGTTAGTAATAAGGTCATTCACTCTACATGTCTACTAAAGTAAGTAACAAAAGTTAGATGATTTCACAAATCATCACAGGAGGAAAATGGGAAGTCATTAATTTTATTGAAGAAATATTCGTCTCCTCACGCACCATGCTGTCTCTTTACATAGCCTACTTTCACTTTCAAAATAAAACCTGATTCTATTCCTTTTTCTTAAATTCCAGACATCAGTAGAGTACCTAACATTCGCCGCCATCTCTAAACTGATCGCCGCCGGCGCCACGTACCCGTACCAAGTGGTGCGCGCGCGCCTCCAGGACCAGCACCGCTCCTACGACGGCACGTGGCATTGCATCAACGAGACATGGAGGTACGAACGAATCAGAGGCTTTTACAAAGGCCTAACGCCGTACCTGCTACATGTAACGCCTAACATATGCCTAGTTATGCTCATATGGGAGAAATTTACCAATAACGATTGAGTCTTATTGTCATCTGATGGGAAATCGCGTACAACACTATTTATTCCTTTTTTAAATTGTTTTTTTTTTTCTGTTCTTTATGTTTTGACAGTTCGCTCGCAGGGTTTAATATGCCGCTGATTTTGTTTAGTCTTTTTAATTTCGGTTGTCTTGGAGTGTTTAAGGTAAGCGTTTAGTTTTAAGCGGGATAATTTATTGTGTAATATAGTCTATATTTGTATAATTATGCATTTTTTGTTTGTATTGTATTATAACTAACATTGACGTGACTTTGACAGTTCGAAATGGATTCCTAGTATCCCCGCATTCTAGTAGAACTTTTACTATTAATAGTTATGACTTTACCAGTTTTTGGCATACTTGCCGCTAAAGGGACGGTAGTTGGCACGATTTCAAAGCGAATTTCGTAATTTTAATAGTGACGGATATGTATTTCGAAATAATATAATGACTGTGGAAATGTTCTGAGAAATTGTAAACCTATTTATAGAAATTATAATAAAAACTTGAGTTTTTTTTACTTTGTTTTACAGTCCGTAACACAAACTTAAAAGTTATTTTTTTAGCGATGCTAATAAAAAATGGCTCATGAATAGAATTAAAAATATTAGTAGTAAAAAAAATGTTTAAATATACTTAGTTAAGTTAGCAAGTTTTGATGTTGCATGCAGATTGTGTTACTGACTGTACTATAATAATATTTTTATTAAAATGTAAAATCTGTCTCACGACATATGTTGTGTTTTTGTTTTTATTATTTATTTTTCTAACAATATTAGTAATCTCTTGTAAATAGTAGTCGTACTCTTTCCCATCAGATAGTGACTGACTTAATTTTAAATCTGGCAATATCTTGACAAGAAGTGTTGCCAGGCGTAGCACAATTTAGTTTTAATTTATCAATTTTTTTGTGATAATAGGGTATGTACTTAAACTGTCGCGCTTCTCGAAGTATTTAACAATTTAAAAGTAAAAAGACAAGTTTTTTTTTTGATATAACGTTACATGTGTGGTGAGACGACGTTAGGGTCTTTATTATGTAAGATAGTTTCGTTTCTGCTTGCTCATAAATATAATATAATAAATAAAAAATATAGTAAATGTATTTTTCTCGCAAATGTTATGATGTAATGCAAGTATGAAGCTAATCTGTCTTAATTCTAAATATTAAATGTAACCCGCCTTTGTTGTAAGTCAAAAATATTTCATCTCCATAATAAGAAAAAATGGCAAAAAAATAATTTCGATCATCCCCCTTTTCGTCATAGCAAAGTGTAGTACAATCACGCACAGCAGTCGCTCGTTCAAGTTTTATCGTAAGTAGGACATTTTAATTTTAAATACTCTATTTATTTCATGCAAGATTCACTTAGTGACGGCTATTACGAAAAAGTTAGACAACTTGAATAAATATTACAGTTATAAAAAATATTTATTGATAGTATAAAAAGTTATATTGACACGTGGATCGAAAGAATACATACACCAAATAAAATGTGATTAAATAAGTTATCTGAAATCATTAGATGTTGTTTTAATGTACGGTTTCAACGCTAGAGCTTCGTAAAGGGATAGGCTTGCTATAGATTTTGTATAGTTTGTGTCAAACTTGGAATGCCCTTACAAAGATGCGGTATATCAAGTATAATTGTGTGCTCAGGCCGTGTTTGGGTGGGGCAGGGGGCACCTTTGCCTCGATACATATACGGAGACAAGAAAAGTTCAGTGTACTTTTCTATCGTGTGATCGACCAGCAGCCATACTAGTTTGACACAAGCTGTATGTATATAAGCAAATAATGCTCAGGGCATCTAGGCAAATTGACTGACGTGCCTAAAATATGTTCGTGTACGTCAAATTGACAGCCGCAATGTGACTGCGGCGACCTACTGCCAATAGCATTATGTCCTTAACTGTACTCAAAAAATATCTAGCTTTTTGTCCGTTTTTTGCCATTTATAATATTTTATATATTTGTAATTTATTATTTTTCATTTTATATTCGTGTTTAAAGTGAATTTTATATTGTGACGTCATTACCTCAAAACATATCTACTTAAATAAGTTACACAGATGACCTCCCAAAATAGAATTTATAAGCATATATTTTGGAAAATATTTTCAGTTTTTTATAAATGTACCAACGGTTTATTTTAAAGGCTCGAATAGTGGTAAATGTCAACATGAAACAGTGAAAATGCTTGGTAGATTTAAATAACAAAGCAACTCGCGTTGTTATTTAAATCTATCAAGCATTTTTCGAACTAAAGAAATTATGTAGCTGTAATAATTAAATTATTCTCCAACTTTACTCCTTTCCTATTGATAAACCTATATAATACTTACTGCAATTGGCGAGGACTTGCTTCTATTACGGGCCTTTAAAGCAACAAATCCACATAAATTAAACAAAAAATGTACTATATATCAGTGTCCCTATCACATACGTACCTGTAGCGTTGTAACCGATGTGTTATGATTATTGTCTTATTCGGTGGCTGGCCACATAGCAATTTGTAAGACGTATAAAATAATCAATTATTATATTTTTATATAATTACTCAAGTTCAATTGTTTCAATTCGCCTATTCAATTTGTTTAATCAATAAATGATAGCAAATTGACAATGAGTTTGTTATTTCATCAAACTTTTAACTTTCTTCAAAAAGCGTTTTCATTCCTTCTTTTTTAGATTTTTATTCGAATGAATGATTTAATTTCAACCGTTAATTCGAATGACTCGAACAAAAATACTGAAATAATATTTCGCAATAAAATAATTATTATACAGTGTGGTTTCCCAAATATTCACATCGTCGATTGATCTCATTAATAAATCAATATAATTATTTTCAATAAACAATTTATTATATGAATAAATATTTGACTATCTTAAAAAAAATTGTATATATCGTGTATCTTTTCATACACGAAATAATTTAAGGGGTCATTGTACTCATTATTATGAACAACTTTCACTATGGGACCAAACCTGAAATCGCGAAAAAAAAATCAGCTGTTCCCTACATTTATGTTCGCATAGCTCATCAAAATGTAGGGAACAGCTGATTTTTTATGAAAAGATTCACCTTAGATAGCCTACTTATTAAATTTAAATACTAGTTCCAAATTTAGACGAACCTACTTTAATTCCTACACAAAAATTTTATAAAAAGTGACACAAATATTTCAAACCGTAAGTTCAGTTAAAGGTAAGTTCCATACATATCATAATACAGTATCAACATCAATTCTAATTATATTTTTTCGCAATTTCCAGGCACGAAGGCTGGCGTGGCTTCTACAAAGGACTCAAACCCAACATAATTCGTGTGTTGCCAGCTACAATGATCACATTCTTGACTTACGAGAATGTTTCACACTACATGTTGAGCAAGTCACGCGATATTAAGCTGCCTGTTTAAAGAAATAAGGTTCATTTTATTTTATTGGTTAGTTGGCTTTTTTTTCTTTATTTGCAACTTGATTTTAGAACGGGTGATGAATACAAAGCAATATTAGTCAATGAAGAACGGTTTCAATTTAAATTGCCTAAAACTGAAATGGCTTTCACATTGCTAATGTGTGAAATGTTTTACAGTTTTGGTTATTTTCATTAATAATTATCTAGCTTCTGTATACTTATCTGTTCAATATTGTGAATACTCAAAATTACAGCAAATGGAAAAATATTATCAAAATGAAAAAGCATCTTTGTTTATTTGTCAAAAATTAGCTTATGGCCAGAGTATAGGGCATCTCTTTGGCAAAGAAATTGACTTATAACGCGGGCAGCAAATCATTTTTTTTTTCAAACATCTAGTTCTGTAAGTAACTCCTTCTACCCTCATATATAAATAAGTGACTTGTACAGTCACAAGCACTAATATGTATACCCTTAGAAACTTTTAAAAATGATTTTCTCCTACTGTATTGATTGTAATTTTATGTTATAACGAATATAGTATTTTGAAACCCATATTATTATGAAATAGGTATCATCTCAAAGTTGCAATCGTTATTCCACGAGAAAATCGTTATGAATTTTGCCGAGTGTATACATATTTTTGCTCGTGTCTGTACATAAAAAAATAGTCGACTACCGAATAATTAAAGACCGCAGGAAGTACGTAGGTGTTGAATAGTGTACATTATGGATAAAAGCGGAGCAGAGAGTACTATGATAATTTATGTAGGATAATCTTTTAAGTTAGGTTAAGCTGTTTAGTAGCCGTAATAGTTCAGGCGTGATTTTGCGGATATCCAGTATAAAATACAATATACGTAGATATAGTATATAGTAACCTATTCCGCTTTACTATTCTCCAAGAGTCATAAAAAAACCCTGTAAAAAATCGACACGTGTTTCACCTCTCAACAAGGCATCCTCAGGACGACGATTGACCAGTCGCAAACCAGAACACGACGTGTTGCCACACCGAGCGCTGGACGCAGAGTTTCTCTGCGTCCAGCGGTGTGGCAAGCACGTGTCAATTTCTTACAGGGTTTTTTATGACTCTGGGAGAATAGTTAAATGGAATAGGTTACTAAATATATCTACGTCTAATTGTATTTTATAAGAGAACTATCTAATTACTCGACAAATTGTTGACTCAGTTGAACATTCTTGAGTTCGCGTCTATACACAGCTCATCTCGTACCCGCGTTATGAACTGAGACGTCTGGCCACTAATGTCAGTAGCAATATGAACGGCCAACGCCTTGCGTCTTATCGATATTTTTCTACCTGCTTCATAAGTGCGAGCGAGACAGACTATAACAATAATTTAGGACCCGACGACTCGCTTCTAAACGCGGCGACTTCTAGGAAACTGTAGTTTCAGTGCAGTTCCAATTTACTGAGATGTCAGAAGTGGTAAAGCAATTACGAGGTTGACTATACACACAATGCGTTGCTTCGCAATATAGACCGCTGCATAATTTGTCGCTTAGTAAATTCATATTAAAATAATTATGACTAATTATTATGATGAATGGAGGGCAGTCATGTTAATCCAGCTCTACGTGCTTTAAAAGTTTAAATAATATTAAGTGCATAGGTGATAAGGATCATTGATAAAGTTGGTGATATTTCCAGAATTAATATTATAATAATGTGGGTGTACACACGGCTACACATCAAGCTATACATTTCCAGTTTAAGCCGACCTCGCATTGTACGGAAATTCTATACAATGCGAGATCAGTATAATCTGGAAATGTATAGCTTGATGTGTAGCCGTGTGTACTATGTGCACCTCTGCCTACCCGTTTGGGGATCACAGGCGTGATGTTGTTATCCTAACTAATATTATAAATGCGAAAGTGATTTTGTTTGTTGGTTTTTTACGCTTTCACGCTAAAACGGCTGAACGGATTTGCATGAAATTTGGCACAGGGGCAGACCTTGACCTGGAGAAGGACACAGGATACTTTTTATTCCGATACTTCCACGGGATCTAGACTTAAGCGGGTGAAACCGCGGCGCGCAGTATAATAATAATTGCAATAACAGCGAGATTTTTGGTTTGAATTAGAGTATTAAGTAATGGATGTAGGGCAGTGTGAGCATAACAGTACGTGTATGGTGACCGGAAACTTATGCTCAATCGAACGAAAATATATTAAAGAATCTTCAAATAAAATAATAATAACATAGATACTAACGCTACTACGCCTCAAATGGGCTTCAGCTGTGGTGTGAATTCTAGAAGGGCGGGAATCAACTATTCCTGTCTATTTTAAAAATATCTTTCAAAGAATTCTACTGATACGAAACGCGCAAATGTAGATAGAAGTCGCGTTATATAAATGTTTACCGTTTATTAGAATAACTTACTGTTAGTACTTAGATTCGACATAGTTGTAACTTATATTAAGGGGCCCGTCTTCACCAAAAGCGTTTGACAGTGAACTTAAAAAACAGCGATAATAAAAAAATACATAAAGATGAACCAGATTTTAACATAATAACTAATAAGATTTTATGATAATACATTAAATTACATTTTAGAATAATAAAGTAAATATGATAGGTTTTTTTTAACGCGAAATTTTTGTATATACCGCGTGAGGAAGCCCAGTTGGACCGAAATAATTCATAATATTGTAGAATAATAAATTTAATAAGATTTTAGGATAATAAAATAGATAGGTATAGTGTTTGTTTCTTTTCTTTTTTAAATTAAAAACGCGAATGTTTTGTAAATATTAACAGCGTGAGAATGTCCAGGTGTCCAATATTAATAATATTGTAGAATAATAAATTTAATAAGATTTTAGTATATTAAACAAAATAACTGTCCTTGTTTGGCTTCGCCTCAGTCGAGTAATAAGATAGATATAGTCTTTATTTCTTTTCTGTTCTTTTTTTAAATAAAAGACGCGAATGTTTTGTAATTAATAACCGAGTGGGTGTCTCAGATAGACCGCAATAAGTAATAAGATGTCGAATAATACATTGAAAAATTGGATTCTTGGAATCATCGATTTTTTTCAGCCGTAAGACGTCCACTGCTGGCCATAGGCCTCTCCCAAGCACCGCCACTTCGACCGGTTCTCTGCTTCCAGCGGATTCCTGCGGCCTTCACAAGATTCTTGAATAGTTAATTGAATAAGATGCATAGGTATTCTTTTTTTTACGTGAATTTCTTTTAAATATTAACCGCGCGAGAATGTCCATGTCCAATAATAAATAAAACAAAATAAGGTTTTAGTAAATAATGTAGTTGGTAAGGCCCCTCCTCATCGAAGGAATTCGGTAGTGGGCATTCGTTTATAGCAAAAAGTATTGTTATTTGAGCTCTGGATTTTTTAATACTGTCACTAGTTAACACATATGTGTAAAATGAACTTTATCTGCAAAGAAATATGGTGTTATTTGTATTAATGCATTTTTTTTTTCATAAATACGCCTTGATGAGTACCAGCATTGGACAAATGTGCATAAAGAAAAAACGTTCAACGAATCGATATTTTTATAAATGCTCCAGTTATGGGGGATGCGCTAAGTTTTATAGCTATACAATATTCTGATATCGCAAGCACTTGCTTTGAAATATTTAATGCAATTTAATAATATTTCTAACTCCCCCTCACTTATGAACGCTTTCGGTGAGATTAGTTTAACAAATATTAAGGCTGGCGCGGACTTTCTCCAACATTACGCTTTTAAAAATAAAGTCGAATATACAATGTGGAGACGACAATACAACAATAAATGAAAACACTGGCAATACTAATGCATTGAGTATTTTGGAACTATCAAATAAATCCTAACATCAAAATTAAAAAAGTCATTTTTTCAAACAAACTAAATAGTAGTGATGGACCGACTATGGGATTTGCCGATCTTTGACTAGCTATCGTAATTAAACTATTGGATATATTTGATTAATTTTTTGTGTGTAGACCGAGAACGTCATTAGATATACGGAGTTTTATTTTTGTCGTATTGTCGTCTCCACCTTGTATAAACTGAGAAGCGCACCTCTATCCGCTTTGATGCCCTTTCGGACTAATGGAAGATTTATTTTCAACTTTATTATATCTAGTGCAAGGTTGATATTTGTTTGGTTGTGCTGCTCTGCGCCTCGGTATGTCTGCGCTGGTCCTAAGTATATAAAATATAGTGTAAAATTATAGTGTAAAAGATGTAGGCATTGTTTATTTTTTTCTTTCGTGTACGTTAGATGGTGCTCAGCACATTGAATTTAACCGGAACGCGAATTCATTGTAAATATTTTTTCGCGTTTCCCTCGTAACCACAATGCTCCGTAAAAAACGCTACTGTAAATTTGAATATAATTTAGATTGTAATTACTATGTACTGTTAATAAGAAAGATTAATACTACAATAATAAAATTAAGTCCAGTTTTCACCTAAAACATTTTTGCGCGTTTGGGCATTGAATAGCATATATTCAACCATTTTTAAAGTGCAAGGAATAATTTCTCAAATACCTACTCACCAATGATATTATATTAACAGATATGTTATACACTCACAAAACAACCGAAAAAAGTGTTCCGCGCAGGAGCGGCACAAATACCCACGTTTCATTCATTTTTACATTTCACTACAAGTAAAAACGTTACAATTGGAATGTTTTCGAGTATTCACGATTGCGCGCTTATAACATATCTGTCAAATAGTCAAATAATTTATTTCAAGTAGTAGGCACATTAAAGGCACTTTTGAACGTCTGTTAATTTAATATCATTGCTACTCACAATATTGTTGTAAGTAGGTAGAAAGAAACGAGACAAAAATAAAATTATACATAGGTACCACAAACAAAAAATCTATCTGATGGAAAGAGCATAGTAATCAGAATTTTAACTATCTTCTTTTCGTATGGTTAGTGACTAACCTGAGGGCCTAGACAAGTGACAATCGCTTCCAAAGCTTTTCGTATTTCTACAACGACTTTCAACAAGATTGACATAAGCTTTTCGATAGCTTATGTCAGTCCTATACATTTTTACCTTTTCCATCATCGTTAGCGCTGATAGAATGTCACTTTGTCTAGGACCTCTGGTATCAGAGTTTTAAAGCCGCCCATGGGCCTGCCGGTTTCCTAACGATGTTTTCCTACACCGTTATCTATTTTAACTATGAAATTTGATCATCATCTAGCCGTATAACGTACTCTACTGGACATAGGCCTCCCCAAACATCGCTAAATTGACCGGTCCTGTACCTTCCGCATCCAGTGAATTCCCGCGACCTTCACCCAGTCAAAAATCAACTCAGCCTAGCGCAGATTCGCAGTCCACTGCTGGACATACGCCTCTCCCAGGCTTCGCCGCAACACCCTGCCCTCCTCCTTCCGCATCCAGTCTGTCGCAGCCTCATTTTTAAGGTCGTCGGTCCATCTAGCTGGGAGGCGTCCCCACACTACGCTTGCCGGTACGCGGTCTCCACTCCAGGGGGCTACCACCACCGCTTACAGCTTACAGCAGTATTATTTTACTTATCTTACTTCGTGGGGGAAAGAGATGGAGCTATACGTCCTGTAGAACTTAATCTCTTTCCTACACTGAAGTAATATTAAAATAATTCTGCTGTAAGCGCTACCACCACCGCTTACAGCAGTATTATTTTACTTATCTTACTTCGTGGGGGAAAGAGATGGAGCTATACGTCCTGTAGAACTTCATCTCTTTCCTACACTGAAGTAATAATTAAAATAATTCTGCTGTAAGCGCTACCACCACCGCTTACTAGTATTATTTTACTTCGTGGGGGAAAGAGATGGAGCTATACGTCCTGTAGAGCTTCATCTCTTTCCTACACTGAAGTAATATTAAAATCATATTGCTGTAAGCGGTGGTGGTAGGCCCCCTGCAGGTCCTGCTCCACCGGCCATCATTCCTTCGACAAACATCAGCCCACTGCCACTTCAGCTTGCTTACTCTGCAAGCTATGTCGGTAACTCCGGTTCTTTTCCGGATAACCTCGTTTCTCTTATCAGCTGCCTTTTTACAAGCTTTATATTAGCTTGCTCTGTTCGTATGTGTTTCCGGTTACTCCTTTTGTCATCAATTTTAAAAGCACTTCCTGGCATCCGATTGAGTTGAAACTTGGCATACTTATACAACTATCGAGATATTTTGAAAAAATTATGCCATGGAACTGGTCTGATGATGGAGCCGGAAGTTGGCCACAGGAACTCCTCAATCAAACAAGATAGCACCATCGTGTTTGGACTCATTAGCTATGTATTAACAAGTGCATTGACACTAGGTGGTGGTTAGGTTCTGATGATGGAGCCGGAAGGTGGCTCTGGGAAAACCCTATTTAGTTAATTAAAAGCTTTTTTTTAAAAAGATTTTTATGTATGATTTATTTGTGAATAGAGCTACATCTATTATGCTCAACGCGAAAAATGGTTTAGCGAAAACGAAAGTAAGTGTTAGTACCCCAGAATACCTTTTTAGGGTAGAAATTTCCGAACTTACGATGTAAACTTTAATTTTAAATTACAATAAGATTTCTATAATAATGAACAGAACGCAGTTTTCTGAAATAACGTCCGCGTTCTGTTTGGTGTGCACGGGATACTAAAAATAGTTATTAAATCATAAAGTAATTTAATTAGTATTACATAGTATAATGTTTAGCAGGAGCTCGTGGCTAAGTAATAACAGCCGCACGGGTCGATCCATCAGGTTAAGCTACGCTTGCCGAGGTTGGTCCGTGGATGGGTGACCATCTTTACATACCGTGACTCCACCGTTCCTCGGAAAGCACGTTAGATATAGATCTTTTAGGGTCGTTACGTGTCATTAGAAGCCCGAAAGCCTGGCATCCAGTCTTGCCAAGGGGTATCGTACGTATTACCCAGTTACTGGGTTGTGGAGGTCAGATAAGCAGTCGCTCCGTGTAAAATACTGGTATTCAACTGCATCCGGTTAGACTGGAAGCCGACCCCAACATAGTTGGGCAAAGGCTAGGCATATTGATAGTATAATGTTCAGTTTTTGACCTACACAGGAGATAAGCGAAACTGGAAGCTTAGACTTACGGTATTTAACATCTGCCAACCAAAGTTTCGCATTTATATTCTTATTTACATCATTTAATTACAATTAACTGTACTTTTTCAAAGGTATTTTGGCCAAAATGTTAAATAACATAAAATACATAAATAAACTCACTCCTTGCCATGGGGGGTAGGCAGACATTGCAGAACGCCACATGCTACGATCCTTACATATACTCCTTTAGCTTCATTTACTGTCACGTTGAATAAATAATTTAAAAAAATATATAGCTCGACTGCTTAACTGAGACCGTTCCTGTGGTAGCTGCGCGGTGCGGGAGGGATGGCAGTTACACAAATTGACGAATCACTGAGCTCTCGTATCACGACACCACACCCCTCCCGCACCGCGTAGCTACCTCAGGAACGGACTCAGTTAAGCGGTCGGCCTATATAGTTTCTTTAATTTGATTGATTTGACCAATCTAGTATGTAGGTATGTTTAAAATTTATATTTTGATTGATTGAAAAACTGTAGATATGTTTAAAATTTCTAGTTTGATTGATTGGAAAACTAGGGTAGGTTTAAAGGGGGATGTCCCAGGGATTTATTCCGGGCTTTTTTTTTTGAAAAGGACAATAACGGTAGGAAGGCTCGATACAGATTGGACTAGAAATAATATTGATTTGAAATTGTTAGTTTAATTTGGGCATATTTGTTGCTAAGTATTATTGATAAAAATTAGTAAGTAAATTAAAAACAATAGGTCACAATTTAATGTAGTTTTTGAAAGTGAAACTGTAAAGGATATTTTTCAAATAATAATAAGTAATATAAGCGAATTTGATTATCCCTGTGTTGTAATAGAATATAATATCTATATTGCATATTATGCTGCATTAGATACTTACAATTTATTGAAACTATAATATCTAGTAGATATATTTAAAATATGGAAATATATTACATAGCGTTTCACCAAATTTAAATGCAATTTTAGGAAAAAACAAATCATGTCTCAGAAGTATTAGGTATGTTGTAAAATGAGGACTCTGGTCAGCGGTTTCTTCAATTACTCATCACCAATTTTAACTCAACCAAAAACCTATCACAATCACTAATACAAAATATCGCACTAAATAAATATAAGTTGTTATTCATTTGTAAGTTAAGTTTGTTTTGTCAATTTCAACGTTTTGTCCTAGTTCATAAGGTTGGTTTTAGAACTGGCTGTGCCCGCGTGAAGTTCCTTTTAATTTATTTAAAATACATTTTATTTATACCCAAAGACGTTTTTGTGTTAAACTTAAATTATGTTTTTCTTTAGGGTAGTAATAATTTTGTGTTTAATAATAATTATAAGGAGATTTAGGCTAGATTTATATTATCTATGTAATAATTGAATAAACATCACGATTATTTAAAATATAAAAATAAATAGGGAATGTAATGTTTCTGAATGAGGCTTTGAACGAAATTGTTCTAAAGTCTAAACATATCACAAAAACGAAATTATGTTCGTAATAAGTCGTATGAAAGTACGTATGAACATTTTTTTGTTGTTGTTGTAATTTATAAAAAAGCTGCTTATTTTTTCCAACGTTGTGGGATTGTATTGTAAAATATTTGTAATGAATCGGAGGATGGCGGTGACAATTGCCCAACAGTGGCTTCAGGCTTGTGCAGTATGATATTCGTTGATTTATAGTTCGACCGAGACTGCTGTACCGCGTCTTAGGTATGTGGGCCGCGAGATGGGGGCAGTGCAGGCCGCTCATTCATCAACGCTCACGACGTCCCGACGCTCATTCGTCAACGCTGCCGGCGCGGTTTTATTGAGAATATTACCCATTAACCTCGTTGTAAACCCTAAAGAATAAAAAATAATATTATTACTATATGTATAACTACGATACATAATTCCTAGCTTTTCTTTTATTATACTTATTACTCAGCTTGGTGTAACCCACTGCGGCCACTGCTGGACATACGATCCTCCTAAAGAGTTGGTCTATATTCGTCAATAGCGTTGCTGGTCTTATATTCGGTAACGCAATCATAATCATGTTTCTGTTACAGTAGCATTTAGATTGTTGCCATACTTATCACATTTGCTACTATTTTCAATGTTCTTGTCTGTAATTATTATGTATGGAGATTAGTATGTTTTTGTTTCTTAATAAATGTATAAAAACTATTTATGTGTTATGTTATTTTCCTTCAATACCAGACTGATTATGTGACGTCGAGTCCACCGCCTACCCCAGACGGAATATGTGAGGTCGATTCCACCTCCGATCTTAGGCTGATTGTGTCAGGTCGCGTCCAACTGCAACCCCAGACTGATTATATGAAGTAGATTACACCTCCAACCCCAGACTGATTGTGTGTGTGTGGTCGATTGCACCTTCCAACCGATGTTGACAAACAGGCTGATGATGATGGCACCCTCAACAACCAACATGGCCTCTCCCTCTGAAATTCCAGTTGAATTATACCAAATTCCAGTTGAACAAAGACATACTTAGTCGATCTAGGAGATGTAGTGTAAATACAAGTTTATGAAAGCCTGTAATTTACCACCACAATATACCCTACAAGAAGTAATGCTACTGCAGTGCAGTAAAGAACGAGAAACACATATTCTTTACTGCAGTAACTGCAGTAAAGAACTAGTAACAAACACCTATTTTCCAGGTGGACATTCTGAGCTCTTCAATGTGAACAAAAAAAATGATTTGTCTCTAAACATACGGTCAACTGCACGTATAATATGGTAACAATTTGACAGTGCCTGTGTACAGTCACGGACTTTAATTGATGAGCCACCTTCAAACTTTTCAATTTTGCAGTTTCATACATTCACGAGATTACACGATTAACTGAAGACAGTGACAGTTGAAATATCGATGTCAAATAATTTCTCCGTACGCTAACTTTACTATGCAGCAGTAACCTAGCAACAATTGTTTATCGTTGCTAGGTTACTGTTGCTAGACCTGCAATTGGTTTTCTTTGAGTAGTCACTGCTGTCAAGTAGTAGTTCTGCTCTCAGGTTAGCCAACCGGTAAAGATATGAAATATAATTTACTTCTTCTAATACGAAGACATATGACTTTGCGTGTCGAGAACCGAATAAACCCGATTTGCATTACTCGGCTAAAATGCGAACAGTACCAGGTGGCTCATAAATTAAAGTCCGTGACTGTACATATCAGTGGAAGCACTTTCACTACAATAATTTCGTCGTTGCTGTTACTACATTGGTGCTGTCAATGTCAATTGATCTGCGCTTGACTGAACTTGACTGACCATCGTCTCATTTATTTAGCCACTAGGTAGCTAGACGATAGCCCGTTATCACTTATCACTAATACTACGCTACCTTATGCCTAATAAAATCGCACTGTTGGATAATCAACCCTCGGTTTAGTGCCGAGAGTTGAAAATCCAACAGTTTGCGGGTAACATACCACTTTCATTCATAGCCAATTTGAAACTGACAATTCACTAGTAGGAACTCAATCAACCTACTGACATAAAGTAGCGACCAAATTAATCTTTGTGTCCACAATAACCTGCATTGTAACGATTATCTTCACATTTGACTGACATACATCGCTATTAATTTTGAACTTTAACTGTCAGGAAATAAGGTCGAAATTTCGTTAAGCGGTTTCTTTATTGTTGCAGTAGATAGGTAGGAACCTACTTTTTTTATAAGTGCTGAATGAAGTGGTTCTTCATGGCTTGGTATAAATGATAGTTTTCTTGTAATCTTGTGTTATTCGGTCTCATATTGCTTGACAGAATTTTACGATAATTTCATGCCCATTAAAACCTCTCTTGGAAATATTTTTCCCGCATTTTGAAGTTTTCGCGAGTGATCAGGTATGTACCTAATATTTACAGATTTATTTACTTCCTTTCAACACAAAATCGTCTCTATAGAAAGTTAGGTGCACACTGTGCACCTACATAGACTTACGCTGCACACACAATAACGAACTTTTTATAGAGACGATTTTGTACGGTATACGTATGCATGGGTTTAGTCCCATCTCTTCCCATATGCGTTTCAATCAATCAATCTGCCTAGCCTTTTCCCAAGTATGTTGGAGTCGGCTTCCAGTTTATCCAGATGCAGCTGAAGACCAGTATTTTACATGAAGCGACTGACTTCCCATATGCGTTTACACGTACCTACAAAATTTTCCCATCTCTTGTATAAACGCATAGGGAAAGAGATGGGAAGGGGAAGAAATGGGACTAAACCTAGGTATCTAAGTACTGTGGTACATAGTTATATGTCTACCCACTGAAGGCTGGGTGTCTGGTAACATTTTAAGTACATTTTGTAAACCTAAATTCTGAATCTTAAGTTACCTATTATCCTTTGTCCCAAGTCTAATCTACTTCCTTGCAGTGTTTCCGGGGTATAAAACCACGATAAAAACCACAGTAGCAGTGATAATACGAATCCAAGCACCACCGCGATCCCTTATAGCAGTAATTAGAAACATAAACATAATCATAGCGTTATCTACGCGCAAAACATGTGCACCGCGGTCGCCCGCATCGCGGCAGTCACCTCGCGAGAACCGGACCGATGTTTACGTCAAGAACCTTCCGTGCCTTTAAAAAAACACAAACCGCACTGCCCTAAATACCGATCAACCAAGAAGCTCCAATTTACTGCCATGGTAAGTACGTTTAAAAATAGTTTAATAAATTGTCTATTTTTGTCACCATAGTTACGCATTTCAATCATAGATGGCGCTGTAATTAACTTCTTTTGTTTTCCTTTTTGCGCGGCGAATGCATCTTTCTTTGACTAGAAGTGTGTCATCCAGTAGCTATATATGGATGGATGTTCAAATATGTCTGGTTGTCTTATAATTATGACTATAAAGTTTCTAACACTTGTACAGTGTTGATAAACCTTGTACGGCTGTTATCTTGTTTTTTTATCATGGTACCGAGTCTTTAGGAATTAAAAACATACCTATTTACCTATCTATTACTTTATAGTATGATAGCTTGTCATTCATAGGAGTTATATAGATAAGAAAACACGACTTTATCGTGATGTTTTCTTGTTTCTAAACTAATTAGCTAAATGAAAACTACACAATACAAGCAATTGTTTTTATTTTTAACCGTCTAATATGATAAGGTAATGCATAATAACCGTTGAACAATAATTGCTAATTATGTAAGTACCGATTTTCATACTTGTCTGGTGGAGTGTAGGTTACATAGATTGAATTAAATAAGTTACCTAACCTATGTCATGTAAGTTAGGTACCTTTTGCGACCAGTTTTTTTTTAGATATAATATATAATAAATTAGATAAGTAATATTTATTATATTAGATACATACAAATATACAATATTACACTTGGAAAATACTTGACCTACGTGAATACCTACCTGGCTGCTGGCTGCTACCATTAATTTCAATATTTGCTTATTAGCGTTCAAGTAAGTACCTACCTACCATTGCCCCCATAAAGATAGAACTAGATAAGCGCAAAGAAATTATTTAAAAAAAAAATGTCGTAGGTACCTTTTGCATAAAATTAGCATTGTCTTTTTTTCGTGCTACGGTAGTGCTACGAAAGCCTACGCGGCTGCAGGCGTAGCATGAGCACCGTTTTGTCGACGGAAGAGTAGACAAAAATGACGTTTCCTGTAGACAGTAGACAGAACGAGACGGCAGCAAAATAGAAAGAGACAACTGCACTTTTTTACGAAATTCACTCTTTTACATAATTCGACTCAGAATTCTTTGTTTTATCATAGGATTTATCGGTTGTCAGTGTGATTTTGACAGTAAGGATAGAAAACTTTCTTCCGAAATAGTCTACATATAAAAAGACCTAGACAAGGATCGTTAGAAATGATAGACAAAATGACAGATTGTAGAAAGATTTCTACGGTGGATGTCAAAAATGAAGAAACGAACTGTCATTTTGTATAGAAAAAGCTATGTCTATTCTTCGTAGAGATAGAAAGCGCCATGCTACGCCTGCTGGTCTACGAAAAAAATACAGCTACGTATACCTACATAACTAGAGCGGTAGCTACACTATGACATCCGGATATTCCGCCATGATTAGAAACAAAATATGTAGGTACTTAGTGTACCTAAAGAGGAGCTCGTGGCTTAGTAATAACAGCCGCACGGGTCGATCCATTAGGTTAAGCTACGCTTGCCGGGGTAGTCCGTGGATGGGTAACCATCTTTACATACCAAGACTCCTACGTGGCTCGGAAAGCACGTTAAGCCGTTGGTCCCGGCTGTCATTTGTGGATCTTTGACAGTCGTTACGGGTCGTCAGAAGCCCGAAAGTCTTACAACCTGCAGACTGCAGTCTTGCCAATGGGTAATACGATAACTGGGTAATACGATATTACCCAGTAACTGGGTTGTGGAGGTCAGATAGGAAGGCGCTCCATGTAAAATACTGGTATTCAGCTGCATTCGGTTAGACTGGAAGCCGACCCCAACATTGTTGGGAAAAGGCTAGGCAGATGATGACTTAGTGTACCTACCTACCTAGTACCTACACTACCTACTGCAATTATTATTTTTCGTGCTACGCCAGGGCTACGCTGCTCTACGCGGTTGGTCTACGACGAAATACAGGGTTAAAATAAGTTAACTAGCGAAACTCCGCATACTTGATGGGTATCGACATCGATACCCACGGTGAAGGAAAACATCGTGAGGCAACCGGCATGCCAGAGATATTTCTCAACGGCATGTGAAGCCAAGTCAGAGGCCCATGGGCGGCTTGGTTACAGAATAGCACCTGGTACGCGAAAAGAAGAAGACTTATCTAAAGTATGAGTAGAGGAAATCTGTTTTTTTGTTTTATCGTGATTAGAGATATATATGTTATGGACCAAGTAATAAATAGGGGCATTTTTCATAATGCCCGCGCATTATGAATAATGACAAGCTACTTAGGGCGAAATAATTATAATGCCCTAATAATCACTTGGTCCATAATATATATACCAAAGAGATTTATTTTTGAAACTGATATTTCAAGTAAGTATACCGCGGTTGATGAACCCAGATTATTTATTCAAATTATTTTTTTTTTTGCTTCATCGTGTTTAGTATGCAACCTTATTTTTTGTTTATGCTAAACCCGAAAAGGGGTCATTGTACACATCATTTTGGACAACTTTTTCTATGGGACCAACCTTGAAATCGCGAAAAAAAGTCAGATGTTCCATATATTTGTGTTCACTTAAATCAACAAAATGTATGGAACAGCAGATTTTTTTTTGCGATTTCAAAGTTGGTCCCATAAAAAAAGTTGTTCAAAATGATGAGTACAATGACCCCTTTTCGGGTTTAGCGTAAACAAAAAATAATGTTGTATATTGATCACGTCTGCAGGGTTTCGCAAGATAATTTAATTTGACCCACTAAACAGCTAGAGTGCTAGTTACACTTTACAATATTCCGCCCCTGATCAGTACATTTTTTATTCATAATTTTTAATGATTAGTCTTATCATGTCGGCGCCGACGACAATCGTTAGGTTTCCGCGGGTCAGTTAAGATATTGGAAGCGACATTGTCATTATTACTCATTAACTATGTGCTTACAATGTAATTATATCCGTTTATAGACACGTAGGGTGGAGTGCTCGTAGATGCCCTAGTTTTGGATCCCCGAGATCGATCATCAATCCATCATCGGCTTAGCTTTTCAATGATCAGCGGTGTAATTGCACAGACTTATGCTACGGCTACACTTCGCGTTATCGCGAACTTTTCTTCGTGCGCTCTCTCTCGCACACCCCTCGATGTCTCGCTGAGCAACAGAGAGCGCACGAAGAAAAGTTCGCGATAACGCGAAGTGTAGCCGTAGCATTACAATGGCAATGCCTTTCATTGCTTTATTTACGTTGTTCAGCAGACGAATTTTTCAAACTCTGTTCCGCTCCGCACCGCTCAGCTCCGGCTCAATGAAAACGTAGCTAGGTTGAAAAAATAATCCCTAAATAAAATAACTGTTTTCAATAATTGGTTATTCCACCCTGCTCAACGAATACATAAAATTATCAATAGGTATGTACCTAAGGAAAATATGGAAAATAACTAGGTGATGTCTTCAATAGGATTAAGTGATAAATGCCACTTGTGTGTGTCACCTAGTTTCGTAGTAGGCTCAAATTAAATCAAGGTATTAATTATTAAAATATCAATGATAATAAAATTAGAAAATCTTGCTATAGACTGGAAGCCGACCTCAACATAGTTGAGAAAAGGCTAGGCAGATGAGATGAGTAAGGAAGTAAGGATTAGTGAGCGGTATGCACAGAGTGGAGGTGTAGTTCTGGCATGCTTCACTTTATTGTTCGCAGGGCTATGTCCTGGTTTTTTTAATTATTTGGTCTGAGGTCAGATGATGCATTCTTATATGCGAAATTTATTTCTTTGGAGCTAGTTCATGGTGCTATTAACAAATGCACTAGACTTCAATCTCGCCTAGTGGAAAGCGAAAGATGAGGTCACACGCAAATAGTTCTCTTCGTGACCGCAATTTTAATGCAGATGTACCTACCCGCGATCTCCGAGATAAGAAACTGAAGCAGGCGCAGATACTACGTACAACTAAATGAAAACTCGCGAGTTTACTTACCTACATCTAAATTCTACTATCACAGAATTCGTCACTATATAGCCCACCCAGCGAAAGAGGCGATTTAATTCAATAAATGATTTATAACGAGCTGCTAACAGCATTGTTATTGTTAACTGCACGTTGACCCAAGTTGCTAACCGCGGTAAACAATCTTTTACTGAAAATTAATATTGTATTGCAAATAGGCATATAATGTATTCTTAGTTATCTTCAAAGAGGGCAGACAATGATGTACGACAAAGCTTATTTCGCTGCGTTCGATAGATAAAGATACTTGTGCGTGCTCGAGTTTAATTTATAAAGTTTGCCTTTCGCGCCATTATTTGACATTTGTTTTTTTTTTCTCGCAGTGTGCTTAAACGTTAGTGTTGGCATTATCGAGATTAAAGATTGTAATTACGTCACAAGTAGTTTTCAACGTTAGTACCTTAGAGTGCGCGTATCGAAATGCTAGCGGGAAATATTTTGTTCGTGTTATAAAGTGATTGTTTTAAATGTAAATTAAAATATGATAAAGCATCTGAATAAGAACACAGTACACGAGCATTTGTTACAAAAAGAGAAGCTGCTGGAATCAAAAACTAAGCCGAAGTACAGCGGCAGTATGTCGACCACGAGGAACGGGAGATGGCTGTCACAGGTGCGTTTTTACAACTACCCTTTTTTATTATTCTGTAATAAATTTTATTACGCACACAATATAAGGGGCAAGTTCGTCACGGTTTCGTCACAGCCAGAAAGAAGTTTGTACTAACACAAGGTTATTGTTGTTTTCCGAATTCCATACGGACGGAGTTGCAGCTATATACCTACAACGTTTTTTTTTAAATCCCATAAATCTAGGGTATTAATGAGACCATGCCAAAGAATCAAGGAATCAACTGGCATAATTATCAATTATTTTTTAATTGGTTTTTTTTTAAGATATCGTATCGATAAACTCTTTAAGAGTGTATCTAAGTTTCCTTGATAGGTACGAGTAAATCATTTTCATTCAAACCAATCATTCATTATTTTAAGCTAAGAAAATGTGACGTTGTCATACTTTTTTTTTGGACAAAGTCAGAATTAAATATTTTTTTTAATAATCGTGGATTTGTCGAATTACGAAGAAAAAAATATACATATGCCAGTTGATTCTTTGACATGTTCTCATTAATACCCTATTTAAAAAAAAGACGTCGTTTATGTAGCTCGTCATAAGATTACTTAAATAACTCTCTCTAATGTAATTTTAATTCGTTTCACAGGAAATAAGTTGTCGATTTTCGAACCTACTGAACAGATTTTCATCAAACAGCTAATCAATTAGCCCGAAAAATAAAAAAAACCCATTGAAATCGGTCCTGGATGGACCGATTTGGATTTAGGAGTTACGATGCCACAAACATAGCGACAAACAAACGGAACGACAGACGCTTCCAGAGTCAGACAGACAAACAAACGCAACGACAGGGGCTTCAAACTAATAACGCCTATGATTTTGCGCCGAAGGTTAATAAAAAAACTCATTGTTGCGATTTAGGAATTGTTATCATGCTAAATTTGCAGACCTTATCGATATCTACTGATAAAAACGCGATAGCTAGATTAAAATACGCGTAACAACGATTAGTATTGCGTTAAACTCGATACAGGATAGGTATCATAATTTTTTTTTTCAAAAAACAATTAAAAAATATAATAATAGATAATAAATCGCCTCATATCCGCTAAAGACGATATACTGTGTTAAAAATAAAGACATTTCAATGCCAATAACAGCTTCTTAGATAAACGACAACTAAAGGTCATCAACCTAATAAATAATAATTAATTACGTTCAGTGCTTGTTGTAAAAAAAATCATTAATTTCTGATTTTTTAAATAGTGATGTGACACAGAACTTTCTGCATCGATATCGATTGTTTGATAATGTATGTGTGACGTGAATAATAAAGGATTGTTTTAAAATTTATCATGATGTATGCTGAAGAGGCATATGAAGCTGAACTCAGTGGAAGTATTAGAGTAAGTGGTTTCAAGATTAATTTTCACTGACTGATAATCGTCTAAACGCCATAAGGCGCGCTCTGTGTTCCCAACTGTGTTGGGATTGGCTTCCAATGTTATCAGGTGCAGCTGGATACCAGTATTTTTACATGGAGCCTACTGGCTATCTGACCTCCACAACCCAGTTTCTGGGTAACACGATATCCCTTGACTAGTTGTTAGACTTTCGGGCTTCTGACTACCAGTGGCGAAGGGTGATTTTGCGGGGGTGCGAACGCGGAGAAAAAAAAAAAAAAAATATACGGATGAATTGAGAACCTCCTCCTTTTTGAAGAAGTCGGTTAATAATACTTGTTATGATGTCACTTCGGACCTTCATACTGGCCGCGAAAAGCTACTTCTTGTTTGTTTACCTAACAAAAGAACGTTGTCAATAAACCGTTTAATTAAATTCCTATTTCAATCTACTTCTCTCAAACTTATTCATAAAGTCACATTCAAAAAGCCCGCTTTCACAAACCACGCACACTACCGCAGATTATCTTTACTAAGCTCCTACGCTCCTAATAGCGCAACGCCATCTAACGAAAACATCAGAAATGCAATGCATTTTGTAAGTACAAGAACGAGATCTCAATTCAAAAAAATCACAAAATAATTAAACCGAGGGCGCGTTTAACGATAAATTTTCAGGGAGTGGAATTTTACAATTCAGAATTTTTGCTCACGGCCACTAGGGGGAATTGGCCGCGCGGGTGTAGAGCTTCAAATGAATTAGCGAAAAATCGTCAGATTTTGAATATAAAAACCCCTTTATTACATAAACTACTAGAACCTGAGAAAAGTAAACAAGGGAAATAATACATTTTATTTTATTTACAACTGCCAGTCAGCCATTCATATTTAAAATAAAGGGAAACATTAGAATGTTTGAAAAAACCATCACGTCGTTTGTAATTTATTCTTATATCTGAGCGAGCACGGCCTAACGTAATTATGTGTTTCTTATTTTCAAAACTTAACCTTGGAAAGCATGTTTCCTCACAAAGAAAATAATCCTAAACAACAATATAAAGGATACCACTAAGCTACCAGACAGGCCGCACGCGGGCCAAAAGACATAGTTAATTAGAAAGTCCTCGACGAATTATTGCCGCCATCCTAATCCTACTGATCGTACTAATAACTTTTCAAATCTATTATCTACTTACCCCAAATACATAATTACAACGTACACTTTCACTAAAGTCAAAACACTTTAATCACTGTTTTATATCAACAAACAAATACCACTACTACGATTCTCGTACTGGTAAACTAACGTATTCAATAAATAATACGAACAAAATGCAAATTAACTGCAAGTGTAAACAAATTATAATGCGATTACGTCAAACAGCAACCACACAATAGCGTCCTGTCCGAACTCCGAGCCGAACGCATTACGAAATTCAACGAAAACTACCGAACCGATATCGCTGCATCTCGTTCACGCGCAAGCAATTTTCGATCGCTTTAGGTACCATAACTCGTATTTGACCGGCTTGGTTGAAGCGCATGAAACCGGGGTGTCACGTGACCGAAGTGGCGTCATGACGCCTTGATTTTTGAATGAGTTATAAGCCCGCCGCGCCCCTGAGTTATTTTAGAGAATTTTTTTTTTGCTGTTGGGCGACAACAAAGACAAAACATTGAATTCAGACGTTTTGTATAGTTTTAATTATAAGGTGTATTAAATACCTATAGTGTGATTACTGAACAGGCATTTTAAACACTACTGACTGTCATTTTTCAATGACGATAGAGTGGTTTTGTTTTGAATTCCAGAAGGGAAGCCGATAGGAATCGGCTTATACGGTAGCTTCGGCCCTGCTGACTACCCATAACAACTATCAAAGATCTATATCTAACGTGCTTTCCGAGGAACGGTGGAGTCTCGGTATGTAATGGATGGTCATCCATCCACGGAGTGACCTTGGCAAGTGTAGGTTAACCTTCGATCGATCCATGCGGGGTAGTACCTACCTTAATCATCGATAAAAGAACCTACCTATCTAATTCCGGATATCGAAAGACGAGAATTTGAGTCAGACCGGAATCATTAGTATTGTAATAAAAAGAGCAGAACAAAAAAATATTCATCAGAAAAAATTATATTACGAAAAAAAAAAATATTACGTATATTTACTTTTTTTATTTTTTATTTTCAGTAAATACTACAGTAGGTATGTTGTTTTGGGGAATCCCTGGATACCATCCGTCTGGGGAGAACGGAGGGTTATGTCGGACTCCTACCGCCTAAAACCCCCCACGGTTCCTTCCGACACCATGAGTCGGGGGCCCGGCACATATACTTGTAAATTCGCAACAAGTTGAGATAAAGTGGCATAAATTAAGGCAATTTAACAGAAATACTGGTTTTTCACATGCTGCCACGATTCCTTTTATTATACCTCTGATAAAGTGTCGCAGTGTGCTTCCGGTTTTTTATGAACATGATAAATACAGCGAGGTTATTGCGTAACACACTCACAAAGAAAATGCCTTTCATTTTGACAATTCAATAATTATGTTCATTGTGTTATTTGCGTTGTCGAGCAGTTGCTTAAATTATCAATCATATCAAGCAATGAATTTCCTTCAAAATCTTTCGGATTGCGAATTTCCGAAAGAAAGATGGCACGCAATTGGTTTAAAAATATTATTTAAATCAAAATGCATTTGCTTTGTTATAGCAAATGGCTTGTTTATAATACATAATATTATAATATTATTTGAGTAGATAAAATTCATAAAATAATATCCTCTGATAGCTGACCGTTTACCGAGGGGCTTGTGGTTAAGTAATAACAGCCGCGCGGATCGATTGATCAGGTTCAGGTTAAACTACGCTTGCCACGGTGGATGGGTGACCATCTTTATATACCAAGACCCCTGCGTGTCTCGGTAAGCCGTTGGTCCTGGCTGTCATTCGCGGATCTTTGACAGTCGTTACGGGTCGTCAGACGCCCAAAAGTCTAATAACCATTCTTACCAAAGGGTATCATCGTAAGCAGAAACTAGGTTGTGGAGGTCAGATAAAATACTGGCAGTCGGTCCATGTAAAATACTGGCATTCAGCTGCATCCTGTTAGACTGGAAGCAGACGCCATCATTGTTAAGTCATAAGTCATTTATTCATTAACAATAAATTGTATCTGAAATTACATGCATCATAAAAGAAAATAAAATTACAGGCAAAAACACGTTAAATAATTATTACACAATGCTTAAATACAATATATTAAAAGGAATTTCTGTATATATCATCAACAGCATACAGACACTTATTCAACAGGAAACTTCTAAGTTGATTTTTAAAAGAGCTTGAGTAGATAGCTCTTTTTATGTCTAGAGGCAACTAAAAAGAGCTATCTACTCAATAGGCTATGGTTGGGAATAGGCTTGGCAGATTATGATGTAATTACCGTTACGTTCAGTCTTAGGCACTTGTTCACCATGGTCGGCCAGCTCTGGATAGCTGGCCCACGTTTACAGGCGGATATAATGATGGTACAGTACATCTTCCGTCACTTCTACGCAATAAAATTATGTTCGGCCTGATACGGGACTGATATTCGCAGTTAACGAAACTCCGTCACTAAGGTTATCGAGGTAATTCTAGCAGTTCTGCGCACTTATTTTTACAGCTAAGAAATTAACGCTTTTATGACTCTTTACGTAATAACATGAGTTGTAGGTTAATTGTGTCGTGTAGACTAATTAATTAAATAAGGCATATGTATACAGTATATTATTATCTAACAAAGGGCGTTCCCGTGCATCTATAAACGCAAAAAAAAAACATTAAAAAAAAAGTTTATTTTATTTTTTTATACTAATATATTCTGGAGCTCGTGCTTAAGTAATAACAGCCGCTTGGGTCGATCCATCAGGTTAAGTTACGCTTGCCGGAGTTGGTCCGTGGATGGGTGACCATTTTCACATATCGAGACTCCTCCGTGCCTCGGAAAGCACGTTAAGCCGTTGGTCCCGGCTGTCATTTGTGGATCTTTGACAGTCGTTACGAGTCGTCAGAAGCACGAAAGTCTGACAACCAGTCTAACCAAGGGGTATCGTATTACCCAGTTACTGGGTTGTGGAGGTCAGATAGACAGTCGCTCCATGTAAAATACTGGTATTCAGCTGCATCCGGTTAGATTGGAAGCCGACCCCAACATAGTTGGGAAAAGGCTAGGCAGATTTTATACTAATATATTCACAAAAAATATTAAATTGTTTAGGACAAGAAACATTATACACGCATCACGCACACTTGTCAGATTTGTATTTCTACGGTGAAAAACAAGTGTGCGTGTACAGTGTTTATTATAAGTATCAATTTAATAGTTTTTGTGAATATTTCACAACTTATATTAAAAAATATTGTTTTATATTTATTGATCATTTTTTTTTTTTGCATGAATGAACTCTATACTATTACAGGAACGCCTTACGTTAGATAACATACTGTATAATTACCTACATATCAAACGCTCGCGGTTATGCAAAATGCAGGCATATATGCACTTGTAGCGTAATGATATCCAAATTGATCCAGCTATTTAGTGCCCAAGAATTCTTGGACCACTCGGACGGTCTTTTATAGCCTAGGTCTTATCAACTTACCATCTGGTTGGACGCTGTGACACTATTCTCCCCTCGAAAGCTCTAGAAATCGAGCCTCTACGATTATTAACTTCTGCTTAGCCTTTTCCAAGTATGTTGGGGTTGTCTTCCAGACTAACCGGGTGCAGCTGAATAGCAATATTTTAAATCGAGCCTCCTACAATACTGGTAGTTCAGGAGCGTCAGTCAACGTGTAGTGTGTGTGTGGGCAGGATTTGATCGCGTAGCAACACTTTAAGGCTCTTACAAACTGGGGCGATATGTCGCGCGACGCGACGCCGCCGCCGCCCCTTTGTTCGCCGTGAAGTTTTCTCAGAAATTGTTTTGTTAAAATTCGCGTCGCGCGACAAATCGCCCCAGTATGTAAGAGCCTTTAGCCTTGACTAACAGGCTAGCAAGTTGTCTTTAGAATTCATACCAAATAAAATTCCCATTCATCACAGAGTTCTACCACAGTATAATAAAGTAACAGTATTACGTCTCGGCAGTGACCTTGAAATAAATTACCTACGGCCGTGCACTCGAGACTGTTGCGTATTGATATACACTGAGATTTCGAAGCGCGTTGTTTCGACCGTTTCATATTCGGACATAATACTGTTACTTATTTATACTGTGGCTCTACGGTAGAAGTAACTAGCACATTAAACGTCGTTACGACAATCATTGATACTTCCTGTATCGTACTATCATTGAGCTGGTTTCGACATCTTGGCTCATGGCTAAAATAGTTCCCTTTAAACTCATATGTATGAGTTGCCAGGGTTATATTTTCTGCTGACTTTTTACAGTATTATCTGACCAGTAGGTAAGGTAATTTAATGACGATTGCATCCGCCAACTTATAAAACTTATCTGCTTTTTTTTCATACCTACTATTTCGAACATAACTGGCGAAATACGGTGTATCTAACACAGGTTCACCTCTGCCTCACCACTCGGGGATTACAGGCGATACATATAGTTACTATTTAAAAAATTTGGTGCGTTCTGTTGCTTTTTACGGTTCTTTACCCGAAGGGGGCCAGACGGAACCCCTTTTACTAAGCCTTCGCTGTCCATCTGTCTGTCTGTCTGTCAGCGGGCTGTATCTCATGAACCGTAATAGGTAGACAGTTTTATACACAGACATGACAGTATTGCCGCAACAACAAAAAAAAAATGTTTTTTTACTACAGCAAAAAAACCCTTTGTGTGCAAGTCCAACTCGCATTTGGCCATTTTTTCTATTTTATCATCTCATCTATCCAGATTCATCACACAATCACACAATTTAAACTTTCACGTCAAATTAAATTTTAATCACGTCTCCACTTACTTTTTACAAGATACTGTTGAAATACTCTTAAAACCGATCAATAAAAATGTGAATGTGACGAAAACGGTTGTGTCATAAAAACTGCAAGAAATTGCATCAGTTAATTGCACATTGCAAACATTATCCGGCTAGGTACAAAAACTTTGTGTTTTGTACAAAGACTAGCCACTGCTTTTTGGGGGCTAGGATGGTAAATGATACTTCAATCATTTAGAAACAGCATAGGTACCTACTTAGTTATTGAGTTCAAAAAATTTAACACTGTTTTCAATTTACATCACATAACATTACAAAATTTCACGGCTGTAATCCCCTTAGGGTTAGGCAGAGATGTACATATAACACCTAAAACATATAGCCAAAAAAAAATTTTTTTACGATTTATTACCCATGGCTCTATCTTTTCTCTAAACATCTTTATGTAATTACAATGTTAATAAAAAGTGTTATAACACGGCGACTAAACGCAAGCAAACGAAGTACTTCTATAGATATTAATTAATTTATTTATTGTTATGGCATTTCAACGACTTAGGTAAAGATATAGAAGACATAGGTATATTATACACACAAAAATCAAATATACTTTTGGGATTGTAAATTCGTAAAATGAAATGAAATGAAATTGTTTATTCTGTAAATAGGATATTGGAATAACTTTTACACGTCATATTAAGAAGTTGTAAAAATAAGCTAGATGAGGTCGGCGTTTCCTATCTGACCACTCTGAGAAGAAAGGCCGAAACAAACTCAGAGGTCACCGTCTCCTTTAAAGTCCAGACATAATCTTGGGCAGGCCATATGAGGACCATGTAGATTAGAGTCTGAAATGGTCTTTTTAGGAAAGAACCACACAGATTTGAGTGGACCTGTCCAGTCAGTGCAAGCATTTGTCAGTAATAGTCGAGCTCAACTCAGAACTTAAGGAGCTCAACGACTCGACGAACAGTACCAAAGAAAGGACATTTGGGTAGGTCGCATAAAGTTCTCAAATTGCCAGACCGTGCCAGATTGCGTGATTTACCTATTGTACGTGCACAGCATATAGAGATATTAATATTTTACATTTACCTATAAATTAAAGTCGCTTTTCGTGTCTGTATGTATCGTGTTGTTCTTCTAAACTGCACAGCGGATTTAGAGAATTTATTCCGGAAGGTTATGTGTATGTACTACATTAATGTAAAGAAATACTTATCGATGTTTTTCCAAGTTGTTAAATCCGTGTGAAGCAGGGTCGGCTAGCTCTAGGTACGCACGGCTACACATCAAGCTATACATTTCCAGTATAAGCTGACCTGACCTCGCATTGTACGGAAATCCTATACAACACGAGATCAGCATAAACTGGAAATGTATAGCTTGATGTGTAGCCGTGTGTACCTAGGTACCTAGGTACTTCAATAAAAATTTAGTCCGAAGTTCAAAATGTAATGTCTTGCTTATTAATTATATGAGATCGTCCGATTAAGCGCCATCGTAGTACGTTTACGAAATAATTATGTTTATTGTTTACATTGGTTCTTTGACACTTTGTATAATTATATCTCGTTATTAATACTAAACTTATCTTTTCACGCGTCGTATTTTATACGCGTCACAATTTCGATAATAGTTATTCCAATATTAAAAATTTACAAGGACAATACGTGTGTGGTTCAAAAAAAAAAACTAAATATTCTTGTGCGTCAATTTTATTTTTCTAGCTTAGGTCGATGTTTTAATAGATTTACTTAATTTCAGAATAGACAAAACAAGTGGTTGCACGTTTTAAATCGGAGCTCCTATTCTATTCGACTGCTTATCTGACCACAATAACCCAGTTACTGGGTAACACGATACCACTTTTGGTGGACTGATTGTCAGACTTTCGGGCTTCTGACTACCCGTAACGAGTGTCAAAGATTTATTTATTTATTTATCATCATCATACATCTACCCTTACAGCTAACCAAATAGCTAGATCTACAAATGACAGCCGGGACCAGTGACTTAACGTGCTTTCCGAGGCACGGAGGGTTTCTACTTGAGAAGTAGAAACCCTCTGAGCCGTGGAGGTCGGATAAGCAGTCGCTCCATGTAAAATACCGATATTCAGCTGCATCCGGTTAGACTGGAAGCCGACCCCAAAATAGTTGGGAAAAGGCAGGCAGATGATGAGTGAGATCTTCAGTAGCAAGTAGGTACTTAGTAGTACTATGATTTTAAACAAAAGTAAAAGAACCGGAAATTTCAAAACCTCACGCAACTTATGTGGCTGTAAGTATTGATACGCAAACGGTATAAACTTCCATGGACGAAAACAAAGTAGGAAAAACAGTCTGAAAAGATTTTTTGCGCGATCACTTGTAGTTGAGGCCAAATCTGCTCATTCTAATTAATAAATGATATTTTATGACAATCGGTATGTCAGCTGCATCCGGTTAGACTGGAAGCCGACCCGAACAAATTTCGGAAAAGACTGGGCAGATTTATTAATTGTTTTAGGACCAATAGTAGTAGAATTAAAAAAGTTAATACAACACGTGAAAAGTTTTTAATTTTTAAAACTTCCTGCCTTACATTTTTTCAGGAAGGTAATGAATTAACATCAACATAAGTACTCAACCATAAGTAGGTACCTACCTAACAAACAGACAGACATACCTCGATATTTTTGGCATTTGTTTGTATCAAGCACCAATTGCATAATTTATATAGTATAGTATACAACATATTGTAAAACATTTTTTAAAAGAGATACGTTGTAGTTTCTAGCTCATTCTTCTCCATACGAAAACTACCTTTTGGAAGGGGCAACTAGAATCAGTTCGGACATTCAAAAGTGCCTTTTATGTGCCTATTTGAAAAATAGGCACTTATATATATATATAGGCAATTACATTATTTGACTTTGACTTTATAGCATAACGTTCCCAATGCTGGGACACAGGCCTCCTCTCGGTGAGAGGGAATAGCCCATAATCGACCACACGGGCCCAGTACGGGTTGTTAGGCACCAATTGGAGGGCGCCAAATTAAACTAAGTGCACAGTACTTGACAGCATTAAGTACTATAATCCCCAAAAAATCCACAAAATAGACGCTACGTCTTCACAATTTGTGACGGGTCACAAATTGTCACGACTTGTTGAACCGTGTAGAGTCAACTATGCATTTGTAGGGACTCGCACTTAACGGAGGAGAAACCCCACAAGACATTACCTTTGATATCGACTGACGACATTCAAACGATACGGAATAATACGGTATTATGTGCCGAATGAGCCGGTAAGACCGGTTTGACGTAACTACGGTAGATAGTTGTTGAAATTTTCCGATGGTTTCAGGAGTAAAGCTCATTTCAGATTACGCTATAATAAATATAGTTCATAACACACCAATATCGCTCGCCATACATTTCCAATAATATATTAGGTCCCCAGCTATGAAATCAGCGTTTTGTATGGGGAATTTTAAAGAAGTTGCATTTTTCATACTAACATTTTCTTAATTTATCTAACAACCACGAACACTAATGTTTTAAAACTTTTATGCACTAATGTTTAAAAACTAAGATATCGTATGCCACTTAGATTAACCGACAAAAATAAGTATAGGCTAAGTTAAAAAAAAAAATTGTGGCCATTTCGGCTAACAAAATGAGGACTCAATTTTAAGGCATTTTTTATGTTTAGAAAACTATAAGTAATAAGGTTTTTTTACTATTGGTAGTTGTCTATGATGGTCATTATTCGATATAATGCCAAGCAATTGATAAATATTTGAAATCAAAGAAGTAACGAGGTTCTCTTTTTGTGAGAAAAAAACGCCAATTTCATGGGTACCCAATATAGTATAGCAAAGTGTTAACGTGTTCTAAATAAATGTATGGCGAGCAATATTGTTGTGCTATGAACTATATGCTATTATATTATAGCGTAATCTGAAATGAGCTTGAAGCCGTTGAAAACAAAAAGGTGGATGAAATGTGATGGTATATAGTCTATGGAAAAAGAAGAGAAGGTCTTTGCGATTATCTAAAATCATATTGCGTAATTGTATTGATTTCAAGTTTGAAAAAACAATCTTTGCGTCTACGATGTATTGGAGATGTCAGGTAGGTCCTTCACTTTGATGTCAGTATGTTGAATTGTAAACTTTTCCTTTATTTCTCATTCCTATATGTTTTGTAAACAAGCTAACGGTTGTGTAACCTTCATTAGTTAAAAATGCGTAGCCGGAAATCATACCAAAATTAACATAGGTCCTATATCTTTAATTGGCCTTCTAAAAAAACATTGCGTGCGTGTAACTAAAGTACCTACCTAATATTTTAATATATTACGAAAGAAAAGACACTGATACGGCCTTCATCTTAGACTACAAACCAGAAAATGAATGGACTATGCCATGTTGTGTTTAGAGGTGTCTAATTACTCGCGAATTATTAACTTAGTATACATTTCCCCTTTCAATCCTCAAGTCGCTTTGACAAATAACAAACTTAATCACACTTGATAGAGACTGGAGCAAGGACCTGCGGTTCACGGCCTGCCGATATGCACTGGGTGAGATGACTCAATTCCTTATCATATTTTGACTACTCTTGAGTGCACACGCTATATGTAGTTCATATCGGAACTCGTTCAACAGACGTCCTGTCAAACGCTCTCCATTATTTCGGAATAGTTAGAAGTGTTTAGAATCTTTCAATTAGTACTCTAATTAAATTAATCAATCACGTCGTTGTATAAGTTAGTGATCCGTAACAGGTAGGTACCGGGAACAAGGCCGCGTCGCCGGCGGCAGGCTGGACGCCAGCCCACGGCAGTCGTCGCGGCGCGCTCCGAGCACCACCATGCGGGACGAGGAGCCCCCCCTGCCGCCTCCCTCTCCGGACCCCGCACGCCCCGCGCCCTCGCGCCTCCGTCGCACTCTACACACGCTGCGAACGCCGTTCCGGCCTGGTTCGCCCTTCCACATCGGCTTGATCAAGCGCACAGGCTCCTCCAAATCTGTTGCCTCAGACGGCGAGATCGCCCGCGACGAGCGCACGATGCGTAAGCGTAATAAGAAACAACGTGACGCGGCCAGCGAGGCGTCGCGCAGCACCGACAGCTCGCCCAGTGTCGACAAGAAGAAGAAGGAGGGGAGCTTCATGCGCCGTATGGGCAGCTTCGGCAAGAAGAAAGCTGGCGAGTCAACACAACCACCCCCTGAGCCGCAGCCCACAGAATCACAGCCGACGACCGCTGAATCAACCATAGAGCACCCCCTAACACCACCCCCCGAACCGGAACCATCTACTCCGGAACTGCCTACTCCTGAGACGCCCGCCGTGGAACCAGTAAGTCCCATCGCGGTAGAGCACCCTGTCGCGACACGCCCCTTCTCCAAGGCCGCCTGGAAGCGCAACAGCGAGCCGGAGATGGAGAAGCCTGTGGAGGACCCCAGCCCAGAGAGTGCACTGCGGAGGCGCATCGCATTCGTAGCGCAGGCGTCGGCATGCCTGTCGGAGGACCACGACGACGGAGAGAGGGGAGTCGCCGAGGTGGGGTCGCTGGAAGAGGCGGTGGCGCTCGCGCGCGTGCGGCTCGCCGTGCCCACGCCGCCCTCGCCGACACAGTCGCGCGACACCGACACGGAAGAGGAGGGGTACACGGACGCAATGCCGGCGTACGGAGACCTCATCGAGCCCGACGGCAGCGGAACCGACGCTCCGGTGAGTGTGCTGTGTTGCGAGTCGCGCGCGCTCAGTGGCCGAAGGGTCTCCGAGCGATGCGCGCGCGCCATGACCTTCGAGGAGGCGGGTGACGACTCCTACCTCACAGTGTGCGAGTGCTGCGGCTTCAGCGCCGAGACGGCCGTGTTTGTCCCAGTACGTTACATTTCACGCTAGTTTACAGCGGACGTCACGCGGCGCGATGCCCTTCGTGAGTACTATAGCTTGCTCGTGTGCGCTTCGCTTTACCAAATGTATCCTTCAAGCGGTGTTTTGTTTGAACAAGTGCTCGCATTTTCTTTGTGTTGCAATGATAGATACTCCGACTTAGTATAGTTAGACGTCGAAAACAAATAGTACCTAACCTATAGCTGTACAGCATTCACGGTCGTAGTCACTTTAAAATTAACTTCATACATTTTATTTATAGAAAAGCAACATTTTAACATTAATTTTCTATAAAAAGGTTACACAACTATTTGTAACCAACTAAAACCGATAACCACTTTAATATTAGACAAAAACGAGTTCTTGACGAGGCTACATAGCAGTTACCTTGATACCTAATGATGTGTTTTAAATTAAATCAAACATCTTGGTAAGTCGGTAGACTCTTCTAGTTATTTATGTAAATAAATTGTTTATTTATTTGTGCGACAGAAAACATAATAAAAATGCATACAGAATTTATTGAGAAAATCCATTAGGAAATGATTTTAATGTTGTTATTTATTTATAAAACAGTGAACAAAATAATTTTCACAATAATCGGTAAAAGATTGTGAAAATGATGTGTTTTTGCCGCTTTTTTTCTTTTGGGTACGATTTTGTTGATGGAAATTGATACGGTAGTTTTTGCAATAATTAATTAATACGTTTACTATTATGTTTCAGCTAGTGTTTGCCATAATATCGTATTACAGTTATCCCTGACCTATGTAATAATATCGTATTACTAATGATTAGTATTACTTAATCTATATTTAACACAGCGCATGTGTAACTTTATCAGTTAGCATTATTATAGCTTATTAAACCTTGATTAGGGTCTTTTTAAACCTCTTCCGTAAACGTAACTGGCAAAATATGGGTGTACTACTATACGTACTCCACTGCCTATCCACTTCGGGGTATAGGTATAGGCGTGGTGATAGGTGCATCTCTTCCGTCCATTTTCAAATGGAACAAATGGAACTTTGTAGAACGATTCAAATTTTGAATCGCTTGCGGCTAGGAAGTGTCAATTTTGACATTTGACCATCGAGTATAGTCCCGTCAAAACGTATTGTTGTTTTGGTTATTTGACCATAGAGTTGTCACATTGTTAGATAACCTCCCTTTTTGCTTCGCCGTAGTCGGGTAAAAATGGATGACAATGCGAGTAACTGGAAACACATACGAACGAAGCAAGCTAATAAATATAAAGCTTATAAAAAATACGAAGTTCTGACGTTGTTTGATACAATATTGCCTTCAGTTTCCCTTTCACTAAATCTATTTCATTCTTTTGTACCCACAAGATATTTCGATACCTTGACTCTTGACTAAATAATCGATTCCTAGTCAATGCCGTCGCTCTAACAACTCGTTTGGTCACATGTTTTATACATTTACCGCCTTACTAATAAACGTTGTATAGCGCCTGTATAGTTACACAACGCTTTGTCTTCTTCTTTCAAAAGTAATTTGACTTTTGAAAGAAGAAGACTTCTTTCAAAATCTTCTTCCAAAAGTAATTTGACTTTTGAAAAAGGTCTTCTTTCAAAAGTAATTTCACTTTTGAAAGAAGAAGACAAAGCGTTGTGTAACTATACAAGCGCTATACAACGTTGATTAATAAGGCGGTTAGGATATTTAAAGTTTCATAGGCTCTCGTAGTTTCTGAAGCGTGAATGCGGATAGCTATAAGAGTAGGGGACGACCGAAGAAACGATAAATGGATTTTGAGAAAGATGATAAGGCTCGGAAGGGATGGAAAACTGAGCTAAAATCTGATAGAGATGAATGAATGAAAAGGACGTAGTGTGCCCATAAGAGGAATGCGCTAAAGGCTAAAGTAGCCCGCGACATTCTAATTTTCTTACGTTTTTTGCAATTTGCAGGTCAGTGTCAGGTTGTATGTTGATTCACAACTGTAAGAAATATGGCTTTACAGAATTATAATCATAAGAATCAGCAATACAACTCCTCAAATTAGAATAACTCGCAAATGTCATGATTTTATGAAATAGTCATTCAATACACTTATATAAACTTAGAGAGTTTTATTGGTGATTCTAATGTTTATAATTATGTAAATCCATATATGTTACGGTCGTGAATCACATTTTAATCAACATACAACCTGATGCAGACCTGCAATTTGCAAATTGAATTTCGCGGGCTACCCCGGAGCTTTCGCCAAAATTGGTCTAGGCCAGGGTCAGGGGGATTAAGAAGAACCTCGTAGATAACACTACTACTACCGCCCGCTATTCTCTGAACTTCAGCACTTATAAATACCACTTCATACTTATACAAGATAGGCCAGCTATAGTATGCGGGAAAGTCCGAAAGGGATATGGGACCGTTGGCAACAGGCAACTGAATTTTTTTTTTTTTTTTTTTGTCTAGGGCATTTTAGATGAAAATCGTAACTATTTAACCGGACTTTCCTGTGGCTGCCTTAAGTTACTACACTCAGGGCCTCCAGCCAGGGGCATATGACTATTCTAAATTAAAACTAAGTGAACGCTCGCTAAGGGCACCTCCTGTGGGGTACGAACCTCGGCTTAGGGCGTCACTGACGGGAGGACAGCAAGATGGGACAGGCTGGATCAATATAGGATCATTATTATTATACGGGGAATTTAAAGCTACGTGCTCAGCTACGGCGCGGGCTGGCACATCATCGGACAAGAACAGGCAACTGAAGGAACACGGGTGGGTTTTAGTCAGTAAAAGTCTGACACGCCCTCCCACTCCGCCCAGAGCGGGAGAAGTCATTCGATGATTTGCAAACCGAAAAAATAAAAAGGCCAGCTTTAGTTTAAGTATACAATACTGCATTTAATGGAAAAGTTTGGAGAACTATTACAAGTACTAATAACACCTACTATTATTAGATCATTATGCATTTTTATTTATAAAACAAGTTCCTTAATCGGTTTTAGTTAATGTTTAAAGTTGTGGAACATTGTACAAACTCGTTTATGGAAATATTTCAATGATGAGATGGAACACGTAATGTGACCAAATAATCAATTTTATTTAATTTTTATTTTATTTATTTATTTTATTTATTTATTTAGATTTACCAACATTTGATTACACCAGTACAATATAATAAATACATAAAAGTTCTTAAAGTAAGTGTAACAAATACTTATAGGTAAATACAGCATTTTCAACTATACCTTACTGTTATATAATATAAGTGCTTAGTAAAACAGTTGTTATATATCGACACATTAACACAAAAAAAAAAAAAAAAAAAAAAAAAGGAGGCTTGCAAAAATAGAAAATAAAGAGAGACAATTTATTCGTTTTTTAGTTTCTATTGGACAGATATCTTAGCAACGTAGATCGGAACCGACCAAATGATGTCGCGTGAATGTCCACTAAATCGCTACAGTCGTTTATCAACCTACACAGTCTTGGTAATGGGGAATTTGCTCCTAGTACAGTCCTGCGAGGAGGTGGATACAGAGGGGTGATGCGATTGCGTGGGTATCTAGCAGGCACTCGGTATTTCACTTTGTTTAGAAGCACTGGGCAATCTACAATATTGTTCATTAATTTATACATGAATAAGCAATCAGTTAATTCTCTACGACTATTTAAGGATATCATTCGATATTGCGAAAGTTTGTTTTTGTACGATGCTTTTCTTATTGCCTTATTACTGCCTTTTAGTAGATGCCACATGAACCGCTTCTGTATTCGTTCCAATCGAAGTGAATGTGTAGCAAAATGAGGCCTCCACACAACACTGCAATAATCTAGGGTACTACGTACAAGGCTGTTAAACAATACTATTTTTGGACGACTACTGCGGAAAATTTTTCCATTTCGTATAACAAATCCCAACATTCTAGAGGCCTTCTTCACTATACTCTCTAAATGAGGCAGAAAAGTCATCTTTTTATCAAATATTACGCCCAAATCTTTTATTTGATCGACTTCTTGAATTTTCTCTTTTCCTATGTAATAATCTGAGATAACAGGATGAGCCTTTCGGGTGAATTTGATGTGAAAACATTTTTTATTATTCAGATGCATATCATTCCGATCACACCACTGGACCAATCTATCTATATCGCTTTGGATGTGAACAGAAGAAAGCGTACATGAACTTCTCAGAAAATTGGAAACAACAAGATAGGTCATTTATAAATGCATTAAATAGTACTGGGCCTACATGAGAGCCTTGAGGTACGCCGGATGTGATATTTCGAGAATCAGACTGAAAACCATTGACTGCAACAAAGAAACTACGTTCCTCGAGGTATGACTGTAACCACTTCAATAGCGTTTAATAATATAATAAAACCATTTAATAAATTAAAATCAATCAAATGGCAATTGAAGCACCCCTATTACATGAGAATTACAGGGTTTAGATACTATAGGTACACCTTTGCTTATTCCTTCGGGGAAACAAGGCTATGATAACCATACTATCCATCTATACTTCCATACTGATATTATAAATTCGAAAGTAGGTAACTCTGTCTGTCTGTCTGTATGTTACCTTTTCACTCCTAAACCACTGAATGGGTTTTGGCAAGGAGATAGATGGCATCTTGGGGTAGGACATAGGGTACTTTTTATCGACATACAGAGTAATTCGTCAACTCGTCCTAAATACCTACGGCTCGTTTAGGACGTTCTTTTGATTTTCTGCAAGTCGTCTTAGATGATCCGTAGGCATGTAGGACGAGTTGACGAATTACCGGACATACAACGCGGGCGAAGCCGCGGACGGAAGCTTGTGTTGAATATACGGACAATTTATTAAGGTAGTCAAACCGGTGTAGGCCCCGCTCGCCCCTTGGATCTTGCCCCTTAGATTAAAATGTCCCACTCGCCCCGTTTTTTATTATTTTTGTGTACCGATTCGCCCCTTACGAAGGGGCGAGTGGAAAATTGACATTTAATTAATTATTTTGATGTACCGACTCGCCCCTTGCGGCATTTCCTTTGAAATTTAACCAAAAAAGGTACAGTCAGACAGAAAAATGCACACGTTATGAATAACGCTATATTTGATTACTTTAATAACTCTATCTGTAATCTCACCAACTCGTGACACTTGTGATAGTTTTTGCTACCTGGCTTACCTATTATAACAAAAGGAACCTTTTTCATGGGTCCAATAAACAAAAGGTTTGTTAAAATATGTTACCCGTTGAGAGAGTCGTATATATAATGCTTTCTTTTTCTATGTTCGTATTATAATGTGGAAGGGATCCGTTTTGCGTTATTTGCTAATTAGTTTAGTACTTATCTCCAAGTATAACTAAACCTGAATTTATGCAAGCCTAGTACTTTTTTGGTAGTTATAAAATATTTGTGTGCCTTTCATCCAAATCTTATTAGTGGGATAATACTAATGATTGTAATACCATCTTGAATTCATGCAAGCCTAGTACATTTTGTTGGGTTTTGACTGAAGTTTAAAGAATACTTGATGATTGTAATATTATCTTGAATTCATGCTAGCCTAGTACTTTTTGTTAGTTATAAACTATTTATGTCCCTTTCATCCAAATCTTAATATTGGGATAATACTAATGATTGTAATACTATCTTGAATTCATGCAAGCCTAGTACTTTTTGTTAGGTTTTGATTGAAGTTTAAAGAAAACAATATTTATTTTAATATTTAAAAACTTAAGAGTGCTGACTGTACTTTTAACCTACTAGCAATCGGGGGCGACCGGGGCCATCTAATATTCTAAGGGGCGAGTGGGTACACTTAGGTAATCAGGGGCAAGATCCAAGGGGCGAGCGGGGCCTACACCGTCCAACCTCCAGCTCTGTCTAACTAACCCTTCGGTAAATACAGGTGAGATGTTATGTTATGTTACCTCCAACACATCATAATAATTACGGGGCAACCTTTGATCTTTGATCATTAACGAAATTAACATAACCTATTAATAATAAAGTATTACCAGTAAATAATAATTATAAATATTTAACAGCCATAAATCTACTCACCTGAGATTAGCTTAAAATTTTAACAAAATGACTGTGGATATTGATGTGTTATATTATGAGTTGACATTTTAGTTTTTTCATGATCTGCATTAATTTGATAGTTTGTAGTTTACACTTGATAGTGACAGGCGCTTTACTTTGTGTAAATTATTTCACTACTACTACTGCTACTGCTCTCAAAACGGTGAAGGAAAACGGCGGCGGCATGTCCTAGAACCAAATATTCGTAGACAATCAGACATGTGACATCTACCAACCCGCACTGCAGGCGTAGCATGAGCACCGTTTTGTCCACGGAAGAGTAGACAAAAATCACGTTTCCTGTGGACAGTACGACGGCAGCAAAGTAGCAAAGAGTCAACTGCACTTTTTACGAAATTCACTCTTTTACATAATTCGACTCAGAATTCTTTGTTTTTTCATAGGATTTATCGGTTGTCAGTGTGATTTTGACAGTAAGGATAGAAAACTTTCTTCCGAAATAGTCTACCTACAAAAAGACCTAGACAAAGATCGTTAGAAATGAAAGACAAAATGACAGATTGTAGAAAGATTTCGACGGTGGATGTCAAAAATGAAGAAACGAACTGTCACTTTGTATAGAAAAAGCTATGTCTATTCTTCGTAGAGATAGAAAGCGCCATGCTACGGCTGCAGGGCCCATGTCACTGTGTCCCAGCTGTGGGAATATTATAGGCTGATTATGCTATGTATACACTTGACTAAACTAGAATTGACAGACAAAACAATCGACTTTTCATTAAGTAGTTATTATATAAATGTTATTTCGACTTAACTTTATAGATATATAACTAGTTAATGCCCGCGGCTTCGCTCGCGCGGATGTCGGTTGTTATATACGCAAACCTTCCTCGAAAACCACTTTATCCATTGGTGAAAACAGCATGAAAATCGGTGCAGTAGTTTTTGAGTTTATCGCGAACAGACAGACAGACAGACGCGGCGGAGGACTTTGTTTTTTAATATGTAGTGATTTTAGTAGATGCATTTTGTAGCCAATTGTATCTACTTGCCAGTATAATGTAACAAGATAACGTGAATCGATCTAACTTGTTATAATAAGAAGTTATTATGAGACAAGATACCTAATAATTAACATCTTCCATTTATGTGTTAAGAATTTATTTGTTATTGCTCCATTTTTAATTTTTAATTATTTTTACCTATTGTAATTGTATTCTCGGTGCATCGTCTTCACATGTAATTGATGTATACCAAATATTGTAAAACATTTTTTTAAAGAGTAACGGTTGAGTTTCTTGCCCATTCTTCTCCATACGAAAACTACCTTTTGCAGGCGTAGCATGAGCACCGTTTTGTCGACGGAAGAGTAGACAAAAATGACGTTTCCTATAGACAGTAGACAGAACGAGACGGCAGGAAAATAGAAAGAGTCAACTGCACTTTTTACGAAATTCACTCTTTTACATAATTCGACTCGGAATTCTTTGTTTTATCATAGGATTTATTGGTTGTCAATTTGATTTTGACAGTAAGGATAGAAAACTTTCTTCCGAAATAGTCTACATATAAAAAGACCTAGACAAAGATCGTTAGAAATGATAGACAAAATGACAGATTGTAGAAAGATTTCGACGGTGGATGTCAAAAATGAAGAAACGAACTGTCACTTTGTATAGAAAAAGCTATGTCTATTCTTCGTAGAGATAGAAAGCGCCATGCTACACCTGCTGGAAGGGGCAACTAGAATCAGTTCTATTTCTATGTATTTGACGTTCAACAGTGCCTTTAATGTGCCTACTAGAAATAAATTATTTGACTTTGACTTTGAAGATTTAGGAAATACTTCGGGAATTAATTGTGAAGCTCCGTTGTTTCTAAAGTCTAATAAAATCCTTGTTTCCAATATTGATGCTATTTCCACTTAAACGAAAATAAAGTTAATGATAGAATAAATAAAGTTGATTTTAGACTGACTAGTACCGTTGAAAAAGTCATAAAAAATTATGAAGTTGTAGCGCAAACCAAACGTTATGTGTAGGCAGTACAGTTATTTTTCCTAAAGCTCGTGTTTATTTACATGTTTGGTAAATAAATTGCGAATGCAGAATACATAGGTAGGTATAGTCGATCTCGTAATTGCGTGTCACTGATGAAAACAAGTCCACAGGGAATAATTTACTGAAATCGGAACTTCACCCAGGTTGAAACTATCTAACCGTCACATTTTCTAAACGTATTTTCTAACATAGGCTTAACGTACTTTCCGAGCCATGGAGGGGACTTGGTATGTAAAGATGGTCACCCATCTACGGACCAACCGCGGGAAGCGTAGCTTAACCTGATCGATCGACCCGTTTGGCTGTTATTAGGTACTTAGCCATGAGACCTTCAAGCCCATCAATGGTTCCATTTATAATGTTTTAAATAAGCTTCGACAGCGTTATCGTTGGCCTCGCAAAGGTCTTCCATAGTGCCAGGTGTTAGAGGTGAGGCATCATTTGCGATGTGGTTCCACTGTCGCACCATAGACAAAATAAACCTTGTTTGTCGTTTTATGGTCATCAAAAATAATAAAATTATGAGTTCAACTAGGTACTAATACTTATTTAAATAAATGAATATGAGCTCAGAGCTGTGACCCTCATCTAATTTCGGCGAAGTTTATCTTTAGTAGCAGATAAGCAGACCCATATGAAGGCATTCTTCATCTCTGATGTTGATAACTAACACCGTTTCTTTTTAAAGTAAAAATGCTTCTTCAGTAATAAAAAGTCATTAACATTAGATATATTTTATTTATTACCTTAGTATTTTAGGAATGTATGTAAATAATATTTCAGTCATTCCTAAGTTTATCTATGATTATTACCACAAGACAGTAGAAACTTGTATTATTTACATAACTAACTTACCTATATTATGCAAAGGATGATGTAATTTTAATATCAGTCAGAAAATCAGATACTCTAAAAACTACTTTTGATAAAAAGTCATCAGTAATCAATACTATCTTACTCCTAAATGTGAACTGATAAGGATCCTAAATACCTACCACATACTCTTCTGTATCTCACGATTCGTCGTGATTTGCGTGAGACGTTTTGACACTAAAAATCTTTTGAATTAATTTTAGCTTTGAATTAAATATATAATAACTTTGTTGACAACTTCATCATTTGCCTAGCCTTTTCCCAACAATCGAGGAGACATTTCATATCTGACTACCCCTGAGAAGAAATGACGAAACAAATTCAAGGGTCATTCTCTTTAAAAAAACCAGACATAATCTTGGTCAGATTTTGTGAGGACCATTTAGATTAGCGTTTGAAATGGTCCTTTGAGGAACTAAGTGGACCTGAGGCCCTAGACAAGTGACAATCGCTTCGAAAGCGTTAGTGGACCAGAAGCCCTAGACAAAGTTACATTCTATCAGCGATAACGATGATGGAAAGGTAAAAATGTATAGTCCTGACTGTCCCAGAATTGGCATAAGCTTTTCGATAGCTTACTATCGAAAAGCTTATGCCAATTCTGTTGAACGTCGTTGTACATATACGAAACGCTTTCGTAGCGATTGTCACTTGTCAAGGCCCTCTGAGGCCCTAGACAGGTGACAATCGCTTCGAAAGCGTTTCGTATTTCTACAACGACTTTCAGGATTATTCGCAAAGTACTGAAAAAAGAGTCCCCAAATTACTCCATGAAAAATATATTATTTTTAATTAGGTTTCATTCTACTCCATGATAAACAGGATTGACATATGCTTGTCGATAGCTTATGTCAGTTCTTTAAATTTTTGTATTTTCCATCATCGTTATAGCTGATAGAATGTCACTTTCAGTCGTCAGTGCAATCAACAACTCAGAAACTCAGAAACGACTCGACGAATAATACAAAAGGAAAATATTTACGCTAGGGATTTAAAATGCTCTAGGCATACAACTTACATTATAATGCATGGAGGAAAAATTAACAAACACATTAAAAAAAAAAGCCACGAAGAAAAAAGAAGTGGGTCTATGTTGCCACTACGGAAAAGGAAGTGGGTCATAGAGAAACCTTATGAATGAGGTGAAAATATAAATTAATGGGTTGGAAAATTTGATAGTTCAATTAGTGGGTTTATATGGCTTCATGAAATTGATACGCGTTTACTGACAGATGGTGTGAATGATAAGTGTAGGGCTTAACTCACTTGAAAAAAAAACCGGCCAAGTGCGAGTCGGACTCGCGCACGAACGGTTCCGTACCATTATCTATAAAAACGGCAACAAAATCACTTTTGTTATATGGGAGCTCCCTTAAATATTTATTTTATTCTGTTTTTTACCCGAACTGCCAAGGAAGGGTTATTAGTATTTGTTGTTATAGCGGCAACAGAAATACATCATCTGTCAAATTTCAACTGTCTAACTATCACGGTTCATGAGATACAGCCTGGTGATAGACAGACAGACACACAGCGGAGCCTTAGTAATAGGGTCCCGTTTTACCCTTTGGGTACGGAACCCTAAAAAACGTACCTGCATGATACCTACAGTACAGCACCCTAATTGCATAATACACGATCAATCAGAATTGGAATCGGTTCGAAACAAATGACATAAGTTCATATGGCATTGACATAAGGTCTAATCCATTGCTTCATAAGTTCGTAAATTACGTTGTTGTGGAGATGTTTTTCCGAACGTATTAAGCAATGGATTGGTCATTTGCTGCAAAGCGATTCCAATTCTGACCGATCGTGTATAGGTACTGAGGGCTGGTTCGGTTCGGAGTGGCTAAAAAAAAAAAAAAATATATAAAAATAAAATTTTCACGTTACCTATTTAATAATAATTTATTCATCTATTTCGCTTTGCTTAAAGTCATATTATATTCTAAGTACTGTTTATATAAAATAAACAGTACCTGTTTATTAAATGTACAAATGGTGGAACCTGACTTGATTTCCGTACGTCCTTTTCGGGTGACCACTGAAAATCAGCGCTGTGCTGTGGGTCCCCATAGCGCAGCATCATGCTGAGTGGAAGCCTTCTTGTCACAGTCATGACGTGCAGCTGCCGATTATTTATCTGTACTCGTGATCTCATGTTTTTTTTTTTAATTTTTAATGGTATTTAGATATATTGTGGCAAATATTGCTGATTACTGTTATCTTTTTGTATGCACGTGTTTCTGTGACAATTAAACCTATTTGTCTTTCTTTCTTTCCTCTTTCTAAAAGGAGTTTTTGTCCAAAATAACTGTAGAACAATTTTTCGGAGCCTCGTCCAGAAGTCTTATCCTAAATTTTGTAAATAATAAATAAATAATAATTTTTATTGACATAAAACAGGTATTACTTATACTTATTGAAAGCCCTGGCTCCTGAGCTAGGTAGCAACCTGTGTGACAGGAACAAGTGTCTTCACCCAATAGTATTTTAGCGTAGGTACAATGTACAATAAAAATAAACAAAAAAAAAATGTAAAGTAATAAACACTAAATATAAAAATTAAAAAAAAGAATGATGCCTGCATGCTCAAGTAAAAAACCCTAACTAATATTATAAATCCGAAAGTGAGTTTGTTGCCTTCACGCTAAAACGGCTGAACGGATGGCACAGGGGAAGACCATGACCTAAATAGGACATAATATGATACTTTTTATCCCGATATTCCCACGGGATCGAGAATTACGCGAGTGAAACCTGCGCCCCGCGGTTTCACCCGCGTAGTGCGTTTGCGAATATCAAATAAATTTCTTTCTTTATAAATTCACCCTGTAGGATAAATACGTCCTATGTAATACATATAATTATCATTATGTATTTTTGAACATAAGTTGTAAATAGTTGTAATTTTAAAACCTGATTATCGCTTTAACCTGCTTTTAAATTTAATTATAAGTAGTATTATAAATTACCTAATTTGTACGCTATTAGTTAAAAAGAACAATCATTAAGATTTCCTAATGGAGTTCGGTGATTCAATTTTTACGGATTACGGAATTGGATCATTAAAATTAATAGCGGTTTTAGACGATTAGTAGACGACAAAGTAACAAAAGATTTCAACAAATGCATTAACATTGCATAATAGGGCTATTATCTTGTTACAGAAAATTAATACGTTATTTCATATTTAATTGAAATAGTTTTGAAAAAAGAATAACCCAGATATGGATTGAAAGTTACTCTACCTGTCAAAACATCCCAACATGAAAGTAGCTCTACTTCGTTGCTCTATTTTCACTATGCTCAAAACTTTTAACCCTTTTAATAAACCTCAAATACCTCCAACTGTCAGGCGTTGCCATATTGATATGCCATTCCCTGTGGCATGCCAGTGCCAGTCGGTCGGAGGTCGTCGCTGATGCGTGTACGTAACCTGATACCTGGGCTAGACTTACCGCGGCCGCGTCGCGGTTCCAACGGTTGTGCAATGTGCATTCGCTGACAATATGACTGCGCCAGTATCGGGTTTGTTGTCTATGAATCGAAAATAATTTATTGGGGATTGTTTAGAAATATATCACACACAATAGTCACACCTCACACCCATCAAATATATAATCTTTCTATGGGCACACCCATTTTATAGAACTTAAAAATAACTAGTGTACTATATATATATAGGCACACTTCTAGCTAAACTTTCGGGGATAAACCTCCAACGGTCACTAATAAGACACAATATAATTTTAAATGTTATCGACCTTTTAAGGGCCAAGCAACAGTTCAGGCGTGATGTTATGTTATTATGTCTAGAAATCTTGACTAAGTGCGAAAGTATGGAATGTTGCAATAAAAAAAGCTTTTGAGTACATCAAGTAAATCACATACAATTTTGTATGAAATCACAGGCACATGTTGGAATTGCCTTCTCTATCTCGCTGAACCGTAAAAAAATCATAAAATATTTAGTCAATACTCACCTACCAACCCAGTAGGTAATACCTATCGATACATATTAACTGTAAGTACTTACCTATAAAGAAACTGCTCCATTGAAAGCGAAGTAGCTAGATCCGTGAAAGGTGTCTGTAAAAAAATTATGTCTGCAAAAAAAGATCTGATATCAATATGGCCAATACAGGCAATAAAAACAATTCTATCGAATATTATTTTCAGTCCACAAGGTAGCAAAGAGAATGGCGTTTATAAAAAAGTACCTATCATTCATTATTGAAAACCCGATAATTTTATCTACAGCCACGGACTTTAATTGTTGAGCCACCTTGAAACTTTTCAGTTTTACAGTTTCTTACATTCCCGAGATTTACACGAACACGATTAAACACGAACTCAAACCGCACGATCGTAAACTAGATGACAAATAAATTACTTATTTGTCATCTAGTTTTATCCATAGAGGTTGACTAATAAGTTCTCAATGATAAAAATAAATAAAATGTTTCATTAAGTTTATCCAATCTATTTGATACTGACCTCCTTTGAATCAGAGCTCATTAACTCGATTATTTTGAAAACTTAAATGAAGACAGTGACAGTTGAAATGTCGATGTCAGAGACGTTAATTTCGAAGTTGTCGAAATGACAATTAATATTTCTCCGTACGCTAACGTTACTATCGCTACGCTTAAACAATACTAATGCTACTGATGCTAGTTACTGTACGGATACTGTTGCTAGATCTGCAATTGGTTGGCTTTGGGTAGTCACTCTGCTGTCAAGTTTGTAGTTCTGGCTCTCAGATTAGCCAACCGCTAAAGATATGAAATATAATTTTCTTCTTCTAATACGAAGACATTATGACTTTCCGTGTCGGGAACCGAAGAAACCCGACTTGCATTACACGGCTAAAATACGAACAGTGCCAGGTGGCTCATCAATTAAAGTCCGTGACTGTACCTACGTCTCAGGAAAACAGCGGTCCCTGTCGACTTCAAGCTAGGCTAGGCTATCTTCCAATTCCAATCTGCATCTAGACTGCGAGCAAGATAAGTCTTTTTATTTTAAATATTACACAGACTTATCTTTCGCGCACTCTACATATTTTAATAAAATTTAAAATATAATCTGATGTTATGCAATTATTTCTCAAAAGGTGAGACGGATAATAAACAACTACAAAATACCCATAAATAAATAATATTACAAATGCTTATTTTTATTTAAGTTCCAGTTGTCAGTTGTCAAGGGAAAAAAACCGGAAAGTAAAAAAGTGTCGTTATTTATCCAATCGACACAAATATTGGATCGGTTACTGGCCAAGGAGTGCAAATGACAAATACTTGTCGTTATCAGGTGGCCGATAAGCGCTATCTTTCCACTCCAAGCGACTTCATAAATAGCTGGTCATCGGACCGACTCGATAGTTTGTATTCGAAGGTTGAACGATTAGGTCCGTGATCCGACTAAAATAAATAAAAATTGTCTATTAGCGCTCCAAATTCAAATTAAAGCCGCGCCCAATTTTGTGCATTCCTTTGAATATTTTTAAATATTTATAGAGCATTGAATATTATAAAGTATTATTTTATTAAATTGAGGATGAGTGAAGATAGTTAAAGTATAATACATAGTGAGATGTGGTATAAACATAACGAAATCGAGAATATTCTGTATCGTGCATGTGATTTACTTTTCCGGACTTACTTTTGTGTTTCTTGACGACTTGCGTATTCATCGAGGATTTCTGATTGAAGATGTCTCCCAAACAGAAAGCCAGCAGTAGCGTGAGTGTTTAATATTATATTTAATACTAGCTGTGCCTGCGACTTCGCTCAAGTGACTATTCTATTGGTATTTTAAGTTAATGGGAACATAAAGTTTAGTTTATTCGTAATAACTTCTACAACATCGGATGATTTTGTTCATTTAAACTAATACTTGTATTTAATATTCAAAAAATATATACATATATTGTATTCAACTTAAATAAATGTTGTATTCAACTTAAATAAAAATTGAACTATCGTTGGGTAATTCTCATCATCTCAGTAAATGTTAAATTCAAAGCATACCATGAAATGAACCAAGATTAATTTTAACTCATCCCTGTGGAACTTTATCAATAGTTTACACTAGCACTATGATTAATTCATTACGTTGTGTTTCAATCGATAATAATTATAAAAGGAATGTGGAATACAAGGTGTTCCTTTTGGCATCTCTTATCCCTAGGTTATTAAATGAGACCATGTTAAAGAATCAACTGGCATATGAATTATTTTTAATATATATTTTATATTTTTCGTTTTTCATACAAAAATAATTCGACAAAGTGACGATTTTTCAAGTAAAACACCCTTAAGTGAAATATATTTGAAAAAAAACATTCGTTTTCAATGTAACAATGATGCAATTATATTTTAATTTTTACTTACATAACTTTTACTTTGACCTGACGAAATGTGGTTGTACTATAGATACCTACACCTTTGCCTGGCCCATCGGGAATTACAGGCGCGATAATTTTATGTCATCTAGAATAAATATTTGTATTTCCATGCAATATTTCTTCAGGACATGACAATTATAAATATCGATAACGGCAATTTCAATTGTCCAGAAGCATCTCTCGTACGCATCAGTGGATATTTCCAGTCTTGTTATAAAACATTTATACATGCGTCATAAGTACGATATTTTAGTACTATTTTTTATTATCATTATAATTGTCGTTATCTTTGGTGGTAAATTGTACAAATTTCAACAATGACCTCATGCGAAGTCTTGTAACCATAATAAAATAGTAATAATTAGGTCATATTTAAAAATATAGGCGATTATAATTAGTTAAAATTGCATCAAACTATCCGCGGAAGAAGGAGCGGGCAGAAACTAGTCGTTTTTATAAGTTGCTCACTATAGCAAAGTACGAAATAATCTTGTTACCGGATTAGTACGATTAAGTTAAGCTGAAGTGTTACCGCACCTATAAAGCCCTAAACATTCAGACATTGTAAATTAACAACACAAGAAAAACCTAGTTACCTACTTGTTTTTTCTTGTGTTTTTAATTTACTCTCTTAAAATCATATACGCAAGGTTTTGAAAAATCCATATAGGTCATATGTATACATGGTATAAACATCGACGCGCAAATAGTTACCAGTAATTCAAAATCTGCTGTTTCGTACAGAAGTGCCTTTTTTACCTACCTACTAGTTACCTACACGGTGAAAATATTTTATTTTTAATAAAAAAATCTACCCCTGCGTAGAGAATCATGTGCTGAATTAATGGTGACAGTTTATGCGTCAATGTCGGGATTAACTCGTGACTTCATCTGCATAACCTGTGTATTTCATCATAAATAATATATTTAGGATAAAAGGTAACCTGTGCTGTGCTTTTCCAAGTCCCTGGCTTCCTTTTTATCAAGTTTCATAACTATCGGTTGAGTGGTTTAGTCGTGATGAGGTAACAAACAAACAGACAGACAGTACTTTCGCATTTATACTATCAGTGTGATTGTACAAGTACATTTTACAATTATTATAAAAATGGGCCTCGAAGATAGAGTCAATGAATCATGACTTATTTTTCTCACATTATCGATACTGTTAACAAAACAATGCGTGGAATTGTTTACTCTCTTATTACCGGTAAATGTAGGTAACTCCGTTGTTATCTTACTACAGAAGATAGCGTTCCTGAGGCCTAGATTTTACGCAATAGTAGGAGAAACACTTGAACACAATAACAACAGCTGGGGTATAATATGTATGTTACTCAATTCAGCTCTTCAACTGCTTTGTAAAACAAATAAGTAGCTGTGCTATTCTGCCATAATACGTCCTGGAACTCAGTTCTGAATTTAGTCTAGATTTCCAGAACTAAATACTAAGCGTTAATAGAGAACAAATCCCTTTCGTTGTTATAATTCCCTATAAAAGTACCTGTGTGAAGCCTGCTTTGGGCATGCCGGCTTGTGCGGAACGCGTAGTTCGAGATACAGAGACGAAACTTAGCGTACCTATATTTTCGCTTCGACCTCTAGTCGAATTTGACAAGTCTTCGATTTTGACAGATCTTAAATTTTGACATATCTTTGATTTTGATAGATCTTCCATTTTGACGAATCGAAGCGTAAGTTTACGCTAAGTTTTGCCTCCTTACCAGTAGTAACATTATGCCTGTTCTCATCAACACAAATCGACACCATAAAGCAATGCCTAAACAAATGCGCACTGTTCGATGTTCAATTTGTTAGTAACCTGGCAGTCTACAGCATTCGTGCGTGAATATATAACCATTTTTTTTTCCTATACTTAGACAAACAGTAGTATTAGAATTGAACAAGAATAACACGATGTGTTACGACGTACAATCTTTAAAACATATTAGAACATAATGCCATGCCATTTGATGACTTAATAAATCCGACTCAACCAATGCATATCAGTTTTCAAGCTTGTCACACTAGTTCTGTATTCGATTTATTTTATTTGTCGCTTTATTTACCTGCTTTGTATTTTTATCATCTTATACTTCAAGAAGATTTCTCTTCTTGTTTTGATAGATCAGTGAATTTATATCAATAGTTGAGTCTCGAGGTTTCTCCCTTATCAGTAGGACATGACTACAGGGGTACACTGATAGCACCGTGTTGCAAGTCTATGACGTCATGTAAACAAACGTATTCATATATTTATTCAAGTAAACAGCCGTCTTCTGATATAATTCTAGGAATTGTATGCGTTTTGTCTGGTAAATCATTTTCATGTAGGAAAGTGCATACCTACCTACTTGTACTTACAGGTGAAAATGGATTCTTATAAAAACAAAAACAATTACGAAATGTGTAGAATTTGAAAATAAATAAAGACTTTAAAAACATCGTTACTCTTGGCTCTTGGTACAATCGTACCGAGTTCTTGTATTACTAATATTTACATAGACGTTACTGAAATAAAATTACCTACGTAGGTAGTAGTAGCATGATGTTATGGCTGCTATATCTAACCTTGGCTAATTGATAGCCAATTGAACTGATGAGTGCTTCATAATTGCAACTATGACTTGCATGCACGCTACAAGCATACTGCCTTTAGAACTACGCTGTAAATAATGAGCCATATGGTATATCTTAATTAGGTACATTTTTGAATTTAAATATTGTTTTATCACCACTTGAAGGATCAAAGCATGGAGCACGCGTGGGTTATAAACCACGATTGTAAAGAGTGTTGAATAAATTGCACCCGCACTATCGCTTCATGGGCCTTTATTTTGTAAATAGGATTTTTCATTAGAAAATTCTCATTACCTAGCAGCTTGAATGGCCCAAAGACATGGAACGGAACGTTCACTATAACTTGTCCCTTGCCGTCACATTGGCACTATTGCTTGTCAAGCTTAGTTTCAATACAAATAGAGTTCAAAATGGCGACTGACAGAACAGTGCTACCAATTGCGTCACAGGACAAGTTATAATGAACTTACTGTACTAACAACATATCTAACTGGCACAATTACTATACCCCTATTCCTCTTCGGGGGAAACAGAATATGTGCTGAAACCTGCCATGTTATTAACGCCTCGCTAAGTGCCAATTTCATCAATCAGAAGGAAAATTCTCGTTTTTTTTTTCTTGGCATTTGAGCCGGTGTCGACTATTCTGCCAGTGTCACGTAAAGACCGCAGCGCAATGTGACCGTCGAACTTTGTAAAAAACGTTCACATTTAGGTCTCAATCTGTCAAACCTGTTAAAAATGTTGGTAAATTGATTGTATTTCTGACAGATTGCGAATGAGATCCGAACGTTCTTAAAAAATACGGGAATTGCCTTCAGTGTCACACATATTCAACAACAATAACACTGCCAGCTCTTGAACGGTTAGATGTGTTGATCGTGTTCAGTTTCTTTGGTGAAATTCGACGTTATCCGTCACCAGCACTTACTAATCCAACCTAAACCTAACGTTCTTCTTCTCTCTTCCAGTCACACGCTTCCCCCAGCGCTGAGCGTAGGGAACATCTGTACAAGATCCTGGTCATCGGAGAGCTGGGCACGGGGAAGACGTCCATCATCAAACGATATGTGCACCAGTTCTTCAGCCAACACTACAGAGCCACCATCGGCGTGGACTTCGCGCTCAAAGTATTAAACTGGGACGCGAATACCATCATACGCCTGCAGCTATGGGATATTGCGGGTGAGTTTTTTTTTAACGTGGATTTGCGTTGGTCTCGTCCCCAGATTTATTCAGATGGAGCCTCAGACCAACAAAAAAAGGAAGACGTAGCACTACGAACATCAAAAAAGCCACCTTTTATCTATGTGTGTGTAAAAAGGGTTGTAATTTGTTAAAGTTTTTCCCTATAATTTGGGGAATAATATTGTATGGGTAGGATAATATTGTACGAGTAAGATATTGTTGAGTATGGTATTATAACTCAATTGTTAAGAAGGACTTCCATTCCGAAATAAAAACAAAACATTTTTACATCGCTATGTCGTATAGCTAATATCCATTTACTTTTAGATTCAGTATTACTTGGAAATCTAAAATATAAATGCATATTAAAAGAAAACAGGAATATAATTACTCGAAATAAGAAATCATAATTTAAATTGGTTTAATCGAATGGGATAATTTGAAATCACATTATGGCAACCCTCACACGTTATGTCACTGCTTTCATTCATTCATTCGTTGAGGTTTTTTGTTCCAAGTAACCTAAAATTCATAGTAAATTAAATTAAAAGACGATGTTATTTCAAGTACTTACAAGTGAAAAGTGATTCCGTAAGACTTTATATGTGATTTGCTATTGTTTTTACTACACAGGAAGGCATAATTATATATTTTTTTATTGATGTTAACTGGATGACGACTCGTGATGTACTAGGAGCGATGAGCATGGTTTTGTGGTTTCACTTTTGATGTACGGCGTGCTCCGTCTTCCTTTTTTTTGTTGGTCTGAGGATGGAGCATACAGAATTCTGTAGTAATTTTTACTAGGTTCATTGTGAGAATACCTTTTGTTTGATTGGATAATAAAAGTCTCAAAGTCAGCCATTAGAACAACTACAAATGTTCACATTCTGCATAGATAAGTACATTCTGCAAGAGTAAGAAAGATTTTGTATTTCTTAAGAAAATATTCTCGTGTAAGTACTACGTGTATCGATCCCCTTAGCCACAATAAGACACTTACTAAGTACCACAAAGTACCTATAATTCAAATGTTCAGGAACCATTTGTTGCAAGTACCAACTCGTAAGAATAGACCAGTGCCCTCCTATTGAATTACTTCCTCCTATTATCAGATATACCTTGGTTATAAAGGTCTATTGTCGAATGATCAAAATCGAATATGACGTTAGTTGGTCTCAGAATACGTTGACTTCGTCATTTTCAGACTTGTTTTAAGTAAAAATGTTTTGCAATCAAATGCGGGTAAAATTTGGCGCCAGTAACTTTGGCCGATAAACGATTCAGCTATAAAGACTCATCTATTTAAACTCAAATAATAATAAACTCGATAAAATATTACTTATAACATTATTTTTATCGGGTGTTTGATTGTGTGACCTTGTTTTGTGATAGAATTTCAAGAACAACCTATGCGTTCTTTGAATCATTTATCATATTAGACTCTCATTCTATTTTGCTATCCATTGCTCGCACCTTCGTACGCCTCTCGCCGCTTTTTTGCACGTCATTGGGCGTTTTTTGTAATTTCTAGCCTGACGACATGAAAGTCGACTGCATCACTATATCACAGCGAAGTAGAAAATGAATGTAAATACAAGGTGTGTGTGAAAAATCAGCTGTTCCCAACATTTTGACGAGATCATCATCTGCCAAGCCATTTCCCAACTATGTTGGGGTCTAACCGGAGGCAGCTGAATACCAGTATTTTACATGGAGCGACTGCCTGTCTGACCTCCACAACCCAGTAACTGGGTAATACGATACCCCTTGGTAAGACTGGTAGTCAGAGTTTCGGGCTTCTGACGACCCGTAACGACTGTCAAAGATCCACAAATGACAGCCGGGACCAACGGCTTAACGTGCTTTCCGAGGCACGGAGGAGTCTCAATATGTAAAGATGGTTACCCATCCACGGACCAACCCCGGCAAGCGTAGCTTAACCTGATGGATCGACCCGTGCGGCTGTTATTACTTAGCCACGAGCTCCTAACATTTTGACGAGATAAGCGAACATAAATGTAGGGAACTGCTGATTTTTTTGTACCTACACCTTGTATAATGAAGATGCTTTTAAATTTCCGTTCACGATAACGATTTAACGTGCACCTACCTCCATACATTTTACGGAGAATATGTTCCCGTTAGAAATAAAAGCGCACATTGGTTTATTTCAATTAAATACAATTTAATTTCTTTAAAATATCTGGTTCTTTGGTGGTTCTGGGTTTTGGGTTTTCTTTTATCTTGTATCTTGTTTCTTTACGACTTTCTCAACCTAAAAGTCACATGAAAGCAAAATTAATTACCACAAAGGTTTTTATATATTTCTGAACGCCAAACTTTTCATCTAAATTCAAATGTCATTCATTTGTATCTGTTAACTATTGTCTTTCAGTGATAAAGAGTTTCAATATTTTCACACGTTTTTCGTTTTATTATTATTATCGAGTGAGGGAGTTAGTTAGGGAGAGTGAGTTAATACAGTTATTCCGTCGTGGCAGTGAGTTAATCAAAATGTTGGATGAAGATTGTGAAGCTTTCAACATCGTGTTTACAATGTCTCTAGTAGTCATAGGCTTATTTTTTATGCTTCTACTATTTATAATATAAATCTAATATAATTTAAGTGAGGAGTTTTTAAAGTGAAGTGGGTACTAAGGTTAGTTTCTTCTACATCATGGTATTTGTTTTCGTAAACGTTTGTAAACTTCGTCTGCGTCTACCTTGGTTTTTGTATTAAGTACTAGCTGCCCCGCCCTGGTTGCACGGGAAGCAGAAAGTACCTACCCGTACCCTACCCAACCTACCTACCTACCCTACCTAAACCTACTAAACGTACAAACCTTGCCCTGAGAATAACGAACGCAACAAAAAAAATAATTATAAAAATTGGTCCAGCTGTTCTCGAGTTTTAGCGAGACTAACGAACAGCAATTTATATTTATTATAAGAATTAGGATTAGTCCGCAAATGAGGCCGTTATCGCCGTATTTCTTTTGCTTTATATTTTATACAAGCTGCTCCCCGGGGTTTCACCCGCATAAGGGTGGGTTTCCACTGAACCAGACACGAGCGGAGCTGGGCGGAAACTTTGCCCTTAACATTCCCATCTGTCTCGTTGATTAAGTGGTCACAACAAAGAAATATACATATAATATAGTATATGTAGAAGCAAGGATGATGTTTCCCATGTGTCTTAAGACACACAATCCTGCAGGAGCTTTGTTAGCGACTGCAGCATCTAGTTCTGACCAAACAGAGATGAAACCGCGCGGGGCGCGTGACGTACTTAATTGAGCGCGTTGATTAAACCATCATTAAATTCCTTCAGTTTCAGAGATCTAACTCAAGCTTAGTGTAGCTTTTTTTTAGAGCTATAATCTTCAACAGATTTAAAGTTTATAAGTCCAACTTTAATGTGTCAAAATAGAAAACTCCTAGGTCTTAAAGATACCGAGGTTCAGATCGCCCAATATCACCAAAACAGCATCATATGGACTCTTAATCATAAGGAAGTAGCGGGACTATTCATGCCAAATTGAACACTTCCATACAAGTTAGTTGACATTTAATTCATCAGTGCGAGGGCATGTCATCCCACGTCCCGCGCAAGATTCGCTTCAGTATGGACAAAGCTTAAATATCTTTGTTCTCCAATCTAACTTTAAATTTCCTTTTGTCAGGTCAAGAACGCTTCGGCAACATGACCCGGGTGTACTACAAGGAGGCTGTGGGCGCGTTCATAGTGTTCGACGTATCGAGGGTCGCGACCTTCGACGCCGTGGTCAAGTGGAAGAACGACCTGGACGCCAAGGTCCAGCTGCCGGATGGATCGCCTATACCTTGTATATTGCTGGCAAATAAGGTAATTGGTTCTTCTGGATCCTTTTTAATATCGTGCTTTTCTAGGAGTTTCTGTCAGTTGTTATATACAGACTAGCTGATACCTGCGGCTTCGCCCGCGTGTATGTCGGTTTTTATATACTAAAACCTTCCTCAAGAACCACCCTCTTCATTGGTGAAAACAGCATGGAAATCGGTGCAGTAGTTTTTGAGTTTATTGCGAACAGACAGACAGACGCGGCGGAGGACTTTGTTTTATAATATGTAAGGACGTTTCACTCATTGGTTAATCCTTTTTCTAAATGTGTTGTATGCAAACTGTGTGCCCAATTAATAAAGGCAGAGAGATCTTCCAAGTCTTAAACTTTAACTTATAACATAAAAAAACAAACAAAATATGTTAAAAAAATCCATCAATTGTCTTTAACAAGTTATTATTTTGCAAATGGTGGCCTTTACTTTGAAAAATAACAGATTATCCATTCTTAAATATTTGTATTTTTTCAATTTATGGTCAAAATTTTAATATTTTTGTGGGGCGATGGATGGGGTGGCGTCGTGGTATCACTTATATGATTTTTCTTAGCTCTCTACTCCCTAACCAACCTCTAATAATTATTTGTGAGTTGCTTCTTCAACTACAATGTTCTTGTCGATGTTCTTCAATCCTATATGCATTTCGTTTCCTCAGTGTGATCAACAAAAGGAAGGCATAGTGAACTCTCAAGCCAAAATGGAGGAGTTCTGTCGCGAGAAAGGGTTCGCTGGTTGGTTTGAGACGTCGGCCAAAGAAAACATCAACATTGAGGAGGCAGCCAGGTCACTAGTTAATAAGGTAAGGTTTTATTCAGGTGTATTTATAGGGGTCCTAAGATAGTTCCGTGGGGTACCCCGAGCGTTATTGCTCAGTGATTTTGTCTAATCTAAAGCTTTCGAAGTTCCCGATTTCAGTTTAGTTTTAGGGAACTAATTAACTAATTACCTACTTAATCATGTAATCTTCTAGAGCTTTTGTTATTCATTTCTCACAAAAAAGTTTCATATAAATGTTTTATAAGACCTTCGAATTTGAGCTACAAATTCCATATTCTGCCATTGTAATCATTAAATTTTTGTCAACGTAAAGAATATTTTATTCGACCGCTTTTACTTTCAACAAATATGGAAATAAATCAATTTGCCAATATTAATTAAATAACTATATATTATAAAGAATTACCATAAACTAAATCGGCCGTCACAATAATGTTATTATAATTGATAGCGTTTTAGTTGCCTACACAAATGAATGAATACTATAAATAAATACTCCATCGATTCGTTCTACCGTAAACCCGTTTGTGAGTTATAAATCATTATTTTATAGTTTATGGTTGTCGCATACCAAACTTACGGAAAGTTTCGGTGGTAAGGCATAATGTTAGGAAGTGTTTTTTTTATAAGCTTTTGCCATATAAATGTCGACAGATGTTACTATGCGGGAAATTAAAGTAACGGTTCTTTTTTTATTTAATTTATATTTATAGCCTATATTGTGTCCCACTCCTGGGCAAAGGCCTCCCCTTTTTCCTTCCTAATATCTCTGTTTTGTGTGATTTGAATGGCCTAAATTGGGTTAATATTACCACAAGAAGTTTCCTAGTTTCACAAACAAGAAGTGGTTGGTGCGTCCACACTATGGAAATTGTTATTTCTTTTCGCAACCTTGAAGCTTCTGCACATATTGGGATTTGAAAAATGATCTTGATCGTTGAGAGACCTAGATCGGTCATCGTTTCACATGTTTTGCTAATTTTCGGCCAAAATTGCGTAGTGTTCTTAGAGAAACCTCAAACTAAAATCCTATTCATATCATATTCAGTTATTTTCTTATGAAGGTACACTCGAACAGTGAAGACCATTACAGACGTTCCAATAATTATATTATTTAACAATATTATTTTAAATTAATTAACCTTGCGGAATGTGGACCGTTCAACCGTTCATAATAATATTCATATAATTTAGAGGTCTGGTCAGTTCTTTTGTAATGTTGTGCAATATTACACTAGTCAAAGACGCTTGTTTTTATATCGTAGAACCGCTTCCGTCCACTGTAGGCGGGAAAATAAATGTCGGCTCCGACCGTTATAAATGTCTGTTTATCTTTTAATCACTGCTGTATACGATGACAAATTCTAGGCCCATTTTGGAGTCTGTGATAGATGAGGTGTCAGTTGCTTCGATGATCGGCGTGAGAATGGAAAAATCTTTGCTTGGTTAAGGCTCTTACATACTGGCGCGATTCGCCGCACGACGTGAATTTTAATAAAACAGTTTCTGAGAAAACTTCACGGCGAACAATGCGGGGGCGTCGCGTCGCGCGACGAATCGCCCCAGTATGTAAGAGCCTTAAAGCTGAAGAGTTGTAGAGCATGCCAAAACTACTCCTCCGTTCTGTGTGTACACGCTCACACGCAGGCATTTACAACCATTTACAATCAAACTACACCTCATTAAAAGAAACCGGCCTCACGTCACTGTTAACAGCGCTCTGTTTTTTTATTTGGTCTATGCAACGCTGACGATTCGATGGCTGATCATTCGATGGCCTTTTAAAGCTCGTTGATGCGAATCAACATTTTTCGACTGTAGCACAGATATTATAATACTAACTGTAGCTTATTTTTAAACATTGTGCAATATTTTCTTCTAGAACAGCTACGACGTAGATAGGTGACCAAATATTTCAAAGTTCGGATTACACTACAACATTATGCATGCCGTCTTTAAAAACTCGTTTAATAATCATTAAACTAATCCAAATGATCTAGAACGTGCTTATACTGTGGTTGAATGACGGGAATTTTCAAAAAAATTAAGTTCTTTTACATGTGTAGTTTTTTCAACCGTGTTAATTACTTTGATTAAAAATTAAAGTTATGAATGTCTTGATGTATTAAATCAGTAGTTTTTATGCAGATCTTGCCGTGATATTTTCAATTTAATAGCTTAGTGCTCCGTAATTCGTAATTCATAGCAATAGGGAATATGCATGTGATTCAAATATGGGTCCAATATTTTTTTCTATGAACTATGTTACTTCAGAATTATGCCTCCATCAATATTTTTGAATAAAAATTCTTTTTGAGCGAGAAATTAATTTTTTTAAAGTCCCAAAAAACTGTGGGTAATTCAAATACTTAAAAAGGCTAAGAGCGGATGTGACGTAACAATCCGGGATAACAATCAAAATGTCAATGTCAAGTCAATCAACAAGTGTCAAGTCAATGTTAAACGCTCATAGAAAAAGGAGTGTTTGACGTTGACTTGACAGTTGCTTGTCTGTTTTCACGGTCTGTGACGTCACCACACCAAGCGCGCCAAATGGAGGGCGTTTAAATAGCCCGGATCGGTTGGATATTTTTAAACATTTTTTTAACTACTTTAAATTGCTTTTTTGCTAAATTTTTTTTTCACTATTATTTGGCGATGTAAACTATCGAATAAAAATATTAAAAAAATACATGCATATTCCCTATTGCGTAACACAATTTCAATCAAAATTTGAATGATTTTGAAGGTTATTGTTAAGCCATTGCTCCATATGTTTGATAAATTTGTATTTGTAATAATAACTCTTGTCTGGTGGGAAACGGTTTATTCCTGAAAATCTTTATCATCTTCCTAATATTCCGTTAAAAAACGCAGTGGCTCTAAGTTGGAAGCGTGCGATTAGAAAGATGTCGCCCCGCATAGGATTCTATAAAAAGTTCACTACTGCGGTATTCCATAAGGGATTTTGTGCCTAATTCTTACTAATCGATAATATTATGCCTAATTATTACTAATCGACAATATTTTCTCCTTTCCAGATACTTTTAAACGACAAACTACTCCAGAGCAATGACAACAGAGATGGTGAAAGATTCGCGCTTGACCACAAGATTGCCAACGGCGAGAACAGTCGGGACGGAACCACCAAGTCCTGCTCGTGCTGACCAATCACCGACCGCCATTTGTAAAATGGCCCAATCACAACGCGTCACACAAACGCTCCCTTACCCAAGGACCAATCACGTTTGATTCTAAATTTTTACTCTCTATTTTTAAAATGCACTTTTTGATTGATTAACGTTAATGAAATTTGAATCAATTTAGAGATTATTGGAATTTCGATTTTGGATTTAATTTTCGAAGTTATTATAATCTCAAATACAATGCAATCTGATAATTCGTTACTTGACTTGACTTAACTTTGTTATAAGAATAAATCTTTATTTTTATGTTCAATCCATTTAGGATTTGTCTTCCTTCTAAGCTTTTTTTTACAAACTAATTCTGTTTATATTAACGAGTAGTTATTATTTTTGTAATAGGCCGCCATATCTCGACAATTTGAAGAGGTTGATCAAAGTGCCTATGATCGAATTTATTTTTATTTAAGTATGTATTTGACTCTGAAGAAAGCTGTATACAGGGTGATTTTTAATTCACTGTTAACCTTTCGGGGGGTGAAAGTATTCATGATTATAAACAACTTTCACTATGGGAACAAATACGAAATAGCAAAAAAAATGTATCCGTTTCATACATTTTCATCGAGTAAATATTGCATTTTTGTATGAAACAGCAGATATATATTTTTTTGATTTTTCAGAGTTGGTCTTATAGTGAAATTTGCTCTAAATCATGTTTACTTTCACGCCTTGAAAGGTAAACAGTGAATTAAAAATCACCGTGTAGAGTCACTGTGCCATTAGGCTGAAGTCATAAATATATGGTATATTATGATAGTGTACTATACGGTTATTGTAATAAGTATTATCTACTTATTGTATGAGTGTGAGAGTTGTTACTGTAAAATAAAATGTTTAGTGATGGACAGCAGTTTGTTTTATTGAATCATATTTATTGGGTACAGTCACGAGCATAAATATGGACTACTAGCTTCCGTATGTCGATAAAAAGTAGCCTATGTCCTTCCCCTGGATGCCATCTATCGCCTTGCCAAATTTTGTCGCAATCCGTTCAGTGGTTTAGGCGTGAAAAAGTAACATACAGACAGACAGAGTTACTTTCGAATTTATAATACTAGTATGGATGGACAGCTCGGCAATAATAACTTACTTCATGATTCATCCATTATTATCTGTGGTCAAGATGAAGGCAAATACTATGTGATAATTTCTGGCGTATACAAGTGACAGCACAAATACCTATGTGACATCAAAAGACCACCTTAAAAACTATATCTGACGAGACCATCAGATATAGTTTTTCTAAACTATTTTTAAAAACTATATCTGACGGTCTCGTCAGATATAATTTTAAGGTGGTAGTGGTGGTGGAAAAATAATATAAATAATCAAAAATTAAAAACACTATTCTTGTATGACACCCATACAAGAATTATTTTGGTGATGGTTGTCTAACCATCTTCAAATATTTTTTTTTTTATAGCGGCAATAGAAATACACAATCTGTGAACATTTCGACTCTTAAGGGTCTCTACCTATTACGGGACATACAGTCCGCTGACAGACAGACGGATTGACAGTGGAGGCTTCGTAATAGGGTTCCGTTTGGCACCCTTCGCGTACGGAACCCTAAAAAGCATGTGGAAGTTTGAGATACAGCGGTCAGATGATGTTCAAACAAAATATGACAAACTTACAACAGAACCGTAATTCATATTGGGTAGACTTTTGCATTTCTGAAACATAGGCTTATGGCGTACATTTTATCAATAGACGATAACAGATTGCGTGTCAAAAAGTAAAGTAACTACCTTTGTACTCAAAATTATCATTAGGTCGTATGTATTTTACTGTGTATACAGGGTGTAAGGGATAGCCCTCCGCAGACTGATGGGATGAATTCAGCATATCATACTAAGACGATCGGTACATGAAATTATTTCAGGAACGTTATGGGAATCGAATAAACCTGATTTGTATTATTAACTCAAGCGCAATGAATCGTTACCGTGGCAAAACCCGCGTAGCCGCACTCCCTGTGTCGGGAGGGGCGTGCTCATGTATTTTAACATCCATTGCTGGTGTTTTGATTTTAGCTATTTTATTTAAATAAATGGTACAGAGAATGTAATTTTACATTGAAATAAAGGAGTAGTAACTAAAAAAAAGATAAAAGAAATGAAAACTTTCCTGAGAAAATTTCCAGTGGAATATGATTCAAAATAAGGAGCTGAATGCACCCTGTTAATTTGCGGAGGGCTGTCCCTTACACCCTGTATAAATAATAAATCCAAATGAGTAACACTTTTAGAAAAGTTCTAAATTAAAAAGCGGAGAGTTGAATCCCGTATCAAAACCTGTCCGGTTCGAATGCCTTTGGGACACATGTTGGATTAACATAACGCATCTAGAGGAACTTAAAAGCAGTTATCTTTATGCGTGAGTGTGATAAGTAGAGTGCGGCCAACGTTTTAGTTTTTGAATGTTATTTTTTTTTATTTTATACTTTTTGTGGGCGATAGCGTAGGCCTTAATTCCTCTAACGCTGAGGTCGCGTACGTCGCGCGTCGGTCGCGCTTGCGTATTAAGCAGGGTTATTGGTAAAACACCAACAACCTCTTAAGGAGCCATTTTACTCATCATTATAAACAACTTTTAATATGGGAACAAATATGAAATCGCGAAAAAAAAAACAGCTGTTCCGTACATTTTGACGAGCTATGCTAACATAAATACGGAACAGCTGGGTTGAGAGAGGGAGTGGGCTTTTGAATCTACCACGCGGGCACTGCTAGGCAAAGCAAGGAAGGTAAGCCAATAGGCCAGTACCTATGTACTTTCGGAAGGAGTCAAGTTCGTCCCTCCATCGTGATCTTGTTCTGCCGCGATATCGCCTAGAATTTAATGAAACCCAATCGAATTAGTATAATTGCCTTTTTCATATCTAGGTATCAGTTTTCTTGGTCCTTTAATGTATGGGTGTGAATGATCAATCGTAGGGCCCTTCGAACATTTACTTTAGTGGACAGGTGCTTGTGACAAATGAGGTGTCTGTGGTCTTGACTTGACAAATACATACATAGTGGGCGCGTTAGCGATCATGTCGAAAATGAATGATGGGATGTCTTTATCTGACTCATGAATGAAATTAAAATATAAATATATGACGGATGTTCGAGCGGCTGAGACACCACGTGTCGCTGCTGATCCGACATCTGTTGGTCCTCCATCGCGGGCGTGTACGTGCAGGTGTTTACAAAATAATACTCGCAAACTATTGCACTAGATTTACTTCAAATTAATGTTACAAAAATTAACAATAAAAAATAATGATTAAACTGATTAATGCTGATTTAAAATCAAATCACAATAATGGTCTTTTAATTTTTAGAGCCAATGGATTTGTGCGTGTGCACCGCGTGACGATCGCACCCATCACACCAAAAGTGATCGCCACCGCCGCCATGACACTCACAACCCCATTCGGTGTTACCCGCTCCAAATTAAAGATACCGCCAACGAAATAAATTCTAAACCACAGAGTAAAAATAATCGATTACAAATTTCAAAAAGTATTAAAATAAATCGACTAAATCATCACGTTATATAGATACTTGCGTTACCTACATGTCTTCAACGAAAGCCGAATAGATAATCAAAAGGTAAATTAGGCGTGCTGCAACTTGTTCGGGTCGGCATGATACGGCACAGCCGGGCGGCATAATCGGATACTTACATAATTATTTTGCCTCCCGGGTGTTCTGAATCATGCCGTCCCGTGTGTATTTTCGCTGAACTTTGTATGAAATATGAAAGGAGCGGCGCAACGCCCCCGCCGCACTGCCGCCACTCCCGCGCCACTCGCCTCTTTTGTATGTCCCGCGCCTTAGATCCTAACTAATAATTATTATAAATGCGAAAGTGTGTTTGTTTGTTTGATACGCTTTCACGCTAAAACGACTGAACGGATATAAATGAAACTAAGTACATGGGTGGTCATGACCAGGGGCCCTACCATCAACTTTTAAAATACTTGCCAAGTACATGACAGGTCAACTTAGCAGGCTAACCTGACAGGTTTTCTATTTGTACCATGAGCATTTCCGTCTGACCTGCAATGTATCAACTTCTACGTAACCGTTGTTGACCTGTACGCCATATTATAAACAAAAGTTCGGAAATACTTTTTCGCCATTGTTACCGGTTTTACGGTTTTAAAGAACTAGATTAAAGTAATTGTAAATAACAGTTTATAATGATCAAGAGAATTCTAAAAAAAACTATGTTTCGTAACAAAATATCTTATTTAACACGATTATGACACTGGAGACCCTTTTAGATACTTATGAAAATAATCTTGAAAGTTACCAAAGTTATTGCTATTTTCGAACGACTATCCTAGCCATTAAGTATAAAAAAATTATAGTTTTTGATTGCTTGTCAGTTTGACTCTAGTGATGTTACTCCTCATTTATTCCAGATGGATGTTGTGTTATTTGTTCTGTGACATTCCAACGCAATGTGCGAAGACATAGTCCGAAGCTACAGATGTGCGGTGTACAATTTTGTATCAAATGCACGTCGTATAAAGATGAGAGGTGGAGCCTGGTGGAGCAACCTGCATCTTTTTTAGATGAAATATTATCTACTTTTAAGTCGTCCGACGTTGAAATTGATACTTACAGTAATAAAAATGCTTTGTTTACATAATGTGATTTTTGCTTTCAATAACCGTTTAAAACATCCTACGTTCCTACTATATATACATTCCTACGTTCATACATTCCCACGTTCCTAGGTTCCTACTATACATTACGGAACAGTGCACTATTTTACTAAACTACAATACTGATGAAGTGTAGATTGGCCTACTCACTAAACAATTTTTTAAGTTATGATCGTATTTCTCAGTAACCTCGTTAGACGAAGTATAATCATTACTACCACTGTAATCTAGAGATCATTATCAGAGTACATATTCGCAAATGAACATGTACTTACGTATTTTATTTTAAATTAAAGAAAACAGTTCACTAAAAGTAAGTTTTACACGCCTGCTTATACGAGTATGACTGCAGGGCAGTTCAGTAGTCGAGTGTTCACATGTCAAAAAGGACTTGATGGTACACACGGCTACACATCAAGCTATACATTTCCAGTTTATGCTGATCTCGCATTGTATAGGATTTCCGTACAATGCGAGGTCAGCTTATACTGGAAATGTATAGCTTGATGTGTAGCCGTGTGTACAGCTTAACGCAGGTCAGACCAGTGAAATGTTGTCACGTGACCAGTGACCGGCTTTAGTCACGTGATCGCTGGCTTGCCTGCTATTTGACATGTTCACGGTACAAAATAGCCCGACAGTTCACTTTCCGTCGAAAATTGACCTGCTATAAGAGTTCATGGTAAGCCCCCTGGACATAGGACATAGGATACTTTTTATCCCGATATTCCCATGGGATCGAGACTTACGCAGGTGAAAGCGCGGGGCGCAGCTAGTTTTGTAATAATAATGAGTCAATTAATATCCAAAGAACTTTAATGATTATCAAACAAGTTTACAAAAATAATTACATTATTTCTAATAAAATTTTGTTTCACAATGATTTCATCATTAACGCATATTTTAACCGTTTAAGTTATTTAAACACACCCAAGTATATAATACTAGCTGCCCTCCGCGTGAAACTTGTTTTATCATTATAATATATCCTATGACACTCGCCAATACTGCCAGTTTCCCATTAGTGAGAGAATTTTCGGAAATCCGATTCCGACTGATCCGTTAGTAGTTCCAAAGATTACTTCCTACATACAAACTCATAAATTTAACCTCTTTATTATTATTAGTACCTCTAGATTGATTCATTAACGTAACATAAATAAGATTTAACTTTTCGGCTAAGCCGTTCCTTATGTCATACTTAAACCCATGTTAAATACCTAATGAACAAAAATAAACGATTATGTTTGGATTATTTTGGACAATAAAGAAGTAGGAATATTTTTTTGCAAAATCATCATCATCTGCCTAGCCTTTTCCCAACTATGTTGGGGTCGGCTTCCAGTCTAACCGGATGCAGCTGAATACCAGTATTTTACATGGAGCGACTGCGTATCTGACCTCCACAACCCAGTAACTGGGGAATACGATACCCCTTGGTAAGACTGGTTGTCAGACTTTCGAGCTTCTGACGACCCGTAACGACTGTCAAAGATCCACAAATGACAGCCGGGACCAACGGCTCAACGTGCTTTCCGAGGCACGGAGGAGTCTCGGTATGTAAAGATGGTCACCCATTCATATTTTTGCAAAATATAGGTATATAAAGGATAATTTATTCTATTGAAGATATAATCAATTTATAAGTTTTTCCAGTAAACGAAAGATAAACTGATCTTTGGAAATCGGTTGTTAACAACCGATCAAAAAAGTAAGTAAGGGAAACCACTTTTCCATTAAATATAACTAGCTATATACAGGGTGTTAGGGTGAACACCGTTATCCTTGCCAACCAAACCACTGGTTTGGTTTCATTTATAGAACGTAAAATCAATGGAAAATTACAACTTTTTATTTCTTTTTTTTTAATCTACATTTTACCACAAGAGACGCAAGTTCGTTGCCCTAGCGCATAGGGCAACGAACTTGCGTCTCAACACTGGCGGGGGGTGCGGGATATGACCTGACCGACCGCGAGCGCGACCTCTCCCTCAGTCAGTCAGCGTTTCGCTAGAGAGCACGGCGTCGGATAGAAACTTTTTAAAATCTTTTAATGAAAATAACTTTTGTTTTTTGTTTTGTTCGGTCATTTATTTTTATATTTAAGTCAACTACCCATGGTTTGAATGACAAGAGTGTTTACCCTTACAGCCTGTATACTCAATCTTGATCTTGACATCCTCATTATGTTATATTACTGTGTTTGCTAGACAAGACAATTATTTTAATAAGCTGATAATCTCCGACAGCTTACAAAAAAATAAACTACCTACGTAGTGTAGGCAGTTAGAGGTACCCACACACAAGTTCACATTGCCAACGGCTTTTAGGTTGTTTCATGTCCACTTTACGCACGGGTAAACGCCAAAAATGGCGCTAACTATCGTCAAATCAAAAATAAGCGTTGTTTCATGAAATAATGGAATAACTTTGACACAACGCTTTGTATTTAACGAACGTTAAATTTGACGTACGTATGTTACGTTAACCAATCGTTTGAATCAACCGGCCCATAACGTATAACCCTTCTTAACAATAACATTAACCAACGAATAATGGTGTGAGCTTCTCGAATAGGTACCCATTTCATGCGACCGTCTATCTACGAGAACAATGGAAACTTTTATTGAAGAGAATGAGTGCCGGTGATGTTACAGGCGCATTTCATGTAGTGCACAATCATGCATGAAGTAGGTCTCATAACTAGGTGTAACTTCATTTTCCTTAAAAGTTTCAAAGCAAGTGAAATAAAAAAACGAGCGTGGCAACTAACATCTTTGCTGACAGTACCAACCTCGCGGAAAATGGGTTGGTACCACCGCGGCTACTGATGGCACCGCGCACGCCCATTGGTCAAATCAAATAGCGCGCGCTTCCCCGGCTTCCTGTTACACACTTCTGTCCCTTTTCTCGAAATCACTCCCACAGATTGCAGGAAAGCGAGAGGAACGGTGTTACACATCAATAATCATGTTTACTTGACTGATGAACTGAGATAGACATCGATATCGATTTCTTCGATTTCCTGAGCTTAATGTTATGTTATTAAATTTTATGTTTTTTTAATCATGTTTACCTGGTCCAAGACATAAGTAGGCCTCAAAAGAACTAATCCAATGTCCAAAGTCACGTTACATCACTTTAAATCTTTACAGAAACACGAACAGTTGACGCGTATGTAATTAGTAATTACCATAGCGTGTTTGGTGCTGGTGTGGAGCAACCTCCACACTAACACCATTAAAAACAGTTTTTTTTTACTTCCATCAATCAGCCTTGAGTAGGTAGTCGACTCTTGCGCAACAAAAAATCTTCCGGTTCTTGAACCCTTCGCGCTATTTTAAGGTCGGACTTATTTATAACTTAAAAAAATAAATCATATTCATACTATATTTATAACTATATTTGCATTCCATAATGTTTAAAAGTGTTACAGCTTTTTTTTTTTTTTTTTGAGGGTGGGAAATCATCCAATGACTTCTCCCGCTCTGGGTGCGGAAGGGCGTGTCAGACTTTTACTGACTAAAACCCACCCGTGTTCCTTCAGTTGCCTGTTGCCAAGGTCCCGGTATTCCCTTTCGGACTAACCCGCAACCCTGGCAGGCATCGGTCCTAGCGGACCCCGCCAATTGTGCTGACATCTCTTTGAGGCGCGCGTGGAACATGACGCGCCATCGACCCGGGCCTGGTCCTGATCGGACGGCGAGCTACCCATTGCTCGCCGTCCGCAAGCCCGCGCCTATGGTGGCCGGGAATCCGCCAGGGATTCCCGACGCCCAGGGCGTCTCCAGCGGCGGCGGCGGTTAGGGGCGTGTGGGCGCAAACTTTGCCTCTCCCTCACGCGTTCCGCCTCCTCCTTCGCGAGCATTACTGCTTCGCAGGAGGTGACTGCTTCCCATGCCCTCTCGCTCCGTACCATGGCCTGGACCAGAGCCGGACGCGAGAGGTCACCGCCGCCAATCGCCTCCAAGAGGACACGGCGGGGCTCCGCCCAAGCGGGGCAGGCCTCCACCGTATGCTCCACCGTGTCCTCCGGGCGATCCACACAGTGGTGACACCCGGGCGTTTCCTCCCGCCTTATACGAAACAGGAACCTCCCGAAGCAACCGTGTCCGGTGAGGACCTGCGTCAGGCGGAAAGTGTTACAGCTGAAGTACAATTACGGACCCTGTAGGGCGGAAAAGTATAAAATTAATTCTAAAGTTATGAAACAAATCAACAATATAAATTAAGTAAATATAACATTTATTTTTATATTGAGATCAGTTATAGGTTGTGGTACATAATAATTATTTGAAAAGGTCAATTAAACATAATATAATATTAATTAAAATTATGATCATCATCATCACCATAAAGCAGTCTACTGCTGGACATAGGCCTTTCCGCTCGCACGCCATTCAGCTCGATTCTCGGCAACTCTCATCCAGTTGCTACCTTACGTTTGCCGATTCGCGGCGTCCACTCAAGAACACGTCTAACCAACGGTCATCGGTTCTACGGCTTAAGGCCGGCCGACCCATTGCTACTTCAGCTTGCTTATTCTGTGAGCTATGATAACAACTTTGGTTCTGTGCCGGATTACCTCATTCCGGATTCTATCTCCAAGCATTGCTATAATATGATAAATATTTAATGAATCATATTATAATATAATTATGTCTGTGTGAATCCAGGTAATTGTTATGCCTAAGTACTTATTAATAATTTTAATGTCACTCATGCATGTTTCGATCAACTCAGCCTACAGCAGACCAGTGGTGAGCTTAGGTGCTAAGTTGCACCTCAACACCCGGTTATTCGCCAACCGCATCCAGTCTGCCCTATAAGCCTTTTTCGTCCGCCTATTTAAGTATATCTGACCATTGTTTTTAATGGATAAATGATGGAGATATCTAAAATCGGTTTACCAACTACCTAAGTTACAAACTTTCGAAAACGCCCTATGTAAGGTGTATCTTTTCATACACAAAATCTCAATCCCAATCATTATGAACAACTTTCACAGTGGGACCAACCTTGAAATCGCGAAAAAAAATAAGCTACCCCCTAAATTTATGTTCGCATAGCTCGTCAAAATGTAGGGAACAGCTGATTTTAATTCGAGATATTCGTCGACAAGAAGGTAACAGGTACGTATAACATTTTGTTTTTTTTTGTATATTTACTTCAAATTGGGGTCAGGTGAATAGCCTCCGATTTAATAAAGATAAATAAAGTGTTGCAATGTCAGTCTGTTATAAAATGAATTATGTATGAATCTTACGTTGACTTGGGCAAAGATTATGAGCGTCAAATGATAATTAGTTAATTTAAAGTTCGAAGACGAACGTTTCATACTTCAATGGTGCCGATTCTGTTGTTCACAAACTAAACTAAATTTAAGTTCAGTGCATCTTTTTCTTTCTATTTCATTAAGAAAAGGACAGAAGATAAATTTTAGTTTAGTCCTGTCAAATAATCAGCGCCTGGCGTAAATTAACGTAATTTTTGTAGGCAAGTTTTTAATCGCGTCTATACTTGTATGGAGTAGTGACAGCTGATAAATTGGACAGGACTAAACTAAAATTTATCTTCTGAAATAGAAAGAAAAAGATGCACTGAACTTAAATTTAGTTTAGTTTGTGAACAACAGAATCGGCACCATTATCGAAAATTAAAAATAACGAATAAAATAAAATAGTAACCTTTTTGATATCAAAATGTATTTCACCAAAAAAAATCTAATATTGGACCAGGACCAGTCGATGTGGCGACGCTTGGGGGAAGGCCTATGTCCAGCACTGACATCTTTCGGCTGACATGATGAAGTATGTCTCTGTCTATGCTTAGTTTTTAAGATTAATTTAGAAATTGGTACAGATCTTTTAACTCGCTGTGTCATGGACCTCAAGTTTTTGTATTATAAACTATAAGTTTTTATTTAACCTGCTATGTAAATTACAGTGACAGGAAGTTAGTATGACATCATCCACATGTGGGAAAAATACGTAATAATGAAGCTAACTAAAAAAGTACCCAAAAAAGTTAATAAAATTGATATGGGAGCCCCCATGAAGTTTACAACAAAAAAAAAGAGAATTTTCGAAATCGGTCCAACCGTCTTTGAGTAATCGGGCAACATAAATTAAAAAAAAGATTCAGACGAACTGAGAACTTCCTCCTTTTATTGAAGTCGGTTAGTGACGGAAATAAACATTTTTGATTTGATTTGATTTGACGGGAAAAATGTTACATATAGTACTTAAAGGTTCTATTACACTTTAGTAGAGTAACATACATTTACACATTCTGTCTCATCCTATGTGTCTCACAAAGATACTGAGAGCAAGATGACACATTTAATGAGTTTTCGATAGCATTGAATATGTACTAGTAGCTCTGAATAAGATAATGTAGGTACAAAGTATTATTATCTATCAAAACTAGAAATTACTTGATACATATGTCTACTAATTAGCATACATTATGTAAGACAAAAGTCTTTGTTAGAGGGCATGCAGCCATATCTTCACAAATAAACGAATGTGTCTTTTTATCAACATTATCTGTTTGAAGAATGATTTCTGTATTTACTGAGTCAGTCTGGTTCATTTCTCTGGGCTTCTCATTAATTGTCGTCACAATTTGTGGTTATGTTTTTCTTATAATGATGTTAATTACTATTTTTTAGTTGTAAATCAGTGTTTTTTAGTGTTCTCTGTAAGTGAAATGGAGTTGGGCTCGGTATGTCACCGTATTATGTTTTAAAAGTGATTTTAATTTAGTATTTTTGTGATTTTATTCGTGGTGTTAAATTCTTCTGTCAACTTATATAAAATCTACATTATAAAGGTTCATAGTGCGAGTATTTCACCATCATACATGTTATAATTTTTAAAGATACATGTATCTACAGAATCTGCAAGTAGATTGTAATTTTCCCGGAATTTTAGATTCCGCAACTATTGTGGAAGCAAAGTGAAGGATACCCGAAAGTTACACCTTAATTATTTAGTTATCTAGATAACTTTTACAACAACAATAGTCACTAATCATGGATCCAGTAAGTATTTGTTTTTTATGATCAAACTAGCTGACGCCCGCGGCTTCGCCCGCTTGGATGTCGGTTATAATATACTAAAACCTTCCTCGAGAACCACTCTATCCATTGGTGAAAACAGCATGAAAATCGGTGCAGTAGTTTTTGAATTTATCGCGAATAGGACGACAGACAGACGCGGCGGAGGACTTTGTTTTATAATATGTAAGGGTAAGGAAAGGAAGAATAAAGGCCTGTTTAATTCACATTTTGAATAACAACGAAATGCAAGATGTGTGAATGGCCTGTTTGTTAAAGTTGGCAACTTTGTTATGCTGGTGTGCGTGACAGCTGTCTTACACGAGGCACGTCATTGTGTGTATATACCTATATACAGGAACAGGGTGTGTAGTTCACTGATCCTCCATAGACAAGGGAGGATCCGACCAGACGGGTGTTGGATACGATACCAACAACCAAAAGTTGGATGCTACAGGTATATTTTTTTTTCGACGCGTTCTCACTTTGACTCCCTCTCTTTGAGATCACGTAAGAAAAAAGTAGTATATTATGCAATTAGTGAATAAAGGACGGATTTAAAGCGAGGGCCATAGGTGAGTCACGAGCACAGCGAGTGATTCAAGTGTTAGAATCCTGAACGACGCGAGTGATTCATGGCCCTCGATATAAATCCGTTTTATTTAAGAGTTGCATACTATACTTTATACCATGACTACGAGAAAAGGAACTTGCAACTTTGAGTACGTTGTTATGTCAATGTTATGCCTTGGTTTTATAGTACCTACACCGTAGCATATAAGAATACATACTCCATAATGTTGATGGCTTATTTTTCTTCGACAACTCATTAAAATAGCGCCAATTTACTATTGACAGCAAAGAACACAAAACAGTTTTTAATCTCATGCTAAACTCCTTGTCGAAAATGCGACCAATCAAATCGGAGTTTCTATAGCATTGAGTTGGAATTCGAATATAATGGTGTTCTAAATTCAAACACGAAAACAGTGATTAAAAGTGCTTTTTATTCATTGTTTTCAGTGAATAAAATAAGCTTTTTAGAGGGGGAATGGTATAAAAGTTTTTATTTCATCCGTACCTACTTTCCGTAACATTTCAAACCAAAGGTGATTTATAAAAAAAAAAGATTCCCACCAACTGAGAACCTCCTCTGACCTCCGGTGACTAATGACAGTAATTTGATTTTTTGAAGAACGATAAGTACCGTCAGCTTACAGCTGCAAGTGCTGCAACTAATGATATATTTGTAGCACGCGGCGACTATGAACGCCGCCGACTTGCTAGCAATGTCAAACTGAGGCCCTAGACAAAGTGACATTCTATCAGCGATAACGATGATGCAAAAGGCAACAAGTTAAATTAAATTAAAAAACCCCCGATAAAAACAAAGCATATAATAAACGATTTTTTTAATTTTTTATAGCTAAGAACAGTCTTGATCAAGTCACCTTTCAAACAAAACCAAAAAAAAAAAAATGGTTCTGCTTCAGCCGTTTGGCAGCTACGATGGCGCAGACAGACACAGAGACACACGATAAACTTATAACACCCCTCTTTTTCCGTCGGGGGTTAAAAATGTATAGACATAAGCTATCGAAAAGCTTAAATGTCAAAGTCGTTGTAGAAATGATAAAACGCTTTCGAAGCGATTGTCACTTGTCTAGGCCCGGGAGATTTTGAGAGTTGCTGCGTGGTACAGTCTGCGTCAGAGAAAAGGAACCCCCCAAGACTTTTAAAGATTATCGCCCGTATGACGGCGGGCCTTTTCGGGTCCTTTTCTCTGAAGCTTACTGTACCTAGTAAAAAATATAAACCATCAGTTGCGCTATTTTCAGTACGATAAAGAGGAAACCGATGTGGTCATCAGAATTAAAGGTCTGAAGGTTTGGACGCCAGAGGAAAAGTCATGGTGGAGAAGGAAACCTACGAAAAGTAAAACTGTGATTCTTAATAATGGTATGTGGATTCCTAGATTAGATGTGACTGCCGATGACGTAACGTTATCTTCGTGAGCATTATGTTGCGTCATCGCCAGGATTTTTTGGATCTTTTATAGAGGTTGTTTTTCCGATTTGTTAGCTCGATGCGATGTTTATTTATTTATTTATTTTGAGAAAACAAACAATCGTATATTGTATATTTCAACTAGATAAACAGTATGCTATAAGTAAAAGTACAATCGACTACGTTTCCACATGTTACTAGTTTATATTTGATACAGTTTTGGTAAAATGAAGTAGGTAAAATCATATAATAAAATATAATAAAAATCATATAATAAATCATATAAATGTTTAGTACTAAGTTGATTAGTAGATGCTTAGCTTGCTCTTCAGTCACAGTTTAAAAAGCTGGTAATTCTATGATCGAAGTCTTGATCACGCTTCGTTAAATCGGGAGAATTTATCAATCTGCTTATCCTTTTCCCCACTATGTTGGAGTCGACTTCCAGTCTAACCGGATGCAACTGAAAACCAGTATTTTACATGGAGCGACTGCCTATCTGACCTCCACGACCCTGTTACTGCGTAACCCCTTGGTAAGACTGGTTGTCAAACTTTTGGGCTTCTGACGACCCGTAAAGACTGTCAAAGATAAAGAAAGACTTTCCGAGACTCCGGAATACACGGAATTTACTGAAAATGTTAGACATATCAAGTACAAAGATTAGAAGAACCTTTAAATAACTTCTTAACGATGATGTTTAGAAGAGGCTATTCCATTTCTAACTAATATTTATTTTATAGTTACAGGATGTTTAAGACGAGGCGAATTTGTTGCTATCATTGGACCAAGGTAAATAAATGCTCAATTTTTTTAATTATTAAATGCCCACTTTAATGAATAAATCAAGCAAAAAGAATATTATAGATAACAGATCTTATCTGAAATGGATGAATTTCTTAAGAATTAAAATGAGCTTAAAATGTTTTATCAATCATCTCTCTTAATGTAACTTATCTTTTGGCTTTTAAACCAAATATTTCGTTACAAAAAATTTTCTTTTCCTAAATCTGACACCACTGGAATTCGTTATAAATTAATTTTAATGAAGTTCAATTTTGTTCAAAAATACAACACAGTTTTTTATTTAAATTCAGTTTTTCATTTATTTGATGAACAAATAATAGTTTTAACAAACTATATCTCCACTACCCTTTTTAAAAAAATCCCCTAAAAATTACATAAGTGTACAATTTCCTTTTTTTTTTCAGCGGCGCCGGAAAAACAACTTTCCTTGTTTCCCTAGCTGGCAAATGTACACTACCTTCGGAGGGGTCGGTGACCTTATGGACGCGAAATGTCAAGGAGTGCCCGGGAGCCGTAGAGATCGTACCCCAGCATGAAGTGTTTATGGACGGGCTCAGCGTCAGGGAACATTTGGTGTTTATGGTCAGTTTGCCTTTATGTTGTCTATGGACTTCCTGGTTTGAATGTCAAGATTCTTGGGGTGTTCATTGATGGAATAGGTTGGTATTGGGTCGGTAGGGAAATGGCAAAGATTTTCTCCTTATCATTTGGAGCTTTTAGGGGTATGAGGAACAGGGTGTAAAGTTCACTCATCCACCATAGAAAAGGGAGGATCCTCCTACCAGACGGGTGTTGTGTCTGGCGGGCAACTGCCCAATGATTGATATTGTGTTTTTGTATATATGTTCACTGCACGGTAAACTCTAATTGCGCGATGCAGGATTTATGTGACGTCAGAATTTTTGTGTGACGTCAGGTCTTGGATGCGTAGTTCGCATGTGGCGATGTAGATACCGCCACAAGCTTCGATTGGGATTTGTTGAGTAAGATATATTTGAAAACGACTAGTAAGCCAACTTATTAATCGTGGATTTTATTTTATCGTCATACGAGCAAGATTCATTAGTCAGGTGCCTTTGCATCAATTATGTTCAATTTCCATGATAACTTCTGTGGGATCAACAAAGTAATTATAAGATAAAAAAGGAGAGGCACGAAGGCTTTTTTTTTTTTGATGGTGTGAAATCATCAAATGACATCTCCCGCTCTGGGCTTAGCGGGAGGGGCTGTGTTAGACTTTTACTGACTAAAACCCACCCGTGTTCCTTGAGTTGCCTGTTGCCAAGTGTCCCGGAATCCCTTTCGCCTTCCCACAGCCTTCCGGACTTTCCCGCATTTTATCCGCCTTCATTTTATTTTTTCACTTTTAAATGAAATATACTACAGTTTTGGAAGGCTATAAATTTCACCCCTCATTGTCAACAATCACCCCACCCCACCTCACCTCCGTTGTCAGAGAATTTGTTAAAAACGAATAATTAAACCTAACGAATCATTATGTTGTTTACCTACCAGTGCAATATTATTTTGTTAATCAGTGCAAAATAATAATTTTTGTTTTATGTTCCAGACAGAAATGAAGCTAGGCAGCTGCAAGGACCCAAGGAACCAGGCCACCCTTGACAGCTTAGTAGAGGAGTTCAAGCTGAAGGCTCACATCAATACGCCTGTCGGCGGGTTGTCAGGGGGTGAGAAGAGGTTGCTGTCTCTAGCTACCACGGTGAGATTGCTAATTAAAAATAAACCACCACAGTCCAGCAGCTCGTTGCTAACAATAACCGCCGCACGGGCGATCCATCAGGTTAAGCTACGCTCGCCGTGGTTGGTCCGTGGATGGGTGACCATGACCATCTTTACATATCGAGATTCCTCCGTGCCTCGGAAAGAATGTTAAGTCCCGGCTGTCATCTGTGGTTCTTTGACAATCGTTACGCGTCGTCAGAAGCCCGAATGTCTGAGAACCGGTCTTACCAAGCGGTATCGTATTACCCAGTTACTGGGTTGCGGAGGTCAGATAGGCAGTCGCTCCATGTAAAATACTAAAGAAAGAAAGAAAGAAAGAAAGAATAACGTTACTACTAGTACTACGTTAATACTAGTATTCAGCTGCTTTCGGTGAGACTGGAAGCTGACCACAACATGGTTGGGAAAAGGCTAGGCAGATCCAATCAAAAGTAATTTTAAAATTTTATCATCATCAGCCTATTATAGTTCGACTGCTGGTTATATGCCTCTCCAATCGTGTGCTATTTAACTCGATCCTCGGCTGCTCTCCTCCAGCTGCAACCAGCCACCACTTTGCTAGGCTCTAATCCCAAATTTTATATGAAGACCTACTTTCTGATTGCTTTCTACAAGAAACTGTCTTTTTTTTAACCTTCCATATCATTAATTACAAATCTCAATCAACACTTTACGAAAAACTACTAAGTCATGGAACACAGCCATAAACATGAAAAAAAAAATACTTTCCCAGCTCCTCTCCGACCCTCAAATCCTGATCTGCGACGAGCCAACAACGGGACTGGACAGCTACAACGCACTCCTCGTGGTAGGCGTCCTGAAGAAGCTCTCGACGACCGGGAGAGTGGTCATCTGTTCCGTGCACCAGCCGTCGTGTGACCTATTCAAGGAGTTCAGTTCGGTACTGCTGATGGCTGACGGGAAGCTCCTGTTCCATGGCTCACAGGATGAGTGTAAGGAAGTGTTTGAGAGGTAAGTAGGTTTAGTTTTTGTTTATTATGGGGTATATAGGTACTGAAAGTTCTGAGAGTTTGTGGAATGATATCATAGAAACATAATCTATCTTCAATGATTGCAAAAACTTACTGTTAAAATGTCTAAAACGTCATCTATCTACGTTTTTGAGAATACTTAGTTGATAGTTCAAACTGTCTTGAGCCAATTAGCAATTGTCTAGTATTTTTTTTAATGTAATGACTAGATTTGACTCGATTCATAGCTAAAAGTTAAAGTCATTTAAATTGACCACTAGAATTGGCTAAATACCGATAAACAACAAAGTAATTAAGTAAGCCACATAAAAATCTTAAGGGACATGGTTCCTTATACTAACGTTTAATAAGGTATTAATGGCTACCATGAAAGCCCTTTAAGGTTTGTAAAGATATGTTTGGGTCAGTTACAATCCCACAAACAAAACAATTGTTAACATTTGGGATTATTTTTACATTAAAAAAACATATAAGGAAGGTTGCTCATAGCAACAGATTACCTTTCCGTAAAGGCCAAATAAATTTATACACAAAGCCTACAGCAAATTGTTGGTCGACAAGAGCATAAAAAATCAGTCAAGCATTATGTCATTATTAGTTCGGTATAGAATTTATTTAGACGTTTTTTGTTTTTTCACAATAACATTTATTACCGTGTAAGTAATAAAATATTTATAGGTTCTATGGTTCTATAGATAAAATACTGGATAATTTTGAGATACTGTTGCAATCAAAAATGGTGTTGGAATGTGTTTTTATAACATTTTAAATGAGTCAGCAAGCGATAGCAGAAAATATTTATTTGTCTCAGATGCATATTCAACCAAACCTTTAAAAGCTACTGAATTTATAGCGATGTACAGCTTTTAAGGCTATCAAAAACACCATTTGGGGTGGTTTTTATTTAATATTTTGACATTATGGATGCTAATTTCTGAACCGCCCGGCGAGCTGTCGGTCATAAATCGATTCTTTTCTAAATTTTATGACCAACATTTAAAACATAAATGTAATTAAGCTGTTGTTCCTATTTCTAGACAACTAAATATCAACGGGGTGTGCGTAATAAAATCTAATAAATGCGCCAAATTGCGCTCAATATCCATATTTTACAGATAACACGATTTTACGCGATGTTTATATTTTTCGTAGCGGCGTAGACCCTAAATAATTTTAAAATGTATTTTTTACATACTAAACTAATGTGTTTATAATGTTTATAAATCTATATTTTTCAATCTTAGAAACTTTAAAAGCCACGTTTAAACACGCATCGCATAAACAAGATCATTTTACAAAACAACTTTTTTTCGAAGACGCGCCGCTCAACTCATTCTAAAAATATATTTTTTCTTAATGAACATGTTTGATAACTAGTTTGTAAGCTATTTAATATGATTAATTTATATCTACAGCTACTGATAAATTCCTCGTTTCCAGCATAGGCCTGCGGTGCCCTCTAAACTACAATCCGGCCGAATTCTACATCAGAGCGGTGTCTAAACCAAATGGTAATGTACAGAAACTAGTGGAAATTTCCGACAACCGGTTGGAGTACTGTGACGGCCCCGGTCCGGTGCGACCCGATTTGGTTCACGGTTATAATAGAACGTGAGTATGTTTTGAGTTATTTTTTGAAGATGGACGGTGAGATTGCTTTTTTTCATAAAGCGTAGCATTATGGCGTGTTTACGCAACAGAATAAAAATTGATTGACTGATTTGATGTTCATTCTATACTATACTAATAATAAAGTTACAGAGTATGTTTTTTTTTTCAATATCTCAGAAACTACCGTCGGATAGTCGGATTAAAAAAAAAAATCGCAGTTGATAGCCCAATTCTTGAGGAAGGCTATAGAATATTTAACAACATTGTAAGACGCTTAGGTGCTGAGAAAAAAAAGTTGAAAGAACGCGAAGCGAAAACGAAGTAATAGCGCGGAAGGGCGATGCGATGCGACGGGGTGATTTATACCAATAACATGCATTATAAATAACTTATCCTTTATGAACTCAAGTCAAATAAAGACTTTTTTTTTTTTGTGTTTTCAATGTTTGGGATGTGTGTGAAATGCTGTCGAAAGCTTTGGAATAATCAACAAAAGCGAGGTATAGCGGGATTTTATATTCTTGATGTTTTTCTATGAGTTGGTTGACTGCATGCAGATGATCTGTCGTAGAAAGGCCAGGCCGGAAGCCTGCTTGCTCAGGAGGTTGTTTTTTATCAAGTTCGCCAGATATGCGATTTTCTATTATTTTGATGAATGTTTTGTAGATATGTGATATTAAACTAATGGGCCTGTAATTATTAATATCTGATTTATCACCCTTTTTGTGGAGCAGAATAATATTGGAGTGACAGAAATCTCGAGGAAAGCTACCTGAATGCAGAATGCTATTAAAGAGCCGGTTGATGTATGGAAGGAGAATAGGTTCGCCTATTTTCAGTGACTCGTGCTAATACCATCTTCGCCACATGTTTTTCATTTTTGTGAGGGCTACATGAAAGACGTTGTATTATAAAAAAAACCTTACTTCGTTTTCTTAATCATAATCATTTATTTGCAATAAGTATTGGTACAGTTTTCGTCTTAAAGTCAGTAATAAATTCCTAATACATAGTCAGACATAATCAGACATAATGCAAAATTTCACAAATACAGGGTGTGGCGTAAATAATGGATAAGCCTGAAACTGACGATTGGCCAGATCATCTATCATTTATTTCACTCATATCGACATCGCATATGGATGGCCAAATTATTGTTTATTTTTTAATATTTAAGTAAAACAAACTCGGGTATGTTCAAGCACTTATAATTCGAGAACTGCTGGACCTATTTTGATGATCTTTGATTTGTTGATTTGTCTCCGCCCAGAATAGCAGAATAACTATTAAATCATCGGAAAAATCACGAAAAAATCACGAAAAATATTAAGAATATACAATATGGCGATATAACTGGGGTAAATGATAGATGATAATCTGGCCAATCGACAGGTTCAGGGTTATCCATTATTTACGCCACACCCTGTATGCTCAAACAAATATTTTGATTCTTATGAGTCGTATTAAAACGTAGCATGCTAATTTCTATCGAACCGAGACTTTCATTGTTAGCCGGACACCAAAGTATTTTGCTGTGTGTATCATGTGTCTATTATAGAACATAAATATTTATTATACTCCCAGTTGCCTCGTATACTAGATATGCAGATCCTCTTCCTGCTAAAAAGTCTTAAATCAATCTAAAAACCGGCCAAGTGCGAGTCGGATTCCGACACGAAGGGATCTGTACCACCTTATAATATTTACGCTGAAAAAAACACGTTTCTTGTAATTTGTTATTGCGGCAAAAAATCAATCTGCCTAGCCTTTTCCCAACTATGTTGGGGTCGGCTTCCAGTCTAACTGGATGCAGCTGAATACCAGTATGGAGCGACTGCCTATCTGACCTTCTCAACCCAGTAACTGGGTAGTACGATATCCCTCGGTAAGACTGGTTGTCAGACTTTCGGGCTTCTGACAACCCGTAACTGTCAAAAATCCACGAATGACAGCCGGGACCAGCAGCTTAACGTGCTTTCCGAGGCACGAAGGAGTCTCGATATGTAAAGATGGTGACCCATCCCCGACCAACCCCAGCAAACGTAGCTTAACCTGATAGATCGACCCGTGCGGCTGTTATTACTTAGCCATGAGCTCTAATAGCAGCAATAGAAATACACAATCTGTAAACTTCAACTGTCTATCTATTACGGATCATGAGATATAGTCCGCTTACAGACAGACGGACAGCGGAGGCTTAGTAATAGAATACTGTTTGGCACCCTTTGGGTACGGAACCCTAAAAAGTAATAATGCTGATATTTTATATTCCTTTTTAATTAAATGCTGATTGAATATGTGCATTTATTAACTTCTGATGCCGATGTTGTATTTAAATTTAGAAAATTATATTAAATAGTGAAACGACTCTTGCTATTGTTGTTATGATAATATTTGAATTAATAAATGTTAGATAATGTATTTTTAAATATGGAATGTGCAGAGAAAATGTCACACACGTAAACCAGTGTTTGTACTAAAAGGTGACTTAAGTTCATGACCAAGAGACTTATACTAGCACCAATCTGTCTGCCAAGAGTATAATTATTTTTATTAATTATAATGTCAGCTATTGGAGTGCTCACATGATGAGTGATTTGAATATTGTAGAAATGAAATTGTTTATTCTTTAAATAGGATATTAGAATCAATTTATATTTGTGAAATAGGACGTGATATTAAAAAATATTAAAAATAAGCTAGATGAGGTCGGCGTTTCCTATCTGACTACTCTGAGAAGAAAGGCCGAAACAAACTCAGAGGTCGCAGTCTCTTTGAAAGTCCAGATATAATTCTTGGTCAGGCCATTATGAGGACTATGCAGATTAGCGTCTGAAATGATATCTTGAAAAGCCACACGTTTGTCAGACCATGTCAAAGAATCAACAGGCATTTTTTTTCTAATAAAAATATCAATTTTTTCCGTAAAAAAAATGTATGTCAACGTCGCATTTTCTTAGCTTTACACACATCGAGATTCTAATGTCAAACTCAAACTCAAACTCAAAGCATTTATTTCAATTAAACCATTTACAGGCACTTTTGAATTGTCAAGGAGTCGGTCAGTCAGAAATATGAAGCTAGTTGCCCATTCCAAAGCGTAGTAGGTACCTATGGAGAAGAACGGGCAAGAAACTCCTCGGACACTCTTTTAAATCAAAATATTGTTACAATATATGGGTTACATCATTCGTGTTGAAATTATACATGTGAGAACAATGTAGAAAGCACGTTAAAAGCGTCTGCAATTATAACATACAAACAATTCAATAATTAAAATAAACCATGGCAGCTAAGAGATGACCAGTCACAACTGACGGCGCCCGTTCACGAACATGACGCAATGATCAGCACCATTCAGCTCAACCATTTTGAAGGGAGCTAAATAATCCAACACACGCGCCACCATCAGCGAGACATTTCAGTGAGCATGACATTCCCAGCCGCCAGGGCGGGCACATACAAGTCAATGAAAGACAGATTACCAGGTAAATGGTAGCTCAATAGTACATAGTACTCACACCTGTGCTATGCAATTATATAATACAAAGGAGATTGAGTTTATACAATGCAAAGATGATGATGATCTTAAAATCTTCAGCAGCTCCAACTGTATGTTCGAATGTTAATTAGTGAGTTGTGATTGTGGAGCAGGACCAGCATTAAGCCAAGCATTTTTATCAGAGATGTAATCCTCCAACTTATAATATGCCTGCCTGCATAGTGTGCGTTTTATACAAGTTTTGAATTTCGTCTCATTCAGTTGAAGTATGTGGGGAGGAATTTTATTGTAGCATTTTAAACAGTATCCCATGAAAGATGAGTCTACTTTAGCCAGTCTGAAACCTGGTTGAACTAATAGGTCCCTATTTCTAGTACTATAATTATGTCTATCACCTCTTTTACTAAAAAGATGTAAATTTTTTCTTACGTGCATGATATTTTCATAGATATATTGACAAGGTACCGTCATGGTGTTTATATCCTTAAAAAGTTCCCTTAAAGAATCGCGCCTACGAAGATTCTGATCGCTCTTTTCTGCAGAATAAAGATAGACTCGATGTCTGCAGCCCGTCCCCATAGTAAAATACCGTAAGACATGATGCTATGAAAGTAACTAAAATAGACCAGCCTCGCGGTATCTACATCAGTAAATTGACGGATTTTTCTGACAGCATATGCTGCTGAACTTAGCCGTCCTGCAAGAGATGTTAAATGAGGACCCCATTGTAGCCTTGAGTCGAGCGTGATCCCCAGGAAAACAGTTTTATCGACGAAATCTAGTTTTTCTTGATTCAATACAATCTCCCAATCCCTACTTTTGACATTAGGCAAAGAAAATTTTATGCACTTAGTTTTTTTGCCATTCAATACTAAATTATTAGCAGTGAACCAATTTTGGACCTGCAGAAGGGCGTTATTTACTTCGTCAAAATTTGTAGCACGTCTATCTACCTTAAAAATTAAGGAAGTATCGTCAGCAAATAACACCATGTGTGGCTGATTTTTTAATAAATGGAGTAGATCATTAATGTATACTAAAAAGAGGAAAGGACCCAAAATCGAGCCTTGTGGAACACCCATTTTTACTTTTAGACCTGGTGAGTTGATACCGTTTATTTGAACGTGCTGTTGTCTATCATTTAAATAAGATTTTACTAAACTGAGCGCAAGTTTTCCAAGTCCGTAATGCTCAAGTTTCAAGAGTAAGGTTTCGTTTCACAAAAGATTCCTATGGCGTCTTGGGCCTCTTCCCACGCGTTAAAAATGTGTCTTAATAAGGTTACACCGGCGTCGGTCGTACAACGTCCTTTGGTGAATCCATACTGTTGGTCGTTGGTCATATTAAGATATCTTAAAAAAAAAAACAAATTGAAAAATAATTAATATGCCAGTTGATTCTTTGACATGGTCTCATTAATACCATAGAGTTATGTGATATAAAAAAACAGCTTATATATGTACCTGCATTATAAGATCATCTTCCTTACAGTATACAACGGAACTGGTTCAAGCAAGTGCATCTTTTGTTATGGCGGCTATCTTTGACATTGAAGAGAGAAATTAGGAATCAATTATTACAATTGTTTATATCCGTGGTAAGTTTGGTTTTTTATAATAACATAATATATAACGTCACGCCTGTAATCCCCGAACGGTTAGGCAGAGAATATATTTCGCCAGTTATGTTTAAGCCCCACGTAATAAGAGGCGAGCCTATTGCCATCAACCGGGCTCAAATCCAGACATCCAGGGCTGCTGCTGAGAAATTCCTAATGGAAAAACCCAACAACACTTTGCCCGACCTGGGAACCGTACCCAGGACCTCATGCTCAGTAGCTGCGCTTGCGACCACTAGACCAAAGAGGCAGTCTAGTTTATGTTAATGGTTCACAAGCTTGCACCCCACCTTGATGTTTTTGCATAGGTATTTTGACTTGATAGATAATCTATTAAGTCAAATATAGAAAAACACCGACTTTTTGAGAAATGTCAGTTACTAGGTTTTGAAATTGCACAGCCGACCAGGGCCCTAAGGGCGAATTTCACCAAACTTTTATTCCGAGTTTATGTCTTATCCTGCGAATAAATTTGAATTTTTTACAGTTTTTCCATACAAAAACTGTCAGACGACAATTTTATTCCACGGATAAAAGATGACTTTGATGAAATCAGCCCTAAGTCTACTAATTTACCAACATCGTTACAATGACTCGCCATTGTGAGATTTTCCATACAAAATCTGTCTAAAACTCACAATAGAGAGACCATTGGAACATTTTAGACTTGGCCTGCTGATGATAGGTGCTAAACTTAAAGATACAGTTGAAATGTCGCACCTGCATTTATGTAATTAATTTATTATCATCTGTTTTTTTTTATTATGTACGTTGGCGTAAATACCTCTTTGACACACTTTGGCCACCCGTGCCTGTCCATTGCCTGGTGCAAAATACCAACTGGTTTGTTTAGTTGTTTATTTTAGACACAAAGTTCAAATGTGTAATTTAGTTTCTAATGTGTCTAGAATTCTGATCGGCTAATTTTTTATTATAATGCCAGCGACCCGGATAAACTAAATCATTCTAAAAATCTATCTCTATTGTGGTGAATACTGAACCAAAATTGATAAAAACTTGATGCTCTTTTGAAATCTTCCGACTAAAAATTGCAACAACTTACTAATGCCCAATTTCTCAGATAAACTCTCAGTAACGATTGATTTTACTGAGTCATCTATTTGAACCTTCCATAACTGAGTATTAAAAAACCCGATATCGAAACAATAGCACTATCGAATAGATCTCATAAACCGGGCAAAAATACAAAAAAACCTTATCATTCTCATCTCTTATTCCACAGGTGGTAACCTCAATGGTCCTCGGAGTAGCTTACGTAGGAGTTTCAGGAAATACTCAACGAGGAGTCCAGGAAATACGGGGCTTCCTCTGGTTGATCACGAGTGAGGTCTCCTTCGGAATCTCATACAGTGCCCTGTATGCGTTTGAGTATGAAATCGCGCTGTTTAAGAGAGAAACTGGGGTCTATAAATGTTCAGCGTACTTTGTGTCTAGGTTGTTGAGTTTTGTAAGTATTTGAATTTGACTTTACATTAATTTGTTTAATTGGGTAAAAAACATAGTTGCTGCCCAGCAAGGCAGCAACGTAGTATTTAAATAAGTTTCCTGTGAAAAAGTTGCTTTTACACGCAGGCCAAACGCTGCCAAAATTTTTGTTTACTATTTATTATATAATCTTTATAGAAATGAAAAAAAAATTGAACTCAACTCAATTTACAGAAACACTGTGTTTGATAACAACTGCATTAGTATAAAACTGTGTCGCAGTCATTAACGCCCACCTTCAAAAAGTCCGAGACAAATTCTAGTAAAACAAAAGAAATAAAAAATAATAAAAACAAGAATACAAATTAAAGTATGACATTAGACACCAGTTATTTTTCTCCATGGTCATTCCAAGGTGAAATATTACTGGCGTTAAAAGAAAAGAGAACGTTTTTAGGGTTCCGTACCCAACGGGTAAAACGGGACCCTATTACTAAGGCTCCACTGTCTGTCTGTCCGTCTGTCACCAGGCTGTATTTCATGAACTGTGATAGCTAGACAGTTGAAATTTTCACGGATGATGTATATCTGTTGCCGCTATAACAACAAATACTAAAAACCAGAATATACATACAACAAACGTGATTTTTTTGCTCATTTTTGCTCGATATTGAAAACGACAACAGGTAGACGCTTGAAATATTCACAGAATATTTAGTTACATATTCACTTTAAAAATAAATAATTAAATTATAATAAAACAAATACTTAAGGGGGGCTCCCATACAACAAACGTGATTTTTTTGGCGTTTTTATAGATAATGGTTCCCCATGTAACACTCTTAATATAATTTTCTTAACTTTTCTAACAATTTCATCTTGCTCCCACAGATACCACGTTGCATAATATGGCCGATAATGCTAGTGTCCATCGCCACCCTGGCAGTGGACCTGCCTCACTATATCATGACTGCTACGGAGTTTACCATCCTCTTGATTCTTAGTGGAATACCTGCTGTTGCTTATGGTAAGATATTTTTATCTTAAGACGATTACTTTACTTGTATATTTACTTACCTATTGTATGCTATACTTCAGCAACTCTGTAATGTCTCTGAGTCGCAAGCGCGACTACTGAGCGTAGGTTCAATTCCCGGGTCGGGCGAAGTGTTATTAGATTTTTCCATTAGGAATTTCGTAGTAACAGCCCAGAGTTTGGAAGTTGGCGGTGTGATACCCCCGAGACTCGGAAGCTCGTTAAGCCGTTGGTGATTCTGTCCTATCGTCTCGGATTGCCGTCCAATTGGCCTATGAGAGTGAAGAGAGAGTGCAACTGTGTCTGCGCACGCACTGCACCATAATATATCTTCCGCGCCGAAGGCTAGTCTCCGTTGAGATTGGCCGCCGTGGCCGAAATACGGTCTGTACTATTGAATGTCTCTGAATTTCTTCAGAAAAAAAAGAATTGTCGAAAAAGTTTGCTATAAAATAAACGTATTCATGATCGTATTATGAATGTCATGTAGCATCAGTCTAAGATTCTACGATATGTATAGTTACATAGGATTAGGAATGTTCAGAAAGTCCTGTAAGATGTTCCTAACTCATGACATACGTAGTTGCGTTTAAGCACCTATAGGTACAAATAAATATACATGTTGCCGTAACAATACGACCCAGTTCCCTTAATTGACTCTTACAACGGAACATTCTTCATGTAGTACCTACCTACTCAAATATATTGGTACCTTCTATGAATAGAAACTAAGTACCTATTTTTTTTGACAGATAACAGACAAGTTTGACAGATAATATGAAAGTTTTTAATAAGTACAAGAATTGGCCTTGAAATGATCTCCGACATTGTAAATGACATTGGTTATTCGTTAGATCTTTGGCAGTCGTTACGACAATAAGTGTGTGGCGGTATCTACATCGCCACATGCGAATTACGCATCGAAGACCTGACGTCACATAAATCCTGCATCGCGCAATTAGAGTTTACCGTGCAGTGAACATATATACAAAAACCCAATATCAATCATTGGGCAGTTGCCCGCCAGACACAACACCCGTCTGGTAGGAGGATCCTCCCTTTTCTATGGGGGATGAGTGAACTTTACACCCTGTTCCTCATACCCCTAAATTGGTGACCCCGAATATGAACGTCAACGCAGCCTTCGTGCAACTACTCCAGCGTGACGTCATCATCATCACTCCCGCAAGCTTTCAGTGAGGCGAGTCACACAGTCAAGCCAACATCCGAGGCGTCAACGGGTATCCTGACCTCCAGCATGCAGCGAACGCGCATTCCTGGTCATCACCCTCAGCCTCATCACCCCGACCCACTGGGGAATCACCTCAATCACCTCAACCTCATCACCATGAGCCACTGGGGAACCACCGCAATCACATCAATCACCACAATCGCCGCAAACAGTTCCGACCCACCGCGAACAATGCGGCACCCGGTTCCGACTCACTGGAACCACAACTGGCACTGGCAAGCATCGCAAGATACAAGACTCAGCCCACTATCGACCTCCGGTCTCCGGAGGGGAGTGATGTGGCGGTATCTACATCGCCACATGCGAATTACGCATCGAAGACCTGACGTCACATAAATCCTGCATCGCGCAATTAGAGTTTACCGTGCAGTGAACATATATACAAAAACCCAATATCAATCATTGGGCAGTTGCCCGCCAGACACAACACCCGTCTGGTAGGAGGATCCTCCCTTTTCTATGGGGGATGAGTGAACTTTACACCCTGTTCCTCATACCCCTAAAAGTGTTACCAAAGGCGTATCATGTTAACCAGGGGGGCCGTTGCTCAAAGTAAAATACCTGTATCTGGTTAGACTGGATGCTGACATAGTTAGGAAAAAGCTAGGCAGACGATGAGGATCATTGTAAGTGGATCCAGAATCCCCTAATGGCATTATACTTATTGTTTCCACCTGCAGGTCTCGGCATGGCAGCCCTCTTCACATCCACTGGCATCATAAGTGACGTGATGCCGTGTGTTGATCTTCCTCTGCTCCTCATGTCAGGAGCATTCCTGCGACTATCATCCTTGCCACCCTGGATGTTCCCGGTCAAGTACATATCGCATTTCTACTACGCTATGGATGCCATCAGCAATATTTACTGGAGACAAATTGAGTATATCGGTAAGTGAGGGTTATTATTTATCAGATCTTCTTCAATTTTAGAAAAGTGTTTTTTTGAAGTAAAAGATTTTCATTGGATTAGGAATAGACTAGAAAACTGTTTTAGCGTTCTCGTCCTGCACGCGTAGCAGGCATAACCAAAATAGAAACGGGTTTTGTCGATGGAAGAATAGACAAAATGGGAGATTATGATTATGCATATTTATGGTGTTTATGCGACGCGTGCATTAAATGGTGGTGTTAAGAACAACTTCAGGCCGATAATCACGACTGAGTGAAAATTGGTCCTCGTCTTCACTACATAGTATACAAGACACCACAGACAGACAAATTAAAAATCCGGAGTCACACATGTAAGGGCGGCATAAATCGAACAGATTACTTGTGACTTCGGATTTTTAATTTGTCTGTCTGTGGTGTCTTGTTTATACCTTTTCAGTCGTAGTTGGGTTTTAGTTTTCATTACTTAACTTTTTTTTAATTATTTTGGGGTTATAATATATATATATTTTTGAAATGTGCTCATTAAGCCCTTTCATTTGATTGATACCCAACATAGTACGATTAAACAAATTTTTTTTTTAGTTCCTGACTTTATTTCCTCTAGAGGGCGCCATTTTTAATTTAATGGGACGTCACATAGCCTATAACCAGCGGACAATCAAGACGCTTCTAACGATACCTTATTTGTCAAATTGTGGTGAGTGGTTTAGAAGATACAAGGGAACAGATGAACATACATACATACATACATGCATACATACATACCGGTCAAAATCATAACCCTCATTTTTCTTCGCCGTAGTCGGGTAAAAACAAAGTCGCTTTCTCTGTCCATATATCCCTATGTATGCTTAAATCTTTAAAACTACGCAACGGATTTTGATGCAGTTTTCACTAATGGATAGAGTGGTTCTCGAGGAAGGTTTTAATATATAATAACCGACATACACGCGGGCGAAGCCACGGGCATCAGATAGTTCTTAATATAAGGGTTACTAAGAACTCATTTCCACCTACGCTACGTGTTGATACTCGTGTTATTGGAGATTGTGGGAATGGGTGCCGACTTTTAAGAACTGTGGCCGATAAAAAAGATCAATTAGGTAATAGCGATAGCCTCTATATTGCCCTTCACATGCCTTAAACATCTTCCAAGTGCTTCGCGGCTTTAATAAAACAAACATTCAAAGCTATCAGTACCATCGAAGCGTTTCTCAGTAAAACAAAAGATTAATGATGAGAGATACGTATGCTGATAATAATATATTATAGAAACCTTTTACAAAGGTCGAGTCATCATTCCATAGTTGGGCCATCATTTTATCGTGAAGTAGTTACTTTATTATGCGACTTAGATGGTCGGTTGTAAATTATTTTAAACCATAAATTATGTTTTACAACTACTTTAATTCACTCATTAGATTTCAATCTGTTATTTTACATATTCACAAGTATGTGCTAAATGTTTGAAAATTATATATGAATGATCAGAGAAATAGTGATTTCTGAGTCAAATCACATCTGACAGATTTACGTAAGTTGCGTAATTTATGCTTGCTTTGTTATTAGTAATGCATATTCGTTCAAATGTGTATGAAAGTATGTTTAGCGTGCGTTACGCGACGAATCAGCGACCTAAAGTTCGTCAGACGTGTCTCGCTCGGACTCTTAGTACTTCGTCTTTCGTGCAACTGTTCTTACCCACCACATGAAGGTCTTCCTTCAGTATTTTCCCAAGGCTGTTTTCTTATATTTATTTAATACTTTAAGCACACGAATTTACAGAGGCGGACTTAATGCCATATATGCCATATAGGCGGGCCTAAGAGTCGTAGTAGTTTTAGTTTCTTTTGTACCCTAATCTACATTCTCAGGGAACTCGCGCACTAGACGGCCACGACTCCGGCCAGTCGTGGCCTTCTAGTGGTATTGTATCGTCTGCTGCTAGTTGGCCGTTGCGACCAAGTGCGCGATTCATATAGGTTTCTATGATTTACCTGTTCGCTGCGACCACTGGTCGTGGTCGTGGCCGCCTAGTGCACGAGATCCCCTATCGAAGGCCTTATTTCGTTGTTTTTTCTCCGTTGTTATTCAATTTGATGACTGTCGCCTAGCGCCTGGTTGGTTTATTTTAACGATTGAATTCACGTATTGTTTTTTTTTGTCTAGATTGCCCAACAAACGAGACTTTAACCTGCGTAAGAGATGGAGCAGCTGTGTTACTAGAAAATGGTTACGTTACAGACTTCATTCTTCAAGATTCCTTAGGTTTTATTTTATTAACTTTATTTTGGTGTGTTCTGGGGTACCTAGGGTTGAAGAGGGAGGAAAGAAAAGGCTATGCCTATTAAAATAAGGTTAATTTTTATGTAGATTAAATTGTTAGAAATACCTGTTTTGTTTTATTGTATTTTCGTAGAAGTAAAACATACTATAGAAAGTCTTATGACCCACTTATGTGATGATGGCGCCACAATAAAGTGCAAAATTCCGTTTAAATGAATAAATTATTCATTTGTAGTTCATTAGGGGCAATAAATGCAACTTCCTACATGGATTTTCGAGTAAAATATTGCAAAATGATGGAGATTATTAAGTTATAGTAAGTATCGAGTTTCATGTTATTGGCACTGGTTGTAAATAAAAGACAAAGCTATATTCTCTATATAGCTAAATCTATCGGTCGTTAAATAAATATGGTTTAAAAAGAAATGGTTTTTACAATAATATTCATAATAAAAATATTTTCTACAGAGGTAGTTTCCTATTATATATACATTGACCTCTTAAATAATACAAAATAATTATGTAACTCTTGCTAAATATTTTATTCATAATAATGATTATAAAATAAGTACAATATATTTTTCAACATTCATTAACAAAATTGATTATTTACATGTAAATTCTATCTATTTATCTGTCTATCTATCCTATATAGCCCGAAATGACCAATTACTGGGCCACACAAATACATATGTAGCCCAATTACAAAGCACCACGGTACAATATAATTTGGCCAGCTCAATCAAGTAAAAAAGCCGTTTCCAGTTTTTTTCTCTGTTTGAACTTGAATCACTGGCCGGTTCTATTAACTATGTAGGTTTTATTTTTTTATTTATTCTATCATAGCGCCTTGCCGTAAGCATCCCACGCATTCGACCTTACCTTTATTACACGAAGTAATTGTATATTATGTCAGAGCAGTTTGGTCTTTGGTTGCTGACGTTGTACGTAATTACGGCTTGCTTGCTTTACAAGAGCCTTATTAACAGAAGTTTCTTAAACTTAAATTTAAAATAAAAAAGAGCAAAAAGAAGATTAAACAGATTAATAAAAAATCTTTACTCTGTCCATCTCTTTCTTAGACATAATTATTATTGTGTCTGAGAGTCTGCGAAGGCGTCTTTTCTAAATATACGTTCTGTAATGCTTTTATAGACTCTAATTGATTTAAATGGCTCATCTTACACGGCTCTAGCATAACCAATCATTTCAACACTTGGGTGGTGGCATAATGAATGATTAATGATATTATTCTCTTCGGCTATCATACATCTATTTAACAGCATAATTTGTCAAACAATCGTCGTAGATATTTAAAATTTAATACGACCAATTAAATACATGACTAACTTTTATACCTGACCATAATAGCTACTATCACGGGTGTAAGAAGGTACTTAACGAAGCCGAAAGTGACTTTTTATTCCCGTCATTGTGATCATTTTTTTGTTCAGGACAATACCTGGAACCTTTTGGTTACGGAGATATTGAAGGTCAAAGTTCCAACTTTTTCAGACGTTTTTAAAATGTTATAAAGCTATTAGTCATAGTTAATAGTTTTAAATAATAAAATAGTTTTAAATGTTATAAATAAATTATAACCCCACAAACCCTGAACCGTTGCATGCACCCATAAACACAATCTTTGCGTGCGTCACGTTGCGCTGCATTATGGGCAGGGACCGGCCGGATACTCGTTGAAAGGGTATAAGAAGAGGTTTTTTTAAGCGCTTCAAAAAAATACCCTATGATACATGTTACACCTTCGAACGGATATAGTTAACCTGTTATGAACGGGATACCCTTTCAACACCCTGTAACACTGTAACAGGGTAAGCCATTCCAACTCAAGATATTGTAATATGCACTGTTTACAATCGATATTCGTTTGAAAATTGCATAACCACGACCGCACGTGACATCGTACCGCGCTCGGCGGTCCGCCAATCTTGCGTGTACCGACTTGCCGAGCGACTTGTGCCAACATGCAGCTCAAGTTTATTAGATAATCCAGGGTAACACGAAAAAAAGGATTTCGAGAAGGTAACCTCTTCAAAGGCTTATCTTTGTCATTAGTCATTGTCATTGAAATTGTCATTGAACCCCTTAGTCATTGAACCCCTTCACGTGGTTACCTTAATAAAGGTGTTAACCATTTCGCTGGGTTTCGATGATGTAACTCGAACAAAAGGTAACACTGCGATATGAGTTACCCCATGTACGGGTTACCTTGTCCAAAGGCTTGTGTTGTGCGGTCCCTGATTAAGGTAACTAATAAAAAGTCCGTGAATAAAAAGTTAAGGACTTACCTATGTTGTAATGATAGACAACTAATTCTCATGGGAATGAACTCTTCTTTGTTCAAGGATGTTGCTAATATCACATGTTAATGTGTTGTTACACTTCACTAGATGTTAATTAATAATGGATTATGTTAACACTCCAATTTGTTGATAAGTTTTTAGGGTTCCGTAGGCAAAGGGTAAAACGGGACCCTATTACTAAGACTCCGCTGTCTGTCTGTCTGTCCGTCTGTCACCAGGCTGTATCTCATGAACCGTGATAGCTAGACAGTTGAAATTTTCACAGATGATGTATTTCTGCTATACTTACTAAAAAACACATGATTTTTTTGCCGTTTTTGTAGACAATGGCACGGAACCCTTCGTGCGCGAGTCCGACTCGCACTTGGCCGGTTTTTTAAATGAACCCAAAGCAGTGGACACCTCCAGCGTATACATATAAAGCTGGCCTTTCCAAAATGCTTTGTTTTGTAATAAAAACTAGGATTATCCATTTTTATTTCTTTGGAAAATCTCATTTAGACTGAATTATGATGTAAGTAACTCAAGAATGCTCAGTTGTGAATCTTGCTTTGAACACAACAGATTCGATGGTAATCCAGACACAAATCTTGTTCTAAATCTACTTTATGATCTACTTTATGACTATCTTTTTAGAATTCTGACAAAAACACATTTCTCCTATAATTGAAAAAAAACACTGTCTTCTATAACATTTATTCTTACCATCACAATAAAAAGAAATCTTTTTACTAAAGTACTTAAGCGTCTGAAATCAATACACTGGCGTCCCCCGACTCCTCTTCACCACCATAGCAAAAGCCACAATATTCCCTACAAAGTACATCACTACTAAACACATACAGTTTCTCCAGAAGTTCCTCTCATCATAACCAAACCTGGTCAACACTCCAGCCCCAGTTCTTATGCAAGGCAAGCCTTCTGCGTTCACACAAGTTATGCTGTCAACTAGATTCCACTGTAAAACTGAAATGCACTCCGTTCCATAGTAAAAACCTGAGATGTACCGAAGCCAGGAGAAGTATGCAGGTGCAGTGGCTAGGTTCAGGTAGATTCCAGAAAACATGAGCCCTATTAGGTCGTAAGGAACTGAGATTAGAGCTGCGGTTTCCATTTTGTCGAATGTCGCTGATAGGAATGAGCCTGGAATGATAAAATGTAAAAGTTCCATTTGTGAAATGGACACTATAGGTAGCAGGAAGTACCATTACTTCTATTTTTAAAATGGTCTTGATTTTAAGAGCGTTTACACTGAAAGTGGGCAATGGCGCAAATAGATGTCAAATATTTCGCTGTTTTGATTAATTTGGCAATATTACTGAAGGTAAGGAAATATGAAATATGGCTAACTAACTGTTTAAAATATTGATTATGAAATGCAATAAAAAATATAGTAACACCAAATATTTAGTTTTAGGTGTAAAAAAGGCATTTGGAAAGCTTCCAAATCCTTTTTCTGCAACTTATTAACAAAACAGCGCAATTTTTGACATCTATTTGCCACGTTGCCCACTTTCAACGTAAAAGCGCTTAACGTCTTTTTTGTCAATTACAAAAATATTCCAATCAAGTCAATATGTTAGATCAAAGTACTCATAAAATACCTACTTTAAAATAGTATGGGCAAAGTAGTGATTGTTTTAATAAAGACATTTTTTTGTACAGGAACTGAAATTAACTGAACTTTAATTTGAACAGTAAAGATAACGACTAATGGCAAAAAAATACCACAAAAGACTGTTGATTGATGCCAAGAATAGCCACGTCAGTTTACGTCCACATTAAATTGCATTGCATTTAATTGCGGAGCAAAAAAAGGATACAAACAGTTTTCTTATATAGGTTGCACTAATGATGGAACTGTTGCCTAGGAATAAAGCTCATAATTAGCTAGATTAATTGTGTGCATTCAAGCTGGAGAGAAACTAAGGCACCTATTCCACCGCCGGCGATTAACGAGAAACGAGACTAGTTACTCGTATTTGACATTACTTACAATTTAATTTCAACTCTTTAGTAGTGACTTTTGTGGACATGATAATTATTCAGATTTGTTACAGTTGTAATGGCAATCATGTCATTTGGCTTAAATAGATTTTTATTTTTATTATCATGTTTATTTTTTATATATACGTAGATTCTTTTCTATCTTGTGAATGTGAGAACGATGTAGGCTTAGTGGACTGTAGATTTGTTGCACATTTTCTATTTTGTTAAGTACCTGTCTGGTACTTGTTGCAAGGCCTACACTTTCCTCCCATACCTATTAACACTGTAATTCGAAAATATTGTAAAAGCCAATTAATTGTAAAAGTAACCGTGGAATTTCTTGCGGAGAAACGAGCAATTGGAACCGTGCACCTAGCTTCTGACGTTTCATAAGTGCCCATGTAGGTTTATGTGAAATAAAATATTTTGATTAGCAACGTAAAACGAGCTGGCGAGGAACAAGAAGCGAGTCCGCGACGGCGACGAGTGATTATATATAAAGGCTCTTACATACTGGCGCAATTCGCCGCGTGACGCGAATTTTAACAAAACAATTTCTGAGAAAACTTCACGGCGAACAATGCGGCGGCGTCGCGTAACGCAACGAATCGCCCCAGAGCCTTTAATATAATATCTATCTCTTTTACTTACACGGAACTTACAATCTTTTGTGCGTTTCTCGGGCGGAAAATAGTTGTTAGTCGCTCTCGCTTCCTCGTCGGCGATGGGAAAGGTGCCTACAACGATGTTGTCTGTGCACAGGGCTATGGTAGAGAGATACAAGGGACTTTCGTGCTTAATGGGTAAGGAATTGGGTAGGGTATAGGGTAAAGAACTCAAACAACGAACACGTATAAAACTTCATAAATTTTATTGAGCCAATTCAGATCTCTAAAATTATTGCCAATCCATAAAAACTTTTAAGTTGTAATAGTTGAGTTTTTACAATATGATTTTAGTATTACGTAAATCTTATACTTAAAACTATTTATCTACGAGTCACCCTGTTCACCTTTATGGCACGGGCAAGATTCCGAGCAGTAAAACAAATGATGCTATTGTTAAAAACTATGTACAATTGAAATATTTTTTAATATACAGGTGTGCCCCTACTCCTTTTCATGACCATGAGGAAAGCGATGAAGTGAGCTATGCAGTACATACTGAACAAACAAAGGCAGTTACGCCAAAAGTGTTCTTCTGCGAACCCAAATCTTCTTAGCACATCGGGTCCCGTTTTTATACAAGGCATACCATCGATTTCTACACATTCAATTGTTTCGATCGAATCCCATTGGAGTATAGAAATGCTTTCAACGCCGTAGTAGAACCCTGATACGTATCTAAGCCAAGATAAGTAAGGTGAGACGCTCGCTAAGTTCAGGTAAAGGCCTGAGAACATAGTGCCAATGAGGTCGAATGGTACGGACACGAGTGCAGCGGTTTCCATTGAGTTGAACGTCGATGAAAGGAACGAGCCTGGAATTTTGAAAATGGAATTGCAATGCCAATTATTCAATGGAAGATATTCCAGTTTACTGGAATATTATGATTTTGAATTTGGAATTTTGGTGCTTCTTATAATTTTCCACCTAATGGGTGGATACGTCCATTTTTGTATTGTATTTGTATTTAATCGTTATTTTAATTTAGAATTTTGATGATTTTATATATGACCACCATAATCATACCCACCTTTTGGAAGTTGAAGGTTCTGAAACTGAGGCATAAATACCCGATATGACGTCTGTAATTAGTATCTTAGTACAGGCAAGGTCAACTACTGGAGACTAGACAAAGGGGGTAAGCTATGTACAAAGAAAAGTGTTTGGACTTACCATAAGCGTTCGCATAGTTAGCGCACAAGATACAGACAAAGTTGAAGCCCAGCCAGCCCATAAACCCTCCGTGGAGACCAGCCACCAAGAATATGAGCGTCGTGAAGAGTGTCGGTTCTATTATTGCTCGGGGTATCTGGAAGTTGAAAGAACATATCATAAGGATGTCTGAGAGCCTAACAAAGTGACATTCTATCAGCGATAACGGTGATGGAAAAGGCAAAAATTATGTCAATCCTGCTGAAAGTCTTTGTAAATGCAAAACGCTTTGGAAACGATTGTCACTTGTCTCTAGGTCCTCTGTTCCAGTTCGAAGGTATTTATTTTACTTTAACCATTTACGTATCAACCATCTAGTTCGTCGCCTTGTGCTTTTATGTGTTCTTTAACAACAATTTGTTTTCCACCGTTCTGTTGATTCTCGACGTTTTTATAATAATAATAAACAGTTTTTGTTTGTTGACTTTTTCAATTCTTAAATGTACCTTCTGAGTTTATCTGGGCCAGTACTGACAACGGTGAAGGAAAAGATCGTAAGAAAATGGTGACATATAGTTATTAGAAATGAAAAATTAATTCTTAGTATGAAAAGAAGCCCTCTCCCTGCAGTGAGACGGTAATAGGCTGATATTTAAAGCCTTCTTTTTAAATATATAAGTTACAATAAAAACGCCTGAAGAATTATCTGTAAATTGATGGTAACAGTACATTTTAATTCAAAACCTCTAATTGGTAACTCTTTCATTGATAATAAACTTGAAAACGATAAAATAGAAAATATTCCAAAACCGCTGGTCGCAATTTAACGATGTGAGCCGTTAAATAAACTGGTTTGACCATGCTCGACCACCGGTGTCACAATTAGAAGGGCCTCGTTATAAAAACAGAAACCTTTCTAGCTCATTATAATAACATCAAAATTATTTTTATTCGCTTCCATATATGAAGACTAATGAATAATTGATAATACATTTGGACACCCACTATGCAGACACTATATAGAAATAGGTTATGTTGGACCTCTTGGAACTATTACATGAAGCAATAAATTGTGTTCGATGATGAAGATCATTCTCTTGGTTTAACGTAATGTACACAAAAACCTCAAAGACTATCGTGTAGTGTGTCTACTTAGGTTAATTGGTAGCGGACTCACATAATAACTTTAATATAAATACCTACTAATGTAAGTTGCTTCAAATTCTTGCATATATTTAGATAGCTTCTTTATAAAACGAAAAGCCGTGCTCAGAGTATGATTTAGCGTTAGTCGTATATCTAAAACGAACGTTATTAGGGGAAAGACAGTACTCTTAGGCGTCGTCCTATTTGGCGAAGATCGCACGATGACACGATGCGTTCTCGTCGTGCGATGAGTTCAAACATACATATTTCATCAGAGTGTCCTATTTGAACCTCGCAAGTAATTGTGCGAGCACATGAAATGCTTAATAACGATCGTACGATGCGTTTGATCGTGCGATCATGTAATCAAAGCAACAGATCTCTTTTGAGTGTCCTAATCGGTTAGCTACGCGATGCGTCGACGCGCGAGGGCATCACACGATGGACATCGCGCGATCTATTAGGACACCTGTTAGGTCGTCGCACGACCACTTTGATCGTGAGATGAAAAACGCATCGCGCCATCGTATGATCGCTCCTAATTAGGACGCCGCCTTACCACTTAAAACGATAAAAACTCAAAACTTACCCAAAATATCATCTTCGACAAATAGTAAGGTAACGGAGAGTACAGTCCACTAGCCGTTTCTCTCAACAATATGGGAACCTCACTAGGGAACGTGATGAAGACAGCATATATGAAGAGGAATATCGTCTCCGCTATCGTGAGATAGAGGAGACCTTCTACGTTCTGTATGTCACGTTGATCTAGCTCGTCAAAGTGCCCGTTATAGGGGACGGAGATTATCAGGCCCACGAACTAAGGAGAGAGAAAAAATCGGTTAAGAACTGCCAAATAGACAATATTTTTTAATATAACATATGGTATATGTACCATCAAAGTAACAGATATAAATGTAGAGGCAACCTGACAGAAACCAGAAGAAATCAAGAAGAAAACTTCGTGTAGATACAGAGAAAACAAGTTGGTCATAATATTAATACAAATGAAAATAACTATAGAACCATTGGTACATAAAGGTGGCATATGTGAAACTTACCATGAGCAGTAAGAACTCGGCGATCCAAATCCCGTAGTTTCGCTTTAGTGCTTGTAGGTTCCTCCACATCAGCCAGTGAAATTGTACGAAGTAATTCACTTTGACTCTGCAATGCAACATTAATTTAAAACACCGCTTTATGAAATAGTTAATAAAAAGGACCTGACGTGTGAAATCTCTAAAGATTTATTAACTTAAATTCTAAAGAGCCTCCATAGACGATGGATCAATAAAGATAGACAACTCAGAGATGAATCTCATATTTCGAGAGTTCGTGAAATATTTGGATGAGGCATAATCATTTTAATAATAAATGTCTAAAGAAAGCAGCTATTTTCACTAAAAAAATCGGTAGATGCAGAAATAATGATGCATATACTGAATGATGCAACAAATCTATTTCTAAATACGCAATAGCGAGAAATGAAACTAAAACCAATGCAAAACTTACAGAGTTAAATATCGCTCATAATATTGATCCTGTAACAAAATATATTAAATTTAATGAAGTCATAAATATTTACTTGCCAGGACATTTAACATTAAATGTTAATGTTTTACAAATCAAACCTAAATTCAAATGTTCGACACTGATGTACATAATCTATGTGTTTTATATTGGCGTGAGAATGTTATAGATATTAGACCAATAAATTCATTATTTATTTTAGTATTAGCATATTGTTGGTCTGACAAACACATTATAGCACAATATTGCTAATATGTACAGAATTTATGAATAATATTTTGGTGGATGTAAATTTTTTGAAGACTTGTAATTCATTTGCCATTTATAAAAAAGTTGAAATCTTAACGATTCTAGTCGAATCTAAACGATCAGAGATTAAACTGTAGATTAGTACAAGTTTAGATCGTGAGAATAAGAAGAACTTTGTTATCAATGATTTTAATCCTATTTCTGATAAGAATTTTAATGACCAATTTGGTATATCTCTGAATCCTGTTTCAAGCGTTAAGTTATCTGCCAATTTGATGTAAGTATGTAAATGGTAAATCATTAAAGTTACGGATAAGGCAGCTTTATCTTCAAATAAAAGATAATGAGAATATTTTAGGAACACTTGAAAGAGCTTTTACGAAAAAATGCAAGTAAAACAACTGGACAAGAAAGAAGAGCAAAAACGAGAGGTAAATCAGTCATCACACTCATCACAGAAATAAAGGTTCAAAAAGTCATTGATAAAGAATTAGTTATTGAGAAAGAACTTCTAAAAACTAATACACTTCACGTACCTTTGGATCAGTTTCGCCATTAAAATATTCAGTTTCATCTTTAACCTGACCAACTTGGCTGTCAACCTCAGCAGCGATCTCAGATCGTGAGTATTCGTCACAGATGCGCCGGATTCGATCTCGGCTCTCCATCTCCTTGTCAGCTTGGATACCCAGCAAGGATATGTAGTACTCTGCCGCGTTGAAGCCAAGCGGACATTTGAAGCTGAGGCTGTGGAAAAATTGCAGTTTTTATATGGTTTCATAGAATTAGACCCTCTACGGTAAACGTCGATTCGATTCTTGAGTCGACTTGCATTTTCTTGGACAGCTTTTTAGGGTTCCGTACCCGAAGGGTGCCAAATACTATTACTGTCCGTCCGTCCATCTGTCTGTCAGCGGGCAGTATCTCATGAACCATAATAGGTCGACAGTTGAAATTTTCTCAGATTGTGTATTTTATTGCCGCTATATCAAAAACTAATAAGTTAATAAATAATTAAAGGGACAAAGTTTGGGGATTAAGTATTTTGAAGCCTGTAGGATAGGAGTTCAAATTCTGGTTTTCACAATCCAAAAATACCATGCAATCTAGTGTAGTATAGAAAGTAATTTCGGTTAAGTAATCTGGATTGTTTAGGATATGATATGATAGTCCTTCAACCAGAGGAGCTCGTGGCTAAGTAATAACAGCCGCACGGATCGTTACATCAGGTTAAGCTACGCTTTCCGGCTTAGGTCCGTGGATGGGTGACCATCTATACATAGTATACCAAGACTCCTCCGTGCCTGGGAAAACACGTTAAGCCGTTCGTCCCGGCTGTCATTTGTGGATCTTTAACAGTCGTTACGGGTCGTCAGAAGCCCGAATGTCTGACAACCAGTCTTACCAAAGGGTATCGTATTAGCCAGTTACTGGGTTGTGGAGGTCAGATAGGCAGTCGCTCCATGTTAATTACTGGTATTCAGCTGCATCCGGTTAGACTGGAAGCCCTCAACATGGTTGGGAAAAGGCTAGACAGATTGATGATAGTCCTTCAACCCTTTAACCCAGCACTGGTTTAGTACCTTTGAACTAAAGGTTTATGGGGCATTAGAGTGGCAGATTGATGTCCGCCCCTTGTTTATATAATAATAATATATTCCATCCTTTTTAAAGACGTTTGCTTTGTGTGAAATCAATACGACAGTCTATCAAAACATTAAGGCTTATGGAAAAGATAAGTGATGACGATTTCGGAAAAAAATATCCTAACATCTTTTTTATTGATATTGACTTATGTTATCTTATGGCCTAATGGTCAAACGGGTATAACAAATGTCCACTGAGCAATAACAAGAGATTTCCCAGATGATAAGTTAATTCTAAATCTAGCATTAAGATATTATCTGGATGAATCTTATCAATATTACCGCATATATTAGCACTAAATTATGGTGCGTTGTTCATTCAACTTTGGACTTCTCCGTAAATAGTTTTATGTTTGATTTCTTAATTTGATAAGGGGGATGCGTTGTATCAGCTATTTAAAATAAGGCAGAAGAGTAAAGGCCGTATCTCTTCTATGAGTTTGTTTTAGCAGTGGTAGTCAAGAATTCAAGATCAAATAACCAACTAACAACATAACCTTATAGTACAGTACATAAATGTGTTTCTTGTAAGTACTACATACTTAGGTTCATAAGTAGTTCGCATTGTGAACCAAAGCGCAGTATAAATAAATAACAGTATTATATCTTCATAGAAAACGGCCGAAACGACGCGAAATCTCAGTATATATCAGTAAGCAACAGTATCGAGTGCGTGGCAGTTACGCACGGACGCTGAAAGTTTTTCTACCGAGATATAATACTGTTACTTGTCACTGCCAAGATATAATAAGTAGGAACTGTTACTTATTTATACTGTGACCGAAGTATTTAAAGACGCGGTAGTTACATGAGCGAAGCTAAACGAAATAAGCTTCGTTATCAGTGTGTCCTGTGCTTTAATGTGAACAAACTTTTGTTTTCCGAACTTGTTTATTTTATATCCTTTACAAATATACATTTTCTCTGTCTATGGACAGTAACAAGTTTACCAGTGGGATTCACGAGCCCATAATGATGGCCTTTAAATTAACAAATTCTAGATGGATAATCAATATGAATCTCACTGTTAAATCTTAAGTGGTTTAAGATCACAGAGATAACATACCATATTTAAATAATTTTATGGATTCCAGTTTCGTTAACGGATCCTTTGGCGAGTTATTCCATTCTAATACCAAAAACGAATACCACTGGTATTTGTTGGAACTTACATTTATTTTCTATTCCGAACCGATACCACTATTTTCTATTATTCGTGTGCACATTCAATTTAAATAATTAAATTGAATGTGCACACGAATACTAACAACTCGAATTTGGTACAGTCAGCTCCGTCAAACCTAATCAAATTAAATTTGTTTTTAATATTTTTATGTGATCGTCATAAAATACTATCCAAATACACTTCATTCCAATATTTTTACAAAGGTATAGCTAAGATTAGTTTAAGTGAATCAGCTTGCTAATTTTTTTGGGGTATTCCTCGAAGCGCAACTTCAAGAGCATGGTGGATTCGTAACAAATTAGATAGACGTTTTAAAATTCAACTGTCCTAATTGTTTAGTTATTCAAACTACCAGGAAAGCAGAAATCAACTGGAACTAGGTATTTAAGCGACTTACTACTTAACTCAATAATGATAAAAATACATGTTTTGAAATTGAATCATTTGTTGTTTTGAAAAGTACCAGGGTAACAGAAATGAAAAGAAAATAGGCAAAGTCAAAGTCAAAAAGTCAAATAATTTATTTCAACTAGGCACATTAAAGGCACTTTTGAACGTCAAATACATAGAAATAGAACTGATTCTAGTTGCCCCTTCCAAAAGGTAGTTTTCGTATGGAGAAGAATGGGCAAGAAACTCCACCGTTAATCTTTAAAAAAAAAAAATGTTTTACAATATTTGGTATACATCAAAACGGAAAGGCGCCTAAACGATCAAAGTAAGTTGCACAACAACCAACGATTAAACAGAAAGAGGAATATAAAGTATTCGTTATTATTCACTTTATCGATAGAAGTCTTAAAACTGTCCTATACCTTACCTATAACTGTAATGTCCTATATCTATTATAACTATCAGGAAAACAGAAATTAACTGGCAGTAGTTGCTTCTGAAAAACACCTGTTATTCTGGTAGGCTTCTTTCGAAAAAGCCCCTGAAGTCTATAAAGGCCCCATACTTATCAAGAATTTGACTTTTATCATTATCACTTAATATCTTGTTCGTAAAGTTTCCTAACTCATAAGTAGATTGATCGTTCACATTTTCGAAAAATGAAATGACATTCAAAGCATTTTTACTGACTGTACCTTATATCTTCGAACTTGTTTTGGTCTTAGTTTAAACAATGGTATCCGTTCGGAATAGAAAATAAATATGAATTGAAACAAATACCAGTGGTATTAGTTTTTGGTATTAGAATGGAATTACTCCCTTTGGCGACAAACACGTGGTCAGTTGACTGAAGTTGGTTTATTTAAATTAATCGAGTATTATTTATTTATATACCTATAAGTACTTTATTGTGTACACCAGATTAAATATTACAAACAGAAAGATGAAAAAAAATCAGCTGTTCGAAAAAAACAGATTTTTTTTTCGCGATTTCAATTTTGGTCCCATAGTGAAAGTTGTTCATAATGATGAGTAAAATGACTCCTTAAGAGATTTCGTGTATGAAAAGATACACCTTAAATGGGTTGTGAAATTAAGAAACTGGCAGCTAGTTACCTATATGCGTTGTAAAATTTAGATTATAATTCTTATAATCTTCTTAAGTCAGATAGGCAATCGCTCCATGTTAAGGGCGCACCCCCCTACCTCAGATTTTATCCCGCTCGCACCATACTACTCGCGACCTGAGTGAGAACGAGACGGAGTGGGGCGCTAGCGGCTCTAAAGCGTCGAAAAGTTTAGGTAATTGCTTTTTACAGTGAAAATAATCGTAATTTAAAAAAAATGGCACAAATAAGACCTGCTTTATAGTTAGTTCAGTAATCATGCAAAGTTTCATGATCTAATTTGAAGTATTTTTTGAATACCAGCGGTTTCTAATTCTGTGCAGAGGTAACTTTGGTATTATTTTCTATCGAGAAAATTTTATGTAATCATGTTTTCGCCTCACATAAGACCTAGCATCAATCCTCAACTTTAACATATATTTATTTCAAAATTAATGCTGCAGTATTTTCGGCATAACAAAGGATCATGCTAAGCAATTTGTGATTGGGTGCGCCTTTAAAATACTGGTATTCAGCTGCATCCGGTAAGACTAGAAGCCGACCCCACCCAACAAACATAGTTGGGAAAATAAGGCAGATGATCATGATTATTATCTTCTTAATATTGTGACGTTTTAGGAAAATCCCATAGGTATTTAAAATTCGTATATCGACCTTTATACGACCCCAGTCGAAAGTTGATTCGTAGTATTGTTATATAATGTAAATTGATGTCTAAAAATACTTTACATTTGCATCGAATGAATTTTCTTATAATAATGAAGCATCAACTTCTCAGACGATTAGCAAGTGAAATTCAAACTCAAAACATTTATTTAAACTAAACCATTTTTTTGTCAAGGAGTCGGTCAGTCAGAAGTTAAAGTTCAGTTTCCCCATCTATATAGTAGGTTCCCGAAACTCCAGGGGCTCTATCTATTTATTTGAATTTTATGTGGAGTGAAATTTATAGAAGTGTAACACTTGTTTTATTCATAAATAACACGGATATGTTTTTTTTTTTAAAACATAGTAGGTACATATTTCACACTTCGTTCTAGTTATTTCAGCCGTTAGTATATAATAGTTACCTATAGATCTAGTTTTTTTAGAGTTTATATGCATTTTATTTCAGTTTTATTAATAAATGACTTTTGAATTTTGAATTATATTTTACTTAATTTGGTTTTAATGATGTCAAAATACGCCCCAAAAATACTTCTCTTTTTTGCAGTCGGTTTTCATCATAGATAATAATATCCAGTTTTCATCGATATTTTTATCGATCAAATATTTATAAATATCAACCCCTCTTCCCTAGAGTAACACACATGCTCAAAAGGGGCGGGCATTAGAAGGTAAAGAACCCCGACTGAACACACACAAGTGTTCAGTCGCTGTACCTATACTTTTTAATGCCCGCCCCTTTTGAGCATGTGTGCATTACGTAGCATCAAATGTTTTTGTGAGCGCGGAAAATGCATCTAGTGTGCCGTATCTATGTTTAAGTGTGAGTATGTACGGCGCATGGTAAATGCACGCTGTTTTGATGGGATAAGGTTTATTATTGATTGTATGGTACGTTCTGATTTATGAGTACGTTGTGTGTGTTGTGCAGTGTTTTCGTCATTTGTTACGATGGCTTGTCGATTGCGGGGGCTGAGGTACTGCTTTGATACCTAAGAAGCTTGAAAAAAGCCGGCCTTAAGATAATATAAAAATCAATTTCCGTGCGTTAGTCTTGCAAAAACTCGAAAATGGGTCGAACGATTGTGATGGAACTTTAGTCAGTTGATGTGTGCGCGTCATAGAAGGTTCTGAACAAAAAAAAAGGCATTGCAACGCATTGAAAGAGGCATTCGCTATTTTCAAATTAAAGTAAGCATATTACAAAAGGTTATATAGCATTCATTTTTTATCACAAACTTTTGTAACTTAACAAAAATATAAATCATGCAAGGTCCGGAGTCGATCATTTAAAACTAATTAAATTCATTTATAGGGGAACCTTAATAACAGCCGTTATGTTTGTTTACCATTAAGCATGATATTTACACTCAAGGGCCAAATTAGGTAATAAAAAACTTAATAGCTTATGATAATCTGTTTAGCTTCATCAAAGTTTCTCAAATGCAGCAATCGTGTGGATTGCCAAGAGAATGATTATACAACTAATAAATAAAAAAAAATACTATCATTTTGTTCAACAAAAAAAAACAATTGCATTTAATGATATTTGCCAAGGTTTTTTCTGGTACCTACTTACCAGATTTGGTCCAGACGGACTAACTATATTTGCTCTATTATGACTTTAGCAACCAGTTTGTGCTATACAATGCATAATTTACCAACATGACTGTTAATTAAAACGTAAATAAAAAGAACTAGACAGCTTGGTGCGAAAAATACAAATTAATGTGAATAAAGAAACAGCAGCTGCACGTGTTCATAATTATTTAGACAGGATCTAACTAGAGACAAAACAAGCTCAGATTATAGGATACATAGAGCGAAAAAGGCTGCAACACAAATATGAGTGATAGAGCTGTCTCTACGATGCACGAGAATAGACAAGAAAAAAAAAAAAGCAAAGTAATGGCTAACGAAGCCGAACTTTTTCTAAAGCACGATGTGCTTTGTTTACTGCTATGTACTGTATAAACCTACGCATCTCGAAGAAATTCCGTCCGTTAGCTATTGGTAAAACGATTTGTAGACTCCAAACGCTGATTGGTGCTCTGGGCATACGGCCAATTTTTCTCTTACAGCCTCACATTTTTCAAAGAAATGGGTACAGCAGAATTCTTTAAAGAAATTGTACTTTCGAAGCAGAAAACTGGTCAGCCTGCTCAATAGTGCTCTGGAAGGCTATCAGCTCGAAGACTTCAGTAGTCAGTTGGTGTACCGAGCATACGACCAGTTTTCCTCCTATGGCTAACCTTTTAAGAATCACAGCAGGATTGATTAAAGATATATTTATATTACTTACGATGCAAAGAAGTGGTCCGCCTGTTCAATAGTGCCGTGGAAGGCTATCCTTCCATTAGCCAACAGCACAACTTGGTGGAACAACTCGAAGACTCCGGAAGCCGGTTGGTGTACTGAGCATATCACCAGTTTTCCTCCTATAGCTAGCTGTCTTAGGCGCGCTACTACGGCGGCTGCTGCCCAACTGTCAAGCCCTGTTGTCGGTTCGTCGCAGAATAGAATTGGAGGGTCGTTTAAGAGCTGTGGAAGACGGTCTGTTTTAGATTTTATTTTCTCTCTTTCTATTTTGTGGTGAGCGCGTACGAAAATTCTCATACACGACTTACAAGAGTCGCATCGCATGGTCAAAATCAAAATATTTTATTTCACATAAACCTACATGGGCACTTATGAAACAGAAGCTAGGTGCACGGTTCCAATTGGTCGTCTCCTATGGAGACAGGAAAGAAACTCCTTGGTTACTTTTTTTTTATTAATTGGCTTTTACAATATTTTCGAATTACAGTGTTAATAGGTATGGGAGGACAGTATAGGCCTTTCAAAAAGTACCAGGTAAGTACTTAACAAAATAGATAGAGAAGATAGAGTACTTAAATTGTAGGTATATAATGTCAAATAATGATGATGATTATGTCAAGGTGAATGTAAAAAAATAATAAAAAATAAACATATAGACTCTTACATAATTATGCCGTTAATGAGGTACCGCAGTCGATGATTTTATAATATTATTATAATTCAGCATATATTCCTACTTCTAAAGATTCTTCTGTCTTTACGATCGTCTATTATGTGTTTAGTCAGTTAATACTATTTACCATTTATTTATTTTATGTGACAACACAATAACGTACGTTCAAAATTCACTTGTGAAATAAATAATATACATGGAACTTATTTGTATGATCGAATCCTATCAGTTTTTCGTCACTTACCTGTACAGCCAAAGCGACTCTTTTCCTCTCTCCGCCAGACAAAGCCTTCAGTTTAGTTTTGTTACAGTTGTTGACTCCAAGTTCACTCAATAGAAGCTGAACACGCCTCGCTCTTACAATTTTGGTCGATCGCTTGTCCATCATCATACGGGCCTATAACAAAAGATTTTGTGTTACTTATATCACAAGAATTATGGAAAAAGGTTTTAAACCAATAATTTCAACGTCTCCTACGTTGAAATGATTGGTTTCTCCGTCTCCATCGACAACCACATAGGCAATATCAAATCAAAGTGAAATAATTTATTTCACTTTCATCTTGACCAGGAAATTGTGTTAAGCCTCGTGCAGACAGCCGCGGTGCGACAGCGAGACGCGACTCTAACAAAACAATTTCTAAGAAAACTTCATGGTATAACAATTATAGGTGTCGCGTCGCGCCAGTCTACACGAGGCGTTATGGATTTTTATTAACAGGATGTTAGTGTAAACACCGTTATCCTTGAAACCAGTGGTTTGGTTTCATTTATAGAACGTAAAGTCAATGGAAAAATACAACTTTTTTTTTTTTTACTGAAAATCTTTATTTTTCCAAAAGAATATTTCACCCTACACGCAAGGGCAACGAACTTGCGTCTCAACACGGATGCCGGCGGTTGGCGAGGGCGGGCGGGGCGCGCGACACGTTATATGACCGGCCGTCAGCTGTTTCGCAGCTCTCTCGAACGCGTATCCATGAGTATCGGGACAGTGACGGATATTTACTTTTTAAAATCTTTTAATGAAAATAAGGTTTTTTATTATAAAAAAATTAAAATAAATATATCACAAAAAACGTGCAAAAAGCACTCTTGAGCTAGCAGGCCTTTTTTTCATGGCTGCCACTAAGTTTTCTATTTAAATTTATCCAAAACCTATAACTTGATTTCCTGGTAAAGACTCTTTTAAAAGGCAATTTTGAACGTACAAGAAAATAGAATTTATTCTAGTTGCCTTCCAAAAATAGTTTCGTATGGAATAAAAAGGGCAAGAAACTCCATAGTTACTCGTTTTACAATTCATCTGATAAGATAGTAGTCAAATACAGTCTTTGTTTAAATAGAAGGTAAAAATTGTGGTTAAATTTAAGTTAAGCTACTTAGTAACAAGACTTTGGAATTTAAGCTCGTAATCCATACTAATATTATAAATTCGAAAGAAACTCTCTGTCTGTCTGTTACCTTTTCTCGCCTAAGCCACTGAACGGATTTCGATAAAATTTTGCATGGAGATAGATGGCATCCCGGGGAAGGACATAGGCTACTTTTTATCGACATACCACGCAGGCGAAGCCGCGGGCGGAAGCTAGTTACATATAAATACAAAACAGATTATTTATTTAAATTATATATGAAATGACAAATTATTATTATGTAAATTACATAACAAATAAACATCTAAGATAGTTGTCAGTACCCCAGTAATATGAGGCGATGAATAATATTAATTAACTAGCTGCGCCCCGCGGTTTTAACCCGCATAAGTCTCGATCCCTTGGAAATATCGGGAGAAAAGGTATCCTATGTCCATTTCCAGGTCATTATCTACCCATGTGCTAAATTTCATCCAAATCCGTTCTGCTGTAATAACGTGAAAGCGTGACAAACCAACAAACAAAAAAAAATACAATAGACGCTGATATATTTAGTAACCTATTCCGCTTGACTATTCTTCAAGAGTCATAAAAAACCCTGTAAGAAATCGACACGTATTTATTTATTTTATTTATTTATTGGTTTACCAACAATTGTTTACACTAGTAATGGACATAGAAAACAAGCAAAAACAGATAAACAATAGTGCACAATCACTTAAAGGTAAACTCAGCATGCGAAACGAAAGTTGTACCTAGAGGAAAAAAAAAAAAGAAAGAAAACTACCTTAATCTAAATCAAACAATAGTAAGCAACATGTTATAAGTATAAGACCAGACATAGAGAGAAAAAAAAAAAACAAAGTTAAATTAATCCTTATCTAGGTTTTTCAAAGTCTTCGCTTTTAAACTGTATAGTGAGTCAAAGTGCAAGTCGATTAGATCGCTACTTTCATTAATCATCTTGCTTAACCTCGCGACAGGGGAACTAGCACCTAAGACCGTTCGTCGGAGCGGCGGACGGAGTGGCGTAATTGGCTTACGAGGCTTATTTCACCTCTCAACGAGGCATTTTCAGGATGATGATTGACCAATTGCAAACCAGAACGCGACGTGTTACTACACCGAGCGCTGGACGCAGAGAACTCTGCGTCCAACGCTCGGTGTGGCGGAATAGGTTACTAAATATATCAGCGTCTATTGTATTTTATAATGGATTTCCGCAAAGTCACGCCTGAATTAATTACCTTACTACCAACAAACAAACTCACTTTCGTATTTATAATATTAGTTAGGATTAGGATTATTTCATAGGTCTCCTAAATGGTTCAATTTTTATACCCAAATGTGAATAGGGCAAAGTGTTATTGGATTTTCAGTTAATACAGTTTTCAGACAAAGTCATGCAAAATTTTCATGTAACAAATGGGCTTTCTAGATCAGTGAGTGAATTTCATTGAAGCTATAAGTACCCTACAAGCAGTGGTTTTCTTAAAAAATTATTGGAAAGTACAGTTTTCAAGTTATTTTACTCGCGTAGATAAAAAGGTTCAATAAATAAACAAAATTTACTTAGGTAGGTGACATTTCCGAGTCATCTGAAATTCTTTAATTATTGTTATTTTTCAAATGTCATACATGTTTGGAATTACGAACAACTAATGTAATGGTAGAATTAACATTTTAATGCAGCAAACTCTTCCGCATTCTCTTCACATTAATGAGAAACTTCATCTGTCCCTAAACAACTCCAAAAATCAAAATTCAGTTATTCAAATTAGGCTGAGAATCACGTCAAAATTCGGCCCCAAAACGCCGCTCACTTATTTATTTATTTATTTAAGCACACAAATGTACAGAGGCGGACTTAATGCCATAGGCATTTTCTACCAGTCAACCTTTGGGTGATGCAAAAAGAAACAGTGGTAGGTGCAATAGCGAAAATTGAACTTCCTAATGCTTTAAGGCTAAGAAGAAAAATTGGCCAGCAGCACATCTGTCTAACTTGATTCTACATACAATGGTAGTGTACCTATGCAGAAGTAGTAACTTACCATAAACTCCATATGTTCAGAGACAGTCAGGTCTTCAATAGCCAAGTCTTCTTGCGGTACGAAGCCAGAGATCCTGGAGATGAGGTCTGCGCCAGCAAGTCTGCCGTTCAGCATCAGATAGCCGGTCATCGCACTTTTGTCGCGCCGACTGATGGCCGCAAGTAATGTGGTCTTGCCGGCACCACTGAGGAGGAACGACTTTTTTAGAATACCAGTGGGGTAATTGCCTAAGGGATATCGCGCACTAGACGGCCACGACTCCGGCCAGTCGTGGCGGTCTAGTGGTATTGTTAGGTCTGCGGCTAGTTGGCCGTTGCGACCAAGACCGCGATTCGTAGCGGTTTCTATAGTTTACCAGAGGGCCTAGACAAAATCCCTTTTCTGTAAGCGTTAACGCCAACGGAAAGATAAAATTGTATGGAGTTGACAGCCGCAGTCACGTGACATCTCTAAAGCTAATGTCAACTCCATACAATTTGATCTTTCCGTTGGCGTTAACGCTTACAGAAAAGGGATTTTGTCTATAGCCTCTGGTCGCTGCGACCTGACTGGTCGTGGTCGTGGCCGTTTAGTGCGCGAGATCCCTAACACATTTAGGGCGAATTTCACCAAAGAAACTGAACGCGATCAGCACATAAACTACGTATAGGGGTTGTCAGTGTCATTATTTTCTGGGGAATATTGACACTGACGATGTGCTGATCGCGTTCAGTTACATTGGGGAAATTCATCCTTAGAATCAAAATACCTCGTATTTTAATATTAAAACTGTTTTTATTTTCGCCATAATCCAACAGAGCCAGCCCTAGTGGGAAAATGTGAAGTCAGAGTTTTGCAAGTGTTATTTCCCCACCAAAATCAATTAGTGGGACACAGTGGACGACAAAACTGTAAACAATCAACCCACTTTGTTCCACTGGTGGGACATATTGGTGGAGCAAAGTGGAATTCTATGAATCGCAGTTTTTGATTATTTTTCCAAAAGGGTTCCATGGCCAAAAAAGTTTAAGAACCGCTGGTCTAGACAATGGACAAGTGGTAATCGCTTTCAAAGCACTTCCTATTTCTATAACGACTTTCAATAAGATTTAAATTATTATACTTTTCGGTAACTAACGTCGTTATAATTTTTTACTTTACCATCGTTGTTATCACTGATAACATGTCACTTTGTTTAGCCCCTCAGATTACGAATACTGTACTCATAAGTTACTAGAGAAATTTTGGAATATAAAAACTTACCTAGAGCCCATTAAAGCGACTAAGTTACCCGAAGACACGATGCCATTGACTGAAAAGAAAAACTTTTATGAAAACTTGAACAAAAACTGAGCTAAAACTTACAAGTAGGTAAAGTGTCGAGCCGATTATCATCCCGTGGACGTGCGTAACATAAGAAGTAATGGATTACCATTGCTTCAAAATTAAAAAAAAAAAAAAACACGAAAAATTCGTAATTTGCAATATCCTTCAAAATCATTTAGATTGTGATTGAAAGTCAACCAAGTCACGCAATTGGGGTGGATTTAGTAGGGTAATTTAAATAATTAGCACTTAACAATAATTGTAAGTTCAGGAATAACTTATTTAAAAAGATAGCTATGATAATTTTTCGTTTCGATCATTTTGATGAAACAGGAAGGTGTGTCCCACATACTAGTACGCCTTTCCTAACAGGTGGCAACGAATCCGGTACATGAACATAATTAATTATTTATGTCACCTACATGCTCATTTGCATATTAATATATTCACCGAATATACGAACAATTTGAGGCTTCGAGCAGTTCGAGCCCACTTAGGCCCGGACTTGACCAAAGCAGAAATTTGCGGAGATGAGAAGAGATGTTTTTCAGCTAGGATGTATCCACCGAAGTTGGGCGGAGATGCGTACCGGCTAGGCTAGAGCGGAGATGTATGCTGGCTAGAGCGGAGATGTGTGCTGGCTAGACCGGAACTGACCTACCTGAATCAAACGTTGGATGCTGAGATGAACGCACACGAGTTCTTCTCGCCTCCTCTGTGCGCCGTCTCGCTCGCCACGTTGAGAGACACGGCTCACACCTACGCTTTGTACTTACCGCCGCCCAGCGCGCGAGAAGCGCAGATGTAAGCTCAACATCTCCGCTTCGATCGCGTCATTCAAATATGATACATCTCCGCTCAGTAGTATCCACTGAAGCTGAGTGGAGACAAGATGTGTGAATAACGAAATTCTATTGGCTGCTTAAAACACATCTCTACTCAAGTCTCCGCTTTAAAAAAAAAACTATTTTAAATAAGTACGACTAATTGGTCGGATTATGTAATAATTTATTTAATGTTTCTTGTTGAAACCATTTTAATTGTATCGTAAATTATGTAATGAATGGATATTTGTATGTTTCTTTGTTAAGGTCAGTTGACTGCCTCGGTGGTCTAGTGGTCCCAAGCGTTACTGTTGAGCATGAGGTCCTGGGTTCGATCTCGAGTCGGGCAAACTGATGTTGGGTTTTTCTATCTATAATTTCTCAGGAGCCCGGAGGCTATATTTTTGCCCAATTGATGACAATAGGCTCGCCCTCTATTACATGGGACTTAAACATAACTGGCGAAATGTGGGTGTTCTATAGGTATAGGTACCTCTGCCTAACCCTTTGGGGAATGCAGCCATGATTTTATGCAATGTAAAGCAAAGGGTTAGTGATACTTTTAACAAAAGCGGAAACATAATGGATTGATGTTTTTGTCTATACAGCGTGTAAAAAAACCCTGTCCGATCCGTGAGGGTGTTGTTAAGAATGCTATGGTGAGAGTCTCTATTTATGTAGTATTTTTTTTGGAAAAACAAAAAAAAATCTCATCATACTAAAACTAGCTATTATTCTTATTCCTTCTCTGTCCATGCTGTAAGATTGTGGAACTCACTTCCGCCTAGCATTCGTGATTTTAAAACTGTTTCTCTATTCAAACTTCGTGTAAAAGAGCATTATCTTTCCTCTCAACTTTGAGTATATTGTTATATAGGTACCTATAGTGTATTTATGTTTATATATTCAAGCTTTATGTATTTATTTAAGTATATGTTACTTTTCTTGCATTTATGTGTAGGTATATTTGATATTTTTAGTTAAGACTTCGCATAATCATGTTTTTCTCTTCTTGTTCTCACACACTATTGTCTACATCTCTTTCTCATTTTTCCTTTCGCAGGTCTGCTGGAAGAAATTTCTTAAGAAATCATATTTTAATTATGTCGTATCTATTTTTGATTTTACTGTGTGTACATAAATAATAAAATAAATAAATAAAATTCGCCGAATTACTGGTAATGTTATTGCAGTATTTATGTGCCCGCGTCGGACAACGTTTTATTTACACGCTGTATAATTAAGGTCAGCTGGTATCTATTGTTAGAAAAATGAATTATTTATAAATGATCTTTAATTGCTATAATTTATGTACCTATAGCATTATGTTATAATACCTTGATGATTGATGAATAAATGCATTGTTATTCTTTTTTTATTATTATATAGGTACCAGGTGTTGCACTTCTTTAACAAGCAATGATTATTTATTGATTATTTTTATTATTCCTTTATTTAATAAATTATATTTTGAAATAATAGAATAAAAAAAATAAAAAATACATTAATATTAATTATTATGTTTGTGAAGCCACCTGTTGTATATTTAAAAATATACCACCAATTATTTATTTTCTTTGGATTAAGCTTTAGGCACACAGTTCCGGGTAATAGGTAACACATTGCTCGTCGCAGATGGGACATTTACTTCGGACGGCGAGGAGCTTTAATTGTTTAATCAAACGATAGCTATTTTTAACTGCCTTGCGATTAGAGCTACTACAGACATAATTATTTGTAGAGCCTAGTTTTCTTGAAAGTTGTGTTTTGAGCATTCACCTTTTTTGCAAACTATACGAAGATTAAAGCCGTAAAGTCCCTCGTGGGACAACCTAGATGTCATGCATATTAAATAAAAGTTAATTAATTAATAATTATTATTATTAAATAAATAATATTATAGACCAGCACCCTTATTGCGTAACACAGGATCAATAACAATCTGTTTCATTTTGACCGTTCAACTTACCGGTCGACAGTTCAATCCATTGTTTCATAGTTCGATAAATCTGTCTACTCAACAACGTAAATAACGCAATGAGATTGTTGAGCAGACAGATTTTTCGGACATATGAAGCAAATCAATCTGCCTAGCCTTTTCCCAACTATGTTGGGGTCGGCTTCCAGTCTAACCGGATGCAGCTGAATACCAGTATTTTACAAGGAGCGACTGCCTATCTGACCTCCACAACCCAGTAACTGGGTAATACGATACCCCTTGGTTAGACTGGTTGTCAGACTTTCGTGCTTCTGACAACTCGTAACGACCGTCAAAGATCCACAAATGACAGCCGGGACCAACGGCTTAACGTGCTTTCCGAGGCACGGAGGAGTCTCGATATGTGAAAATGGTCACCCATCCACGGACCAACCCCGGCAAGCGTAGCTTAACCTGATGGATCGACCCGAGCGGCTGTTATTACTTATCCACGAGCTCCTCGGACATATGAAGCAATGGATTACTAATATCCTTCAATATCATTGATCGTTTGTTACGCAATCAGATTGAAAAACAAACTTAAATAGGTACAATACCTCCATGTAATACCCTAATCTCCTCATAAACAGGAGACCTCCATATACTAGTTTGTGTCTTCTTCTTCCTATAAACGGACAGGTCTTTCCATGACAGCGTCAGGTTGTTAGGGCTGTCCCCAAACCCCATCTCATCGTCGTCCCAGTTCACGACAGCGCCAGTCAGCACATTGCGTGTGGGCAACTTTAGATCTGTATCCTTCATTTTGACGTTACGTCATTGGCACTAGAACAAAAAAACAAATGAAGTTGTAAAAATGATTAAAAAGTTTTATGTTTCATTTGTAATTGGATGGTATCAGATTTCATAGTTGTCATTTCGTTTCAATAGCTGTGCTTAGTGATTGTTATTCAGAGCTAGCTTGTTTAATCGATGCATACGATTATTAAATTCAATCGTTTGCCAAGCACGGTTGTAAATGTAATGGTACCTACACTAACTGCTGGAGAGTTTGTTGCGCCATTTCTTCTTCCCAGCTAAAGCACTAGGAAGTGGTGAAGGGTGGGCGTTTTAGGGGACTGTCTTATGTAATTTTGACGTTCGAAAAGTGCTGATTCTCAGCCTAGTTTGAATAAATGACTTTTGATTTTGATTTCGAAAGGTTGTCTGGGACCCTTACATCATGCAGGCAGGCTGGCCATCATCTGCCTAGCCTTTTCCCAACTATGTTGGGGTCGGCTTCCAGTCTAACCGGATGCAGCTGAGTACAGTATTTTACATGGAGCGACTGCCTATCTGAACTCCACAACCCAGTAACTGGGTAATACGATACCCCTTGGTAAGACTGGTTGTCAGACTTTCGGGCTTCTGACGACCCGTAACGACTGTCAAAGATCCACAAATGACAGCCGGGACCAACGGCATAACGTGCTTTCCGAGGCACGAAGGAGTAAAAGGAGGCTGGTAGTAAAATGTAATAATAACGAAACCTCAGTACCTATTGCTTCTTATTTTCTTATGTAGCGCCTACCCCATATAGATTCCGTCCCCGGACAGTTACTTTGGGCGTAAATATGCTAATTATAGCGGTCTGAACACGATGAACTCCTCATTAGGTTCAGTCATAGTATTAATCGCTTGTTTTTAGCAAGCGATTAGTTCAGTTTCCTTATCGGAATCAATTCTATATCCGATAAAACAATGTAAGCACGGTTAAATGACGTCTACGCCGCATCTGCAAGGACTACAAAGCGCCTACGCAACGACTACAAAGCGTACGCGACAACCTCTACGTTTTGTCTATGCTACACCAGAACAAACCCGCCTAGTCGGTCAGTGCTGAGAAAGAGACAGGTAGGCGAATTTGGGGCAATTATAACCATGACTCGACATTATTTAAAAAAAACTCCAATTTTAATCCAAATCTGAAGGCCAATTCACATACTCAAAAAACGTTCACATTCAAGTCTCAATCTGTCAAACTTGTCAAAAATATTGTTAAATTGAGTGTATTTCTGACAGATTGCGAACGAGATGCGAATGCGAACGTTCTTAAAAATTACGGATTTCGTTAGTATGAATGCAACTGAATATAAACAAAAATCGAATCATTATTAGATTAATCAAATTCAAGTAATCAAATAAAATAAAAAAGTGAGACTAGTAATATTGTTTACAAGGTCGCAACTCCTTAGCCCCATAATACATTTTAGTCCTATCTTAATAAAAGTTATTGTATATATCATGACATTACTATTTGATAACATAGGTCTCATTAGTGGTGGAAATTTTGACCACGAATGGGCATTTTCTTTTCCTCCGAATCAGTTTCAGCCGTGAAAGCGTCAAACAAACAAACTCACTTTCGCATTTTTATAATATTAGTTAGGATAGTTGTGATATAAAGGTACCATTCCGAGGCCGACCGCAGACGGCAGGTAGCTCGCAACGTGTCGCCAAGACACGACTGGTTTCTATGAATTTCTATGAAACCGACGTGTCGCTAGCTACGGAAGGTATTTCATAGAAACCAGTCGTGTCAAGGCCACACGGCCTGCTGCTGCCTGTGGTCGGCTTTCCAGTCTGAAATCGCCAACTCGATCTTACGTGGTGATCAATGCTCGTGCCTACTCTGTATGAGACGAGACGTTTGCCCTGTAGTGGGATAATAATAGGCCGGTATTATTGAGTTACCTATGAAATTGGCGTTTTTTTTTCTCACCTAAAGAGAACCTCGTCACTTCTATGATTTAAAATATTCATCAATTGCTTGGTATTATATCGAATAATGACCATTATAGACAACTACTAATAGTAAAAAAACCTTATTACCTACTTATCGTTTTCTAAACAAAAAATACCTTAAAAATTACTCCTCATTTTGTTAGCAGAAATGACCACAATTTGTTTTAACTTAGCCAAAACTGATTATTTTTCGCATATTACGTTATCTTAGTTTTTAAACATTAGTGCATAAAAGTTTTAAAACATTAGTGTTCAATTATATAACTTAAGAAAATGTTAGTATGAAAAATGCAACTTCTTTAAAATTCTCCATACATAACGCTGATTTCATAGGTGGACCTAATATAATTATAGCGGTCTGTTTTAGACTAATCTTTTTGGTAATATAAATATTCATGGACTTTGTACAGTGGTCGTATTATGCTTAGAACAAGTGACAATACAACTTCTTATTCTGTTTCCTTTGCGAGTGAGTTAAAGGTTATCTTATCATCAAAAATATTTTACCGATTTTAATAAGAGGTTTATATATTTTTAATTAGGGCAATCCTTTCATTACGTATGTTTTTAAATATCTATTGGTCTGGTAGGGATTTCTTGTGAACTTATATTGTTATATTTTCGGAAATATAACTTAAACAATGAAGAAAATTTTGCATCTACAAAATAGGTGGATTGGTAGCTATAAAAAAAAATCTTATGTCGACTTTTGGAATCCTATCATTTGCAATGTGAATGAATTGCTAGAAAAGTATAAGACAAAGATCCAATCCTTTCTATTAACATAGATAACAGGCGTTAGTTTACATATACCATAAAAGAAGAGTAATAAAACTGATGGCATTCGTTGCGCAAGGGACCCAGAATCGTACCTTGTGGAATTCCAAACTGTCCTCTATGTCTTGCAGTAGACGTCTTATCTTTGCCTTTATAATGAAAATGAATGTGATTCATAATATTGTTAAGTATCGTGGTTTAAACATTCTAAAAATAGAAAATGTATAGACTACCTACGATCGTCGAACCTAACCAGATTTCACGCCGGAATCTTGAATCAAATAGCTGTTATAGGAAATAACCATATCCTGTCCAGTCCGAATATCAATTGATACAAATTGAGTCCGTTTCGTCATCTAAACAGATATAATGGACTTGGCAACATAAAACTATGTGTATAATGCTCAGACCAAATTAAAAAGGAGCGGTGTCAACCAACAGTGACATGAGGCCGGATTCGTGAACATATGTGCATTTAGTGAGGTGTAGTTTGATGGTAAATGGTTGTAAATGTGTTCGTGTGAGCGTGTATGGACCGAACGGAGGTGTAGTTTTGACATGCTTCACTGTATTGTTCGCAACGGTCTGTCTTGGTTTTTTATTTGGTCTGAGCGTTTATGGGATGACACGCTTTTTGCCATTATTAAAACAGATATATTCGTTAAGGCTTAAATTATAGACTAGTTAGTTCAGCATATAATAATAGGCCTTGAATAAAGTGCGAGTAAGTAAATTAAATTGGATAATGATTATGTATTTGTGGGATAATTTGATGAGCAATTAAGCACGGTTCATTAGATCGAAGACGCATTAGATCTGAGGCAAAACTCAGCAAAAAAATGTTTGCAGGGGGATTAAAACAGTCACTTTGGCAGAATCATAATATGAAAATATTATGAATCGTCGTAAAATGTCACAAACTGACAATTCATAATATGATCTGCGTGCGATTCATATAACGAAATAATTTATTAGTTTGACAGTTTTGTATGGAGATTCGTAAAATGGGCCACACATTATGAATTGCTTTTGTGTCAAATTAGAAGAATTGCTAATGGCAGCTGGAAATTCAAGAAATGAATTGCTTTTAGAGGAATTGCTAATGTGGCCGTTCTAGGCCCCCAGATTTGGCGTTAAATTCGATGACGCCTAAACTACGCCGATTTGTTTGACAATGTAACATAAACGATGAAACAATAGGAAGGAAAAGAAAGTTACTAATGAGCCATATAGAAAGAAAGAAAGAAGAAAAAAAAATTATTTGACCCAGTGAGTGGTGGTAGAATCAAATTAAAAACTAGCCATACAACTAACAAATCGAGGAAGTACAAATGTAACAAAATTTTGAATTGTGTTTCTGAACTGGATGATTCTAGACCAGACACCACCGATATAGGGCCGGCGCACATCAGGCGAGGCGTAGCGCAGAGCATTTGTCACTGCCCATCAAATATCGACTCTGCACCATTTAAAATTAAGTCGAAAATAAATAAACTTCCATTAGCTCGAGAGCGCGTCTAAGCGGAAAGAGGAGCGCGTCTCAGGTTATTTATTCTCAACTTTATTTTTAGGCATCCAACGTTGATATTTCGTTGACAGTGAAAAATGCTCTGCGCTGCGCTCCGCCCTATGTGCCAGCCCATACAATACCAAGAAACGGGGACAATAAACCTAGACAATTTAGTCGAGAACCGTCGCGGTTACACACAAGGCCATATCTAATCTATATTTGAGACGAAACTAGTTAGATTTTAAATAGCATTTTTTAATATTTTTTTGACCCCATTCCAGCTCACTCCTACGTCAATAAATTCCTAAACTAGTTTTAGTTAGTTGCAAGTTTCGTCTGAATAATTACATTACAAGTTAAAAAATAAACACAAAAAATATTAGCACACTGCGGAGTCAATATTATAATCTACGAAGATAATTATGATTTTCATTCCTCAGACCAAATAAAAAACCAAGACAGAGCGCTACTAACAAAAAAGTGAAGCATGCCAAAACTACACCTCCGCTCTGTGCATGCATACACGCTCACACCCACACTTTTACAACCATTTTTAATCAAACTGCACCTCACTAAGTGCACAGATGTTTACGAAACCGGCCTCACGTCACTGCTGACAGCGGTCTGTCTTGGTTTTTTATTTGGTCAGCTTCATTCATATTAAATCGCCTGTGTAGTTAGTCTACCATAATATGACCGTGTATCATACCCATACCCGCTTATACTCCAATAAACGGTCATTGTATTTTGCTATGGTCATAGTCAACATCATTATCATCAGCCTATAGCAGTCCGCTGCTGGACATAGGCTTCTCCAATTGCACGCCATTCAGCTTGATTCTCGGCAACTCACATCCAGTTGCTACCAGCCACCCTGCGTAGATCGTCGCTCCACCTAGTCTGTCCTTACGTTTGCCGATTCGCAGTGTCCACTCAAGAACACGTCTACCCCAACGGTCATCGGTCCTATGGCTAATATGGCCGGCCCGTTGCCACTTCAGCTTGCTTATTCTGTGAGCTATGTCGACAACTTTGGTTCTCTGCCGGATTACCTCATTCCGGATTCTATCCCTCAGAGATACTCCAAGCATAGCTCGTTCTATAGCTCGCTGAGCGACATTGTATTTATGGACCAGCCGTACCGTGAGTGTCCACGTTTTGGCTCCGTGAGTCTTGACAGGCAGGACGCACTGATTGAAGACTTTAGTCATTAGGCTCTGCGGTATGCGCAACGAGAAGACTCGACGATCATAGTATTTTACTATATCTAGGTACCCTTAAATTTCTCCTACTGAACATGGTACTCATTTAAACATCCACAAAAAAAAAATGTCTCTCGTTACGGCGTAAGTAATAATATCTAGCCATCATTGTCCTACCGTCCTTGTCACAATTTATTTGGGGTCTTGGCAGAAAGTCTTCTTCCAAATCTTTAACCGTCATCTTAGTAGTCAGTCACCCCCTTTCTAGTCATGCCATTTTCCAAACAACCCATCCATCTTTTCTTTGATCTTTCCCTAAAAAAATGATTGAGGCATTTTCATTCATTATTAGGGCATGCCCTGGCAAAATTAATAATCGCCAGTCTGTCAGTTGGGACAATTATGTATGTTCGTAGAGAGGTTTCGGTCGTTCGTTTTAAAGTATCCTCACTTGTTCATGTTATTTTATTGCAACCTGCTGATTGAGTTCGCAATTAGTCTAACAAGCGCGTTAATTATTCTACTTAACTACATTGGAATTCGAATTAATTAATATGTAATATAATATTAAGAACTAATTAACTCTTTGGCAACATTTTTTCAACGCTCAATCTTGACAAGTGTGACAACTTCACCAAAGGTAACAAAAAACTGAGCTTTGCTTTTTGCACACTTCCATTAGGACGTACACGCATAGATTTCAACTTTTTTTATCGACATAATATGCTTGAACTCTAAAAAATGTATACTTCGTTTTATGTAAGCCTACAAAAAGGGCCAATGGAACTCCCAATCCCAAGCCATAGTCTATTAGAGGAAGACCTAAAAGTATTTGAATTTTAAAGTGCGCGTTGATACAGTAGGGGTCTACAGAACCCCCAAACCATAGAGTCTTTTATCTTTAAGACCTAGAAATGTTTGAATTTTAAAATTCGCCGTACTTACACGTAAATGCACTTCCATTAGCAAATTAATTAGTCTATCTAACTGATTCATGCAATCAGGCAAACAATGCAGTAATGTGATAATTAAAATACTTTCTAAAATTTTCTTTCTTTCATTAGAACATTCAATTATCATTAGCAACATTGTTAACAAAGGGTGGACAGGTAAAGTGTTAATTAATTAACCCATCATCGTAATTCGAGACCTTTAAACCCAATGATGGGTAAATAATGACTGATATCATTAAATTCTAATATCATACATAATGTATATGAACTAAAGTTCCGTATTTGAGAAAATTCGTATGGTTATTTTGATTTTCATATAATTCATTCGAGTATGTTTTGCTTACAAAAGTATGTGTGAGTGTGTAACCGATGTGAAAACATGATATTATATACAATTTATGGTTTTCGTACCGTTTTTATTTACCAATCTAGGTGATGCCCGCGGCTTCGCCCGCGTAGATGTCGGTTATTATATACTAAAACCTTCCTCGAGAACCACTCTATCCATTGATGAAATCGGTGCAGTAGTTTTTGAGTTTATCGCGAACAGGACGACAAACAGACGCGGCAGAGGACTTTGTTTTATGTAAGGATATGACATTAAATTATAATACACCGTAAAAATATTATACACTTCATAAATACCGTATATGCAAGCAAGCGAACATTCAGGAAGTGAGTCAAGTAATCCAATGTTATGGGAGATCGCGCCGCCGCTTTCCACGGCTGGTAACTTTACCACCGACATGAGTGTCAAGTTACCACACTTACATTCTACGCGTCAAATGTTGGCGGGAATATTAACGGCTGGTTTGAAACTTTGCTGTTGGACTAGAAGGCCATGCTGTGGTTAACGACTTCGATTTTGTTTGGACGAGTGGTTAGGAATATTTAGGGCAAAATAAATGGTCAATAGGTAGAAACATTGAAATCTAGCGTACTATCTAAACACATTATTTTCGTGTCTGTCTGAGTGTGTGTGACCGCGTTGTTAATTCTAAACTTAGCAACTGATTTTGATGCGGTTTTTACCATCATTTAGAGAATTTATTCCAGAAGGTTTCCGTATTTAACATTTATATTAAACCACAAAAATAAGTAATAAAGATATCTCGATATTTTGACACGCTTAACATAAGTTGATGGTTACCATTTTCCGTGGGTCGTCAGCATTGCATTCCTTAACCACAACTACCAGTTTATAAGAGTACATATAACTTAATTAATATAAAGTTACGAAAAATGTCAGTTAACATTCTTTACACATCAATGGCGCTCGACACAGATTTAGGATTATTTTCTTGTTTGTAACAAAGGTTTATAACCACCATAATTGGGCTATAATGTTCCCACTGCTGGGAGCCTGGGACACAGGCCTGCTCTCTTCGAGAGGGAGTGGGCTGTAATCTACCTAAAGGTTTGCTCCAGGCAATTTCCCAAGGAGTAATAATTAAAATGCGGTTGTTTTAATACATTGAACTAGCAACCCGTCTATGCTTCGCACGGGTGCCACCTACTGATATGGCGACTTGTCAAAATATCGAGATTTCTGTCCTATAGCGTAATCGGCCTATAAGATCCCACTGCTGGGACACAGACCTCTTTTGTAATCTACCACGCGGACTAGTGCGAGAGATGTCACATGCCTTCGTTTTTTTTTCTAGGACGTTGTTCGCAATATTTTCCTTCACCAGTGGTGATGAAAATATTATTTACACAAAGTATAATGCCTGGATGGGTTCGAACCCATGAACTACAACATCTAACTCAGGGCCGTTACTAATTAGGCCACCACTGCTCTTCGTCTTATATCTAAGTTAAATATTAATGTAATATCTACACATAAACCTTCCACAAGAAATGATCTAAATTATGGTGATAACCGGATCCAAATCCAATGTGTAGTTCAGAAGAACTAAGCGGTCACACGAAAAGCGACTCTATATAGAATAACAAAAAAATTTGAAAACCTTTCAAATCGAAAGTCGAAAACCTACCCGTGACGAATTTCCATACAAAAGAGAGATTCAATCAACAAATTGGCTCATAAAATAATTTGGGACTATTACTTAATTCCGAAGGAATTCAAGGAACTTATTTTTTTCATTAAATTCCCATTTGGGTGGCGAGATTAACGTTGGCGGCTTGTTGTGCTTGTCTATTGCATAACAATTTAGGACAGATTCCGAACTCTCATGGCCAAAAGGCGGCAACGTGACTTATTTTAATGGAATGTTAACTTAAGATGAACTGAAGAAAATGACTGTTGAATTTTTTATGTTATATTATACCTCCTTCTTATAAACGTTTTGTCTTCTTCTTTCAAAAGTCAAATTGATATCGACTGAAAGAGAGATATCGGTGTGTAACTATTCACCTGATACAATACGTATATTATAATATTAGTAAGGAAGTTAACCTTTAAGTAACTGGGTATTTTAAAGGGCTACTGGATGTAGGTACCTAACTATAATTATTGCACTTGGGACTACAGATAAGTAGGTACTTACATGCTCTTTACCAAGAAAATGTGTTGTGTATTCAGGTTCTACTCAGGAATTCACGTAAATAATACATACAAGTGTTATAGTACTGAAACTCTGAAAGGGCCGTCATAAATGAGCGAATTCTATACCTACCTAATAATATAAGATGAAAGTTAGTTGTACACACGGCTACACATCAAGCTATACATTTCCAGTTTATACTGATCTCGCATTGTATAGAATTTCCTTACATGCGAGGTCTGCTTATGCTGGAAATGTATAGCTTGATGTGTTGCCGTGTGTACATAGCAGATACCTAAATCATCTAAAGTAAGAGATTGGTGCCGATTCTGTTGTTCACAAACTAAACTAAATTTAAGTTCAGTGCATCTTTTTCTTTCTATTTCATTAAGAAAACGACAGAAGATAAATTTTAGTTTAGTCCTGTCAAATTAATCATCGCCTGTTACTACTCCATAGAAGTTTAGACGTGATTAAAAACTTGCCTACTAAAATCACGTCAATTTACGTCAGGCGTTTATCTTCTGTCCTTTTCAAATAAAAAGAAAAAATGCATTGAACTTAATTTAGCCGCATAGACATCATTAAGGTGCTGAGCAGACGATGGTCAATAATTTTGGAATAGTATAAAAATCCCGCCATTTTGTCCGCGTGGGCGTTATTTTTCTATACGATTCCAAATTGTCCGCGGATAAATAGCCCATGCTCAGCGCCTAAGAAACAATAAGTTTTATTCTTCCTCGGTTCTAGATGTCAAATACCTACACAGATAAGATAATATTACCTTGAATAATATTACCTTGACGGTACAAAACAATGTTTCAGACAAAACGGTCATTGGGACATGGAACTCTCGCAAGTTTACTACAAACAAAAATATCATTGTTATAGTATCATTACATTATACTATGTTTAATTATTTTTATGTTTTAAGTAAGGACCTACCTAAGTATATGAATGATTTGTTACAATGTAACAACCGGAACCGGAAGTTTATTCATGTAAGAAAAAGCCGGTACCTATTTCATCTCAAATTTTTCTTGACTTAAGTAGTTAAACTTTAACTAAAAGCTTAAATGTGCTTTTAAAATTTGAAAATGGATCGATCAACTTTTAACTGACCTGTAAAAATACATTCAAGAACACATACAGGTACAGTAGATAATATTTATGTATTTGTACATTCAATAATTAATTTTTACTCATAAAGTAGCTAAGAAAACTTATGTAGTTCTTATTATAAAACTTACCGGTAGAAAACCCACGCTAACTGATTGTTTCACAATATTTATTGCAAAACCGTATTTTATACAAATAACATTATATTCACTGAGTTCCTAATCAGGTACAAACTAAACTAAACCGAAAAACTGAAAACACTTGTGGCTAGTGAAAAAAAATACAACGATGCACTCTGGCTGAATATGTACGGATTAAAAAAAAATTGACAAACGTGCGGCGCTGTGGAGCCTCTGCGAGTGACTGTTTTAATTAACTACCTACGGGAAAGAGCTTGAGCCTTTGAGGCTTACTAACTTATTAATCAAACTATAATTACAATAATATTTTCTAATAATGCATTTTGTTGACTAATATGTTAAGTACCTAGTGCTGTCAACTGCTTTTTCTGCAGACGTAGTGGCGATTGTGAACTTTAAAAGCCAAATAGTTTAGCGGTAAGTAGCGTAAGGAAACTCGTTTGATTTAGAATTTAATAATTTTTATAGAAATAAAGTATCCGGTTTTAAGCTAGTAATTTCTTACTACTAGATGAAAATGAAATAACAGTTTTTTCAAACTGACCGGTTACCTTTCCGAAAGTAGGCTACCTACCTTAGTTATGTACAATAATTATATAGTATACCTTACTTTCCTACATTTAATTATGAAAAAGCTCTTTACTGCAAAGCTATGTACGTAAATTACAATAATAAATGCAGTCAAGAATAATATGAATAAAGAAAGTATATAATAATATATATATAAAGAAAGGGGGCGAAATGATCATAGGGCATCAAAAAATTCGTCCGCATCGCTGTCAACAGGAAAAGTACCCAAAAGGCTGGCAGCATTGCCACGTTGTCTATCAATGGTGATTATTTGGCCAAAACATAACGTCAAGAAAAAAATGAATTAACTATTTTTTTCATATTTTACGCCTTTCATTTTGTAGGACCTATTTTTTTTAAATGATTTTCCGCTTATAGCACAAGAAGAAATGCTGTTTTAAACATAGCATCTAAGGGTTGCTACACACATGTTCGGGCCGGCATGATTCGGCACAGATTTAAGGCGGGGCAACAGAGGCCATGGCCCCAGGCCTCCACAAAATAGGGGCCTCCATAATATGTTTTTTTTTTAAATAAAAAACAATATTAATTCACAAGGAACCTTTTTTAATTTTCTTTTCATGTCCTGGATTGGTGGTCTTAAAAATGATACGTTGAATTACTTTGATACCGATACCCGAATTAAATCTGTTTTTTTCGGCTTTTCCATAAAATTTTAGGGGCCTCCACTTCTTGGTTACCCCAGGGCCTCCACACCTTTAAATCCGGCACTGATTCGGCACATGCCAGGTGGAAAAATTGAATGCATATGTTTATATGGTTGTGCCGAATAAATAATGCCGTACTGTGTAGCACACCTAAAATATCATTAAACACGCTTGCCTCTCTTGAGGATAATCTAATAGGTATTTTAATTTTTCAGTGAATACCTACCAAGTCGGACGAAGCAAGTTTTCATAGAGCTAAGTAATAAACTAAAAAAACATAATACAAATGGTATATCATCGAGATGAATCTCCATGCAAAGCTTCAAAAGCTTGAATTAGAAACTCTACTGGCAGCGCCATCTAGCGTACAATAGCAGAACTACCGCCATGACCAGTCAAGTCGGAAAACGTGTTACATTTTTATTGATGAACGACAAACGTGTCAGTTGTCTCGCAATCAGTAGTTTTTGACAGATTTTGTATGGAATATCTGTCAAAAACTGATCATTGTGAGATCACTGAGTTTGTAAATTAGTAAACTTGGCCCCCTGTACTACTGGAGCGTAAACACACGCTTCAAATGCTCTTCGATGGGCATATCAACATATGGTATGACAAGGGTTTACTGGGTGAAAAGGCCAGCAAGTCGATTTTTCTATTTTTTTTAGGGTAATATTTTTTTTATCATGTATGGACGCTATACTTACTATTGCGGGTTAACGGGAACGCCTTTTGTTAGTTAACATACTGTATATATTTTTGAAAATTACTAAGGCATTAAATTAGACTTTCATATTAAAAACTATTTCTTTTTAGTTTATGACTTTATGTCATCTAGGGGGCGCCATTTTCTTAATGTGACGTCACCGTCACATTAAGAAAATGGCGCCCCCTAGATATGGCTAGGCTATATGTGAATATAGCCTATAACCAACGGACTCGACGATCAAGACGCTTCCAAAGATACCACATTTGTCAAATTGTGATGAGTCGTTTATGCTACGGCTACACTTTGCGATAGCGCTTAGTGTAGCCGTAGCATAAGAAGATATGAAGGAACAGATGAACATACATACATACCGGTCTAAATCATACTCTTGCTTCGCCGTAGTCGTGTAATTGATATTTATCGTGTAATGAAGCACTAACTTATTGATATTTAGACTGCTTATTTCGCTTATTTAGCTTCGTCGTCGCAAGTCCCGGTAAGCTATTGGATGCAATAGACAGACCACGCATGGCAACATATTATCTACATAGTAATCCAGCTATACCTATGTACTTACCTACCTATATTATTTCCAGGTTAGGCTGACCTCTCATTGTACCTACGTTGGTTAAGTAGGTAGGTACCTACATTGTGATCTCAATTTATACATAGGTACAGTACAACACAACTTAGATGCAACATAAACTAAAAAAATTACATTCACTCATTCCAATTTTACTAGTGTATTTGGCTATATGACTTTACAAGTTATTGCGTTTGCGTAAAGATCATTTTCACCTAAAGTAGTAATAAATATTAGGGATTTTGAAGGCGCACTCAGTTCGTATGGTGATCGGTTTTACGAATTTTGCCGATGCTACATCTAAGTTGTGTCATACTGTACTAAGGATACCCTTGGTACGCACGGCTACACATCAAGCTATTCATTTCCAATATAAGCTGACCTCGCATTGTACGGAAATCTTATACAATGCGAGATCAACATAAACTGGAAATGTATAGCTTGATGTGTAGCCGTGTGTACCTACTTACCTATGTAAGTAAGCTAAGTATACACTTAGCTTGATATGTCGTCGTTTGTAGGGTGTAGGCCCCGCTCGCCCCTTGGATCTTGCCCCTAATTACCTAAGTGTACCCACTCGCCCCTTAGAATATTAGATGGCCCCGGTCGCCCCCGATTGCTAGTTACGTAGGTAGGTACCTAACCTACCCTACCTACCTGTCGCTGCAGCATCAACATACTTATCTACGTTTGTATGATATCTACTCGGTATCTGCAAAATCTTTCCGTCATGTTTATATATTTTACAGACGTAAGTATTTACAGAAGTGGGCAAATACCTACTTTACATATAAATATTTTTTCAGATAAATAACATGACTCAAATAATCTGCGCAACATACAAGTAGGTACCTACTGCTACTGTTCATACGTAGTACTACCTACAATATAACAAAATAAGTATATAACTACTTTTACTAATAAAAAACTATGTAAGCAATTTATAGTCTCTAACTGTGACATTCACAACAAAACATGTTGAAATTTCTAATTCCTGTCAAAAAATTTATGGAATATAACAGAAAATAAAGATTTCAACATGTTTTGCTGTGAATGTTTCGCCAGTGCAAACGCACACTATGCGACACCTTTTTGCCGAAATACATAGGTAAATCATCACATAGCTACATCGATCGTATTAAATTACCTTAAAACCGGTATCTTCATATAATAGGTACTTATTAGGACCAAAATACACACGTTTTTATTTTCCAAAGTAATATATATAAAAGGGGCATAATTAAAACATCAATCATTTTGACGTTAACGAAAAGTTAACCAAATAGGTATTAATAAACACACCTATTTGTAGAAAATTAAGGTTGAATGCAAACATTTGCCGAACATCAATACGATATCGTAGGTTTTCATATAAAATTTCTGGTATATCACTGAACATTCTGACTACCTATAGACCTAACTTTTAAAAAATGAGCAAAATAAAACCTAATTCAGTTTTGCGATTTGTTAATGGCCAGTCACTACTAATATCCACACTGAAAATAATTGAAACTAAATTAAAATACCGTGAATCCGTAAATTTCAGTGAGGCAACGAGTTCTACAAGCTCAAGAGCTTGTACAACTCGTTGCCTCACTGAAACTATTTTTAATTCATTTATTTCACACTGGTTCTATGATTTAAAAATTGTCCATTACAAACTTCATTCCAAAATAGGTTTTTATTTTAAACAGTGCATAATTAGCAGTGCTGTCTATAGCTTGTCAAAGCTTTCACTCGTTTTTCGCCGTTCATTTGTTTTTAAATGTGGAAACCAATAATTTTGGACGTCGAGTGCATCGTTTGCAACAAATCGTTGCAAAAGATCAACCACGTTCCTAGAGACGCATCGCAGAAAATGGGCAAGATTATGAAGCTAAATAACAACCGACGACTAAGGACGCCTAATTGGTCCCTTGAAGAAAAACAGTACCTACTCGAGTTAATTAAGGCACGCAAAGAAGTGGTTGTTACTAAAGCCAACAATGGTCCGAACCATTACGAAGAAAAAGACATCGCATGGAACGAAATACTACGAGAGCTATCCGCAAAATTTGGTTGTAAGTTTACTGGTAGTTCTATAAAGAAAGTGAAGACGCAGTGGCAGAATATGAAGAGAATAGCTCGAGAAGAAATAGCATTAAATGGACCTCAACTACAAAATTATTCCCGATTATCTTTAGAAGTGTGCAACATCCTTGAATTAGTCAAAGACGGCGTCTTAAAAGGAGAAAATGCAAACATAAATGAATCTTCATCTTCGATCACAGCTAATATTGAAATTAAAACTGAATGTATTGATGAGTAAGTGTAACACCTGATTTAAAATAATCACTTTACATTATCATTTTACCTACCTTAACTTCACAGTCCATTAGACACGTAAATTATCATAAAAAATCACTAACTTGAAATTAACATAGAAATCCAAACATTTCATTATAACTGACAGTTATGTTTTTTTTTAATGATTACTTTTTATTTCAGGGACCAACCAGTGAGCCAACCAAGTTGTAGTGGTGTTAATAATACCTCAGCCTCTATGGATTCTGATATGCACGACATGCCTCAAGATAAAACCAATAGCACAACCCAGTTGGAGTCATCTGCATCATCAGTTTCTGAGCAAATCTCTGAAGCAAATGATTTTGATGCATCAGAAGAAAATATTCCAAATAAAAGTAACTGTATCAGAAGAACTGTTGCAGCTATGACTATGACTGATATACCTTATATTAATGTGGAGGAATCATTGCAGGAAGCTAGTAAGACTACTACTCCCTTTCACAGAGACCTACAAGAATATTTTAAGTGAGTGATTTATTTATTCATTAATAATTTATTCATTATTCATTTTAATTACTTTTTATTTGGTACTTTTGTTGTGTTTTAGTCGGTACAATCGGCATCAAATGTTAAAATATTACTAATTTTTTTATTTTTTTATTTAGTTATGCTCTTTGTTTTCATTTTCCTCTAATAGGTATAATGCAACAGAAAAGCAAATGAAGATGGAGACATTAAAAGAAGAGCGTCAAGTTATGCGAGCCATGAGAGAGACTGCTGAGCTCAACAAAATTATTGCAGAACAAAAACTGAAGCATTTTCTGTGGGCGAAAAAGCAAGACATGGCGTAAGTTCTGTAATCTATTAGATTGTAGCTATTAGTAAGTAGATTCAATAGTATTGCTATATATAATATGAGAAGTACTTATAGAATAAAAAAGATTCTGTGCAGTAGTAAGTTTCAACATTTTTTATTATTTAAATTTGCCGCTTTTTTTCTCATGTAGTCTATGGTTCCAGTTACATTGAAGAGCTAGATAACTAAACGTACAAATAACCACCGCAACTTCCTTGCATGAGTTTTATTTTACGTTTATTTTATCATACCATTTTGTTTTTCAGTGATTTGTTATTTTCATTTTGAATGTTTTTACAAACTGTTCTTTGCCGTGGGCGTAAAAGCCATGGTTTCAAACATGGGCGCATACCAAGCAAGGAATATTCTATTTCTGCCGCACACATACCAGTGTCAACATCGCCTTATTTTACCGTCCAAGGTTCAAAATCTGATTCTTGAACTGTGTATTTGTAGTTAGTTGATAACTAAAATATTTGGTTTAATCGTTTATAGCAGGCTGTTTTGACTACACCACAGTAGAAAGTCTAGCGTTTTACCTTACAAATGTTCATCAATGTTATCAATTTAACATGAAGTTAACAAAAATAAATCTGTGTGCTATCCGACGTATGTAAGTAGTACATGCATTTAAAATCTGTCTGAGTGTCTGACTATGTCATATTGCATTAAAATTTATAAAATTCATCTTTAAATAAACAAGTCAAACCCTATCACAGATCTATTAGGTCAAGAAAATATTAGCTAAATTATTCTCATGCTCCCACAAATTGTAACGAAATCGTCGATTATAACTTAGATAGATCGTTGTAAAATTGCGCGTCTCTCTATTGCTTGTTACGTTTTTAATAAAGGGCGCGCATTTATAAATTAGACGATCATCACATTACACAATTACTTTTGTCGTAGTTTGTCATCTTCACATAATATGTAATTTAACCTTATTGTGATACCTACTGGCTGTTTTAACATCTATTTTTTTACTATTAGGTCACGAGACGTCAAGTTAATTATTTTGACAGGAGACGAAACGTCACTAGTCCATAATGATATTCGATTATTTTTTTGTATCCAGTATTTCTTTATTTAGTAAATCATGGGCACTTCTCGCTAGAGAAAATTGTTTGAAGCAGCGAGCGCTATTGCTGGTTAGTTTTGTATGTCCTTTTCCTTAGTCATGTTTTCCTCTCACGATTCCATATTTTCTTCTCAGTACTTATAGTATGGTTATGTGCTTTACGTTGTTATCTGTTTTTTTTTTTTGTTAGGCTGTTTTCAGGAACAGCATGCAGACAGAAAGTTGAATATGTTCAGTGTGAACGGTAATGTTGTGTTTAATTCTTTACTGTTTTGATTGAAATAAACACTATAGGTACAGGTTTAATTCCAACTTGGTGATTTAATTTTATTTTGAAGCTTAGACTGTAGGTATTGATTTATCTACAGTACGGTATGGTACTATAGGTACCGTATACTTACAAGTAGGTAATGAAAATGTTGTAAGAAACGTTAATATTTTGTAGATTGAATAGTTGTTGTTTAGTTTTATCTTTTTTGTAAGATTGTAGTATAATGTACCCTTCAATCCTGTAATGCACTTTCACAATAATAAATAATTATAGAGTAAAAAATAAATTAATGAAGGAAACGAACTTAAAAGCCGAATATTTGATCCGTTTGCTCTTTCAAAAAAACAACAATTATCTTTGGTATGTAGGGTAGGAAATCTGTCATATTTTTGCGTTTTATTATCCACTTTCTAAGTGAAAACGTGAAAACTCATCAGTACTTAGCTTGAGCAATTCGACGTTAATAGGTTTTTTTTAATTCCATTTACACTTTTCAATAATGAACTTCATTCCAAGAACGAGGTCAACTTTGTCGCGGGCTATTGTTAGCGTGAGGTGAGGATTCCTACCGGCATGTCAAGTTACGCAACCTTTACAGTAATTTTTTTTATTGCCTTTATTTTAAAATAGGTACTTTAATTACATCAACCCCATTTGGCAGGTTGCACTTTCGATCATGATTAATCTCATCAACGTCATTGGTAATGATTTTGTTTTTATTCTATTTATAGGCTGTATGACACAGTACTTTGGCCCTTATGACAGTGAGACAGTCTCAGTATAAAAACCGTCAGTCGATGTTTTTCTACGCAGTGTTTACAATTTCAACTAAAAGCCCTAGTGCAAGTTAACTTTCCTAACAATTTACATAAATTCATATAAACTAGGTAAGAGTGTTTACTATACATTCCCCTCTTAGTGCAGTGTCATACCTAAAGATCATAAGTGACATTGTTTTCATTTTGAAGTTAATGATAACAGTGTATATTTGTTACTTCAACATTCAAAAGTAGATCATGCATTAACACTGCTAATTTTTTTTGCATGTTTATACAATGTGCATCATTTACCACTGTTTTGAAAGTACTTGTTTCTTTGGCCGAACAATGCTAACAATAACTTTGAATTTGAATAATAGAAAGAAATCAATTTTTATTATGCTTGTGCATTTGTAAATTATATTTTTCAAGTCATGCATCAGTTTCTAATCATTATGTGGAACTTAAAAGTATGCCTGCATTTCTCACTTTGTAAATATGCACGGCCCGTTACTTGCTCGCACATCTCCTTTGACTTGGGTTGGTGCAACATTTTCTTTTCCATTCTCCATTTCGCTGTCACCTCCGTTCTCTCCTCTCTCATAAGTTGTGCCTTTACTAAAACAGTAATACATAAAGAAAAGTATATTGTAAAAGAAAACACACTTTGATTAAATTCTATGTTTTTATTAATAAACTGTCCTGTTGTAGGGATTATCTTGCCCACATCAGTTGTAACACAACCAGTTTATGATGGGCACTTATTCTATTTAAAAGTCTGTACTATGCTAGCCCAGCTTGACGTCAAAATCTTTCCACCAAAGGTCCAACGTATGGCCAGCTGTACTTAGGACCCAACTAGAGTTAAAAATTTGAGACATTACCTCAAATTTTTCCATAATTATTTGTTTATTGCACTACAATTTCATCATCCATGACATTACAGTGTTATAAACATGGCTGTCATCAAGTTTAAAAATAGTCATGATGCAGCTCATGCAATCAGTTGCCAGAATACAAAAACACATTGTGAACACTCTGGCGTTTTGGTCAGTGGCCTGCTGGCTTGGTAATAGATATTGTTTGTTTCTAGCTAGTTAGTTAAGTTAATCAATTTATGGGACTTGATACTTGATACAATTTTTTTTTTCTTAATGTTTAGACAGGCTTTGATCACTGTGACAGTCACTAACTTTTGTAGTTATCAGTATTGTTATTGTAAGTCAATTGTTTAATGTTGCAAAATATTTTTTTGACATTACTTTATGGGGGGACATACAATAAGAAATTTCCGTTAACCCCATATCACTCAATCGCCAATCTACTGATTTCAGAATGTACAGCGGTGAGCCTGGCTCCGGAGCTGGTAAGGGTGGCGGCGGTGGCGGCGCCATCCGCGAGGCGGGCGGTGCTTTCGGCAAAATGGAGGCAGCTAGAGAAGATGAGTACTTCTACAGAAAGGTATGCTAAGATACCCTCTTATATTTATACCAGACACAAGTACCGTGAACTGAAGGCATCGCGTGACCAGACCACCATAGAAACGAAACGGGATTTGTCGACGGAAGAATAGACGAAATGACAGATTATAATTGTTTGTCTATTCTTCCGTAAACAAAACCCGTTTCTACGGTGGTCATGCTGCGCATTAAGTATGTGGCAGGATTAAAAACTTATTGTTCCCTTGTTTCGTGTTGTGTGTATTGGCGCTACCGCTATGGTAGCTGGACTGAATAGTGAATCGTGCTTAAGAATTGTCACTTGCGTAAGATATGTGTATGTGAGTTTCTATGTTTGTAAACGCACCCACGATACAAGAAGAAATTCTTAGTGTGGGGCAACGTTTTTTAATAAAAAATAAAAACAAAAAAAAATAAAAAATATTTATTAAAAATACTACCTCTACCTAGAATAATTTTTATTTTTAATAACAAGTACTTAATTATTTCTAAAATGTCAAATGTGATTGTGTCGTATGTACATAACTTTACCGAAGAGTTAGGCAGAGGCGTAGGTACCTATAGTACACCCACACATTTCGCCATCTATGTTGAAGTTCCATGTAATAGGGCCTTGCCTTGAGTGATGTATAAATATTACTTATTCTCCTTTTGAACATTGAATAAGTGCATTCGGATGAACACCAAGTAGGGCACTTGTGCGATTCCCTCTCAGCAGCAATACTGCTTAAAGTGAACTTAAACAATATTAACATCCCAAAACATGTCATTAAACATTTTGTGTTGTTATTTACAGCAAAAGGAACAGCTCTCCGACCTGAAGAGTCACTTGGGTCAGGAGATTTCCTTCCATCAGGACCAGATCAAGCGCCACGAGGACGCCATCCGCCGTCACAAAGAAAAGATGGCTGAAGTCGACACGAAAAACGCTTAAAAACAAAATGCCATATAATCGGAAACAGTTTTTTAAGAGTTGTTACTCAATTATGTTTTAAGAATGTCAATTTTTTGCTTTTATTTTGTTTAGTTGTTATAGAAGGTTGAACTGCAATTATATTAATGGTGGCATTATAACATTGTGTTTGATTGTATTCAATATTGCAACAGAATGCAGATGACTTGTCCAGGTTGCTGATTATAATTTAGTTTAGTTAGCTAAACTGTACTTTATCTTCTGAACTATATCATGAATTTTGATGCGGCTGTTACCATCATTTGGAGAATTTATTTCCGAAGGTTTACGTGTAAAATACATTTAGCTATATAACACTTTTGTGGGTCATTACTGACATCATACAGGGAAACCACCTTGCGGAAAGTGGTGGAAATCCTAGACTTAGAAGTTAATATTAGTTCAACTGTCATTAACGAGACAATAGAATTTTAATTGTTGTATATCTTAAAAGACTTTTCGACAGTCGGAAGGATATAAGTCTGAAATCGCCAACCCGCTTTGAGCAATCTCGTACTGTTCTGCTCGTACCTTCTAAGTACCTATGAGAAGAAAGAAAAGAAAGAAACTTTATTTGGGACACGCATAGACTTATGAGGCAAAAGTTAGTTCGAATGAAACGCCATCTATTGAAATACGTTAGTATTACGATCAACCTATCACATGTAGAATGAAACAACTTCAAGGCTGCAGACTCGAAAAAACAAATAGTTTAACTTATTAATCAGCTACGTCTTTATTCTTACTTAAGTACTTATTTTTAATTTCTATACTATTATATACAAAATATGTAATGTATACCCATTTTTTTATTACTATATAACAAATTCTTTCATAAAAAGTTTATTAATTATCTTTGGTTTCAACAGATGGCGTTACTTCAAAATGTTCGATGTCCACCTTAACGGCTTTCAACCAACAGCTAGACTCTAGCAGCTAGTCTAGCTAGAGGGTCTAGTCTAGAGAGTATATTTATGTTCATCAAGTTGCAGACGGTGAGACGGCCGCGGCGTGCTAGTGCTATGCTACTGAAACTTCTAAAGCACTTTCGCTTTCAGGTGGATACGTCTCTGTATAAAAATCTCCCAAATACGAACTCAAGTTTGCATATAGGTACCTTCTTACTACTGGGGTCACTAGGGAGTGTAGGGCTGGCCGTTATCTCTGTCTTGGCAGGGAATAAATTGTATTGGACGCATTTAGATAGCTATCGCACGACTTGTTTGTTTTGACGTATCTTCAATGTTATACAGGCGGTCGTCGCCCTAGCAAATAATATTTCTGTCTTGTCCATGACCAAATTTAGAACAAGTTTCTTTGTGGGAATGCGTTATGGAAACGACGAAGCTGTAGAGCGCTGCATTGATCGAACGGCAGGAGAATTTAGGGGCCTGTTTTTGTGAACGCGGCGACTGGGCCATTATTCTTCAACGTAATAAATAAGAGTGCGTGACGCGAAATATAGCTCCATCGACCATCGGGCGACGACCGAGTCGCTCACACGAGCGAAGTTAGCTGCGAAGTAGCCGCGTGCGGGGCGCGCGCCCTCAACGCACTGAACCGAGTTCCAAGCGCCACTCAGTTTACTACAATCGCAAACCGACGTCGCATGTCGTTTCGCGCGCCGTTTCGACCCGTGTGTATGGTGTTAGTGGAATAACATAACAGCAAATTGTTTTGTGCTGTGTTATTATTGTGTGATAGTGTCATACTGCTGGTGCGACCGTTCCGGTTCACATTGTTGTGATGCATTTGAGGATATACCTATGGCTGTCTTGTGTAGTCCTCGCAGGATACGTTCGAGCGACAGAGGTAAGGGGGACCGTCTTAAATGCGGCACTCGCCCGGCTTTTTGTTGTGTGACTGTGAACACAGGGAACGCGAGTTTGTAAACGTAACGCCGAGTTTAATTTGTACTAAAGTTGCATCGACTTGCGTAACTGTTTTCAATGTCAACAGAGTTTCAATAATATGAGAGTTAACTTGTCTTGTCAGTCTGTAGGAGAATTAACGTGTAAACGTTAACGTGCGGCTGGGTTACATAGGTTGGTTACCTTGAATGTGCGGTAATCGCAGGTAAACAATCGTTATCGCGTTCGTTCCCATCGATTTGTGTCGCGTTATTTTGTTTCCGTATCAGTGACCATCGCTGGATAGTGTGCGTCGTGGTGTAAACATAGACGGATCATGAATGGGAGCGCGTTGTCGCCCACGTTTTGGGAGAAAGCTGAGACACCGCACACCTACATAACCATCGGCCGGTTGCATTCACGTGCGCATAGATTGCCGTGAACGCATTACCTTGTGTTATTTATTAGTAACATATAGCTAACGAACTCATTTGCTTCAATAGCAAAAAATGGCTTTTACAACTGCTGACTCACAGTTAAATTGGAATACAATATCTACTTATCTAGCCACCTACGTACCTCGGCGCCAGTACCTCTACCTACCTCATAATTGATATAATAACGGAGTACTTACCTGGAATCTATAATTAACGATGTGATGCTTAACTTTAATCATAGTACTCCTACTTACAATCTCTCGTGACCTCACTTTGTAGATCTACCTAAGGTTTAGTACCTCCTTATGTATTACATACTTACCTATATATCAATATTCTTGAGGAAATATTTGATGTTACGATGACAATTCCGTGGCGTCTTTGTAAAACGAAACTGGCCGACAGGTGATAATATTCCATGTACCTACTGTTTAGCTAGATATGTATATTATTTTGGTTACTCTTGGTACAGTCAGGAAAATAAGTTGTAAAGCAAATTGATCCTTATGTCAATTTGTCATAGCCATTTCATAGAATTTATTACTGGAGAGTTTAAGTTAGTAGTCAGTTTGCAACATCTATATTCCTAGACTTAATTAACCTACATAAACATAAGTAGGTAGGTATTATAATCTTGATATAAAATGAATAACTGCTAACTAATCGGTTCTGTCTAGACTGGTTTCAATAACTGCCTAGGTGCCCCTCTAAAGGGCTCTTTAGACCTTTCCAATCGAATCCTAATAAATCTGTGATTGAATCGGTGAGCCTAAGGATTATATCGTCGACCTGCCTATGATATGTACCTACGTTGGTACATATAATGTCAAAAGTCAATCGAAAGGTGTGTAGGTAGCCCTTAGGGCGCGTTTAAAACGTGACGATTAATTTTATTTATCGTTCCATTTTGGTTGAAAAAGTCGTGGACGACAGGTCCTATATGTGAGCACCTCCATTTAAATACCATAAGCTACGACGCTTTAAACGACACGATAATCTGTCGTGTCGTCACGACATAGTGGGCACGGGCCTTAGGAATCTCGCGCTCTAGACGGCCACGAGCACGACTCACGGTCGGCACTATAGAAACCGATACGAATCTAGCCCTTAGCCAAACGGCCATCTACACGACCGAGTTTCTATAGTTTACCTGTCGTGGCCGTGGCCGTCTCGTGCACGAGATCCCTTCATGGGTTTGGGTGCCACATTCATAGATAAAACTTAAGATAGCGACCTAGGTACCTTTATTACCAAATTAGATACATACCTAATTCAAGTAAATAAATACCTATCCCTGCCATTCATCCCAGCGGTCCGTGCCATTCTAGCTCCGAATTTAATAGAATCAATGTCGAGCAAAAATCGCGCAACATTGTTTCCAACAAAATCAACCATTAAGTCCACCGCAGACAGGCGCGACCCGACACCGGTAGAACAATTTCTGTGAACTTTTCATAGAAATTGTTCCACCAGAGTCGTGTCGCGCCTGTCTAGCCTTTAACCAACAAGAAACTAACACCCTTTTAATATTTTGATATCTGTCTATTAATAAAGCAACATAAAATTAAACCAGATGTAATTTTAAGTGGTCATAACGTACCTACCTACGTAATATTTATTACCGGCTTTACATAACCGATAATAAAAGCGGCTTCAATAATATTTAGTTACACTGTGACCTTGACAAAAATGTAAGATGATATTGGCAGGGTATTCCATACAAGATAACATCCCAGTAATGTAATGAAAAGGGAGGGTCGCACCCAGGATCTGAATAGGCCCAGCTTTACCATGAGACAATGGATGTAATACGTCCCCTTCTGGGTCTCCTGCCAGGTGGAAGAAAGACCCTTGAAACTTAGATTGAGGCAGACACTCAACAATGCCGAAGTGGGGTAAGGTTTTAATTAATCTATTTCTAGGAGTCTAATTTATGTTTGATCAGTAAACTTAGGTTAGTTGCCGGGCGTGTTTTAACAAAATACCAGCATTAGTTCTTCTCAGCCCGCGTAGCATGACCACCGTATAAATGGGTTTTGTCAAAGGAAGAATAGAAAAAATGACAGATAAACAATCGCAATCTATCACTTTGTATGTGCTGTGTGCCTTTCCAATAATAAAGATTAACCATCAATACTCAGTTAATAGCTACAAATTAGATATTGAAATTGTCGATTTCCAAAATACACCGGTTCATTCAGCTCGCCTTTTATTCCAGAAAATATGTACAGATAACGTACCTAGCTATACATTTCCAGTATAAGCTGACCTCTCATTGCACGGAAATCCTAAACAATGTGAGATCAGCTTTTTAACTGGAAATGTATGTATTTTTCATAACTGGCGAAAGATGGTTATCAGTAGTACACCTCTACCGAACCCTTCGGGCATTACTGGCGCGTTAAAATGTGTTTGAATTAAAAATCATTAGGAAACAGGATTTTCCAAAAGTCCCCAACACAAGCTCCGAATCTTGAAATGGCCCTTTAATAGATGTGCTTGCGACAACTTTACATTTACGTCTTTATCTCCTTCATTATCTAAAAAATGTCTAAGTAATAATCCTAGAAATTCTTCAGAATAATTAGTAAACCTACTCGTACTAAACCGCAATGCACAGATGCCAAATGCCAAAGCATAAATTGAAACCACACGCTTTGCATTTTAATATGTTTGTGAAATGTTCAGTGGTTTAAGCTGATTGAGCATAAATATTTTGTGGTGATAGATAGCCTGGGTCTCTAGGCCTTTGCGTATTTCAGAACATTAAATGATTACTTTACCCTTCTAGGTAAATTAGTATGGGCGAAGTTCGGCAGTTTTCATCAAAGAAGCTAGTTTAAAAAATTCCGTCAAAAATAAAAATAAAAATTATGATCGTTTAGATCCAGAGCTTAGATCAGAGAAGCCACAAAGAATTGTGTTATGCTGGGGCTACATTGTCGCGTTATCCCGAACTATACTTTGCGCGCTCTCTCGCACACCGCTCGACTTTTCCCTGAGCAATAGAGAGCGCGCGAATTATAGTTCGCGATAGCGCGACAATACATATAGCCCCAGCATATCCTCGCACATCTCTGGTGGAAACGCAGCCTTCGCCACAGTGATCCAGAAGTAAGTACTTAATCAGATAAGCACAATTCCATTAGAACTCGAGTTATTTTCAAATGACACTGACTAGGTCCTATACACGACTAAACTAATATCTACCAAACAATCTTAAAGAAACTCAGAGTGGTAGCTGGAAAATGATACTAGTCATACGCACTTTTTTAAGAGTACTCTACTTCGTTGTAAATTCAAGCGCACAATTAATGCTGTGCTCTTGAATTTACAACGATGAAGTGTAAGAGATATTTACATGATGTGATCACATCATGTAAATACATAAACAAACGAAACATACACACTTACTCGCTTACATGACAAGTCAGCCAGCTATCGCTAACAAGAAAACCGCACAGTTGGCACTGTCGAAGTAATTGACATAAAATGGTGATGGACTGGAAAGAATCGCCAACACTATAAAGCTAACGACCTGTAAGGAAACTAATCGCTACCAAAAGCGTATCAGTAGGTACGTTTTATTAGTGTCCTTGTTTGCTGAGACCTAATCAGAATCATAGGGTAAAAGCGGAGAAGATGTGTTCTTATAGAGGTACTAGCTTCCGCTCGCGCCTTCACCCACGCGGTATGTCGATACAAAGTAGCCTATGTCCTTCCCCACGGTGCCATCTATCTCCTTAACAAATTTTGTCGAAATCCGTTCAGTGGTTAGGCGTGAAAAGGTAACATACAGACAGACAGAGTTAGTTTTGAATTTATAATATTTGTTTGGATGTGGAACAGGGTGTAAAGTTCATTCATCCTCTGAAAAGGGGAGGATCGTCCGACCAGACGGGTGTTGTGTCTGGTGGGGTAATGCCAGAAGATCCTGACGTTGAACAAAAAAAGGTAAATCCTGCTTGTGCGATGCAGGATTTTGCGTGACGTCAAGGTGATGCGTAGTTCCCATGTGGCGTTGTAGATGCCGCCACAGTCTTATTTAATGGTGCTTGTACCTATACCTACTAACTAACTGTCTCATTGTTCTAGTGCCATAGTCGCAGCGCTACTGCTGAGCATGAGGCCTTGGGCTCGATTCCCAGGTTGGGCAAAGTGTTATTGGGTTTTTCTATCTGAAATTTCTCAGTAGTAGCCCGGAGTCTGGATTTGTGATGGCAATAGACTCGCCCCCTATTACATGGCACTCAAAACATAACTGGCGAAATGTGGGTGTACTATAGGTACACCTCTGCCCAACCCTTCGGGGAAACAAGGCGTGATCTTATGTTATGTTGAGTACCTATGGATGCCCAGCAAATTCCAAAAAAAGTTGCACTTCTCTACTTGTGCCAGAATAACGGAACCTCCGCGAGTGTCGGTACTACTAGCACTAAGCGTTGTCTAGTGTACTATGGGTAGTCAGCCATATGCTGAGGCCACACTAACGATCAACGTCAATGCTCATCATCGCATAAACAACGCAGTAATTATTCCGATAATTCTAGAGATAAATTGAGTGGACACACTTGAAGGGTTAACGTCAATGTTCATTTGCTGCCACCCGAGTCATCGCCTAACGTCAAACGCCAATGTGAATGCATTTGTCAAATTCTCTCGATCTTCGCGATAATCAACGGCGGTTCCAACGGGAACCGCGCTGTTATGTTGGGGCCAACGGGCCCCAGCATAACAGCGAAATGACATATCTTCTCGTATAGCCGAGACAGAAGAAGCTAAAACAACGCAGTATACTACATACTCAATTGGCGTGGATTTCGACAGACTTTTTACGCAACAGAGTTTTGGAATTCGCTTTAGTAAAACTGGATCAACAGACATCAAATTCATGTTTTATCAATGCAAATATTGCTTATCTTTTGCAGGTGTACAAACATGTTACGCGTATCTTAACACGTTACTAGTGAATCTACATAATATTTTCAGTTCGATATGATAAAAAAGGGATCACAGAAATCTTTTACCATATGCAGGGTTATTGGTTATAATATGTCGGCAATCCATTAAGGGGATGTAGGAGAGGTCACTTACAACCAAATGACCCCATAATGACTCATATATAAATGTCAACCCATTTTTGAGTAGATAATTTGACATTTTATATTTTTATTATTATTATTAATCTTTATTAATCAGACTACAATGGTCTATAGTGTTAGTAACAAAATAGCTTAACCTATGTTAGTACTTAATTACTAAAACAGAACGGGTCCGGTTCGCAAGCACCCACACCAGCGGGCTATCTGCCCGGGCGGCTATCGATTGCAGGATAGTTTTTATTTAATTTGTTTTAAAATAGAAAATTACTCGAAAATGGACTACTTACTTACATTTGTATAAGAGTCATAAGGGGTCATTAGGTTGTAAATGACCTCTGCTACATCCCCTTAATGGATTGCCGACATTTATTACCAATAATCCTGTACTTAGGTACATAAATTATTACAAGGCACTTGTTATTATGTGTTCAATTTTCTACAAGATAGACAGATAGTCAACTAAGCCGTTACATGTGTCACGGTCGGGTAGTGCTGCTACACCGCTACAAACTCGCTCAGATGAAGTATTACTCCATTGAAAATACTGATTTTATAAATGGCTTTACGCAGGCCTGCAGGTTTTATTTTGACAGTTCAACAACATTCATTGCATTATTTATATTGTTGAGCAGACAAATTTTTCGAACATAATTATGAAGCAATGGATCAGCAATTTCCTTCAAAATCATTCAGATTGTGTTTGATAGTGTGTCGAGTCGAGTCAGATTCAGACAGAATATCGCTATGATAACAATCATGCAAGCACTCAGTGAGAAACCAGCCTCATAGTCAAAATTTACAAAAATCTACTGCAAACAGTTTGGAACGTAAAAAAAAAACTGTTCTTTCAAACACTAGCATAACTGTTTTGGCCTTTAATGAATTTGCTTCTTACTTTTTACTAGCTTTTAAGTCGAACAATGAACCAGAAATCCTGGACATAGACTGTTTCTACATCTGCTAACTAAGTAGGTACATTTATAAATTGGATCGATGCGATGACATGAATGACCTTAGAACGTCGTACATTGCTTATTCCTGGAACAAACATTAAATTCCACTTATCTTTTTATTCAGCAAGGCACGCAATGTATCGATTTTCATTTTAACAGTCGAGACACAGGTCGCGAATTCCACTTCACTATTAAGTCGGAGCACGATTCGATCAATTCCTCGTTCGATTTGAGTGTTGTTGAGTGTAAGACCCACAATGTTATTGGGGACCAGGGTTTTATATCAGAAGATTGAGAACGTTAAATATAGATTTTAAATCTACAGAGTATTCGCTGATTAAGGGATCTCGCGCACTAGACGGCCACGACTCCGGCCAGTCGTGGCCGCCTAGTGCTATTGTATAGTGTGCGGCTAGTTGGCCCTTGCGATCAAGTACGCGATTTGTATCGGTTTCTATAGTTTAACCTGGGCCCCTCTAGCTCCTACCACCAGCTCCTACAGCAGCTGCCGTATTACTTTAATATTACTTCAGTCACAGATATTATCTTCAGTGTAGGAAAGAGATGAAGCTCTACAGGACGTAGGTATATCTCCATCTCTTTCCCCCAATGAGTAAGATTAAAATAATACTGCTGTAATCGGTGGTGGTAGGCCCCTGGTCTCGGTCGTGGTCGTGGCCGTCTGGTGCGCGAGATCCTTAAGTAGCAGGTTCCAGGTTATTTACTTGCAAATCGTCCGTCTGTTTGTTGCTTTTTCTGATTTTGAATAAAGGTAGAGGAAGGTAGCTTGGTTGATCGAAGAAATGAGGATCATTGCACCTGGCAGTAACATCCACACTACCAAAGTTATTATGAACTCCAGGCAAGTAACAAAGCAATAATAAAATTTGTCAGAGTGTGCTGCGAGCTAGACAAAAAGGGCGCTCCGTCAATAGAAATAAAAGAGAGTGCACAGTCCGACTTGCAGCCAGGACCGGAGTGACGCCGCTTGGTAACTAGCTGTCGCGAACGGTTCTTTTTTTTTCTTTTTTTTCGCTGTGGGAAATGGCAGTTGGAATATTTTACGTTGATGGTGGAAATGAAATACTTATAATATAGAAATAACGTTTATTTGAATTGTAAAGTTTTTGTAAATAAATTGTAAGTAGGTATTCTAGGTATGCATCACTTTGACGATTGCGTTGGCAGGACATTGTGTTAAGTTATTAGAAACCGCTATTCATGAAATTATGTATAATATTTAAAAGACAATGGGCCTTACCACAAAAACTTGTTCAACGCGTGTTTTATGTCAAACTCCACACAGAAATTTAAAGGGTGTTTAAGTTAAACAACTGATAAACACGGTTTTGTGGTAATAAGGAATATGTTTTGTTTACTTACAGCTTTTGTAATTCAATGTGACTTTCAGGAAAATAGTATCGTGAAAGTCACATTGAATGGTGTTTAGTGTGACTACAGTATTTTATAGAACAATATAAAGTATGTGGGTTTAATATATAAACAATAGCAGCAACTATAATATTCATTTTAATATGTTAACCGCAGTTAACAATGCTGACTTAACGTATACGCACATGTTATCGTCTAACCATAAATTATGACTACCAACTAGCAGCAAACACTTTTTATTATTTTTGTCTTTATAAGGAGGAAATCATTAATTTCTGTAAAGTTTATATTATGAACCCTTTCCATTCCATGTTAACATACGTAAAAAATTACTACTTTTATTCAGGCATAACTTACATAATATATTGCGGCAAATTTATTATACCATTCGTTTTTATTTAATAAACCAAACAAGCGTAATTGATTTATAAGTTAATGACTTCAAGAAAAAACACCTATGCATCACTTACCATGTTCATTGTTAGACTCGCATCTCAACACTAGTGGAGATCACACAATAAATTCAACTTCGTAAATGTCCAATAATATTAACAATTTGCTTAAAACAAAATCTGTCAAATATATCCAATAGTTTATTCACTGTAGCTAGTCAAAGATCGGCAAAACCCTTAGTCGGCTCATCACTACTAATTAGTTTGTTTGAAAAAAAAACATGTTTATAATTTCGTTCGATGTTAGGATTTATTTGATAGTTTCAAACTACTCCTATCCAGTATTGCCAGTGTTTTAATTTATTGTACTATTGTCGTCCCTACATTGTAGATTAGAATAATCGTTTATTGTCTCCAGTGGCAGTATGTCAGCTATTAGTATATAGTATGTAGTTGTGTACAGATTAGGCATTTTTAGCAATGAAGCATCCTCGCTTGTCGAAAAACATGTCAATAAAATAATAATATTAAAACCCTCATTCAATAATATTGAATCGGGCTGTAATCCCACTAAACCCCTATTTCAATGCCACCAAGTACACAAAAAACAGGAATGCTAAGCGCCATGGCCGCCATCAACCCGCACTGACAGCTACCTACCATAGCGGTGCAGGGACAGTGGGGAGTTGGGGACCGAGACGTGTGAAAATAGGCCGGACGACCCTCCCCATTGTTGTCACAGTTTTTGTTACCTCTTCTGACCAGACATTGTTTGAGGCGGTACGATTATACGGTACAGAACGTAACATATATGACGGTTTGTGGAATTTATTTGGAAGTCTCGGATTTAAGTTGGTCCTTAGACTTCGCTTGTTACCAATAATTAGTAAAAAAAAACAATAACTCGACTTGATGTCGGAACTCAAGAGAGACTAGGTACAAACTTGAATTGCCAAACATTAAAAAATGATTTTTGTCATGCCTAGTTAACTAAAGGCTCAAACAGGCGCGATATCGCGGGCGCGACAGCCAAATTATTTGGGGTCGGTCCAACATATCTTTTTTAGCCTATTTACTCGTAATTAACGACAATCTACATGTTTAAAGTAACGTAAACGGATTTTTTTTATTGTGATTTGCGCCAGCTCTTCACCTCGATCTAGCCTGATGGATAGCGATGGATGAGGTTTATGATGGAGCGAGCACACCCAGAAGATGCCTGTTCACTCTTGCTTTGAATACCATTTTTTTTTTTTTTTTTTTTTGTCTTTGGGAAATCATCCAATGACTTCTCCCGCTCTGGGCGGAGGGGAAGGGCGTGTCAGACTTTTACTGACTAAAACCCACCCGTGTTCCTTATAGTCACCTATTGCCAAGGTCCAGGTATCCCTTTCGGACTTTCCCGTAACCCTGCTAGGATGCAAAGGCACCTGACTAATTAATCTTTGAAGGCCAACAGGTTATATGTGGAAGGGAACACAGACGCTAGCAGACAGTTCCACACTTTGGTCGCAGTCCTTTGGACGTGCGCATAAAGGCTTTTGCAGACTGGTCAAGTAGCGCTAGTCAGCACGATCCTTTCTTTATACATTGGAGGGCGCTGAGTACCACTAGTCGCACAGAATCGTTAAGGCTGTACCCTACCTCAGATTTTATCTCGCTCGCACCATACTACTCGCGACCTGAGTGAGAGTGAGACGGAGTGGGGCGCTAGCGGCTCTCAAATCTCGAAAAGTTTAGGTAATTGCTTTTTACGGTGAAAATAATAGTAATAAAAAAAAAACGTAAGACCTGCTTTATAGATAGTTCAGTTATTATTCAAAATTTCATGATCTAATTTGAAGTATTTTTTGAATACCAGCGGTCTATAGTCCTGTTTAGAGGTCATCATCATCATCTGCCTAGCCTTTTCCCAACTATATTGGGGTTGGCTTCCTGTTTAGAAGTAACTTTGGAATTTTATGTAATCGTGTTTTCGCCAAACATAGGACCTAGCATTAATCCTCAATTTTAACATTATATTTATTTCAAAATTAATGTTGCAAATAGAGCAGTGGTGGCCCAGTGGTAACGGCCGCGACTTACGAGTTGTAGGTCGTAGGTTCGAACCCCGACAGGCGCTTTACTTTGTGTAAGTAATTTCATCACCACTGCTCTCAAAACGGTGAAGGAAAACATCGTGAGGAAACCGGCATGTCTTAGAAACAAAAATTCCAAGACATGTGACATCTACCAACCCGCACTGGGCCCGCGTGGTGGATTACGTTACGGCCCACTCCCTCTCATAGAGAGGAGGCCTGTGTCCCAGCAGTGGGAACATTATAGGCTGATTATGTATGATTATGTAATGTTGCAGTATTTTAGGCATAAAGGATGATCATGTTAAGCAATTTGAGGTAGGCCCTTAATAGTCAACATTTATTTATGTTATCAATCGATTTAACATTAGTAGTTTTGGTAACTTATTCATTTCCAACTTTTTGTCGAGGTTATCTGCACGCGATCTCATTAAATATTTTAATGCTGTACTAAAAGTAACATGATATGTTACCGTTATAAAAGCTTGAGTGTGATGTACAATAAACTAGTTTGTCCAACACAAACTTGGTTATTTAACAACAGTTACAGTCTTAACGTATTCTAGTTAGTTATGAAAATATTAGCTAGAAACATTTTTCTTTTCATACTTTCTTATGCAAGTCTGCAAACGTTCACTTTTTTGTAGCTAATTTATAACTCAGTATGCCTATGCATCCAGCTAGTTACCTAAAAGAGGTTTGTAATACTGTGGTACCATACTTACCTAAGCAAGTTTATAGCTAAGTTATAATAACTCAATATGTGGTACACACGGCTACACATCAAGCTATACATTTTACAGTTTATGCCGATCTCGCATTGTATAGGATTTCCGTACAATGTGAGATCAGCTTATACTGGAAATGATAAAAATGATAATGATAGGTTCATGTGTAGCCGTGTGTACATGTAAGTACGAGTATAAATACCTAACACGTACGCAACATTCAAAAGCGATTATATTTCATCTCTAGCTGCTGAGGCTAAAATAAAAGTAGCCTAGTTACTCTTTTTAATACCAGCTATCTGCCAGTGAAAGTCCCGTCAAAATCGGGCCAGCCCTTTTCGGAGATTAGCCGGAACATACGACAGACAGACAAAAAAAATCTGCTGTTCCTTACATTTTGACGAGCTATGAAAAGTAGGGTTTTTTATTACATACCTACTTGTCTTAACCAAAACGTCTCAAAACTTTCAGATTTTCTGAATCATCATATTCGTCATCCAACTCCATAAAACCAATTCTAAAGACAACAGTTTTCTTCATACATTTCCAACCATGTCATCTTAAAGACGACCAACGATTTCTCAACAAGATAGCGCTAGTGATATAAAAACAAGACATTCAACATCGAAACTCATTCATGCTGCTTATATTGGGACATACAGCATACTAGGTATACTAGCGGTGACTCATACAAGGCTACCTACTCACCTTGATTTGTATACTTACAATAACGTTTCAAGAGCTCCCACATATCATATCAAAGCGGTCGAAGATATATTCAATATTATGTTATGTAATTAGTTTGTAAACGCACGTGGAAGATTTTGTTCCCCTTTTTCGGTGCAAAGAAATTCGCCCGTACCTTTTGTGCTGTAAAAAGTCCAGTTTGGTTTGTCTTGGGAAGATACCGATCCAGATCTACCGTGATTATTAAGCAAGCGAGCTGCAGCATATTTCTTTATCTGCATCTTCCTTCAGCACGCGTAACATGACCATGTTTTGTCGACGGAAGAATAGACAAAATGACAGATAGTCAAACTCAAACTCAAAGCATTTATTTCAAATAAACCAATTACAGGCACTTTTGAATTGTCAAGGGTTCGGTCAGTGATTGTTTATCTGTCATTTTGTCTATTTTTCCGTCGACAAAACCAGTTTCTACGGTGGTCATGCTACGTGTGCAGATTGACTGTGATAAGTAGGAAGCGAGCTGCAGCATATTTCATAATCTGTATCTTCCTTCAGCAAAAAAACAGATAAACAATCCCAATCTGTCATTTTGTCTATTATTCCGTGAACAAAACCTGTTTCTAGGGTAGTCACGCTACGCGTGCTGGTCTACCCACATCGTGGTGACAATGCAATTGCAATGGTTCCTTCCTTATACGGCCTGCTCTTCTATAGTTCTTATATTTTATAATAACTGTTGCTTACTATCCAAAACCTGGAGAATGTATTTTTGGGAGTGACCAAAAACTTCCACGATCCTTATATTAACATCCTAGCATCCTACTCGCCCTGGCCAGTTTTGCTACCCTGCTAACAGTGCTACAACCTTGCTGACTTAACTTCTCAATACCGATTATGAAAGAAGAAGAAGAATCCCGAAAAGCTGATTTATAGAAACAAACCTCATAATTTTGGTAAGAATCGCATCAATACACGCCCAGTCATTTACGAGGATAGCAGTATACTATAATACTATACATATATAGTAAACAGACAGACAGACGCGGTCGTATGTGGCGATACGCTTTTAACGTAATTAATAAACATATGGCTCAGTTTTTGGGTCATGCTTGCTTTTGCTTTTATTTTGTTTCCATTTCATTTTTAAAGTGGTAGTGAATTGATTACTTATTTCAGTTTATTTATTGCTGGATATATAGATGTAGAGTTACTGTTCTTTACGCTTCGAAGAAGTTGAGTACTCGGGGCTTCCCTTTATGATACTTATAACTTTATGGATACTAAGATCTGTCCATACAGATCTTAGGATAAAATCCAAATCAAACTTTACTGTACGACTCACACAGAAAAAAGTTTGAGATACAGTTTTGGACGATGTCCTTGTAAATCAACTTCGAAGTGCTCAGGTGCCGTTTGGGCAAGTGCTGTTGAAATCAGTGCTCTAAGTGGAATACCTCAAAGTATTTAGAACTTGGTAAAATGGCTAAAAAAATCAAAACCACGTTAAGTAGATAGGATCAGGGACTTAAAATGTACCGTTACGATCCGTTCCAGTAACGATAATTTCTACTGTTCCACCTGGATCGTAACTAAATTAATAGTTGAAGATTTTGTTCCTATAGATTTTCGTAATATTGCCAAGAAATTAGTTCGTAAAGGGTTACTGGAACTGTACGCACGGCTACACACCAAGCTATACATTTCCAGTTTATGCTGATCTCGCATTGTATAGCATTTTCGTGCAATGCGAGGTCAGCTTATACTGGAAATGCATAGCTTGATGTGGAGCCGTGTGTACATAACGCTATTACCTACGTAACGTTATCATACCCCTATTTTTAGTAATGTTTCATGTCCCTGGGTAGGATACTTACCTACTTTAACGTCTGATCTCCATTCTCATTTTGAGCCAAAATTAAATGTCACTGCCGAACATTTATCTGGCAAACTAAACTGCTTGCTCAGTGACCCACACAATATTTCAAAATTAAACACAGTTTGATCACTTTTATAATTAAAGTAGCCAAACTATAGTCCAGGCCGTAATTGGTCCCAAGTTAAAATGGCCGCCGTGGACCCTGAACAAATATTTGAACGGTTGATGAACTAGATGCTACCGGCAAAAGAAATGTTTGTTTTATTATTGAACCAGATAAAGTTTTTAGCCGGTTTGTAAATTATTTAGACGTTTGAGGGTACTTCAAGTTTTGTACTAGGGAAATTGCTGGCTGTTTTTTTTAAATTGACCAGGAATGCTTCCATTTTGGAATAGATAAACTAACGGGGTTTAGGATGGGGATTTTTTTGTTGTTTTTTTTTTATTTGAGGGTGGGAAATCATCCAATGACTTCTCCCGCTCTGGGCGGAGCGGAAGACTGTCAGACTTTTACTGACTAAAACCCACCCGTGTTCCTTCAGTTGCCCATTCGGACGTTCCCGCAACCCTGACAGATGTTCTTTGGGCTTGTGGTCTCAAACGGTACTGCTGAGCATGTGTTATTGGATTTTTGAAATGAAATGAAATGAAATTGACAATAAGCTCGCCCCTTTGGACATAAAGATGAAATTGAATGAACATGAATTACATGGGACCTAAACATACCAGCGATATGTGGGTTTACTATAAGTACACCTCTGCCTAACCCTTCGGGGAATATAGGCGTGTTGTCATCTTATCAATTATTGCTATCTTGGTTTATTTATTCACTAGCTACGCCCCCTGGGTTCACCCACATAGGTCTCGATCCCGTGGGAATATCGGGATAAAAAGTACCCTATATCCTACAGGTCATCATGGTCTACCCATGTGCCAAATTTCATCCAAATCCGTTCAGCCGAATTAGCGTGAAAGCCTAAAAAACAAACTCATATTAATTAGGATTAGGAAGTTAGGATTTCACGGAAAACATGTTTTACGTCATGTATATTTATATGGAGAACCCTCAAACAATAACCTTTGGCAGAGACAAGGAGGTTTATTATTAGCTTATTACGACGAACAGACCTAAAAATAGAGCCTCGTGCAAACTAGCGCGATATCGCGCTAGTTTGCAAGAGGCTTTAAGGAGAGAAGGCATTAGTCAGCTAATAAAACCATTGTTTTACTGGGACTAATCTAGATTTCTTTCGCAAGCAGACTGTATTAGAACTAGGCTTGTTTGATCAGTAAGGAACTGACAATTTCTGTTTGTTTCTTTTGATATTACAAAGCAAGCATAATCAGCCTATAATTTTCGCACTGCTGGGACACAGGGCTCCTATCTTCGAGAGGGAGTGGAGCTGTAATCTAAGGCCCAGTGCAGTGTCTTCGAATTGTTGGTTCTATGACAAGCCGGTTTCCTCACGATGTATTCCTTCACCGTTTTGAGACCAGTGCTGATGAAATTGCAAGTAAAGCGCGTGTGTGGGTTCGAACCCACAACCTTAAACTCGAAAGAGTAATGCTACGGCTACACTTCGCGTTATCGCGAACTTTTCTTCGTGCGCTCTCTCTCGCACACCCTTCGATTACTCGCTGAGCAACAGAGAGCGCGCGAAGAAAAGTTCGCGATAACGCGAAGTGTAGCCGTAGCATTAGAGAGAGAGAGCTTTCTTTGATGTTAGGTCTTTCAAATTAGTCATCCCCACACGTCAGCGTCAGTGGCAAAGTATGAATCATGTTATAATGTCCCCTTTTATTTCCAAGAACTTACACAATACAATCAGATGACAGACCGAATCCTATTCAGTTCAAACAAAAACATTCCATTTTGTAACAAAAAAGCGTGTTAACGAACCACATGCTGCATTTCACAACCATTTGACAAATATTTAATTCTGCAAATGAGAACAATTGAATGTACACTAATTCACTTTACACAAATGTAAAATGCAAACCATCTGTGCGCAATATAAATTACAAGATTATCCATTTTGTAACCACAAATTTCATAATTTGTAATAAAAAAGAAAATAAAGTAACAGCTGTGTTTAAGTGTCTCATTACTCGCTTTCTATTTAAATACATTTCAAAACGCGTTACCTTCAGATCTAAGACAAAGTGAGAAAAATTGTAAAATAGTCTTGACGATAAATCATACAAATTAGGAATCTTTTAGTCGACGCATCTGGTACACATCTGTCGTCTGGTCTCGAAAGGCGATGACTCGATTCATTCATGATTTCATAATAATAAACACTTCTGATTCCTGTTATGTAAAGTTATTCTGCATGCGATTATAATAACGATTTTTGAATGGCATTTGAATTATTTGAGGTCGAGACGAGTCTAGTTTTTTTTTTGAAGAATATCATTATTCGAATGTAGTACTCTTCTGTGTTCCTTTAACAATTGAATTTCTAATATAAATCCTAATCCTAACGATATATATATATATTTAATATTTATTTATGTATGTATAGGTATATATATTGTAATATATTTATAATATTATAAATGCGAAAGTGACTTTGTCTGTTTGTTTGTTACGCTTTCACGTAAAAACGGCTGAACGGATTTGGATGAAATTTGGCACAGGGGTAGACTATGACCTGGAATAGGACTTAAGATACATTTTTTTCCCGATATTCCCACAGGATCGAGACTTACGCGCGTGAAACCGCGGGGCGCAGCTAGTTACTAATAAAAACAAGTCCTTATTGATTTTCTTTTTGTAGTTTTACAAAGTAACTTTATATTTGGAAGTAACCAGTTTCAGATTTGAATACATAATTTTTTGCGGCTCCGTTTGGCACCTGTATTATTTGTATACTAAAACTACCTCCCTACATATTGTTTTAGAGTAATCATGCATGATGACATTCAAAAACATGTACATTACAAAAGGATGCTCTTGAAAACCATGACGAGCACATTGTGTATTAAAATTAAAGTACCTTTCTTCATCGCCTGTTTTGATGTTTTGGCACCTTTTTTTTTTTTTTGAGTTTGGGAAATCATCCAATGTCTTCTCCCGCTCTGGGCGGAGCGGAAGGGCGTGTCAGACTTTTACTGACTAAAACCCACCCGTGTTCCTTCAGTTGCCTGTTGCCAAGGTCCCGGTATCCCTTTCGGACTAACCCGCAGCCCTGGCAGGCATCGGTCCTAGCAGACCCCGCCAATTGTGCTGACATCTCTTTGAGGCGCGCGTGGAACACGACGCGCCATAGACCCGGGCCTGGTCCTAATCGGACGGCGAGCTACCCATTGCTCGCCGTCCGCAAGCCCGCGCCTACGGTGGCCGGGAATCCGCCTGGGATTCCCGACGCCCAGGGCGTCTCCAACGGCGGTGGTTAGGGGCGTGAGGGCGCAAACTTTGCCTCTCCCTCACGCGTTCCGCCTCCTCCTTCGCGAGCATTACTGCTTCGCAGAAGGAGATGACTGCTTCGTGTTTTGGCACCTAAAAGTATTGTCATCAAACCTACAAATGTGGGAAAAATTCTAATTCATTCGAATAACGGCACCCTAATTGTGTAATACACGATCAATCACGGTCTGAATCGGTTTGAAACAAATTGCCAATCCATTGCTTTATAAGTTCGAACAAAAAATCTGCTCAACAACGTAAGTAACCGCAATGAATGTTGTTGAACTGTCAAAATCAAACTGATTAGTCTTAATCGGTTACGAAAATAAGTTAGCGGGGAATGGGCAAGATAAAAAAACCAAACACAAGAGGTTTAAAAAAAAAAATTAAAAAATTAAATACACCCTTTAAAAAGTGGGTAATCTCCTATATTTTACTTTTCTCTTTTGTAACGAACAATTTTATTTTGAAATAGCTTTCGTCCGCGGCTTCGCCCGCACGGTATGTCGATAAAAAGTAGCCTATGACCCTCCTCATGGTGCCATCTATCTCCTTGCCAAATTTTGACAAAATCTGTTCAGTGGTAACAAATAGACAGGCAGATATAGTTATTTTCGAATTTATATTAATAATAATTATGGATTCTGAAGTGTCGAACCATGATCTAGTGATGCGAGTTTATTTACGACACAATCACGACGAAGTAATGAATGGTAAGTGCTTATTAAACTTGAACAGTCAAGTGTACGTCACGGAAATCGACATGTCGGCCAAGTACAATAGGATACATGTATGTATACGTCAGTAGTAACATACATTATTCTATTGCAGTGGTTCCCAAAGTTCACTAGACTGCAACCCACCAAACAAAAATTTCTGAATTCCGGACTCACCTCTTGGCTGTCATGGAGAAACAAAAGGGTCATAGTCACAACCATAACTTTATGAATCACGATATGTCCCGGCTGTCATTCGTGGATATTTGATAGTCGTTACGGGTCGTCAGAAGCCCGAAAGTCTGACAACCAGTCTTGGTATCGTATTACCCAGTAACTGGGTTGTGGAGGTCAGATAGGCAGTCGCTCCATGTAAAATACTGGTATTTAGCTGCTTCCGGTTAGACTGGAAGCCGACTCCAACATAGTTGGGAAAAGGCTCGGCAGAATAATGATGGTCTCATCTAGTTCTAGGTTCACTATGTTCTTCTCTCTGTTGATGATCCTGGCTTCTCAATTTTGCTGGAGTCACTCCAGGTCTTCCTACAGGATGGACAGCGTCATGACTTGGAAAGAGATACAATATCGATTAAAAATACTTTTGATAAAAACAGAATCCACATTATTTTATTTTAGACTAGACGCTGCCTGCGGATTCACCCGCGAGGGCCCCAATTCTTGTTATAAAATTAAAGTATTCTAAATTACTCCTTATAACATCAGCTATCTGCCAGTAAAAGTTACGTCAAAATCGGTGCAGCCGTTTTGGAGATTAGGCGGAACAAACACAAACAGAGAGAATTTTTCTTTTTTTATAGTTTTTTTTGAAGATATTTTTCTTTTTTTGGTAACTTTATTTTAAGACAATTTTTTTCTTGCATTTAGTAAAAAGCTGTTATTTTGACATTACAAACAGACACTTCCCATTAGGTACCACAAAACCGTGTTTCTCAGTTGTTTAGCCTAAACACCTTTTAAACATGACATTTCTGTATGGAGTTTGACGTAAAACTGACATTAAACACGCGTTGAACAAAAGTGTCTAAGTTTTTGTGGTAAGGCCCTTAAATGTTATTTATTTTGATGTGTACCTACCTATGTATGGGTAAGTTTTGGTTGGGCAGAGATCAACGTAAAACAAGGATGTTTTTCTAGAATCCAGACTATAAATCTAAACTGTTGGAATGTTTTTACGAGCCGTAAATCTCCAAAGCTTATTTTTTTATTAACTCAATTAGGAAGCAGACAATTTCGCCAATTTACTGTAGGTCTAAGGACAGAAGTTACAAACTTGATTCCGTAGTAGCAGTAGTCATTTCAAAGTTTATGGTCACTCAGTGGAGTAAACGTGAAGAGAAATAAATCTGTCGTCTCCTGTACAATGTACAGTCACGGACTTTAATTGATGCGCCACCTGGCACTGTTCGTATTTTAGCCGTGTAATGCAAATCGGGTTTATTCGGTTCCCGACACGCAAAGTCATGTCTTCGTATTAGAAGAAGAAAATTATATTTCATATCTTTACCGGTTGGCTAACCTGAGAGCCAGAACTGCAAACTTGACAGCAGAGGGACTACCCAAAGTGAACCAATTGCAGGTCTAGCAACCTAGCAACGATTGTTTATCGTTGCTAGGTTACTGTTGCGATAGTAACGTTAGCGTACGGATATATATTAAAAGTCATTTCGACAAGTTCGAAAGTAAGTCTCTGACATCGTTACTTCAACTGTCACTGTCTTCAGTTAAGTTTTCAGAATTATCGAGTTAATGAGCTATTCAAAGGAGGTCGGTATCAAATAGATTTGATAAACTTAATGCAACATTGTATTTATTTTTATCATTTAGAACTTATTAGTCAACCTCTATGGATAAGACTTATTTCCGATTAAAAGAAATTTATTTGTCATCTTGTTTACGAGCATGCGATTTGAGTTCGTGTTTAATCGTGTCTCTACATCTCGTGAATGTATGAAACTGCAAAATTGAAAAGTTTGAAGGTGGCTCGTCAATTAAAGTCCGTGACTGTACATGAATCTTATAAAAACTACTCTGAATGGTTATGACACTTGAAAAGTCTTTATTTTCTTTGCAAGTTCGGAGAACATGAGATCGAACAATTAGGATTGTGTTATTTTCCTGGGCCTTGTAGGCATGCGAAGTAGATGAGGTCATAAGACAAATGCAGCATGACCTCCATCCGTAAAGTCAACCTGCATCCGCATGGAAACAGCCACCGATGCAAATAGTTCAACAAAACCCAAAGATGTTGATAAGTGACATGAATTCCTAATAACCTAGTATACAATCACGACAAGACCCATCCAAACAGTTGACGCTGCGAAGTTACAACCGGCCGGACCAATTGTATCAAAATGCAAATTGCCCTCAACTATTTAGTTAGGGCTAGCGCGCCATGGTGTTGGTCTGATAGTTGGCGGTGTTGCCAAGATATAAGTTCAGTTTGAAATTAAGGTGTTGAGAATGGCTTGGCTTTTTTTTTTTGTGGTAATGACGCTTCTGAAGATTGAGTTTAAATTCCACGTTTACAAAATATTGGGATGTTTTAATATATCACTGCTCGTTCTTCTGATTATGAGAAGACATTATGTTCTAAAGATGTAACAGCATGTTTATTTTCTATTTTCGGCGAGTCTTCCCACTTCTAATAACAACAGTAACATTGTAAGAAAAAAAAACAAAGTCGGAACTTCGGAGTCGGGAGGCGTCGTGGGACATCAAATTGGAACGGAGTTCCTTACGCTGTGTACTATGTATTAGATTAGATAATACAGAACTTTTGACACTTGAAACTGACTTTTTCGGGTATAACGCTTTTTCGTTACGTGACGATCCCTACTGCAAGCTACGTTGAAAGAACTTCATTCCAAAAATGATTTTTAAATGATTCACCATCACTATTCAGTTTACAACCCAACATCCGACTACGCCAGCAGTCCATCAAAACTACGCCACGGATATAAAGTCCTGTGGACGCGCCCTCACCCACGCGGCATCCTACAACGCAATACGGGTCTTAACTAACCGCATCCGTCTTGTCTAGCTCAATGTTTCACACAAGGACTCCTCGTCTCCAACTAATGGAATGGATTTTTTTACTAACACACTCTGCAGTAAACTTTTATTCTATTCTACAAAGTAAAAAACTTGGAGCAAAGTGGAATAAGTCCTGTAGTTAACTTTGGAGTTTACTTCCTGGATTTTACAGACAGCAGCGTTCAAAAAGGAATATTAATTGATTGTGTTTATCTGTCCAGCTTCTATAAGGTGGACTGATGACCTTGCGAAGACCGCATAAATCCGCTGCATGCTGAACACGCACATGCACAGAACCAGTCAAAGTGGCGGTGCTTAGGGGACGCCTATGTCCAGCAGTGGATGTCTTTGGGCTGAAATGATGATGATGATGATGATTTAAGTGACTTTATGGCGCAAAATACATACGGTTTCTAAAAACAGTTTGGCAATTAGGTCGTGATTGTAAACAAAAATTCGACTCCGTTAATAAATCGTCAGCACCCTCTTTTGGTGACGTTATTATGATTTCAAGTCAGGTCAGTCACGAATCATAGAAATCTACGACTAAGAATTTCCTCGGAGTAATATAATTAACTTAAAAAGTTTTGCTTCCATGTAATCGAATAAGTCTCAGTTTAGAGTTGTGAACAGTTGCTTTGTTACCGTACTTTGTAGTGCAGTGTTTGAATACCATGCTATTGTTAACTTTGTATACGGTTCGATTTTGTTACTTTTGGGACTGGGGCGAATGCTTACCTGCAATGTTAAATAGTATTGTTGTTTGCTGTTATTGGTGTTGTTATGTTTGTTTGTTGTTGTTGTGTTATTATATTTGTAGTTTTTAATAGGTATATGTATATTTTTATATTTAAATAAATATTTATTCCACAATTCTCGCTATTGCACCTACGACTGTAACTGTTTGTCTCTGCATCACCCAAAGGTTGACTGTTAGAAAATTCCTATGGCATTATGTCTGCATCTGTACATCTGTGTGCTTGAAGTATTAAATAAATATGCAACGATTTCGATTAATTTAGTACTTACCTATTTCATTGTTTCGGTTTTAAAGTAGTACCTATACCTTCTACAATCCATTTTAACTCACTGTTGTGTCTCCTTGTGGGTTGTCTATAAGTATTTGTCTATATAACAAGACAATCATGTCATCTTGTGCAAGCTATGTCGTAGGCACGCAATATCTGATTGGCAAGCCACAAGCCAGGTTTACTTGTGAAGATGATTGCGTCTAAAACCAGAAATTCTCGTCTTTTTTATTTGCTTAAAATCTCTAAAATACCAACACATCTGCATTCCTTCCTAATAGTTAAAACTATGAAATCAATTACAGCTTCCCTTGCCTCAGCCATCGCTTGAAGTGTAATCTCCGTTAAAATTCAAGTTTTTGCTACACTTAGCCTGGATCAGGTCGGATCTCCGCGATGGCCGGATCTTGAAGATTTAAGGCGCTAAGGCTTACATCAAATATCACTGGATGAATATTAGTTCTGGATTTTCCTTGCTGAAGATTTTTAGCTTGTTGGGAGATGCGATTGGTTAAGGGTCATCAGAAAGTAACGGAATATAAAATCGATGTTCTGTTGTTTTCGAATGTTTCTTCGATTTGAAGCGTATGCGTAAGTTTGAGGCATTCCACTCTTAGCACTGATTTCAGCAGCACTTGTCCGAACCGCACCTGAGCACTTCCACTAACAGCACTGAAACATTTGATAAGTGCGGTTCGGTGGAACTGTTGTTTGATCTCGTGTTTGACTGCCAAACACAATATTTTCAATCTCTTTGGTTTAATTTCACTAATAAGCCGTAAGTAATTTCTTTTGGAGTTTTGTCCAAGAACTCATTAGCATTTAATTGTCGCCTATTGTTAAAACTTTTTGTGCGACAATATTTTTTCAGTGATTAATTGTTTTGTAACTTTTACAAACGAAATTACGATTGTGCAATATTGCATGACTTGTTTAAGACTGGCTGGTTTTAAGAGTACCTTAGATGATCATCCAGTGTCAGTTCAATACGGTCTATCTGATTGAGATAAATCAAAATGTATCATAGATATTTTGGGTCAATCTAACATTACACCGTGACCGTAAACGATCAATCTGTCATCAGTAAAAAACAAAGATCACGAATTAAACTGATGCCAGATTGATCGTCTAAGGTCACCCTGCGTCTTAACTATTCCTCAACAAATTGCTTGCGTCGTAGGTACCAATTACCCAAGGTGTCAATGGGCCTTATTTAAATACCCTATAAAGTTGTACGGTGAGAAAACCGTGGTCACATTTCCAGTTGGATCTTGCGAGATAAAAACGGAATGTTGTAGAACAACGACATTAGATAACAAGATAACGATGATCGAACACTATCTAAATAAGATGCCATCTTTATTTATTGGGACGCGTTTCCAACTAAGGAGGTTATTAACGAGTACTACACACTGCCTCGGTGATCTATAAGTGATCCCAAGCGCTACTGCTGGGGAAGAGGAGTCGGGTTCGATTCGCAAGCCTGGCAAAGTCTCCATTGGATTTCAAAATCCAGAATTTCTCAGTATCAGATGGCAATAGGCTGCATGGCCCCCTATTACATGGGACATAACTGGTGAAATACACGTGGACGTGAATGGTACACACCTCTGCCTAAACCTTAGGAGATTACAGGCGTTATGCTCTGATCATACTTTTTGCTTGACGTTTTGCTATCTTTTTTACCGACTTCAAAAAAGGAGGAGGTACTACGTTCGGATGATTGTTTTTTTTTTTTTTTTTTTTTTTTATGTATGTTCACCGATTACTCCGCCGTTTGTGAACCGATTTTTTAAAAATTCTTTTTTAGTTCAAAAGGGTATACTCTAAGTTTCTCTCTATAAGTTTGCTTGCGTAGTTTTTGAGCTAGCTTCAATGTTACGTATTTTTCCCACAGGCTATGTAGACGATATAATTATTAGACTCCTTCACTGTTATTTACATAGCAGGTAGTAACTTGTGTGGGGTAGGTACTACCACTAAAAAGTGAAAAATATAAACTTTTTACAAAAAAAAAACAACCGACTTCAAAAAAACACTAAAAAAGTGAAAATTAACTTTAATTTCGGAAGTCGGTGGCAAAAAACGAAAATTAAAAAGCAAAGACACCGACTTCCGAAATTAAAGTTAATTTTCACTTTTTTTGTGTTTTTTTTGTATTTATTTTGTATTGATTCTATACGAAAAGAACTAGGTATATGTATTACGCATAGTCGAATAGGCCGAGACTTTCATCACGCCAAATTACCTCAGGCATATAGGTAAACAGACGGCTATCTACCTCGAAATACTAGGAATCGATAGGACGCCAGTTTTATGGACACCATTAATTATGCATGCGACTGCACTCGATAATGAGCTTCCCATGCTAGCGTATGCTACTGTGAACCTACTCACTATACATAGGTGAGTACATATACTCTCCATACCATCGTATGCGATATATGCAAGTGTGAAACTATGTACACAATGTACAGTCATTATCAAAAAGAAGTTTATATCGACACGAATTAATCTGTCTATAATTTGTATTCCATAAATATAATACCTATCGATACCTACCTATCGATTTGTAGCTACAACTCAGTACCTACACAATGTGTAATATGTGGAGTGGCTAGGTGGCTACACATCATCTGCGAATAAGTTCAAAAAGGGGTTTCTATTGAACTAGAAATTGATGAATGGTCAATATGTATGGTTTAGCTATGGTTTGTATTAGACTTCATTTAGCGCTTAAGGTCAAACCTATGGCATTCAGTAGCGACCTTAAAATCATGTCTGCCTTTGAATACTAATAGGCACAGTATATTGTTGCTTAATTACTGATATTTCTTTTGAGTACCTAATTGAATGATTGTGACCGCGTTGTTCTTCTAAACTACGAAACGGATTTTGATGCGGTTGGCACTATTTTACAGGCCGATAATGACGTCACGCTCTCACGCTGAAGTAGTTGCATGAAGACTGCGCTGACGTACATACTCGGCGTCACCACTATAGAGGTACGAGGAACAGGGTGTAAAGTTCACTCATCCTCTTTAGAAAAAGGAGAATCCTCCGACCAGACGGGTGTTGTGTGCGACTGCCCAACGATTGATGTCGGGAAGTCTTATAGATAGCAATCGCGCGGTAAACTCTGTTAGCGCGATGCAGGATTTGAGTGCCGTCAGGTCTTTGATGCTTAGTTCGCATGTGGCGATGTAGATGCCGCCAGACTATCATTTAGAGAATTTATTCCTGAAGGTTTATATTTAACTGTAAATTGCAAGGTAAACAGGTAGGTGGGTTAGGTATACCTTGAATTTAAAGTTTTTCTATCTGTTCTATAATAAAACCAATAAAACAGTGAATATGTGAGGCAACAAGCAAGTCGATACCGTTGATTTGGACAGTCTTAAACGTCGTATAAATTAGGGTCGACACATTTAACTGCGTGACACTATTTTATAGTCAACGTGTGACGTAATCAATCAGATTGGCGCCACACAACAAAATGAAACATACATTTTAATAGTCTACATTTTTTTTACTTCTATGCACCTTTTTAAATTAAAGAGTAGAATAGCATACTGCGTATAAAAAAAGAAAGAAAAATTGTTTATTCTGCACAAACAAAACGCAGACAACAAAAAAAGACAAAATAAAAAATAATACAAAAGTAGCCAAAAGCCTCGTATTCAACCAATAAAAAATAAAAATGTTGATAGTATTGTGTTCGTACTTTTATACAGTTTTAATAACTTTTAATTGATTGAAACAGTATTGAGTTTTCACATAATTTGGAGGCGTCAGTATGTCATTTACTGGTATTGTACCCTGGGCAGTCAGCTCCCCTCCAAACTTGTTGATGGGTTAAACTTTTACCACGCTATGAACTCTGAAATGAAAAATTTGATATGAAATGAAAATAAAAATGGAAATGAAATTGTTTATTCTGTAAATAGAATATTGGAATCACTTTTACACGTCATATTAAAAATAAGCTAGATTAGGTCGCCGGTCGGCATTTCCTATCTGACTACTCTGAGAAGAAAGGCCGAAACAAACTCAGAGGTCCGATCTCTTTTAAAGTCCAGATATCGTATGAGGAGATTGCTCTGATATCTAAGCTTCACTTTTAAGACCGTACCTTCTATTTTTTTTTTTTACCGACTTCAAAAAAGGAGGAGGTACTACGTTCGGATGATTGTTTTTTTTTTTTTTTTTTTATGTATGTTCACCGATTACTCCGCCGTTTGTGAACCAATTTTAAAAATTCTTTTTTTAGTTCGAAAGGGTATACTCCCGAGATGGTCCCATATAAATTTTATTAAGTTTGCTTGCGTAGTTTTTGAGCTAGCTTCAATATTACGTATTTTTCCCACAGTCTATATAGACGATATAATTTTTAGACTCCTTCACTATTATTTACATAGCAGGTAGTAACTTGTGTGGGGTAGGTACCACCACTAAAAAGTGAAAAATAAAAACTTTTTACAAAAAAAAAACAACCGACTTCAAAAAAAACACAAAAAAAGTGAAAAATAACTTTAATTTCGGAAGTCGGTGGCAAAAAACGAAAATTAAAACCAAAGACACCGACTTCCGAAATTAAAGTTATTTTCCACTTTTTTTGTGTTTTTTTTTGAAGTCGGTTGTTTTTTTTTGTAAAAAGTTTTTTTAATTACATATAGCTACTTTTCATTTTGCGTATTTATTTTCCAGCTTCCAATTTCTAACTCCACAAAGCACAAAATTTAACTACCAATCGCCATAACTCGTTTGATTATTTGGTCCGATCGTTAATCAGTCTAGCATTCAGCCCTTCCATCCAATATTACCTAAACCTAGTACGTCGTCTATCGCATCCGCTGTAATCAATCATCGACCAAAGCATCGATGTTGTTGCCACAGAGTAGACACTGCATGGAGGGATACAGATGCGGAGCACAATGAACTGCCCCACAGCTGTGATTTTCTATAATTCTTATACACCACTACGAAGGTGTCCAGTATGTTCGCTTATGAAATTTTATTGCAAATAATAAAGCTGTTATTAGCAAATGCGTTTATTGATGATTAAAGTATGTTGTTACTATCGCTGCTGCCTACTGATTCGATAGAATCCCAAACACTTGCACGACAGAGGGAAAAGTGTAAACTAGCTACGCAGGATTTTTTTAGTGCAAGTGAGTGGAATTCATAGACACTCTCGTTTACGTTTTACTCTGTGACCGCAACTAACGGCAAGACACCCATATTAATGGACATTTAATATGTATCATTGTATCTACTCATCATAGACAATTAGATTTATTTGCACGTCTCCCTTCCTGATCACAATTTATTGGTACTCGTGACTCGAATGCGAGACTAGAGTCATTGCCAATGTCATGTACTAACAATAGTTAATTGTTTTATGATTATCGATTAATTATTCATTAATCTGAAGAGACACTTGTTTGTTATATACCGCGTTGTTATTGACCAGTTTTGTGTGAAGCATTGCGCTTTATTTACTACGAAGCATAAATGGGTAAAGTACCTATGTGTCGTTTTTACGATAATGGGGTATGTAATGCTTGCAAAATTACTGTACTCTTTTCCCTAAGATAAGTTTTCATTTTATGTCTCGAAGGTACGGTAGCAGGGTGTGGTGTGGGTGTGGAGTTGTGGCGCAAACTAACGTAGGACCTCCGCTCCTATACTGCCCCCTGTGCCCCAAAAATGCAGCCATAGCGACCTTTGCGCTGCAACCGACGATATCGTGGAAGCAGCGAAGTTTCGGATGAACAAAATTTTAAAATTGGCCAAGCGCAATTCGAACTCACAAACGAAGGGTTCCGTATCTCCGTATAACATTTAAACCTACGTTTTTTACTTGAGTAGCAAAAAACCACGTTCCTTGTATGGGGACCTTTAATTATTAACTTTATTTTATTTTTAATATTTGTTGTAGCGGCAATATAAATACACAATCTATGATAACTGTCTACATATTACGGTTTATGAGATACAGCCCGCTGACAGACAGACGGACAGCGGAGGCTTAGTAATAGGGTTCTATTTGGCACCCCTCGGGTACGGAACCCTAACACCTACACCATCGTGCCATCAATACGGCGAAGAAGAAGATGTTATGCCTGTTGAGTAATAACATCAAAGTTTCTAAGGCGCGGGCGACACAGAAGAGACGTGACACGGGACGCAGACTTTATCTGGCACAAAACGTATAGAAAAGACAAGAAGCCGGCGCGTCGCTTTTCCATCATATTATTGCCGCGTCTGCGTCCCGTCCTCGTCTCACCGTCTCTTCTGTGTGGCTAGCTCATAAGCATCCCAACTAATAGGTATTATAAATGCAAAAGTGAGTTTGTTTTCGCGCTAGAACGGCTGAACGGATTTAGATGAAATTTGGCACATGGGAAAACCATGACCTGCAGGCGTAGCATGAGCACCGTTTTGTCGACGCAAGAGTAGACAAAAATGACGTTTCCTGTAGACAGTAGACAGTACGAGACGGCAGCAAAATAGAAAGAGTCAACTGCACTTTTTACGAAATTTACTCTTTTACATAATTCGACTCAGAATCCTTTGTTTTATCATAGGATTTATCGGTTGTCAGTGTGATTTTGACAGTAAAGATAGAAAACTTTCTTCCGAAATAGTCTACATATAAAAAGACCTAGACAAAGATCGTTAGAAATGAAAGACAAAATGACAGATTGTAGACAGATTTCTACGGTGGATGTCAAAAATGAAGAAACGAACTGTCCCTTTGTATAGAAAAATCTATGTCTATTCTTCGTAGAGATAGAAAGCGCCATGCTACGCCTGCTGGGTTAGGTAGGACATAGAATAGGATACTTTTTATCTCGGTAGTACGTTCCCGCAGGATATTTTCCGACACAAACGCTAGCGAATCCGCAGGCAAAAGTAGCTAGTAAGTACTCAATAAATATCTATCCATATTAGGATTTCTCAGGTATTAGGAAGCTTAACGATAATTTAATTAAATGACCCTCACCTTATAAGGTCTTGACATAATAACTGAACACGATACTTATCTGATTGATTTCTAATTGATTTATCATTGAATCAGTTCATACCGTGATTAATTGATTAATAAGATTGGTTACACAGTTTCCGATTAAAAGGTCGAGAGTCTGGCAACTAGTTCTTTACACAGGTACTTAGACCGACTTGCACCATAAAGCACGAATTTAAAACATCGTACTATTTCTGTCAATCGTTTTAAGATGACAGAGACAAAATGATGCAGGTGGAGTTTGTTGCCCATTCTTCTCCATACGAAAACTACCTTTTGGAAGGGGCAACAAGAATCAGTTCTATTTATTTGTTTTTGACGTTCGAAAGGGCCTTTAATGTGCCTATTTGAAATAAATTATTTGACTTAGACATTAAATATTATACTGTGGTTAAAACCACAGTATATTATAGCAACAGTATTATGTGTCGGCAGTGTCCTTGAAATAATTACCTACGGCCGCTCTGTAGATAAACCTTCCGCGTCCATGCATAACTGCCGCGCACACGAGCTGGTATACACTGAGATTTCGAAGCACGTCGTTTCAACAGTTTTCTATGAAGACGTAATACTGTACTTATTTCTGTGGTTTAACGCTAATCGTATTTAGTGGTTTATGGGCCCAATTGGGCCTCAGTAACTTTGCTACCGTCTTAGGACAACAACTGGAGATTGCCCATCCATTGACGGCTCATTTAAAGAATATATTTCCTTAATCACCAAGCTAAACCGACTGATTAGATAAGTAGGATCGCCAAACTATGGCAGTCTGTAAAAATATCTTCGATCCTCTAAAAATACATACACTTTGGGACGGGGTGGCATCACCGGTGATGCCACCTGGTCCCGGCAAGTACATCCCTGGTGAGTTCCCGGTTATTTAGACACAAAAAACTTTTTTGAAACACGCACGGGTTGATTGAGTATCTCTTCGTTTTGTTCGAAAAATACACGATCAATCAGTCTGAGACTAAATCGTCCATTTCGTACAGATTCGCCATCAAATCAGTTCAAAACTCACAGGTACTCAATCACTAAACCCAGCCATAAAGGTAAAATGGAGGTGACGATAGCACAATTCTATTTATGACCACTTCCTGGTTGAGATGAAAGTGCTAAGTAGTTTATGGCCGAGCGAGCGGAAACTGCGTATTAATTGCATTACGACGTACTGACGACGTGCGAATTTATAATTTTCTCATGTTTTCATATTGGAATTTTCAACGCAACGGTAAGTAATTGGCAATATTGGAAGGAATAATTTCCTGTTGGGTTTTATTTGAAGCCAGGTGGCGGCATCTTGGTTATTTGAACGTTTATTCATAAACGTTTTATTGCAACTAAGTAATATGAAAATGATTTAATAGCTGAATGACAAAAGGGCCAAGACAAAGTTTCTATGTTACACAAATAAAAGTGACATTCCATCAGCGATAAAGGTGATGGAAAAGTAAAAAATGTATTGAATTGATTTAAGCTACTGTGGCGACTTCTACATCGCCACATGCGAATTACGCATTACATCACGCAAAATCCTGCATCGCGCAAGCGGAGTTTGCCGCGTGAACAGAAGATACAACGTCTCGACATCAATTTCCCTTTTCTATGGAGGATGAGTGAACTTTACACCCTGATCGTCATACCTCTATACTTCCGAACGCTTTGTCAATCCTGTTGAAAGTCGTAGTAGAAATACGAAACGTTTTGAAAACGATGGCCGGCCCTAAAAACAGAATTTTTTCGTTGTTTCCATATTGGGCAGCCCAGTGTCTGAATGTGTGCCTGGTTAATAGCAATAGATGTTTTTATTTGAGGGGAGAGCCCTCAAATAAAAACATTTGCCAAAAGTAGAAATGCCAAGTAGTGTTATTTTTATGAATTAGGCGTAATAAAATGTACGTTTATAGATCTGACTTCGTCGTGTGATCCATAACAGCGAATACACCAAGTCTTGCTGTTTCAATTACGAAGCTATCAATACATTTAAGACGTAGGTAATTAACTACTTCATCATCTGCATAGCCTTTTCCCAACTATGTTGGGGTCGGCTTCCAGTCTAACTGGATGCAGCTGAATTCCAGTATTTTACATGGAGCGAAGGCCTATCTGACCTCCACAACCCAATAACTGGGTAATACGATACCCCTTGGTAAGACTGTTTGTCAGACTTTCGAGCTTCTGATGACTGTCAAAGATCCACAAATGACAGCCGGGACCAACGGCTTAACGTGCTTTCCGAGGCACGAAGGAGTCTTGGTATGTAAAGATGGTCACCCATCCACGGACCAACCCCGGCAAGCGTAGCTTAACCTGATGGATCGACCCGTGCGGTTGTTATTACTTAGCCACGAGCTCCTCCTTTAGGTAATTAACTACTTACAATGTTTTAAGTGGTGTTACATTAGCAGTCGAGATTGCTTTGATGTGTGCTTCAAAGAAGGTATGCCACGATTAGGTGTTTATTTATAAATGTAACTTTCTTTGAATTAAACGTTAGTTATGAGTCGATGTTTTATCTGTGGTTTAATGTTAATTCAATTAAATTCATTGTTTTTAGAGTGGAAAGAGTGTTGGACTACGTAGAATAAAATATAATACCTACTCTTAATGTCATCATGCTTATTTTTTATTTATTTTATCCGAATCCGTTCAGCCGTTTTAGCGTGAAAGTGTAAAAAACAAACAATCAAACTCACTTTCGCATTTATAATATTAGATAAAATTATTTAAAATGTTTTATAAATTGCTATAAAAATCATAAACACAGTTACACTAAAATCCTATACCTACGTACCAAATATCGAAACAGAGCAAACCGTAATAATTTCCCAGTGCCAAACTTTAAGATGGACATGAACCCAATCGGGTAGAACGGAGGGCTGATTAATATTGCATTCTACGATCGATCCCACTACCCAGTCTACCCAGCACCTACCCAGATTGCGACGTAAAACTGATTATGTAACCCTTCCTTACGTCTATAATATCCGACAATATCAAGATGGGATCTGGTTCGAAAATTGACATTTCGATAACGAAGTTTTGACTTTATTTCACGGTGAGGGTTATGTGTGAGATTAAACTTCGATCAATCAAGGTGCGTGTCGGGTTACTCTGAATTGGAAGAATAGCACAAGCTCTGGGGGCCAAGTCTACTAATTTACAAACGTGTCAGTGGGTTCACAATGAGCAGTTTTTGACAGATATGTCATACTAAATCTGTCAAAAACTCGTCATTCGCAATGACGAGTTTTTGACAGATTTAGTGACCACTGACACGTTTGTAAATTAGTAGACTTGGCCCCCTGTTGGAACGATTGAGCACTCAGCAAGTTACATCCAGCGTTTGCCGATTCGTGAAGAAATTCTGAAGACTATTGAAAACAAGAATTCCATGAGGACTTGAGCATCTGACCGAATCGTACTCATGGAATTCTGTCATAGTCATTAAAATGGTATACCGCAACACATCTTGCTGCCGCAATAGCTTTTACAGTAGGTACCCGTCGCGTTGATCTAGTTCAACGAGGAGAAGATTAATCTTTAAAACAGTAAACATTGCGTAAAGTACCATTTTTGCTCTCAAAAAACAGCTACTGATATAATTTACGACATTGGAGAAGGATTATAACGGCAAAATGATGAAGCTATTCTGCAGCAATCAACCGAAAATTGGCAATACAATATGAAAGATGGATCGATGAATATTGTCCGTTATAGCCAGCCCATATCTTTTTGTGTAGCAAATAACTCGATTAGTTCAATTTTCGCCTGCAGGCCGATAATTTAATTTGAACAATAAAGCCAATGATTCTCAGAACCAAATTAAAAATGGCCGCCTCGAATGCTAAAGTTTTCGAGTTCAATAACCTTTTGACAATGCGTTGTAGAGAAAGATTGACCGACTTGGCTCGAATGAGTCTACGACAGTTCTATTCTCCGTTTGTTAGTCGATTGTAAAATTCTTATTCATCATTAATTAATTAATTAGTTAACTTGACACTCATAGTTCTGTAAATATTGAATTAAAGGCTCATACATACTCGGGCGATTCGTAGCGCGACGCGACGCCGGCGCCGCCGCATTGTTCGCCGTGAAGTTTTCTCAGAAATTGTTTTGTTAAAATTCGCGTCGCGCGGCGAATCGCGCCAGTATGTAAGAGCCTTAATGTCCATATCAATATAGGTACTGTACAGTATTTTTAGCAGCACCCTCCTAATGTGGCTAATAGTTGAATCGATTGATCAATTTATATTCTCCACAAGCGAGTTTTTGCCCACTCCTGATGAAAATACAATAATATCGTAAAAATGATTACTGAAAATGTTCTTTTGATTTCATTGATGATAGGCTAATCTAGTTAAGGCTAAAAATTAACTTCTAATCTTCCCAAACGCGACTCGAATAATAAACACGTTCACAAAATACCACTGGAATAAGCTGAAGGCGTTGACTGCAGTTTAACCTGTCGCGGGTCCAAATCCGATCCAATCCAATAATTGGATAATGCTCTTTACTCGATTTCAAGGTTCGCTGCCGTGCACGGTGCAGCTTCACTAGTTTAGCTGCAGTATCATTTTACGTGGCATCGCGGGGGTTGGATTTTTATACATTCTCACATATAGAAGCAATAAGAATAATTTAGTTTTGAGTACAAAGGTACTGCTTACTTTTTAAGGACAAATTAATGAGGAATTAATGAAAAAGAATTATCTCTTACAAATAAACTGAAGTAAAGAAGTGAAGTTTAAAAAAAATGCTGATTCTCAGATTAATTTGAATAAATGACTTTAATTTTGCAAAACAGATTAGATTTACGTTAGATTATGATTCTTAGACGCGCTGAAAAAGAAGGGGCTCATCAATTTCTGTAAAGCAGAAGGCTCGAACTTGAACACATAATTTGAGCGATCTGCACACTCAAGATGTCTATTTAATTCAATGGACATTCTGAAAAAAGGAGATAAGAAAACTAGAAAAAATATTTTCAATTGATAGGCGTACTTGTATCAATTACCTACTTACCACCGATTGAAATCTTATGCCATTTTAATGGATACCTTTTGAAAGCAAAAACCTAGCGGGATATAAACACATCGCCCAGGGCCTACCTCAAAAATCGACGCGCGTAAAAAAACTCGAGTTTATTAACCCTCAAATTGTCAATAGTTCTTTTTATATCGTGTCCGACTTGGCACGATGTGTGTGTATACGTCATTCTAACAAAGTGTTTCTAGTAAACAATCGATAATAAAGTAATTGGAACGGCAGCATTTAGTTTTTGTGTCATCTAGGATTGCTATAATTTGTCACATGGCTTTGACGGCTCAATTTGAGGACGGTAGCGGTGTTAAATTGGGGTGTCCAAAGGAGCTAAGTGTTTCGGAGAAATTATTGTTATTTGTTAGGTTATAAAAGGTTATTGTGATAAAAAGAAAAATTACCAACTTTAAAAAGGAGGAGGTTCTCAATTCGACAATTTTCTTTTTGTGTTTGTTTCGCGATAACTCCGCTAATTATGAATTGATTTTGATGTTTTTTTTTGTTTGGTAGGTTGTGTGGGGTTAGGTACCACAACTAAAAAGTGAAAAATAAAAACTTTTTACAAAAAAAAAAAAAACGTCTTCCAAAAAAAAATACTACAAAGGGAAATATAACTTGAATTTCAGAAGTCGGTGGCAAAAAACGAAAATTCAAAACAATTTGTAAAATGTTTATAAATTCAAAAGGACTTTTATAGTTATGTCTCAGGTAAATAAGGTCAAACTTAAAAGGGTTTACTTACCTATTCTATAAGGTCTTCGCTGATTTTGCGTAATCTTACAATTTGTCATCATAGGCAGTTCTGACGTAGACTGCCGTGCTATCGGTGAATACCACCCCGAATATAAGTAAGTGCCTAATAAAGTTAATCAACCGTCAAACGCTATCGCGCGTAAATTGAGCCGTAAACGCGTAGCCGTAATTACGGCCGTGACGAGCGTAATTCCGCCCAACTACGCGTTATGCGGAGATTTTAATTGCATCTAACACCGTCACGTTAATTAACGTTATCAAAATTTCACAAACATTATGATTATGATAAAATTTAATTATTTAACGAACAATGAAGTGATTTTGACTACCTATATTTTACGCTTAGTCACATTGATATAATTTGTAAGGTATAATTTGTAATTTTTAAGGTAAGTCGAAGTGTTTCACGATTTATATTTGACATTTAAGCTCAAAATACTGTCAATTTGCACAAAATGGCTTGCAAATAAATAATAACCCACCACAAAACAATACTCCACACTTTATTGTGCTTTAGTAGCGCAATATAACAATCAATTGGCAATTGAACACTAATTATTGTTTAATCCTGTGCCTAGTATTACATTATACTTACCCAAGTTTAGCGTATGTGCAAACTACATTTTAACCCTGCAAAATCTGTGTGTCTGCAGTAATGACCCCATGTTTTGCCTGCGCCCTGCACAGCCGTGCGTTGCACAGTAATTTGTCAATGTCACCTCGCTCCACTGATATTAATGGAAATTTAGTGTCAACCGAACGCCTTTGTGCCTTAATTACTGGCAATTGTTTCATTATTGATTTCTACCTTCGGCGCGATCGAATTGTGACAGACGCCCGTTAAACATAATTTAATTTGTTCGAATTATGTAGATTGCGGTTGCTGTTGTTTGAAGATCGCTAGACTGTATTGGAACGCTTTAATGCTTTTATTAAAAAAAAAACTGGAAACTGTCATTCCATATTCAAATTAATTGTTGTTTTTGTGTAACCGAGGCGTGTAAAACGGTTTCAGTATAACAGCGCGGCAATTAAGTACTTACATACTGCATACATGCATTTTAATTAAGGATATGTACATCTGAATATAATGAGCTGCATTAATCGAATTTACAGGTGTTAAATGATGCTTGTCAGTTCACTCATAATATACAAACCGCACCCACGTAATGTCAGTAATGACGATCAAATGTGATGGATGCGCGTTTGGTCGCACATAAGTCGCCACACTGTAAAAATACGCACGAATGAACACAAAAAAAGTAATCACAAGCCATTATAGCTTCTAAGAATGTTCTAACAATGTTATGCTCGATTTCCCACTAGTCTGGGTCTGGGTGTTAGTGTATGTGAGTTTCTATGTTTGTAAACGCACTCACGATACAAGAAGAAATTCTTAGTGTGGGGCAAAGTTTAAAAAAAAAAAAAAAAAAAAAAAAAAAAAAAAATATCGAAGTGCTAGTGTATTATCGCCAAGAGACTATTTTGTGAAGTGGTATTTTGTTCGAGATTTTTTCACTATCAAAAGGATGTGTTTCCAACTTTCCACCAGAGATATGCGAGGATGTATCCCTACCTTTTCCGACATCAAGCAATCGACAATATTATAATTTTTTTTTTTAATTTAATTTTTTTATTAATTATTTTGCTGGCAAGTACGAGGGTTTTGGCTACTTTATATTATTATAAGTTTATTGTATAAGTAGCCTACAGGATAGTAAATTTTTCCTTCTTTCTTTGGTTTTCTGAAACCAACCAATAAAATCGCTTCATTTTCATCGTTTGATTTAAGTTAGCGATATTTTAAGTAAGTTTACGCACATCGTACATCTGAAAACGCAGCCTAAAGCTCAGCATACAATAACTATAGTAACAGGCGTTAGTAATGTGCTACAATAATATAGATTAGGTGACATCATTATTAGGTGGCTTGGATGTGGGGCAATGGTTATAGCGCAGTTGGTACTCAAGACCATTATGCAGAAAGCACATAGCGTTATATTGTCTGCCGCGTCGAGTGCGTTTAATGTTTGAATTGAATTTCGAATCCGTTCGTTCGAATTTTAATTTTGTTGTGTATGAAAATAGGCATAGGTGAAGAAAGCATGGATAAAGAAAAAATAATTTGGAAACTATAAACAGTTTGCACTTTGCATACAATAAGCAGGCCAATTCATAACTCAGCGACAATCAATGTCAAAAATGTATGAAAATTAGAGGTATTTTTGACAGATTGAGACTGAGATTAGAATGTGAACCTTCTAATAAATACGGGAATAACCCCTCAGATAATCTCCTATCTGCAACGTGTTTATTTTTCTGTCAACTCATTATAGAATTTCGAACCGTGCCAGTACAAAACATATATATATACAACATATTGGCAGCGATCAAGATTATTGTAAGTATTACATAGCTCCACTACAAGAGTTCTTTCACCCCTAATAAAGTATCAAACTCGTTTTTAACAGACACTGAAATAATTATTCAGATGTAACCAAAAAGAAAATGCGAGACGGAAGTATAGTCAGTGCTTTGTGCAATGAACAATAAATAAACATAGGGTACATTAGTCGATCAGGAACGCTATCGATAATTTGTAGGCCTAACTACAAATTATCGTCCAACCAATCAAAAGTCGATACATTTGATTGAACTTCCTCCATTGTTCAAGCAACTGTGCAAATTACCAATTCGTAAAGACTGCCTCATACAGACGTATCTGTTGGTAAAGCTACGGTTTCCTACAAGAGCGGTGGCCGCCACATAACGGCCGCAATGACAGCCGTGATGAAAATGATGGTAACGGGTTTTAACTTTACGGTGTCAAAATGCTCTCTACGAAAACAAACCAACTTACTTTCATAATTATAACGTTTCAGTGACGTCATTATCTGGTAAATTGCAGACGCTATTTAACGGCCACCGCTCTTCAAGGAAACCGAAGCTTAAGAGTAATATCGGCCTTCATTTGTGGAGAATAATGTGTTACAGATCTTGTCACATTTCTCGTACACACTGTGACACATGTCTTGTCACTGTAAAAGGCTTTGGATTGGTCTAGTCCGTTGCCTACACGACATTTGTAGTTCACTGTACTCTACTATTTTGCCCTCAACAGTTATTGAGGAAATGTGGCGTTCTAGAGGCCTTAAACCAGTCGTTTGTTGTTTATTTTCTTTATGTGCTATTGTCTGCAAACTTGTCATACTCAATAGATGCAAAACATCGCTGTTTGAGCTGTTTCATTAGAATTGCAAGTTTCTAGAATGATAAATTGTATACAAGATTAGGTAGGTCATGTAAATATGCAATATTTATGAGTCTTCTTGGAGCGTATTTGAACAATAGGTTCCCCAGTGAAAAAGTTGCTGAATGGAAGATTTCTTTTCAGCGAAAATTTCTCGGTGCCAAAATTGCCTGGTCCTACCTTTCTTCATCATCTCATCTCATTATCAGAGTAGCCTTTTTCCAAACTGTATTGGGGTCAGGAGTCGAACCGAATGCAGCTGAATACTAGTATTTTACATGGAGCGAGACTCCCTTTCTTCAATCTTAAAATTATAAGTTTAGTAAAATAATCCAAGTTATACTACTCAAACGTCCCGGTTCACTCCTGGACTGGATAAGCAGCATCCAAAAAGGAAATAAAACTCTCTTCGCCAGAAGTATTTCGACCAGCAAGATGGATGATACCGCCATGTGTCGGCCGTCAAAGCTTCGCTGGTCGGTTGGATGCCCGCACTTTTATGAAAGCTGGATATAGAATATTTTAGTTATTTCCTTGAAACATTGTTTGAGGAAATATTTGGAAATAAAAAAAATTGACACATACTCACATTATTGCGGAGGAAATGGCTGTCGCGTTGACGGGTTAACGCCGCCGCCGCCATATCAATATGTGAACCTCTTTTGTTTTAGTTATATCCAACTGCGCGAAAGCAAAGTCAGGCTTATGTTTTTATCACAACCATTAAGCTAATTTTGCACATTTTTCTTGCGATCAGTAATCGACCTATCAATACCGCCTTGGCGGCCAGATTGTTGCACTCCTTTTTTACAGCCAATTTCACTTTATCTTTGAAAAAGGAGACTTTGAATTAGTTATAAATGATGATGCAATTTAACAACATTTTCTGATTGGCTATCGCAATTACACACTTTGCCTTAAAATCTGCTTAGCCCTACCACAGATATTATAATACTACGTACAGATACCCAATCCCATACAAAGAAATGACACCACCCTAAGTCTGGCTATTCAGCTGGCTATTTTTCGTTCTGCATTTTCTTAACAGATGGCAGCATCAGCGACTCACTAATTGCCAGAGACTGTAGTTTTTTTAACGCCATCTAGGAGTCTTGCCTAGATATTACACAAGACTCCTAGATGTTTTTCTTCCTTTTTTACGTTTTTTCTTCCTAGATGTTCAATTTTTATATTTCTACGTAAAGTACTAGATTTAAAAAAAAAATTGTTTGATTTTCCTTAATGAAACGACATAAGCGCAAGTTTAAAATGACCCTGTCATCACTTGAGTAAAACGCCATCTAGAGCAAAGAGCTCTCAACAAAATGATGGCTACTTTATTATTCTAAGGGTTCGAATTGAAGTAAACGGCTTAATTTAAGTTTTTTGTTGAAAATCCGAGATTTATGAGTGTAAATACATAAATCAGCATTAAACAAAGATGTTTTGATTTTTACTAATATTACCTCAGCCAAAATTTGCCGTATAACGCTTTGTAGTGATTGTTAATTTCATAAATTGTTACTTATGCTGCCATCTATGATTTTTTTTCAAGACTAATTATAATTTGTTCGAGTTGAGACCCCATGGCCCTACAGAAAACGGAAACGCGTTAACAATGTGCACCGGGCTCAATCCGCCATTATAAATCGCGTTCCGTCTGCGTGACGATCACGACACGACACGGTGTATGAATGTATCTGTATAACAGTACCATAATCTGTATGCGGTAGCCAGCAGCTGGAAAACGTGGCTAATGATGATTTAATACAGTGTGCACTGAACATTGAATGTCTAAGTGTTTATGTAAATCAAAAACGATCTTTTGCAGACTTATTAGCCGTTGTTATTGTTCCTGATCGATTGTTGCGTCTGTGGGGAATTTTTATGTGAAGTTTTTGTTGATTGTTATAAAGCGCTTGTGCGCGCTTGAAGCAGCTGGAAGTTAAAAAGTAAAAATAGTTCAAAGCTTTATCATCATGCTTTCACTATTCGCAGATCCATAAATTGATGGTGTAAAATAATAATTACTTTTAAATCTTTAAATAAAATACACTTAAGAGGCAATAGGGTCGGTCTTTTCTCCATACAAAAAGTCATAATTCGAGGTTTGGCTGTCGTCTATTACCAATATTGGACCAATTTGAAAGATTAATAAGAAGGATACTTACTGTTGCCTCTATGGTTTTTTTTTTTTCATTAATAGTTGTCAAATTTGTACAATAGGCCTCTGATGACTGCGGTCTAAACAGGCAATTTTGAGTATTTTCTGAGGGTTCTAGTGCCTCCACAGATAACGTATCATCAAATCGGAAAACATAGGGGCATAGAACTAGTTGATATTTATTTCACTGTAAAAAATCATTACTATAAGGCATAAGGTCATAAACCAGAGAGAAAACAGGCGAGAGCGTTTGTATGGAGAAGGGACCGACCCTATTTCCACTTAACGCAGTGCCATTGAAAACGTCATTGGTCATCATGCTACTGCACAGCACACACAGGGCGCTGACTGAAAATGAAAACAGGAGCAACATTTAACAATTTCTTTGTTGACAACAATTAAGTATGACCAGCGAACCTTAGGCAGCCAACCTAGCAGACCGACAAATATTTTTTCCCACAGAATTTTTTCACTAAAATAATAGCCAATAGTCGTCAAGAATGAAAATAGAATAGATAAAATGTTTGTTTACGTATTGCGTTACATGTAAACCGATCCGACTCTAATACCGATTAACTATAATACCACAGAGTAATCAAGGCTTCATATGCCAACATTAGTTATACAGTATACCAACCCATATACATATTATGTAGGTAATTATCTATTGTTTAAACTATAAATCCCGGATATCTATTAGCATAGTGTTTTGTATGTAAACAAATGTTTTCTATTTATTCAATAGCTGAACATTGTATTTTGTTCAGAGATTTTTTATATGTCAACAGATAATAGGTAGGTATTGTTCTGTTTTTTTTATATCCACAATACAATGATGAGATGGCATAAAATAACATGTTAAATAGCACTTTATAAAATAAACTGTTACTTAACCGCTGCAGGCTATGTTCAATGAGATTCACAGTGATTGTGCGTTTGTCAGTCAGTTCTTTAGTCATATCATGTCAAAAATAATGATAAATTAAATTTATTTGTGTTTATAAATCACTTCTATATGTCAATAATATTTTAAAAACTATATGAGGTCGACGTTTCATATCCGTCTACTCTGAGAAGAAACACCGAAACAAACTCGGAGGTCACAATCTCTTTTAAAGTCCAGACCATGACTATGAGGACCATGTAGATTATAATAGTGGTCCAGGTCCGAAATAGTCTTTTGAGTAAAGAACCACATAGATTTGAGTGGACCTGCATAAAGGCACCAGGTGATATATTACCGCTGAAGACGACTGAAAAATAAATAAATAATGGTAAAAATAACACTAAAAAAAAACATAAAAAAAAGGATTTGATACTCATTAAAATTAAAAATCTATTTTGCACCCACTCATGTGTTGACCAACATCAATATTCCGAGGGCCTGAAATGTTTGCTGCCCCTGCTCCCTCATGGTCAGGGTGCCGAGATCTATTGACTTAAATCGTACATAGACATGTTCCCGTCTCTATCTTGCACTTGTACTTTGACAGTTGTGCGAAAGTGATAGGAATAACGTAGTAAGGTATATCGTTTAAAGGTCATGGTAAAAGTTTCTAAGGTTAATTTCCTCTTTATAAAAAGAAAAGAAACCAATTCGGAGTCCACACCATTTTACCATTTATTTCTCACTGTGAGTAAGAATTTTCGGTCCATTGCCTCTCATATCTTCGCAGCATCCAGCCATTTTGTGTTTATTTTCCTCTTTCCTTTATGCACTATTCTGAGAAAAAGCGTGTGAAGCGTAGATAACGTGATAATAACGAGAATCGTTTCTTTATTGTTTAATTACGGTGTATTGAGATGGAAATCTTTTAATAAGGCGTGTTCCATCGTTAATATTAGTAATTTTGTGACCTTCATTAGAGGAGTTGAGAAAAAGTTGTTAGTAACACGACCAAGAAAAGGTTCTATTCATATTCATATTCATTTATTGCATTTCATGTTGTTTACAGGTTGTTACATTATGATAGTTCCAAACAATGAACCCTGCTAGGGCACAGCAATGTATAGGCGACAGGTTTTAATTAATTTAACATGCTATCATTATTCATTATTAATACAATTTGTTGATATAGATTAATTTAAAAATTATTAATTATTATTATACATTATGTCATTCTTACAAACGAAATAAATAAATTATCATTTTCTGACTGATGTCTTATAGAGTACCTAGTTATGTAGGTATGTGTAATGTGTTCGAGTCGATAGTAATTTATTTATTTCTCAATTAAAAATTCTTTTAGGCTATAATATGATTTGAAGTTTAAGTATTTTTGTAGGTCATTTTTGAATTTGTTGTCGTACTCTGTTCTGAGAAGCTGTAGCATATCTTTTTTGAGCAACAGCAATGCACAGAACATTTATGAACAAAAGCAGTGTAGGCACTTCCTACTTATAGATTGACAGGGTCTTATTTGAGTTATGGACGCGCAGACCTAACGTCAAACAAATCCTGCATCGCGCAAACAGAGTTTACCGCGCGACCGACATATCGACATCGATAGTCGTGTATTTTCCCGCCAGACACGACACCCATAGAAAAGGGAGGATCCTCCAACCTGACTCCTCTCTTTTCTATAGAGAATGAGTGAACTTTACACCTTGCCTCACACCTCTAAATTGGTGACCACGAACATGAACTTGAACACCCCTATGTAAAAACACTAGCCGACCAGCAAATTCATTACCTCAATACAACTTACGAGTACATTACTAATTGACACCGCATCCACGCCGCTATACAAAACAGATATTATATGAAACACGTGTCTGTAAACAGATGCGTATGCGTCGGAATTCCAAATAAGCCGCAAGGTCGGAGATCGGAGATAAGTGGTGTAACCGGCCAGACAATAGTTGGTACACATAGGATGAGTGTACCATATACCTACAGAGACCAGGGTCCTTCAAAAGTACCTACCTCAAAACCTTATAGTGTGTCGGGTCTCCTATATGACATATGACACCATTATGAAAAACCATATTGGTTCGTAGTTGAATACTCGTATCACTGAAAGTGGCAACTTTTGGAAATGAAGACCGTCTTGGCTACGGTAGTGTAATAGTAAGGTCGTAGATCCGTGATAATTGGTTTGGCCGGCGCTATTACCAGACGACAGTTGCTACAAAACCTACAGGTTCAAGCACCATATTTGCAGCAGTATTTGCCCTTGAAAAGTCCTTTCAAACATTCAGGTTTTTTTGGCAAATCGAAAGGAAAATAGTGAAAAGCTAAAGAAACCACCGAACCCTTATTTATATCCACCGAAACACATATTATAGTCCGTCTATCTGGAAAGCTGTCTGGAAATAATGGACTACTCTGCATGTGAAAAGACGATTAATTTGATAAATGCATGAGTCATCTTCCTGTAAACACTACGTTTTGCAAAACACCTTGGACACATTTTCATTTTACAAAGAGTATTGACACGAATGAATGTCAAAGAAGCTGCAAGGCCAAATATTTCAGATAAGATCTTAGTGCGCTATTAATTAAAATACGACGAGACGACTGTTGCTGCGTAGGGCCAGAGGGCCTAGACAAGTGACAATCGCTTCGAAAGCGTTTCGTATTTCTACAACGACTTTCAATAGGATTGACATAAGCTTTTCGATAGCTTATATCAGTTCTATACATTTTTGCCTTTTCCATCATCGTTATCGCTGATAGAATGTCAATTTGTCTAGGGCCTCTGAACAGGATACCATATGGGGTTAAATAGGGTTCTTCTAAAGGTCCTCAACTGATCTTCGGGTGTCCCTAGACAGGTACGTGGGAATGTGAAACGTGATCATGTTTTTGCGTTTCACAGATGCTAATTATAGCAAGACAAGGTTGGTGCGAAATAATGCAATTTAGCAATATGCTACTAACCAAGGAGATTTAGCACGTGGTACCTAATTTCGGCCTTAGTTTTGGGTCGGTCTAGACTATCGCTCCATAAAACATTATTCCCTCTTTTATCCTGTGGTTTACTAAAGTAGACATTGTTACCTGGAAAATAACGATGGTTACTTGATAACACACTTTCTTGTTGTCCTTTTCAATCCTTTTGAGACAGACATCCTTAAACGGATAGTTCCTGTAATGGGAACATAATGACTTCATTAACAAGTTATGTGAACGTATGACTCATTTGAAAAGGTCAGACAAATTGCATTGTTGTAGTTCTGCAACGCCACACTTCTGTTTGATGCCAAAAAAATTTAATCGGTTTACCGAGATTTTGCCGTGAAATTCATATGACAATATATGCTAGGTGCAAATTTTTTCAGAGTAATAGTGTATTTGTAACAGTCTTAGTAATATGTAATTCTCTATCATACAATACCTTTTGAGTTAAGTACTTTCAGGGGTTTCTTTCTCGTAAAACAGAGGCACATAACTTGTTAATGAGTGAACTTCTTAGCCGAAAATAATATCAGTTTCGTCCAACGTCCATGAGCTTCATTTCACATTTTGACAATAAAACTTAACGTTCCTCTTTGGGCAAAATAAAAGCTTGGCTCCATAAGGGCAGTTTCTATTTGATAACATAAAAATGAATAGACAGTCATCAAATATAACTGCCTCGGTAATAGTAATATGTGGTTCAATTACTTTTTTATGAGACCAGGTTTACGGCTTTGGGCCAAATTTTACAATATGAGTGTAACTTCTTTGATGAGAATGGAAGGAATGAAACATGAAGTTGAAGGAAGTGAAAAATTTAATGAAAACTAGACACCATTTATTAAAGAGAAAGTGACAAGAAATAATAGAGAACTGTATTTCAAGATTAATAAGACCGGTTCAAAGGAAAATAAATATTTGACTAGACCTAAGCTATCATATTTCTACCTTAGGTCTCTCTAACTTCTAAGATGATACATTTTGGAAGGCTGTAGAACTTGGATACACTGTAATTCCCAGTTTACCCTAGGGTTACAGGGGTCAAACCACAAGTATAATAAACTAAGCGGCCAGGCGATAGTCACTCGGGATATCATGTTAAAGGGATTAGATCAATTTCCGAGAGCAAAACGGAGTAATAGATGATATTATAATCTAAGAAACGTTTACAAATAACCAACTAGTCCTTGGTCATTCAAGTAAAAACTGGTACAAAATCCTTGTAGAGATCGATTTTATTATCAAGAGTAATTGACAAAAATTAGGCGAAAATTTTAGAAGTCGATGGAAAGGGAGAGTAAGGCGAAAGAAAATATGGAAGGATTGTGTGAGAAATGATATGAAAGAGAAAGGAGTGAATGATAGCGTGACGTTTGACAGGGGAGAATGGAAGAATAAAACGTGTTGCGCCGACCCAAGTAACATGGGACAAGGGCAGGATGATGATGAAGCATATCAACTTATATTATGGTGATCAGGTCACTAGCCTCTTGCCTAGAAACACTAAGAGGTAATATTCAATTTCCGTCAGTCCGTTATACCGGATGACATTTTTTACCGTCTCGAGCATAATCAGGTGTGTTGTGTAAGTGAAACAGAATCCATACCCAAGAATATTTGCTCAGTACCATTGAGATTGTACAGGTTCGGAATTTCCTTCAAAAATCATGAAAACTATCCATCCTACGGCCCGTGCGTAAAAACTAATAATAGCCAAAATAGGAGATAGTAAACGGCGTAGGCTGCGATCGCGCATGAATGAAAGTTGTACGTGTGTGCGAGCGAAACGCACGCACATTTCTTTTGCGTAGAAACCTAGTAAGCGGCCGCCGCTCGCATGGTACAGTCGTGCTGAAAACGTTTCCAAAATCAACGCAATAACATTTATACTCCACTTACTAATAAACTAAGACAAATACCCAAAAATTCTCAAACATACAATACAAATACCCAATTGACTAAATAAGCCTCACACCAAAAGAATAAGTAGTAAATAGGTAATAACTTAACACAAGTAAGAAAACTTAACCTACCTAAAATAATAAAACACAACAAATACTTAAGTACAAATAAAAACCCCACCAATTTACCAATTAAAAAGATAAAATAATAAGAAAACCTACCCTTTCAAATAAAACGAAAACAGTAACAAAGACTCGGAACGAACTTTTAAAACAATCTAAGTAATCTTTTTTAAATAATTCGAAACAATAAATACTTGAATAAGCAAGAATACTCGACTGTACTTCATTCAAAATGAAAAGGACGTGCATACATGCGGGAGCGAGAACATTGACAGAAGGTTGTTTGGTCGACCCGTTGCTAAGTAACGTCGGCGCGCCTACGCACACACACGTACATAGAAACTTGATGTGTGCGTGAGAGTTCACTTACCGGGGTTCACGCACGAGAGCCGAGCAGCTGAGCGGTACTCGCGCGCGGGCGACACGAACGACCGACGCGCACGCGCATTGCGCGCATTTTACAAAAAATGCACTTAGGTCTGTACCTACCTTTTTAGCGATATCGCAGTAGGTAATTATTGTTCCAAATGTTTTGTTCTAAACATAAACTAGCACGTCTTTGCATATTGTTTGGTAAACTTCGAGGCGTGTCTCTATCACTTTTCAAAACATTAAAAGCGTTTTAAATTATTCGCTGTTTTAAATCACTAACGCTTTGAGCTTCTTCGGTATACACTAAACGTCGGACTAAACGTTTTAGGTCGGCCCACAAATAAAAGTCAAGGGGTGTTGTGTAGGTCTGGTGACCTCGGCCGCCAGTTCACAGGTGCACCGCGACCTATCCACTTATCACCAAATTGACCATCGAGATACGCGCGCACAGATCGTTTGTAGTGAGCAGGACATCCGTCATGCTGGAAGTACATGTCTTGCAGATAGGGATCAGGAACGTCTTGCAACATGGTGTAAATGACAGAACGGTTCTGCACCCAGTGACAAAACTCCGTGCGGGGTCCGGGGGGGAATTTGAGGAGAAGGGATACCGTTCCTTCGCAGCGACTGAAGATTTTCTTCTTCTGCGTACATTCGCCTTGCACTGGCTGTTTTCACCAAACAAGATACTCTACGTTAGAATATTCGTACATGTTTAGATACGACAAATATGACCGGGTGCACGATGCATACGCGGAAACAAACAGCGCGACGTCACACCGCCGTGACTAATCGGTGACTGAAGCTCGGGACGCGGGCGGGCGGGGGGATGCGCGAGCGAGCAGCTCCGGCGCGGCGGCGGCTCAAGCGCCTGATGATATCAAAGAAGCCGACGGCAAGTGCGGCGAGTACCTATCGGCCGCAAAGGAACGTATCTAATTCATTGTTAAATTCCGTGCATTTAGTAGGGTGCGTATGATTGGAATTTCGATATTTTTTTATCGATTTATTCATTTTTTTTTTAATTTCTGTTTTTATTGTTTTTGTATTAAAAGTTAACTTCAAATGGGTAGTATTTTTAGATAGATCAATTTGTTTAAAGGGTATAAAAAAAAAAAAAAAAAAAATATCTATGCCATTGGCTTCTACTCCGTTCACCTACTACACCCTATGTTTGTCGAGACGGTAAAAAAAATCATCCGGTATATTACTCGTGAGAGGATGTTATGTTTCTGATCCAATTTATATTTCCTTCACCATATTCTTATGGAAATTTTATCATAATAGTTTAATTTTATTAAGAGTGGCGTGGTTTTATGGTTTTCTGTGGGTGTATAAAAGAACTGTTATGTGATCACGTTTGTCGTTATGTCTATGTCAATTTAAGGTACGTGCAGACTAGTTTGAGGATTTCTACGAATAACAGTCGTTCAAATGACGTGTTACTGAAATCGATTAAACAATACGCAAGAATTTAATCTGTGATGTCATATGGTTTCGAAATTCATTCAGTAATTTCTTTAGGTGTTTTTACTCTTTAACTTCACTTGCATGTACTTCTATTTTGACTTTTTATTTCTGCTGCACTATTACAAAAGTAAAAACATACGCTCAACAAACAGCTAACAAATTGTTATCAAAAGCACGCGTGCGTGTAATTCGAGTGATAGATTAACACATAGCGTAGTTTCAGTTTTTATTCCACACGCTGCTGTTTGAACAAGAAACTAATACGAGGAATAAATAAATATATATAGATATACATCACGCAGTATGTATCATATAGAAAAGGTAGGGACAGAAATATACTCTCTGTAACACGTATAGGTGTCGGAGGCAAGACTGTTGCTATAAAGTTGGTATAATGTCAATGACAACTCCAGGTCTTTTTTCGTATCCGAAAACGCTATTATCCTTTTAAGAACAAACAAATTGAGCCATCAAATCTTTTGGCTATGCTATTACTCATTTCATCTTCATTATGAACTAAAACGAAATAGTAACTTTCCAAGGAATGAATTGTGCACTACTTAGAGTACTATTTAAGTTAAGTGGCCCGATAATAATCGCATTATTATTTTGATTTAACTAATTAATCTTAGCAACATCGAATACCATTGTTGGACATAATTTGCCAAGTTTCCCCTCTAGTGATCGCTAAAACAAATTAATCGTAATTTATAAATAATTGAAGTTTCAGAACATTAGCTCAAGTCCTTGAGACAGTTCATGTCAGATTAGTGGACGAGCACCATTAATCTGGATAACAGAAATTAAATGGCAAATTGAACTCAGTTGGAAAATATGCATTTAATAATACAGACAGTGATAAATTAAGTGCTGTATGATTCGCGACATATTGGCGACGATGTGGGAGTGACTATAAATGTGGTGAAAGATAGAAATGTATTGTTTTCGTGTGTTACCAACACAATTAATTTTTTATTGATACCTGTATCGGGTGACAATGGCACAAAACCTTGCAAAATTATATTGAGAATCTGGAATCAATGTACATTGATAGGCCAGGACGGCCTATCGGTTACGGTAACTTAAGAATAATAATTGTGCATAGCGCATTTTTCAAGTTTCAAATAAGAAAATGAACTAAGTATCAATAAATAGCGCCGACCTTAAATAAATTGGGACAAGGACAGGAGAATGATGATGACCACACAAGTAATGAATTTATGAATGAACAAATAAAATCTTCATTTTTCCTTTTTGTGGTTTCGCAGAATCTACCTATAACCACAAAGACACGTAAAAAAAAGAATAGCAAAACAAAAGATACACGATTTTATAGTTAACATTAACCTTGATTTTATGGGTGATTACAAAATTTTATCGATTTCAACGTTACTGCGAATGACGTAATTAGCACTAATTCTCTCGAAAAACGAGTAGGCGACGCAAATATAGAATGTTTTATTGATCAGGGCGATAGAACGGCTTTTTATGACCCATATTAGAATAATATTGATTTATACCTTTGTTATATAGATTCAGCTGGCGGGTTTCATCAGATAACAATGAGCACGTGTTTTCAAATTATGTGGATGTTTGTACGGTAATTCGGGCTACTTTATTGATTCTTCTTTGATTAGGACTAGTGGCCATTTTGTGGTTAGTTTTATACATGTGAGAAAAAAAAACAACAAAAGGCTACAAAAGTGTACAAAAGGCTTGTGGTTTAGCCGGATCCCACTGAATATCAGTATTTTACATGGAGCGACTGCCTATCTAACCTCCACACCCCAGTAACTTAATATAGGATAACACAATACCCCTTGGTAAGACAGGTTATCAGAGTTTTGGGCTTTTGACTATCCGTAACGACTGTCAAGATCTACAAATGACAGCCGGGACCAACAGCGGCATGGAGGGGTCAGGGCTCGATAATTATGCAATGGATGGTCACCCATCCACGAACCGACCGAGGCAAGCGTAGCGTGCGGCTCTTATTATTTAACCACGATCTCCTCGAAAAGGGGAAACCGGTCGTAAAAGTGCAATTTAAAGATTTCTTAGAAAATCAACCCTTATGTGGTGGTGAAGCTTGCAGTACATATTTGTTATTTTTTTGGACAATTATATATTTGGACTATTTAATTAATTAATCAGTATCGGTGACTAAGGTGACTTATTAGAAAAATGCCTTATTTTTCATCAACACAATGACATTGTACGGATCGTTACATAACTGATGTATTCGTGTACTGTTTGATGTATTGTTTTACTTTGCTAATAAATACTGCTTTTGATGTATTGGATTATTTTTACTAATAAATACTTTTTGTTTGTTTCAGGTATGTATTCAGATACCAGTGATAGTTGGGAATAGACAGTGCTTTCCTTTGGTATTTTTTGAAGACAGTCTATTACCATATTGGCAAAAAGGTTTGTGAATCTCAGGAGATCTATTTAAAACTGCTTAGTTTTTGCTTCCTCTTACTTACATAATTATTTGAAAAAAAAAACAATAACCTGAATGTGTCTTAAAAACGATAAAAATGTTGCTCGGTTACCTACAAGTTAATTTAAGTATTCGAAATTCCACATAAAAAAAATTAACGATTTTATTGCTGAAAATACCAAACATTTAAAAGACAAACTAACCCAGATGTCTTCTAAATCTTAAATTCTCAACATGCTCGTAACACATAATCACCGTATATATCTTAATACACATAGGTACATATGTATGTACCTTCACAGGTGATAAACACTCCATTTCCATTACCTACATAGATAGCGTCTGCTGTAGATTAGGGCTGCCAACAATACATGTATTAACTAAAAAATAATTAAAGTTAAAAAAAAATTTTTGTACATTTTGCAATTGAACGTAAACGAATAAATTAAGAAAATACGTTATATTACAAGACATGTAATTTTTGCCAAAATTACGAACTTCTATTTGAACTTTTACCCCTATAAAAATCACCCCTCATAAAGGGGGTAATCACCCTTTAGGGGGTGATTTTTTTTTAATCCTTAGATCTCACTTTCTAAAAAGAACTCTCTTTCGCAAAACTTCATGCTACTAGACCCAGCGGTGTAGGTTGTGCGTTTTCTGTCAGTAAATTAATGAATTTAAGATTTTATTTAAGTAGATTGTTATTTTTGTACTTTTTAATGAAAACTGAGCCGACATCGAAACAGACAGTTGAAAAGAAATGTTGCGAAAAATTTAAACAGCCTATAGGAAAATCCCATAATGTAATCAAATAAATAACAATCCCTCTTTCACAAAGAAACCACGGGGGCTGACCAAGTTTGGGGAAATTAATTACTTCCTGTTTTACAAAATCTATTATATTATGTTTGCGTAAAACATCTAAAGAAAGCTCTTTTCTGAGATCTCTCTCTATCTCTCTATTAAAAAAAAAAACTATACTAATAAAGAGGCAAAGGTGAGGTATGTAGGGTAGGTATGTAAGGATCTCCTTACGTACCTACCCTACATACGTCACTTTCGGAAATACTGACACTATTCCGAAAATTCTTTGACTTATGGGAAACTATAGTATTGCCGAGTGTCAGAGGATGGTATTTTATGTTAAAACAAGAAATTTCACACGGTCGAAGTCCCAAGCAAAAGCTAGTGTAAAAAATGGTAAAAATAAAAATAAATATTGCCACCCCTACCGAATTACTCATACATAGGCAGCGAGTGCCTTCTCCACAATGGAGGGCGACAAAGTGCAGATTAAGCACTTTTCTTTCGTAAAGACCGGAGCCACAATAGGGTTACGGGGATCGGCAGTAATCGATTAAAAAGACCTCTCGATTGTAGTCGGTGTTCACTCTGTAAGTAGGGTCTGTACAGATGTACTGTACAGACCCTGGAAGAACAACACGGTCACATAGACAGACACATTATATGTATATGTAGATACATATACATATAATGTGTCTGTCTATGTGACCGTGTTGTTCTTCCAAAATACGCAACGGAAGGAAGGTTTATGTGTATATTACATGAGTAAAACTTACATAATTATAATAAATAAACCTCGATATTTTTTCAAGTTGTAAAAATCGTGGGAAGCAGGGGCGGGGGTAATACGATACCCCTTGGTTAGACTGGTTGTCAGACTTTCAGGCCTCAGACGACCCGTAACGACAGTCAAAGATCCTTGAATGACAGCTGGGACCAACGGCTTAACGTGCTTTCCGAGGCACGGAGGAGTCTCGATATGTAAAGATGGTCACCCATCCACGGACCAACCCCGGCAAGCGTAGCTTAACCTGATGGATCGACCCGAGCGGCTGTTATTACTTAGCCACGAGCTCCTCCGAATGCAAAACGAATCAATTTCATCAAAACGTAAAAAATCGTCTGCATAAACGGAAAATAATATAATTTAATAGCTTCTTTGCTTAAATACCTATGTAAAAGCTCAACGGAAATAACAAAATAATTGGGTTGTGTGGTCGGGGTGGGTCGGATCAAAGGAAACTGCTTCCATTGAGGGTTAACTTTTATATTTTCTCACGTTTCTTAAATGCATACGTGGTGCCGGTTGGGCCTCATGGCAAGCCCCTTGTCATTGCGACGTCTGTCACAGCCCGCCACAGAGCTCTGTAACTACGAAGGAGTTCGTACATCGCCGCTATAGTTGTTAAATATAACTTTCTCATACTTAATAACTCATATATAATCGTTATAAGCCCATTTTCGCAAAACATTTTTTTTTCCGCAACCGAAAAGGTTGGAAATCATCTAAAAGTAGCCTTTACCTAAACCTATATTTTTTGGAATACCCGAGCCTCATTTTAATTAAGGTTCCAATTCCAATTAAAAAGTTGTGTAAGTTTTTGTTCTCCGGTAACATTTCGATAGCCGTAGCAGTATATCAGTGGCCATTCGAATTGTGGAGAGACTTTATTGTGGTGTCCACAAGGTAAGGGCACTTCCAGATTTTTTATTTCGCCGAGTGAGGCCTAGGAAACGCTGGCGTCTACCATTCCTTGCGCGTCCAGTGTTCATATTAATGTGTTCAGAAATGAATTCAAAAATTGTTTTCACAAACTCTATTTTTGAACGACCTTTTCAACGACGGGATAGGCGAGAAAAAAAAAATACCCACTTTAGGTGTAGGGTACACGTTGCGGAATAGTCCGAAAGGGATACCGGGACCCTGGCAACAGGCAACTGAAGGAACACGGATGGGTTTTAGTCAGTAAGAGTCTGACAGGCCCTTCCGCAGAAAAAAAAAAAAAAAAAAAGTTGTAGGGGACACTAAAAATTTTTTTTTCATATTTTTATTTCACCACTTTGTCAGCGTGATTTATATGTATAGGTACCCAAACCAAATTACAGCTTTGTAGTACAAAGAGTCTCTGTGCTAAGCCGCGGATAGACAGACGGACATGGCGAAACTATAAGGATTCCTTGTTCACTACGGAACCCTAAAAAGTACCTCTACTTACGCTAATCATCTGCATCAGTTAGAATTTCGATCACTTTCAAAATCTCTCACAATAGATAAAATATGTTTTTGGTTATTATAATTGATAGGAAAATCTGGTAACGGCATATTGCGATAACCAATCCAATTATCACTAACAATAAATACCTCACTAATAATATCCGGAATATCACCCATTATTGCTAATAACGATGGCCCATATTCACATTATTCACCTATATTATTTCCGACCCAATCAATCAACCTAGCCTTTTTCCAACTATATTGGGGTCGGCTTCCAGTCAAACCGGATGCAGCTGAATACCAGTATTTAACACAATCCAGTTATAAGGTAACACTATTACCCATGATTACCCCTTTATCAGACTTGCGCTTCTTTCTGACTACCCGTAACAACTGTCAAAGATCTACGAATGACAGCCGGGACTAACATACAGTTTAATGTGCTTTCCGAGGCACGGGTAGGTCGCGATATGTAATGGATGGTCACCCATCCACGAACGGACCGCGACAAGGGTAGCTTAACCTTGCGGCTGATATCATTTAGCCACGAGCCCCCCATTCCTGATATTATTCCCGACCGATATCGCTAAAAGTCCTCTGCACTCTAATCATGGCGACCCTACCCTTCTATCGGGAAAATATTCAGCAAAAACATGAAAGGAACTTAAATTGGAACGCAACTTTAGCTCCGAAACTTTAAAAGAGGTTTTACTTGGTATTGATACAGCATAAGCTAGTCAAAAATTAATAAAATTACGACTTTTATCAGTATAGTTTTTTTTAGTTTAGTTTTAGTGTGAATGGAGCAGAATTATGCGTGTCCGTGTATGTCTGATATTTTGAGTAAGTATGCTAGATTGATAGGTTGGTATTATTATGCTAGTATTTGAAATATCTTTATGTATCCTAAATATAATCCTTAGATCAGGCTTGTATGAAATAAAAAGAGGTTTATAATAGGAGCATCAGAAAAATACGCAAAATAAAGACGATGCGCAATTTTACAATCCTATTCAAAACACTGTTCAAGATAAGTAATAGGTATATCATTCTCATGCCCATCTCACGCAACATGTCCCTTTCCTCCATACTTCTCTATAAGCCGTCATCTCGGTAGTCACCCCCTTTCTAGCCATATCATCTTCCTAAGTAGTACTAGTAGGTATAGTAGCAACACCTCCAAGACACCGGGTGGCATACGCGTAAACCAAAAAATTCGGTACAAGTACATCCCCGGTTACATCCCGGTTAAAACAATATTATATATTCAGTCTGTAAAGTCGTTAATTGGAACAGACTTTTACTTTTTTTACTATGCTCTATTTCCGAACAGGCGGAAATCCAGATAATATCTTATAATAAGTGCGCTCAGATTACTCAATAGCTGAGTGCTCAGATTAAATTGGAAGTTTTCACTGATCTTCTTGAAATAAAAACGCTTAGCAGTGAACTGGAAAATAATACAGGAGGGTTTTTTGTGAAGCCTTTACAATATATAGTTGACTACGACATCGATGGCTTATTTATTAAATCCCTAATCATTCATTTTTGAAACGAAATAAAATTGATCATTATTAAAAGACCTGAAATATGTAGTAAGCAGTGAAAGGTATTACACCTGTGTCTGATTAGATTGATTAGAAGAATTCTCATTAAATAACTCTTCAATATTGCGTAAAATCGCCAACAATCTCGTGACTTGTCAGGAGTGCGTTTAAGTAGTTAACATAATTAGCGATGATAGTGATAACAGTAGCGGCGTCTAATTAATTTACATAAATAGCAGAGAAAAAACACATTGACTATGTACATATGCAAGCACATATCAATAACAAAATCCATGCCGCGAATCATTGAGGTGTAACTCATGAACATTCATTTTTATACTCGGAATCTCGCTTTCCGGAATTTTTAATACCAATTTTTTCTGTTTTGGACATTTAACAGGTTTCTTGACGTGTTTGCGAGACGTTTGTCACTTTTGTGATTACTTTTTTTTTAATTACATCGCCTTTTGGTTCGTCACGCAATGTTTTGATGTCCATATATTAATTTGTATTTGAATTAGGGGCCTTTGTTTCAGTTTTTTCAACTGATTTGTTTTTATCGTTCTCTGGTTTGACTTCGGCTGTGGATACGTCTTCGTGTTCTGTAGTCAATTAATTAGCATGACGTTTGGGTGTCGGATTAGTTGCACGCACATATTTGTCAAACATGACACGTGTGAGACAAATTTAATTATAAATTAATTAAATTATCTTGCTTAATCCTTAGATATCTTTACTTCTGTTTTGTTCTATTCCGTTTTCACGCTCACGCTCCGCTCAGCGCCGAAAGTTGCAAATCCTACAGACGCCCTTTTATTTGGCATTCATTTGGATGTTGTATCGTAGCGACATAATAAACTAGCGTAGGGTTGCGTGCCCGCAGAGTGTTCACTTGTCACTTGCTTGCTGGCGCCCGAACGATGCAGACGCGTGATCTCTACTGTTGTACAGTGAATTGTTGTTTAATATCTACTCGAATATTTCCTATAACGAGGTGAACACCACATATGTCATCTAGTGTGAGAGAATATAGACATTAGATTCATTCTTAGAATTTATTAGACAAAAGTTAAAGAGACAGTCATATCAAGCTCGTTTGTAGTTCTTGGTAATACGTTTGTAGCATGAAGCTCGTTATGATGTTATGTTACTATTGCCAAAGTCTAAAGGAATGTCTTGTACTTCGATGTAGAAGTACTTTAGCTTGAAGAAGGGTAGTTCGGGGAGGTGTTCTATCAGTAACGATTTCTGAGAAACGAACAACGACGGAGTTTACTAACAGCATGGCATCATTTACCATTGCAAGCTCATTTTCATGCTGTCTTTGTTCTCACCATCAATTTAGAACCAGTGTAGTTGTTAGAGAATAACACAATATAAAGAAATCGATGACTTTATTCATATGTAATCAGGTGTACAAGTAAAAATAATAAGGAAGAGGAACTACTCGTAGCATTTTCATTCTCACAAGACCAGAAAAACAAAACATGCGACTCTCGTGCTAAAACGAATTAACGCAATTGTAAGTAATTGTGTTAAAAACCAAATCTTTGTCGTATTAAGTCGACGATCGTAATTTTTGTAAACCATATTAATTTATTTACAAAGACAAATGGCTACATTGCGTTTGTACATAGCAATGGCAGGAACATAATGTGCTTGTGGTAAATAAAATTGATAACGTATTGGTCATAGTAAGTATCTAGAAAAACGTAGTAAAGAAAAGTTCTTTATTAGCTGCAATGAAAACAGGCGAATTTCTTAACAAAGAAAGAGAGAAAGAAGATACAGAAAGATCGATAGATACAGAAGTTCAAAAAAATATTCAGGTTTTCTCATCACCTCCAACTCAATCAATCATAATAATAGTGGAGACTTGGTAATTTCTAATGTAAATGTCTACGGATGGATCTAACATCTTATATGACACAGTTTCAGTATTCATCATGGACCGTGTGAAAGATGATATGGCTAGAAAGCGGTAACTACCGAGATGACAACTAATAGAGAAGTATGGAAGAAAAAGAGATGTTGCGTGATTTCGTCGACCCCAAATAAATTGGGATAACCGATAAGGTCAGGAGAATGATGATATATGTATTTAAACGTACACTTTGTAGACAAGCTTATTACAAATTAGAGGATTATATCCAAGATAAGAATGCTTGGAAACATGCTGGTCTTGCTCCATAGGACAATTTAGAGTCTGGACAAAATCAAACTGGCTAATTTAGTTGTATAATTTATTACTTGTATGTCAAAGATTTTTACACGATTACTTGAACTCACACACTGACTTGTTAGTATTACTCGTAAAAATGTTAGAAATATTGTGATATCGATTAGTTTTACAATGTTTGTAAATATGTGAGCACCATGTCCATTTTTTAATTCTTTTTACCTATTGTGGTACAGTAATCTTATTCTAGGTGCATCGTCTTCACATATAATATGTAATTGATGTACTCGTATACAAAATATTTTAAAACATTTTTTAAAAGAGTAACGTTGGAGTTTCTTGCCCATTCTTCTCCAAACGAAAACTACCTTTTGGAAGGGGCAACTAGAATCAGTTCTATTTCTTTGTTTTTTTTGACGTTCAAAAGTGCCCTGTAAGTGCCTATTTGAAATAAATTATTTGACTTTGACTTATTCATCAAGTAGGATCAAACATTGCCCAAACATAGAACAAAGCAAAACAAGCAACATTTATCCAGATGACGCGATAATTGGCAAAGGCCCGATTCCATCAAAATAGTCTTCAGAGCTGTAATTAACAAGAAAAATCACCGCAATTTCGTTGTGACTGCGGGTCCTACTATGTGAGGAGGAACTCGAAGGAAAGTCGCTTATCTTTCACGTTTTTGTGAAGGAAGATGATGTAAAAGCTGACAATTGTTTACTTAGGCATGGAAGTAAGAATGTTCGTGAGTGTTTTTTTATATTAGTGAGTGTCAAGAAATCTGTAGCACAAATAGATGTGGAATGAGAAACAATCTCTGTCTTCTTACAAATAAGTAAGCCATCAGGATCCGGAGCACAGATGACGCCGGAGCCGCAACGGCGGCGGTGCCGGACCGCATGTTTGTGTAGGTATACGAAGGAATATCGCCCATGCGCCGCATAGCTGTCCCGCGCGCCATTGCGTATATTTTACATTTTCATTTTGAGATGTTCTGAAATTTTTTCATCTTGCGGTCCAGAGCCGGTGCGGCTCCGGCGTCATTTACAGCTTATTGCGTAAGACACCTTTAAATCATAATCCGTAGGATTTTGAAGATAATTCCTAATCCATTGCTTAATACTTATGTTTGAAAAATTCGTCAGCTCTACGTACTACTACATACTCAACGTAAATAAGAATTTTGATTGTGTGTGTGTGTTCAGCAATTATCCCGCTGTTCTTATTCCGAAACCCAGAAATATATGCCTCATATAAACATAGCCAAAACTTCACTTTAATGAAGCTAGAATTGAATTAGATCCAGTGGGATTGCATTACTCCTTCATGTATATTCATTATTCGTGTCGACAGAGCGTGTGTATGATAGGTGTTGAAACTCGTAAGACAGATACAGATGCATAAGAAACGGTTGTAAAAATTGTTATTGCATTCAATTACACTGGTATGTGATATTTTGGTCAATGTTCTAGAGTAGTGACTGAACACTCATTATTAGTTTTGTGCCAGGCCTTAGAATCTTCTTGCACCCTTCGTATGAATGTGGATTCACGCGAGACATAATGGCTTTTTATTATTACACTAGCTGATTCCCGCGGCTTCACCTGCGTTAATGTCGGTTATTATATACTAAAACCTTACTCGAGAACGACTCTATCCACTGTTGAAAACAGCATGAAAATCGGTGCAGTAGTTTTTAAGTTTATCGCGAACAGGACGACAGACAGACGCGGCGGAGGACTTTGTTTTATAATATGTAAGGATAAAGATGACTGCCCAAAAGGAGTGTAATCTTTTCAGGGTTCATGTATGTATGTATGGTATCGTTAGAATCCTTACATCATCCCGAGTGAGAGTGACATATGCCGGGGGACCTCTTATGCCGAGATCCGACGATCCGCGATTTTGCGGACGGACACGCACGGCAGACGACCACAGACCGCCACGCACCGCGCACCGAGGAACTTCCGATGTCTGCGATAACCCGCACGTACACCTTCCCACGGTGCGTCGTGCGGGCTTGTCTGTGTCCGTCCGCAATATGGCGCATCGTCGGGATCACGGCATTAGATTAAAAAGTGTTCCACAGAACGGTCTCCCGACTGCAATGTCAATTTTATCAACTTGTATTTTACTTTTTAGTTCGTTTTTGAGCAGGGTGTCGTGTCGTGTTTTTGAATTTTTAATTGTTTCTGTAATTTTGCGGCTCGCAAAATTCCTAGGCCTTTTTTTTCACCCCTAAAAATATTGATACCGCAACTTCCGCAACCAATAGTACCTTGGTGTGAAAATATCGTGATCTCCAGAGCTCCAATAGACGGGTAAGCGATACCTCACGATAAAAGCGTAATGGCCGTTAGTCACTCCGCCATTGTGACGATAAGACCCCAGCTTATAGGTGAGCGAGTCTGTATTGTAGCTAAATTTGTGCCTGAGTGCTGTATCGAAAGGCTCAAATTATCACTTGAGGAAAATTACTCGGGATTTTCCGGAGCCGTTATCAATTCTCGGAACATATTTTGTTGGGAAATTTTTAGAGAGGTTGTTTTTTTTAATTATTTGATAAATGTGTCTCAGGGAGCAGTGTTGTCCCAGTGGTAACGGCCGCGACTTACGAGTTCTAGTTCGTAAGTTCGAATTCAGATAGGAACTTTACATTACAGGCAGAATGTAGTGTTATAACGATTTCGATTACATGAGAGACACACACACAGATAGAAAAGCTAGATTATGTCTGTGTGTGTGTGTAATAAAGTCCTAATTTAAAGCTGTAAGTAGATTTATTTGAGAAAATATTTATAATAATTCTGCTTCAATATCGAACTTAAAATTACTCATTATAAAGTCCATGAATCAATTTAAGAATTCAGCGCACGCGCATCCTGGGATGCGTTTGATTGCATCTCTGAGGATGTTAGGTATAAAACAACGTGGTTGGAATAATATAATAATTGTGACCGACTATACTTGGTTAATTATTTTATTCTATGAGAAGTTATTAGGTATTGTTTGCTGAACGTGGTTTGGCAACGAGTGCGACGAAATATGGCGTGTCGGTACATACATTGTATAAATATTGATCTGCTTTTGTATGTATATGTTTGAGGATATTGTTTATGGTTTGTTCCAGACTAGCTTCTGTCTGCGACTTCGTCCACGTGAAATTTCTTAGTTTTAACATTAAATATATCTTGTAGAAGGGTTCGCGATGTCTTTCAGACTGACGGACTTAATTTAATCTGTCGTCAAATCTTGGGCCAAGTTATTTGATTGGCTGATGCTATTTTGGTAAACGAACCCTTAAAGATAATATTTTCTTTAAGGCTCATGCAGACTTGCCCGACTTGTCGCACGACGTCTCGCTTGGCAAAGGACCATGGGGGATTTTGTATGGACTCCGTCCCCACCCTCCAACAGTCATAGGATACGTGTCAATATGTTTTTAGGGATCCCGAGAAAGACTTACTGTCTTGTTCCATTGCAAAATCAATGGGGTTTTTTTGTAATAACAAAAAACTTTTCTGTTAGCTAACCTAACCTAAGCTATAATTGCCTATCCTTGCGAAACATAACCTAACCTCACCTAACCTAACAGTGATAATTTGATCTTGGATTTTGAAGGTCAAATGGAACTCCTCAATGATGAACAGCATTTGTGTATTCTTGTGATTGGATAATTGTACAAAAAACTTTAAAAAAAATGGCTAACCTAACCTATTTTTTTTTAAATCCTCATGGATGACCTCTGCCCTGGGGCGGGCGGAGGGGTCTGTCAGACTCGTACTGACTAAAAACCACCCCAGTGTTCCAGCTCACACCTTCGCCGGGGGTCACGGGAACGTAAAAATCTTCTGCAACCCCAGACTGGCCCGCCATTGCGGGACTCCTCGGGTCAGGGCCCCCCCCGGTGACCCGAGGAGTGAGGTGTTTGACTAACCGTGACGTCTAAGAGGGGCGCGCGTGGAACACTACGCACCGCCACCTCGGGTCCTGATGTGTAGGGGGCGACGGACGAGTCCGTCGAGTCCGTCGTCTCTGGACCCATTTAGGGGGGCTGGAAGAGGGCGTTTACCGCCCTCCGCCGACGCCCGGTGCGCCTGCTGCGGGCCGGGTGAGTGGAAGAGATCTCCCTCTCCCTTTCCGCAGCCACCTTCTGCGAAACGACTGTCTCACGGAAGGAAACCACCGCGTCCCAGGACTCCTCGCTGCCGACCATCGACTCGACTACGGCCGGCAGCGACAAGTCACTGCCTTCTTCTGAGATGAAGGCACGGCGCGGCCCCTCCTAAGCGGGACACTCTGCTAGCGTAGGCCGCGCCGTGTCCTCCTGGCATTCAACGTAGTGGTGACACCGGGCGTCCGGCTCCCTGTTTATGCGACACAGGTACTTCCCGAAGCAACCATGCCCCGAGAGCACCTGCGTCACCCGAAACGACAGGGAGCCGTGCCTCCTCTCGAGCCAGCGCTCGAGCACCGGCCGGACCGCCTCGATGATGTCGAGGCCGGCGGTAGGGCGTGAAAGCCTTTCCCGCCATTCCGCCACCAAGACCTCGCGAAGCTGAGACCGATGCAGCTCTATGTGTCGCTGCATCGGTTGCTCACCCCGCACTCTCGCTTCCTCGCGCCACCGATACGATGACGCGAGTACTTTCGCCTCGAGGTCCCAGGGCGGGGATCCGGCCAGTGCACAAGCCGCCTCGTAGGAGATCGTGCGATACCCCCTGATGACTCTGACGGCCATCGCTCTCTGCGGCTTGCGCAGGACTGCGATACTACCGGCCGTCAGGTCAGCCGCCCAGATCGGGGCCCCGTAAAGGGCCATCGATCGCACGATTCCCACGTAGAGCCGCGTTGACAGCGCACAGAAGCTAACCTAACCTAACCTAAACTTTTCGGTTAGCTAACCTAACCTAACCTAAACTTTTCGGTTAGCTAACCTAACCTAAGCTATAATTACCTATCCTTACCAAACATAACCTAACCGAACCTAACTTTAAAAAAAGGTATCAGAGAAAAAAAAATGGTCCCTGATAAAAAGAAAGGTTGTCATGAATGAGAACCATATTTAGGTCGCTATATTCTATGCCTCTTAAGTACAAACTAAGAAAATATATAAATGTAAAATAATGCTAATATTGAATAAAAAAAAGTAATATTCCAGGAAAACCCCACATTTTTGAAAAATGTCGCCATAGTAAAAAAGTATCGAACCCACCAGACGCTTCAAATGACACTAGTCTCAAGCGTGTTGGTGGGTGGGGACGTTTCTTCCCATGGTCCTTTGCGATATTATCGCCACACAACACTTTTCACACTAGCTGGTCGCGATATCGCGGGTGCGACAGGCAGCGCGACACAAGAGAGTATTTTCTATGTCGCACAAAAATTTCTATGGAAACGCTCGCAACACTAAAATTTCTTTGCAAAAAACGTACGAAATTTTATTTAAATTTAAGGAATCACCTTTAGTATATAATGTTAAAGTATATTTAGACTAGTTCTCGACTTCAAATTCGCAATTCAGAAACAGGGTATTAGTACACCAGCCATACAATCTACACGAGATATTTCAAATCAAACTACATAATAGCCATTTAGTTCTTCATCTTCAACAAAAAGAGTATTAAAAGCAGAAAAAATCCTTACTTGGTATTGGAACTATCGGGATATGACTGCGACAGACGAATGTTCGTTTACTTTTATCTGGCACGGACAGGCGACCGTCATGTGTCATTGAGGATTACTGCCGGTACTACGATTAGTTGTTATACAGGGTATTAGGGTGAACACCGTTCTCCTTGCAACCAGTGGTTTGGTTTCATTTATAGAACGTAAAATCAATGGAAAATTACAACTTTTTTTTTCTTTTTTTTTTAATCTACCTTTTACCACAAGAGACAAAAGTTCGTTGCCCTATGCGCTAAGGCAACGAACTTGCGTCTCAACACGGGCTGGGGGTGCTGGATGAGACCTGACCGGCCACGAGCGCGACACCTCCCTCAGTCAGTCAGCTGTTTCGCTAGCGAGCACGGTGTCGGATAGAAACTTTTTAAAATCTTTTAATGAAAATAACGTTTTTTTGTTGTTGTGTTCGGTTATTTATTTTTATATTTAAGTCGACTACCCATGGTTTGAATGACAAGAGTGTTTACCCTTACAGCCTGTATAGGAACACGTAAATGTTGTACTGTGAGATGAGGAGGAACGAATGATAAAAAGGATTGATAGAGATTATTAAGAGCATTTATTTATTTATTTATTAACTCATCATCACTATCATTACAGGAATTTCCTAATTCAATAGTGTGGCCATACTTACAGTTTTATTATTTACCGTAACATATATGTACATCGTGGTTTTTGTGAACTCACTCAGAGAACAAGTAAAAAGATCTATGTTGTCTGCTACGTCATTAAGCACACGCAAGGTACGAGCAAAGTCGCGAGGTATATGATATGGCGATACCAGGCAGACGAGATGGGACGGGACGGTGGGATACCGACGAGTGTCAGGTATCCGAAGACGGTTTCGAGGATAGAGCGAAGTGAAATGCTGAGCCCACCACCGTATGGGATACATAGTTAGGACGAGAGAGATATGATATGACGATATATGATATACTTCATCTCGCAAAGAGGAGGTTTGTGGCCCAGCAGTGGAGACAAGACATTATAGATACTGACGATATGGAACAATTAGACCAATGCTAAATCGAATGAAAATTAAATGACCGTTGATTGGAAGACGCTCACAATTGGACAGGATGTAGGAGTTGAACCGAGGAATTTATAGATTTTTCTAATATTAACTTTTAGTTCACTACATGATGTACGTTATCTGAACGATGCTCAATATGCTCATGCATCTCAATAAAAAATATTCTTTCATACCACAACATGTATCGCCTCAATGAAAATTTAAGCTACATTATTTCGTAATAAATCATAAACTCTCAAAAAATTCTTTTCTAAATAGAATTAAGATATTCCTTCTCTTAAAACATTACCTTTGACAAAAAACAGAATCAATTGTTCTGTCTGGGGACGCATTTATTCAGGTCATGCTTATTCCAATTCTTTCGCTACCTCCTGTCATAAAAAAGGAAGGTTGACGTTAATTTAATTAAGAATTTTAATACTTTTCGTGAACTCTTCTGTGCGCTCTGCAAACTGTTCAGCTGGAATGGGTCGATTTTAATAAGCTAAGCTTACCTTAGCGGCCTGTCTGTTATTTTTTTCATCGATTGCACAGGCTCCTGTGATCTATAATTAGTTTAATTTGATTTTTAATGGGATTTCACTTCATCATTTATGAAGAATATTTTCTGTAAATATTCCATTACATTGAAAATCATTTTCATTGCTGAGTTTTTTTGATGTTATATTTTAAAATATCAGGAGCTCGTGGCTAAGTAATGACCGCACGGGTCGATCCATCAGGTTAAGCTACGCTTGCCGGGGCTGGTCCGTGGTTGGGTGACCATCTTTACATATCGAGACTCCTCCGTGCCCCGGAAAGCACGTTAAGCCGTTGGTCCCGGCTGTCATTTGTGGATCTTTGACAGTCGTTACGGGTCGTCAGAAGCCTGAAAGTCTGACAACCAGTCTTGCCAAGGGGTATCGTATTACCCAGTTACTGGGTTGTGGAGGTCAGATAGGCAGTCGCTCCATGTAAAATACTGGTATTCAGCTGTATCCGGTTAGACTGGAAGCTGACCCCAAATTGGTTGGGAAAAGGCTAGGCAGATGAGGTGCAGATGATGATTTTCAAACATAGTGCCATACCTATTCTTGCAAGTTGATAACATTGTTTGGTATTTTATTGATTTGTCAGTATATTATATACATCAATGTATGTAACTGATCTCATTGTTATTATATTATTCTTAAATAATTATATTCTAGTCTCTGTGATAATATGGACTGTACATTGTTATGGTGTTGGTTGTGATGTGTAACGTCTGAAACAAAGATTGATTTGATTTGATTTATCGATATCTACATTTAAGGTTTTTTGTAGGTGTGAGAAATGAAAATTAAACCTTGATTAATCAATCAACACAAAATTCTTGCTGCTAAACGCCCCTCTGGTTTTTTTAAAATAAGTATTAAGTATTCCGTTTCTGTAATCTTTCATTAATATTTTAATAAGCGACTGGAGTTTGTATAGACGAGATGAAATCAGCGAACAAACGGGATCTAAAAATGTACCTGGACTGAATAATGAAGTTCATAATCAAAATGAAGAAAGCGGCCAATCAGAACCAGCTGTCATATCTGAGGATCTGAATAGGCCGGAAGGGAACGACGATCCGATAACATCGTATAATAATCGGACCATTCGATTCATAATCGGATCATTCGATTAATTGCAACTCATTCTTCGTTTAATTGCATTTGCCTGGCTCAAGACTAAGACGATGCTTTTATAGGTGTTTTATTATTGAAATGAAAATGCTTCTTCAAATGCTAATGAAATTTCCCAATTTAAGGCGAGATTCAAAAGATTTCGAGGTTCTAAAGTAATTGTACAGTGGGAGGCTTACGGTGAACAATAAGCGGACAAAAGCTGATGATAATGACGTCATAAATTGCGTCAAAGGATAGAAATACGAGTTTCGTAGTGAATTAAGTGCAGCCAATGAACAACCTAAGGGCAATATAACCAGTTTTAAGGCTCTTACATACTGGGGCGATTCGTCGCGCGACGCGACGCCGCCGCCGCCACATTGTTCGCTGTGAAGTTTTCTCATGCTACGGTTACACTTCGCGTTATCGCGAACTTTTCTTCGTGCGCTCTCTCTCGCACTCCCCTCGATTACTCGCTGAGCAACAGAGAACGCACGAAAAAAAGTTCGCGATAACGCGAAGTGTAGCCGTAGCATCAAAAATAGTTTTGTTAAAATTCGCGTCGCCAATATGTAAGAGCCTTTACCGTTATTTACCTCATTAATGTTATAATTACATCGGTTCTGTGTACAGATACAATTTAGTTTGTTGCACGAATTCAAGTGGGCGTATGTTTAGTGTGGTTTTAGCCATATTTGGTTTGGAATCGATGGTCACATTGCACATGTTCAAGTGGTTATTGAATGTAAGCGCTATTATGTCGTAAGCACGAGCAAAAATATGTATACTCTCAGCAAAAATCAATAGCGATTTTCTCGCGGAATAACGATTGCAATTTTGAGATGATACCTATTTCATAATAATATGGGTTTCAAAATACTATGTTCGTTATAACATAAAATTAAAATCAATACAGTAGGAGAAAATCACTTTTAAAAGTTGCTAAGTGTATACATATTAGTGCTTGTGACTGTACACACGGCTACACATCAAGCTATACATTTCCAGTTTATGCTGATCTCGCATTGTATAGATTTCCACACAATGCGAGGTCAGCTTATACTGGAAATGTATAGCTTGATGTGTAGCCGTGTGTACATGACATAATACAGTCATATTGTTAGATAATGACGGACTGACTGATGCTGACTGTCTCGTTGCATGAGGTCCTAGGTTCGTTTCCCGGGTCGGGCAAACTGTTATTGGGTTTTTCCATCTGTAATTTCTCAGTAACAGCCCGGAGTCTGGATTTGTGCCCGGTTGATGGCTTTAAGCTCGCCCCCTATATGGGACTTGCGAAAGGTGGGTATGCTACAGGTGCACCTCTGCCTAATCTTTCGGGGAATACATGCGTGATATTATGTGTAAAGAATTATTGTTAGATAATATACTTACATAACATAATCAGCCTATAATGTTCCCACTGCTGGGACACAGGCCTCCTCTCTGTAAGAGGGAGTGGGCCGTAATCCACCACGCGGGCCCAGTGCGGGTTGGTAGATGTCACATGTCTTCGAATTTTTGGTTCTAGAACATGCCGGTTTCCTCACGATGTTTTCCTTCACCGTTTTGAGAGCAGTGGCGATGAAAATAATTTACACAAAGTAAAGCGCCTCTCAGGGTTCGAACCTACGACCTACAACTCGTAAGTCGTGGCCGTTACCACTGGGCCACCACTGCTCTTAATACAGGCTGTTAGGGTAAACAGTCTTGTCATTCAAACCATGGGTAGTTGACTTAAATATGAAAATAAATGACCGAACACAACAAAAAAAAAACGTCATTTTCATTAAAAGATTTTAAAAAGTTTCTATCCGACACCGTGCTCTCTAGCGAAACAGCTGACTGACTGAGAGAGGGGTTGCGCTCGCGGCCGGTCAGGTCACATCCCGTACCCCCCGCCCGTGTTGAGACGCAAGTTCTTTGCCCTAGCGCATAGGACAACGAACTTGCGTCTCATGTGGTAAAATGTAGATTTAAAAAAAAGAAAAAAAAAGTTGTAATTTTCCATTGATTTTACGTTCTATAAATGCAACCAAACCACTGGTTGCAAGGATAACGGTGTTTACCCTAATACCCTGTATAATATACTTAGGTAAGAGAAATACAAGCAAAAACTTTTTAATGAAAGGTATTTAAAAAATGTAAGCCAGGCAGAAGCTTAATAGTTTTGATGGTTCAAAAACATTTTGTTTTCTACCTCAACAAAAGATTTTAGCCACAGAAATGTAGCTTAAACTCCAAAAAGCAAACCATTTTACGAGGAGGTAATGAAAGAATTTAAAATGTAAATAATTAACAAAGCAACAAAAAGCTATGACGCGTCGTTCTTGATAAGGACTGGCCGGGAAAGGCCAAAAAAATTGCCATGAGAATACTAAGGCATGTTTGCAGGGAGCTTTTGGTCAGTCGAAACTAAACTTTAAGTTATTGGAATAGGATTTGAAATCCTGGGAGTTTCACTAGTTATACTCTGGGCTCAGAGCCAAGTAGATGTACAGAACGCACATTTTCGTCTGTTTTTTATACAGATGCATGTCTGAATGGCTCTCAATTTTTTTTTTCACTAAATGCTGCTGCTATATTTCCCGATGTGCCGCTTATGGGAAAATTAAATATAATTTGCCATTTATAAAATTCAACGCTGTCTTTGACATTACAGTTTATTGTGAGCTCACTCGTATTTAGATTTTTTTTGTCACTGGGAACTTATTGATATTGTTAGCGAGATTTTATAATGTGAATATTGCAGTCATGAAAATATTATTTCAGTCTTCATTCTGATGAATTTAATTAAGGGAATCTGAGAACTTCTGCGAATCATTATTTACAAAATAATAATATTCTATGAATTTATGAAACTCGTAAAATATCGGGTTGAGGCGATCGATTTGATTCAATTTCACACGTGTCAACATGGAAGAGAACAGATTCAAAGAGGCAATTTATTCATTCATGCATAGCATGAACACCTTCACATACAGCCATTTCCCCTCAAGTTTGCTTTAAAACGAGGTCCCATATTCATGCAACGGATTACCCAAGTGGTAAGATTATACCAACGGGTACATACATTATTCTGATTACAAGCACCAAACGGAATATTCCGCATTTCCTCCCCCCTTGTACCCGTTCCCCACCCCCTTTTCCCCACCTCGTGCTTGTCACTTGGACGTGACTAGATTCGGAACAGAATCGATTTATTGAAATTGCCGATGGACATACATCGGGTACTTAATCTAATCAATCGGCTTTGAGCAGCGTCGTCTTTGTGACTTAATGTTTTAGGCTTGTTGCCAAAGTGTAATATTAAATTAGGTAGGTATATAGAGGTTTGTTGTGTTTACTGTTTCTTGGGGTGAGTTGAAATCTAATAGGTTTCGCCTGCTTGAATTGCTGCTACGTTGCTTATAAATATCTATTTGCAGTGTAGTTTCAGTTTCACATTATTCAATATATTTCTCTGCGTGTGCGTTTGTTTTTCCATCAAATTACTGTAGCTTAACCAGGAAATTCCACCCTAAGAAATTGCTGTCTGTAACTAGATTTAAACTAATAATAGTATATTACATATAAACGAATTATTTCAGCCGACATAAGCCCACAGCCAGCAGCAGTAGTAGGCAGCGGTTCTTGTAAATTCGCGATCGTCGCTTTCTCCTTGGCACGGTCACGAAACCCTCACGATTATCAGCCCCGTTCGGCACCTTCTCAGGCAAAGACTTTAGGCTTGCTAATGAGAAAAATGCTTGAAGAATCCTGTTGATCCCGTATTTAAGCTGATTATATCACTACACCGGCTCATCACCACACCAAGCCTCCTGAAGGCCTAGACAAAGTGACATTCTATCAGCAATAACGATGATGGAAAAGGCAAAAATGTATAGGACTGACATAAGCTATCGAAAAGCTTATGTCAATCCTGTTGAAAGTCGTTGTAGAAATACGAAACGCTTTGGAAGCGATTGTCACTTGTCTAGGCCCTCTGTGCAGGCATCGCCTCACTTTCAACTATTTACCGCCATTCGTTGTGAACTGACAGTTGACATTAGTGATAGCGACCTCACTGCTGACGTGCATGAGATAGTATTTACATATCTATTAAATAGATACACTGCAATGCTGAAAGCTTTGATATTTTAATACATACACTGTATCTAGTAGTACATATATCTTAATCAAAGGAAGTTCATTTGTTCTACGCTTGTTAACATCGACTTACCCTAATTAGCCAACCTTGTTTATCTAATTAGCAGTGACATTGCTGTCAAGGTCACGAAGTTCCGTTACTTAATAGACGAGGTTCTAATTTGTTTGCTGAAACTACTGTTTGCTGCCTGATGTGGATTACTAAAGACCGTTGAGCCTAGCACAAACGCACAGAGAAAATGTTACGAGAATTCGAACTATTTTAAAATTGTTAATAATTTTTTCGCAGTTAGTGGGTGACCATCCCGTACATATCCGAGACCCCACCGTGCCTTGGATAGCACGATATCCGCTCAACTGTTTATTGACCTTTATAACAATTAAAATTCTATTGTGCCTTGTTAGTGACAGTTAGAGGTATAAGCCCGTGGGTCCTGACTGTCATTCCATAGAAGATCTATGGAATGACAGTCAGGACCCACGGCTAGACACTGACAGGCGTTACGGGTAGTCAGCCCAAGTCTGACAATCAGTCTTACCAAAGGGTATCGTTTTACCCAGTAACTGGGTTGTGGAGGTAAGATAGGCAGTCGATCCATGTAAAATACTGCTGCATCCGGTTGGTTGAAAGCTGATTCCAACATAGTTGGGAAAAGGGTAGGCAGTGATTGACACTAGAAGACCAAGAATTCTTCATCATCAGTTAGGTACATTAAGATTTACTAGTAAAAAGTTCTGTCTTATGATAATATGTTAATTCTGTTAATTCGGGATTGATTTGTGTAATCTCCCTCGACGATACTTAGATGATATTTTGTGATGATAAAGTTTACGAATTTGTTTACTACTGAAGTTTCGATTTCCATTTAACGATGTTTGTAGGAATCAGACGTCCGATGCCAAGGTTTATAACTTCGGAGTCATTGTTGTCAAAGAGTTTTTTTCTACCCTCTTTTTTACAACAACAACAACAATAAGCTTGTCAGCACTCATAGAGGCTATCTTATTCTACCAGCTCATCATAAATTGAAAGTTTCACCTCACTAAAATATCGATTTCCCTACAAAACGTTGTTTATCGTAAGGCGCGGCTATGCCAAGGTCGGAGGTATTGTTACCAAATTGATGAGATTCGTATCGATCTGGCACGTCACTAGTTTCCAGTTATGTTTCACGAAATGTATCGTTAAATCCGTTTTAATGGTCACGATAGATTCTATTTTGTTTTTTTGTTTTACTTTTTACGGCTCGTGGTGTTTTATTGTTACAATTAAATTGTTTCGAGTCGTGACGTAAGGCTATTAATTTCTTTTGTGTGAAATAACGAGTTTTAAAATAGTTGGTGTTTGTTGAGTTTAAAGGAATATACCTGATGGAAACACAAAAGTCACCAAACAAATACCTAAAACATGGAAATTGCAACGAAAAAACAAGTAAATCATCAGTCTAACCCAACCAGCTTCCTCGCTTATTACTTCGCTTATCTTCATTCCCCACGAAATCTCTACACAATGTGTCATCATCACTAATGACCGTATTGTAAATAGCTGGTTCCCTAATTAATAATTCACACCGTATCGCCTCCACTTATAATAATTAATTAACGACAAAGCTCATCTAACTATCAATGTGATACACAATCCATTATTCATGAGACCAAAACAATCTCCACGGAGAAACATGGAGAAGAAATCGTGCGTAACAAAATGAAAAGAACAAAGAACCTCCCATCGATATAAAAAAAAACAAGGAGCTCGTTGTCTATAATGACCGGGTTACATGAAGCTAGTTTTTGAATCTAGGATATCAGGATAATGCTAGTAAGCTAGCAAGCTAGTAAGTCTAGCCTCGTGTATACAGAACTATCCAGATTTTTAAGCTAGTACTAAGCTGGCGAAAAAGGTAGTACGCTAGTTTACTAGGATGGGATTCTATTTACCCGACTACGGCCAAGAAAAAAGGAGGGTTTTGACCGGTATGTATGTATGTTAGTATGGGGCAACTAGAATCAGTTCTATTTCTTTGTTTTGACGTTCAAAAGTGCCTATTTGAAATAAATTATTTGACTTTGACATCTGTTCCCTCCTATCTTCTAAACCACTCATCACAATTTGACAAATTTAATGAGGTATCGTTGGAAGCGTTTTGATCGTCCGCTGGTTATAGGCTATGTGATGTCACGGATCATGAGATAGAGCCTGCTGACAGACGGACAGACAGACAGCGGAGTCTTAGTAATAGGGTCCCGTATTACCCTATGGGTACGGAACCCTAAAAACTAGCCCCATGTAACCCGGGCATAAAAGCTGTTCACTAGATGTGTCGCCGCAGAATGCACACAGAATGAATTATCTTTTCCGTTACCGATTCCTTTGTGGTTCGTATTCCGATGGACTTCAACAGTTTATCCAGTAAAAGGTCAGATAGTGTCGCGTCGGAGAGCGAATTTTGTTTTTTTTTGTTGTCGTTCCATTTCGAGTTGCATGCGGGAATTAAAAAACTTTTTTATCATGACCTTTTCAGTATGAATGAACGTGCCCGCATCGGTTTTGTTGCTTTTTATTGTTGTTTCTAGTATGATATTGTTGTTTTTTTTTGTATCTTTGTTTTCGTCTTTTGTAGAGGAAGTAGTCTCGACGATATTCTGAATTTGAGTTGTTGGAGCAAGAATGCAGCTTGTATTCAAATTAATTCTCAAGTTCTTGAAATGTGTTACACAATTTCAGCAATACACCTTTTCGTTCGCATTTAATTCATTATATTATGTATGTCGTATATACACAAGTTAATGTAATAACTAATATTTTCTCATTTAGATTTACAAGTAAATAGATTTACTTGCCCGTTCTTCTTCATAGGAACCTACTGCTTTGGAATGGGCAACTAGCTTTATCTTTTTGAATGACCAACTCCTTTAACAATTCATATGGTATAATGACATGGCATGGCATGGTTTAATTGAAATAAATGCTTTGAATTTTGAATATTACTGACATACGGAACCCTTAAGTAGCGCGATCGATTGGCAATTAAATTAACTGACAGTTTTTTGGTGGAATAGTTTTAAGGATCGGCAGATAGGTGCGACGCGACGACAGTGAACGCACGACGGTGCAATGGTAGCACAATTTCCATGATGTTTTCATAGAATTTTTCTACTAGGTAATTAACAGAGTCGAGTCGCGCCAGTCTGCGGGGGCTTTACGGGTCTATTATTTTAATTAAATTTATTTTTTACGGGCTTTTTGTAATTTTATCGTATTACGGGGCTGTACCTACTACCTACACTGTTATTATCAGGTATTAATTTATTAGCATATCTGGTGAAATCTGTCATTAACTTAATAGATTATGTTAAGGCTATATATATTTTTTATATATTAAATAATGAAAGGTTTTCAACGAGATGGTTATCCACTGTATTTTATGTAAAGTATAACGTGTTGTAAAATTACTTTCAACTTATTAATTTATTCGTAATAAATTGTTGCTTCGGTATAATTTTGTAACAATGCTTTTATATACCTATTAGCTTCCGCCCGCGGCTTCACCCGCGTGGTATGTCGATAAAAAATACCCTATGTCCTTCCCCAGGATGCCATCTATCTCCTTGCCAAATTTTGTCGAAATCCGTTCAGTGGTTTAGGCGTGAAAAGGTAACACAGACAGATAGAGTTACTTTCGAATTTATAATATTAGTATGGATAAGTATTATAGTGAGGGAAGAGAGAGTGCACTTGTGTCTGCGCAAACACTTGTGCACTATAATATCTCCCGCGCCGAAGGCTAGTCTCCGTTGAGATTGGCCGCCGTGGCCGAAAATACGGTCTGGAGGACTATTATTATTATAGTAGTTTCCAGGAGTTTATTAAAATAAACAGCTGCCATCTATTTCCTGCGATTAAGTATTTATTTCAGATTGGAAATTGTATTTAAATGATGATTGACAGTTTAAGTTGGGATCATACCCCCCCTATCAATCACTTCCAGTCACTGGCAACTTTAAGGGTAAAATAATGTTGAAAAAAAACCGGCCAAGTGCGAGACGGACTCGCACATGAAAGGTTCCAACATCGAAAAAACACGTTTCTTATGTCATATAAATCCACAATAAAACTTCAATACACTAATAGACGTTTTTTGGCAAATATTACAGTGATGACGATCTTGATAATTTTTACAAGTGCTCGATCCGGCTCGAAGGACCATGTTGGGAAACTTGTAATTGTGTTATTTAAATGAAAAATGCAGATCGGAATCAAAAACGTGTACTTCATATAATTTCTCTTGTACAGTGATTATGACCTGACGAGTCTGTGTTGTCTAGTTATACTAACAGCATAGTGAACAATAATTATAAATCATCATGTTGTACGAAGGAGGATCCACCTATAATACCAACATCTTTGGAGGCCACTACCAGTCAGATAAGGTATTCTCTTCCTGCTGGAACTGCGACGGGCATTCTGGACGCTTCAGTTGTAGTTGTGGAGGTCACTCCGGATAATGTTTTAAACTAGTAAGTAAGACAACAGAAGTTACCCCTTCAAATAAACAATTATTATTATTAGAGAATAATAAAAAGGTATCTTCTGGCAATATTATACACAAAAATAAGAAACCAAAGGGGGGGCAACATATGTTAAAATTATTCAATCAAAATATCCAAGGTTGCTCTTCCAAATTACTGGAAATAGAATTGTTTTTAGAAAATACCAAGTTTGATGTCATTTGTTTAACAGAACATTGGTTAAAAGACCATCAAGTAAAGTCAATTAATTATGAAAATTATTGTGTAGTTAGCCATTTCAGTCGAAAATGTATGATACATGGCGGTTCATTAATATTAGTAAAAAATTCTATTAAATCAAAAGAACGGAAAGACATCATTGGACTGTCTGTTGAACACACCATTGAATTGTCCTGTGTTGAGCTTGATAAGCATTTTATAGTATGCGTATATAGACCTCCAAGCTACCAGAATCTACCTATATTTGATTCTGTAATGGAAGAGGTGCTAAAGAAACTTAGTACTAAATAGTAAGTCAATAATCATATGTGGTGATTTTAACATTAATTTATTAGAAAATAACTCGAATACTGTCCGATTATTAAGTCTTTTTAGGTCATTTGATTTGTCAAATGTTTTTATTGAACCAACCCGAGTGACAGCTTCTTCTACCACTTGTATAGATATATATATATTTTTTGTAATTGTGATTACTTACATAAAGAAATTGTAAATAAGTTGCCATCTGATCACAGTGGACAAACAATAACTTTTTGCGCCTACATACCTTTACAAAAAATTCAAATAAGGTTCAGGCCGTAAAAACTTAGAAAAATTAAATAATTCGTTGGCCAGTAAATTATGTGTTCAGAGTTTTAATAATGTATGTGACCCAAATGAGTTCTACGCCGATTTCTTTTCACTAATAAACAAACACTTTAATGAAACTTTTCCACTAAAGACTAAAACTATTTACACAAAGTTCTTATTTAGTGATTGGGCTACTCCAGGTATTCGTAAAAGCAGGGAAAATCTTTTTCAACTTTATGGCCTAAAGCAACATATGAATAATTCAACCTTTCATCAGTATGTTGCAAAATATTCTAAAACTTTTAAAAATGTGTGCAAAATAGCTAAAGCTCTTTACATTAGCATAAAATAAAATCAGCTGATGACAAAATAAAAACTACCTGGCAAATAATAAATAATGAAACAGGTAGGAAAAAACAGCGTAGTACTGAATTTAATTTAGAGACTGCACATGGCCCAATCAACTCAAATGTAGAAATAGCTCAGGAATTTGAAAACTTTTTTGGAAATATTCCAGTTAAAACTACTGAAGCTCTAAATTCCTCACCCGCGCTTTCTGCTGCCTTACTTAGAAAGAATGTAAAGGCATGCCCTTTGGAGTTTAGGTTTCAGCATACAAACCCCCAAGCGGTTATAAAAGCTTTTAAAGATCTTAAAATTAAATCAACAGAAGATCTATGGGGAATGTCTGTAAAAGTCTGTAGATCTATCATCGAAACCATTGCGCCCTATTTAGCTTTCATATTTAACACCAGTGTAGACCAAGGAGTCTTTCCGGATCTCATGAAACACAGTAAAGTAGTTCCTTTGTTCAAATCCGGTGATAGTAAGGAAACCAACAATTATAGGCCTGTGTCAATTCTGCCAGTTCTCAGTAAGGTGTTTGAAAAGTTGATGCTCAATCAAATGTTACGTCACTTTAATAAAAATTCCATCTTTCATGAACATCAGTACGGTTTCACCAAAGGGCGTTGTACCACTGACGCCGGTGTCACCCTAATAAAGAACATTTTTAACGCCTGGGAGGAAGCACAAGATGCCATTGGAATCTTTTGCGATCCATCGAAGGCGTTCGATTGCGTCGACCATGATACACTTCTATTGAAACTAGAGCACTATGGGGTTAGGAATACAGCTCTTGATTTACTAAGATCATATCTGAAAGAAAGAAAAGTTCAAGTTCAAGTAAACGGCGTAAACTCATTGGGGTCTGAAATGGCAATGGGCGTTCCTCAAGGCTCGATATTAGGTCCATTCCTCTTTTTAGTTTATATTAATGATTTACCCCAATTACTTCTAAATCAACCGAAGATGGTGTTATTTGCAGATGACACATCATTGATTTTTAAAATAAATCGACGTTCACAAAATCTTGACGACGTGAATAGCTCTATTCTTCAGGTACAAGATTGGTTTACGGTAAATAATTTGGTACTAAATGAAAAAAAAAACCAAATGCATTCGATTTAAATTACCTAATCTTAGAAGTAGCGAATGTGACATCATATTGAATGGAGAAAAACTGGAGTTTATTAATCAAACAGTTTTCTTGGGAATCACGCTAGACGAGAAATTACAATGGGGACCTCATATAAAATCTCTTGCGGGGCGGTTAAGCTCGGCCGCTTATGCTGTTAGAAAGATAAGACAGTTAACAGATGTAGAAACCGCGCGTTTGGTCTATTTCAGTTACTTCCACAGCATTATGTCGTATGGCATTTTACTGTGGGGTCGGGCTGCTGATATTGAATCCATTTTTATTTTGCAAAAAAGCGCTGTCAGAGCCATTTATAATCTATGTCACCGCGAATCTCTCAGGGAACTATTTAAAAAGATTAATATCATGACGGTACCTTGCCAATTCATTTATGAGAATATTATGTATGTAAGAAAAAACTTAAATCTTTTAAATAAAATAAGTGATAGGCATATTTTTAATACTAGAAATAAAGATAAAATAGATCAACCATTTTTCAGATTAGCTAAAGTACAAACATCTTTTATGGGGTACTGCGTTAAATACTATAACAAAATACCTTGTGATATATTGCAATTAAATGAAAGAAAATTTAAAACTCATATACAAAGTACACTTTGTAAACAAGCTTATTACAAATTAGAGGATTATATCCAAGATAAGAATGCTTGGAAACAGTCTGGTCTTGCTCCATAGGACGATTTAGTGTCTGGACAAAATCAAACTGATAGCTAATTTAGTTATTTTTATTTATTATTTGTATGTCATAGACTTTTACACTCTGTCATTACTTAAACTCACGCACTGACTTATTAGTACTACTTGTAACAATGTTAGGACTATTGTAATATCGTATACTTTTACAATCTTTGTAAATATGTGAGCACCATGTATCTGGTAATTAATTTATTAATTATTGCTCCATTTATAATTCTTTTTACCTTTCGTAGTACAGTAATCTTATTGTAGGTGCATCGTCTCCACATATCATTATATAATTAATGTATACAAAATATTGTAAAACATTTTTAAAAGAGTAACGATGGAGTTTCTTGCCCATGCTTCTCCATACGAAAACTACCTTTTGGAAGGGGCAACTAGAATCAATTCTATTTCTTTGTTTGACATTCAAAAGTGCCATATATATGCCTATTTGAAATAAATTATTTGACTTTGACTTTGACCTTAGTGACATTGACAGTAGTGATGGATGACAGATTAAAAATTAAATGTTGTGTTGCCAATGAACATCATTAATTAAACCTACCCATTTTATCTACATCATCATCATCACCACCACTGCTGGACATAGGTAGACATAGGTAAACAGGAACGTGGCTTTTATCTACAGTTCACCTACTGGTGAACTGTAGATAAAAGCCACGTTCCTGTTTTAGATTCCCTGGCCAGAGAGTGTAATTGGTTTCTTCCTGTGAAAACGAGCCAGTCTGTCGGTACTATTTCGACAAAATTGAACTGCCAATCAATCAATTTTCACTTCAAAGGATTTATTTACTTAGAAATATAAAATAAACACCGACTAAACTTGTACGCACAAATTGAATATTTGACAAAAATAATCAGATTTTACAGTAGCGATAAGAACACTACGCGATATTTTATAGGTTTCACACATACGCGTGATTCGACCTTTATTGTCCCATTGGGAAAAATAATACCAGAAGTTTGGCTTGTAAATTATCCACATGTGCGCTAATAAAATCACAGTGCACACTGCAGCCATCAATCTGCGTGGCAGGTGCGGTGTGACGCCAGCCCTATAGGGTCGTGTACGGTTCTATAGGGCTGTTGGGGACCGCTGTTGTGGTTTGCGGAGGCCTACGGTCTGCAGTGGATATTTGCGTAATTGCATCACGCTTCGTCTGTTGTCTATTGAACGACGCGTTGTGTCGCTTTGTTTTGTGTCGTTGTATTATTTTGATGTAAATCGATTCTGCTAAACGTCGAGTAAGTATAAGTACCAATACCTACTGATGTTTTAGGCAGATACTTTTACTTTAACTGATGTTTTAGAAAAGGTTTTTTGGGACTATGTTATGTTAGGATATTTACGAATTATTAAGTACTAGCTGCACCTTCACCCGCGTAGTACCATTATGTCCTATTCCAGGTCATGGTCTACCCATGTGCCAAATTTCATCTAAATCCGTTCAGCCGTTTAAGCGTGAAAGCATAACAAACAAACAAACTCACTTTCGCATTTATAATATTAGTTAGGATCTGCTTTTACCAGATTCGTGAAAATGTTCTTGTTCTTTCTGCAATCGCTTAAACGGCATATATTTTCAACGGGGCCCAAATATACTTTCCTATTTACTTTACACCTGTACATGTATCCCTACATACAATACGTGGAATCCTGGTGTGAATTTCAGAGCGAAGCCTTTATTTATTGTTTATTTATTCGAGCCGTGAAACAACTGACGGTAACGTACTGCGCGACATGAAGCTTGCAATGAAAATTCCTAGAATGAAAATTGGCCACCACCTGGCAACATCGTTGTTTGTTATCCTTCAGTTCAGGGGTCTACTCTGTAAGTCCGTCAACGAAGATACGGGCCCGTCCGAAAGTTGTTGATCCGTCATGACTATAGTAATATTAATATCTCTGCTTATTTCTCGTGTAACACGTGCATTTAGTTCCTACTTTCCGAGAAGCACACAGAAAGCGGATGTGGAATTAATTCACCTGGTACTGCTTCTTCGAAGTTTAAGGTGACTCATTGCTTATTTAAATGAGTTATCTATGTCCATGTTCTATGTTGATCATTTTTGTTGAGGAATTTTGAGGATCAGTTGTTGTTTAGAATACGGTGTCTTCGGGTTGAAATTGACTATGCGCGTGAGTTTACAGACACTAATATCCACGGAAACCCAGACATGAAACAAATAAGGATCACCTGTATGCCACGTAATTGTATTAGTTAAGGATTGAACTTTGATTAAAGTAACTATGTTGAATACTCAAAACAATAACAATGATATCATGAGCCTCGACCAACACTTATGGAGGCTCTCGTTAGGCAGCTGGATTAAGGACTTGATTCAGAAAGCTGTTCTCCTGCCCTCGGCTCGTATTTTTAGGAGGTTCCTGTCTCTCGAGCCCTGACCGTTAGCTTGGAGGGTTCCCTGAGGGGACCCTGTTCCCAATATGCCGAGGGTTACAATCCTTACTAATATTATAAATGCGAAAGTAACTCTGTCTGCCTGTCGCGCTTTCACGCCAAAACTACTGAACCGATTTAAATGTTTGGTACACAGATAGTCTAGAGCCTGAGAAAGGACATAGGCTACTTTTTATTGACATATCACGTATATTATAAGTGTCATGAAGATTAATTTCATCGGAAAAGTGAAGTAATGCGACTCTAGCATCAATTTCTTGAGAAAACAAACAGTAATTTTGTTTCTAGTTTTCTAGGTATTCAGCCGAATAAACGACTATTGTTCTCAGAACCAATGTAGGTCAATTGTAGATTACTCTCATTGATACCAGTAAACAAAATCTAGAAACGGTAACCACCATTACCTGTACTGGTTACAGTACAGTTTAGTGCTTCAGTAAATGAAAAATAGATAAGTATGATTTCCGGTCAATAAAATGAATACAACATCCATAATTCGTAAAAAATCTTACTTACTCTTTTCTTTTTTTTCTTACGGATCCAGAGAGAGAATTTAAGAGAATTTCTACCGCGATCTTAAAACCACAAAAAACTTGAATTTCACTGTAATTAAAATGTTTGATTGACTTCCACGAACCTTGCATAATTCTCTCTTAAAATAGGCGACAAATTGATCGACTCGTCGTATCAATGAAAACAAATCAATAGATTTGAATTCAGAGCAAAACGCAAGAGTGGACCAATAGGAGCGGTCGACGTCAATCATAATGATGCCATCATCAATTACCTTATCGATCAATCGAGATTTGAATTGAGTGTTACAATGGTTCAGTACTTGAACTATGGAAATGAAGTAGGTTAGATTTGTAGGTGAGTGGTAAATAGTAAGTAAAAAAAGGCGCCGAAATCATAATTTTAGGGGGATAACCCGTAAAGCTGTTGGTTGATTCAACAATGGTTTTTTTACTTACTGAGGCATAACAATTCAGTATGTAAACCATAATTTGTGTTGTTAATAATTAATGGTAAGTACCCAAGACGAGTACCTACGTAGTCAAGGTTTTTGAACTTTGACCTTTAGTCTTTACTCTCGTGTGTTCAGGCGCGGTTCGAGGGGGGGGGGTCCTGGGGATCATGACCCCCCCCCCCAAAATCATTCAAGCTGTCGAGAGACTGAATGATTTTCGTACTTTACTAACTAAAAACTGTAAGTACTTGAGCCAGTTGAGCCACAGTGACCCCGATGGGCATACTTAGAAATAGTTTTTAGAGTACTTACCATTACTAAATTACATACCACCATTTCCCTAAAAATACCTACGCATCAAAGACCCGAGGCCCTAGACAAAGTGACATTCTATCAGCGATAACGATGATGGAAAAGGCAAAAATGTATAGGACGGACATAAGACTGTATCGAAAAGCTTATGTCAATCCTGTTGAAAGTCGTTATAGAAATACGAAACGCTTTCGAAGCGATTGTCACTTGTCTAGGCCCTCTGGCGTCACACAAATCCTGCATCGCACTAACAGAGTTTACCGCGCGGTCGAGATATATACAGGGTGTTAGGGTAAACACCGTTATCCTTGCAACCAGTGGTTTGGTTTCATTTATAGAACGTAAAATCAATGGAAAATTACAACTTTTTTTTTTTAATTTTTTTAGATCTAAATTTGACCACAACAGACACAGGTTAGTTGCCCTATGCGCAAAATACGCGGGGTACGGGATGTGACTTGACCGGCAGCGAGCGCGATCCCTCCCTTAGTCAGTCAGCTGTTTCGCTAACAAGCACGGTGTCAGATAGAAACTTTTTTAAATCTTTTAATGAAAATAACGTTTTTTTTTTTATGTGTTCGGTCATTTATTTTTATATATAAGTCAACTACCCATGGTTTGAATGACAAGAGTATTTAACCTTACATCCTGTATAACTTTCCGACATCTATCGTTGGGTAGTTGCCCGACAGCTGTCTGGTTGGAGGACCTTTACTATAAAGGATGAGTGAACTGTAACCCCTTGTTCCTTATACCTCTAAAGTTGTGTTAAGGTACTTATACAACCGTAACGTTTACTTCTCATTTACCAAACCAAAATCATCACTCGACATCACAACACCCACAGTTTTAGTACCGAAACACGTAAGTATAGCAAGAAAAACGATCACATAAAAAAACAAACAGTAGAATCTAATTGAATTAGGGAAAGCAACAATATCGTATCGTATCGTTTTACAAATTACTTCGTTCCGAATAACGATCGAGCTGACGATCGATAAGAACCGAATGGAACCGAAGCGTTGTTGAGGTGTCACTCAAAACTTATTTATTTATGGAACCGGAGTTATCAGACTGTTTGGTTGTTAGAAATGTTTAATGAGTTGTTAGTTTAGTTAATTGATTCAGGCGTGACTTTGCGGAAATCTATTATAAAATACAATGGACGTAATATTATTTAGTAACCTATTCTGCTTAACTATTCCTCAAGAGTCATAAAAAACCCTGTAAGAAATCGACACGTGTTTCAACTCTCAACGAGGCATACTCATGATGACGATTGACCAGTCGCGAACCCGAACACGACTAAGCGCTGGTCCTTAGTTGTTAGCTTAATTATATAAAACCCTGACGATTGCAAGGACGTTAAATAATATGACTTTTAAACAATATTCATTACGTCGTCGTTGATCGTTGTTCGTCGGTCCAGAAGGGGGTTAAAAACTGTAGTTTTACCCAACTTGACAGCATGTTTGCTCTTCAGGCAATTAATTTATTCCCAGTTGCGTGGACAGTTAATCCTACTATTCCCACTCCACTTTCAGTATACAGGCTACCTAGTACCCTCATATTGTGCAACACTCTTAGTAACCAAATAGAGGTTTTGTTTGACTGAGTACTACAATGCTCTGTCAGTATGTTTCGATGGACTGAGAAGTGACTCAGACCACTTCTATTACCTTCAGTCGATATAAACTATCGAAAACATAAACACATTGAATACAACATAGCAATCAATCAATCTGCTTAACCTTTTCCCAACTATGTCGGGGTCGGTTTCCAGTCTAACCGGATGCAGCTGAATACCAGTATTTTACATGGAGCGACTGCCTATCTGACCTCCACAACCCAGTAACTGGGTAATACAATACCCCTTGGATACTGGTTGTCAGAATTTCGGGCAGCCGGGACCAACGGCTTAACGTGCTTTTCGAGGCACGGAGGAGTCTCGATATGTAAAGATGATCACCCATCCACGACCTAACCCCGGCAAGCGTAGCTTGGATGGACCCGCGCGGCTGTTATTTCTTAGCCACGAGCTCCTCATAACATAGCAAGCAGAAGAAAATCCAATTCACGGTCGTGCATGGCCTTTACTGACTTAAAAATCCGTAACGAGGACCACAAATTCGCAGAGAAATACTGCTCCTAATCCCAGTCTATCCCACCTCCATTCCACCTAGTCTAAAGAGCACTTAATCCAGTGTCAGTGCTCACTGCTCTTGAATGCGTTACGTTCAATATATGGCGATAAACGACGCCATCTGTCACGTTAGCCAGGAGTTATCGATGCAATGGAACCGAGCGTCTTACTTGAATGCCTGCTTAGTCTGGTAGGAACCTCAGGTATGTGGACTAGGATTTATTTGGGGTACTACAGTGCCGTGGTGGGTATGGGTCTTCGAAATGAGGAGTCCAATTAACGGTTCTAAGGAGTTATTAATTTTTTCCCAGTCTTGGCATACGGATTGATGATGGAATGTGCGGGATCCTCGCGGTAAATTCCTTTGGTGTTTGATAACACTTCATGCGTGGACAAGAGAGTGTATGCCATCTCATTGCTGAAAATCAAACGCCTGACTAACGTACAATAACGTGACGTTCAGCAGTGGCAGGGCAGCATTGCCTTCTCCTCTCACCACTTACCCCTGAATTTCACACTTGAATTCAAGTCGATAATTATTGCCATTATGCCATGAAAACAACATTAAGTAGGTATTATTCAGTCAAGAGCTTTCAACAACACAATAGCCGAGTGCTAAAATCGTACGGCACGGAAGTATCAAGTTGCATTCATCGCCGCGCGCCGTATCGCGATCGTGAAGGTAGTTAGGTAGCACATTGGTATTTATTTCCTCAATAATTCTTTAATAATGCTCACGAAACCATAAAACAACTGTTTATACGCATTACAGCTTTACGAGTTACATTTACAACGACTGAATTTGCTACTTTTTATTGTGATAGACTGTCTTCATGCAAATTGAATAGATTTATTTTACAGCCTCAAGTAAAATTTACTTACTACAGAGAGCAGAGACAGGCGGTATGTAAACGGTATTTTCTGTGTTATGTATTACTCTTTCGTATTCAGTACTGTCATTTTATCTAAAACGAATGGTTGTTGTTTTCTTGGAAGTCACATGTTATTGAAATATGTTAATAAAACACAGCATATAAATAAATAGCCTATAATGTTCCCAATGTTGGGTCACAGGCCTCCTCTCTTCGAGAGGGAGTGGGCTGTAATCTACCACGCGGGCCCAGTGCGGGTTGGTAGATGTCACATGCTTTCGAATACAACATCTTACATGTATGTACATAAAAACTACGAGTACAGGTGACACATTTTCCCGGTTTTCCATAAGTTTTCCAAAAATTTTACCAAGATTCCAACTAGGTATCGCCATAATCGTCCTGCCTCCTGTGTGAGCCGAACTTTATTTAATTGTGTAATAATCTATGTATTACGTGGAATGCGCTAAGGTAGCCGAAATTTAATTTTCTTAGGTTTTTTGTAATTTGTAGGTTAGTGTCAGGTTGTATGTTGATTAAAATGTGATTCGCGACCGTAACAAATATGGATTTACCGAATTATAAACTTTAAAATTAGCAATACAACTCTCTAAGTTCATATAAGTGTATAGAATGACTATTTAATGAAATCATGACATTTGGCAGTTATTCTAACGGGCCACAGATATTATAATACTACGTACAGATACCCAATCCCATACAAAGAAATGACACCACCTGTCAGTAATTAAAACGCCATCTAGGAGTCTTGCCTAGGTACAAGGCAAGACTCCTAGATTTTTTGTTCCTTTTTTTACGTTTTTTTCTTCCTAGGTGTTCAATTCTTATATTTCTACGTAAAGTACTAGATTTAAAAAAAATGTTGTTTGATAGTGACCTGTCATCACTTTAGTAAAACGCCATCTATTGCAAAGAGCTCTCAACCAAATGATTAACAGATAGCTACTTTATCATTCTAAGGATTCGAATTGAAGTGTGGCGGTATCTACATCGCCACATGCGAACTACGCATCGAAGACCTGACGTCACATAAATCCTGCATCGCGCAATTAGAGTTTACCGTGCAGTGAACATATATACAAAAACCCAATATCAATCATTGGGCAGTTGCCCGCCAGACACAACAACCGTCTGGTCGGAGGATCCTCCCTTTTCTATGGGGAATGAGTGAACTTTACACCCTGTTCCTCATACCCCTAAATTGGTGACCCCGAATATGAACGTCAACGCAGCCTTCGTGCAACTACTCCAGCGTGACGTCATCATCATCACTCCCGCAAGCTTTCAGTGAGGCGAGTCACACAGCCAAGCCAACACCCGAGGCGTCAACGGGTATCCTGACCACCAGCATGCAGCGATCGCGCATTCCTGGTCATCACCCTCAGCCTCATCACCCCGACCCACTGGGGAATCACATCAATCACCTCAACCTCATCACCCTGAGCCACTGGGGAATCACCGCAATCAACTCAATCACCGCAAACAGTTCCGACCCACCGCGAACAATGCGGCACCCGGTTCCGACTCACTGGAACCACAACTGGCACTGGCAAGCATCGCAAGATACAAGACTTAGCCCACTATCGACCTCCGGTCTCCGGAGGGGAGTGATGTGGCGGTATCTACATCGCCACATGCGAACTACGCATCGAAGACCTGACGTCACATAAATCCTGCATCGCGCAATTAGAGTTTACCGTGCAGTGAACATATATACAAAAACCCAATATCAATCATTGGGCAGTTGCCCGCCAGACACAACAACCGTCTGGTCGGAGGATCCTCCCTTTTCTATGGGGAATGAGTGAACTTTACACCCTGTTCCTCATACCCCTAAAGAAGTAAAAGGCTTAATTTAAGTTTTTTGTTGAAAATACGAGATTTATGAGTGTAAATACATGAATCAGCATTAAACAAAGATGTTTTGATTTTTACTAATATTACTATAGCCAAAATTTGCCGTTTATCGCTTTTTAGTAATTGTTAATTTTATAATTGTTACATTATGCTGCCATCTATGATTTTTTTTCAAGACTAATTATAATTTGTTCGAGTTGGGACCCCATGAACGGGCTAATTTAGCGCATCCCCCTGAGTATTAGTGGTACCGAGTTACCGACACATTAAACGTGACTACTTTATGGAGTTTCGATCATTTCGAAAAAGAATTAATTAATAAATTAAGCCTCAGCTGTAAATAAATCTTTAGTAGTAATGCCAAGGTTTTTTCAGTAAAACTGTCCTGTCAGTAATAAAAATAACGTTTATTAAATTGCGAAGAGACTGACACTTTCTGTTAATACGTCCATCGATCAGGGACGGTGCTGTTTTGAATTACCCGTCTCTGTCTGTTCTGGTGTCAAGATCGTTCCATCTCTTTCTCTCGGGTGAACTGGGTAGCTAATTGGGCGTACAAGGGTTGTATCTCGTAAACAATGGATGAGTTCTACCTTTTTACTTGTAATTCCTGGTGACGGATGGGTGTTCCAATTAGGGTGATACATGTCGGGAGACATGATGATGTAAATTGTAAACATACAGGGATTTCGAATGACTTGTGACATATGTGAAAGAAGGAATATCCGGTACTTATTGAAAAAAAAAAGCATTTTTTTTATTTTTATTTATCTGTTTGTTCCGGCTAATCTCCGAAACGGCTGGACTGATTTCGACGAGATTTTCACTGGTAGATAGATGATGTTACAACGAGTAACGTAGGCTAGTACTTTAGAAAAAGAATTAGGAACTACATTATTTTTCTGCTCTCTAGACTGTTATATCCTAATGATGATTTGTATATTGTTTCAGGTACGTAATCATTCATTTCTACATTTTGTGATACTGACTGATATTTCCTTATGTCCACAACTGCCATGGTCTACCCATACAGGTATGTTTTACGTGAATTTACTCTCTGTAATCAAGTATTCTAAGCGATTGTATTACTTATATTACTTATCCTGGATAGAGTTTACTTTAGAAGTTTCCAAACAATACGTATCTGTTATTATATCAGCCTTTTCAAGTCAACTGCTGAACTTTATGCATCATTATTACATTTCCACATCAGAGGAGCTCGTGGCTAAGTAATAACAGCCGCACGGGTCGATCCATCAGGTTAAGCTACGCTTGCCGGGGTTGGTCCGTAGATGAGTGACCATCTTTACATATCGAGACTCCTCCGTGCCTCGGAAAGCACGTTAAGCCGTTGGTCCCGGCTGTCATTCGAGGATCTTTGACTGTCCTTACGGGTCGTCTGAAGCCCGAAAGTCTGACAACCAGTCTTACCAAGGGGTATCGTATTACCCAGTTACTGGGTTGTGGAGGTCAGCAGGTATTCAGCTGCATCCGGTTAGACTGGAGCCGACCCCAACATAGTTGGGAAAAGGCTAGGCAGATTGATTACATTTCCACATCAGAAAATGTTGAATTTGCTTCCATAATTTTCTCTTGACTTGAAAACACGGTTAAAACATATTATTACGAGTAAAATAAAACCATTTTCAGTCATAACTGTAAAATATTAATCCTATTATAATTTTCTCCAGAAATTATAATTTCGTGATGAAAAGCGATGTTATGCAATTATTTTTACATCCATTCGAGATTTGACCTATAAATTCAGTCACCGTTTTCATAAAAAAATTACATCATCGGTACAAAACTCGTAGGTAAAAGTATATGATTTATTAAAAGCAAACCGGAATGGATTGATAAATTCTGTAGCGCGACGAAAGGTATGCCTCTGGGAGAAACACAACTGTTCTGAACTACAGTAAACTTTGCCCAAGAACTACATACATGCTTGTGTATATGTGAGAAGAAGTTTCTTTACTGTCGGAAGTGAAGAATATTGGTTACGTGGGGTAAATAAATTATTAACTATTTATACGTTACGTTCAGGTAGATTCAAGTATGAAGCCGACGCCAAATGCATCTTGATCAACCAGGCAAGCTACGCATTTCGGGATTGACGACTTACTGTTTTTTTACGACAGCGGGAAAGCTCTTGGACTTCATTTCACCAGGGGGCCTAAACCGGCCACATTAGCAATTTCTCTAAAAGCAGTTCATTTTAATTAGCAATTCCTCTTATTTGACATAAAAGCAATTCATAATTTGTGGACCAGTTCATCTCCATAGAAAACTGTCATACAGATGAATTATTTCGTCATATTAATTACACGCAGATCATATTAAGAATTGTCAGTTTGTGACATTTTACGACGATTCATAATATTTTCATAATTATGATTTTGCTAAAGTAATCGTTTTAAGCACTCTATGGTAAGTAATGATCAGGCGAAGGTGAAAGCGAGCTTCACTCGAAATCCTCAACCACAGAGGAACTGACTATCTCTTACCTCTAACTGCCGCAACACAACAATGCTGTTAAAATTGTTGTTATGTTAGGTAAGATAGTGGTATCTAGCCAGGTGGACTTACAACAACCCGTGCCAACAACTAAACTGAGCAGAAAGTTTTGTTCGCGCTGGGAATCGAACCCGGGGGACCTCTGGATCTGAGACACATGGTCTTACCACTTGACTAAACTGTTTTATCAATAAATCTATCACTTTAACTAATGTATAAGAATTTGAGGTGTAGATAATTCTAAGGAAACGCCCTTTGGAAACTAAATCGAAATCATTTTCATCCAATAAAGAAATTTTTCCAAGGCTCCAAATACCGTAATAAACTCTCAAACTAACTTTAATTTCTTCTCGAAACATCAGAACCACCAACTGGATATAATAAATTCCGTTAACCTTCATAAAAGGCCGGTTGATTTTCAAAAGCCTTCTATTTGATCAAGCCAAGTTTCCACATCCTTCCTTTAATTTTCTGTAAGCGAAAACCTCCTTGGTGTATTGGCGTTTTGACAAGTCGCCTCGAGCAAGCAAGCGTTGTACGATGCCAATTTATTAGGTCAACGCTCCATTTACGAACCCCCACGCGATATAAATCCTATGAAATTTTACAAACTAGTGTCCTGACACAATTTTGACGAAGTTAGAGTGCTGCTGCAGGCTTTTTCGAGTTATTTAGTCAAACGAGGCCTTTTTGGTTAAAACTTTTTTCGTTTCATACTTTTTTTTTGGCGCGGCTTTGTTGCGTTCTTGTCAGTTGGTGAATTTGGCGCTCGCGGTTAAATTAAATCTCGATTTGGGGAAATTATCGTGTTAGGACTATTTTTTTGACAATCGCCGCATAATGTGAGATGTATCATCATATCATCTAGCTTCAACTTTCTGATTAACTGACCGACTCCATGACAATTCTTATGTGTCTGTAAATTGTTTAATTGGAATTGCTTTAAGTTTGGCTGTGGTTTGAGTTTTGTGGAGCATGCGTCAAATTATCTTCGTTTTAATTTGAGTTTATAACAAACTTTTAGAACCCAAAGTTTGGTAATACGACTGCGTTGTATCTTAAGCCAGCAAGTTTCGCTATTGGTTTAGTTTTTGTATGCGCTGTTATCTCTCAAATTTATTGCAAAACCAATAGATAAAATATGTGAACGTAAACATCGATTATTATTTTAAAGTTATATTGAAAGTAAGCTCTAGTTCGTTCAGAATATTGATTAGATCGGTAATATATTCATAATCGCAACTATTCATGCAAGCTTCAAGCTTAAATCGATTTTAATTTATTATGACGGATTAATTTTGATGATAAAATATTGCATAAGTATGCAGAAGACATAAAAAATATGTTTACGAGGTTAACATTTTAGGTTTTATATCAAATAATAATTTAAATTTTCAGTTTGTGACATAGAACAGGCGAGACAATTATGATTTCTATGATAATAATTGGTCTTTTACTTGAATAGAAGAAACTTTTATTTTCATACGATGGGATTTACCTTGTAAATAGTGTTGAAGCAAATGAAGTAAGTAAACGGAACTTAAAAGTTAAGGCTCTCACATACTGGGGCGATTCGTCGCGCGACGCGAATTTTAATAAAACAATTTCTGAGAAAACTACACGGTGACCAATGCGGCGGCGTCACGTCGCGCGACGAATCGCCCCAGTGTGTAAGAGCCTTAACTCTTGTTCGTGCAACAGTCTTGATAATTAGAATTCTGGTAATTTTGTTCTTAAAACTGAACACCCACATTATTTTGCGTATTTTCGTTTCTCGTTCACTCATTCACATTCTTAGTTCTTGCCGTTAAAAGAACAACAGCATACATGCAAATGAACTGCATTGATGGCAGTATTGATTGGCACGGCACATAACGGCTTCCACAGTTCTTAGTATTGGCTTTGAACCAAGAAGATGGTGTTACTCTTAGCACATTGAAGTCAGCCCCTGTTCAAAAGAAATGAGCGAAATGAGCGTTCTATCATTTGTAAAAAGTGTGCTAGAAAACTTTATCTTTTTACATTTTCTTAAGTTCCTACATTTCACAATCGCACGTCAACGACTGTATTTTTTTACCGTACTAGCTTTTTTCGCGTAGAGGGCGGAAGTTCTCCTACGAGAAGGTAAAAAAAAAAAAGATAAAAAGTACCCTATCTCCCAGCCCAGGTCATGGTCTACCTGTGTGTATCGAAATTCTTTCACCCATTAAGGCGTGAAAACTGTGAAAGGTGACAGACAGATTCGAGTTCACATTTATAATAATAGTATGGAGTTATGGATATAACGACATAGGAGTCACATGGCGCACGCTCGTAAATAACAAGGACTACAGTTACTTTTTTTTTACAATTTGCTTCTGTATAATGTTCGCTTTTCTCTTATTTCCTTTCCTTTGCCGATTTACGACTCTTTGATGTTTACAAAAGTAGTCTTGCAAAAGAATGGATTCCGTCATTTTGTTTATTGTAATAAACGATTCTGTCAAAATAATCTACTTACATAATGCTGAGATAAAGGCCTATAGTTCTAGGATTAGTTAAGCACATCGGAATGCCTGCAATGTGAGGGGTCGTCAACCAGGTTTCAATAATTTGCGGCCGGTCGCTTCGACATTCGCGGAATGCAATATCGGCGGTCGGTTGTTCGGGTACATTCAAAATACGAGTAATAACGAATATAGCATCGTGAGTCTGACACCTAAGGCGGCCATCTTTAATTTTGTATCGCGAATGGTTCGTGAGTTCGTGACGAAACCAGAGGACATGGTTTGAATTTCGAATTATGTTGAATTAAAAAGACTAATTAATGATTTTAAAAGGCTTGTGGCTAAATAATAACAATTGCACGGGTCGATCTAAGGTTAAGTTACGCTTGCCGCGGTCTGTTCGTGGATGGGTGACCATTCATTACATATCGAAACCCCTCCGTGCCTCGGAAAGCACGTTAAGCCGTTGGTATCGGCTGGCATTCGTAGATCATTGACAGCCGTTACGGGTAGTCAGAAGCCCAAATCTGACACCAGTAAGGAAAGGTGTAGGGGTATCTTGTTACCCAGTAACTGGGTTGTGAAAATAGGCAGTCGCTTCATGTTAAATATGTTGAAACATGTTAGTATTCAGTTGCATCCGGTTATACTGGAAGCCACCCCGACATAGTAGGGAAAGTAAAAAAAAAGGCAGATTGTTGAAATAAAAAGAAAATGTGAAAAATAAGGAAAGGTTGTATCAAGAGTTTGATTATGAAATAAAAATAAAAACTGATAATACAACACCTCCATTATTCAGTAATTAATGCGATATTATACTCATTTTGATCTTTGCGATGATAATCGTTTTTGCTCGAATAATAAAAAGAGTATGTTTACACGCAGATGCTAATTAATTACGGTAATCGTTGTTGCTTACGATTATCCTAGTCATTAATTTGTAACGGTTCTAGCGTATAAGAGATTAATACGTTAATTCCGTTTAAAATTATTTTCTTAATTGAAATTTATATAAGCGTTTAATTTATAATCGTTCATTCTCTCAAACCTCTGTTGTAATCAGTTTAAAGGGTTGAAGGTTGATGGAAACTGATATTATAATTGAACCAGCTTCTGCCCATGATTTCGTCCGCGTGTACCGGCTATCCACCCACTGCGTCGCATCCCATCACCCGCCCGCGCTATTACTTCGTTTTCGGTTAGCGTTCTTCCTGACTTTTCCTTTTTGCTCGGCTCCTAAGTATCGTAGCGTGATGTTCCATAGCCTAACCTTCCTCAAGAATTGGGCTATAGGTACAAAGCAAAAAGACTTATTCAAATCTGACAGGTAGTGTGGAGATTACCCCCCCATAAACAAACTTACAAACATACCTCTTTATGAGCTGAGCGGGGTTCCGATGACGCTTTATTATAGACGTTATTTTTTTTTTCTATTCTTGGAACCTGATAGATAAAATGATAAATGATTTTATTTCTGTAAGTAGGTTTGTACAAACACTTTTACACGTCAATCACATTTTTAAAACTAGATGAGATCGGCGTTTCCTATCTGACTACTCTGAGAAGAAAGGCCGAAACAAACTCAGAGGTCACAGTCTCTTTTAAAGTCCAGACATAATCTTGGTCAGATTATGTGAAGACCATGTAGATTAGTGTCTGAAATGGTCTTTTGAGGAAAGAACCACACAGATTGAGTGGACCTGTCCAGTCAGTGCATGCATTTGTCAGTAATCGTGCAGCCAACTCCGAATTTAAGGAGCTCAAAGATTTGACGAACAATACCAAAGAAAGGATTTTCATTTGGTTAGGCCGCATAAATTACTCAAACTGCCAGACTATGATTAATTAAAATTAAAAAAAAAAAAAAAAAAAAAAAAAAAGAAAAGAAAGATCCGATATATTATAGTTAAAAAGTACAGTGGTTGGTCCCAAGAATAGCATTCCTATAAAACACGTAGTGTAATTCTTTAAACCTGTACATGCAACTCATTTATATAAAAAAAACAACTGTAATTCTCATCTCGTTTCAATTAACGTCAACGGTTCGTCACTTTTCCAAATTACGAACCGTTTTTGTAAGACGAATATGATTGCGTGTGTCATAATGTTGGTTTTCATGTTTTAATTAGGAGATTGGCCCGGAATAATGTTTTTCATTGCTTTTGTTTCAGTTTAATTGTGTAAAAGTGAAAGGATTTGCTGGACATGCAACTATTATATAATAAATTTAGAATGGTATTTATTTAATTTCAGTGCAGCTACTTCTCAATCCATCTGACTAATTTTACACCAAATTCATCAAAATCGGTACAGTAGTTTAAACGTAAAAAGAATCAAAAAATTGTTTACACAGTTACACACTGACCGAATGATGCAAGTGGCAGCTGGAAAATTCACGATATTTTGCACCATTTATTTAAAGCAATATTAAAAACACGAACATAATTTAATTTGCTTCGGTCCATGTCAATTAATCATTAATATTTCTGGATTTATAAAAGTTAGTATTCGATCTCGATGACTGATTGTTGACTTGTTGACCATTCAATCATTCTTTGAACGATATTTCATTTATGGCCATTGATTAACGCAAATTGTATTCTTTCATGCAATGTCGGAATAAAACCTTTTTTTTTTTAAGAAATTATTCTCAGTAATGGTCAGTGCACTGAGAATAATTTATTTTCGTTTCTGGTTGAAAAAATGTTGTTTACTGCTGATTTATAGTACACAGTCATGTAGCTGTATAAAAAGCGTTAAGATGCTTCTGTCATATATTATTATTTGCTGTGACATGACAACCATAGCGTAACCGCAGATTGATTGATTGTCCGCATATTTGAATTCTATGGATTTGCTACCAGAGATAGATATTTAGTCATTTTTATAATGTAAATATAGAAACATCTTATCTTAAAATGTTTTTTTTTAATCTGGAATCTACCCCGTATACAAGATGTCCGTAGTTTCGGCCGAAGTTATGAGCGTTGTTACGTAAGTACTTTGTAGTTATCACCTCCGGACATAAGATGGCTTCGGGGACCGAACTAAGAATTAATGACAACATCAGTTAACAGTTGTCCCTACTTCCGATGTGTATTTTCCAGTCCGAAAAATTGAATTTGGCATTTGTTTTGACGGATCAACTACTTTCGGATGGCTTCGTTGATGGGCTGACAGAGCAGACCTCTGAACTGAAGGATAACAAACAACGGTGATGCCAGGTGGTGGCCAATTTTCATTGCAAGCTTCATGTCGCGCAGTACGTTACCGTCAGATGTCTCACGGCCCCCTGGTGACCCTACAATAATTTTATTATCTACTTCACATTTATTTTTATCCACAACTGGTAGGAAACTTTGGCTATATCTAATTGAAATGTCAAGGTTTCTGAACAAGCCCCGTCACGGTGCAATAATAATGCTGCACTTTATTTTCGGTTATTCTTATTACTTTGATCACGTTTTTTATTTGGTATTATCTATAAATTGTACGGCATTTAAATGCCAAAAGAAGGGCAATAATTGCACAAAGGTAAATTGTTAAAACAGGATATTTTCAGGCTTTTGATTTGAGCTGAGAAATCCTGTGCAATGCTCGACATTTGGACTCATCCCGTTGTGACAAAAATCTTATATAGGTAGTATTTTAATTTTCTTTTCTACAGTGGTTTCATTGCATTGGCTAGATTTTTTTTTCTGATACAAATCCTTTCGTTTTTACATGTTTCTTGCAACAGTGGGTCACCCTTCAGAAATTCTGATAACCCAGAGTTGTAACATGTAAACTCCTTTATAGTAAAGCAACGATCAGCGACGTCTAAAAAAATCTACTGTCTAATTTCCAATTTTCGACATAAACTTTCCTTAACCGCTTCAGGCATCAACCATGCTTCACGTCTTACAAAAACGCTCGTTATTTTTAACACACTGATAGTTAGGCAGTGCGGATATGCGTAGAGGGGGGAAGAAGGGGGAAATGGGGGACAGAAAAAACAGTAATCCTGTTATGTTGAGATGACGGAAGTGGGGGCGACATCCTGACGACACTTCGCACACCAGCTTCCTAGTCCCGTGTGTGTACTGTAGTCTGTATGGTGTAAAGTCATACGTAGATCTCGTTTGGATAAGGAATTGTAGCTGTTTTGAATATCGTATAGGTATACGTGTGCAGGTAGGTACATTTGCAAATACGAGTTGAATTAATGTAATGTGCGTTTAGTTTGTGCAGAATAAACAATTATTCTTTCTTTTCTTTAGTTGTATTAAACGTAAGGATTGTAGCTTTGTAGCACGTTGAGTGGCGGTCTTCCTACTCCATAAGGGAAAAGATGAGAGTTTATGAACGTAGCTTTTACACAATATGTAGGTAAGTAGTGAAGGAAGCAAGGTATGCAAAGGTAGTAGTAGTAGTGGTCGCGAGTCGGGCAGTGTTATTGGGTTTTTCCATCTAGAATTTCTCAGTGGCAGCCCGGAGTCTGGATTTGTACCCGGTTGATGGCAATAAGCTCGCCCCCTATTACATAGGACTTAAATATAATTGGCGAAATGTGGGTGTACTTTAGGTTCACCTCTACCTAACCCTTTGAGGAATACAGGCGTGATGTTATGATGATAGGTAAGTAGGTAGGTACATTTTGAAGAAAGAAATGCTGAGACACTGTATTGTGTTACTATTTCTTGCTATAAATGTGAAATAAGAAAAAAACACGTCTTACGTCATTGTCGAGACGTAAACAATTTGTTTAGTCTGCTTTAGACTAAACAAACTGTTAGACGCGACTTTGTAGTACAACAGAGGTAGTCAGTCTATCAATCAATTCAGCAAAACAACGAATCCGTGGGGAAAAAATGCAAAAATCACAAAATATAGTTGCTAGTGTTATTCCCCGCAGAAAATCGCCAGCAAATCCGTCTGATAGAAACTTTATCACAAACGTTACACTCCCAGAAGTTTTCACTTTCGTCCTATCCACTACATAATCCATGACTCGACGTACCCAAGCACTCGTGAAATCACTTTTCACGTCGTAAAACCGTTAATATGGTGACGAATAAAACCCAGCCGAGTGTAAGCATCGACGTCTCGTGCAGCACGAGAGCCATTACGATTGACTGACCAGTGTATGATCGATAACGATGCAACTGTCTGTCATTAGAATCAATTTAATCGAATGTTTGCGTCGTAAGCCAATGATTAAATTGGCGGTGTGTGGTGTCGCATCGCATTTTTTTGTGATAGTGTGCTTTTAATTGTTGTTTGTGTTTTTGTAATAGTTATTCGTTGTAATTAGGTGTTTTTGTTGTAGACTAATAGCGGAACTAAATGCATGCATCGCTGTAGTTGGAAAACCCCGTGCTTTTAACCTAGAATTAGTGATAAAAACTTCATAATCTGACAATAAAAAGTAAGCTCATTAGTGACAAAAATAAAATATGACGTAAAATACTTACCACTTTTTTAGCAGTGACATGTTGTTGAATGCATTGCATGCACCATTTTAATATCAACTTCACTCAAATCTGTTCTTTTTGACACGCTAATTCCACTCTTGTCTTATCCGAAATTGATCTAAGAATTTCTACTACTTGGGATTTTCCTGGAATGTCTGCAAAAGCCTTAATGCATCGTGTCGTGATGCCCGTTGGGCTAGACGGTTGTTAAACGGTTACGTATTATAATACCTAAGTTAGACTTAGCCGAAATATCATTTAACACATGCACTCGCTACGCTCGAAAAAAAGCTGCCGCCATATCTTCTGTCAAAAAACTTGCCCTCTCTCGGAAAATAAATTTTCGGTCACTCCAGCGAAAATATGGCAAATGAAAATAAACCACAGATAAACCAACAGTAGGTGAATCGTCCGTTAATTTAACCAACCTTAGTTGAATAAACCGTAGATGAATTCTCCTTTAAGGATTTCATCCTCCTTTAAGGCTCTTACATACTGGCGCGATTCGTTGCGCTACGCGACGCCGCCGCATTTTTCGCCGTGAAGTTTTCTCAGAAATTGTTTTGTTAAAATTCGCGTCGCGCGACGAATCGCGCCAGTATGTCCTTTAAGGATTTAGTTATTACAAAAAACGGTGAAACGATCTTTAGGTATTTTAGACGGATTCTTTTGACCGTAGTTATCTTGAAAATAGTTAGAATAAACTTAGGTATTATAATACGTAATCTTGTTAAACATTTATATAATTATTTATCAGCCTTGTGTAACGTTACGTAGAGAAAAACTATGCATTTTTGGTGAAAGAATGCATCGCTGTATTCCATTCAATGTCACATAGTCTATATCCAGCGGACGATCAAGATGCTTCCAAACGATGCCTCATTCGTCAAATTACGATGCGCAGTTTAGAAGTTATGTGGGAACAGATGAACATAGATACCCACATATATACATACCGGTCAAAAACAACACCCTCCGCCGTAGTCGGATAAAATATAGGTAATGGGTAGTTTTCCCATTACATTTTCACCAAGTCAAGGCAGACGCTTCCCATCCACCTGACATAGCCCAGTATTGTCCTGTTCTCTTATGTTGACCCCTTCGTTAGTTGCTCTCACCTAGACAGGGACTATTCTTAGTCGGCCTTATTCTCACAGACAGTCAAGCTAGTGAACTGAAATGTGAGTAGATCTTTTAACCTTTTAACCGCCCAACTTCATATCGGTTGTCGTGCCCCCAGCGCCTGGTATCGAAAAATACCTACAACAAAGATGATGTGCGAAATAAAAAAGAAAGATTAATTAAACGAGTGTCGTAAATAAACGACTCTGGCGAAATAGACACGAAAATATTTGTCGGATAAATCCGACGTAAGCGGTTAAATGGTTAAGACACTTACCTCAGACAAAAATTCTACTTTTTCTTTCACTTTGTTTACTTAAATTGTTATCTTTATAATTTCACAAGTCTAAATTCTACATCATGTTAAAATTCCATAATGTATATAGAATTACGTTTTTTGCCAATGGTTTTTCATAGGAAACTGTGTTTTTATGTCAAATCTGATTTGACCTCGAAATTACGAACTTTGGATGCGAAAACCCTGCACGTGGTAATAATGACTAACTTACTATTCTATGCTAACACACAATATTATATGAAGAAATATTACTCGTTCACCATGACTCAGTACAAGACAAAGGCTCTTCGCATAATATTACACAGAATATTACGTCCCGACGTATTATGCGAAGGTGGGACACGTTAACTTGAATTTAAGGGCCCTCATTTATTCATAGGTGTTCGGGTCGGTTCACGCTACGTATAATGCGATTTATTTGTGCAGAACCCATGCATGTTTGATGAATATTACGTGGAGGAAAGGCGTTATACTTCGTGTCTCTGGCGGGTCGAGGTCCTGGGTAACGAGGGTTCTGAGGTGAGTAGGAAGCGAGGTGTTCTAAATATTAGAATATTCTTCCACAGATTACTTAGACCATAGACGTCACTTTGACAACCAACATAGTCAACCCTCTCATTCTATACATGTTTACTAATGACTGAAATAATATCGAGAGGATATTGTAATGAAATTAAATGAAATTGTTTATTATGTAAATAGGATATTAGAATCACTTACACGTTATATTATAAAATAGTAAAAATAAGCTAGATGAGATCGGCGTTTCCTATCTGACTACGAAGAAAGGCCGAAACAAAGTCAGAGGTCGCAGTCTTTTTAAAGTCCAGACATAATTTTGGTCAAGCCATTGAGTTAATTATCCCGAAAGAACTGCATACCGAGATTGCAAATCATCTTGTAAAACGTTGTTTTGGTGGCATTCCCTAGAAGCCAAAAATATGGAGGCAATTATTTGGCCATCATTAGTAAGTGGACGGTATGTGCTACGTGACAATCCGACCATGGGAAGACATTGACTCGTGGTGCATTGACAACAAAAACGTTTCTAAATCAGTTCACTCACATTCCCGTACGAAACGGACGTCTAAAACCATCTTGATCGATGTTATTAGTGGCAGTTCTTGACATACCAAAAAGGTCAAATGACGGAATCCTTCGATATTCCTTTCACATTTGTTTCTGCGCCTCTTCATTATTTCTACTACAATACTGGGTTATTTCCATTGAGTTTTGTTCTTCCATTGTTTGCCTTCTATTCCTCTGATAAAACTCGAAACGGGTTCATTTGCTGGCCCGAACACTTCCGACTATATCCGAAGTCTGCCGAACAGGGAGATTTATTGTGTAGGTCAATGTAAGGTTGCCTCTTTATTCTAATTCACATATGTTTAGTGTTTTGAGTGGGAATGCCATTGTCTTTTTGGTTTTATTACGACACGCATTTTGTGTTAAATTTATTGAAACTAAACGAGATTTTATTGCCTCTGTCCAAAGTTTCACGTAGACTTTTTGGTTCAATTGTAGTCTTAGCAAGTGTGGGTTGGCCCTTCGTTAGGATAAGTAGAATTTAGATGTCTGTTTCTTTTGTACATTATTGCGAAATGTTATCATTTTCATTATTATTCTGTAACATGTAATTCTCTTTGTGTTTGTTTTAGACATAATTTGGGAGTTTCATAAAGTTATTTCTATTTCAAACGAAAGACATTATTATTCCTGTAACATTGTTTTTTGTAAGTCTATGAAAATTTTCTATAATTTTATATGTAAAGGCCTCATCAGATTAAATTATCGCCCACACTTTTCTCTCTGACGCCTTCCATATAAAATGTTGAATTTTAAAAAACATATATGAGCGTCTCTGTTTACCTTATTCTTGGCTTTGAATGATATCTCACAACGGAATTATTTTTCCTCCTTTTTCCCTAACTCAAACATTTATAGAGAATTCATGTTGAATTTATAAAAATGCTGTTTTGAATTCCCTTGCTGGTTGTAACTTGAGATTCTAGGAATGAACTAATAATAAAATAATACGTTTCGGGAAACATATCGCTTGCTGTTTGTTCAAATATTTTTGTTTATATTTTGCTCACATTTTCTTGGAATTTAGTTTGTTTTCCAACATTGAACATATTTATAGTTGGCGTTCTTTAGTTTCAGCCTACCGTGGAAAAAATGCATGAGTTTATGTATGTATTTTTATATAACACCAAAATCAGAATATAGTTTGTAAGTAAGATCGGGTTAAAGTTTCTAACTTACAAAATATTGTTGCCCTATTGCGCCAAGAATCAGAAATTCCTTTAGTAAATTACCTACATTTATTCTAAAACTTACCCAATTTACTACAATTTTCTGTAACCAATATTTCATCATGAGAGTTACCCAAAGGCATTGTTATAATACTCCCACAGTTGACAGAAAAATATGAGACCGATACGTATAGGTATCATTAGGTATGCTTATTTGCCTTTCTAGAGGCATATTTATGTATGTACTAATGATGAATGATGACAGTTCATGACGAGAATACGTTTCATGTACTAGGCGTAGTAAGATATTTTTCTCACGCATGGTAATAGCAGGCAAATACGGTGTTGGGAAAGCCATAGAATGTGATAAAAAAGTTATTGTAATTGTAATAAGCAGCATATTCTAATTGTTGTGCTCCTTTTGTGAGAACCCGAGGGTATAGACAAAGCAACGTGAGACAACGGTGATGGAAAATTTGAAAATGTATTGGATTGACACTGACAGCTACCGAAAAGTTTAGCGTGTTGAAAGTCGTTGCAGAAATACGAAACACTTTGAAAGCGATTGTATTTCGAGAGTATGTATGTATGTCTGTCTGTCTGTCTATTTCTTTGGCACAATCTGTAGCCTAAACGGCTTGAAGGATTTTAAATTATGATGTGTTGTTAGATTCGTCTTGATGTGGGAGTGACTTATGCTATATGTATAAGTATATAATATTGCAACTGCAAATACACAAAAGGGAGGGGAAGGTTTTTTAAAAATAAATTATTGTAATTGCAATGGCCGTGCTGCTTTTCGTTAGCTTTGGGATTGATCCTCCAATACGGCATAGTATAATTAAGGTTTTTTGTTACTGAACTAGGAGCCTGACGTCACTGAAAACCACACAGGGTTATAAGGGAGTTACCCCTAGACCAGGCTTTCTGCTGCCTTACTTAGAAAGAATGTAAAGGCATGCCCTTTGGAGTTTAGGTTTCAGCATACAAACCCCCAAGCGGTTATAAAAGCTTTTAAAGATCTTAAAATTAAATCAACAGAAGATCTATGGGGAATGTCTGTAAAAGTCTGTAGATCTATCATCGAAACCATTGCGCCCTATTTAGCTTTCATATTTAACACCAGTGTAGACCAAGGAGTCTTTCCGGATCTCATGAAACACAGTAAAGTAGTTCCTTTGTTCAAATCCGGTGATAGTAAGGAACCCAACAATTATAGGCCTGTGTCAATTCTGCCAGTTCTCAGTAAGGTGTTTGAAAAGTTGATGCTCAATCAAATGTTACGTCGCTTTAATAAAAATTCCATCTTTCATGAACATCAGTACGGTTTCACCAAAGGGCGTTGTACCACTGACGCCGGTGTCACCCTCATAAAGAACATTTTTAACGCCTGGGAGGAAGCACAAGATGCCATTGGAATCTTTTACGACCTCTCGAAGGCGTTCGATTGCGTCGACCATGATACACTTCTGTTGAAACTAGAGCACTATGGGGTTAGGAATACAGCTCTTGATTTACTAAGATCATATCTGAAAGAAAGAAAAGTTAAAGTTAAAGTAAACGGCGTAAACTCATTGGGGTCTGAAATGGCAATGGGCGTTCCTCAAGGCTCGATATTAGGTCCATTCCTCTTTTTAGTTTATATTAATGATTTACCCCAATTACTTCTAAATCAACCGAAGATGGTGTTATTTGCAGATGACACATCATTGATTTTTAAAATAAATCGACGTTCACAAAATTTTGACGACGTGAATAGCTCTATTCTTCAGGTACAAGATTGGTTTACGGTAAATAATTTGGTACTAAATGAAAAAAAAACCAAATGTATTCGATTTAAATTACCTAATGTTAGAAGTAGCGAATGTGACATCATATTGAATGGAGAAAAACTGGAGTTTATTAATCAAACAGTTTTCTTGGGAATCACGCTAGACGAGAAATTACAATGGGGACCTCATATAAAATCTCTTGCGGGGCGGTTAAGCTCGGCCGCTTATGCTGTTAGAAAGATAAGACAGTTAACAGATGTAGAAACCGCGCGTTTGGTCTATTTCAGTTACTTCCACAGCATTATGTCGTATGGCATTTTACTGTGGGGTCGGGCTGCTGATATTGAATCCATTTTTATTTTGCAAAAAAGAGCTGTCAGAGCCATTTATAATCTATGTCACCGCGAATCTCTCAGGGAACTATTTAAAAAGATTAATATCATGACGGTACCTTGCCAATTCATTTATGAGAATATTATGTATGTAAGAAAAAATTTAAATCTTTTTAATAAAATAAGTGATAGACATAATTTTAATACTAGAAATAAAGATAAAATAGATCAACCATTTTTCAGATTAGCTAAAGTACAAACATCTTTTATGGGGTACTGCGTTAAATGCTATAACAAAATACCTTGTGATATATTGCAATAAAATGAAAGAAAATTTAAAACTCATATAAAAAGTACACTTTGTAAACAAGCTTATTACAAATTAGAGGATTATATCCAAGATAAGAATGCTTGGAAACATGCTGGTCTTGCTCCATAGGACGATTTAGTGTCTGGACAAAATCAAACTGATAGCTAATTTAGTTTTTTTTTATTTTTTATTTATTATTTGTATGTACTACTTGTAACAATGTTAGGACTATTGTAATATCGTATACTTTTACAATCTTTGTGAATATGTGAGCACCATGTATCTGGTAATTAATTTATTCATTATTGCTCCATTTATAATTCTTTTTACCTGTTGTGGTACAGTAATCTTATTGTAGATGCATCGTCTTCACATATAATTATATAATTAATGTATACAAAATATTGTAAAACATTTTTAAAAGAGTAACGGTGGAGTTTCTTGCCCATTCTTCTCCATACGAAAACTACCTTTTGGAAGGGGCAACTAGAATCAATTCTATTTCTTTGTTTGACGTTCAAAAGTGCCATATTATGTGCCTATTTGAAATAAATTATTTGACTTTGACTTTGACTTTGACCAACTTGAAGGTTTCTTAATTATTTTACTAAGACAATGTATGGATTATGGAATTTGCCATGAGATCCCCATACTTTAGTCAGATGAGTGTCAGGTTTAAGTCCTGATTAAACCAGGGTTTTATTAAGCTATAGCTGACCTATTTCAACACCCAATACAGTGGAGAAAATAAAGATGACCTACTAGTCTTGAAACATGTATTTTAATATGTGTCGTTGCGCAGTTCCATCATTATCGAATGATATCGCATATCGATGACCTCAGCACGACCTATAATTTTTAGCACATTATTATTACGATCAAAGACGTTGTCGTTATCTTTTTTTAAGTAAAAACTACTAATTACAACACGCATTCATAACTCTTTATTGCTTGTTTGTTGATGTTCTTCGTTATCGTCATGTAATGGATGTTCACCCATCCACGAACCGATCGCGGCATGTGTAGCTTAAGCTTCAATCGACCCGTGCGGCTGTTACTTCTTACGCACGAGCCCTTCTGAAATTGAAATGTCATCAATTTTATTAAGATACTACAGTCCACAAGACAAACTACACAAAAGAGTACATTTAGGTTCTCACTATTATCCTTTTATTTTTATTCTTTCAATCAACTACCCCTTTCCATTCGCAGCTATTTCTGCGATTCTACGAAGCTCAAGTGATATTTATTTTAATTTATTCTGCAGAAACAACTATAGCTGAGTAGCTGGGAGTTCATTATTACAAGTCTGTAGTCACTTGCAGAGGGAGTAGCAAAGTGGTAGGAGATTTGTGAGCGCCCTCAATACAGACAGGCGTTAATATTCATAAGGCGAATAAATCTACAACGATGGTATAACTGGTTCTAATATTTCGTTTCTCGTCGTGTTTGGTGATTATTTTTGAGTTCTTCGCTTGTCTTTGGCTTCATGGACATACATTTCAGAACGTAATGCAAATCATCCATCTTTACGCCTTTTGCTGTGAGGTATTCCGCCCTACTTCATAATGTGCATTTTGATATAATTATTAAAGGATTTGTCAAAGTAGTAGCTAGATAATATAGTATTCTTGTAATTTGTTACATGTATGAAGTATGAGGAACAGGGTATAAAGTTTACCCATCCTCCGTAGGAGAGGGAGTCTTGTGTAGTGGACAACTGCCCGACGATTATCGTCGGAACGTTGTATATGTTACAGTTAAAACCAGTTTTTAGGAAGAACGCGTTTTCCCTAGTTAGAACTAGTTTTTACTAAATGCCTTTTTTAAAACTAGAATTAACTAATGCTCAAAATTGAATATCAGTTAAAACTAGTTCTTACTAGGGAAAACGCGTTTTTCCGAAGCGAGTCAGTTAAAACTGTTTCGACCGAGATTAAACTGACGATACTAAATATTTGGCAAATTTTATTTTGCGTAAAATGAGTTATTCCAACTGAAATATTCGACTACATAAAAATAGGTAAAAGTACTATTTGGTAAACAAATCATTGTTTAAACGTTCACTTGCCAAACATTAGGTTTGCGTTACAATTATTTGTGAAGAGATTTTTCGCTAAGTAATAATTTGGCAAATGAAACTATGCGGAAAATTGTTTGGGAAGTGATAATTTGGCAATTTCTTTTCGATGAAACAAGGGAGATCCCTTATTCTGATTCTGTTGTCAATGTACCCTAAAATATCCCTTTAGTGTAAGATTATTATTTTTATTAGGTAAGTACATGACTCTGTGTCTTAGATCTTTTTAATAAATAATTTTAAAACTATATCTTGTTTTCAATCCCAAATTACTTTCCCTACGCTAGATTTAACTAAACCTCGGAGTGAGAACTAGTTGTATCTGAAAATCAAATATATCAGTGGTAAATTCTAGTTTTGACTAGGTATTTCTAGTTTTAACAAAGGTATTTAGTAAAAACTAGTTTTAACTAGGGAAAACGAGTTCTAACGAAAAACGGGTTTTAACTGTAACATATATATGCCAGTCGCCCGGTAAACTCCACTTGCGCGATGTAGGATTTTACATGACGTTAGTGTGATGCGTGGCGATGTAGATGACCGCCACACATATAACAAGGAACAGAACATTCAGTAGAGTATTCTACAATCATGGCATTAGGTACTTTCCTTTTGGCCTGACCATCCACGTTCAATAATATTCGATCTTAAATCTCATCTTTATGCTCGCCATTCTATATTACACTTCTTAGCTAAAACACGAGCCACGTCTGTAGCCTTTTTTACTTCTTTTCCGTATATTAGCTTCATTTCTCACATTTTACTTAATGCAATTTCGCCTTCGCTGATGTAGCAGCCGCGTGTTGCTAGGGGAATTTGATCCTATATACTTGGAATAAGTACTTTAGGGATTTTTCGTGGAAGGAAATTAGATTTTTTCTTGCTGTTGGGGGAGTGTCACAAGTTTTTGCAATGTCTCCATAGTTTGCATTAAAATTATGAGGATTTGTGTCTAATTCGGCTGGTGTTTCATTTTGGATACGTATTTATTTATTTACCATGCCGAGGTCTGTAAACCTAACTTAGCTTGTGCTTTGACTTAGACATGTTCCCGTCTCAGTCTTGCAATGTCAGTTTGACTGTTGTGTGACAATGACAGGAATAACGCTTTCCCTAGCCAAATACGTGTTATGTAACGATTGTAAATTTCTGCCTCAGAGTCTTCATATCAATCAAAACAACGTCTTTATCCAACATCTCCGAATTTTCATTATTTATTTCATCCAGTCCTGCAACATCTGTCCTCTTGCAAGGCTGCAGATGCGATGTCCCGTTTTGTATTAAAACTCATTCTCCGTGAAGTCTGTTTCTTAATTAAACGTTATTAATATCTTAAAATGATAAGTTTTCAGGCTTCGTCGCTCCTAATTAGCCCGAAGTCGGCCGTACTGTCCTCATAATTCTTACAGTTCCGCTCATTTCGGACGGTGAAACTTTTGTGCGGTTTCATCTTTTGTATTTTCTTGTTACTAAACTTTTGGACTGCTTAATTTTTGAAAATCTGTGCTTTTTTACCTATACTTACGTATTTATGTTTAAGCATTAACTTTCTGTGTGACTGAACTTAGGTTCATCATAATTATTCTTTTCATACATATTATTTAGATCGCACACAAATATTCAGATTCCATTAATCTTCGTTGTCATACATACATAACTCCTTCGCCTTCTTCCCATGGGGGTAGGCAGAAACTACAGAACGCCACCTGCTACGATCCTTACATACTCCTTTTGCCTCGTTTACGTTCATACATCTAGTCATACGCACGCCGCCGCCGGTTGCCAGTACTACGCACCTGACCTTTCTGTAGAACATCACCAATATACGCCGGGAACTAGAAAAAATATAGTGACCTACTATATTTTTTCTAGTTCCCGGCGTTTCCACTCACATCTGCCTTGTAAATACCTTTTGATAGTCTTCGTTTCATATTATTCAAATAATCACAGAAACGTGTAAAATAAAACCTAATTGACGTCATAATTTCTTATCAAATCCAGTCTCTTCAGAACTTTGTCAATTGAGGCTTTTACAGCTTCACCGGACAAAGCCATTTAAGAGCATTTGTCCTCTTTACAATCTTCATAGATCTCGTGTATATATACGAGTATGTCGCCCACGTTTTTTTTCCTTACAGAGTTCAGACTTCTAAACGGGACCCAAGTAACGGACTATACACCGTTTGAATCCATGAATAGCAAAATTTATTGAATTTAGAGATCGATTTAATGAGCTGCATCCTATTACAGTTTGCACCTTAATGCGCTCACTGCTAGTTTATTTGCATCAAAAGAAACATTGAGAATTCTTTCAATGTTGAGAGGAATTTATTACTGTCGAGAGTCTTGGAGAGAATGGATATATAGCCTTTGATTCGATTTACATTAGGACTGCACGGTGCATGTAATATTAGGTCCACCTTTGCTCTGGTATTCGGAAAAACAAAACCTATATGTAAAGGTTATGTTTTGTAATTATTGTTATGACATTTGTGAATCTTGTTTTGTTTTGGATTGATACAAATTCTATTTATTACTAAGAAGATCATTTATTTGTCCAAAACATGAGTAGGTATACACACACATGGCATGCAAGGTATATCACACATTAAATTATATGACAGTCAAGTTTTTGCTTAACAGCGTACAAAATAATATAAATAGGTAGGATGATAAATATCTGAACATCAAATAATTATAAATTTAATAATAATAAATAATACATGTAATATATGTCGGAGCCAGTCAATAGTACGGACACGAAACGAATCGCAAGCGTGATCTACCCACACCACAAGCGCGCTTTACAGAGTCGTGATGTTTTAAGTCCACGGCGAGGCGGACAGTCTGTGTCTGATCGCATCGGAGTTAAGACATCGCGGAACTGTACTCGATTCGTTGTGCTCAGTTATTGTGATTAATTGTAGTTCGTGACTATAGTGTTAATTTGTGATTTTAATAAACGATTTGTATCGCACCCATTGTGTTTTCATTGCACGAAATCCGTCTTCTGCCCACATGATGCCTTCTGATGATTCTAATGGAAAAAAATCCTGACGTATCTCCGACATATATATTTATTTTATTATTTATGTACACACAGTAAAATAGATACACATACAATATTTATAAGTTTTAAGTACAAAGGAATCTTATATTACTCGTATAATCTTCAAGTAGGACATTGGACATAGTCTAAGTTTACAGTCATAAATTCAGACCAAGACACAACAAGCAAGACATGTGTTCATTATTGAATCATCAATTGCATGCTCTATTGCCTTTGTCACATCGATAAATCAACAACAAATCCCAACATTCACTCCCAAACTCAATTTGAAAGCAAAAATACTAACAGTCAATTCATCGTGGCACATATGACATAAACTTTAGCTAATATCGAGACATCTTGCCAAAACAATGAAACGACAAAAAAAGCGGCCCGCACACGAAGGGTTCCGTACCACCGTACAATATTTAACACTACATTTTTTTTTAAACCTTTTGTAAAAAAACGCCGAAAAAAACGTTTCTTTCCTTTATTTTATATTTTTTTATTATTATTTGTTGTTATATCGGCCAGGGTGAAAAAAATCTGCAAAAATATCATGTGTTCTATTATTCAAAACTACAGCTGTGACGGACGTATGGACAGCGGAGAGAGTTAGTAATAGGGCTCCGTTGGCATCCTTTGGGTACGGAACCCTAAAAACGAGCTCTCAAGCAAAAATAAGCCTTCATCCTCCATTCTGAAAGCGTAACCCGCGAAGAATTATGACCCAGTTATATGAGAGGTAGCATCAATAACTATTGGGTATCGGTAGTACGTTTTTTTACGTTATGTCCGTGTCTAATTCCCATTTGGATGATAGCCAACACTCAGGGACGTTATCATACGTTTTCGTTTAATATATGTAAATAAAATCTGGTGTTACAATGGACCAACTTGCTTGGATGTGGGTCAGATGTTGATGTCCTTTTCATGTCTTGTATAACAATGTTCAGACTTATTTGTCGAACGATATTGAGTTGTTTTGAGTGCATTTTAATGTGACTTTTCAAGTCATTATGTAGGTTCTGAGTTTATCTTGGGTATTACTAACATCGGTGAAGGAAAACTATCGTGAGGAAACCAGGAATTATAGTTCTTGTAAGTTAAAAAACGCCAACCCGTCGATCAATGCTTGTGCCTTGACCTTAGCCCTGCAGTGATCCAGAAACAGGCAGCTATTATTGATTATTATTTAGTTTTTTTTTTACATTTAAAGTACATTTTTAAATATTACGTTAAAAAAATATATAAAAATAATTAAAAAAATAGTGTGTTGCTGCCGGTGTTTTGGGAGCAGGGTCCAAGCTACCGGTCGGTGCCGGTGGTTAGGTTAGGTTGAATTTTTTTTTAAATTGTATTCAGCCGGTGTCGGGAGTAGGGTCCAAGCTACCGGTGGTTAGGGCTCCAGATACAGGAACCTTATTATCATGTGCATCTAATTTGAAACATTTACGTATTCCACGAAGTAGTTTTGCCGTGATGTTTATTCAGTATTAAGTTATTAGTTCCAATAAATAACAGATAAATACTTATTCACCCTTCATGATAAATTAGATGCATAATAAACAGCGATGGTAAACAGTGCTTTATTAGAATTGATTAGAATAAATAATGTGTGTTAATATGTCGACTGTTTATAAAGATAGAGTATAGAGACTGTCTCGACTGTCTCGACTGCCTCGTTGTTCGACTGGTCACAAGGGCTACTGCTGAGCATGAGGTCCTGGGTTCGGTGTTTTTAGGTTTTTCGTAATCTGTTCGTTTTATGCCCTTTTTTTGAGGATGGGACATCATCATATGACTTACCCGCTCTGGGAGGAGCGGGAGGGCGTGTCAGACTTTTTACTGACTAAAACCCACCCGTGTTCCTTCACTTGCCTGTTGCCGAGGTCCCGGTATCCCTTTCGGACTTCCCGCAACCCTGGCGGGTCGTTTTATGCCCTAACACGACTCCGGATCTTTAATTTGTCCGTCTATGATGTCTTGTTTATACCTTTTTAGTTGAGTTTTTGTTATACTTTCAATAATAGGTGGATAAAGACTAGTTTTCTGAAGTCTCGTTCTGATACACATTATCTAAATCGATTACAGAACGTCAGACCCCCAACCGTGCTCACCACAAACCCAATTACTCGTCAATAATGCGAACTTCCGCATTTCCTTCCTTACCCATCATTTACACAGAGATTCAGGGAGCCCAACTTTTCCTATCAAACACAAATATCTGCCTAACATCTTTAAAACCTCCTTCTGATTGAATAAGGCGAGCTACACACTGATCCTTCGACCCTCGCATGCCACCGCGGCTGATTGATAACCTCCGCCCGTGCGTATCTGGCCTAAATGCGCTATCTACCCTCGTGTCAAAGTCAACTTGATGCTGATAACGTTGCTGCCGTGTTTACTAGTAAAATGAAGTGGTTAAAGTGTTTTTGATGTGTGGGCGATTTTTTTGTGGCACTTTTTCACTGGGTCTGGTTAAAAAACTATTGACAACACTCATTAAGTAGCTTTATGGCTGATGCTATAGATGTTTTCGTCCCCGTTGACATTCAGGAGTCCAAAGCCAATTTGGTTCGAGATATTAGTCTTTGAAAGAAAGAAAAATATTTTATTTGGGACACGTACAGGAAATAAATAAATACAATAAGAATGGCACATTTAAAACTAACAAAGTAACCGAAAAAAAGTTTCGTGCGAGGCCAAAAGCACTCCTATCTCAGCATAATGCTAGTTATATACAGGCTGTAAGGGTAAACAGTCTTGTCATTCAAACCATGGGTAGTTGACTTAAATATAAAAATAAATGACACAAAAAAAAAAAACGTCATTTTCATTAAAAGATTTTAAAAAGTTTCTATCCGACGCCATGCTCTCTAGCGAAACAGCTGACTGACTGAGGGAGGGGTCGCGCTCGCGGCCGGTCAATTCACATCCCGTACCCCCCGCCTGTGTTGAGACGCAAGTTCGTTGCCCTAGCGCATAGGACAACGAACTTGCGTCTTTTGTGGTAAAATGTAGAATTTAAAAAATGAAAAAAAGAGTTGTAATTTTCCATTGATTTAACGTTCTATAAATGAAACCAAACCACTGGTTGCAAGGATAACGGTGTTTACCCTAACATCCTGTATAAAAAAATATACATACATTTTATACATTTAGTTTCTTGTATCAAATATTGACTATCTGCTGACCAATTTCTATTTAAAAAACAAAGTTGGAGTAATTTTCAATTGATGTAATTGATAGTAGAGATTAGTTAGTTGTTAGTGGTGGTTGCAATCACTACTGCTGAGCATAAGTTCCTGGGTTCAATGCCCAGGTCGGGCGGCCTGGGTTCAATTTCCAGTTATTGGGTTTTTCAATCAGGAATTTCTCAGTAGCAGCAGTCTTAGATTCGTGCCCAGCATAATCAGCCTATAATGTTCCCACTGCTGGGACACAGGCCTCCTCTCTGTGATAGGGAGCGGGCCCAGTGCGAGTTGCTAGATGTCACATGTCTTCCAGTTTTTGGTTCTAGGACATGCCGGTTTCCTCATGATGTTTTCCTTCACCGTTTTGAGAGCAGTGGCGATGAAATAATTTACACAAAGTAAAGCGCCTGTCAGGGTTCGGACCTACTACCTACAAATCGTAAGTCTTGGCCGTTACCTCTGGGCCACCACTGCTCGATTCGTGCCCGATTGATGACAATAGGTTGGACCCCTATTAAATGGGACTTAACTGGTGAAATGCAGGTGTCCATACATACATACACCTCTGCCTGCAATTACAGGCGTGGCCAACCTTTTATTGGATTAGATTATTTGATATTTCGACAAAGAAAACTGAACATCATAACTACTTTATAATATTAATCCCGTAATTGAAAGTGGCTCTACGAAAAAACGTGTGAAGAAACACAAGCATTATAAGGTATTGACGCCATTCCGTGGCGATCTGTAAACAGCCACTTAGTTAGAGTGGATCCTTACAAAAACCCGGGTCTTATCTATTCAGTAGGCGCTGTTAGTTGTCTAGGTAATGTTATAATTAGGAAATGTGTGGAATTAGGTCTTTTAAGCGGATTGACTAATTAACACAATAAATGGATGTGGATGAAGTTACCTAGGCGCTGTAAGCGCTCGGAGAAGCGCTGGCGGTACTAGTATAAATAAAACACTTGATTGTTTATTTACAATATTATATTTTTTATACTAGCTGCGTCCGGCGGTTTCACCCGCGTAAGTCTCGATCCCGTGGCAATATCGGGATAAAAATCCTATGTGTTAATCCAGGTTATAAACTATCTGTTTGCCAAATTTCATCCAAATCCATTCAGTAGTTTTTACGTGAAAGAGTAACAAACATCCATCCGTGCATCCATCCATACTTACAAACTTTCGCGTTTATAATATTAGTTAGAAGTTAGATTAGATTAGATTATAATGGCAAGCGCAAGCGCTCGGGGTGGGGCGATTATCTAAACTTTTCTTATTCTCAACATAAATAGATTCGTGGAGGTTAGGCCCAGTTCTAAAGCCTCCAAAGTGAAATGATATCAATAAAAAAATGATGAAAAAATGATTTTTCTATGGTCATTTAGAGGAGCAGAATACAAAATAATATTCAGTAATTTAATTCTGAATTAGCTTTTGTGTTTTTTTGTTTGAACATTTAGCCAACGTTTTTTTGACTTCTCCAAATGCCAGAATAATAACGCACAAATGAACTTAATGTTCGTGCTAAATTCATGAAAAGTCAGAAATAAATAAAAATAAAAGAGTAGAAAAATCAACACAAAAACTTCACGTAAGGTTTTGCAAATTAACTATTTGCAAATTAATTATACTCGTAGCGAGATGAAATTAAGTGGTCCGTAAGAAGAGATCTTTCAATTCGCTGAATAATAAATAACGTTTATTAGTATTACTATAGTATTTACTTACAAATACAGTTCGCTTTAGTCAATTTACATACAGTCCCCTCTGGCTCCCGTTTATTTTTCCTGTCCAATCTTTGTTTGAGCCTTTTTTCTGCAATTACTCTTTAGGGGGGAAGCTTCCTTGGTGCGGCGTAAGTCAGAAGATGTTAACGGAGTTCTAACTTGAATTTTCATTAAGTTTTCAAAAATTCTACGCTAGTTTACGCTACTTATATATTGTGCTCCATGTACCTATGTAATAAGACTTCTTTTATTGGATGTGTAGCGATGTCTATGACGTAGTGCAGGGGTTTTGGAGATCTCTCTTCCAGCTTCAGACTAAAGATTACTACTATCCATGCATTCGCTGCTTTTTCAACATAACATCACGCCTGTATTCCCCTAAGGGTTAGGCAGAGGTGTACCTATAGTACAACGACATTTCGCCAGTTATGTTTATGTCCCATGTAATAGGGGGCGAGCCTATTGCTGCTGAGAAACTCTACATGGATAACCCAATAACATTCTGCCCGACCCGGGAATCGAACCCGGGACCTCATGCTCAGCAGTAGCACTTGCGACCACTCGACCAACGAAACAGTCTGCTTTTTCAAATGTAATTTATACATATAGTGCAGGTACCAGGCACCTTCAGTTTACAATAAAGAAAATTCGGTCTATCTATCATAATGGTGTTTAACGGATTACACATGCATCATTAATTCTGACTTTCCAAGCTAAGATTAATCTACAGTGAAATGATTTATTATGGCCATCGATCACTAATTTACATTCAAGATTGACCGTCAAAACTAAGATTTACAAAAGCTCTTTACACTGCTATTCTACTAAATATACATATTGAGACATAAATGTGGAGGTCGTGGCTAAGTAAGAACAGCCGTACGGATCGGTCCACGAGGTTAAGCCACGCTTGCCGGCATTGGTCCGTAGATGGGTGACCATCTTTACATACCAAGACTCCTCCGTGCCTCGGAAAGCACGCTAAGCCTTTGGTCCCGGTTGTCATTCGTGGATCTTTGACACTCGTTACGGGTCGTCAGAAGCCCGAAAGCCTGAAAACCAGTCTTACCAAGGGGTATCGTGTTACCCAGTTACTGGGTTGTGGAGGTCAGGTAGGCAGTCGCTCCATGTAAAATACTGGTATTCTGCTTGCGGTTAGACTGGAAGCCGACCCTAACATAGTTGGGAAAAGGCTAGGCAGATTGATATATACCAGGTAGACATAAATAGCGTGTAGTCTATAGTGTCGTGTCGTAAACCCGCTTTAACACCTCTGTAGCGCTCAATAGATTGGCACTAATTTCCTTTTATAGGATCAAACTTAGCAAGAGGACGCCCGAGGCTATCAGGACTTTCAATTTTAGTGGTATTGTGCGGTGTTGCCACTTTGACGTGGTTTAATAGATTATTGCTTACTACTTTGATGGATTTCTTGCATATTGCTTGCATAGGTTTAAAGGGTTATTGGTAATAATATGTCGGCGAGGAGAGGTCACTTACAACTAAATGACCGCTTATGACTCCTATGCAAATTACAACAATTTTCGAGTAATTTTATTCATTTTAAAATATAAAATGTCAAATTATTCGAAAATTGTAAAAATATCACAAAGGCGGGCTAAATGCCTTAGGCATTATCTCCCAGACAATAAAAAGTGCTATTGCTCCGTAGTAATACCTACATACTTACGGAGCCAATTATTGCAGTCCCGTCATTTATGAAATAGTTCCCCATTACAATTGGTCAGGGCGCGACTGGAACATACGTATGGAAGAGGTAGATACGCTTTTAATAAAGAAAGTTTTACAATACGTAAGTAAAGTACAACTATTTTCTTAATGTCCCTCGGCAAACATAAACTATAAACATAACAAATGGAACGGCTGAACGGATTTGGATGAAATTTAGCACACGAGTAGACCACGATCTTGGATTACGATTACTTTCACTATGGTAGCACGTTTGTTATATTTGTAGTTTAAATTTTCCGAGGGACATTAATAAAATAGTTGTATTGTACTTACGTATTGCATAATTTTCTTTTTAAAAGCGTATCTACCTCTTCCTTAAGTACATTTCTAGCCACCCTTCACTTGCACCATAGTATTAAATGAGGGTTCCTTAGATTTATGCGCCCCGTAACCCTGCAGATGTCGGAGGGACCTGGGACTTAACGCTAACTGTTATGGCTGTTCATTTTCTACTTCACTACCTAACGGTGTGCGCCCGAACACCTTTGGAGCCCATTTATTTTGCCTTCGACTTTTAATACCGAAAGTATATGTGGAACAGTTCCTGAAAATATCTTCAGAAGTTTTCTTGTTTAATGTCTATTCATGCCTAATGTTAATTCAGCTATTCAGACTAGGCTTGATCAAACCTCTGCCTCATGCATAATAATTGTTTTTTTTTTATCTGCCTTTGAACGAATTTAATTGTTTTTTTTAAATTATTGATACAATTATTGAAGTTACTTCGATCGGATCGGATATTATTATCGTACAGGAAGATGCTGCAACAAAACCATTATTCACTTTGATACTGTACCCTCCCTTTCACTCCAGAAAATGGGTGTCAAATTCCTCCCAAAATTATTACTTACAAGGAAAATTACGATTTTTTGTACAAAAAAATATGAAATATAATATATTGAAAACCCAAGTACCTGTCTAACGAGTTATCAGAATAAACGGAAACGGATATGGAAGCTTCCTATGATGTCGGAAATTCGAGACGTAAACGTTATTTGCTGTTACGTACGGGGAAATTGTTCAGAGATGCTTCAGTTTTCATACAATGCCTGTAATATTATATTTTATTGCCTACTTGAGAGAAGAAATAAAGTCAGATGCGGTTCAGAGATTTAACAATCCTATTCTAAACATTTTCATTTCAATTTCCAAGTAAAGCATAGCATAATCCGCCTATAATGTTCCCACTGCTGGGACACAGGCGTCGTCTCTTCGAGAGGGAGTGGGCATTTTAAACTACCACGTGGGCCCAGTTTTCATTTCAATTTCCAAGTAAATCCTAGATAAATCTGTTTGATATCACGCAGTGAATCGTTGTGATATTCCTTCTTAGAAAGAGAACAGTCTTCAATAAGTACCAAACTATCTAAGAAAGCCTGAATGTCTGTCTGTATATCATCCTAACAAACCTGATCTCACCTTCAAAGATATCAGATTAAAGATAAAATAAGTATCCTTAAAGATGCTCAAAGGAAATCGGAACACCCTGTGTTTTCGCTTCTGTTACTTTGCGAAGAATATAATTATTCTGCTCGGAAACCGCGCAATATCGTCACGATTAGCAGTTATAGTGATAATAATTCCATTAAAAACGTCTAACGGGCCTCTGCGAGTTGGCTTCGGCCACTCGTACACCTTCAAAAGACCGGGACCCCATGGTCCCGAGATATGTAAACATAATTAGAATAATAGAGAAGCCTCGAGCATTGATCACCACATGATTTCAGTCTTATCTGTACAATAAAAATGACATAAGAGACGCCTTTTATAAATATTCTGAAAATGATTTTAATACAATGAAAAATTTAATAAATTACATTTACATTCAAATGTTATATAAGCCAGTTTGAAAAAGGTTTCCGCCGGAAAAGTGCCGCTGTTAATCTTATAAAGGGTTCAACTACAAAAAAAGGGGTTAAAAGTTCGTGTTTTTACTATTTAAAAAAGTCAGGGGGTTTTGGTAAATATTTAATTTTAAAAGCAGACAAAGAGGTCGCGCGTAAGTATGAGCCTACGTATTTTAACTATTTCTGAAGCATAAGAATTTCATTGCAGAACGCTCAGACCAAATAAAAAAATCCAGACTGTTCGCAACGTTCTAACAATACAGTGAAGCATGCTAAAACTACACCTCCGCTCTGTGCATACACGCTCACACGCACACATTTACAACCACTAACAATCTAACTACACCTCACTAAGTACACAAATGTTTACGAAACCGGCCTCACATCACTGATGACGGGTGCTCTGTCTTGGTTTTTTATTTCGTCTGAGGCAGAAAGTTAAAATGACAGTGAAAATATATTTTTCTGCGAATTTACATAAACATAAAGTAGTATGAGGCACAGTATTAAGAAATATTTTATGTTACGTGCTAAAATATAGGCATAAAAAACCATAGAGTCAAGATTGAAATCCTTGCTGACTTGTGATTTCAGATAACACTTTCACCAACTCATTACACATCTGCCTGGTAACTAAATCCTAAGAGGTGGGATCCAATCCGACAGCGAATGGAAGGAACCTGTTCTCGCCGTTAAAAGCCGAGCCTTTTCCCCGGGGTTTGTTTGGAATCAGATAAAGTAATGTACTTACACACGGCGACCATGAAGTACAGGATATACAGGATTATTGGTTATACGTCGGCAATCCAAAGGGGATCTAGGAGAAGTCATTTGCAACCAAATGACCCCTAATGACCCATATGCCAATGTCAACCATGTTCGAGTAATTTGACATTTTATAATTTGAAAATGTATGAAATAAAAGGAGCTCGAAGCTAAGTAATAACAGCCGCACGGGTCAATCCATCAGGTTAAGCTACGCTTGCCGGGGTTGGTCCGTGGATGGGTGACCATCTTTACATATCGAGGCTCCTCCGTGCCTCGGAAAGCACGTTAAGCCGTTGGTCCCGGCTGTCATTTGTGGAACTTTGACAGTCGTTACGAGCCGTCAGAAGCCCGAAAGTCTGACAACCAGTCTTACCAAGGGGTATCGTATTACCCAGTTACTGGGTTGTGGAGGTCAGATAGGCAGTCGCTCCTTGTAAAATACTGGTATTCAGCTGCATCCGGTTAGACTGGAAGCCGACCCCAACATAGTTGGGAAAAGGCTAGGCAGATGATGATGAAATAAAAACATTAAATGTCAAATAGGTCGAAAGTGTTGTTTGCATATGAGTCAAAAGGGGTAATTTGACCTGGGTTGTAAATGACCTCTCCGGCATCCCCTTAATAAAATACAATAGTCATTTCAGTTCATCAATGGATTGCCGACTTAAAACCAATAACCCTGTATAGAGAAATAAGAAAAAATTGGTTTATTTCTCACAGAAACAAGCGCATACAAAAAGATAAGTTAACTCGAATACCTGCATAACATAATCAGCATATAATGTTCCCACTGTTGGGACACAGGCCTCTGCGTAAATGACGCAGGGAACGAAGTTAGGTTTTAACATTTTGTACAGATTATACAATTTTTTTTGTCGTACAAAAATCCCTTAAATGATAAGGGATTTTTGTACGCTTATGCGACGATGTCAATCCCATTGTGCTATTACAAATACCTACTATTACAACTCCTCAAAATAAAATAATAATTAATAAAAATAAAATAAAATTATGCTTTTTAAGTAAGTTCTCATGTAATTTTTTAATTATGATCTTCTTGTTAGAATATAGAGAGCTTTTTTGCTAGCTTGTAATAATTTACTAATTGTTCTCAGAAAAAGTTCAAAGGTCTCATTTAATTTGATTAACGAAGGTGAACAGCCCGTTAATTATGATTTTACAATAAATTAACTAACAACTAAGAGCACTCAAAAGCCAGACAGACGCATTAACATTTGCGCGGTTTGAAACTAAAATTGTATGAATTCGTTCATATCAATCATGCTGACGTTGTATATTGTTATAGTTCATACTTTTCGTAATGTTCACGAAATAACACAAATTATAGTAGAAAAAAACACGAGTCCAAACATAAAAAAAAATTACTCGAAAGAACCACACGATAGAAGTGAAAACTTAGAACTGGAGCCGAGTACACCCGATTCAGTGCCGAGTATACCCGATTCAGTGCCGAGTATACCCGATTCAGTTCCGAGTACACCCGATTCAGTGCCGAGTATACCCGATTCAGCGTCACCGACCCGAGCGTGAGCCGAGCTTCATCCCCACTGTTCAGAAAGAGCGCAAAGTGCGACTAAAGTTTACACTTTAAAAATCCTTTGACTTGACGTGAAAAAATAACACTAGGTACGCTATACTATACCTATGAAATTTTTCCATCTACAAAAAAACTTTTCGCACCAATACAATTACCAATTTACAAAAACAACAAAAAAAAGGACTCGCGCACGAAGGGTTCCGTTTGTTGTATGGGAGCCCTCTTAAATATTTATTTTATTCTGTTTTTTATTTTTTGTTGTTATAGCGGCAACAGAAATACATCATCTGTGAAAATCGACTGTCTAACTATCACGGTTCATGAGATACAGCCTGGTGACAGACGGACGGACGGACAGCGGATCCTTAGTAATAGGGTCTCGTTTTACCCTTTGAGTACGGGAACCCTAAAACGATAGCAATCGCGACTAAAATAATAACAAATCACGCGCCATATATTTACAAGCAAGAACATCACATAAATCACACATAATATTACCGCGAGACTTTCCCACCATCGCTAGTGGCTCCACCTACTTCCCTGTATGCAAACCATTTTGTTTACACGAAGATGGGGCGCGGAATAACTTTTCCTATTTTCTTTTCGTCCCATTGTTTATAGTTTAGCTTGGGTTGGAGTTGAATTTATAATGTTTTTGGGGACTGAAAAGATGGAGCCTGATAATCCAGCAGTAATGGCTTCAGGGTGGTTTTTTAAGGAGTCCATTAGAAGGCTTAACGATGATACTTACTTAAGTAAGGCTTGCGCTCCAGGGGAAGTTCAACCTTCCTGATGGCGAATAGGTAATCTATTTCAGCATGCTATGTTTATATAAATATAAACAAATTCCTTTATTAAAAATATTCCTTCTATCTTCTAATATTATATATAAAATTCTCGTGCTACAGTGCTAGTGGCCATACTCCTCCGAAACGGCTTGACCGATTTTTATGAAATTTTATATGTATATTTGGTAGGTCTGAGAATCGATCGTAATCTATTTTTCATACCCCTTAGTGATAGGTAGGGTAGTTAAGGTTCGTACAATTACGAATCAGGAATTACGCAAAACAAAAAATTTGTGAAATCGGTCCAGCCATTCTGTAGTTATGCGCTTACCAACGAACAACCTGTAAAAATATATAAACTAAATACATATATTCTTAGATAATTAAAGATACCTTCCCTATAATTAAAACTTATCAGCATTAAACCTAACTTGCTTAATTAATAAACCATGACAGCACAGAGTAACGTAAATACAGATGTGCCACAATACTTTCTATCAAACTTGCAGATAAGATTAATTAATTTATTCCGAAGCGCACGTGTTAAAAGCGAGCATTATGCCGAGCATACGCGACCATCTACGAGCATACCCGAGCATTAACCATGCATCTCGGTCGGTAACACCTGATACTTCGTTACTCCGTGTTACCCGCATTTTTACGAAAATACGAGTTTTTTTTATTATTTACGTTCCGTCTTTTGTATGGCCACTGTAAAGATGTTTACGCGTCGCTAGGGCTGGCAAATTGTGTGAGAAAATGTTTTTTTTTTAATGTGGCAGAGTGGGGCAGAATGTTTATGTAGGTTTCTAGCTGATTGAAATATAAACTTTCAAATACAACTACTTACAACAATTCAAATCAACACAAAATCAGTTGACAACGACGCGGAGAAATCATTTCGATACCATCTTTAGGATATTTTTATTGTTTTTTATTTTACACACCATTACATCGCGCCTATACTCTCCGAAGGGATAGGGAAAGGTGTACCTATAGTACACCCACATTTCATCAGTTATGTCCCATGTAATAGGGGTGAGCATTACCATCAACTCGGCACAAATCCAGGCTCCGGTCTGCGACAGATTAATTTTTTGTTGTTAGTTATTTTATGTATTATTGATTGATTGATTTTATGTATTAAAAACCTCAATATATTAAACTTTCAGGCAAATTCAATATCAAAGTCGATGAATTAATATATTTATAATTCAATTCCAAATTTTATAACTGATCTTCCTTACAAAAAATTCTGCATAGTACTAAAAAAATGGCTCATTTCACATAGTTATTATTCAATAGGTGAATTTCTAAAAAAAACTTCTTGTCGGTCCTATCATTACAGGAATGCATTGTAGTTTTAATATAATTTTGTTCTGTTATTGTTTATGTTGTGCCTTCTGCCATAGGTACCTATACATTTAAGTATATATTTTGTTAAATTAGTTGTGTTGTGGACATTGAAGATTGATGTGCTTACTTTAAATAATTTCATGTTTGGTATAATATTTTCTTAGGTACCTACTTACCTATTTGTTTATTTGCCATACTTTTAATATTTTCATGCCAAAATATTATGGCGAAATGTGTCATCGCTCAAACTTATTTTTATCTACCACCTTTATAATACCACATTTACAGCAAATAAATGACTTTGACTTTGACTTTGACAATATTCTTCCCATGTCCAAGTCCAGTGACCGTTTAACTACGTAATAGAATCCAGATTCCTAACGTTCGTAACCCTGTACAACAAAAATCTTTACGGTTTGCGTTCTCTTTTAGTTATGGGTTACGTTTACGTTCCGTCGTTTATTTTAGTCGCGCTTACGTTGCTTTCTTTAACGTTTTATTGTGGTTTGAAAACAAAAGATATAAAAAATAGAAAGAATTTTGTAGAAAACTGTAGCCATGCAATTATTTTGAATATACAATATCTAAAAGAAACCCTGTCCGATCCGAAAGCACTTACGTACTGTAATAAGTAATAACATTTCCAGAAAAAAAAAAAAATATTATTATTGAATATAAAAACGTTACTGCAATTTGAAATTTACATCTTTAGTACCAAAAATTTGCAAATTTTCTACAGAGGTCATTATGTTATGACTTGTGCCGCGCCCCATTTGAAAACCCAGTAAAATTCCCCATTGAAAAAAAAAAGCGGCGAATTTTTTTTTTTCATTTTTCCAAACAAAAACCGCTTAAATAAGTATGATTTTTAACAACACCCTCACGGATCGGACAGGGTTTTTATTAGACGCTGTATAAGTAGATTTTATTTTACCTTTTCAGTCCGTTATCTAAAAACCGAACACTGCTCTGCATCTAAGAACCTCTGTATTACATACACACATGTATACATACATAAACTCACACCGTCTTCCCATGAGGGTAGGCGGCAACTACAGAGCGCCACCTGCTACGGTTCTTACATAGTCCTTTTGCTTCGTTTACGTTCATACATCAGAGGGGCAATTCCCGTAATTTTTAAGAACGTTCGTCGCATTCGGATCTCATCCGCAATCTGTCAAAAATACAATCAATTTACCAACATTTTTGACAAGTTTGACAGATTGCGACTTGAATTTCACATTCAAATCGCAATCGTCGTTTTCTATGTAAGTACGAGGATTGGCCTTCTAGTCATAAACGCACTCCGGTTGGGAGTACTACGCACCTGACCTTTCTGAAGAACATTACCAATAAGGTCATATACGTCCTTCTACTAGGGCGTCCCCTCCCAGCTTTTCCATTCCCATCTGCCTTGTTGTTCTGAACTCCACTTGTGCCGCTTCCATCTCAAAACAGCCATGTTTTTAACGGTCTTCTTATTTCCAAACACATAAGAAGATTTAGTAACACAACATAGTTGGAACACGGTTTTTCCTCAACTATCCTTGATATCACTCACCCCATTGATTAATTTACTAGTGTGAGAATATGAACAAATGTTCGTTTACCGGTATACAAGTATTGTTTGAGTTAGTTTCGTCTTATATTTTATTTGTTTTCGACTTGACCTTGTTTTTTGTTCAGAAAAAAAAGACGAAAGTATCAATAAATAAGTTATAGGTACCTACTTGTTTTAAAACCAGTAACTTTCATATTGTTTTTTTTTTTTTTTAATCAGAAAGCTATTTTCAGTAGCCGTTAATATTTTTATGAGTGAAATTGAAGTTTCCAAAGTGATAAAAAAATTGTTGAGATCGTTATAAGTTTGACTTCTGCCGTACTTTATGTAAAAATCTCACCTTGAAAACTTGAGAGCAGTCAAAAGTATCAATCCCTAGCATTAGGTGGAATGACTGCTCACTTCAAGCTCGTGGGGGAAAGAGATGGAGTTATACGTCCTGTAGAGCTTCATCGAATCCCTTTCTTACACTGAAGTAATATTAAAATGACACTGCTGTAAGCGGCGGTGGTAAGCCTCCTGTTCACCTAATTTTTGGTGAGATTTTTACAGAATAGACTAGCTGGTAACCAACTGCAAACATAAACCTCCACCAATGTTTATAGAACGCCAGTTCTAATGAAAATATTTAGGTTTTTTCGCAGAAATTGAAATATCTAGTGTTAATTTGATATAGACCTCTATTTAATCGCGTTCAATCATTTTAATCCTAATCCATCGCTTCTTGGGAATTCGGTTGGCAGTAAGGCTATAAAATAAAATAAATAGTACACACGGCAACACAAGCATAATCAAGCTACACATTTCCAGTATAAGTAGACCTCTCATTGTACGGAAATCCTATACAAATCAGCTTATACTGGAACTGTATAGCTTGATATGTAGCCGTGCGTAGGTAGGCACCTATGTTCATAATGAGACTACAAAAGAATGTGTTTATGGCTGAACAACTGTTTTTCCATGTTCAAATGTCTATAAAGATTGACCTTGAAGATATTGGAAAAGAATAATGTTTTCTTTCATCTAGGTGTTGCGCCAAAAAATGGTACAGACGTCATCAGTTGGGCTATTCTGTAAAAATCTCACCGTGAAAAACTTAAGTGAAGTGAGCTCGACGTGAACTGTCAGTGCCTTAGCATCAGTAGGTATCGATGACAATGACAGCTCACTCCACGCTCACTTCACCTAAGTTTTTACGGTGAGATGGTTACAGAATAGCAATGCAGGTCGTTTAAGTACGTAGTAAGTAAGTTCAGCACTCTTGTAGGCTGATATTGGGACGTTCAAGCAGTTTTTGTTCTTGTTAAACCTTTCTGACTACAAACACTAGCTTTTGCTTGCGGTTTCACCCTCGTGGAGCTCGGAGATTATCCCACAGGAAAGTACCAGGTACCAGTATAAGAAAGGATTCTATCTACCCCAGTCATGGTCTACCTGTGTGCCATCAAAGGTTACCGACAGAGAGGCATAGTAACAGTATGGCTTGCATGCCACCCACTATCGTTCAACTCCATACATAAGTTATATCCGCTAAGCCGAACCACTGAATAAGTTTTATGTGCACGCCAATGTTTGTCTTTTGTTCGGAATACACCAAGCTAACGCGGTATGGAAATGAAGATCGTAGCTCCGCTCATAGTTGTGAATGAATAAAGTTTGGTGGAGGATTCGTTGGAATCGCTCGATCAAACAGATGATTGGGAATGGTGGAGAGATCGTGTGTGTATTACCATATTATCTGTAGATTTTCACTGTGGAACATAAGCTTAAGCCATGTTCACCGATTCGGAGGCACGTGTTCAGTAACATGTTTTCGAATGCTTTCAGGACTAGAACCATTATGAAGCTAATTCTGATGTATTATTATTTTTGTCTTATCCCAAGCCATCCAACTGCTTAAAATGCCTCATGTTCTGTCATGTGCTTTTTATTCTAGTCCTTGACCAATACATCCATGGCCGATCGTTGCTGTTCGACGATCCGCATGAGGCATTCTACTAGTTGGATGTCTCTGATCTGTTTAGGTGACGAATTCCTTCTATAGGCATTTATTTTCTTGCTCTAAGTATTTATAAATTACCACGTTAATTGTTGTTTGAATTATTACGATACACGAGGTATTTCTCCTTCTAAAACACTGTCATTACTGAATCGTCCGGAATCGGAAACAAGTGTGCCTTATGTGATGTCCCTGGTATTTGAGAGAAATTACTATGAATTATTGAGTGCGGTTATTTGTATGCAATTTCCTTTATTGCCCCGACTTCCCTAATAACCTTGAACTATAACTACCACGAGCCATTTTAATGAATTCTTAGAAATTATATGCAGAGTGCGTTTAATATTTTATGCAGTCAGTCTTTATGCATTCTATTTGATGAACATTAGGAAGAGTTTTATAATTAAATTAGTATGTAATGAGTGCATCTACGAAGTCATTAGGGATGAGTGATTTCTCTGTTTTCAAAGGGGGACCTCAGACCAAATAAAAAAACAAGACAGAGAGCTGTCAACAGTGAGTTGAGGCCTGTTTCGCAAACATGTGTGCACTTAGTGAGGTGTAGTTTGATTGTGAATGGTTATAAATGTGTGCGTGTGAGCGTGTATGCACAAAGCAGAGGTGTAGTTTTGGCATGCTTCACTATATTGTTTGCAGCGCTTTGCAAGACAAAGCGCTGCGAACAATACAGTGAAGCATGCCAATTTTTTATTTGCTCTGAGATGGGGAAATATAGGACCTAAAGGATAGGTCCCTAAAGGAATACTTTGCAAGGTGCTAGTGAGAGAAAATCTTTATTTTAAGAACTTAAATCTGTAGAAGTGTACCTACGTTTGGAAGACAGCTAACAACATTTGTGCTATTACCATTGTTTAGAAATATACCTATATACCGAAAACGCAGTAATAGCGTTCGCCACTTACAAAACTAACACTAGTTTCTCAAATCGTTTATCTAATCTTCGTCCTTTCCCATTTCTCTCAAATGAATCTCAAAAGAAAACACAAGCAGCCGACATATTTCTTCGATCACACACAAATGATATCCAAACATATGGCGCCATCACCTTATTTAAACGTAACCTAGTGGAATGAAATGCAAATATGTGCCGCATGTGACGTCACAAATACAAACAGTGTCTTTAGCGGTCTGCATCGGCGCTTCTCTTTTCTACCGTGAGATATCCGTTACAGGCGATTCCTCGTAACGTGGTTATGTTTGTTTGTGATAATAGTATATATCAATATTTCAATATTTAATGCAAATGTGTCATAACAGACAGATTGTTACTTTTACGTGAAAAGGGTCACCTTTCAAGTCTAAACCATTAATAGCCGATTCTTATAATGTATACACGGCTACAGATCAAGCTATACATTTCCAGTATAAGCTGACCTCGCATTGTACGGGAATCCTATACGATGCGAGATCAGCATAAACTGGAAATGTATAGCTTGATGTGTAGCCGTGTGTAGGTACGGACTGTAGTTGGTTAAAATTAAGACTCATATCGCAAAGACCTCATAGATTTTCATAATAGACCCATATGGAAGCAGCTATAACAGGTAAAATTGGCTTACGAATCTATTTATATGCCTCTAGTTTGGCACTTATAACGATTGGTAAGTAAAACGATTCGTTATGTTTATAGGAACCGAGCATAAGTCGATCGTTATGTTATTTGACGGATTTAAGGTCTCTGCACACAGCGGGCGTGGCGTGACCGGGCGCCGACGCGGACGCGGCGCTGGCGCGACGTGAGCGTTCACACTGCGGGCGCGATCACGTCCCGCCGCGCCCATTCACGCCGACCGTTTAGCGACGCGATTCATTCATCAAAAAGATGTTGAGCGATTCAGACGTAGAAACGCTCTTGCTCTTATTTGCGCTAGCTAAGAAAAACAGCGTAAACGGAAATGGGGGCATGAAATAAATCAAAAAGGTCCCGTCGCGCCGCGCCCTGCCGCGTCGGAGTTGTATTCGCGCTCGGCGCGACGCCGGCGTGGCGCGACGGTTCGCGTCGCGCCGAGCGCGGCAGCTCTGTGTGGCGTCGTCCATAGTAACTAGTACATTACAACTGCTCAGCGTCGCGTCGCCGCCCGGTCACGCCGCGCCGCGCCCGCTGTGTGCAGCAACCATTACTTCTCTAGGTCAATCCGTCATAGGCTGTCGCCGTGATGTCGTATCCGGACATAGGCTACTTTTAATCCTGGATATTTATTTTAAAGTAACGTGAAATACAATACGCTCGCAGGCGAAGTCGCTGGCAACAGCCAGTGGATAAGTACTCACAGGTTACCCTTACCTTAAGTTCTTGACGTAAAATGTGTGAAGAACATATTTTCGCTGCAACGAAGTTTAATATAGATTGGCGGTTTTACGGAATGCTTCGGATAAACTGATTAATTCGATTAGTACTCTTCTTACACATAATTATAGACAACAAGGATTGTATTTGCAATTCACGTAAATCAGTAAGCTGTAATTGGCCCCGTGTAACTCGACCTTTATAATACCTACCTTAAGTTCTTGACGTAAAATGTGTGAAGAACATATTTTCGCTACAACGAAGTTTAATATAGATTGGCGGTTTTACGGAATGCTTCGGATAAACTGATTAATTCGATTAGTACTCTTCTTACACACAATTATAGACAACAAGGATTGTATTTGCAATTCACGTAAATCAGTAAGCTGTAATTGGCCCCGTGTAACTCGACCTTTATAATTATTATCTTCTCCTTCAAATACTTTGAGATAATCAATATCTATAAACAATTCTCCTTTTTATTTATAAACGTTGCTTAAAATTCTGAGACGTTTAACGTCATAAAATATATGGTTAAACAGTCGCTAATTATTACTTAACTCTATGCAACGTTTATAAATAAACCTTTTGGTGTTGAAATTCGTAAAATATAATAGACGTAAATATATTTAGTAACCTCTTCCGCTAACTATTCTTCAAGAGTCATAAAAAAAAACCTGTAAGAAAACGACACGTGTGTCACTTCTCAACGAGGCATCCTCAGGATGACGATTGACCAGTCGCAAACCAAAACACGACGTGTTGCCACGCCGAATAGTTAGCGGAATAGATTACTAAATATATCTACGTCTATTGTATTTTAAAATGGATTTCCGCAAAGTCACGCCTGAATCATTAACTACTTTAAATTCGTAGGTTTATGTCTACGACTAAACGAATTCTTATTGTATTTTTGCGCTCTAATACCTAACGCTATATAAGCAGAATTTTTAACATCACGTATTCAGGTGGACGCTGCCCGTATCTCCGGCATAATCCCTTAGTGGCCCTTGGCTAAATGCCATGGGAAAAGATGGCGCTGTTCCATTTGTAACCGACTCGCCAATACTGCATGTGTTTCTAAGGCACTAGGAGGAACCACATCGGGTGTAAATTCAACCGGTCTATTCTGTAAATAACTTACCGTGAAAACTTAGGAGAAGTGAGCTGTCATTCTGTCAGATACGATTGACACTATTGACAGCTTACTTCACCTAAGTTTTCACGGTGAGATTTTTACATAATAGATCGGCTGGTTTCAGTTTCTAGATCTAAGTGTTTTTTTTATGGAACTTAGTACAGCTACTTTTGTCTATGTTAAGGAGTATATTCTTGGAACCTGACAAGTTTCGAAGCGTCGTCTGACAGTGTTTGACCTTGTCCTTGGCCTGAACAAACTTGTAACTTTTATTGGCCGCTAATGGCTGTCTGGCATGGAAAAAGCGTTTAGTGTCAATCAAAAGATTAAATATTAAAGAGAACACGTCATTCACAGACACAACCACAAGCCACACCTCCAAGAATCAAACAACCAATTCAGCTCCGTTAATTCCAGCCAATAAAAAAATTATAGTACTTTTGGCCAAGCTTGATCTGGGACTTGGACCAAACATCGGCACATGTGTTTTATCTATTTTACGAGTTGGTCTTTATGTGGAAGAACATTGGCGACGCCATTTTACTGCGGGCCAGGGCCCATAAATCAATCGGGGGTTGACTTGTTTACGTTTTATGTACTTGGCTTTTAGATGGGTAAGTAGGAGTGGCGGAATGTAAAGAATAGGAAAGTCAAAGGGGAAACTCTTGTAGATACTCTTGTACGGTGTTAAAGGAGAATGCATCTGAACATAGTATTGCAAGCTATGCTTTGGTGAAAAGTTTAGCGAGTCTGCAAGGTTGGTAGTTGATAGTGGGATTGCCTACACAATGAGCCTGCGCCGACCGACTAGGCTTTTTCATCATGTTCTTACTTTTGCACAGCGCTACAAAGTCCATAAAGCATTTCCTCTTAAACACCGTCATACCGAGTGTACCTTTACTGAAATTCTTTATTATTGATAAAATTCGCAAATTCTAATTTTGCAATTTTTAGAATTCGACAAGCCGTAAATACTATTATACGTATATCAACAGTAATTCTATCTTAGTAGTATTATCTCCATGGTTGATGGATGGAGAGGGAGAGGAGGCCAAAGAAAAGATGGATGGATTATGTGAGGTATGATATGAAAGAGAAAGGAGTGAATGATAGCGGGACGGTTGTTATAGGAGAATGGAAGAAGAAAACGTGTTGCGCCGACCCCAAGTTACATGGAACACTTGCAGGAAGATGAAAAATCTCCATAGTTATCTAATATCTCCATATACCGAGTCTCCTCCGTGCCTCGGAAAGCACTAAGCCGTTGGTCCCGGCTGTCATTCGTGGATCTTAGACAATCGTTACGGATAGTCCAAGGTGACAACCAGTCTTACCAAGGGGTATCGTATTACCCAGTTACTGGGTTGTAGAGGTCAGATAGGCAGTCGCTCCATGTATTTGGAGGAATTCAGCTGCATCCGGTTACACTGGAAGCCGACCACACTATAGTTGGGAAAAGGCTAGGCAGATCGATTGAGTTATCTAATATCTGCGATTCTATGCATAACAAATACATATCTGCATACATTCAAATGGTTGTTAACAAAGCAATTGCCTATTGATGCGATACCATATTATATTATTATTTAAAATTACAATATAATAATTGAATAGTTCATAATTATTCAATTGTGAATTGGTGATTTTGAATCGGGGAGAACAATGTGGTTTTAACAAAAGGTGTTTATTCATTATAAATTGAAATAGTGTGGGGAACAGCTGATAATAATGATTAACTAACCGAGTAGTACTTTATGCGAAAAAAAAAATCATTTACGTCGCGTAACTCATGAAAATGTATGGAACAGATGATTTTTTTTTTCCTGATTTCAGGCTTGTTTCTATAGTGAAAGTTGTTCATAATGATGAGTGCAATGACCCCTTAAGAAGATGTAAACGACTAAAATGTAACCCTGTATAAGTTCAGTTAGGGAAATATTAATACGATTAAAATATTATACACTGGATAAACTTATTATCTAAATTATTAGTTAATATATCACTTACAAGAAGTTCAGTGTAAATATTTAAATAATATAAAGAAATAACAATATAATATACATAGTAATGTAACTAAAACTATTAACAGGGAAATTAGTTGTTTTAGCAAATTGTCACACTAAGTCAATTTGCAAAGAATGCCAGTCGTGATTTGAATATACGATGATTTGAATATAATTTTACTAACTTTTTTTATATTTTTTATGTTAGCCTATACTGTCCTCTAATACCTATCGTTCCAAACATCCTTTTCCAGGGCCACCTCGATCCAACTGACTTACTTATAATCATTTTCCGAGTTGTTGTTATATGTTTTTTTTTTTGTTTCAGGTAAACAATGAATCAAAATTGCTGTTGGTGCTCATGTTCATCATAACGTAAGACTATTCGGATGTTATAAAAATATAAAAAAAAGAGTAAATTTTTCGTAAAAATTTCCCCATCCTCATCTAGTTTTAACGTGAATTTTTTTTGACGTTTAATTTTGTTTGTCTGAACCAATTTACAAAATAATACTATAATCATTAATATGTATGTTTTTAGCAAAACTATTTCAAACAAAAACCACAAATTCCACCAATATTATAGGTTTTACAACTACATCTCTATAACCACGAGTAACTCTCTCAATTCCTTTATCCCAACTAGTTCCGTTGCGAACAACTTAGCGCCATAGCTTGATCTTTATGTCGGGTGAAGTTGTGGCCACCGATTAACATAGCCGGCACCAACAACTTCGCCAGACATGGAAATGTATTTAGAAGAGCCTGTTTACGGTTTTTATTGACATATGAAGCTGTACACTTTCTTATATTTTTAATGGAGATTTTCTAGACGGAATTCTAGTGATTGAGGATTGCCTTGTTGGTCTAGTGGTCGCAAACGTTTCTGCTGAGTACGAGGTACTGGCTTCGGCTCCCGGTCGGGCAAACTGTTGCTGGGTATTTTCCATCTGTAATTTCTCAGTAGCAACATCTTAATAACATACATTGTCTTGGTCTATGACACGAAAGCTACGATGAACAAATTAAAATTATACTAATTCGTGATAGTAGTTTAGTGATTAACGCACAGTAGATACTGTCCATTGTTTCAATCTCCTTTCGCTTTTAACGACATCCCAGCGAGAAGCAGCCCTTACCACTTCTCTACTAAAAATCACACGGAATGTTCTCTCAAATTCCAAGCCCAACATAATACAATACTACCCAATAAACCTCTTCCCAAAACGTAGTACGCAACACTTTTTTATTACAACAGCAAACAGAATATAATACAAAAGTTCGGATACGGAATAGCTCCTACGAACTCATATATGCGCGGAATTGGCCCCCACGCTCGAATCTCATCCGAATACTGAGCGCACCTACATATGACACTGGCAGGAATAGTGTGGCTGTGACCTGTACCACGAAACTGCTGGAAAATCTATTGGTTAACGTTTCTGGGGGTAGATTTCTTGGAAAGGATAGCGTTCTCTGTAAAAACTCACTGGATCCAGTGAGTTTATTTTAGGATTGACAACGAATGATACATGACACAAATGTGCTTAAATGATAGAAAGAAAGAAAAATTGTTTATTCTGCACAAACAAAACGCAGACACAACAAAAAAAGACAACATAAAAAATAATACAAAACCAGCCAAAAGCCTCGTATTCAACCAATATTTTTTTTTGACAGTATTTTTCCTTGACGTTTGTTCATCTATATCTATACATATAATAAATCTGTAGACGAGGCGTTTCTGTACAATGAAAAAAAAAAAAAAATATTGGTGGGTTGTCCAAGAATAACCAACAGATTCCATTTCTACCATTTTTGGAATTTTTGTCTGTTTGTCTGTCTGTCTGTTTGTATGTTCTTTAGTTTGATTGTTCCACTATCACGTAAAAAGTACGAAATCAATATGGTTAACTTTTATACTCAAATATTGTGTGTTTGTACCCGATGTTTCAATTAGTTTTTGTTTCATCGCAATCGCTTCAAAATATCAAAAGATATATGAATTTAAAGTGTTCAAGAAGGAATTTTCATTACGTAATGTAGATACACGTAACGACATCTATTGACGCGAAATGATACTTACTTCTTAATTACTAGGTTTGTGAGATCGTGTGTTGTTATATGACCGTCAGTTTCTTTGCGCGGAAACTTAACGCGATACAATGTGTATATTATATAACTCTAAAGTTAGATTGATTAAAATTTTCCAGATGCGTTGTTTATTTATTAGTTTAGTATTAGTGCGATAGGTGGCGCTACCTATCTTTCAAATCTTGATAATCATGAAAGAATAGTGACAAATGTTAATTTCTTAAAAAATATGGGTAGGTATTTATTCTTTAATTTTTCACTTTTCTACATAGTTTATTTAGCTTACAGAGTGTTCGAACGTTTTCCCATATATTTTGACAGTATCATTTCATGCTCGATAGATGGCGTTGTTCGTTTAATGTCATTTTCTGAATCGCGGTGTCAAGAGTCTCCGTCGAAGAATGACTTTCGCCCAGATATTCCAATTATTTTTTAGTGTAGGTATCTTTGTTTTTGACTTCTTTAGTGTCGATAATATAATAATAATAATAAATAAATAATAAATTGTTGGTTGGGTTGTCATTCGTTGAAAGTATTTATCTTAGAGATTAGAGATGGGTTGTAACAGGTGAAACACGATATCACGACACGATATAAACGTGATCACTGTGACTGTGACAAAAAATAACAGATCCAAATATCTTTATTAAATCACAGTCTGTGATTTTTGATAAATACGTATCTCAATCGAATATCATCTTTATTTCTTTTGATTTCAAGTCGAAAATCGTATCTATCTGTTATAAAATCACAGCCTGTGAGTTTTGTACAGACGATAAATACGTATTGACTCAATTGAATATCTTCTTTATTTCTTTTCGTTAAAGTCGAAAATCGTATCCGAAGTTTTAACAGTAACAGTCTTGAGGATCTGTGATTTTAAGTAACAGATATTTTTTATCGTTAGGAGCAATTGCTATCTGCTATTTTATAATATCTGTGATTTCTATCTGTGACGCCTCACTCCTAATTGATCTGATTGGTTTTGATTTGGTATTTTGGTTGGTTTCGTTCATGAGGTTCAAATTAAGAAGTCAAGAAACGAGTCGTTACAGATCGATTCAAATTTAATGGCGGCTCGGAAGTTAGCTTTTAGCTGCGCAGTACCCCACCCCTCACCCCCGCTGTCACATGAAATTGTTACTGCGCAGCGACTCGCCTCATGTTCCGAGCCGCCATTAAGTTTGAATCGAACTGTACTATACTTCGTAATTTGTTCGTATGATTCGTGACCGCCGTTCATTCGATTCGATCGTTGTTGGCATGTGTAAGGCCTCGGCCTCGAATCTTGCGGGCAGCGGGGCGGCGGCGGCGGCGGCGCGGGAGCAGGGCGGGCATCAAAGACCCGTTCTCGAAACTAGCGGGCAGATCGCGCGTCACAATAGCCGCGTAGTGTTGTGTTCACGATTTTGTCGTCGAGATATTTGTTTTTATTCGCGAAAGAAATGTCTGAACAATGGCGGCAACATCTTTTTGATTCAAATTTATTCCTAACGCTCAATTTATTGTGGGCAACAACACTGCAATGCAGACGCGCGGGCGGTCACCGCTTGAATGGATTGCACCGCTCGCTGCCCGCCGCCTCGCCGCTGCCGCGCCGCTGTTTTCGAGAACCGGTCCATTTGATTTTACGCATAAGATCCTGCTGCGCCCGCGCCGCCGCCGCCGCCGCCGCCGCCCCGCTGCCCGCAAGATTCGAGGCAGAGGCCTTATGGTTGATTTGATTTGTTCGACTATCGGACAGAAATAAATACACAAATATTGGCACATGTTTCTGGGGAAAGTCAACAATATACATCGATAAATACGGTTCCCGAAGAAGAAGATGCCACACACTATACAGTAGAGTTCTTAGAATCCCTTAACACACCCGGTCTTTCAGCACACAAAATTTGTTTAAAAGTCGGAGTGCCAATAATTCTTCTCAGAAATTTAAGTCCTCCCAAACTTTGCAACGGCACTCGGCTCATAGTCACCAATCACCAACAAAACGTCATCGAAGCCGAAATCGTAACAGGTTGCGGTGATGTTGTTTTTATTCCAAGAATTCCTCTCATTCCCAATAATTTCCCGTTTAGTTTTAAGCGTGTGCAATTCCCCGTCAGCCTGTGTTACGCCATGACCATTAACAAGCTCAGGGCCAGACAGTATCTGTTGCGGGGGTGGATCTTAGTATTGGTTGCTTTTCCCACGGCCAACTTTATGTAGCTCTTTCGCGTGTGAGCAACCCTAGCAACTTTTTTGTGTACGCTCCAGGTGCTTCCACCGCTAATATTTTATAAAGAGAAGCATTTTCTTAAATAAAAACACAAGTTTTTTGGCAGTTTCTTACTAGGAAAAATCACCAGGCCTGGTCGAAAGATTCCCCCTTGTTAAATGAAGGTACAACTTTTCTAAGCGACATATTATTGTTTTCCGACATCCATGCGAACGAAGTCGCGGGCACAGCTAGTTGGTTATTATGATACATAAAAAACTTACACAGCACGCAAGTAGTACATATAGGAAACCACAGCTCACAATAATGTCAAGTATGTATGCTTCACAACAAGACAGACATACTAACTCGAAAAGGATCACTGACAGCGGAAAGGATTTTAATGAAGAGGTTTTTTACCAGCATATTCCTTATAACAGTGAATATCAGCAATTTTTCAGCCAAGTATATCAATTTTCATATGGTTGTTCCACGACCGTTTATGGTAATAGGATCCTTCAAGAGTGAGAGGTGCACCCTGGGCTTTCAGCCACACTACTGATTTTTCTGACGGTCTCATGTTTGACCACGTTCTGAGCCGTATGAGCAATTCTCGGTCAGCTCTACTACTGATTTTCCTGACTGTGAAATCCAGTGTAGTCGATTTTTACCAAAACGCACATATTCCATCTTTTGAGGATAGCCCCGGCTTCCCAGAGCGGTTCCTCGTTACGGGGGAAGCTCGTAAAAAAGCAATTCCCACCACGTCAGATGGATTGATTTACGATACGACCCCTTCAAGTGTATCTTGGAAAGTTAAACAAAAGGGCATCGCAGTGTTGAAGGATAAACCTTTACTTAGTAAATAAGATATCAGACTTGAGTTGCGCGGAATTCTTGTAAATGTACGAAATGTTAGGGATTTTTGTTTTGGTGGTATGTTGATATGTATATATTTACCAGTTTATTGACATGTGTAAGGTTTTCCTTGTGTAACTAATGACACGTGGAGCCTGTTTACGTTTTTGGCGACACAACCTCCGGACGACCTCCTCCAACCTCTGTTCTCAAGGTTAGCATCGCTATTTACTGTTTGATTTTGATGAATCTGTGCTTCGCAGAGTTCAACAGCCGCACGGGTCGATCAAAGGTTAAGCATCCATTACATATGAGACCCATCTGTAACTCGAAAAGCACATTCAGCCGTTAGTCCTGGCTGTCATTTTTAGATCTTTCACAATCGTTATGGGTAGGCAGAAGCCCTAAAGTCTGACGACCAGTTTTACCAAGGGTTATCGTATTACATAGGCAGTCGCTCTTTGTAAAATACTAGTATTCAGCTGCATCTGGAAGCCGACCCCAACATAGTTGGGAAAAGGATAGGCAGATGATTATGCAAATAACTAATGTCTGTTCCGAAACTATCTGATGAAAAAGTAAACAAAAACAAAATTGCTGAACGGATTTGGATGAAATTTGGGTAAACCATAACCTGGAATACGACATAGGATTTTTTTTCCCGATATTCCCACGGGATCGACACTTACGCGGGTGAAACCGCGGGGCGCAGCTAGTAGTTAAATAAAACTCATCTAATAAGGTGATTTAAGTATTGAAATAATCAAATCAAAGCACTCAATTTGTAAATGGCGCTACAAATTATCATAGGTAAGTATTCTGATCCATTTGCTTACAGTTTCATGGGATACTTTTGAACAAACCATAAGTATGCAAAGTTAGAAATGCCAAAACAACGTACTGTCATTTTGGAACTAGTAGCAATGTGTCGCTTAAGTATCGTAATGGTACACAGCAGGACAGTTTGCCGGCCCATTGCCTGGTAACATTGTAGGGCTGCATTCATTCGTTCCGACAGTTGACTCTCACTACTAGCAAGTAGCACTGGCAACACTACGTGGTGTTATCAGAACAATTCTACTTACTACTAACCACAGTAGTCTATAGTAGTAGTACAATATACGAGTATAGGGAGAATGGGGTACAAACTTTAAAGTAACAGCGCAGATATACGTAAATGTCAGATTTTCAACGTTTCTACGAGATGGTAAGGTTTTTCGATAGGAGCTCGTTGGCTAAGTAATACCAGCCACCACGGGTCGTACCAACAGGTTAAACTACGCTTGTCGGGGTTGGTCCGTGGATGGGTGATCATCTTTTCATTCCTCCGTGCCTCGGAAAACATGTTAAGCCGTTGGTCCCGGCTGTCATTCGTCGATCACTAACAGTCGTTACGAGTCGTCAGAAGCCCGAAAGTCTGACAACCAGTCTTACCAAGGGGTATCTATTAACCAGTTACTGGGTTGTGGAGATCAGATAGGCAGTCACTCCATGTAAAATACTGTTATTCAGCTGCATCCGGTTAGACTAGTTGGGAAAAGGCCGACCCCAACATAGTTGGGAAAAGGCTAGGCAGATTGATTGTTAAGGATCTTCGATCATCTGTCCCGCTGGTGTCATGGTGCTGTCAAAAGGCCGCAAACTTTTGATAACCCTTAACCTTGCATAATGAAGCAGGTTTCAGGTCCTGATAAAATAACCGATGACTGATTAATGCAGGTTGAACTGTCTGAAAACTAACGGTTAAATATCTGTAAATAATGCAGTGGGCGATACGAGCAACCAGGCAACGTTGATGTTTACTGAAGTAAACCATAGAGTTCAGCAACTTGCTAATTTTAATATTAATGCAGCATTAGGCTAGTTTAGAAGCTGACCTATATTAGCAAAAGGGCTTCTAAAGGATTAAATACTACCAGGAATTTAGGCAGCAGTATTAGGGTCAAAGGAACTATTAGCATCACAACGCGATCTCCAATCCGCTTGTGTGCCGTGGGCTGGTCGCTTATCATCCGGCGAGTTGTCGCAGCCGACTTATGGTAATGAATGGGCCATTGTTAACACTTCTATGCCACGGAGTAGCTAGTAGCGACCTGTAAGGCTACATACAGCCTTACAGGTCGCGTTCATATTGGGGAGAGTGTGTGGAAAGCTCCTGAAAGCTCGGCTAGTTAGAGTGTTATATGAAGTGAAACTTAGATACACAAAAAGGAAAATCAGTCTGAGAAAAGAAGTCACGGTTTACTCTCATTTTGATTCACATCAAAATGAGAGTAAACCGACGATTATTCAAATATTGATTAGATAATGATAAAAAACGATGATGATTGAATAATGATTATCTGATAGTTTACGTAGAAAATATAGAAACAGGGCAAATCAGCTGGTTTTTGGAGACATTACACTAATTATTGTAGATCTGAAAGATTATACGCCAAAAAATACAAAAAGTGTGTGTGAAAATTCTTCTCAAAAATAAAAATATGTAGATACGAGTATTTAAATACACATACCCCTCTGCCTAACTCGTCGGGGAATTACAAGCGTGATTTTATATGTAATTATTTGAACACCTCTACGTTGCCAGCTATATTTTCATACCCAAGACCGCTGTTTACATAGCAAATACAACAAGGAAACGACAATAACATAAATTCCCACATTTAATCCGTTTGTGTGCCCTGATCAAATAAAGCTTTTAAATAAATCTCAAATACGTATCACAAAGTCTTTGAACTCTACTATATGAATTAAAATGAATATACAGGGTTATTGGTTATATGTCGACAATCCATTGAGGGGTAGGACAGGTCATTTGCAACCAAATGACCCCTTGATAACCGCTATGCCATTGTCAACCATTTTCGAGTTATTTGACATTTTATATTTTAAAATGTATGAATTATAAATATAAAATGTCTAATGACTCGATTTTTTTTGACATTTGCTTAGGAGTCAAAAAGGGGTCATTTGATTGTAGATAGCCTCTCCTAGATCCCCTTGATGGATTGCCGACATATTACCAATAACCCTATTGGTACCTGAAATACATGGGATTTCTATCGCTTTCAGGTTTTTCAAATAAACCTAGGTACGGTTTAAAAAAAAGTGACTAACAACAGTAAAACTTCTATCGATCAATGTTTGCTGTTGGTTGTTGCAACCAATCATAAGAGATGTGGAGATAACAGCAGAGAAACTGAAAAAAAAACCTGAAACTTAAAAAGTTTCAGATATTTTGTCTTTGAGAATCCAGGAGATGACTTAAAATTCTTCAATAATCCACAAAAGAGGTAACAAATAAAATAGTTACAAATAAAACAGGGCTAGACAGGACGGCAGTTTGAAGCCTATCGACGTAAATCACTAAGCACAAACATAAATTGTCGGAAAAAACGCATTTTTTTTTAACAACGAAAACACTTTTGATAAATTTGTTTTTGAAGAGATTAAAGTTACCTCTAGACGTGAATAACCTAAAAGTACGTACACATCTTAGTTATCATTGAGTTGGTTAATGGCGAGAAAAATCATGTTATTGGCGTAAAATACAGTAATTATAAATAACAGATTTGTTCATTATCAGTGGGCAGCTACTTGCAGTGTAGGTCACCTACTTATTCACACTTCTTCGTTATGTTTTTTTTTTTTTGCAATTTATTAAAACTGATAAACGTATTCCTAAACTATTAGTTAGAACTATAGGTATTATAAGTGGCCAGGGAGCTTAAAACGGTCACTTTAGTAGAATTCAATATTAGGAAAATATTTTGAATTATCTTAAAATGTTACAAACTGACAATTCATAATCTAATTCATTCTTGTTCTTCTTCATTCATTCTAATTCAATTCATGATCTGCGTCTAATTCGTAATACGAAATAATTAATCTGTTTGACAGTTTTTTTATGGAGATTCGTAAAATGGTCCACAAATTATGAATTGCTTTTATGTCAAATTAGAGGAATTGCTAATGACAGCTGGGATTCAGGAAATGAACTGCTTTTAGAGAAATTGCTAATGTGGCCGGTTTAGGCACCCAGTACTCTTTAATTTTCGTCGAAGCAAGAGTCATAAGTTCTCAACATCGCCATTAGCAGGCGGCTTCCAAACATAGGACTCCATTTACAACCGCAGAGCTGAGTCTTGTCCACTTTTATCCATCCAGTACCGTACTACGACTTTAAATTAATTTCACTTCAACCATTTTAACAAAAACTTTCCTTTACTGATCAAAATCCGAGTCAATTATTACCCCTTTCCACAATATGGCGCACAAACAGACAGTTCCAACAATAATCCCAACTGTACTAGATATCAAACTGATATAAACTTTCCAAAGACATTTGAAATGAATTTTCATGCTGCCGCTACAACTTTCCCAAGAAAACCAATATCGATAAGATTCAATATTTGTAGTTACTAACACTGAGAATAATAGTTTTAGTTGGGGTTGCCATAAATATTACTTATGAAGTACGTAGGAGTTTGACCGTATTGGCTCCGTCATTTATAATGGGCCGGAAGGGTGTTTTCGGTTCAGTTCTCTGAGGTCCTAATCCTGATGATAATCTGGCCTTTTGGGAGGTGTGCTCCTTAATCAGTTTTGAACGGTTCAATTTATTTTCTTGGCTTGATCAAAGTTACCTTGTTAACTTCATTAGCTACTTTTTTTCAGTACTTCTTCTTGTGTGCCTTACCTGGGTCAAATAAATTTATTTTCTTTCTTTTCGTGTGGTTAGTGACTAACCTGGTGTCAGAGTTTTAAAGCTGCCCTTGGGCCTCTGACTTGGCTTCACATGCCGTCGAGAAATATCTCTCAGGTATGCGTTTCCTCACGATGTTTTCCTTCACCATTTTTGAAGCAAGTGATAATGATGTTTTTTCAGCTAGTAAATCGTGTTTTGTTGGAAGACTGTTATTGAACAGTTAAATTACAAGAACACATTCATATTACATCTTTCTTGTCCTAATAAGCTTTCAGTATCTTTTCCTAAATCAGGATTTCTGAAAAGCATTCATTCGATTACTTTTGAAGCCATCGGACTCTTCAGTATGACCAAAAACAGAATCAGTATCCAACTCTTCACTAATTTATTAAAATCGGATTACACCAATATGCTTTTAAGTCCGAAAATCTGTGACCCAATAAAATCTCCGATCACTTAGGATAGTAAAAGTTGATGTCCGTCAGTAAACATTGACGGCTCATATGATATTGCCAAAGATTTTATACCAAACATAAACAGTGATAACATTGCTACTGTGACTCACTCAATTCCTGAACATCACGATAGTCGGGACAAGGATCGTAAAATCAGTGCTCACTCTTCTACCGCTCACAAAATGCATTTTCAACTACCGACATTTTACGGCAAAAGATATTGGGAGCAGAGGGGTCGCATCGAATCTCGTTCAAAAAGTCGTCAGCTGTCGATACGGTACTGATTGATATACGAACCGGAAATGTGGCACATGTGTACCAGTGTTGCGATATAGAAAAGATTATGATTTGACCGATTCGAGAACAATTGGCGAAGGTACTTGGAATTTGGAGAAAGTGAAGCAACAAGGAACGTTTGAAAGAAAATAAAGAATGCAATATGTTTATTTGCGGCAAACGTGACGGTAAGAAACGACAAATAGACGAAAATCTAAGAAGAATAAATAGAAGTGAGTAGAATTAGTAGTGAGCGAGTAGTTCGTAGAAGAATATGAAAAATTAATAGATAAAGTGTGATAGCGTTAAGGTGTTGAGGAAACTGATTATGATGTAGAAAAGGGATAGTGACGTCATCAGAAAATAATAACGATAACTTTTTTGAAGATTTTATTAGTATAGACCATATTTAATTGAATAATACCAAATACCATTTGAAATACTAAAACAAAACTAGCAGCGTGTCTGTTAACAATTTATTACAACAAGCATTGTGGAGCTAACTGAATTCCGACGCACGGTGCTTCAAACAATGTGTTTCATTAAGCAAGAAATAAATGAGAGCTGTGTACTCTGTATTTAATTACTGATACAGAACGGAACTAAAAAAGATTGCTTTGAAAATAGCAACCTTATTCCGACTCAACTCAAATCTAAATAGCTTGAATTTTTATCTCGTCATAAAGTTGAAAATTGTATACACTTACGGCCGAAAAAAATCAGCAATTACGTTTTTGGGCGTCAAATCGTTTAAAGGGACACCTTTAAACGATTTGACGCCCAAAAACGTAATTGCACAAATTCGTTCCGTGTGAAATGAGAATATTCCAATTTGTGCGGCGTTACAAACGGGAATGTGTTGATTCCGCCGCAGGGTGCCATAACTACCCTGACTTTATTGTGATTCACTGCTTCGAAGCTGCATGCAGTTTCATTGAGGAATTCCCGAAGCACTTCTGTCGTTTACCTTAGTTGAACGCGGCGTTTATTGAAAATTTTCGGGAGCGGATTATTGATAGCAAGCGTATAGCTTTGTAGTTCTTGTGACAGTTCAGGTTTATATTCTTTTTACTAGTTCTAGAGTAAAGTAAATAACTTTCTTTTTATTCATCATATTTTATAGACTGCTAAAAGTAGCAAATATATGAGCGACGCTCTTTAAGGATCTTTTTTCCGCGTGACACAATTTGATCAACTTTTATTCTCAGGTACGCAATATCAATAGAACTGTTTCAGAGTTCCAATGAGTTTATTGTACCTTTCTTCTAGTCCTAAACTACTTTACTACCCTTTTTTACTTCGCTATGAATAAAATCTTCATGATTAAAGTACTTTACTTCAAATGTTATTTTCGAGGTTTTATCGTGGACTTAAATTTTGTATACTTTACTGCTCGGTTAAAATAAAGAAGACTAAAATGCAATTTCACGCTCGGTGCTGTATCTCGTAGCTACTTTAGTACTTATTTTAGCTGGTATAATGTTAGTTGCACGACTTGTAATTTGTGCTGACATGTCGCTAAATCTCCTGTGCACTGTTAGACGCCGGACGATTACACTTGCGTTCCAACGTTTTGCACAGTGCAGACTATGCTGTGACGTATGTGTGTATAAAATTGTTTTATTTTATGACTGTCGTGGGTCTGTGGAATCTAGTCTGGTTTAAAATACAGTCTTTTTATGTCGTGTTATTCTGACAACCCTCAGATATGCATGTTGTGGGTTGTCTTGCTCTAAACTCTTTTGAACTTCTGCCACAACTCGTCATACGTCAGCATAATTTTTTACTTAGTGGTATTTTTGGAGCTTGTGTGGGATATACAATGGAATTATTTGAATCACCATTCAGTAAGGTCAATGATGATAACAGCACTTTAGTGCAGAATAACAACTGATAAATTGGCAATTGTTTACTTTTGAATGAATAATGCCGTCACTTTCATTCTTGGGAAGACGAAGATAGAGGATGATAGATTTATTTACGTCGACCAAAGAAGCCGTGATGTTGATTATGTGCCACCCATGTGTCCTAATACGTAAAGCGAAAGTAAAGGGTACCTGGAAGACCACATCTGTAAATCATCTTAAATAACATAGCCAGTAATGAGACTGGCGACATAGTAAAATTAGACTCAAGTAAGGTTGGATGGATTGTGTGAAAGATGACATGGCTAGAAAAATAGCGGAGATTCTAAATCCTACTAATATTATTAATATGAAAGTTTATATGTTTGTTACCCAATCACGCAAAAATGGCTGAACAGATTAAGATACAATTTTGCACTCATATAGACTGACCTGGTTTAGGCATTTTTATCCCGGTCGATAGTACGTTTCCGTGCGATAATTTCCGACATGCACGCCGGCGAAGTCTCGAGCAAAAGCTAGTCAATCTGCCTAGCCTTTTCCCAACTATGTTGGGGTCAGATTCCAGTCCAACCGGATGCAGCTGAATACCAGTATTTTTCCTATCTGACCTCCACAACCCAGTAACTGGGTAATTCGGACGGACCAACACTGTAAAGCGTAGCTTAACCTGGTGGGAAAACCTAAAATCTTACGCCTAAAATAACTTTAATATCCCAAAACCAGTTAGTATCAAATTACTCGAAAATATTTACGGAAGGAAGAAATATCGCAAAGTTAAACGGAAGAAAACGTTATGAATTCTCACAATTCATCTAATTTAATACTGCTATTGATATAACCAGAGTAAACAATAACAGTGCGGAGATGAACCAATATTTGTTACTTGATTGTCTTCTATTCAATCGCAGCATTTGAGCAGTTGTGGGCCAGTTTTAATGGCCGCGACTTACGAGTTAGGTCATGAGTTCAAACCCTGGCGCCCATTTTTACCCGACTACGGCGAAGCAACAAGGAGGGTTTTGATTTTGACCAGTATGTATGTATGTTCATGTATTCCCATCATAACTTCTAAAATACTCATCATAAATTAACAAATAATTTTATATATATAGATTTTATAACACGTGTGACTCCGGATTTTTAATTTGTCTGTCTGTGATGTCTTGTTTATGCCTTTTTAGTTGACTTTTTGTCGCAGTTTGGTTTTAGTATTATAACTTTTATTTTGCTCAACTCAAACCAGCAAGACTATGACAAAAAAAAAAACGAAAGTTATGTAACATCTATCAATCCCGCATTGGGTCCGCGTGGTGGATTACGGCTCACTCCCTCTCACAGAGAGGAGGCCTGTGTCCCAGCAGTGGGAACATTATAGGCTTATTATAATAGCATATTATACCCTTTAATCGCCAGTTTATCAGATATATGTTTGCGGTTTATAACACTGTATTTTTGAATGATAAACTTGAACTCATAAACTCTGGCTTTCCCAAAGAGTCATAGTGCTTTTTGGGAAAGCCAGAGTTTAATAGTTCAAGTTCCGAGAAATGATACTGGGGAATATTTGTTGGCTTCTCTTATCTCTGGACTATTTTTTTCATTAATTAGATAAGTACGGGTTCTGCGAAAACAATTGTCTCATTAGGTATTTCACAAGTGTTGCTTATCGGCATTCAACATGTTGTTTCTTGTGATATTTCTAGTAATGAATTGATTCTGGCGTGACTTTGCGGAAATCCATTGTAAAATACAATAAACGTAGATATATTTAGTAACCTATTCTGCTTAACTATTCCTCAAGAGTCATAAAAAATCCTGTTAGAAATCGACACGTGTTTCACCTCTCAACGAGGCATTCTCAGGATGACGATTGACCAGTCGCGAAGATGATCGACAATCGAATCGAACTTATTGGATTGTCTAAAATTTAGTTTTCTAATACTGTATTAAAGTATAGCCACAAAACAAGTAACATATTGAGAACTTAATGATACAGTATTATCCTAGAATCCTAGTGATGTAACTGTCGGACTGCCAAGTCATAGGTCTCCAGTTCGTACCCAAGGCACCCACCTCAGACTTTTCGGATTATCAGTTGCTTCAAAAACGGTGAAGGAAAAAAACATGAGGAAACCGGCATGGCTGAGAGATATTTCTCTACGAGCTCACATGCGAACGTGAAGCCAAGTCAGCGGCATAAATCAAAAACTTTGACACCTATTAACCAAACGCAAGAGAAAGAAGATGGAACACAAATTGACTGATTGAAAGATTTTAGACAATCAAATGAATTCTTGTCGTTGAATACATCTCCTTGAATAAATCACGCACGTGTTTCGGTATATACCGACTCTCTTACAAAGATGGCCACCTTATCAAACAGATTAGTCAAAACAGTGATTAAATATATCTAAGAAACATGTGTATGTCATACACGTTGTAATAATGTCTTACTTATCTCAGTATCGGCGTCACTTCCTTGTCTCCTCGATCCTATGACCCCCTGGTACAACAATACCGGGAATTCGATAGAAATGGCCGTAATTAGGTATTTTATTTAATGAGATGTTGGTTCATTCTGATTGTAGTGTCTATTAATATGATTGTGATTTCATCTTGTTATGTTCTTTGAATGGCAGTTTCATCTTAACAAGACTTGTTTATGTTAAGGCTGTACCTTACCTTAGATTTTATCTCACTCGCACCATACTTCTCTCGACCTGAGTGAGAGCGAGACAGTGGGACGCGAGTGGGACGCTCTCAAGTCTCGAAAAGTTTAGGTAATTGCTTTTTACGGTGAAAATAATGGTAATTAAAAAAAATAAGACCTGCTTTATAGATAGTTCAGTTAGCAAAGTTTTATGATCTAATTTGAAGTATTTTTTCAATACCAGCGGCTTACAGTTCGGTTTAGAGGTAACTAGATTTTTTTTCTATCGAGAAAATTGTCACGTTTTCGCCAAACATAGGATCTAGCATCAATCTTCAACTTTAACATATATTTATTAAAAAATTAATGCTGCAGTATTTTCGGCATAACGGAGGATCATGTTAAGCAATTGCAAGCTAAGTTAAGCAAACTGGCGAAATGTGGGTGGATACTGGATACCTATTGCTTAACCCTTCGGGGAATATAGGCGGGATGTTATGTTTTAGGCGTAGGAATCTGTTTTTACCTTAAGTCATGCTAAAGTAAAGTCAGACACTACTCGACTTCAAATTCTCATTTCATAAAGCGGGTGATAAACTGAAACATAACTGAAAACTTCAGATATCCCTGAAGCTTGGCTATGGTTTGCCATGAAAACTTTTGCGTAAAGAGCTAAGCTTTTTGGTAATTTAGCCCTTTTCGCAAAAGTCTCTTCTTCTTTTCGTGTGGTTAATGACTAACCTGGTGACATAGTTTTAAAGCCGTCCTAGGACCTTTGACTTGGCTTCTCATGCCGTCGAGAAATATCTGATAAAGTGCAAACACAGTTGTTTGAGAAACGTTTTGGTGTTGCAGTTGCATCACACTAAAAAGCAAAGGACGGTTCTACTGTCTGAAGGATTTTCAAGTGAATCTTCCTTAGGCGCTTTGAGCACTTTTGGGTCAACAAAAATCATGGAACTCGCGTCATCGTCACGCTTGAAGAAATTCGTTTTCAATTCTATCGGCAGTCCCCAAAGACCGCCCCGCATGTTTTTTTACTGCTTTTCGTACTTCGTATGTATTTTTACAGTGAAATAGCTTTTCATACTTCGTATTTCTTAGTATTTTTACAGTGAAATAATACACTGTTCTAAGCATTGTCCGGCCTCTTGGGTTGTCCTTTCCGGCCCATAGTGGTCAAATTACCGATTCTCATATCGGCTTCCATAACATCCTGGTATACCTACTTATACAGGGTGTTAGTGTAAACACCGTTATCCTTGAAACCAGTGGTTTGGTTTCATTTATAGAAAGTAAAATCAATGGAAAAATACAACTTTATTTTTTTAAAGAAATTCTACATTTTTCCACAAGAATATTTCACCCTACACGCAAGGGCAACGACCGGCCACGGCCGGCGGTTGGCGGGGGCGGGCGGGGCGCGCGGGTCGTTACATGACCGGCCGTCAGCTATTTCGCAGCTCTTTCGAACGCGTATCCATGAGTATCGGGGACAGTGACGGATATTTACTTTTAAAAATCTTTTAATGAAAATAAGGTTTTTTTGTTGTTGTTACTGGGTCATTTATTTTTATATTTAAGTCAACTACCCGTGGTTTGAGTGACAACGGTGTTTACCCTTGCATTCTGTATAGCCCCGAGGACTGTAGTATATCATACAGGGTCTGTATAGTCATACAGGGTGACTTTAAAAATAAAATATTTAAGTAAACACCTTTTTAAAAACAAGCTTTTAATGAACTAAAAAGGGTTTTCCTAGGGCCATCTTCCGGTTCTATCATCAGACCCTGAACACCACCGAGTGTCGAAGCACTTGTTAATACATAGCCAATGAGTCAAAACACGAAGGTGCTATCTATCTTGTTCGATTGAGGAGTTAGTATTGCCAACTTCCGGATTCATGAGCAGACCAGTTCCATGGTATCATTTTTTCAAAATGTCTCGGTAGTTATATTGGTTTGCCAAGTTTCAGCTCAATCGGATTCCAGGAAGTGCTTGAAAAATGGATGACAATTAGAGTAACCGGAAACACATACGAACAGAGCAAGCTAATATAAAGCTTTTAATAAAAGAGGGTGTTCTGTCCATCAAATATAAAAAACTTTTACTATTATGGGACTTTTATTATTCGTATTATGGAACCAATCATAATTCGCAAAAAAAATCGACTTGGTTTATACAAATTGTCCAATCGGGTATGTATTTTTATATTGGAAGGTCTATTACTTTTTGCGAATTCGTTTTGGTTTCTTAGTAAAAATTAATTATACATATTATGATGGGTAGAACACCACCTTAAAGTTTGTCGATTGTTTTCAGAGTCACCCTGTATATGGTACAGTCCTCGGGGCTCATGGAAGGCCCGAGGCAAACATTAACTAATAACGGATATATTAAATGCAAGTTTACCAAATGGTGTACGTTGTGTTTGGTTTAAATGTGATAAATTAAATGCTATTTGACCGGTATTATTTACTGTGGTGTTCTTTGATTATAAGTTGGCTTATCTATACTAATATTATAAAGCTGAAGAGTTTGTTTGTTTGTTTGTTTGAACGCGCTAATCTCAGGAACTACTGGTTGGAATTAAATAAATCTTTTTGTGTTGGATAGTCCATTTATCGAGGAAGGCTATAGGCTATATAACATCACGCTACGACTAATAGGAGCGGAGCATAAATGCAAAATGTTGCAAAATCCGGAAAAAATATTCTTTTTTGAAAGCTTCTGTTGCGTGCGCTGCGTAACCAGTTTAAGTTAATTCGGTTAATTTCGAAGTAATCATGAATATAAAAATGCAATACGCGAACCGTTCGACGCTGGCGCGACGTTCCCTATGTTCGCGAGGAGAGGATGGGCGGGCACACGGGTAGACCATGAACTGGAATAGGACATAGGATACGTTTTATGCCTATATTCCCACGGGATCGAGACCTACTCGGGTGAAACCGCGGGGCACAACTAGTTTTATAATAAAAACTAGCGACCCGCTCCTGTTTCGCACGGTTATTACGACTTGATAAAACATTAAGGTTTCTTAGTTATGTTACTTTAATATTAACCTAATATACACATAAACCTTCCGGAATAAATTCTCTAAAAGATGGTGAAAACCTCGTCAAAATCTGTGGTATAGAAGGCGGACATACAGACAAACACGACTTTAATTTATGATATGTATAGAAGATGTCGCTTTTTAAACTTTAGAAAAATTTGTTGACCTTGGCGAAATTAATTTACACAGTCACTGCTCAAACGTTTTTAGCAATGACTTTTTATTTTGAAAGATAGTCAAGCTTCTTGGTCAAAAATATTGTTTGATATGAGGATAATATGGCTTAATGCTAACGAAAATATTTTGATTTAAAAGTTATCACCAGTGACATTTGCTATCATAAATCGCTTAAAAACATAAGTTGCATACGTGACCAGATTTTATTGCGAATACTAGATTATTTATTATTATTTGCTTCGCGGCAGATCATGGTTGAAATGAAAATTCGATAATAAGTGACCTTCTGTCTCGTCTCGTCAAATCGAGTCGAATCTAAAGGTTTCCCGCAGCAGTTTGGACCCATTCTAGCCAGGATTCTTCTCAAACAACTGCCTGATTACACTTCTTTTGTTTGAAACAGCAGTCTTTCCAATTCTCGAACGTCCAAACTCCAAGACAAATGAAAATCTGTCTTGGAATCTTGTCCCGTAAAGGGGGGTTTAGACCAGACGAACATAAAACCAGAACAAGAGCGAATAGAACAGCGAAGGATTCTTCTGTCCGTCAATCAATCTGTCATCAATCACAGCGCCGCACGATTCTAACAAAACAATTTCAAGAGCACGCGCGTCGCGCCTTTCTGTACGAGGCTTTAGTGCTCACCTTCGTTACATAAGGAATTGCAAAATTTCAGGCTTCCAGACTTAGTGGTTTAGGTTTTGCGTTGTCGGATGTCGATATGAATTTGAGATTTTTATCAATTAGCTCTCTGTTCTTTACATATCTATACTAGAGTTTGTTTGTTTGAACGCGCTAATCTCAGGAAGTACTGGTTGGAACTGAAAAATTATTTTCGTGTTGGATAGTCCATTTATCGAAGAAGGTTATAGGCTATATAACATCACGCTATGACCAGTAGGAGCGGAGCATAAATGAAAAATGTTGCAAAAACGGGAAAAAATATTCCTTTTTGAGAGCTTCCGTTGCGTGCGCTGCGTAAACGGTTTAAGTTACGCAAATATCACGTATGATGGAATTGTTTCTCTTTAAAAGTTCAAAAAAAAGTCCGCGACAGCATATGTCTCTTTTAAGATTGACTCACTATAACCATTTTTTATGGTAATCAAATTTGTTCGAAACTAATGCATTATTTGCGAAGGAGTTTTACCAACATAATATTAATTCTTATTCAAATAAATAGTTTTAACATCAAGGGTATTTATGTAGCAGCAAAATACTTTTTAATTCATTCGAATCGGACATTTAATTTCGAAGTTATCACGAGTTTAAAAATGCAATACGCGAACCGTTCGACGCCGGCGCCGCGCCACCGCGACGTTCCCTACTCTAGAGAGGAGAGGATGGGGACACGGGTAGACCATGACATGGAATAGGACATAGGATACGTTTTATCCCTATATTCCCACGGGATTGAGACCTACGCGGGTGAAACCGCGGGGCACAGCTAGTATTACATATCAGCGGACCCGGCAGACGTTGTCCTGCCCGAAAAGCGCCATCTACCGGGTTCAATTGTATTTTCAAACCATCCAGGGACATACTCAAATATACACACACATCCAAATCTGTCCAGCCGTTTAGGAGGAGTTAGGTGACAAACATACGTACAGAAGAATTTCATATACATATAAAAATATATAAGTATATACGAGACTTTCTCCCAAAGGTTAGAAGGGTCAGACCGAGTCTGGCGCCAGATGACGATTGATCTTATGTGACCTGATACGTGATGACCTAAAGACGGTTGGTCATCAAACAAAACATGCCGATAACCAAGAATAACAAGAAAATATGACTTAGTCTCAAGTTTATCGATAAAGAAGTGCGGCCCACCATCAGTTTGATTACTTATTTGATTCTTCCATTTTATAAAGATTGATTGAGAGAACGTATTCATATAAAGCGGTCAAGGTTAGGAAAATCTGGCTAGCATACCAACTTTTAGTGTTTAAAATCTGTTACACTATTGTTATGTTTAATAGTTGAAGGCGGACGAATTCGCGGGCCGAAGTAGTAAAATAAAGTCTATGGCACATAAGTCGGCTGCAATAATAATTTTATCAGTTTTATTAACATTGTGTCATTTTATAAACAGACCTCGATAACGAACGAAGGTATATACCTCGGTTATCAAGTGAAAGGTAAATTAATACTGATTACCATTGTCCATTTAATAACAGTACATCACTTTAAATAATTAGAATACGGAGGAATACATTACAGTATGTGACGTTACTATATGTTTATACATATTTACTTGGAAAATCTACCAATGAAACTAAAAACGTCTGCTTTGAAATAAAGACAAATTCCTATTTTAGAGGCGCCCCTCGACCCCAAAATCTGCAGTGCCTGAACTGGAACTGTCTAAAGCCGTGTACTGACCGGCGTTACGGGGTGTAATGTCCCATTCGCAGCGAGCATGTTACGTTACGCCGTGTTCTCTCCGTGTAACATTCGCTCGTTGTTCGCGTGTTCGTGCTCGTTTCCACGTACTGACTGCACGAATGCTGGCTTTGTAACATGTTACATTACACCCCTTAACACAGTCAGTACACGGTATTACGGTCCCAAGAAAATAAAACGAGCCCCAGTTGTAGCTAAAACTCGTATTTGAGTGACGAACGCTCAGGAAATTTCGAACATGCCCTCGTTGATCCACCATCAGGTAAGCTGCATGTACCGTGGCAGTAGGTATAGGAAAATAACAAACTGTAATTGCGTAACACACTTACAATGGCAATGCCATTCCTTTTGAGTTTGACAATTCAACAACATTCAGATCAGACAAATTTTTCAAACATATGAAGCAATGGATTAGAAATTTCGTTCAAAATCCTTCGGATTATGATAGACAGTGTGCTATTCAATTGAGGGCCTGATGTCACACACAAGTGACAGCCACACCTTATCACGGTGGTATCAAACATAAAAGAGGGTCAAACCCATAAACCAACAACACAAGTTCAAGGCCATCAACATAAACGACCTCTACCGACCAACACAGAAAGGTAAACGATCGTCCTTCCATCATTCGAGGATAGGCAGACAACTCCCTAATGAGTTACAAACACAATCACTTGGAATTCGCGTGATTGTTTGCAAAGTTGTGGGTAGCGTTGTCAACAAGGATAGAGGGAACGTGGGAACATTCGCTTAATCTTAAATTGTTCATGGCTTAGGTACGGGTGGTGACGTAATACTCTTGAAGGGTTATGTGAGCCTAGTACTCCGATAGGTGTTGATGTTTGAAATATAAGATTTTAATGAGACTTTTGATAAGGGGGTTCCGAAAAATGACGATTACGATTCCTAGTTCCGCAATAAGTTATACGTGTATCAAATTCAACTATATTTTAATAAAACCGGTATCAATTTCTAAATAATGCGATAATTAAAATATGATTTTTTAGAGTTAAACGAGAATACTAGGGTAGTATTTTATTAGTATCAAATCAAAAGTGATTTAATGTTTCATTATTTTGTACACTTATCGCAAAAAAGTTAAAAGTTTACCAAGGCAGAGAATTTATGTTACATGAAGTTTAAATAAATACCCAACAAAAGCCACTAGGATAGGATTGCTCTTTATTGTGAGATGTTGACCTACGTTATACGGCAAACCCAGCCATATTTAACACTCCACTGATCTATTGCCCTATCAGTGCAACCAGCAGTAATTCCATACATTCGCTCGGCAAACACTGCTTACGAAGCATGGAATAACCTGAAGAAAGCGTACGAAGGTCGCGGATTGTGTAGAAGACTAGGTCTTCTCAGAAGTTTGTTTGCCACAAAACTATGTGATAGCAGCTCGATGGAGGACTACCTCAACAAAATTAAGGAAGCCTCACATCAGTTGAGTGAAATTGAGTCACCACTGGATGATGAATTCGTAGCTGTTATAATGTTGAGTGGTCTAACTGAAGACTTTGATCCACTGATTATGGCAATTGAAAATGCTGGTACAAAACTATGTACTGAACTTGTCTCGGTCAAACTATTGGAAGAGACACTTCCGCTCCGCTCATGATTTCTATATGATGTGCAAATTAATAAAACCCATATTAATCTTCGATGAATCTTTCTTTTTCCTGCCCAAATATCCAACATTAAGCGCCACGTCTCACTGTAAAAAAATACAATATATCAAAACTAAGTACGTGGAACAAAAAGTAACAGAACAACACTGAAGGCACGGTTTACACGTCACACAACCTCGTAAAACAATAAAGGTGGGGCTACAAACACACCTACCCTCGGTAGGTACAGTCAACAAAGGTGTTAGGTATACAGGCAAAATATTCATCTGTGCATTGGACTGCCAATACATGTTTTTAGGATACTAATACCCAAACACTTTATTACGAAGTTTACGCCGTCCGTCTGTCTGGGACAGGCCTGTTACCGTAATAGGTAGCTGAATATCTCACACTATGGCCTCTAAAATAATAAAAATAAGATAAAATAAAAGTTTCTACTAGTTTTGGTGGCACGTTTCGGTGGCACCCATAATGTGCGAGTCTGACTCGCACTTGGCCGATTTTTTGTGTCTGCGTAAAAAAGTGATGAAAGGCTCAACTATTTAGCACACTCAAAACTTCGTCTAAATGTTAGCACTTGCAAATGCCTGTATACTAATCTCTTTGTTCGACTGTACGTACAGAATGCGGACATACAGGGGGAGCACACACTACTCGCCCTCCAGTGACAACACTCAGTATAAGGGCTGGAATACGTCAAGCGTTGCGTCTGAGACGCCTTTGTTTGATGTGCGTTTTTAAATTATTTTATTTAGTTGTATTGTTTTTAAAAGATAGCAAAGTTATTGGAATAAATGTGTCTTTCTTAGTTGAAGGATTTTTGTTTTAGCGACTCGATCGTACCTTTTCCTTAACCGTGACCTTCCAAAACCGTGTTTAACAGTTGTTTAGCCTAAACACCGTTTAAACATGACATTTCTGTATGTAGTTTGACATAAAATTGACATTTAACCACGCGTTGAACAAGTGTCTAAGTTTTTGTGGTACAGCCCTATAAATTTTAGGTATGGTTAAAATTTATAGGGCTGTGATAAGATACCTTGATAAGTCAAAAAGCCGAAAATAATAAAAATTGTTTTTGGAGTATATCTGTCTTGTGATTTCTATACAATACATTATAAAAACAAAAGTAGCAATAATTAGGCCCAATGAAGAAAATTATGTCATCATTTTCATAGTCATTATATTTAAACATCAGTCATTTATCAGTTATTTAGACAGTCAGATTAATCATTTTTTTTTTAAAGGTAAACATCCTGCTTATGGAAACAGCATGAGTATGAGGGTTCGATTCCCGGGCGCGGGCAGTGTGATTGAAATGAAATGAAATGTAGCAGCACGGAGCCTGGATTAGTGCCCGGTTGATGGCAAATAGACTCGCCCCCTATTACATGGGACTTAAACATAACTAGCGAAATGTGTGTAAAAGGTGTACTTGTGGCGGCATCTACATCTCCACATGCGAACTACGCATCAAAACAAGACCTGACGTCACACAAAAATCCTGACGTCACATAAATCCCGCATCGCGCAATTAGAGTTTACCGCGCGATGACCATATATACAAGATTCCAACATCAATCGTTGGGCAGTTGCCCACCAGATACAACACCCGTCTGGTCGGAGGATCCTCCCTTTTCAATAGAGGATGAGTGAACTTTAAACACTGTTCCTCATACCCCTAAATGCTATAACCTCTGCCTAACCCTTCTGGAAATACAGGCGTGATGATATTATGTTATATACCCAAATACATGATAATGAAAATACACAGTACATTTGCTAAACAGTTCTAACTCACAACGTGAAACATTTAGTATTGAAAGTGACTTGTTATAATTATGCTAAACGCTACTGTCATGAGTTGCCGTTGCCGCGATGCAAATTGAGCTCTATTCGTGAATATACCTACTAAAGTCATCATCTGCCTAGCCTTTTCCCAACTATGTTGGGGTCTAACCGGATGCAGCTGAATACTAGTATTTTAATGGAGCGACTGCCTATCTGACCTCCACAACCCAGTAACTGGGTAATACGATACCCCTTGGTAAGACTGGTTGTCAGACTTTCGAGCTTCTGACGACGTGTAACGACTGTCAAAGATCCACAAATGACAGCCGGGACCAACGGCTTAACGTGCTTTCCTTCAGTCATCATCTGCCTAGCCTTTTCCCTATGTTGGGGTCGGCATCCAGTCTAACCGGATGCAGCTGAATACTAGTATTTTAATGGAGCGACTGCCTATCTGACCTCCACAACCCAGTAACTGGGTAATACGATACCCCTTGGTAAGACTGGTTGTCAGACTTTCGGGCTTCTGACGACGTGTAACGACTGTCAAAGATCCACAAATGACAGCCGGGACCAACGGCTTAACGTGCTTTCCTTCAGTCATCATCTGCCTAGCCTTTTCCCTATGTTGGGGTCGGCATCCAGTCTAACCGGATGCAGCTGAATACCAGTATTTTATATGGAGCGACTGCCGATCTGACCTCCACAACCCAGTAACTGGGTAATACGATACCCCTTGGTTAGACTGGTTGTCAGACTTTCGAGCTTCTGACGACGTGTAACGACTGTCAAAGATCCACAAATGACAGCCGGGACCAACGGCTTAACGTGCTTTCCTTCAGTCATCATCTGCCTAGCCTTTTCCCTATGTTGGGGTCGGCATCCAGTCTAACCGGATGCAGCTGAATACTAGTATTTTAATGGAGCGACTGCCTATCTGACCTCCACAACCCAGTAACTGGGTAATACGATACCCCTTGGTAAGACTGGTTGTCAGACTTTCGGGCTTCTGACGACGTGTAACGACTGTCAAAGATCCACAAATGACAGCCGGGACCAACGGCTTAACGTGCTTTCCTTCAGTCATCATCTGCCTAGCCTTTTCCCTATGTTGGGGTCGGCATCCAGTCTAACCGGATGCAGCTGAATACCAGTATTTTACATGGAGCGACTGCCGATCTGACCTCCACAACCCAGTAACTGGGTAATACGATACCCCTTGGTTAGACTGGTTGTCAGACTTTCGTGCTTCTGACGACTCGTAACGACTGTGAAAGATCCACAAATGACAGCCGTGAAAAACGGCTTAACGTGCTTTCCGAGGCACGGAGGAGTCCGTGCCTCCCTCCATATACCAACTAAAGTATGATGTAAAGAATAATAATTTATTCTCAAGTGAAATACAACTGTGGTTTTGAATTAATGATGAGGGTCGAATAGAAAATCTCTCATCAAATAGAAGAATATTTTGTGGAGCACAAAAGATCTTTCCATTTGACCCTATGAATTCAGCAATACTAATATTTCTGAGAAAAAATGCTTTATGAATGTTTTTTTTTTGCCAACAAACTGCTATGCAGTTTGGTTGAGACAATATTTAAGTGGTATCGAATTATTTCTGCGAATAAACGCTTTTTACCCGACTACGGCTAAGAAAAAAGGAGGGGTATGATTTTGACCGGTATGTATGTATGTATGTATGTATGTATGTATGTATGTTCATCTGTTCCCTCCTATCTTCCAAACCACTGATCACAATTTGACAAAAGAGGTATCGTTAGAAGCGTCGCGATTGTCCGCTGGTTATAGGCTATGTGAAGTCACATTAAATTAAAAATGGCGCCCTCTAGAGGACATAAAGTGAGGAACTTAAAAAATAATATGGTTTTATCGTACCATGTTGGGTATCAAATGAAAGGGCTTAATGAGCACATTTCAAATATATATATATATTATAACCCCAAAAGAATTTAAAAAAAAATCAAGTAACAAAAACTAAAACCCAACTACGACTTAAAAGGTATAAACAAGACACCACAGACAGACAAATTAAAAATCCGGAGTCACACGTGTTGGGCATAAATCGAACAGATTACGTGTACTTGATTTTTAATTATTTTTTTCATTAATAGCTGTTGCTTGGGACAAAGTCTGCGATCCAGGATGAAAAGTAGCCTTTGTCCTTCTCCAGGTCATGGTCTACCCATGTGCCAAATTTCATCCAAATCGGTTCAGCTTTTTTAGCGTGAAAGTGTAACAAACAAAAAAACTCACTTTCGCGTTGGTTAGGATGTAGGTTCTTCTTGGTCGAACTTTTCGCAGGACAGAAAGACATACTAATAATTTAATGAGATATTGTTTTATTATTTGTTTGAATGGTAATTTAATTGAGAGGAGCTCGTGGCTAAGTAATAACAGCCGCTCGGGTCGATCCATCAGGTTAAGCTACGCTTGCCGGGGTTGGTCCGTGGATAGGTGACCATTTTCACATATCGAGACTCCTCCGTGCCTCGGAAAGCACGTTAAGCCGTTGGTCCCGGCTGTCATTTGTGGATCTTTGACAGTCGTTACGAGTCGTCAGAAGCACGAAAGTCTGACAACCAGTCTAACCAAGGGGTATCGTATTACCCAGTTACTGGGTTGTGGAGGTCAGATAGGCAGTCACTCCATGTAAAATACTGGTATTCAGCTGCATCCGGTTAGACTGGAAGCCGACCCCAACATAGTTGGGAAAAGGCTAGGCAGATGATGATGGTAATTTAATTGCATGTATTTTAATAATAATAATCTTTTTGTAATATTTGTGATATTATGTTTCATGTTGGATTTTATTTCGAACGCAATGTGAATTGTTACTGAATAAATAAATTGAAAAAAAAAAATAATTGAATTGCAATTAGATCATATGAGTTGCGTTGCAGACCGTTTATGAAGAAAAACTAAGGACGAAGAAAAAGTATTTGACTGATATTTACGCTAAGCGAATTAATCCCCACACTATCGAATTAACCTAACTATTAAAAAAATCATTTAAGTACGCGTAGCACTTGATTAAAAAGGCTGTAGCCGCGTAGCAGTATTCGTAGCAGATGTGCTACGAAACTCGTAGCACTTACGTAGCAACTGAAAGAGTCATGACTACAACTTTTTATTACAATGTAACTTTAATCATTAAACTGTTTTTACGTCAAGGTTTTATGACGTCACTCACACAGTTAAAAAACTACTACGCTTTGTTTCAAACATCACGACTGTATTTGCGGATGGGGCAGGCAGAGATGAATGAATGGTGAAACTAAAGAAATACTACACTGACATTACCACACTAGACCTAAGCCACAATCTCATTGTTTTCTTATTTAATTATTTACTGTATTCGTCCACGACGTAAATGATCTCATTTAATTTTGTTATAATGTCATAAGTGCTGTAAGTTTTCGAAAAAAGAATTGTACCTAATAAATGGACTAAGTTGTCTGAAATAAAAGATATTTTTTATTTTATTACTATGTCGCCAGTAATGTTTAATTCCCAGATAACCCTATTGTCAGTACTACGATCGGGAACAAATCCAGACCCCGGAATTCCACCGAAAAATTCATAATGAACAAACCAAATAACACTGCACGACTTGGGTATCGAAGCCAAGACGTCACGCTCAGCAGTCACACTTACAACCGCCACACCAACGAGGCATTACACTCCACTTTATTTTTGCACTTAAACCCGATACAACGACCAATATTCTTAATTAAGTAGCTATCAAAAGTATCAACATTATCACAGTATATTAAAATAAAGCGACACTACGGAAAAGTCCGGTATTTCATTTTAAACCGTAATTGGATTATTGGACATTTTAATTCCGAGCTCTGGAAGCTATCAAACGGTATGGGCAATAAATGTAATACCTTAAAAAGCCTGTACAGCACGTCTGACCTGTTTACGTTGGCCGTTACTGTGTTTATTAATTTTGCTTTATTATGTTTATCTTTTTGAAGTAATCTGCTTTTGTTTACTTGTTTTTTTAACATTAATTTTGGCCGATTGAAATGTTGTTTTAATCGGAATGACAAACAACAATATCGGTCAAGTTATATATTACTAGCTTTTGTATGCGGCTTCGTCCGCGTGGATGTCGGATATCGTCTCACGGGTACGTACTACCGAAATGCTGGGTTTCCTATACAAACTTTCATTCTCTATATCACCCCTATAGGATTATTTTTTAGACAAAAAGTAGCCTATGTCCTTTCCTTTTTTTTTTTTTGAGGGTGGGAAATCATCCAATGACTTCTCCCGCTCTGGGCGGAGCGGAAGGGCGTGTCAGGGCGGCTCGGGCCCCGGTGGCTAAACGACCGCAACCACCACCTCCGACCGCACCCGCACCTACACCTATATCTTCCCCGGCCAACGCCGAATGGCAAGTGGTCGGGGAGAAGAGGAGGGCGGGTAAAAAGGCAAGGGCGGCCAAGAAGAAAAAGGCGAGGCGGCAGCGGCGCAAGGGGAGAAGAGTCGCGGATAGGCTCCACGCCCCGAAATCAGGGGATCCTTTCCTGGGATGCCATCTATCTCCTTGCCAAATTTTATCGAATCCGTTCAGTGGTTTAGGCGTGAAAAGGTTACATACAGACAGAGTTACTTTCTAACTTATAATATTACCGCCTTACTAATAAACGTTGTATAGCGCCTGTATAGTTACACAACGCTTTGTCTTCTTCTTTCAAAAGTCAACTTCTTCTTTCAAAAAATCAAGTAATAAAAACTAAAACCCAACTACGACTTAAAAGGTATAAACAAGACACCACAGACAGACAAATTAAAAATCCGGAGTCACACGTGTTAGGGCATAAATCGAACAGATTACGTGTGACTCCGGATTTTTAATTTGTCTGTCTGTGGTGTCTTGTTTATACCTTTTAAGTCGTAGTTGGGTTTTAGTTTTTATTACATGATTTTTTTTGTAATTCTTTTGGGGTTATAATATATATATTTTTGAAATGTGCTCATTAAGCCCTTTCATTTGATACCCAACATGGTACGATTAAACCATTTCTTTTTTTTAGGTTCCTCACTTTATATCCTCTAGAGGGCGCCATTTTTAATTTAATGTGACTTCACATAGCCTATAACCAGCGGACAATCACGACGCTTCTAACGATACCTCATTTGTCAAATTGTGATAAGTGGTTTGGAAGATAGGAGGGAACAGATGAACATACATACATACATACATACATACCGGTCAAAATCATAACCCTCCTTTTTCTTTGCCGTAGTCGGGTAAAAAGTAATTTGACTTTTGAAAGAAGAAGACAAAGCGTTGTGTAACTATACAGGCGCTATACAACGTTTATTAGTAAGGCGGTTAGTATGGAATTAATATGGATAGTGTGGAAGTATGGATTTTCGTCGAATATTTTAATTGTGACCGTGTGATCTCGTTTATTGGTGATGGTCTTCAGAAAGGTCATTGCGTAGTACTAGCAACTGGCGTGTGTGTATGGCCAGATGAATGAATGTAATGAAGCAAAAGGAGTATGTAAGGATCGTATCAGATGGGGTTTCTGCCTACCCCCATGGGATGAAAGCGAGAGTTTATTTATGTACTAGCTGCGACCCGCGGTTTCATCCGCGTAAGTCTCGATCCCGTGGGAATATCGGGATAAAAAGTATCCTATGTCCTATTCCAGGTCATGGTCTACCCCTGTGCCAAATTTCATCAAAATCCGTTCAGCCATTTGGGCGTGAAAGCGTAACGAACTAACAAACTCACTTTCGCATTTATAATATTAGATGTATATATTCTGTATATATATATATTTTATATATTTATATATAATATATTCTGTATTTCGTTTATATCTTTCTTTCAAGTCATCTTCTAAAAAAGAATCTTCGCCCTTGATAAATGTGTTCAAACGTCCTTAATATACCAACTATAGCTAGCCACAGCCTGTTTTCAAGCAGTTTAACCATCCATCCAAAACTTCAGTACAGCAACTTGGAAATAGTTCTGCGTACAAATCTATTGAGTAACAAATAGTTCGGTAAATAAACTCACGGCTCAAACAGACTGAATTTAAACATTTAGTCTATCTATTTAGCCTGTAATATACCACAACTGGGCAAAGGTCTCCAAACTCAAAGTATTTATTTCAAACTAGCTCGATCCCGTGGGAATATCGGGATAAAAAGTATCCTATGTCCTATTCCAGGTGCATGGTCTAACCATGTGCCAAATTTCATCTAAATCCGTTCAGCCGTTTTAGCATGAAAGCGAAACAAACAAACACACACACAAACAATCTCACTTTCGCATTTATAATATTAGTTAAGATAAAAAACTAATTACAGGCACTTTTGAATTTTCAAGGGGTCAGTCAGTCAAAAAGATGAAGCTAGTTGCCCATTCCAAAGCGTAGTAGGTTCCTAAGGAGAAGAACGGGCAAGAAACTCCACATAAACTCTTTTAAATCAAAATATTGTTACAAACTATTGGTAACATCATTCATGTTGAAATTATACATGTGAGAACAATGTAGAAAGACGTGCACGTTAAAAGCGTCCGCAATAAAAATATAAAAACCAATAAAAAAGCCCTTTCCCTTTTCCGCACAAGTCTATCCTCTGTCATTGTGGGCCAGTCCAATAATTTACTAGAATGTTTTCTTGTTATCGATTGGCTTTTCTTCCAGCCAGTTAACTATATGGTAAACATAACTTCCATTATCTAACATTGTAATTTCGAACCATAATTACCGGCTTGCACCTGTAATATGCATATTTTAGTTTTAGTTTATTTTTACCCGACCACGGCGAAGAAAAAGGAGGGTTATGATTTTGACCGGTATGTATGTACAGTCACGAGCAAAAATATGTATACACTCAGCAAAATTCAATAACGATTTTCTCGTGGAATTAAAATTGTAACTTTGACATGATAATTTTTTCATAATAATAGGGGTTCCAAAATACTATATTCGTAATATCATAAAGTTACAATCAATACAGTAGGAGAAAATCACTTTTAAAAGTTGCTAAGTGTGTACATATTATTGCTCGTGACTGTATGTATGTATGTATGTTCATCTGTTCCCTTGTATCTTCTAAACCACTCATCACAATTTGACAAATAAGGTATCGTTAGAAGCGTCTTGATTGTCCGCTGGTTATAGGCTATGTGACGTCACATTAAATTAAAAATGGCGCCCTCTAGAGGAAATAAAGTCAGGAATTAAAAAAAAAAAATTGTTTAATCGTACTATGTTGGGTATCAAATGAAAGGGCTTAATGAGCACATTTCAAAAATATATATATTATAAACCCAAAATAATTAAAAAAAAAAAAAAGTAATAAAAACTAAAACCCAACTACGACTGAAAAGGTATAAACAAGACACAAAAGACAGACAAATTAAAAATCCGGAGTCACACGTAATCTGTTCGATTTATGCCGCCCTAACACGTGTGACTCCGGATTTTCAATTTGTCTGTCTGTGGTGTCTTGTTTATACCTTTTCAGTCGTAGTTGGGTTTTAGTTTTATTACTTAATTTTTTTTAGGCACTATTATTGTTTCTGAAATCTTACTGTTGACTAAACTTACACCTTTGGTAAACGTTTATTTTTATTCAATAAATATTTGTATTTGTATTATCTCACCGCAGACTTTTGACAAGCAGTTTACCCATGAATCCAAAACTTGAGTGCAGCGACTTGCGAATAGTTCCTCGTACAAATCTCATTATCTGCCTAGCCTTTTCCCAACCATGTTGGGGTCGGCTTCCAGTCTAACCGGATGCAGCTGAATACCAGTATTTTACATGGAGCGACTGCCTATTTGACCTCCACAACCCAGTAACTGGGTAATACGATATTCCTTGGTAAGACTGGTTGTCAGACTTTCGGGCTTCTGACGACCCGTAACGAATGTCAAAGATCCACAAATGACATCCGGGACCAACGGCTTAACGTATTTTCCGAGGCACGGAGGAGTCTCGATATGTAAAGATGGTCACACATGCACGGACAAACCCCGGCAAGCGTAGCTTAACCTGATGGATCGACCCGTGCGGCTGTTATTACGTAGCCACGAGCTCCCGCGTACAAATCTATTGGGTAACAAATAGCTCGGCAAATGAACTCGTGGCTGTAATAGGGTTTCGTGTAACCTTGCTGTCGGCCGTTTGTTATGGCTTCGGCTTGTTCTGACGTAACTTGAGAATGGGGCTGTGGTTTTTCTGATTTGTGATTGGAGGTTACGTATTCTTGGTTTGCGAATCTATCAACTTATTATAAAGGTCGATTTAGACCAAACGAGCGAATGCACATTCTATCTCCACTCTACTAAATTCTTTTTGTGTAAACATGGAAACGGCCACATTAGCAATTCCTCTAAAAGCAGCTTCATTTCCTGAATCCCAGCTGTCATTAGCAATTCCTCTAATTTGACTTATAAGCATTTCATAATTTGTGGACCATTTTACGAATCTCCATAGAAAACTGTCCAACAGATGAATTATTTCGTAATATGAATTACACGCAGGTCATATTATGAATTGTCAGTTTGTGACACTTTACAATGATTCATAATATTTTCGTATTATGATTCTGCTAAAGTGACCGTTTTAACACCCTGTCCTTTGTTTGTCTCTCTTTAATAAAATATCAAGAATATCAACAAAATAATGCTCTAGCTCTTGTTCTGGTTCTATGTTTGTTTGGTCTAAACCCACCGGTTTAGACCAAACAAACATAGAACCAGACACTAAGTAAAGCGCCTGTGAGGGGTCGAACGGCACCCCGTTCGACCCCTCACAGGCGCTTTACTTAGTGTAAATTATTTCATCACCGCTGCTCTGAAAACGGTGAAGGAAAACATCGTGAGGAAACCGGCATGTCCTAGAACCAAAAATTCGAAGACGTGACCAACCCGCACTAGGGCCTTGTGGTGGATTACGGCCCACTCCCTCTTGCTGAGAGGAGGCCTGTGTACCAGCAGTAGGAACATTATAGGCTGATTATGATGATGATATTAGTGCATGTTTATAAGAAGCTTCGACGATGATGAAAGATAACATTAATTAGCAACATAATTTAAAATTATTCACCATAATTTTCTTGTGATTTTCCATATGTTACTCAAAAATTACAACGAAACGGTATGAAACTTTAAAACGAACAAAACTACGTTCACAACTCACTTTGTTTCTCCGCAAAAGAACACAAAGATAAGCTTTAACATTTCAATTCACTTGTTAAGTTAACTTATCGCGGTGTTCACCGTTAAATTTATTAGTGGGGAATCTTTATTTAATTTCAGTCAGTTTCATCATGATTATCATAAATCCCATTGTAACCCTGTGTGGTTGAATTTTAAATTACACTTACATTGTAAAGGTATCGTTAATGCATATTTATGAATGGGGGAAAAATCTCGACACACAGTCATTAGTAAAGCATTACTTCGACCGAGGTGTAAGATGTGAGCGATGAGCGGAAAATACCAAAGATATTTTCCTGAGGCACAATGGAGTTCGACTCACACTTGACTAATTTTTCCCTACTGATTTTACAGTTCAAATATAAAAAAAATAGTAGTCCAGCGGTATCGGGAACAGGGTCCAAGCTATGCCAGTCAGCCCTGACTGGCATAGCTTGGACCCTGTTCCCCTGTCCAGAGAGAAGAACCTGCTAATAATGCGAGCCATGTCTGGACATGGCTTAGAATATTTATAATTCTGGAACTATAAATATTCTATACAGGGTGTAAGGGCATCCCTCCGCAGACTGATGGGATGAATTCAGCATATCATACTAAGACGAATGGTACATGAAATGATTTGAGGAACGTTATGGGAATCCAATAAACCTGATTTGCCGCCACGTACTGCGATACGTTTGTTTTGATCGTGTTAGCGACACCGCCTTAACATTTTTTCGTATCGTTTTAAAATATTGGAATACATTGGTAGAAGGCGTCAACGACTTTTAATCCACGGTTCGCGATTTCTATATTTCTGTTTAGTATTGCAAACGCTACTATGATAATGTTAAGAAATTCTTCCCGTCGCTGATCTCTTCTAGCTTACAACCCTGCTATTACTAAGGGCGGGCATAATGGGCGCGTGCGTTTGACGGGGCACGCCCCACTCCGCTCACTTTGTTCCAAATGTATTGGACACTGTTCACGTGTTCTTTTTGCTATCAGTGTGTACTTACCTAATTTTTAATGACAGAATAGATAGCCTTTACTTGATATAACGATGATTAACATAGTTTTTATCTGTTTTGTCGTACTGATATTCACAATCATCCTTTTGGTGACGAAAGCTTGAGAAAAGGCTAAGAAACTTATGACGCTATGATGTCTTCTAGCCAGCTGCACCCGGTTATGCGAGCCATAGCCGTTCAAGTAATTTGATCAAACAGGCTGGGTCAAACAATTTGATCAAATAGAAATACGAAAATTCATATTTCTTCATGTCATTTGACAACTAATTTTGGTCAAATTTTACCATATGCAAATTATGCCAGTTCATAAAACTGTTTGAATCAGTTTTAATCGAATTTATTATTATTTGCTACACATAATTATCTATCTATTTTTTATTTAAACACTTACTACACACTATAAAACTGATTTACATTCGTAAGACGTCCCCGCACCCATAGGTCTAGTTGAAAACCAGCGTCAGGCGAAGCCGTGAATCGCACAATACAATTTTTTTTTTCCTTTTTTTATTGTGTTCTTTGTTTTTGTGTGAATATTTTGTGTCAAAGTTTATTTTAATTTCTTTCTTAAAAAACCAGCCTGTTTGATCAAATTACTTGAACGTCTATCCCGCATTAGACTGGAAGCCGACCCCAACATAGTTGGAACAGGCTAGGCAGATTGATTGATATCTTCTAGCTTAGTGTTCAACACAAAATTGAGATAGAATGTGAGATACAGGGCTATACCTTGAAAGGGAGTCCCAATAAATCGGCTACGATCTTAAATCAGTAACACAAATACTGTGTTGCTAATATACAAATAAAGCTACACGTATTTCTCTGAAATAAACAAAGTATCTCCCAACCATTTTAATTTGCAAAACCTCAACATGCAATACCACAAATAAAATAACGTCAATATCAATCGAAATTCATTACTCTCCACCCTGTGACTCCACCTCAATCACCCACATACCAGACGAGCATTAATTGTTTTAATTAACAAACACTTACCTATTTGTTCCATTGTTTCAGGTATTTAATGCTGATGGCAAGTTGCGGGTAGTTCGATGAAGCGTTATCCATTAAGAGTGGTCGTACTGTCCGTTGACCGCAGTCGTTAACGTTGTGAGGCGGTGACCACAATGTGGTGGCACGTGGTGCAGGAGTATGTAGTTTAGTGCATGTGTACCTATCGGGGATTGGAAAAGCGAAGCAAGAGCCATCTGTGCAACGTAATCACTGTGTATGATAAAGTCGTTGCGTTGTGATACTTTTCGCGAGTTCCCCGTATAGGAATACGAAATAAATATTTTGTACTAGCTGCGCCCCGCGGTGTGACATAATCTCGATCCCGTGGGAATATCGGGATAAAAAGTATCCTATGTCCTTCTCCAGGTCATGGTCTATCCATGTGCCAAATTTCATCCAAATCATGTTTCCAAGTCTAGTTTTTAGTTTATATGTGATGCTTGTGTTTGTAACAACAACCACGGTGCTGGAGGAATTCCCTGTGTGAGGCAAAACTTTTAAATTAAATGACACAGCGCCTAAATAACCGCCTTACTGTGAGACCGTTCTATAATGTGTAGGTATTACTTGTAGAACAACTACAGATAAAGTTATGATCCGAAACGATAAACGTGCTGTAGATTAAAAGCAAACAGCACACAATAAATCTAAATAAACCAACAAAATCAAAACAAAGTGAAACCCCGTCAGCAAAATTAAAAGCGAAAACCATTACGACCACAATTTTAATCAATCATGGAACCACAATAAATCACTCTGTATAGTGACGTGAAAAAAACTAATGAATGAGGAAAAATCCTGTAAAACAAGCGCTTGATTGTCGCCCTACACTTAATTGTGTTCAACCGCGATAATACAGATTAATGATCGTTTTGTACAGCGTTTATGATAATTTATGGACACCACTTTGTGTAATTTAAAAGTTTGTGCACTGGGAAGTTTGATGTATTTTGTATTGAGATAGTAGTTTGTTAGTTCGATAGTGGTTTTTGGAGTTAGAAGATAGAAGAAGTTTTGGTTAGATTATACATAAACCTTCTCCATATACCGAAACTCATTCAGTTACAGGGGGCCTAAACCGGCCACATTCGCAATTCCTCTAAAAGCAATTAATTTCCTGAATTTCCAGCTTTCCTCTTATTTGACTCAAAAGCAATTCATAATGTGTGGATCATTTTACGAATCTTCGAATCTCCGAAGTTGAGTCAACGGTTTTTCTTGGAATAACTATTGACGGCAAATTACTATGGGGCCCCACACATAGAAAAATTGTCAGGAAGGCTTAGTTCGGACGCCTATGCTGTTAAAAAAAATAGACAGATAACTGACGTAGATACTGCCAGAATTGTTTATTTTAGTTATTTTCATAGTGTTATGTCCTATGGGATTCTTCTTTGGGGAACCTGTGCGGACATCAATATTATCTTTGTTTTACAGAAAAGGGCTGTTCGAGCCATTTACAACCTAGGTCCAAGAGATTCCTTTAGAGAAAAATTCAAAGAAATAGATATTCTGACTGTAGCCTCCTCCTATTTACAGAATACACAATTTCATTTTATTTCAATTTCATTTCATTTCCATAGAAAACTGTCAAACAGATGAATTTTTACACCTATAACAATCGCGTCAGTTTATCTCACTCACTGCACTCTTTCTCCTTCTTCTTCAAAGAATCCACCAATATGTTCCTAACACCTGACTCGCATTGTCCCTCAAGACACATCCACAGTTAAGCCATTTTCACTCGGCACGTTTCATTCGGCCGTTTTTATCGAGCTTCCTCTTGGCTGAGCAGCATAACCGTAGGAGCTATCGATCCGATATAAAATTATCTTTTTGAAGCCAATGCGGGGATAATACGTGGCGTAAATTTTATTTGTAAGTAGTGTGTACGGGGCTTAGTTAAGAGGCTAGGTATAACTACGATGGGAAACTTTTTGATCTATTTTTGAAGTGACTTCTTCAGGCGCACTTGCGGTCTTTCTGAACAGTGAACGAAACTGAACCGTCACGCTCGGGACGGGGACTGTGCATTTCAGCGTGTCCGACCGACTGCAACCGAGTATACCCGTACTCGGTTGCAGTTGGTCGGACACGCTGAAATGCTCGGCGCTGAATCGCATATATTGGGTGTAAGGGACAGCCCTCCACAGACTGATGGGATGAATTCAGCATTATCATACTAAGACGATCGGTACATAAAATTATGTCAGGAACGTTATGGGAATCCAATAAACCTGATTTGTATTATTACCTCACACGCAATGTATCGTTACCGTGGCAAAACCCGCGTACACGCCCCGTGCACTCCCCGTGTCGGGCGGGGCGCGCTCTAGTATTTTAACATCCATTGCTGGCTTTTTTATTTAAGCTGTTTTATTTTACATAAATGGAGTGCTGCGTTAAGAGGATGTAATTTTACATTAAAATAAAGGAATAGTAACTGAAAAAACGACAAAAAAATGAAAACTTTCCTGAGGAATTTTCCGGTGGAATATGATTCAAAATAAGGAGCTGGATGCTCCTTTTAACTTGCGGAGGGCTGTCCCTTACACTCTGTATACTCATCTCCAGTCGTAATTTTTCACTTCTATGGTATAAGCCAACACCAGATTTTTCATTTTCTTTGTTTTTGTTATCTTCTGTTGCGAGTCCCAATAAATACATTTTCTTTCTTTTTCACACGTTTGCGCGTACAAAATATAAATTAATAAAAAAAATGGGTATCTGCATTCAATGAGCTTCTGTGGTCAATTCAACGCGTCTCCAACTAATTAATAAGGTACTCCTTATGTTATTAAATTAATCAAAACAGCCATGAAATTAACGCTTGCTTTCTGACATGATGGTGATTTTCTCTTCGCAGCGTCTCTGTCTCTTTTACAGTGACTACATGGGTTTGGTAGGTAAAACAAAAAAATAACAAATAAAGCATAAGCATAAACAGCCTATAACGTTCCCACTGCTGGGACACAGGCCTCCTCTTTGTGAGAGGGAGTGGGCCGTAATCCACTACGCGGGCCCAGTGCGGGTTTGTAGATGTCACATGACTTTGAATTTTTGGTTCTAGGACACGCGGTTTCCTCGCGATGTTTTCCTTCACCGTTTTGAGAGCAGTGGTGATGTTTGGTGCAGCCGTGAGGCGCACAATACTATTTTTATGTACTTAGTTTTTTTTTTTTTTTGTTTTAATTTTGTGTGCCTTGCTTGGGTCAAATAAATTTATTTTCTTTCTTTCTTTCTTTTCTGATGAAATCGAAAGTACTCGTAAGTCGTGGCCGTTACCACTGGGCCAGCACTGCTCTCGACAAATATAGTCCATAAAATATTATACTATGACCTACATAAACGTCATACAGGAACAATATTTCAGAATATGCCTCATAAAAATCCGCCATACTGTCTGAGGCGATCTTAAATATCCACAGAGCATATTTCGTCTACCTTAATAACTTGCAAAATAATCCGCTGGAAGAGTCATTCAGGGAGATTTTTACTAAGCACTTCCATATACCAGACTCCGTGTCAAGCTTGCGTTACTTCCTGCGAATTTCGGTGAAATATGAAGTACCTGAGACTATAGACAAAATCCCTTTTCTGTAAGCGTTAACGCCAACGGAAAGATCAAATTGTATGGAGTTGACATTAGCTTTAGAGATGTCACGTGGCTGCTGCTGTCAACTGCATACAATTTGATCTTTCCTTTGGCGTTAACGCTTACAGAAAAGTGATTTTGTCTAGGCCCTCAGAGTGGGTATTGTTCCTGGTTTGATATTTTTGGTGTTTGTGTGTCTATTAGTAATAGTAATAAGTAATAATTTTTTATTTCATAAAAACAGATTATTATTAGAACTCTTGGCTGAATAGCAGTACAGGGGGCTTAAAACGATCACTTTAGCAGAATCATAATGGAAAAATATTATGAATCATCGTAAAATGTCAAAAACTGACAATTCATATTATGATCTGCGTGCGATTCATATTACGAAATAATTCATCTGTTTGACAGTTTTCTATGGAGATTCGTAAAATGGTCCACACATTATAAATAGCTTTTGTGTCAAATTGGAGGAATTGCTAATGACAGCTGAGAATTCAGGAAAAGAGTTGCTTATAGAGGAATTGCTAATGTGGCCGTTTTTGGCCCGCAGAATTTGTCCTTACCTTTTCTTAAAACTAGCTGCGCCCCGCGGTTTCACCCGCATAAATCTCGATCCCGTAGGAATATAGAGGTAAAAGGTTTAAATGTCCTTCTCCAGCTCATGGTCTACCCATGTGCTAAATTTCATCCAAATCTGTTCTGCCGTTTTAGCTTAAAAGCGTAAAAAACTCACTTCCGCAATTTTTAATTAGAATTAGGATTCTAATGGAACAGAACAATATTCTTTATCATGTTACCAACTTGGCTTTAGCATCAAATAAGATCTAACTAATATTATAAACGCGAAAGTTTGTATGATGGATGGATGGATGTTTGTTTGTTACTCTTTCAAGTAAAAATTACTGAATAGATTTGGATGAAATTTGGCAAACAGATAGTTTATAACCTGGATTAACACATATGATACTTTTTATCCCGATATTCCCACGGGATCGAGACTTGCGCGGGTGAAACCGCGGAGCGCAGCTAGTATATCATAAGTATTACATTCACAATTCTCACACTGTTATCGGATATGTGTTGACGGAAGGCTGATTTACATGGCTGGTTTAGTAAGTAATGGTCTGGAGAACGTGTTATGTAAAAGAGTAATGTAATCGTATACGTTTCTCTTTATCTGTAAGATCGCTCGCGTTTTCTGCTTACTTACTTACGACATATCTTTTTCAGTATCAAGTTTTCTCACAGTTATTTTTTACTTAGGGATTAGAGGTTGTTCTTACTACTACAAAACCGTGTTTATCAGTTGTTTAAAGCTAAACAACTGTTTAACACGAGATTTATTTATGGAGTTTGACGTAAGAATGACATGGCACGCTTTGAAATATCTACAGACTGTTCACTACCCCTGCCGGGGTTGCGGGAAAGTCCGAAAAGGATACCGGGACCTTGGCAATAGGCAACTGAAGGAACACGGGTGGGTTTTAGTCAGTAAAAGTCTGACACGCCCTTCCGCTCCGCTCAGAGCGGGAGAAGTCCAAGATGATTCCTAGATTAAAAAAAAAAAAAGGACTTCACTACAGGGTGAAATTGAATTCATGGGCATGGGAGAGGTATGCGAACATAAATGTAGGGAACAGCTGATTATTTTTCGCGATTTCAGGCTTGGTCCCATAGTGAAAGTGGTTCATAATGATGATTACAATGACCCCTTAAAAGGATGCCCATGAATTCAATATCACCCTGTATAACTTGTCCCTTGCCGCCATGTTGGCACCATTGCTTGTCAAGCTTAGTTTCAATACTAATAGAGTTCAAAATAGCGACTGACGGAACAGTGCTACGAATAGCGTCTCGGGACAAGTTATAATGAACCCACTGTAAGTAGCGAGGTGTATTCTTAGACGCTCAATTTCATAGTCCGTGTCGAGCCGAAGTTGCACGAAAAGAACATGCTGTCAATTGTCAGAGCAGGATTTTGCACGGATTCTAGTCAGACGTGTTCAGGTGTCAGAAATGTTTAAACTGGGAATTTCTCATCTGACTGACGAAAATAGTATATAGAGGAGCTCGTGGCTAAGTAATAACAGCCGCACGGGTCGATTCGTCAGGTTAAGCTACGCTTGCCGGGGTTGGTCCGTGGATGGGTGACTATCTTTACATATCGAGACTCTTCCGTGCCTCAGAAAGCACTTTAAGCTGTTGGTCCCGGCTGTCATTCGTGGATCTTTTACAGTCGTTACGGGTCGTCAGAAGCCCGAAAATCTCACAACCAGTCTTACCAAGGGGTATCGTATTACCCAGTTACTGGGTTGTGGAGGTCAGATAGGCAGTCGCTCCATGTAAAACACTGGTATTCAGCTGCATCCGGTTAGACTGGAAGCCGACCCCAATATAGCTGGGAAAAGGCTAGGCAGATTGACTGACGAAAATAGTATTTTGCTTTCGGAAATGGAACCGTATCCTTAGGTAAGTAATATGAGTGCTTAGAAGCTTTTGGGCTGGCTTCCTATTTTAAACTCACTTTGTTATAAAAGATAAACAAATCCAAATGGCTCCGATTGGCCATAGCGGACGCAATAAAATAGATGATCCTCTATAAATTACCATACAGACCCCTGTATGGTAATTTATATAACCGGATACGGATAAAACCCGTCACAAAGATTATTCACAATAAAACATCCGATTTCGCGTGAATAGTGAGGATTTTCATGGGTGTTGCCTTTTCGAGACTGTAAATATAAAATAATAATATGTATTTTAAGTTACAAGCGGACAGAAATAATCATAGTATTCTCAGGAGCCTTAGGAGATGAGTATCCAAAAAAGATGATATGACTAATTTTAACTTGAAAACAGAAACCTAAGTAGTAGTACCAAACTCATCGTCACCGTGGCTAATTTAAAAAACCGGCCAAGAGCGAGTCGGACTCGCGCACGAAGGGTTTACCATTATCTATAAAACGGCAAAAAAATCACGTTTGTTGTATGGGAGCCCCCTATTAAATCTTTATTTTATTTTGTTTTTTTAGTATTTGTTGCGTTTGTAGGAGGGTTTCCACTTTAAGCACTGATTTGAACGGCACTTCTCCCAACCGCACTTGAGCACGTCTACTAATAGCACTGAAACAAAATTTTGATAAGTGCGGTTCGGTGGAACAGTTTATTAATATTATTTTCAGTCTCCGAACAGCACCTGCGTACAGTTTGTAGTGATGAGACGTATGTATTCTTTGTCCAGGACATTATCAACATATCGATACGGCAACTGCATGTCGACCCACGCACAGTAAGGCCACTTGTACACGCTAAGAAAAGTCGCCGCCGTCGTTTCTACACACGAACTTTTGAACACTGCTTTTCGGCGCTGACCAAGAAAAAATCTTATCCGCGCTAGACGCGACACTCGATATTACTGCGGTGCAGAAGGGGTGTCCGTGACTAGATCCGACACAATCCTTGTCATGTACATGATGAATTGGTCCTAACTGCAGCAGACAAGGTGAAATTTCTTAGCGTGTACAAGCGGCATAAAGGGCTCCGTTATCGTACGTAATGGTGAATAGGGAAGACATCTGTCAAAATGGCGCAGTCGTATCTAGTTTCTACATTATGCTAATAGTATAGGAATTATTTTTTGCGAAAATTACTCGTTGTTGTGTTCCTTAATACTTTAAAATTGGAGTCCACCTTTTACGAGATACCATAAGAATAGTAGATTGTAGCTTAGAGCTATTCGTAAAGTTTTTGAAATGAAGTTTATCAACGTGGCTTGCGGTAGACTGGCAGAAATCGTCACGCGAAAAAGCATTCATACTTGCGACTGTCTTCTTCTAATTCAAAGAGGACGAAAAAGAGAGCGAGGGAAAGAGAAAGTGTGAATTTGGTCAAAATGAAAATCTACGATAGCAGCTGCGAAAATTTTCATATTTTTCGTCATGGGTGTCGTTTTCACACTTTTCGAGGGCGCTAAAGTCAATCGTGAGGTCAAAATGTAAATCCATGATGACGTCTGCGAAAATGTAGAATTTATTTTAAATCATATGTGAGAAGGAGCTTCGTTCCTGACGGGGGTCATTGTTTGTGTCCTACTGCTGGGCAAAAGGGCCTGCCTCTCAGAGTTCGAGGGTTACGTTAGAAAGAAAAAAAAATGATATGATTACCGATTTTCCCCATTAAAAAGGAGAATATTCATTTGTAAAGAAACCACTCTAGTAGAAACTATTCAATGACATTCTAATATGTAACGTGTAACAAAAGGGTTACCTCACTTAGTTTTTTTATTTTCTGATCTCGTGTACTGAATTGACTGGCGTTACATCGAGGTATTGAGATGTTTGTATGATGCTGATGATTTATGTGATATCCCCATAACTTTTCACCAACGATAATTATATAATATTTCGGTCCGTGACTAAGATATAAAATAGGTAGCATAAAATGGAGTCCGCAGCCGGTTGCAGCAGCAAAAGTGACATCAGTTACGGATCAAGTAGAAAAGGGGCCGTAACTCTTAATTACATATAACAAAAAGGAGTATAGAAAATTTAGGGTATACAGAAGCGGTCTCTCTTTTTGGCGGTGCTTGTCTCAACCGTGTACAGGGTACTTGACAATGGATACCAAAAAAGAGATAGTAAAAATAACCAAGCACACGTGCCCAACAAAAAATATTAAACAAGATCTTAAAGAAGTCTTACACAACCTTAAACATCAAGTAACTACTACTGACGAGTCCAATACCAAAGATTTATAAAAACGTTTTTAATTATTTAAGAGATCAGGGTCTCCACATGGCTGTCGATTTTATTCGAAAACTCATTACAATTATTACGACGCAACACGCCAAAGATACGCGTGAAAAACATAACCATGTCTTTGCTGTAAAATTTTAATAAGTCTAAAGAGTAATTCGTATTTGGAGCACTTATGGATACGGATTTTAGAACCCCCGACAAAAACAAAGCATCTTAAAAGTAAAAAAAAAAATAAGTATGTATTGGCCCTAAAAGTTGTAGGTAATATTATCTACTCCTTGCTTCAGGTGAACAAGGTGGAATTACCCGGTACAAGACTTAACTAAACTTCTGCTGATTTCTATTATTTGGATAACTCAGTATCAGAATTGTAATATCGGAACTTACGTTCCGAGATTCCGATATTGCGATATTCCGAGATTCCGAGATTCATGCCCTAATTTGTATCGATATGTCTTGTTTGATAATGCCTTGGACAAAAAAGTATGTCCCATCACTAAAAAAATATTTTACGTAGGTGCCGTTCGGAGACTGAAAATAATGTTAATAAACTGTTCCACCGAACAGCACTTATCAAAATTTTGTTTCAGTGTTATTAGTAGACGTGCTCAAGTGCGGTTGGGAGAAGTGCTGTTCAAATCAGTGCTAAAAGTGGAATACATCATCTGTGAAAACAACTGTCTAACTATCACGATTCATGAGATACAGCCTGGTCACAGACGGACAGCGGAGTCTTAGTAATAGGTTCCCGTTTTACCCTTTGGGTACGGAACCCTAAAAATTATGAAATTCCACACAACCTTTTATCCCCTTTTTAACCCCTTCAGGCTTCTAGACCGACAAAGACTATGCGTTGTCAGTCAGTAAATGTATTCAAGATTTGTAATAAGTAGATGAACAAAGTAGGTAAACTATATAACATGAGTACTCATTTCGGTCGCAAGGCCCGAATTTAGCACTATAGCAAATTCCACTAACCTATTGCAAACAATCGAAAGAGTGTCAACTGTCTGTGAGTATTTTTGCTCCCTTTGAAATGTCGCTATGACAGATTAATGGGCAAAGAATCCGTACTAGTGCTATACTGTGATACGGGGCTTATACAATAGTGCTCGCGACTCGTCATTCGACGAAACGACTTTTCAGACATTCGCAGAGTATTCCACATCTAAAGTCATCATGAAAAGAACAACATTGCTGAACAGCAGGTATATATGTTTTTGTAACATTGATTTCGTGTTGTCATTGGACGTTTTTCCATTGACCGCGCCGGTAAGTGGAAAAGGCGCCATATGATACACTAGCTTCCGCCCGCGGCTTCGCCCGCGTGGTATGTCGATAAAAAGTAGCCTATGTCCTTCCCCGGGATGCCATCTATCTCCTTGTCAAGTTTTATCGAAATCCGTTCACTGGTTTAGGCGTGAAAAGGTAGCATACAGACAGACAGACAGACAGCGTTACTTTCGAATTTATAATATTATTATGGATTATGGATATTATGAATTATGGATTGTGGATATTATGGATTATGGAATTATGGATTATTGCGGCGAGTGGAAAAACGAAGACTCGTACTCGTGGACAAAAACCGGCGAACTGTTAGGTGAATGGTGATCTGATCACACACTCGCCTAGCAAAATTATGTAAATCCAATAAACTAGCAATATTTATTCATTCATTCAAACTACGAGATTGATGACGCGAAGATAGCCAAAAGCCTCCTTCAATAGAAATCAATCTCAAGAATATCAGCTAGTTTGACCTTTTCGATATAGATTTACCTCCGTACATCTGCTAGCAAACGAAACCAATTTACTGTATCGGTTTCATAAACTATTTACGATCTGTATCGAGATTCGTGTCACGTAGAGGGGTCCGAGATATTGCGTGGTGGTGTTGCCATATTACGAGCGTTTGTGCTTTAATTTCAGGAGTTTTTGCGGGCTAGAGGTGGGTATTTTCTTTGGAAATATGTTGGCTAAAGTTTTATTCCAAGACCATTTAATTTCCACAAATGAATCTATATTAGTCATAGTTCACATTAACGCTCTTATAAATCCCTCTATTTTGGCACAATTGCTCTCACAAAGCCGCTTCATGCTTTGTACTCATAACGCGGCGCGTGCAGTGCGGCTGCTTATGTAATTGTACAAGCTTTGTTCCCACTAGCCTGCGGTTATAGATTATTCGCACGCATAGCCCGACTATTAACTAAGACCGATACCACGTGGTGAAAAACCATACAGGCTGTAAGGGTAAACACTCTTGTCATTCAAACCATAGGTAGTTGACATAAATATAAAAATAAATAACTGAACACAACAAAAATTAAAAACGTTATTTTCATTAAAAGATTTTAAAAAGTTTATATCCGACACCGTGCTCGCTAGCGAAACAGCTGACTGTCTGAGGGAGGAGTCGCGCTCGCGGCCGGTCAGGTCACATCCAGCAACCCCCGCCCGTGTTGAGACGCAAGTTCGTTGCCCTATGCGCTAGGGCAACGAACTTGCGTCTCTTGTGGTAAAATGTAGATTAAAAAAAAATAAAAATAAAGTTGCAATTTTCCATTGATTTTACGTTCTATAAATGAAACCAAACCACTGGCTGCAAGGATAACGGTGTTTACCCTAACACCCTGTATAGCAGAATACCGCGAAATTTTGGAAGTCGGGTGATATTTTGGCGTTTAGTTGTAGATTGTGATGGGATTTTCATTTTTCTTCGTCGTATAGTTGATTCCATTCATATGATTGAGTTATTGTAAAAAATAAATACACATAATTAAAAAAAAAAATGAATCGACCAATTTTCGGACACTTCGAGAGTTATCGTTGGCTTCGCAAAGGTCCTCCATAGTTCAAGAATTTGAAATAACAACTACTGGGCCCAAAAAGTATAGATTTACCGTTGAAATGAAAAGAAGAAGTGCAGGAATTATGTAACTTTAGGATAAATTGTGTCATAAGCATACGTTACACGACCTTGGAATAATACCCACTTGTCGCACCGCAATCTGTGCCAAAGGTGTTATTGAATCTGGCAACCCAAGCCTTTACAAATTGAATTAAAAAAGAAACTCCCCATTCATTGACAGCATCAAACTTAAAACAGATTAATTCGCGAAATCGCGAACCTCATCATTCGAATTAAAGTGCACTTAACGAGATCAATTAAAACGACATTCATTCGCCAAATCGATATTCGAGTTAAGCGAGTACTGATTCCGATTACGGGACGCTCGACGCGGCTGTGGTCGGTAACCGAGTGTTTTGTATCGATACGTACGTATCGATAGAACCGAATAGTCTGGTTTGAATCGATAAGCCTGTTATAAATGGTTATTAATTGTTGTTCGACTAAAGATTATGTGGTTTAACGTATCGCTTTGATTTTATGATGAACTGAATATAGGTTGCACGGGTTCATTAATTATGTCTGGATTTGAAATCACTGGTGCCTGGGTTTTGGATTGGTTGAACAAACAGAGAACGTGTCATAGGTGCACTTTGATGTAAAGCATCATGGGCAAATAATCTATTGACTATTTGCACCGTTTTTAATCATGTGAGAGATTTATAACGCGCTAGAGATCTTAACAGCATAGAATTAAAGAATTAATCAGTGTGAAAAATAAAGAAAGTTTTTTTATTCCGCGCAAACAAAACACATACAAAAGTAGCCAACAGCTTCGTGTTCAACCAATAAAAGTTTGACAATGTTGGATGCATGTAAGAGTAAGATCCATATAATAGGCTTTCTACACTCTCTAATTAAAACTTGTAATATTTCGTTTGTTACTAGTAAACCCTGTATAATCAAGCAATACATTACAATAACGTAAAAACCTCCCCCAACATATGTAATGTACGAGATAATCAACACGAAATAACACAGTATCCTATAAAAGTCATAAATTCAAACATTTCACATGGCTGCATTCTGTAGGCGCACCCATCTCCCTAAAATTATGGCTTCCATCAGCTCCCCAAATTAACTAGCAATATATACGCACATCACGCGATCGGTTCCCGCTTGAGTTAAGCTGGGGTTACACTTAGCGCTATTGGTGTGCTCAATTCGAAAGATTATTAACCTAAAGCCTTGTTCATATTATACCTGAAAGTGGAATATTTTAGGACAGTCTTTTGTAATATTTGACCTATAAAAATGTAAATCCACAGCCTATTTTGAATGATTTTGTTTTTTATGTTTTTGTTTTTAGTGTTTAGAAAATTCTGGAGTTATCTAACGTGGTGCCAGATAGCTTGATTGGTAATAGCTATGTACTTGTCCATGAAGTAGTGGTTGAGATTCAAGATTTCTGACGCTAAGACCTTAGATCAAAAAAGTCAAATACACTCAGTATTTCACGCTGTGTAAAATAAGCCTATCATCATTAGTTTATGTGTAGTCTACGTTGCTTACTTACGATAAAAAAATTAAGGATTTTTAAGAAAAAGAAAAAATAAATTCGTGGTTACAGAGCATTAAAAAACCCAAACAGAATTCGGCGAATTTTGAAAACATGAAAAAGTTGGAGCCTCTTTTGTGGTCTGTCAATTTATAATGTTATTGTTACAAAACAAAGCATGTCTAGTTTGTTTGAAAACTTTCGAAAGCTAAGTTTCCAACGTCAATCAATTATGTAAAGTGTTGCTGTTAGGCTGGCAAGTTCAGGAATAGTTTATAAACCATACCTCTGGGGTCTGAAAATGGTCTGTATATTTGTATCCTCTTGTGGTTGGAAATAGATAATAAATCGATGATAGACTTTATTACTTGACTTTTGTAACTTTTTAATTGTAAATTCGTTTTTGCCCGCGGTTTCGCTCGTGTGGATGTCGGAAATTACCCCATGAGAACTTACAACTGGATTAAAAGTATCCTATGTGTTAATGCAGGTTATAAACTATCTGTATGCTCAATTCCATCCAAATCCGTGCAGCTGTTTTTGCGTTAATCTGGAACATACATCCAGACAAACGGTCAAAAATCCTAAAAACTATATTTTCGGCAACAGACTCGTTCCCAAACGTCGTAGCAATTACGTTTTTTAAATATTCAATGAACAGTTTTGACTTCGTTACTATCTATTTCTATAAAAAACTTTTTACAAAAAAAATACAACCGACTTCAAAAAACAGACACAAAAAAAGTGAAAAATAACTTTAATTTCGGAAGTCGGTGTCTGCTTTTCAATTTTCGTTTTTTGCCACCGACTTCCGAAATTAAAGTTATTTTTCACTTTTTTTGTGTCTGTTTTTTGAAGTCGGTAGTTTTTTTTTTTGTAAAAAGTTTTTTATTTTTCACTTTTTAGTTGTGGTACCTACCTCACACAAATTCGTATACCGTAATCTGCTATGTAAATAACAGTGACGGAGTGAAATAATTATATCGTCTACATAGCAAAGTGGGAAAAATACGTAATTATTGAAGCTAACTCAAAAACTACGCAAGCAAAGTTCATAAAATTTATATGGGACCACCTCTGAAGCATGACCTACCAAACAAAAAAAGAATCATCAAAATCGATTCATAATTGGCGGAGTAATCGCGTAACATACACTCCTCATACACCTCCGTAACATACACCTCCTCCTTTTTGAAGAAGTCGGTTAAAAAGATAGATAGTGACGGCTCGGATGAATCTGGAAAATAAGATCCAAAATGAAACTGGTATTGGATCAGACTTGGAAACCAAGTTTTTTTTGTGTCTTTCTAACCACTTAAAACATGGGTACTGTATGTACAGTAAAGATGATGACCTCTTGTTTCAAAAGCTTAATGACATTATGAAGTACCTAATAAAGGCTCTTACATCCTGGCGCGTTTCGTCGCGCGACGCGAATTTAAACAAAACAATTTCTGAGAAAACTTCACGGCGACGCGAATGCGGCGGCGTCGCGTCGCGTGACGAATCGCCCCAGTATGTAAGAGCCTTAAAGAAAATCTAATCTTTACATTTTAGGACTCAATTTATTTGTAGAACTGGATATTATAAATGAGGTACATTGCAGTCATCTGAAATGGCTGTTCGTAAAAAAAGGGGGGCAATGTTCGGATGTTCCCTGGTAAGTACCTATCGCCTAGGATAAGGGTGAGTGACAAAAAAAGCAGGTCCTATACTTACTGGAAAAGTATCCAATATGGTGTCAAGGGCTGTTTTCTGATATGCGTCCGCATTAATTTTACAGGCAGAACATTAATCAAAGAGGTTGTTCCCACAAAAAAATAACAGTTTCACACTTACAAAGAAGTAAAGAGTTTTTTGGCAACAGTACCTTCATAATGAGGGCTTGTCTCTCGAGGTGAAGCTCGAGTGCTCGACCCTGAGAGGCTCTGCGTTCGCGTCAAGTGTAGCACAGGCTTTACCGCGAAGAGTTCGTTAGGCGGGAATCGAATCCCGGAGGAGTAGTTGACCTTAACTGTACTCTGTTAGAACGTGAGCTGAATAAAGGGAAATGAGTACAATCGAAGACGAAAGTGTTCATTTGATGTGATTGTGTTAGGCGCTGTTCTGTTAAGATTGTTAAATTGCAGACATTCTGTTCTGTTCAGTAGGATTATTGAAGAGTTTAACCATAGAAACGGGTTTGTCGACTGAAGAATAGACAAAATGACAGATTGCGATTGTTTATCTGTCATTTTGTCTATTCTTCCGTTGACAAAATCGGTTTCTTGCGTGCTGAGAGGGACAGCTCCCAGACAGAAAGGGGAGTGCTGTCTTTTAAATAGTCCATACTAATATTGTAAACACGAAAGTAACTCTGTCTGTCTGATACCTTTTCATTCCTTAACGGCTAAACGGATTTTATTTTTATTTTTTATTAAACTTGGGACTGGGACATAGGACACTTTTACCCGACTGCGCGGCAGCAAAGACAGGGTTATGCTATGACTTAGTCAGTCTGTAGTGGTAACACCACTAGGCTATCTATAATCTGTCGAATTCCGCTAGGACCGATGCCTGCCAGGGTTACGGGTCCGAAAGGGATACCGGGACCTTGGCAACAGGCAACTGAAGGAACACGGGTGGGTTTTAGTCGGTAAAAGTCTGACACGCCCTTCCGCTCCGCCAAGAGCGGGAGAAGTCATTGGATGATTTCCCAACCTCAAAAAAAAAAAGGGTTATGCTTTTGCTCGATAAATGTTACACCAATACGCTCGGCACTCGTTGGTTTTTAAAATCAAATGGAGTGTCGTGTTCGAAGTGCGGTTCGGTCAAAATGTAAAAACGGCGAATGCTCGATTTTCTTTTACGAGTAAATGCTCTAGTCTTTACTCACCTTAAGGAAACAAACAGACAACCAAAAATGCTGGTCAAGATATTATGCATGGATCCCACGTGTAGGACCATTGCGTGAACCCACTCATCTCGATTTAGCTTAGTTGAAAGGTATACCTGAATGACAGTGAGTAACGTATGTGATAAGTCACATACAAGAACAGAAAGTAACGCACGTGACGTAGGTTTACGTATTGTTAAAAATCCTTTAAAAAAACTCTCACCATTGAGTCAGAATGTCCAAGATCCGACAGTAAAGTAACATTGGATATTTCTAAAGCAATACTAAAGTGGTTTGAAGTCACCGCTTTGAAATAAAATTGAATGGCGGAACGTCTGCTTTGTACGTTTTTTTACCTTCCGTAGATTGCATTGCAGACCGGTGGCTTTACAGGCTTTTAGCGGTGGATAACTTCATATTTTATACTTTTACTGCTATTTTAGTTATTGTTTTATAGTTTGTTATTGCAATGTATTTTTGGGTGTATTCATTTACTGTCTACTAGCAGCGCCCCATGGTTTCACCCGCACACGTCTCGATCCCGTGGGAATATTGGGATCAACAGTATACTATGTGTTAATCCAGGTTATAAACTCCGTCTCCGACTCAAAAGGTTGTAAGTTCCGTTCGTTCACAGTGGTGATGCATGCTAAAAAGTCAAGGTTTAGAAAAGTGGCCATTTTGACCTCACTGTTGGTTTAAGCAACCTCGAAAACTATGAAAACGACACCAAGAAGTATTTTTTCATTTTAATTTAATTTTTTTCCTTATATAACTGGTACAGTACTGAAAGCTTTCAATTTTATTTTGCCATCAAACTGCCACACTACGCATTCAATATTTGTATGTTTTATTAATTTCCTACATTGCCATCAATTTCCTGTCTATAGATGGATAGCCTATAACTTTGATTTTCCGGTAAGCCTCCCGTATGTGGCCAATGGGACTGATTAATATTAAAGTTTGTCTAACTAATGTGTGCCTCTACCTACTAATGTTAATAGGTGTTACAGGTATATCCTAGTACAGGCATCCAACATTATAATGTCTTTGTAAATCATTTCTAAGATTTTATGTTAATATTTTACCAATTTTAATACTGAATAAATATTTTTTTATTTTATTTTGTTTTATAGCACTTGTGGATAATCGTGTTAGTTCTATGGGCATGCAGATGGTGGTTGCTTTTGGAGCTGCTGTAAGAAAGATACGTTTCATTTTTCAATAACCAACCTTAAAAAAATTTGACCTTAGAAAATTTTCCTTGACTGTGGTTATACAAAATTCCTTTACAGATAAAATAATAAGTTATAATAAAAGCAAAAACACTGCAGAAAATCACATAAACAGTCCAAATGAACAGAAGCTCGACAAAAAGCTGCCGTTTCCCGAAACAAATTAAACCATTCAGTTACACCTTGAAACTCTCTGAAACTGCAACAATATTAAATCAGATTCGCGAGCCGTCGCCGGAAGTGTGAGAATGGAGTCACGTGTGAACACGTCCTTCCTTTCGGCGCGTCAGGCCGAACATGGCCCCGTGTACCTGCAGCTTTCATTTAATTTTAATTCTTAACGTTTTTTTACTTTTTATTTTAACTAGCGACCCGCACCTGTTTCGCACGGTTTTTACGTCTTGACAAAACATCAAGATTTCTTTAATACATGTAGGTAAGATGAGTATACTATTAATGTCAAGACATGGTGTCTTAGTAAATATATATATAGGGATTTCTTTATAATATTTATAGGAAAATAAGTTCGCAAAAACCAACACCGTCACTTTAAACAAGGCTTCATGATTTTCCTATAGTAACTTTTAAAATGTAGTTAGAGGAAAGTGTTACCCTATAATAAATCGAGTTACCGTGTAACAAAGCGGAAACTCCGGCGTGACGTCATTGTATCCTGCAACGCGCTACGTAGCACGTAACACGCTCCGAGGCGCGGAAAGCGACAGCTGCTGAAAAATATTCATTGTTTATTCTTCTTTGACATTTTATTATACTTATTAAAAATATAAATTGTGGAGAAAATAACTACATTAAATCAGTATGTTTTTTTTTTAAAACAACGTTAATTTATCTTTTTTGGTAGGACATGTATGATGGCTATAGCTAACGGTTAAGGGGGATGCACCAAGGTAGCCCGCGAAATTCACATTTTCTTACGTTTTTTGCAATTTGCAAGTTAGTGTCAGGTTGTATTTTGATTAAAATATGGTTCGCAACCGTAACAAATATGGCTTTACAGAATCAAAATCATCAGATTCAGCAATACAACACCCTCATCAGAATAATTCTCAAATGTCATGATTTCATGAAATAGTCATTCAATAGGATTATAGAATAGAGTAGAACTTAGAGAGTTGTACTGTAGATTTTTATGTTTAAAATTTTTTATATAAATATTTGATACGGCCTCAAATCATATTTAGAGTAGATTAATATTAAAATTGTTAACAAATATCTATAATAGCCCTCCTCCTAATTTTTATGTTGTTATGCCCGACAGGACCCACAATGCTCCAAAACGAATGTATGTCTTTATGTACCCACCACCTAAATTCACATTGTGGAATGCAATAAACGTATTGAGTATTGAGTTAGATTAACATGAAACCTGATACTGACCTGCAAATAGCAAAAATCATAAGAAAATTTGAATTTCGCGGGCCAGCCGAAACTCTAGTTGCTCTTAGAAAATAAATACACAACTCATTTTCTAGTGTCTCAAACTAAAGTATCAGAAAGGCTCATCGAACAGAACTTGCACTACTTTGAAACTCATAGCGATACAAAAATGTAAGTTGTGTCCTTATCTAAAGACGATAGAATCAAACTTTGCTCATTCACTTACATGCACAACGACCGTAGTATCGGTCCAGCTGAAGTTTAGAGAAAACAGGTTTAAACACGCATAGAAACTATAAAACTTTCAGATCTTGTAACAAACGTTAAACAGTATACTGCAAATTGGAGCCTTCTGTTTGCTATTGGGGACTTAAAACAGTCACTTTGGCAGAATCATAATAGGAAAATATTATGAATCATCGTAAACTGTCACAAACTTACTGAATTCATAATAATTATGATCTGCGTGCGCTTCATACTACGAAATAAATCATCTGTTTGACAGTTTTCTATGGAGATTTATAAAATGGTCCACAAATTATGAATTGCTTTTATGTCAAATTAGAGGAATTGCTAATTACAGCTGGGATTCTGGAAATGAACTGAACAGACAGGCGCTTTACTTTGTGTACTTAAACTATTTCATCACCACTGCTCTCAAAACAGTGAAGGAAAACATCGTGAGGAAAACCTAAATGTCCTAGAACCAAAATTCTAAGACCTGTGACATATACCAACCCGCACTGGGCCCGCTTTGTGGATTACGGTGCACTCCCGAGAGGGGGCCTGTGTCCCAGCACTGGGCACATTATAGGCTGATTTTGCTCTATTCCCTAAAGGGCTGATGTATACAGTACCTACACCCTCATATCGCTAGTCATGTTTAAGTCCCATGTAATAGGGGCAAGTCTTATAGCCAAAAAAGCTCCCACTGAAAAAAAAACCCTTGAACGCTTTAATTTTGTTCAAAGATGTTCTGTCATTGAAATGATAGGATAATATTCTTACCGCTAACCAGCTTATTCCGTCCTCATGCTCAAACATGCACTCACGATATTTATGCACATATGCAGTATATGTGAGCATTCGCACGTCACAAGACCACCCGAGCATACACGACGGATCATGCATGCATGCACGAATGCTACACGGATGCCAATGTGTTACATAAGTACTACTAAAGTACAGGCGAAGCTGTTCAAAGACATTAAGGGAATTGGATTTTTCTAAGAAAGTAATAATATTGTTCTATAGTCAAAGGAACTGAAAATCAAAGACCACAGTAAAATCAGAGAGATACACGTAACATTTTATTATAAAGGATATATAGGAAGACATGTACATTAATGGGATAAAAAATACATTATCCAAAGGAATTATTATGATAAAAATTACACATTAAACAGCTGGAAGCATTTCCTTCATTAGTCGGCGGTGCCTTAACAGTCGCTGTTTATCCGCTTAATGTCCGCGATAGCTACTAACATTTTAACACGGCCAGGGAAGAAGACCCGTGGGGTAATTGGGACCTCTTGAAATTTCTAAAACCCTGGTAGGTCTGCTTATGTTGGTCAGGTAAGTTCTGTTGACACTCTTTAAGACTCTATTATGACCGTACCGCGGATCCGACGGACTAACGCTCTCCGATCCTCCCAATATTTGCACCTCGCCTCGACTCACGGAATTTTGTTTGACTTGAAATTCTTTGAGTCTGTCAAGTTTGGGAGTGACCTGAGGGATGTTGTTTGTATATCTTTTATGTTGGTAAGGATAATATCATACTAATTTTAATTGAAAACTTAGTCACTTTTGAGTTGACTGAAGAAAATAACGAAATTACTAAAGCGTTAAAAAAGTTCAAAGGTGCTTTTTTGCTATGCTATTCCGTAAAAGTCATAGATTAATGTTCAAAACAGAATTTGGACTCTGAAAACTTGTGGTGCGTTATTCTGTTCTAAAACTCACTTCTGTGTCCGAAGTGAGTTTAAGAACAGAATAACGTTGTGAAAAAGCAAAAAGCCTTTCGATTGATGAATAAGATCACTTAACAAAACTGAGCGAAACCTGAAAAATTACAACATATCTATGTATATATGTTGTCGCCGTTTGTCCTGGCTGTCATTCATCTTTGACTATCGTTACGGGTCGTCAGAAGCCCGAAAGTCTGACAACCAGTCTTACCAAGGGGTATTGTATTGCCCAGATACTGCGTTGTGAAGGTCAGATAGCCAGTCGCTCCATGTAAAATACTGGTATTCAGCTGCATCCGGTAAGACTGGAAGCCCACCCCATAGTTTGGAAAAGGCTAGGCAGATTGATTGATCTATGTAGATATGTTGTAATCTTTCAGGTTTTACTAAGGTAGCTCTAAGTATACTTAGACCTAAGAAAATAGAAAGTAAGTAGGTACATTTTAAAAACGCAGACGGCCTCATAAATACGCGGATAAAAGAGAGTTCCCATTCCGGTCATTACGTTTGACGCTACAGCCAAGTGAAGCGTTGCGAATGCAATCACAGATGCGGTCACCGTCCATCCTCGAGGCATCCGGCCGTCCGGCGGGACACCGGTATACCGTACTCAACCGTGGCACACTCATTTGTCTACTCACTTGGAACAATACTGTTTGCTTTACTGCGAATACCCTAGTCGCTTTTAGTGCTAATGTCATGGATTGGATCAATGGAAGAAGATTCTTTGGCACTTGGCAGGTCTGAACATGTAACATTCGCGCATGTTCTCTCACTCACACTCGCCTCATGTAACCATTTGGTTCCTAATGTGTTACTGCGCAGCCTTCTCCGCGAAGTTCGGAACTGCCAAGTTATATCGGCTGTATTGTATCCACTTATCATTTCATTTGCTCCATACATAGTTGAAAAGAGTATTTTTTGTTACTACAGCTATACTGCATAGTTATGAAAAGAACCACTCATTGTGTAACTTACCTACCACTGATTACTAACTGTACCTAGACAGCTATCTCGGCAAGACAATCAATATTGTCCAATTTTCCTATGTGTGGGTGTACATCTCTGCCTAACCCTTCAAGAAACAAGGCATGATGTTATGTTGCCTGAGTGAACGTAAACCACATTAATCTATGTATTCTAGACTCTAAAATTCTTCTTGAAACAAGTACCATTTGTCATAATTGAATAGGTACCTTAGTGTTGCACAGTCAGGGAAATTAATTGTTAAGCAAAGACACTACGTCAATTTGTCAGTAAGTCACAACTGTCAGCAAATTGACAGTCGTTATTTGAATTTACGGACGATTTAAGTTGGTAGCACATTTACTTCACAATTTATTTCACTGTTACTGAATTTACGATTTGAATTTCCGTCACCACAGATGTTTAGGCTTGAATGGCCCTGTTTCTACAGCCCTATATTTTAAAACACTATCCATACCTGGTCGCAACATAACACAATAAAGATCTGAGAAAAGAGCTTTTCCATTACTATCTTTAGGCCGCGTTTCCACCAGAAAATCAAAAATCAAAATATTTTATTTCACATAAACCTACATGGGCACTTATGAAACGTCAGAAGCTAGGTGCACGGTTCCAATTGGTCGTCTCCTATGGAGAAGAGCCGGCAAGAAACTCCATGGTTACTCTTTTAAAAATAATTGGCTTTTACAATACTTTCAAATTACAGTGTTGGTAGGCATGGGGGGACAATGTAGGCCTTTCAACAAGTAAGTACCAGGTACTTAACAAAAATAGAAGATGTTCAATAAATCTACAGTCCAATAAGCCTACAACGTTCTCACATTCACAAAATAGAAAATAATCTATCTAAAAGACTAATGATAATAAAACTAGAAGTCATATAAAAATAAAAACCTATTTAAACCAATTGACGTGATTGCTATTACATCTCTGACACATTTCCAACGCACATCTCTGGTGGAAACGCAGCCTTATATTGGAGGCTAGTTGTGTGTCCGTGGAGCGTGGGGAATGCGCTGCGTTTCACCGCTGTCCTCCGGTATTCGGATCACTTTGGACAGCGCCACCGGAGTCACTAGTGTGTCCACTCGCTCGAAACAATACTGTTTGCTTTACGCTTGCCATTGTGAGGTAAACAACAGAAACGTCTTGTTTCTTACGTTTATTAATAGTAGAATTTAATTGTTATTAGGTATGATAAACTTAACACCATGCTATAACATATTTTTTTTTTGTGATCCCGTGTTGTTTATCAAATGAAACGTTAGATTAGCGCATTTCAAAAATATAATATACTTAACCGCAAAAAAATTAAACAAAAATAAAAGTTATAAAACTAAAAATTAACTACGACAAAAAAAAAACAACAAAAAAGATGTAAACAAGACATCACAGACATACAAATAAAAAATCCGGAGTCGCAGTAAATGCAGGATTACATTTTTTTTAAACCTATATAAATTACCCAAAGCTGATAGAAATCTCATCCTATCTTTCCTGTCATAACTTAATAAATCTGAAAGCGAGTTTGTTACACTTTCACGCTGAAACAGCCTGACGGATTTGGATAAAATTTGGAACATGGGTAGACCATGACCTAGAGATGGACATAGGATACATTTTAACCTGGATCGCAGACGAAATCGCGGGCAACAGCTAGTCAGATAATACAGTACCTAGCTAAATCCTCTGTCTATATTAGTACACGATCGTACTAAGAAAGCACACCAGAGAATGATAGGAGTAAAGATCTTTTCCATTGCTGATATTGTATTCGAGCTAGCTCTAAGGAATGAACTGCGTTTGACCGCTATTTGGGTATTGCGATCACTTTGCACAGCGCCGCAGCGGCGCCACTGAAGTCACTAGTGTGTCCACTCGCTCGGAACAGTACTGTTTGCTTTACCGCGAGTGCTTGCAGGGACCTCGGGTTTTGTTAGAGGATTGCGTATTTTTGCTTCCAGATATTTTAGTATTTTTTCATCCCACCTATTCGAAAAGGACGACTTGGTTCTTCTTGGACTTGTTGAGATGGGATGGGATGGGATGGGATGGGATGGGATGGGATTCATTTTCTTCCTTTTTAATAATAATATTACAATTAAATTAGGGGCGCCTTTTATTTTCTCTTACTGGGTGATGAAAAGTAGAGTGTATCTCTCGGGCGCAAAATATAGTTTTGACTCGGGCGAAGTACTTTGAATCCCTCGCTACGTTCAGGATTCTACTAAAGAATCCCTCGCTACGCTCATGATTCTACTCTAGAATCCCTCACTTCGCTCTGGATTCAAAAAAGCGCCCTGGCCGTAAAAATATTATTTTGCTCCCTTTTAATACAATCTACTATTTTATACCAGGCTGTTACTGCCCTTCTGCAGGACAAAGGCCTCTTCTTATACAGAGAAGGCATGAGCAGTAGTCACCACGCTTGCTCAAGACGTGTGGGCGATGTCATACTTAGCTATACTAATATAATTAGCTGAAGATTTGTTTGTTTGTTTGAAGATGATCTCTAGAACTACCATTTGTTTACCGTCGGATTTGAAACATTATTTTTGCATTTGATGGCCGAATTCTTAAGGAAGGCTATTTAACATCACGCTACGACCCTTAGGATCCGAGCGAGGCGAGTGAAACCGCAGTTCACTGCTAGTATTAACTATAAGTGATGGTTTGCAGCCACACCAACGGGAAACGTCGTTGATTATCGCGGTGATGGACGTTAATAGATGTAGCCACAACTTATCGCTAAAATTGACATTTGCATTCATATTGGCGTTTGAAGTTAGGCGATAACTCGGGTGGCGGCAAATGAGCATTGACGTTGACCGTTCAAGGGTATTCACTCAATTTATCGCTATAATTATCGGAATAGTTACCGCGTTGTTTATGGCGATGATGGGCATTCGCGTTGACTGTTCGTGTAGCCCCAGCATTACGATGTTTTCCTTCACCGATGGCAGTAATGTCTAATACAAACCCAGAAAGTACATAAAACTGAATTAAAAAAAAAAAATCAAGAAAAATTCGTTTCAGTCTTAAGCTTTTGCAAAATATTGACATACCAAGATGTCGCGAAAACTTTAATATTAACCAAATTGGAATAAAGTAAGTTTGTGCCATACTTATGTTATTTTTTTTTTGTTTCAGGTATGTAAATCGAGTAATACATGGACGAATGTTGATCTACTTCTAAGCTTGCTCCCGTTGGTATGTTTAAAAGAACTAAAATAATATTTTCTATTTAAATTGGATACATAGTTTTACTTCCATAAACATCATGATTTTTGTGAAATATCCAGGGGCCTACAACCACCGCATACGTATTAAAGCGTGGGGGAAACTTCGTGGGGCACTTCGTGGGTGAAAGAGATGGAGCTATACGTCCTGTAGAGCTTCATCTCTTTCCTACACTGAAGTAATATTAAAATAATACTTTAAGCGGTGGTGGCAGGCCCCCTGGTAATACCTACTTAAGTTTAAATAACTTTTTCGTACGTAAAAGCCTTACCAAGTTTCTGATAAGTGGTACCCAAATCTACTGTCAAATCTTTGTAAGTACTTGGTTTATATGACCGAAGTGCCAAATACCTACATTAAACGGTAGGTCGAAAACCTAGGGTTTATCTTGGTTTATTACATAAATATAATGGGTCTTACCACAAAAACTTAGACACTTTTTCAACGCGTGTTTAATGTCATTTTTATGTCAAACTCCATACAGAAATGTCATGTTTAAACGGTGTTTAGGCTAAACGGTTTTGTGGTAATAAGGCATATGACTAAGGAAAGATATGATTAAGTACTATGTAATAGAGGGCGAGCCCATTGCCGTCCACCGGGCACACATTCAGACTCCGGGTTGCTACTGAGAAATTCCAGATGGAAATACCCAATATGACTGCACGACCCGGGAATCAAACTGAGGACCTCATGCTCAGCAGTAGCGCTTGCGACCAACGAGACCGGTAATAAATCGGGATTTATATTAATAAATAAATAAACAGGGATTTCGATCTACTATCAAAAGGCTTCGATCTAAATCGGTCTTATCAGTATACACATATTGAGTCACCCTCAATTGTAAGAAATTCATTAGAAATGAAAAATTCTTAACTAAACTTCTGGGTACATAAAACCGATATTTTTTTTCGTAGAATCGCTCACGTCGATGTAATATGGAATCCATGAAGCACTCAATATTCTTTAGAAAATCATTAACACAAAATATAAACGAAATTGATTGAATACCGAGTGAAAAATCAGTGCACTGAAATGAAAAGAAAAAAAAAAAACATTTTATTATTTTGATTTCCCTTCAAAACGAATGAATGGATCCATTCTTGCTGAGAAATTTCATTTTTTCACCTTGATATTTCATACTGATTTGTTTATACAACGTGTTATGCGAAACTTAACTTTACTGCGTAGCAATACGGCGTTTATTGGTTGTGAAAGCAGAATTTCCATTTGAACAGGCTGCTTCGAGTCTGAAGGAGATATATGGCTTTGAGAAGGCGAGAATTGACATAATATTGTCCTTTGAGAAACGTGGAAGCGTTAGCCTGTGAATGGGATGCTTTAAAGCGAAAATTTTCTAAATGCCATAAAATTCGGGCGTGGTACGGAAGTCGGGGTTACTATGTGAATCTTAGATAAAGTATCCGAGTTTTATAGCAGTTTAAGTGACTTCAAAGGATTTTGCTATGATTTTATAACAATGCTGTGAGATCTATAGAATGATATTAAAGCTTGAATGTAGATTTAAAACTACGTTTCAGAAGAGATAAAAAGAGTGATGAGTGTATACAATCGGTCAGTTTGGAATCAAGTTATCACCTTGTCAGGAACTACAATCAATCTGCCTAGCCTTTTCCCCACTATGTTGGGTTCGGCTTCCAGTCTAACCGGATACAGCTTAATACCAGTATTTTACATGGAGCGACTGCCTATCTGACCTCCACAAACTGGTAACTGGGTAACAGTAACTTGTGAGGAACTACGATTTTCGTAAAACTTTTTGAAAAACAATATGTATATCCTATAACCTAAACATATGTATAACCTTATGTTCAGGCTAATCGCTAATCGGACTACTTATTTTAGACTTTCGTGCATTTCATGCGTACCGAGAAACAGAGTCATAAAAACATCTAAATTAACAAAATTACTCCTAATCAAATTAACTACGAACAAAACGAATGCTAATTTAAAGGTATAACTACGCTATATATTAAGCCGTCAACAGCAGCGATCATGACCCGATAACAAATGTGTTGTGACCCAAATAACTAGGTTTATGAGTTTTACTTATGTACGGTGGCTATTCGTTGGAAGTTTCAGGGATACGTCCTGAATTTCATGGGAGTTTTTTATCACTTACACGTCTCTTAGACTGCGTTTCTTATATAATCTCGTGTCGATGACTCATATTTTCTTCGACCAGCACCCTAATTGCGGAATACACGATCAATCAAAATCAATTTGAAACTATTCACTGTAATAACTTCATCAGTTCGAAAAAAAAATCTGCTCAGCATCGTAAATAACGAAATGAATGTTGTTGAACTGTTAAAATGAAACCAATTAGTCTTAATCGGTTACAAAAATATAATTAGATAGCAGAGCGTTGCCTCATTTAAATCCTGGAGGACGGGCTGGAGAGAGAAAACAGGCTGAGTAGAGACTTGCAAATTAGTGCACCTCGTGTTGTTAAGTTAATTTCCTTCAAGAGTCTGTTTAGAGGAGAACAAAACTAAATATTGTTATTGCTATTCAAGAAAAAGCTGTGGAACCATAATGTGGTTCTCAATTTATGGTTCCACTGACACAAAAAAAACAAACGCATATTATGCGTTTATCTTACGAGATGGTGATCCTACTCGAGGATTGCGAAAGAACCCACTCGTTGCGGGAAATTAACGGTTGCGTTCACTCTTAAATATTTCAGTTTATTTTTTTTAAACTGTTATTGGTTGACGTTCCTATTTGAGTTTTCGTTTAAAATATTCACTGGCAGATCCATAGATATCTGATGCACTAACCTATTGAGATAAACGTAGCATTGTGTCATGTCTAAGGTACATTTGGAACAAGCGCTATTAGTCGAGCCGGAGACTCGGACTGGCATGACACTGATGATGAAGTATCTCCCTGAGTCGGTCATATTAACGTAGATAACGCATTTCTTGGTATTAACTACCTATCTTCATTTTCTTTTTATCAGATCAATCCTCCACGGATATTAACACTTTGAAGTTCAAAATTTAAAACATATCTACAACGGGCACAAGGTCGAATTCGACCGTGCATCCGTCAGAACAAATAACAATATATCAACGCAAAAATTCTGACAAATGTTTGCAAACGCTTCCGTGGTCGGCCATCATTAATTTGAGCTGACAAGGGTCCGTCACAGGACCTCAGTGATTTATTCCGGAGTCCTCTTTGATACCTAACACTCGTTGTAATACCGGTCTTCAATATGGCGACTGTCATTAGCTTTGTCACAAAAGGGTTGGAGTTTTTTTTTATTTTTTGGTGGTCAAGGTAACTAATGTTTTTGATTTGCGTGTTCTAACTAGGGAATAATCGTTCGGATAAGTACTTATGTTTTTGGATTGAGGGAATGGAGAGTCACCTGCTGGATAGGCTAATTGGATGTAAGTAAATTCAGAGAAAATTATTGCTTAGCAAATTGATCTGTAAACTCACATCTCTATTAAAATTTGAAATTCACAGTCGTATGGAATGGCTATTACATGGCAGATTGACGTGTGTGTCAATCTTCTAAACAATTAATTTCCTTGATTGTACGTTAGTCGATATGTTCATAAGAAACACTTTATTTTTGTTGAAAACTGTGACCATATTTGGCCTAAAATAAGTTTGCACTATCCACATATTACTCACACTCATAACTCACAAGTAGAGACATCTTATCAAGTTAATATTATTCTAAGAATTCCTGAAAGCAATCAAGAGTACACAACTATCCACTAACAAACACATCAAACGCAAGCCACTGGCTGTCACGGATAGCATTAATTACTGAAACCAGCGGAGTATTAAGTGTGAGCGATACCACGATATATTGTTTGCTAACGATATCACGATAATATCGCTTACTAACTACGGATCGTAACTTAACCTCGAAACTAGGCGGTAAAGCCAAGTGCATCGTGTCAATGCGGTTTGTATGTCGCGATGTTAACGGTGAGGATGTCTAAGAAAATTGGATTTACGATGAACAGTTATATGGTCGGTATTACTTGGTGGTTGTTGTACATAATCATCATATAATGTTCCCACTGATGGGACAAGCCTTCTCTCTGTGAGAGGGAGTGGGTCGTAATCCACACTGGGCCCAGTGCGGGTTGGTAGATGTCACATGTCTTCGAAGTCTTTGGTTCTCGGACATACCGGTTTCCTCACGATGTTTTCCTTCACCGATTTCAGAGCAGTGGTCATGACATAACTTGCACAAAGTTTAGCGCCTCTCAGGATTCGAATCTACGATCTAAAACTCGTAAGTCGAAGCCGTTACCACTTTGGTAGACCATAACGTATGTCAGAATATCTTCTGACATAAGTTATGGTCTAAAATATCCTCTTAAAAAGAGTTTGATCAGTACTGTTCCAGACGTCTTCTGACTAGACTTTCAACATCTACTGTCATTAGCTTCCTAAAGCATTAGAGCACTCTGAAATTAATCAGCTTTATCATCTTCGGTAGCAGTACTCTGTATAAATTCCGCCGAATAAAAAACACAAAAAAAAACCATAGCACAGCGAAAAATATCGCATCCTTCTACCATCTTTGCCAACATATCTTGATCACATCAACCATCATTCCCAATCTTCAATATTTCTCCCACCACCGGAACACATTGGCGGTGTATCGTCTATTTACTCCTAGACTTCGATAAGTATATATTTAACGTGTATACCACCCCTTACTTGCGCCTTATCACTATATGGGGCGGAGACTAATTTCCTTTCGACATCTTCCCCTACACCATTATTTTGTTATCACAAATCTGAAATATTATGGGGAGTCTTTAGAAAAAAATCGTGTTGAATATTTTTTCTGAAGAAGTTGGATGGGGGAAAGTTGTGGGAAGAAACATATGTTACGTACGACTATTAATTTAATGTTGGTTTAATTAAATCAATTCAATCAATAATAATCAATTTTGATAATTATTATTCTGACGTCTACGATGTTCATCAAAGTAATAGGTTTAGTTACTGGTATCTAATATCATACTGATATAATTAATATAATTGGCTCGATGCCTGGAATTAGTTTGCGTTTACCAGAATTCCAATAAAGGATCAGAATCTGATGCCTATCCATCATTTGTAAATCCTTTTCCCAGTTTTACCGAACGCGGCAGAATATTCCGTCACATCTATCAACAAAAAAAGAATGCTACAAATTTTTCTGTACTTTTTCTTTTACAGTCTTGTTTACTCGTTCACTGTTTACTGTTATTGTTAATGTTTGTTGTAGCAACACTTTCCTTTACGACGTCATCTTGCGACTCTCTTTGCGATGCTCGTTTCATATGATTTGTTTTTGCTTCCTCTGTTTCTGGGTGATTTACTAAAACGCTGATGAATTATGTGTGTATTTGAATATTGTTAATAATATTTACTTCATTATAGGTAACAGTTTTATTGATAAAAGTCCTTAGTTTCAAGTTTGTGATGTAATGGCTAATCAATAAGTGATTGATAGGTCTTAACTAATTGACTTCTTACAATATGGAGAGTGAAGCTCACAAAATTCAATCCTAAAGCAGAAATACCAAAATAAATAAATATTTACAAAATCATTGTTAACACATTTATTTCGCCATGACATACAAACTCAGTACCATCAGGTACACATTAATCACTATCGTGGCTGCTCCATCAGGAGCCTGAGTGGTAGAGGCATCGACGGTTGGAGCATCAGTGCTGGTATCATCACTAGGTGCATCAATGATAGTAACACCACTTGGTACATCTGTAGTAATATCTCCACTCGGTGCAACAGTCGTGCCATCTACGACGATTACTCCATCATTCTCAGTGTAGTGGTCTTCTTGACTGAAATTATAATTAAAATGGCTTATGTCTGGCTTTTCGTAGTCTTTAAGGTTCAAATTCAAGCCAGGTCTAATTGGCAGCAATAGTTGCACTACACATGGTCACCTCATAATACTACCCATATACCATAATACTACCTTTTATGCTTCTGCTTTCTGTCAAATATTGAATGCATGGTAACAATGGTAGCATGAATACACAGATTGTTACCTATTGAGCTTACTATTAAAATAACAATACCCACCCTGCATTTTGAATAGCTTCAATAATATAATCTGTCACTAACTCCTTAGCATCTAATGCTGCAACAAAATCTTCATGCTGGAAAGTGGTCCTTGCCACCTGACGAGCTATAGCTTTTGGTATATCAGCTACCATAGCCAGCACATCCTTTTCATCCAGTAGATTGTCACTTAGTGTATAATGCATTGTGACGAAAGTAGAAATGAGGCTAAGGTCGTATAGTGGGGGTTCCTCAGTCCCATATTTGGCTAGATTTGCTTCAGCACCATAGTGGAATCTACGGAAGAGTTTGTCTCTTATGTTTTGGCCGTAGTGAGCTATTTGTTTTAATGCTGCTCCTGGTTGGTCCGTTGCCGCGTTGTAGTTACTCTGAAAACAGAAGTTGAGTGAGTTTTCCGTAATATTTTTTGTGTTAATAATGTTTTTTTTTTGTAAACGTTTTTGTTGTAAACGAAGCAAAAGGAGTATGTTAGGATCGTAGCTGGTGGCGTGTAGTTTCTGCCTACCCCCATACGAACGTGCTACGAAAGCTACTGCTACTATACTAGCTGCACAAGCTGCTACTATTATTATTATTAATCTTTATTTAATCAGACTACCATGGTCTATAGTGTTAGTAACAAAATAGCTTAACCTATGTTAGTACTTATTTACTAAAACAGGACGGGTACGGGGAACGGGAACGGGGACTATACTGTATTCTATTGGATAATATTTGTTTTTAATAAAACTGTCGGTGTTCAGACAATTTATAGAAAACTCCCACTCTGGTTTAATAATTATGTCTCTTGTACTATTTGCCGTGAGCGGAATAACGAAATGTTACGTAAAACTATTGTATTCCCTCGCAAGCAACATTTCTCCGACACAATAATTAATATGAACAATTGATTGGTTAATCGCGGCCACAGCTGTACCAATAAAACCCCAAATCATGTACAATCCACTCGAAAAAGTGCGGACATTAATAATTCACTCGTAGATTATTATTCTATGAATGAATGTATGGCATAAAATAATATAATATAAATATGTATTTTTGAATGTCGATATTCCTACCTACATTATGTATGTTTTAATGTTTATTTAATCACACATCGCAGTTAAATAATTCGTTCAACGGTTTCCATGGTAATCAAATGAAAATAGATTTCACTTGTTTTTGTACAAAACTAATGAATAAGCAGGATTCTGCATAATTGTGTTATTGTCCATATTTAAAGCAAGTAAAAATGTAGTATTCATAATTTATCAAGCTTTTTTCACTATGAATTTGTGATTAAAACCTCATTACGTAAACATATTTCATGATTTTGTCTCCTGCTTGTCTAACCCTACAATCTATTTTTACGACTTCATCGGTATTCCTTGTTTAAACAGACATCGAGGCATATAAAGGGATATTTATTTAGTAAAAGATAGAATATGCTTTAAATCCCTGAATTAATTGTACCAACATCGTAATCGCATAAAAAAAATCACCTGGATAAACAATAATCCCGTGGAGAAATTTGGTTAATTTGGAAGGAAAAAAAAAGTCCTCCAGTCAGATTATAAATAAATATTAGACACTTATGTTTTGCTTTATCATATTAATAAAAAAATATTCAGATAAAACGCATTAAAGTTGGGGAGTGGCTGCTCGTTACGTCACAGTTAAGCATAAAATCTACCGAAGAGTGACGTCGTGTAACATTTCAATTCAATATATTGTATTTAAAACAAAAAGAAGGGGGACTAATATTTTTTAATAAGCTATTTTAAACAATTTTTAGTTCGATAGGTTCCATCAAAACTGGAAAGAGGACTCGCGGGCTTGCGAAAGATGAAGGGAGTGGAGGGTTTGCCCAGGAGTGGAACAGCGTAGGTTAGGAAAAAAAATTAAATATCCCTATACCTATAACCACGCATTTCTTAAGGCTCTCATATACTGGCGCGATTCGCCGCGCGATGAGAATTTTGACAAAACAATTTCTGAGAAAACTTCACTGCGAACAATGCGGCGGCATTGCGTCGCGCGACGTATCGCCCCAGTATGTAAGAGCCTTTATACAATGTTTTTACACCCAGTTTTCATTTTGTTTATTACCTACGTATATTTGCTCGTTTTTATAACGCGTGAACTTGAAGCGTGTAATATAATTTACTGCGATCATTTAAACATTTAGTATTATTTATGGTAACAATCACAATAAAGATTCCGGTATAGATAAATAGGAATATAAACATTGGACGATGGTAATATTTTTTTTAGCCATTGCAAAATCAGCGATAAGAACAGAAGATATTAAAGAAAAAATTAATCAAGTAGTTGAGCTCTTTGTAAAGAAACTCTTCTTAGAAAGAACCACCACAATACCTATTTTTGCCGCCGACGGCAGCGTTGCTGTTTGCGTTGTTTTTGTATATCCTCCTTACTGTACGTTTGCACTGGCGAAACATTCGCAACAAAACATGTTAAAGTCTCTCATGTTCCTGCCAAAAATTGTATTGACAGAAAATAGAGATTTCCACATGTTTTATTGTGAATGTTTCGCCAGTGCAAACGCACAGTAACCTTCACTTGTTATAAAACCTTTGAAAAGAGTAACTATAAAGTTTTTCACCCATTCTTCTCTATACGGACAACTAGAATCAATTCTATTTTCTTCTTCAAAAGTGCCTTTTATGTGCTTACTAGGTTTATCCCGGGTAGACGTCAGAAATTACCCCACGGGAATCTACTACCAGGATAACAAAGTATCCTATGTGTATTAATCCTATCCAGGTTATAAACTATTTGTGTGCCAGGCATCCAAAGCCGTTCAATTGTTTTTGCATGATTCACCCAAAGGTGATTATGACTCGTACAAAATGCCTATGGCATTAAGTCTGCATCTGTACATTTTTGCTGTAAATTTGCTTAAAGTATTAAATAAATACATAATTTGATAGGTATAGGCACATTGTGTTCCGATTTTAAAATACGTACAATATTCATTACAGGTTTGCTTCTAGATTACTAATCCACCTGTCTGCCATACCTCTGGTAATGCAGACAAGTTAAAATCCCACATACTTGTTTGCCATCAAATAAAAAATAAGATACTTACCAACTTAGGCGAAATATGACGTACGCCGAAGAGTTGACACATGTACATCAACTGAACGTTCCCGAGGCAAAGGTCTGGCGTTGGAAATATGACCATACCACCTGGAAGCATCTCCGTAGAGCCAGGTGGATATAGCTCTACTGCTCCCATTTGCACGGCAGCACTCTGAAAAAGAAAAACAATTGAATCGATGAGAACTATGGCATTACATTAATAAAATAATGTACACTCGTGGAACATGGCAGTTAACATGCGCAGTGCAAGTAAAAATTTTCCTGAAGGTGCATATTTCTTTCATGGTACGACTGCACATGATGTAGACTTTCATATCTCCTTTGGGGCTATCCAAAGTCTGTTTGATTGTTCGTATTCGTGTCTTTTTATTACATTATCATCATCTGCTTAACACTTATCAGTCTCGAGCTGTACAACAAAGTTGGCGGCGTCGGGTCTATCATTCTGCCTAGCCTTTTCCAAACAATGTTGGGGTCGGCTTCCAGTCAAACCGGATGCAGCTGAATACCAGTATTTTACATGGAGCGACTGCCTATCTGACCTCCACAACTCAGTTAATGAGTCACGATACTCCTTGGCAAGACTGGTTGTCAGACTTTCGGGCTTCTGACTATCCGTAACGACTGTCAAAGATCTACGAATGGCAGCCGCGACTACGGCTTAGGGTGCTTTCTGCGGCACGGAGAAAGAAAGAAAGGAAAATAGGTTTATTTGTCACAGAAACACGTGCATACAAAAAGATAACAGTACTTAATCATATAAATCATAGAAATATGAGAACAGGAGTATGGTGTAGGATAAAAATAAACAGTAGGCAGCCGCACGTCATGACTGACAAGAAGGCTTACATTCAGCAAGATTGCTGTGATATGGGGGACCCGCAGCACAGCACTGATTTTCAGTGGTCACCCGAAAAAGACGGAAATCAAGTCGAGGGGGGGTGGAATCGGAGGGGTCCGTTATATATCGGCGGCAAGCGTAGCTTAACTTTCAATCGACCCATGTGCTTGTTATTATTCAGCCACGAGTCCCTCAATTTGGCAGCATCGAGTCTAACCCCGTAAAAATCAATACTTTACGAGGTAAACATCCATCTCCCCATTTTCATTTTATTTTTATTAAATACATTTTCACATTATGTTTTATGTTACCGAATACTGTTTTGTTACCTCAAATGTAAAGGGAGGATCCTATAATATGATTTATTATTATTCTGGTGAATATATTTTGTATACAGCGAGGCAGGTTAATGATAATGTCTGCTCTCATTAGGGTTACGGTTAGGGCCCACACAGGCGCGGTACGTTATTTAAAATACCGTCATGTTTATTAAATTTTTATATAATTTATTTTAAGTAATTTTCTAGGAAAAAGAAGGCTGTTCTGTAATAGAATAAAAGTCACTAATTCGATAGAGATGAAAAGTTCTCTTTTTTATGAGTTTAAGAATTAAAACGCCAAATTCAAGGGGTTTTCAGCTTGCCGTATAGCCGATGTAATTTGCAAGTGATTCCAGTATGGATAAAAATTCCAGACTGTTAGATCGTATCAGTAACTTTTGCACAGACGGCAACAAAATATAAAAAAGAAGAATATTCATCAGCCTATTAAAGTTCGATTCAAACTTAATGGCGGTTCGGAATATGAGGCGAGTCGCTGCGCAGTAACAATTTCGTGTGTCGGCGGGTGTGAAGGGTGGAGTACTGCGCAGCGAAAAGCTAACTTCCGAGCCGCCATTAAGTTTGAATCGAACTGTACTGTCCTACTCCAGGAGGCCTCTTCTCATACAGAGAAGGCACGAGCATTGATAACCACGCTTGCTCAATAAGGGCCAGAATTTCAGTTACATAATAGAAAAAACAACACTTACATAAATATAATCAGTCATAGCTGCAGTTTCTAATAACTCAGCATTAGGAAAATACTCTTGATAGCCAACTCCTGCTAAGAGGTGGGCTGAAATCAGCTTCTGATTGTATTCCGGCAACATTGAAGCCATGACCAGGAACACTGTTCCACCCTAAAAAGAATTAACAGCATGTTATAGAAAACCCGTGACGAAAAATGTGTACAGTATTTGACGAAAGTTGGAGTATTAAAAAATCATCATAGGAATTTAGAAACAAAACTAAAAAACTTGGAATATCCCAAAAGCAGTCCACAGAAGCTCATAAATTCCATAAATACCTGAGAATGCCCAATATAATGCAGCTTGTCCCTCTTAGTATACTCCAGAACGTAGTCGATCATAGCTGGCAAGTCATACATTCCGATCTCTTCGAAGCTAAAGTCGAAGAATTGGAACTTCTGCTGCTCATCATCAGGGTCCAAGGTGGTATGGAACCGAGAGTTCTTGTTGCCTCGAGCGTTGCCCATCCAGACATCAAAGCCACTGTCCGCTAGATTGTAAGCTAGAAAGGAGTTAAAAATCTTATTGTGATTTACTTTAAATTAGGTGGTTCTTCAAACAAAAGATGAATGAGTTGTGCGAAAGATGATATGCCTGGAAAAGTGGCGCATACTGGCGTAATACTGATAGAGATATATGGTAGAAAAAGATATACTGCGTCGACTACAAATGGATTGGGATAAAAATGAAGCAGCGAGAAAAAGTTAGGTCCTCTTTACTTGTTCCATGTAAAACGACAACCGAAGCCGTTGTTGGAAGCATATTTTCTAGTCACTGATTCCATGACTTTTAAACTAAATCTATATGCATTCAGAGGCCTTTGTGCGAGTTTAACTATCTTCACTTTACGCATCGACCGCGTTCGGCGCTCCGATTGGACCTTCGCTGGCCTTCACTGGTGAAGGGCCAATCGGAGCGCCGAACGCGGTCGATGCGTAAAGTGAAGATAGTTGAAAGAAACTCGCACTAAGGCCTCAGAAGCTCAAGAACTGATGGGTCTTCAATTCTTACCAAAACTAAAGTCTGGTCCAAGTGGAATGAACGACTGCGAGGAAGATAGGAGTCCATGCATCAAGAAGACCACCGGCCTGTCTTCTGACGTATCCGTCACTGATCTTCCCTGTGGTATTCTGTGCATCTCCAGGATGTAGCCATCAGAAGTGGTGACTTTGTGGGTTTCTGCTTGGAAACCATCTTCTGTTATCCTTTCAACCTGTTGTTATAGAAACGAATACTCGTGAAGTTTGGAATCGACCGAAATCAACGCGAACATAAGTCTTAATATATATTATAGATAGCCTAGTGGTGTGACCTCGGACTGCTAAGTCATAGGAGTCGAGCTCGAACCCAAGACACGCACCTCTGACTTTTCGGATTCATGTGCGTATTGTATAATTATCATCTGCTTCAAAAACGGTGAAGGAAAACATCGTGAGGACACGCATGCCTGAGATATTTCTCGACGGCATGTAAAGCCAAGTCAGAGGCCCATGGGCGGCATAAAAACTCTGAAACCAGGTTAGTCACTAACTACACAAAAATGAAAAGAAAGAATATATTATCTTATAAGTAAATCACTGCTACGTTTCTGGCATACCTACCGTATACTTAAACGGAAGTTGGAAATACAAGACATTTAGAAATGTGGGACGACATTGTGGAGTAGGTAAATTAAGAAAACAGCGACATAACTTCTTCACTCAACCGTTTTTGCCACCAGATTTCTAGGTAGGCTTTAATTTATTAATCTAGGACGTAATTTCCTTTACAACTCGTGGTAAGATATCACTACACATTTGCGTGAATTTAGGTAATAATAATGAGTGTAGAAATTGTAGAATTGCCAAACTTAAGTGGCAGTGGGCAAGTCACATTGCTCGCAGAACAGATGGCCGATGGGGCCGAAAGGTTCTGGAGTGGCGACTGTCGACTGACCGACTAGAAGAGGTAGTATTGGAAGGTCTCCATTAAGGTGCACAGATGACGGCCTTGTGAAAGCAGCAGGAATCTGCTGGATGCTGAAAGCACAGAACCGGTCGAAGTGGCGGTGCTTGGATGAGGCCTATAACCAGCAGTGGACGTCTTTCGGCTGAAATGACGATGAAGATGAATGAATTTCCGGCCCGGATCAAGATATAGAAAGAACTAAAGTTAAGGTTGATCGCGTATTAAAAATCTGAAGAGACTCTCCTCTGAGTGAATATACGATGAACATAGACCGAAAACGATAGCGAGTGACGATCTACAGAAAGATAATACGCCCTTAATAGGTCAGATAACATTGTGAGGCTATCATAATCATAACAGTCACCCATGGTTTGCTTGAAAAAGAGTGGAGTAGTGATGACAATATAGAGGAAGAAGGAATAGAAGGAGAGAAGTGAGAGTTATAAGTCGGTGGTTGTCTTTTAGGTATCGCACGAGTTTTCTTGTATTCCATTTTTTATATTCCATTTTTCCCGAATACAATACCAGCGCTGGGGCTCTGTCTCGCATAGGGTCGCAGCATTATGCTGAGCGATGGCCGTTTTGCGTGAATGTGACGCATATTTTCCCCCAACTTGTTATTTTCGTATAAGTATTTGTCCTTTCTTAGCGTCATGTTTGCCGCAAATAAACGTATTTTCTTTATAATATATTTCTTTATTTCAAAGAATAGCCAATCCTACCCTTTCCCTCGTTGAATTGTTGGTTACGCAATGATAAAAATATACAGCTATTACTTATCTAACTGTCAAGGCTATATTATCGTGTAAGAATTTGACATTCGTTGGAGGTAGCCCATCTTCAGCAGTAAACATTGGTCTTTCTGATAAGCTTATGATAACGCCTCTGTCACTAATATCACATTTACTCACAGTTTGATATACTGAGAAAGTTTGGCCAACATTTGAAGACAGCACCACACACAAAATGCATCCAATGATCCATCGTTTCAGCACCATTGTAACTAACTACTGGAAAATGACAATTGTTCTGTCTTACTTATACCCTCGCCTTTATCAGTTTGTTTTACAGTACTATTTGTTTTATTACTATGTGTTGTATAAGTACCTTTATGGTGGTAGATTTGCATATCGGTTTATGATTTTGGTTTAATGACGATACATATTTAGGGCAAGTAATAAATATCTATATTTTGTTTGTTGGGTTGAGTGGAAAATCCAGGTGTTAGTCATCGTTATCCAACATTTGGCTATGTTTATGAACTTTGTCTCTTTATCAAGATATTTATTTGCTGATTCCTATTATTTAAAACTCAACAGCCGTGGCATGAACGTCCACATTATCATCAGCGTTGCTATATACTATATACACGTGTCGTTTTTGGATACCCGATGCGTAGCTGAAACTCCGTAGCTTCAGAATGTAAGACTGCCAATCTAATCGAACATAACTGTATCTAAATCAATCTGCCTAGCTTTTTCCCAACTATGTTGGGGTCAGCTTCCAGTCTAACTGGATGCAGCTGAATACTAGTATTTTACATGGAGCGACTACCTATCTGACTTCCACAACCCAGGAACTGGGTAAGTAGTAACCTTTACCCTTTGGTAAGACTGGTTGTCAGACTTTCTGGCGTCTGACGACCCGTAACGACTGTCAAAGATCCACGAATGACAGCCGGGAAGAACGCCTTAACGTGCTTTCCGAGGCACGGAGGAGTCTCGGTATGTAAAGATGGTCAACCATCCACGGACCATCCCCGGCAAGCGTAGCTTAACCTGTTGGATCGACCCGTGCGGCTGTTATTACTTAGCCAAGAGCTCCCGCACTTGCTTAACAAATGGTGAAGGAAAACATCGTGACTGGGGGGTTGCTAGCATTGGTAGGAGTCAAGGATTAGAGCAGTGGTGACCCAGTGATAACGACCGCGACCAACGAGATATAGGTCGTATCTTTGAACCCTGACAGGCGCTTTACTTTAATTATTTCATCACCACTGCTCTCAAAAACGGTGAAGGAACACATCGTGATGAAGCCGGCATGTTGTAGAACCGAAAATTCGAAGATATGTGACACCTGTGTGTCCACCAACCCACACTGGGCCTGCGTGGTGGATTACAGCCCGCTGCCTCCCACCGGAACGAGGCCTGTATCTGTGTCCCAGTAGTGGAAACATTCCTGTTACACGCTGAAGGCTTATTTTCATTGGCCGATAGTGCTCGTATGGTGCGGGAGATTTCTGTCAAGCATGCCATAGGGCCCGTTTTCGGGGCACCGTTTTCATAAGTCGATAGGGAACGCTTCAAGTATAAGAGAACCTGCATCCCACGTTTGGCAGTTGCTTTGAAGGTTTGCTTTCATTGCGTGTGAGTCTCTCAGATGGTGTACCAACAGTGTTATCGACTTATGACTTTCGTTAGTCATTACCTCGCCTGCCGGGGTGACCCCGCATGCTTTATATCGACCGATTTATCGATTAATGAAAATGAGCCATGATAGCATAATCTGGGTCTAATCACAAGGGACAGTCATTTACAACCTTATTACTCGTGACATCCAGTACAGTCGTCAAGAACTGTACTTCGCACTCATCGTGTTAAAAGGTATCGTTATCTCAGAATAGGGTTGTCTCATTTAGAGTAACGGCTTGAATCTCGAATAGTATGTTTAAGTACTTTCAACCTGCCCACTTTGTTAAGTTGATAGAGATTACTTAAGTAACAGTATTTTTGGTTACTTTTGTTTTTCTTTTATGTATTAAGTTACCCTTTGTTATTTAATCACTTGAATTAATCATACAAATAGAACTGCTTTTAATTTATAGCTAATTTAAAGTTTTTATTAAAATCAATCAGTAATGATGAACCTTAGAGTTTTGATTTTTCTTATTAGAATTGTGAGTGACGTCTCTAGTGGTCGACCGCTTTGTGGTTTTATTAAAAAGTGGTAATATTTAATCTGTTGGGACCATTTTAGCGTTTGTAATACGTCAATAATCAAATAAACTTGTAAAATGACTCTCAAACTAGGCAACTTTGACATTCTTACAATAATTACAGAGCGTTGACTGAGTCTGATTGGCGTCGTGAGGCAGAAATAGGCCGAAAAGCAGTCAATTTTCTAGACTTTTTTGACAGCCGTCAGTTGAAGGGATAAGTAGAATTTCGTAAAAACAATAAACTTAAGTTAAAAAGTCGATACGGAAAAGGCTAAAACTAAATATTATGAGGCTAAAAATAAAATTATGAGGGCTAAAAATAAAATTACTTATATAAACCAAATGATATCAATTACTTGTACTTTTTGTGTTCTATTATTAACAGGCCCAAAAACGCCTTTTCTTTAGCTAATTACAAGCAAAAAGGGTCAATTTAAAAGACCATTTTACAAAATGCCAACCCTGCATATTAATAGAGATGATTATAAGGATAGCGACGTATAAGATCATTAGGGAGGCTGTGTTTACGTCATTACCCACGCCGACATGTGGGTGTAACCGTTTGTTTCTCCATTTTGTTTATTTATCCCCAAATTAACCGTTAATTTAACCTTTAACCTTGTAATTTGTGTAATTGTTTCGATAAATGAAGCCTTCATTTAGGGTCCTACCTTTTATAAGTGGGTTGCCCCTTTAATGTTATTTCTTTCAGTAGAAGTGACATTAGGCTCAATTCACACCGGGAAAGCAGCGACCGGCAGCGGCGGGTCGAGCACTTTCAGTGTGAAATAATTTTAAATTTTATCTACATATTTAAAAGACCAGTATTGAATAGCTCGAACAAGTCGCGCGGCCGCTCGGGGTGCCGTGAGGCAGCTCGCGTCGCTACGAGCGGCCTCGCGGCCACTCGCGTCTTCTCGGCGGTAATGCTCGCGGCTGGCCGCAGCGATGCGAGGCCGCTCGCGACGAAACGAGGCCGCGGGCGTATGTAGAAACTAAACTGGTCAAGAGAAGACTAGTAGGCGCGGGGTCGGGAGGCCACCGACCGGTTAACTAACGCGCTTTCTTGGTTAAACGGAATAGGTTACTAAATATATCTACGTCTATTGTATTTTTTACCCTATATCAAAACATTCTGCATCTAAACAATCTTCAGTAACCAAACCAATACGATACCCCGACTCAAACTCAACAAAAATCAATTCAAACTCAAACACCAAAGAGTTAGAAATTCAGAAACCGCCCACCACATTATAGCCAAAACTCCACAAAGTATAACAACATCAAAAACCCTTTAATTGGAGCAAGATAACTCAGATCAAGGAATCTGTAGACCGTAACACTTCTAAATGAATCAAAAGTTTTAATGGCGTAGGAAAAGAACTTGAGAGTTGTAGGAGTTGAAACAAATAAACTCTACGAATGAGTAACGAGGTAACTTTTTGATGACGATACTCAAAGACAAGGTTGGGGACGATTTGGACCACTTCTAGAATTTATAGGCCTATTAATCTGTCCCTTGAAGATAGAGTTGTATGGAGGTACGTTTTGGCTTTCTACCTCAGAGATGTAGAAGTGTTGAGTACGCTTTTACTTTTGATGGATTTCATTCTCATACAAGTAGTAGATTTATGATAATTACTACTTTGCTGATTTGCTCTGTGTTTTCATCACAGTATAGGCTCAGACTGCCGAGTCTTTTCCCAACTTTGGGAAAAGGGTTTTGGTTGGCTTCCAATGTAACCGGGTGCAGGTAAATACCAGTATTTAACATGGAGCGACTACCTTTCTGACCTGACTTTCGGGCTTTTGACGACCCGTATAGACTGACAAGTTCCGAGACAGCCGGGACCAACGACTTTCCGAGTTCACGGAGGGGTCTCGGTATGCTAAGATGATCACCCATCCACGGAATGACCGTAGCAAGCGTAGATTAACCTGATTGATAGACCCGAGCGACTGTTATTACTTAGCCAAGAGTCCACGGGCTCATTACGGTATAGATTATTCTCATATAAGTTCGTGGCGATACGAGAGAAGAAGATGACACACACACACAACAGTGGACATCGAGAGTATCTTTTTAAAATTTTGGAAACGCCATCTTTGATTTTAAACTGCACAAATATGAAAGTCCAACTTCCAATTTAGAAACCAGTTTCCTATAAATCCCCTTTAACCAAAACTCAATAAATAAAATCCCAGCAAACAATGAAACAGTCCACTATTGCTTAGTTATCGGACGCAGGGCGCAGGTATAACCAGTACCTGTGGTATATAGTGTCACGTCCAAGTCCAACCAAACTGCGCTCTCAGCACGTACCGCTCATTTCAACCGATCGGAAAGTTCCATTTAAAAATCTAAAGGGTTGGTTTTACAAGTTAGAATATGGGTATTCAGGTGAGGTTTAGTTGGCAAGTTCTGATTTTCTGAAAGGGATCTTGCTTCTCTTGTAGAGGTAAGCAGTCTGCTTTGCAGATTTTGCTTTTTTTTTCTTTAAAAGCGAAACATTTGTATGCATTAGTTGCTTAAAAGTGCATATTGTGCACTTGGTGATAAAAAAAACAAGAGAAAAACGGTTGTTGACTGGTTTTCAAGTCCCCTCATGTGCATTTATGTGCTTAAAGTATAAAATAAATAAACGCCAGGTCAGGTAAAGTAAATAGATATTAGCTAAAGAAACTGCAGGCTTGAAAAGATACTTCTTCTTTAAAAGAAAGAAGCCTTAACAAACTCTATGAACTCTTGTTAGTTCATTTTATTACAAGTTAGGTCATGTTCAGCCGAAGTTCTATTCAAGCGATAAAATACTCAAACATCTTTGGCTGTCGACGGTCCGTCTTTTATCTTATATAACCCGTCATTTATAGAAAGGGGTTCCTTTTTTCAGCACTAGCAAGCTTGATACCTAATTCTAAGCTTGATTAAACAAATCAAACCCTTCAACTACATTTCGGATCAAAATATCTTACATAACTAAATTGAATATTTTTTCTCTTTCATAGGATCAAGTTGTAAAGGTCGAAGGTGAGGAAGTAAATTACTTGTTCCCGTTCCAACTAAAGAATTTATTGTAACTAATAAATTATGGAACGGTGACTGATGAGTAGGTACAGTTTGGCCTTCATTCCTTTGTCGCAAATCCTTGGCTTTAAGCCTGACAGTTCAGTTCTCTGTATCGGGGATTACACTTAAATAATTAAGTACTACGAATAGTGCTGCGCTATGATACGTCCGGGATATACTTTCGGATATTGAAATATTGCAACGTGAAATATGTAAGCTTCGGCGATAAATGTTCGACGTATATTTTGTGATTAAAATCGAATGCATTACAGCTTTACAGCTTGGAGTTTCAAAATAGCAATGTTTGTCCCGTATATATTTACATTTTCTTCTTCTTTTAAAAAATATACATCAGAAGGTTGTTTTCATGTTTAAATTTTTACCTTTGCCTACTCCACAGCGAAATGAGTAAATGACAAACACGAGGAGACCCACGAGGGTTTCGTTTTTCTTTCTGAGCTCACTTCAATAGGATGCTAACGACGTAAATTTTTTATTTACTTACCAAGCACTGCGCTTAAAATAAGAATTTTATGTTTGTTAGAAAAAAATAAGTTTTCTTCTAACAAACATAAAATTCTTCAAAACACTGAACATGATAAACGTCGAAGTAAATGAATGAAAACACAGGTGTATTTTGAAACTACGAAGCTAATTCATGTTGATTCACCGTATTTATCCGAAATCTCTATCATTTTCCATTAAAAATATGTTACCTATGTTCTCCACCAGCGAATATAAAGTACCTAAGCCCGAACATCAGCTATTAGCTTTCCAGAATAATTTAAAATTTAATAACACCGATTAGAGATTGGGATCAAAGCAATCAGGCGTTAAACTGCATTGAAAATGCGGGAACCTACGTCCCGCGCACAATGCAAGCGGGCGTGACCGAAATCCGGGACATCCCGCGGTAATTGCCAGCTGTCCCGGCGAGTGGCAGCCCTACCTGTGACGTAAGCATCTATTCTATCCTAGGTATGGATGTTCCTAAGTTCACCACGGAGCATTATTGTTAGTCAATATTGGTTTAAGTGTGCTTTGTGAATTTGGGAGTGAGATGAGGTGCGAAATGATTTTGTGTTCCTTTAAAGTGTTTGTAGCGGTAGACCGCCACTAGAGCAGTTGGACATAAACGGAATGTAGTGAAGAAGAAAAGGCTATAAGGGTTCTAAAATACTACTGAAACCGCACAAAGCTGCATGTAAAGGAGTATTTTCATAACATACGCTAGAACGTAATCTGTAACAAATACAATGACGGATGGCCGTGTCGACGACTCGTGACATTCGTGTGCCATCCGTTTGCCATCGGGCGGGGAACGGTTTAGTTTATGCGACACGATTCCGGCACGACGACGTCACAATATAATAAATATGGAACGACGATATGAAAACAAGAGTATAACATTGTCTCATTGTTACAAAGTAAATTCATTCTATTCTATCGATCTAAATATTTAATACCATTAAACGTTTGTTTGTTGTAGGTACTAAGTACTTATAGTTAATCTGCCTAGCCTTTTCCCGACTATGTTTAGGGTGGGCTTCCAGTCTATCCGGATACAGCTGAATACCGGTGTTTTACATGGAGCGACTGCCTATCTGCCCTCCACAACCCAGATAGTAGGTAACACGGTACCTCTTGACAAGACTGGTTGTCAGACTTTCGGGCTTCTGACTAGTGTAACGACAAAGATCTACGAATGACAGCCGGGACCAACGGCTTAACGTTCTTTCCGAGGGGTCGACTAATCAATGAATGGTCACCCATCCACGGAGCGACCTCGACAAGTATTTGACCCGTGTGGCTGTTATAATTTAGCCACAAGCTCCTCTACTAAGTACTTATTGTATTTTTTCTTTTGTTTCAGGTAAGCGTAGCTGAAAAGCATTGACAAGATGAAGAGCTGAAATACAAAGCATGCAAAGAAAACTCATTCCCACAGCACATAATTATCTCAAGATTTTTTACATAAACAGTAACCGTTTATCTTGCAGTTGTGGTGCTAGCTTTTCACTTGTTTTTGAAATGTTAAGTATCAATAATCTCTTGTTGTTTGATCAAAATAGTCGTGGGAAAATCCTAGATGAGAGACGCACGGAACGCGGAAGTGTGGCGGAAAAAAGGGGCGGCCCATACCCAGTAGTCGGTGATTCTGGACTGAAATGATGATGAATGATGAACAATATTAAGCAGAGTCCCATTTTGGTGTTGTGTACTGATCGTGTCGGATTGTATAATGTGTAACCGCGTCCGTTTAGCTCTCGACCGCTTGATAGATGTAGTCCCTTGAGTTTTTCAGTTTCGACTCGATATATTTCATAGGAAGGTTGGAATAATAATACTGAAATGAAGAGATGTGGATTGTGTGAAAGGGTCTTGTTGAATCGTTTACAACAGAGACATTAAATTCTTATTAGTCTGATATTACAGTTTTTATGTTCCTTTACGAAAATCTATCAGTGTATTCAGATGTATTGGGGGCTTAAAACGGTCACTTTAGCAGAATCATTATATGAAAGTATTATGAATCATCGTAAAATGTCGCAAATTGAAAATTCATAAATAATGATCTGCGTGTATTTCTCTAAGGAGATTCATAAAATTCTCCACAAATTATGAATTGCTTTTGTGTCAAATTAGAGGAATTGCTAATGACGGGTGGGATTCAGCAAATGAATTGATTTTAGAGGAATTGCTAATGTGGCCCGTTTAGGCCCCCAGGACTGATTAAAACAATCAGAAACGGTAGTCTCTAAAAAATATTTTCCGAAATGAGATTCTCTCAAAAAACCTTCAGCACTTTTCATTCAATCAATGTTTAAGTCTTCATGCAAAACATTTAAGGGCAATCTCTTAAGCGATGCACCCTCCTCAAAACAAGTGACGACACAGTCTATTACCTCATTTATTTTGTTAAACACTCGACGTGACAGGATGTCGATACACGATGGCGCTTGCCTCGTAAGTCGCTGGTTAAGAAAAATGTTGTGAAAATATCAAAGAAGGGCTAGATTGTGATGATAAGAGGATGATGTAATACAGGAAAAATATAAGATATATTACCTACGTGGAAAAATCCTTCACTTGCGTGTAAAATGCTTCCTCATTTTCCACGTTAACACAACGTGGAAAATGAGGAAGCATTTTGGTCACATAAATTGGGACTTAGAATTAAAACCCCGTACAAATTGTTTTGAATGTAGCTTCCAGCCCTTTCATAGTACGGCTTCATTTAACACAATCTCAGTATTCAGTCTCAGTTATGTATACCGCAAATAAAAGTATTTTCTTACTTTGTTTTCAGTATTAATTTGGTACGAATAAAAAATAAATAACAGCGCCTGACAAAAATACATAAGCAATAAGTTGAACCAGCGCGAGATGCTAATCTTACTCGTGAAGGAGAAAGCAGTCACGTCCTTGCTTGAACCCTTTACTCCCTTATTTTACGACATCACGCATATTGAGAGTTGTAAAATTTAAAGTATAAGCAATAAAAGCTCGCTTTGGAGTCCTAAGTCCGAAGTCATAAATATTTTCATAAACTTGATTGGAATTTCAATTTGGCCCAACACAGCAGGCACTTAATAAACGCCGTCAAAATGTAATAATGACTCCTTTTTGGTACTACGCCGAGTAAATTTTAGTGGGTAGGCGTACTTGGTGAGAAATAAACTGTAAATGAAAGTTGTAAAATAATGTTTATGTCTATTGTAGGCACTTGAATTCTTGATTCAAGTTTGATTTTACTAGTAAACATTAGCCTCTGTTGGGAAATTATGAGTGGTTGGAAAAGGAGAATAAATTAAATTTGGGTGTTTAAGATAAAGTCTATTCAGATGACCATGAATATTAAGCAAAGTGAGGCTTCTTACATTAGTTATACAGGTATTTCCATTGAAAACGACTGGCCGCTAAACTCTATGCGCGGGGAACATTACATTTTGCACAGCTAGCATTATTACTACCTGTAGTCCAACCACTTCAGTTATTTAAATTCAAAAACAATCAGATATTTAAATAAAGGGCTGACCTATTTTTAGGCCAAAGAATCAGCATTACCATCCAACGTTGCAAAGCTGCCAGCCTTTTGGGCACTTTTCCCATTGACAGCGATGCGGACGAATTTTTTTACGCCCAATAAGCTTATCCCCTTTTTTTTTCCCTTCGTTTACTTGTACATAATTATTATACACTAGTAGCGGCCTACGGTTTCACCCGCATATGTCTCGATCCCGTGGGAATATCAGGATATAAAGTATCCTTTGTGTTAATCCAGGCTATAAACTATCTGTGTGCCAAATTTCATCCAAATCGGTTCAGTAGTTTTTGCGTGAAAGAGTAACAAACATCCATCCATCCATACTTACAAACTTTCGCGTTTAGATTATTAAAAGTAAGATATTTTTGTGTTAGATTGTTAATGGAGATATTTACGTGGAATAATACGTAAAAATAATGTTATCCCAATACGGAGAATGAAGTAATCCCAATAGAGCTTTATTTCTCAAGTCTCAAGAGTAGACAGACACCAACGAAACAGAGGAGTGGGACCGTCAATCAGTCACGGCGTCAATCATTTCATCAAGATCCCTTTGAATATTATAAAATTACTAATTGAACTAGCGTACATAATAAAAATCCTGATCAATATTTTTCTCGTCCAATAACCGTATATTTCGGCCATTATGGTAGGCTGTAATATATAATATAAGGGATGGTAATCTTTATACCGCTTAAGATTACCTACCGTATTTTAGATAGGTAATATTTTTATAAAAGTCTCTAAAAAAGGTAAAATAATTTTATTTCTAGAAGTTTCGTTTCAACTAAATAATAAACTTTTAATTTGCACCAACTATTATGGTGGCTACGTTAATTTAAAATGGGTCGTAAAGTTTTTATTTTATTTGTTTACTGTTTATAGTTTAATTTTTTTATGTGAATGTTTTAATTTATCGGGAAGTGTAATTTTAGGTTTCGTTGTGCTTTCAATCAACTGTGCATATAGTAGTTCATTGCTGGACATAAGAGGGTCGCCTACACTTTTAGCTTCCCCACATTCAAAGTGTCCTCTTGTTCAATAGTTTTGGGTGTCATGTTAGTTCTACCTTCATCACTTGAAGTCCCAAGGATCCTCTTGCTGGTGCAAACAGACCGCGGTCGATTGATGTCTACGTGAACTCGAAATATGTCAGTTCTTCTACATCTCAAGAAAGGTGACGATTGTGAATTGTTTGCTCATGTACTAGTGAATGTTAGTTCCTTCAAAATCCGATTTTCTCTTCCTTCTTTGAAGAGTTAATCGATCATAAAATTCTGCTGTTTTAAATACAAAACATGGGAGAATAAAATCGTTTGAAAACAGCACCACCTACACCAAACACCTAAACGCCACTCAAGTAGAAGTACAGTCTGTTCTCGCATATCTGTGCCATATGCTCGCAGAATTGATAGTCTCTGATGCAGCGTTATAAATGCCCCGTCAGACGGCCGTAATGCTGCATGCGCTGATGGATCGTCTGAACAGCCAGTATGCTAGCTAAAGGCGCATCCTTTTGCAAAGAGCGTAATTCGAGTTTTATTGGATGAGGAATTAAATTTTGTGAATCGTTTTAAATTCGGGATTTTTTTAAAGGGAATTTCGTATTTTATTTTCTATATAAATAAAGTGATTTAAACTGGGTCAGGCAGCCGGGGCCAGGCGCTGCAATATAGTCACAAAGATTTATTATTAGATTCAAGAAGAGCAATATCAAACATGATAAGGTTTATTTCAGATTTCAGCTTTTGAGTCACGTAGAAGGAATCCCAATAAAAATGTTCTAAATCATAGATATTTATCGTGGCTACAAAACTTCGCGATAATATCTTTTTATTACACCTTTTTCTTCTCAATGCCATCTGTCACTAATAAACGTCAGTTTTTATTATTATCAATCACAGTTATTTTATAGTCTTCTTTAAATATATTGTTATTATATCCACCTGTATAAAGCAAATCCAGATTTAGCGAGACACAATGACGATAATCATTGAAGATTCGGAGGAAATACCATGTTCATACTGCGATAAGCTTCGACAGACGTTTATGTTGATAGCACTAACAGCTGTGCTCCCGATGGTACTGTTTGCTGCCCTTCTTCTCGTAACAATGACCGGAGAGGTGGAACAACACGTAGAATTCACAACAAATCTCATCGTGGAGTTTGTATTTGGGCTCTTGTACGTGCAGCTGTTCGTCGCTACGTCAATCCTTATCATCAGCTTCATGAAGAGGAATCAGCCGCTGCCCCTCAAATACCACTACTGGTACTTCTTTTTCCACATAACCATCATGATCCTCTTCCTGACTTCTAGCTTCGTCATGACCGTAATTAACAACGGCTTCGTCACATCCGGATTAGTATTTTTCGGTGGTTTCTTTTACTTTTATAATTTATATCATTTTATGGAAGCGAACAAGAACGTCTGGAGCACTTTAAGAAGAGCTTATTGAGGTGGTGATTTGAAAATGCTTTTGAAAACTTAATAAATGGCAGTCCAATGTCTTAAAATTGTTTGTGAATTTAGCGAAGTTTGAGGGATTTTAGGTGGCTTTTCAGTAAGGCTTGTAAGACGGGGATTTGGTAATGATTGTGTTTGGTATAAGTTCGTAAGTTGTCCGTATTGTTGTCGTTGGCTAGACAGCAGACACTGAAGTTATGGCTGTTTTAGTTAGGGTTACCAAATCGGTTTTGATAAATGTTGTTATAAACTTGAGAATAATCTGGGTTATACTGTGAATTCAATCAATACTAAAATAGATCTCTCACTGTCCTGCCAGCTCGAAGAATTCGTGGAACTGTACCCTCTACAAAGAATGGTTAAATGTGAGGGTTAAGTGAATTCAATCACTCAACCAGTTGGTAAATAAATTATTCATTATTTACAATCAGCTGCTAACCCTAATTCTTTTTTTTTAAAATAAATCTAATTTACTTCTTATAACATCAGCGATCTGCCAGTGCAAAACGGTCCAGCCGTTTCGGAGATAAGGCGGAACAAACAGGCAGACAGACAGAGAGCTGGACAATTTTTTAAATCTGGTAATTTTTAAGTATTTTTGTCATAATTTGGTCCTCGACATCACTCGAATCTTAATAGCTTTTACTTAACCCAAATAAGTTTACCATAAAAAATTTAAACTCAATGTTTTGGAGATGCCGATATCCCTATCCCACAACCGGTAAACCAGATCTCTTCCAGTCTCCCGAATCTCAAAGCATTTTTGCTAAATCTTGCTGACTTAGCTAAAGAACAGCTCTAGCCAGTCGGTTACTTGAGTGTAACTTTGTTTACTTAATAGCTTCAAGTTTATTTTTTATTCAGCTGCTTAGTATTTCATACACTAAAAGAAGTAATTCTTCAAACTTCGTCGAAAGGATCCTTAAAGTTTCTGTTATTTTGTGTTTAAATATTCATTCTTTTTGTTTGTAACTTTATCTAGAAGTGAATCTAAAATAACTTAGTTGTCTAGTCGATTATTTAATTAAAACTTTCATAAGCTCACGCCTTTTTGCCATGGGGGTGGGCAGAAACTACAGAAAGCCTGCTGCTACGATTCTTACGGTCCATTCATTTACGTTCATCCAAGATAGTTCATTGATTCAGGCGCGACTTTGCGGAAATCAATTATAAGATACAATAGACGTAGATATATTTAGTAACCTATTCCGCTTAACTGTCACACCGAGCACTGGACGCAGAGAACTACTCTGCGTCGCTCGGCGTGGCAACACGTCGTGTTCTGGTTCGCGACTGGTCAATCGTCTTCCTGAGGATGCCTCGTTTAGAGGTCAAACACGTGTTGATAACTAACAGGGTTTTTCATGACTCTCGAGGAATAGTTAAGCGGAATAGGTTACTAAATATATCTACGTCTATTGTATCGTACGTTCATCCACACAACAAACTGATATTAGGTTTAATTTAAATAATATTTGAGAATAATAACTGTTTAAGCTATAAAGCTTACAGAAAAATCTTGTTCCAGTTTTTATTAAATTTGCATTATGCTAGAGTCATTTTTCCTGACTCTTGAGGAATAGTTAAGCGGAATAGGTTGCTAAATACATATACATATACGTCTATTGTATTGTACGTTTGTGGCGGTATCTACATCGCCACATGCGAACTACGCATCAAAGACCTGACGTCACACAAAAAAAAATCCTGACGTCACATAAATCCTGCATCGCGCAATTAGAGTTTACCGTGCAGTGGACATATATACAAAAACCCAATATCAATCATTGGGCAGTTGCCCGCCAGACACAACACCCGTCTGGTCGGAGGATCCTCCCTTTTCTATGGTGGATGAGCGAACTTTACTCCCTGTTCCTCATACCCCTAAACGTTCATCCACACAACACAACAAAATGATATTAGGTTGAATTTAAATAAAAATAATCTTTAAGAATAATAACTGTTTAGGCTGTAGAGCTTACAGAAAAATCTTGTTCCAGTTTTTATTAAGTTAGCATTATGCTACAGTCTCAGCAAACCAAAATCCGATGAACGTCAAATCAGTCAGTGATGAAAGCCCATGAAGTTTATCTGAAAGCTATCGTCGCAAACAGACCCAAAAGTTTCGAATCCCAAATCGAATCACAACAGCAGCAAATTGACACGATTGTGCGAAAAATACAAAGAGAAATAAATCTGCATATTAACGAAGTAATTAAAATATTAGTGTAGGAACCTATCTCGTCTGAAAGTTAATTCGGGCGTTTGTCGGCCGCTCCAAGCCCCCAATTTCTGAGGTTCCAAGGCGGGCCACGTCATAATCGGATTTACGTCTTCCAACCTCACATAAAACTTTATGAATTTGCATAAACTTTACTATCGTATCAGCCTTTTATGTAAGCTTCGGCGTGTCAATTAGGACTGGGTTTTCTTGATTTTCTCGTTCATTTTCCAAGGCTCTCAAATCAGGGACAAAAATCACTGTGGAAATAGGGATGAGACATTCCGGCTTCCATGCGTATCGATCAACTCAGCTAATCGCTGGACAAAGGCCTCTCTCAAGTACCGCTAATATAAGCGATGATGTCTATATTATCAAACACTATTGCATCGCTTACTAATCGTTCTTAATCCAATTTGAAGTTTGTTAAGTCTTCCTAAAAATCTAAAAAGAACTCTGCTATAAAGCGAATAGCCCCCTCAACGCAGATACAACACCGCTCTAAAGGCACAAACTCATTCATTTAACACATTCTGAAGTCGTCGAGGGGCAGATAACTTGTTGTTCCACCAAACTGAATTTTATTCCCACTACTAGAGCTGAGAAAAAGAGTTTATAAAAAACCTGTACCAGATAATAAAACCCGTAAGTTTACAAAGAGCTCAACGAACAAATTGGGCTAACTTTTTAACCTCTTCTCATCAAATTATGTTCTGGTAGACCGGTTTTCCGACGGTATTTTTTTATGGAACCGCTCGTGGATTCTGAAGTGTAAATGATAGGCGGCGTCAAAAATATTGCCGAGTAATGAAGGTAAATACTGAGTTACAATTTGTGAAATCTGCTTCGGTCAACTTTGAGGGACTGTGCGCTTTATAGCGGTTTTTATGCTTTCTGGTCTACAATGTTGGGGCTGTTTCGATGAATTATTACACCCAGATTTTTTTTGCTAAGTCGTGTTTGTTTTATTTCAGTGATTGTAACGACTTTGATGCCGTAAGGGGCAATGAGGAACTTATTTATTGATGATCTCACTTTTACTGCGAATTTCAATAGGAAGAGAAACCTTTCATTCGCGTGCTTTTTAACATATCTGTTATACATTTTTTTTTTTTGGTGTTATTAATTGATACACTCGTTATTATTTAGATGAACACACGTTTAATACGGAACCAATAATACAACAACGATGGGGCTTTACCACCCAACACTCCTTCATATCGCTCCATGTAATACTGGTATTCACCTGCATCCGGTTAGACTGGAAGCCGACCCCAACATAGTTGGGAAAACGCTAGGCAGATGATGATGAATTCCGAGCATTCAGTGCGCTCTCTCGCTAAATATAATATACAAAAATAACCGTCCCCCATAGGCTAGTACAACTCGAAAAGAGAAAGGTGATTACAGTTTACGTTTTTTATGTGATTAATTCACAGAAACATGGGGGCTGCGACATAACATCGCGTTTTATGGCTCCCATGGGGTCAAGTTGTTATCAGTAACCGGGAATCACATGTCATTAACAGAAATGTTAAAGGTGTCTGTATGTAGGTATACTACGTTATAACTGCTAAACTACAAAGCCAATTTGTGTGATATAGAAAAGCATACAGGGTAACTTTCTACCCCTTCAAATTAATCATTATAAACGTCACAGGTACAGCTAGCTGGGTGTTTTCTCGTAGACCTACCTTTTTTGTCCTACCAGTAGGTCCACGAGGGTATGTTAATTCTGTTGGTCCTATTGAAGTGTTGGAACCAAAATGAACCTCTGGTATATAGAAATTAGGTGTGGCGGTATCTCGGTTTCAGTTGCCATACAGCTCTCTAACCTGAACCATTTTCTTGACAGTATAATTCTTGTTGAAGTGTTCACTCATCGCGGGTGTGGACGCGTTGAAGTCTGTCTGTATGTTTATTGCATTAGTATTAAGACCCGAGAATGTTCTCCACATGAAACCAAACTTTTACACTGAAGCAGATTAACGAATACAATTATGTGTCTAGTAAATAATAAATTCTAATTACTACACATTAGTAGATCCATTAACGGTGTTCCTCTGATAGATGATTGTAGACGTAAAAGTGACACAATTCAGTTGGAGCACTTAGCATGATATATGAGCTGACACATTATGTATTTACATATATCAGCGTATGATGGGTGTTTGTTATTTAATGGAGATGGTATTTAATAATATATGTGGCTTTTAAAATAATTGAGACTTGATTATCTTCCAATTTGTCTTTTTGAGCATTTCTTGGTTACACTTTAGTTGTTGATATAAAATAATATGTCTTCTCATTCTATCTATTAATTAATAAAATAAAATTTAATGGATAAACCTTCTATGAGTGGTATATCGATAAAAAGTAGGTAGCCAATGTCCTTCTCCGGGAAGCCATCTATCTCCTTACCTTTAATTGAAATCCGTTCAATGGTTTAGCCGTGAAAAGGTAACATAACAAAACAGGTGATAGTCATAGGCAAGAAGACTAGAAGAAATGGGCGGGTCAAATCAGCCGCATGCACGATGACCGCTGGTCAAAAGTTTCCACACCATGGGTGCCTGAAAATGGATGGCGCCGCTGAGGCCGGCCCAGAAAGAGATGGCGAGACGCTGGACGCGTACCGCGAAGGCTGGTTCGAAGTGGCGCAGGAAAAGAGTTCCTGGAAGGACTTGGGGGAGGCCTATACAAGAATAAAAAAAGTCTTTACAACAGGAGATAATAATATATTTAGTAAGCAAAATCAACCTTTACTAGAAAACGTTTTCTAGCAGCTTAGGCAGCTGCCGAGTACCTCAAAGGGAAAACCAGGTGGCCTATCCCATACTTTTTGTCGGATCCATTCAAGAATTCAATTCCAAGAATTCTGGATCTACGTTACTTTCCCTCCTATGAATACGCAAGTATTTACACAATGATTATATGCTTAAAGGCCTTTTCAATATTCTGCTTCTTCTTCCATATACCAATTCGTAGAATACGTTCAGTAAATTCGTCTTATTTTGAATTTAATTCAAAGTAACGCTCGTTCAAACACGAGTGGTATCATGTTTTCATACCATCCACTTGGGTGCTTAATATATTTTGTGAAAATAAATGTTACTTGATCGAGAACACTTGTGTAGGTATTCGGTACTCCATAAACCTATTCTTTTTTTTTTTTAAGTGAATACTTCTTTAGATTCAGTCGCTCTTTCTGAACAGTGAACGAAACAGAACCGTCATGTGTCGGTGACGCTGAATCGGGTATACCTACTCGGCGCTTAACCGACTTATTGCCAATGACGCCCCAGGCGCGTCACAAGCAAATATCACGGGAGGCCATTGACGCACCTGGCGCGTCACATCGAACTTACTTAAAAACAGATTAAAAATTGAGATAAAGAGAACTACCACTTTTTATCCTAAATTAAACATTGAAGTTGACAATACTCTTAGTCATTAATTTAGAATTCATATTTTATAAGTCAGGGATAGCAAACCTTTGGTAACAGTTTACAAACTTATACGGGGTGGAAGGGACACCGACGCGAAAACAGTTACCACCCCGTATATTGTCTGAATTATAATTTGTATATGGACTATTGGTCATGGTACATGGTCGTTTATTCGGCTGCAGTCGTAAGTTTTCACTTCTATCGTGTGGTCATAAAGACACACCCTCTTTTTTTAATCAATGCCCCTCACCAATTCCTTTTTAGAAACTTTGTCCCTCACCATGATTTCTCTTTCTAAACTGTATGTATTAGGTGGGCCCACCTATGAAATCAGCGTTTTGTATGGGGAATTTTAAAGAAGTTGAATTTTTCATAATTACATTTTCTTAATTTATATAACAACCATGAACACTAATGTTGTAAAACTTTTATGTACTAATATTTAAAAACTAAGATAACGTATTCCACTTAGATTAAGCGACAAAAATAAGTTTTGGCTAAGTTAAAAAAAAAATGTGGTCATTTCTGCTAACAAAATGAGGAGTCATTTTTAAGGTATTTTTTATGTTTAAAAAACTCTAAAAGTAATAAGGTTTTTTTACTATTGGTAGTTGTCTATGATAGTAATTATTCGATATAATACCAAGCGGCTAAACTTTACTTTAACATCCATCGAAGTGGGAATCCATATTTTTTTTACAGAAAGACCATATTATTAGAAGCCTTCACGTAAAGTTTTAAGTTGCGGAGACAAATGGTTTACGAGAAAAAAATAAAACAAAATCGTAGAAATTAGAGCAATATTTTGACACTTTTGACATTTTGTCTCGCCTTGAACGTTTCGTTTTAAGGAAGGTCAACGCACTAAAATGTTTTACTTCATATTAATTATGAAATAATTACGTATATTTAGTGATTAAGCTACTTTTGATGCATATTTCACTATATGATATTTATTTCACTGATTTAGATTAGTGTTATTAAAGTCCAATAGTCGGTAAATTATTATAAGTGTTAACTTATAATAATTTACCGACTATCGGCGATATGTGAAACCAAACGTAAAACGAAACGATTTTGTGTTGTCATTGTCACTTCACATAGTCACTCAGGCGCAGGCGCCCAGGCTTCAGTTGTTACCTAAGACTTCTTCAAAATTGTATGATTGGGTATAATATAAATATATTATCCTTTATCCTTCTAGGGTGGATCTGATATGGTTGGTTAGGTTAGAAGGCTGTTCTTTGACAGTTTTTTTGTAGTTCTATTCGCAGGGTCTATTCGCTCGCTTCGCTCGGTCACTAGACCCCGCCATCCCCATCTAGAACCTAACCTGTCCGAGTCGGGGTGCCCCAAGTCCCGACACATCTCGATTTATTAAAAAGGTTATAAGAACTCATGATGCAAGAGCGAGCGAAGCGAGCTCGGGACTTGGGGCACCCCCACTCGGACAGGTTAGGTTAGAAGAGGATGGCGGGGTCTGAAAGACCCCGCACTCCTCTTCGTGGTTATTCGACTACGCCATAAAGTACAGTGCTTCCCTTGAAACTCCTTTTGGGGTGAATCCGACATGGTAAGTTTAGGTTGTTATTTTTATTTAAGTCTTGAAAATCCTTTAAAGCGTATTCAAGGGAGGGGAGGGTGCTAGGGGAGGGGGTTGCTACTTCCCCTTTCATTTTATTAGTCACCTCTTACCTCTTCCAACCTTTAAATTGATGTCAATACAAGAAAATTCGAAAGTTAGGTTAGAATATTAAAAAAATCATATCTCAAAAAGGGGGGGACTCCGCAACTTTTCCTTCACAGGGGGGGTTATACACCCCCACCTCCCTCCCTCCCCACTCCCACCCCTTAAATCGATTGATGTTAAAGTAAAGTCCTACCTACCAAGCAATTGATGAATGTTTTAAATCATAGAAGTGACGGAGTTCTCTATTTGTGAGAAAAAAAACTCAAATTTCATAGGTATATATACCCAATATAACCAAACAACCAACATAGACATAAAACTGCTACAAATATCCGCTGGCAGTCCTAAACATATAAAACGGCCGAAACAAAATACAACACAAACTAACCCACCTATCCAAATAAACTATAAACAACAGTAAGCAACGTCAATTAATATCAAAAGCCTTATCGAATCCAACAGTTTTACCTTTTCAGCTGCTGTCAGCAAAATGATTTTTGCAGCACAAAATCTACTAGTAATGAATATTCATACGAACGATGGACTATACTGTGGTCTTAATTGTGTTAACGTTCCATTGTAACTTCGTTAAAGGCAGTTGTGAACATAACTCTGGATTTACAGTCCAGGACTCCAAATATTATTGATTGTGGGTAACGAGTTTTGATAGCCTGAGGCCCTAGACAAAGTGACATTCTATCAGCGATAACGATGATGGAAAAGGCAAAAATGTATAGGACTGACATAAGCTATCGAAAAGCTTATGTCAATCCTGTTGAAAGTCGTTGTAGAAATACGAAACGCTTTCCAAGCGATTGTCACTTGTCTAGGCCCTCTGAATTTAGTGTACCTACGTACAGTCACGGACTTTAATTGATGAGCCACCTGGCACTGTTCGCATTTTAGCCGTGTAATGCAAATCGGGTTTATTCGGTTCCCGACACGCAAAGTCATATGTCTTCGTAATAAAAGAAGAAAATTATATTTCATATCTTTACCGGTTGGCTAACCTGAGAGCAGAACTTCAAACTTGACAGCAGTGACTACTCAAAGTCAACCAATTGCAGGTCTAGCAACAGTAACCTAGCAACGATAAACAATTGTTGCTAGTTTACTGTTGCGTACGGAGAAATTCTCTGACATCGATATTTCAACTGTCACTGTCTTCAGTTAAGTTTTCTGAATTATTGAGTTAATGAGCTATGATTCAAAGGAGGTCAGTATCAAATAGATTGGATAAACTTAATGCAACATTGTATTTATTCTTATCATTAAGAACTTATTAGTCAACCTCTATGGATAAGACTATTTCCGATTAAAAGTAATTTATTTGTCATCTTGATATTTCAACTGTCACTGTCTTCAGTTATCCAAACTAATATTATAAATGCGAAAGTAACTCTGTCTGTCTGTCTGTCTTTCTGTCTGTCTGTCTGTCTGTCTTTGCTTCACGCCTAAACTACTGAACCGATTTGTGTGAAATTTGGTACAGACATAGTTTGGAACTTGAGAAAGGACATAGGATAGTTTTTATTACAAAAAATAAAATAAAAAATAAAATTTATTCCGGACATACAGCGCCATCTATTGGTCAAGAGTCGGCATCAATTCAGTACTGAAAATTCATCCGAAAAATGTAAATAAATAGTAAAAAGGTATGAAAAATATAATATAATACAACTTTTAGTACATAGAAAATGCTCTAACGGAGTATAGATAATTCTATTAGTACTATATGTCGAGTTGGTGATCGCGCAATGGTGTCGATCGTTACACGAGTTCGGTTCATGTTATTGTTTTAATTCACTGAAAAAAGTAAATAAATAGTAAAAAGGTATGAAAAAAATAATATCAATATAATAAAACTTTTAGTACAAAGAAAATGCCCGAACGGAGTATAGATAAATAATCCGAGTTGTCACTATGCTCGATAGATGGCGTTGGGATCGAAATAGATCGCGCTATGGTTTCGTTACACGCATTTGGTTGGGTATCGGCCGAGCGCTTCGGTTCTGTCGTGGAATTGTGGATTGATCGTTTCGTAAATTTAAAATTGGTAAATAAAGGTTTATTTGTTGGGTTGTCTGGTGGTTGTTTTCAAAATAGGTTCCGTTGTTTTTGTCGATTAAAAGGTTTATTTGTTGGGTTGTCTGGTTGTTGTATAATGTAAGTTTAGTTTGATCTCGATTATTAGTAGATACTAAAATTGTATGTCTAAATTCGTTTTAATTTTTAAATTAATTAGATCGTTCCTTTTAAATTATTTAGTTTTAAGCATAGGTTGTAATATAATTTCTTTTAAATTGTTATCAAGTTCGTAATTCGTATTTTTTTTAAATTCTTTTGTTTTCAGTTAGTTTTCAATTTAAGTCAGTAAGGGAAAAATAACATTTTCGCCTTTTTCGATCGGCAATAACGGCTTTAATGCCCTAAGTGAGTATACATATCTTCAATTCAAACGCAGAGCTCATTATGTTGATTTTTAAAGAGTTCCCTAGAATATCTTCCACATTTCGTTTTTGAAGAGATACCGCGAGATCGGGAACTATGTGGGTAAAACAAAAAATCTGCCGGAAGTCACTATTCCACGCGAACGAAGTCGCGGGCAAAAGCTAGTGTTTTCATAATTATCGAGTTAATGAGCTATGATTCAAAGGAGGTCGGTATCAAATAGATTGGATAAACTTAATGCAACATTGTATTTATTTTTATCATTGAGAACTTATTAGTCAACCACTATGGATATTTCCGATTAAAAGTAATTTATTTGTCATCTTGTTTACGAGCTTGCGATTTGAGTTCGTGTATAATCGTGTAATCTCGTGAATGTATGAAAGTAAACAAGATGACAAATAAATTACTTTTAATCGGAAATATCCATAGAGGTTGACTAATAAAGTCAACCTCTATGGATATTTCCGATTAAAAGTAATTTATTTGTCATCTTGTTTACTAGCTTGCGATTTGAGTTCGTGTAATCTCGTGAATGTATGAAACTGCAAAATTGAAAAGTTTGAAGGTGGCTCATCAATTAAAGTCCGTGACTGTACATTAAACTCACGCGTTCTTCCCATGGTGGTAGGCAGAAACTACAGAACCTCCTATGATCCTTACATACTCCTGAACGCGAAACATGACCACAATAAAAACGGGTTTTGTCGACGGAAAAATAAACAAAATGACAGATAAACTATCACAATCTGTCTTTTTGTCTATTCTCCCGTCGACAAAATCCGTTTCTAAGGTTGTCATGCTACGCGTGCTGCATTTGCTTTATATTCTAAGTACTGTTTGTTTTATTTTAGTATCTATTTATGTACAGTTCATTAAGGTTGGTTTCCGTACATCTTTTTCGGGTGACCACTGAAAATCAGCCCTGTGTTGTGGGTCCTTATACCATAGCATAGCAATACATAAGTACCTAGACATACATCGATACAAAATCACAATGACCGAGCTCGTCTGATGCAACAGCCGAACTCCACCCGAATTAAGTTCCTGACAAATTGAGTGTCTGTACGTCCGGAACCCCTGTATCCTCCTCGAATCAGTCAGGTAATTGGCTGGCTGTAAGGTTCCCACTTGGCTTCGGGATTGTACGTATTGAAGAATCAACTGGTAATCCAAGCTGAAATTGTGGCGGAAGATTTTGATCGCAATATCGTAGTATTAGTGTCCCCGGACGTGAATCAATTTCAAACATGTATTTTGGTTCTCTGTTTCTTGCTGCTTTGGCTTCTCTTTCTTATTTTGTGGCATTGTGATGGAGCGTTCCTGGAAAAATAACTAGTAATTTAGAAATAGTTACGTTTGGTAGAAAAAGCACGGACAATTTTTAAATCAAATAATCTACTAGTCTGTTTTTTAATCTCATAGACTAATTTGACATTTCAATTGATTGTTGTTTGATTTTTTCAATTTGGAATTTGACATTTGCACCTGTCAAATTAGTCTAGTAGACTTTAGTCAACAATTCGTCTATTCCAGACCTCACTCAGTTTTCAGGTGTCAAACAGGAATCCTAAAACCATTCATAAACAGTGTCGATTAAATTTTACTGTATACATTTCAACCTAACTGATTGAATCCTACCAAACTCCTTTGAAGTCCACTAATACAAGAACCCATCCCCAGAAGAAATTAAACCTGAAATAAGTGAGAAAGGGCAAACCATTTTCACGCCCAAAGTTGTCGGCACCACCGCCATTAGGCATTCTACACACGCGCCACAAATGACCGTACCAACGGTAGATGGCGGTGCGAACAAATTAACTTGCCGCGTTGTAAACACGTGTGTAGACTGCCTTATCGAACATTCTATTCAATGATTGGTAATATCAGAGCATGCTGGTTTTAATGGCAATTTCTGATATAGATGTTGCTAAGGGTGGAATTAAATGGCAATTTATTTTCCATTTCATTTAAGGGGCTTGTGGCTAAAGGATGACAGCCGCACAGGTTAATCAGGAAGCTGCGCTTACCGCGGTCGGTTCGTGTATGGGTGACCATCCATTATTATCAAGACCCCTCCGTGTTTCGGAAAGCATTTTAAGCCTTGGTCTCGACTGTCAATCGTAAATCTTTTGACAGTCGTTACGGCTAGTCCTGAAGTCCCGAAAGTCTAATAACCAGTCTTACCAATGGTTATCGTGTTACCTAGTAACTGGGTTGTGGAGGTCAGATAGGCAGTCGCCCCATGTTAAATACTGGTATTCAGCTGCATCCAGCTGGTCTGGAAGCCGACCCTAACATAGTTGCGAAAAGGCTACGCAAATTTTTATTTCTCTAAGGAAATAATGAATTTCTCTCGTCTCTTATAACTTATTTGCATCTTTTAATTTGGTACCAGCAAAGAAGAAGCTGTTTTACACCTTTTTAGGGAGGTTATAAATAACATAAAAAGGTATTCAGTCTGAAGCTGGGTGTCGTCGGTAGACTTTGAACCGACTTCTTTTCAACACTGCGCGCTGCGTTACCGCCTGGCCACGGGACATTCGCGCAGTAGTCATGTCACCGCCACATTGCCCGTCCCGTGGCCAGGCGGATATTGGGTTGATTATGTAATACTATTTTCGGATGGTATGAATAACCCAAAACTGCCAAAAGAACTTATAAACTTCACCTCTACCTCAAACGTCACTTAAATAACAGCTCGGCCCACAGGTTACCTTAATATATCGCCATTTATTTCCCTCCAATGCACTCAGTCCTCGCCAAGCGAGTCTGATCGAAATCAATTCATTCCGTAACGCCCCGTCAATTTAACTTCGATTAAGCCGTGGGACACACTGAAGTAAAAAAGAACTATCCGGAGTGGTTTCTTTATAAGCTTATTGTGGAAGTTCACACAAGTTGGACTGTTTTTCGAACTGCTTATTGTAATCGATGCGCGGTTCTGTATCTGGGTTTATTGTGTGGCGATCGTCTTTTTTTTAGTTTTGAGCTTTTGCAAGGCAGTTTTGCAGTTGTGGGTAAACTTTTTCATGAACTGTTCGAAGTTGAGAATTGCAGGGACGTGCCTTTGTGATAAAAAAAAATTGAGGTTATAACAATTCTGAATCTCACATCTTTATTAAAATTAGGTTATTACAATTCTGATTACAAGAATCATATTTGGATGAGGCTGATGAATTCTGTGAAGTCCTTGAAACCCCTTTTATCCAAGGCACCTGTCCCACCGATGTGTGACTACTCGATTGTATGTGTATGTGTTAAGAGTGAGCCTCGAGTATTCTGTCTGCCAAACGAGCATTAATTAGCTGTCGCTTGTACGTTTTTTGAGCGAGAAAATCGTTGATAGCTAGTCGCTTCATCGTTGGCGGTGGGTCAGGTACCCAAATATCCGCCACCCTTTAAATAAATTTTACTATTGCTTGACTGACACCGCTGTACCGCGACTTAGGAAATCACGACGAGGCGGGGGGCGAAACGCCGTGAGCGTTGTCGAATGAGCAGCGGGATGCCGTGAACGTTAACGAATGAACGCACTGCAATGCCCCTCCGTCTCGCCGCGCAAATACCTAAGCCGCGGTACATCGGTATCGGTCAAATAATACTACTACAATATACCAAAACAGTACTTAAGTAAACCGTAACTAAGGGTCCCTATCTCTCTGAATTAAATCCAGATCACAGCTTCTGATTACGAGGACCAAATAACAAATGACATTCGTCGACACTTACATACTGTGGTTTATTTAGGACCTTTCCTCCGGTAATATTCGGAACGCAGCCACAGAATAAAGTTGTATAGAAGGTCCAGTGAATGCAAATAAAACATGTGTAGGGAGAATTGGGGGTGTAACGATCCGGGTGTATTTGTAGAGGACAGAAAACGCTCTACGTATGAGGACAAGGAATACTTTGTCCTGCCATGGGATGATGGGTCACAAACTATTACTAGAAAATGGAGGTATTTACGAAAATTACACAATGCTTTGATCATGTGTGTTTACTTTTATTGTAGTCAAATCTTTTCTAGGCTCGCTTTGCGCTCTTTCTGAGCAGTGAACGAAACTGAGCGTCTAGACAAGTGACAATCGCTTCGAAAGCGTTTCGTATTTCTACAACGGCTTTCAACAGGATTGACATAAGCTTTTCGATAGCTTAAGTCAGTCCAATACATTTTTGCCTTTTCCATCATAGTTATCGTTGATAGAATATCACTTTGTCTAAGGCCTTAGAACCGTCACGCTCGGGTCGGTGACGCCCAATCGGGTATACTCGGCTCTAGTCGGTCGGTGACGCTGAATCGCGTTTACTAAGCGATGAAACGCGTATACTCGGCTCCAGTCTTCACCAGCTATCATCAGCCACGTTAACTGTAAGTTTCCAATTCTGTGGTCATAAGAAAATACCTCTTTTTTATTGAATTAATAAAGAACAGGCACCCACAGAAATATTTTATTGGATTTAAAGGCCGCGCCTGGGGTAGTATTATGAAGTACTAGCTGTGCCCCGCGGTTTCACCCGCGTAAGTCTCGATCCCGTGGGAATATGGGGTAAAAAGTATCCTATGTGTTAATCCAGGTTATAAACTATCTGTTTGCCAAATTACATCCAAATCCATTCAGCCGTTTTTGCGTGATTGAGTAACAAACATCCAAACACACAAACTTTCACATTTATAATATTAGTAGGATTAACGCCATCATTATTCCACTGCGAAAACGGGATGGTGCGTTGTATAGCACCATCTCTCTCTAACACTGGAAAAATGGTGGCATTAATATTTCATAATACGGATCCCTGACCAGCGTTTCGACATTAGTTTTTGATGGATCTAGTATTTTTTGTGGAAGAACGTTTTTTTTTTTTGGACAATGAACCTTCTGTACTATTACAGTTTGTATACAAGCCTGTAAGTAAGGAAAGTATTTTTCGGGAGTCTTGATTAAGGCAGTATCACACGTAATGCGGAGTAAGTGCTGGTCTTTTCTGGAAGATAATTGAGCGTCTAACAGTATTACAGTAAGCTGTTATGTGCGGGGGTATACAATTACTGACGCCAAAAGATAAATGAACTTACTTATTACTCATTTCTAGGGTTTTGGTAGATATCGGAGTAAATCTGGTTTACCGAAGTGGACTCAGAGGGAAAAACATGTCTTGATAACATACCTAATGCAGTCGTTAAAAAAAATATTTTAGGTTTCGCTGTTACAATCCGTGTGTAAGTAGGTACAGCATGCAACGCTTTCTCAGCCTATAACGTTCCCACTGCTGGGACACAGGCCTCCTCTCTGTGATAGGGACCGGGCTGCAATCCACCATGCGTGCCCAGTGCAGATTGGTACATGTCAAATGTCTTGGAATTTTTGGTCACATGCCGGTTTCCACGCGAAGGTTTCCTTCATCGTTTTGAGAGCTGTGGTGATGAAATAAATTCCACTAAGCACCTAATTGGATTCGAATTAACTACCTGGCACTCGGTCGAAGCCGTTATCAATGGCTCACCACTGCTAGTACAGGCTTACTTGCTATTTGTTAAGTCAGAAGCGAGAATGAATGTGTCCCATAAACAGCCAAGAGGAAGGATTTTGAAATTACTACCCAAAGCACATCCTACGCCAACGTCACTTACTCCATTGTACAACAACTTTACAGGTTATATTACCTACTTCTCCACGTAAAAGGCATTCGGATAAAATCCACGCACACTCGGATCTTATGCAAAGATAACAAAAATTACGTGGAAGCCAATGGTACTGCTGAATTAGGGATTTTACGAATCTTGCACACTTACTTGAAGTGTCTTTTCAGGATTGTTACAGGTTTTGTAAGTAGAAGAAATAAATTGTTGGAATGTTTTTACAACATAACATGCCTATAATCCCCGTAGGGTTAGGCAGAGGTATACATACAGGGTGTAACAGACAGCCCTCCGCAGACTGATGGGATGAATTCAGCATATCATACTAAGACGATTGGTACATAAAATTATTTCAGGAACGTTATGGGAATCCAATAAATTTGATTTGTATTTATTACCTTACGCGCAATGTATCGTTACCGTGGAAAAACCCGCGTAGCCGCACTCCCCGTGTCGGGGGGGACGCGCTCGAGTATTATAACATCCATTGCTGGTTTTTTTATTTTAGTTGTTTAATTTACATAAATGGAGTGCTGCGTACAGAGAATTTAATTTTACATTGAAATAAAGGAACAGTAACTGAAAAAAAAAACGATAAAAAATATGAAAATAAAAAAAAAAAAATATTTCCTCACAAAATGTCCGGTGGAATATGATTCAAAATAAGGGGCTGAATGCCCCCTGTTAATTTGCGGCGGGCTGTTCCTTACACCCTGTATAGTAAAGACATCTCGATGTTCTGTAAAGTCCTGTCAAGCGAAGCAAGGGCGAGTCGCTCTCGCTAGTAACATGTAAGCGAGAGTTCGAAATCATTCAAAATATTCAAACCAAATGTAATCAATGGAAGGTGTTATCTTATCGGGTAAGCGTTGAATAATAATGACACAACTACCCTGAAACCCTTTGATCACACATGTGAATACAAATGAATGATTTCCCGGGCGAAATCGACAAGACTGGCAGACATTAATATACAAACCGTGTTTTGATTAGAAATTGAGTTGTGGATACAAATATTTAGAGCATAATTTAACGCATATCAAACAGGCAGCAAAAAGTAAATATTAACGGGGTGACGTCCTCGGGGTCTCTAGTTAAAATGGGCGTGCCTCAAGGTTCAATTCTCGGCCCATTCTTATTTCTAGTTTATATAAATGACCTTCCTTACATGATGGCTAACTTATCGGATATAATACTATTCGCTGACGACACTTCTCTTATCTTTAAAATAGATAGAAAAGATACAGATGTCTCACATGTCAACGATAGCCTGACTATTCTTTCGGAATGGTTCGCAGCCAATAATCTTTTACTTAATGCGAACAAAACTAAATGTATTAGGTTCTCATTACCAAATGTACCTCAAGTGGGTCTAAATCTAAAACTTGATGGCAAGAAGCTAGATGCAATCACGGAAACTATATTTTTAGGAATTACAATAGATTCAAAATTACAATTCTCTAAAACTCTTTCAGGTAGACTAAGTTCAGCTGCATATGCAGTAAGAAAAATAAGGCAGTTGACTGATATAGCCACAGCTAGGTTAGTGTACTTTGCTTATTTCCACAGTATTATGTCTTACGGCGTTCTGCTGTGGGGATCGGCAGCTGACGTAGATTCAATTTTCATTTTACAGAAGAGGGCAATCCGCTCGATCTATAAAATGGGTCCTCGCGAGTCCCTTAGAAACAAATTCAAAGAAATTGATATACTGACTCTGTCTTCTCTCTATATCTTTGAAAGTATTTTGTATGTTCGCAAAAACTTAGGACTTTTCAAAATAAGAAGCGATTTCCATAATATAAATACACGTAGTAGACATGAAATTGTCATACCCAAATTTAGATTAACTAAACCAAGCAAGTCATTTCTAATAAACAGTATCCGCTTCTATAACAAGTTGCCAAAGTCGGTTACAGAACTTAGCGATGGAAAGTTCAAAACCCACATCAAACGTGTCCTTATCAAAAAAGCATATTATAAGATTAAAGACTACGTTGAAGACAAGGAAGTTTGGCAATAATTCCTTCTGCACATGTGGCTTCCCTGGTACCTCATTAACGGCATATTTATGTAAGAGTCTATTAACTGCTCCCAAATTACCATATTTATTTTCTTTACATTCATCCTTGACATATAATCATTGTATTTGACATTATATACCTGCAATTAATTTCAACTCTTAGTGGCTTTTGTGGACAGGATTATAATTATTCAATTTGTTACAGTTGTAATAGCAATCACTTCAATTGGTTTAAATAGGTTTTTATTTGAATTCTAATTTTATTATCATTAGTCTTTTAGATAGATTATTTTCTATTTGTGAATGTGAGAACGTTGTAGGCTTATTGGACTGTAGATTTATTGAACATCTTCTATTTTTGTTAAGTACCTGGTACTTACTTGTTGAAAGGCCTACATTGTCCTCCCATGCCTACCAACACTGTAATTTGAAAGTATTGTAAAAGCCAATTATTTTTAAAAGAGTAACCATGGAGTTTCTTGCCGGCTCTTCTCCATAGGAAACGACCAATTGGAACCGTGCACCTAGCTTCTGACGTTTCATAAGTGCCCATGTAGGTTTATGTGAAATAAAATATTTTGATTTTGATTTTTGAACGCAGATAATTGCCATTATTTAACTCAATGTTGAATTCATGTCTTTAGACGCTTCAATCATCTAGGTATGGGTGGTAGGTTTATAATAAAATGAAATGAAATGATGAATGTGAACTGAACCAAGATTGCTAGTTGATTTAAAAAGGCATATTTTGGCTAATGGCACTACCATTATCTAACTGACCAGACAGCTGTGCTGCTGGGGAGTTTGTTGCGACACGTCTTCTTCTCAGCTAAAGCACTAGGAAATGGTGAAAGGTGGGCGTTTTGGGGGACTGTCTTATGTAATTTTGAAGTTCGAAAAGTGCTGATTCTCAGCCTAGTTTGGATAAATGACTTTTGATTTTGATTGCCTTAATTAAAAACCTGTCTGGCCTGTTCTTTTATTTAGCTAAGATAGCGTATTTCAGTAGATTACTTCTCTATTACTCTTCTTTTTTCTCTATATAAATCTAGCGCCACTTAATGGCCAACATGGCCTATTGCACATGGCCTATTGCACATACATGCCCATGTACTATTATCCCTCCATACACAGCAATATCAAGCAGTTAAAAGCACCCTTCTATCCATTTGTTACGAATGGGACCGTCCCTTCCAAATAAAGTAGATTTAGGCACCCCTGAAGCCCTTGTTATTGTCGTAGTACATAACAAAGGTTGCCCTTACAGTCCTATACACTTGAGTTCAAGGATTCTAATCGTACAATGGTTCAGGGTTGCTACAGAGGTTTTGAAGATAACCAATTCTGTAGGACGCCGGAGCTTATCCTCGTTGTACGTTCCTGTGGGATAATTTCCGGCCTCCATGCGAGCGAAGCTACGTACAAAAGCTAAGTTTTCCATAAATATGGTTGGACAAAAAATACTACCCTTGATCACGGTAAACATATCATTAGGGTCACCACGTCGTTGCGGGCAGTCCAAAACAGATACCGGGACCTTGGCAACAGGCAACTGAAGGAACACGGGTGGATTTTAGTCAGTAAAATCTGACACGCACGAAAAGTATGTCCCGGTCCGCCCAGAGCGAGAGAATTCATTTGATGATTTGCAAACCTCAAAAAAAAAAAAGGGTCACCACGTCACATCGTACAGCATCGTGCAGAACATTTATGAGCTCGCTCTAAAATATCAGCGTTACAAACATTTCAGCATGACACTTCAGCATCGATCAATACAATACAGAAATTGACAATGTTGAAAATGACGCTTAATGACGCGGAATTCCTCCAGTTACTGAAGCCTTCGCCACAACCCTGCAACGAACAGTGTTAATGTACCAAGATGTCTACAAAACCTAATAAATTATCCAACAGTGGACTAGTGATTCTTTGAACACAGCTCCATAATCCTTGCCGAAACTCTGCAAGCAATTCTAGCCATTACTTCCTTATTTTAAGGGTCAAAACCGTGTGGTATGTGTGGTAATTGTCGTTGACCGTACACCGAACTCCACTGTAGTTAATGTTGCGGAAGGACGATTGAATTTAATTACTTTTGGGTGTCGGATACCGAATTACGTAGCGGGGTAACAAAATAAATTAGTACAGAAGGCCGGCTCCATACAATGAGCGAAAACAGGCGCACGCACACATAGACACGAGTAATCATAGGCATAAATATCTTATGCTGAGATCCGACGATCCGCGATTTTGACGCGACGACGGACACAGGCGAGCCCGGACGACGGACCGAGGGAAGGTGTACGTGCGGTGTAGCGAAGACGCGTCTGTCGCACTGCGTTCGAGATTGGGTACATTCCCTTATAGTTACCAGGCCAGGCCAGGCCAGACGCACTCCACATTTTATTAAGTATGAAGCTACAACTATAGCTTGTACACTCTGAAATGACGCAAACTATACGCGGCGGGCTTGACTTGTCGGGCCAATTCAATGAGCGTAACGTAGGTAGAAGATATAAGAGTAAAGGCTCTTACATACTGGGGCGATTCGTCGCACGACGCGATGCCGCCGCATTGTTCGCCGTGAAGTTTTCTAAGAAATTGTTTTGTTAAAATTCGCGTTGCGCGGCGAATTGCTCCAGTATGTAAGAGCCTTAACGCGTTAGAAAGAGAGGCAGCTTCTAGATGAATATCTAGAATCTGTAGGTAATTAGCGCTGTGCGTGAATTGCACTTTATTGTGTCGCAGCAAGAGCCGCTATTTATTTAAATGTATTTGCGGAGTGAATCATCCGTACTTGTACTATGTACCTATTCTGTGCAGTTACGCAAAGTTCAAAAGCGTTTTTCTCGTGAAATAAAAATAGAAACTCTAAGAAAATACCTATTTCATAATATTGTGGTTTCGATAATACTATTTTCGTAACACTATCACCAATACTTTAAGAGAGAATCGCCTTTGAATCTTGCATACGTGTAAGGTGTTCATCCTTTTCATACTATCTCAAACAGATTTCAGTAGCGACTGCGCTTGCACTCGCTGTACGTGAAGCGCGTCAAAGTGAGCGTGCGTTTTTGGTCGATGTATGGAGCCGACCTTCTGGGCTTTATTATTTTGTGGTAGGGCTGTCAATTATGCGTTTTAATTATTTGTTCAGCTGAGTCGATTGGAGTTTGTATGGGAGTTTAAGTATGTATGGCAGGGTGCTGAACCCGCATGGAACGGAAAAAGAATTCTGTTGTAACTGTTATGGTTTTAAAACTATTTTGGGTTTCTACTAGTTACTCCAAAATTCCCCTTTAAAAGTCTATTTCTGACTTCTTATTAATTCTGTGAAATACAATATTTTTAATTAGGACAGGCTTACGCATATTTGCGTGTATTTTGATTTAAAATTAGTATCATCGTATCAAAAATGTATTAATACAACGATGTTTCTGCAAATTGAGCTCTTTACTGACTCGAACGTCGAAACATCAATAACGCCTTTATTATAAGAATACACCCATATAAAATTGAAACCAGTTTACAAACAAATTAGACATTACAAATGATTAAGTTAGTAGGTACATTACATTCAAAAAAAAAAAAAAAAGTGACTTTCAAAAAAACCCTAAAAAGGGAAAAATAACTTTAATATCGAAGTCGGTGGCAAAAAACTAAAGTTGAAAACTAAAGATACCGACTTCCGAAATTACAGTTATTTTGCACAACAAATGCATAATTATGTGTATTTTGTACCATAGGACACAGGTGTAAAGGTTCCGTCAGTATGCGTTAAACAATTCTGAAAAACAAAATACAAAATAATCATTAAGTACCTGAGATTCTTCTTACTTTGCCTTCTCTTAAAATAACTTCAAAGATAAATATAAAAGAGTATACAAAACAACTTTATATATACAGACTAATCAAGGGAGCAGTCAGTCGTATTGATACTAAAGTTCATGCAAACATACTTGCCATGCAAAGAAAACATTGTATGTAATCTCTTGAAGAAATCGTATGTAGAAGTTGGTTTCTTATAAAGATGCAGTCGTGTCTACGAGAGAGTTAGTTGTTCTGCACTCTTTGGTGTTGTTATTCAGAAGTTCAAGTCAACTCTTTGAATTTTAAAATGTTGTAGATACGAGAAGTTGGGGGTAAATCTTGTTGTCCTGCAGTGTTGGGGGAAGTGTGGGGACCGAGTGCAAGGTTGCCTGAATATGGTTCTGACAATGTTCTTCCTTATTAGGCAACTTTCCTACCCACACTGGGCTCGCGTGGTGGATTACGGCCCACTCCCTCTCACTAAGAGGAGGCCTGTGTGGCTGTGTCCCAGCAGTGGGAACATTATAGGCCGATTATGCATGGTCATGAATAGTTAACGCATCTTGAATTAAATAAATGTTTGAGTTTTTGTGAGTAGTATTATTTAAATGGTAACGTTTAATTTTGAATTAACCAGATTTCAGTAAACAATTCAGCAGATCGATTGGTACCAAACAATGATTGATTGATTGCTTCCGATTTTAGGGATTTCAATAAATTAAAATATTTCTTAACAATTTAGGCCAAGAATTTACGTTCAGTTCTAATAATGCCGTCCCAATTCTAAACACAAGAATTTAACAAGAAATTATTTCAGTTACGTATTTGTCCAGAATACCTAATGCCACATTCTAAATGCCTAAAAAAAAATTAAAATTCTTCTCAACTTCGACTAAGGCCAGACATTTTAATGGGCTTCTTGAATTAATCAATTCGATCTGCCCTTAGGAAAAAGATACGAAACTTAAAAAAAAAGATACGAGACGTAATAATGAAAAAGTCGTGAAAAGATATTGAGACTTTTTGTTGAAAAATTAGTAAATTTTGAGCGAAATAGGTCAAAGCTCAGTTCAGCTTTTTGATTAAATTTCAGATAAAGACAAATCTTAGATTTGAATATAAATATAATCATGTTACTTTGTGCTTACTAAAGGGTCGTGTTATCCAGGAACTGAGATGTGGAGGTCAGATAGGCAGTACTTAGGCTCCATGTTAAATAATGTCAGCTGCAAGTCGACCCAATATAGTAGAGAAAAGGCTAGGCAGAATGATGATGTTACTGTGTCCTCATTCATATGAAAAAGTAAATTGCTTTTAGATACTAGTTCACAACACAGCCACTACACATAGCATAGACTAGATATGACTAGACTGATAACAAAACTCAAAAATCGAAACTGAAAGCTACACACCGATTTCAATTGCGTCTTAATAAATCGAGCGGTTGGTTGGTTGTATTGGACAGGCGACCGCGGCGTTACGATGTATTGTAATCGATTCTGCTGCTCGATTCCGCTGAATCGAGGTGGTTTGACTGTGGACTGCAGAGTGCCTAGCTCGAAATTGATTTGGGAACGAACGGTGAAATTCCGAATTATTGTTGCTGAATTTCAGTGCCTATGGAAGAGCTAACATTTTTTTTTTGGGTTACCAACTGATGCCCGCGGCTTCGCCCGCGTGGTTGTTGGTTATTATATTCTAAAACCTACCTCGAGAACCACTCTATCCATTGGTGAAAACAGCATGGAAATCGGTGCCGTAATTTTTGAGTTTATGCGAACAGACGGCAGACATACAGACAGTACCGGGACCCTGGCAACAGGCAACTGAAGGAACACGGGTGGGTTTTAGTCAGTAAGAGTCGGACACGCCCTTCCGCTCCGCCCAGAGCGGGAGAAGTCAATTGATGATTTCCCAACCAAAAAAAAAAAAAAAAGACACAGACGCGTCGGAGGACTTTGTTTTATAATATGTAAGGACTAGCTGCCGCCAGCGGCTTCGCCCGCGTGTAATGTTTATAAATTATAGCCTATGTTAGTCAGGGTGAATGTAGCTTCCTAATGGTGAAAGAATTTTTGAAATCGGCGCAGTAGTTTCGAGTTCATTACAAACATACACACAAAAATACAAATCTTTCCTCTTTATAATATTAGTGTAGAAGTGTAGATAAGCATAACATCGCGCCTGTAATCGCCGGTAGGTTAGGCAGAGTTGTACCTATAATACACCCCACAATTCGCCAGTTATTCCCATCCATGGAAGCCGAGTCTATTTTTTTAGGTTTACTCTGCTATTTTAATTGTGAAATATTTTGTACCGCTTAAAATGATAAAACGGGAATACCCACCCATATAACCACTGTTTAAATAACAATGTCAATCTGTGAAATAATTTAATTTGGAAATTATATTTGCCGAGCTCGTACCGCCATAATAGCTTTTATTATGAAAAGCTGTTCGCGTAAATTAATAGATTTATTTTGTGGGAACTCTTTGCCACTGTTGAATTAAGAGTTAATTGATGGTATCTACTGTTTTTTTGTCAGGTCTCTTAAAAAACATTGCTTCTTATAAAAAGTTCGTTAGTCATGACTTAAGGATGGTATTGTCTTGTTTGCCAGAATTTCATTTGCCATAATATTGTTTTCCATAATCGTCCTCAGTCATAATATTTACTTGCCTTTTATATTTATTTACGTTTGTCATATCAACTTATTAGTCATAACTTTTATTTGCCATAAAATTAGTTGCCATAATAACATGTGTCATAATTATTACATTCTATAAGTAACACATTACATAATCGATACTTGACCTACGCAACATTTAATATAATTTAGAAGCGTTTATGGTTTTGTACAAAAAATTGGTAGGGAGTACCTATTTTGTGTATAGCCCTAGCTATGTATAGATTGTTAGTCCTAAAAAAATGCAAAAAATTAGGTCTAGTGACAGAAATGCATCGCTGTAAATCCGACTCTACAAAGTCTTGTATGCCCTACACCTAGAGTGTAATTTAAAATCGCGTAGGCGCGGAGAGGCGAGGCGGCCCGCGAGTTAGGAGCAGGTGGTCGTAACGCTCGCCGCTACAGCTGGGGCTGGCCAACAAGACGAAGCTGCGGTGGTGAGCGTTAAACTATCTGCGACGATAAGCTCGCGTGGGACCGCGGGAGCCCCGCAGCGTCACAGCCGTGACAGAAACCATGCCTGCTGGGTTCTTTTTTTTTTGCCTTTTGTTCGTGCGACATAAACCATTTTTCCATGAATATGTTAATAGCATAATTATTCAGTTTAACATAACATCAAAATTGCAGACGCTTGTAGTACTGAACTAGCATTGTTGTGCTAATATGGGCAAATTAATATTACGATGAATAAATGGTATGGAAAACGACATTATTGAAAATGAAAAATATTTCAAATAAATATTATGACACTTGATCGGTTATGACCAATAAAATTAGGGAAAATGATTTTATGTCATTTGACGATTATGGCAACTGAAGCGTTATTTCTAATGAAATTATGGCATATGAAATTATGGTATATAAAATTATGGCATATGAAATTATGGCAAACATTAGTAAACCCTTAAGGATCCTAATGCGTAGATTAGTTTTAGCTTGGTTCTGCTTATTGCCATTGATGTCATTGTAATAACTTAAATCTTATCATCTGCCAAAGACGGTGGGTCATGCAAACATTTATACTATCTTATTTATTTATTTTATTATTTATGTACACACAGTAAAATACAAAAGATACGACATAATTAAAATATGAGTACAAAGGTACAAAGGTATCTTATGTTAAGCCGTAAGTAATATATATGTTATAGGCAAACTCCGAAGCTCCGGCGCTCCTAGGTTGGACTGGTCAATCCTCAGGTCAGACTGAATGACTTAGTCAAAGCCCAAACAAATGTAAATTTTCGGCCTTTGACTAAACAATTTTCGTCAAACCTGGGAGAGACTAATTTGGTCAGGCAAACGTCAAAACACAATTTTATTAAATCGGGGTTTGACGAGTCAAACTCCGATATAGGTATGAAGTGTCTTATCTTCGTATATTTGGAAGCATTTTATCATTTAAGCAGCTTTCAAGTCTTAAGAACCGCTTAACTCTGCCAGTTCTGACACCTGATTGGTCAGCTTACGTGATTTTCACTTTTATATTTGAGATGCTTTGAGAGAATGCCGTGTGGCATTAGGCCCGCCTTTTGTACGATGTGCAATAAAGTATAAAATAAATAAATAAATGCTTTGGAATATACGGAGGTTAGTTTGTAAGATTAGGTATAAAAAAAATAACATTTTTAAAATTTTGATGTTTATTGTTTTAATAATTTCTTAAGTAATTGTATATTTTTTGTATCTGACAATGGCTTAATCAATTTTTTTTCGTCCCCAAAACAAACAACGTCGTAGCGTTTGAGACGGCGATACTGCAAAGACGTTTTCTTTTCAGCTACTTTAGCGGATTCTACCTCACTGATAATCTGCTCATACAACTGTTTGTTTTTTATGTGAAATGAACACTTATTTTTATTCAAATTAGAAATTTTCTCTTTAAACTTTACTTTTAAAGCTTCTTTATCCACGTTTTTAGTAACAACAACACCGTTTGATTCACTCATCTTCAATTTTACACAATTACACGCCCGCACGCTCAATGAACGAACATGAAATGACAAAACAATCGGTCGGAACACCGCGAGAGACATTATGAACCTGTTTAAACATGTTCAGATCAACGTTTGACCGAGTTTTGCAGTCGCTTCTAGGATTGACTAGGCCAAAACCGAAACAGAATAATTTACTTTCGACGTTTGACTGAAAAGTTAGGAGCTCCTGGGTTTGACTAAAAATACTTCAGGCAAAGGGCGAAATTGAAATGTATTTCGGGGATTGCCTGATGGCTTTGGCCAAACCTAGGATAAACCAGTCCTTCCGCGAAGAGACTGTGTATCGGACTTTGACTATAACATATACACATTTTGGAAACGAATATTATGAACTAGAGTCCCGTATTCTAAATACGCACGCTGTTGTATTTTCAATTTTCGGCGCTGAGCCGACTGTTGAAAATCCAACAGAGAAGCTATTTAGGAATTTATTTTGGGGTCGTCTGGTGCTAGTAGAACCAGGCATAACTCACCAAAGGACTAGTTCGAATAGAATAGAACACTTCTGAATCGATTACAATAAACAAAATTAACCTCAGACCAAAAGCCAATCTCAACCGTTCACATAACCACCAACAAACAGACAGACGAACCTACAAACTTTATTAAGGTGCTACCCTACCTCAAATTGCTTAGCATGATCCTCTGTTATGCCGAAAATACTGCAGCATTAATTTTGAAATAAATACTATGTTAAAGTTGAAGATTGATGTTAGGTCCTATGTTTGGCGAAAACACGATGACATAAAAATTTCTTGATAGAAAAAAAGTCCTAAGTTACCTCTAAACCGAACTATAAACCGCTGTTATTAAAAAAATACTTCGAATTAGATCATGAAACTTTGCATAATAAGTAAACTAACTATAAAGCAGGTCTTATGTTTTTTTTTAATTACCATTATTTTCACCGTAAAAAGCAATTACCTCAACTATTTGAGGCTGAGAGCCGCCAGCACCCCACTCCGTCTCCCACTCAGGCCGCAAGTAGTATAGTGCGAGCGAGATAAAATTTGAGGTAGGGTACGGCCTTAACCTTTTACGAGTCACCACTTTTAACGTTAAAACATACTAAAACGTAACTGACGTGAGAACTACCGACAGTACTGAACAATCTCGCAATAGTTTTTGACCATTTACGACCAAACTTGGGTGTCGTAAAAATGTTGTCTGGTCGAACTATGTTTATTGATAGCCTTTTGGTGAAGGCTTTTGTCGGTTTGGAGACAAACAAGAGAAACTAGATAAGGAATTAGATGTGAACGTTGATTTGTGGTTTGGCCTCAAGCTTCACGAAACTGCTGACATCGTCACGAGAATGGTAAAGATATAGACATAAAAATATATAGGACAACTCTCCTATATATTTTTTATTATGTTTTTTTTTTTTTTTAATGTATGTTACGCGATTACTCCGCCAATTATTAATCGATTTTGATGATTCTTTTTTTGTTGGGTAGGTCATGCTTCAGAGGTGGTCCCATATAAATTTTATTAATTTTGCTTGCGTAGTTTTTGAGTTAGCTTCAATAATTACGTATTTTTCCCACTTTGCTATGTAGACGATATAATTATTTCACTCCGTCACTGTTATTTACATAGCAGATAACGGTATACGAATTTGTGTGAGGTAGTTACCACAACTAAAAAGTGAAAAATAAAAAAAGTTTTTATTTTTCACTTTACTACTCTACTTTTTACAAAAAAAAAACAACCGACTTCAAAAAACAGACACAAAAAAAGTGAAAAATAACTTTAATTTCGGAAGTCGGTGGCAAAAAACGAAAATTGAAAAGCAGACACCGACTTCCGAAATTAAAGTTATTTTTCACTTTTTTTGTGTCTGTCGGTTGTTTTTTAGTTTCCAAGACTTAACGAGACCATCTCTGGCAGTTGCCAGAGATGGTCTCGCTACGTCTTGTCTCGTCTTCTACCGGGATCTTGCGATGGGTCCATTAAACCCTGGCTTTTAACAAGGATCTAGGATATTTTGGGCATTCCTTGATAATTGCATTGATGTTTGGAAAGACTAAATATAGATCTAGAAGTATTTGTGACGCAACTCTTGAATGGAAGAAGTCGCTTAGATGTATGCACTGGCTTGTGGCACATGATTATAGTAAGCCCATATTATGTTCTTGTACTCTGTCTTATTATTGCCTCTATTTTCCATTAAAAATTATGTATCTATCTCTATTCATCGATAATTATTCGACTCGTTTTTGGAACAGCGTCTGCATACGAACATGGTTACTGCTCCTAAAAAGCCACATCCTTGGATATCTCTGCCGGTATTAGGGAACCAATTTACTTGCCTCACGTTCGGTTCAACAACACGTGATCTGAATATGTAAAGGCAGATTGATTTCAGGACAATGAGTTTCTATTCATATCGGTTTTGGTACTGATTGGGTACATTATAGATGTATGATATATTTTCTTTATGCTAATTGGTGTGTAAAAGGGTTGGACGGCTGAAAGGCTTATGAAAAGATGCAGAATTAAAACGTTATCCTGGATTTTGTTTAGTTTTTGATCCTAAGTCATGGTCGATTCCGAAGTCGATCCTAAGTCGTAATTCGACACTAGCCTCGTATTTGAAGATATTCTAATTATTATTTTTAATGACAAATAACTATTCTAACTCATTTTCGGTTTCTTGTGTATTTGGAATAAGATTGTCATAACTAATCACGCCTGTATTCCCCGTAGGGTTAGGCAGATGTGTAACTGTAGTACACCCACATTTTGCCAGTTATGTTTGGCTTCCATGTAACGGGGCGAGCCTATTCAAATAAAAGTTATTCTAAATTTTATAATAGCGTGCGAGCATGTCACTAATAACTTTATTCTTTGTTTCAGGTATGTTTCCAACCAAAGCTGTATTCAGAAAACAGAAACCCTGTAAATCAAAATATTCTATTTCTGAACTCAGACCAAATACAGTACCAAGACAGACCGCTGCGAACAATACAGTGAAGCATGCCAAAACTACACCTGGGCTCTGTGCTTACACGCTCACACGCACACACTTACAACCATTGATAATCAAACTACACCTCTCTAAGTGCACACATGTTTACGTAACCGGCCTCGTGTCACTGTTAACAGCGCTCAAGTTATTGTTGACAGCGTCCTGGTTTTTTATTTGGTCTGAGTGTCTGAAGAGTTATACCGGCGAGGCAGTTTAAGTCCTGCGTGGTGAGTAACGTTAAATATAGCAGCGTCAATCAAGCAAACAATGCTACCTATTCTAAGAGGCATCTCATATCATTTTAGTACCTACGCATATTGTTTTGATACTTCGTGAGGAAACCGGCATGCCAGAGAGATATTTCTCGATGGCATGTGAAGCCCAAGCTACGCAAAGCTACCCAAGGGTGACTCCCTTGGGTAGCTTTAAAACTCTGACACCAGGTTAGTCACTAACCACATGAAAGGAAGAGGAGATTTTAGTACCAAAATTAACTAGCAAACACAATAATAAAATCTTATATAACAATATCATTATAATCTAGTTATTGGGACCCATAATACCTACATATCCACTATTGACCCTAGAGGGACATTGATTCGATTGTACAGACGGTCCTGAACACAATACCTTTCTTATCAGACCGTTAGTCGGTTACAGTGGCTGTAATACTTATTATAATCGATAGGAGAGAATGTAGAACTCTGTGTGTATCTTATATATAATATGATTTTCCAACTAAAGCGTCGATCGATTTGAACAAGTTTAATGGGGAATCAGGCCCCCTACCACCACCCCTCACAGCAGTATTATTTTAAGGTTGATGCGCTAGGGTAGCCCGCGGAATTCAAATTTTCTTACATTTTTTGCAATTTGCAGGTGTCATGATTTCATGAAATAGTCATTCAATACACTTACATGAGCTTAGAGAGTTGTATTACTGATTCTAATGTTTATAATTCTGTAAATCCGTATTTGTTACGAGCGCTAATAATATTTAGATCAACATACAACCTGATACTGACCTGCAAATTGCAAAAAACGTAAGAAAATTTGAATTTCGCGGGTCACCCCCTTAATATTACTTCAGTGTAGGAAAGATGTGAAGCTCTACAGGACGGATAGAGTCATCTCTTTCCTACACTGAAGTAATATTAAAATAATACTGCTGTAAGCGGTGGTGGCAGGCCCCCTGATCTGTCAGTGGCTTAGAGCAACTGAAGATACAAGTATAAACTTTTTAGATGTCATCAGATGGAAAAGACAGCCTTTCATAACGCAATTCCTATCATCTTAGAACCTACATTTGGGCGCAAACGTACCTACCTGCTGGTTTAGAAGCCATAATTCGCTCACCATATATTTTGGGGGCGGCCTATTTCCACCAGTGGACGTCTTTCGGCTGAAATGATAATGATGATGATATTTTCTATTTCTCCCTCACCAGTTTGTAAAATTGAAATAATATACCTAGTATATATAAAATACATATAATAGTCTCTATATAATAGAAATATATATTTTAAAAATCAAACAAAAAATATTTCATAACCCGCATATTTTAATGCTATAACTTAAACCACTACATGAGATACGTTGAAAAGGATTCGCGAAATCGCGATTGATGCCGAAATTGGTACTTTGTCTGTGTCTTTATTGTAATAGACGTTTTATTATCTCTGGAATTCTAGAACAGCCCTTTTGGCTAGATAGCCGAAATCTTTTACGAGCTAACCCTACATATACTCGTAAAAAACTAGTTCTCTGAAAGAACTAAAGAACCTTTTTTTCGCACCGTATCAAAGAACTTCACTTGTACAGACATCAAAGGATTTCTTTAGCTAGATTATTAACGTAGACAGACAGACGTGTCTTAATCAACGAAATCCGATAGAAGGCAGGGGTCCGCCATTATTGAAATTGGTTCAGAAACGTTACAACCGAGACGGATGGTAAGATAAGTCCATTTAAAGGTTCTTTAGCTCCTCGAGTATTTTTTATAGAGACTGAAAATATACGTTTTGTAGCTTCGAAAAAATTTAAGTAGGTTCAGCTATGCTTTAGAAATATGCTAAGTTTAAGACGATCTACAGAAGATCTCGGGAAAGAATTATGCCCTGTTTATCAAAAGTTACAAGTCCTTAAATTCTACACGTTCACCAGTTACCTAGAATGTTAATTTTTCGTTAAATTCATAGCTCATGTCCATATTCTTAATCAGCCAAAAATGTTCCCACTGCTCGGACACAGGGCTCCTCTCAAGAGGGAGTGGGCTGTAATGCACCACCCAGGCCCAGTTCGGGTTGGTAGTTGTCACATGTCACCGAACTTTTGGCTCTAGGACATGCCGGTTTCCTCACGATGTTTTCCTTCGCCTTTTTGAGAGCAGTGGTGGTGAAATAATTTACACAAAGTAAAGCGCCTGTCTGGGTGCGAACCTACGACCTACAACTCGTAAGTCGCAGCCGTTACTACTGGGCCGCCACGGCTCTCAAGAAGCTATTTATTAAGCCAATAATACCATACATGGATCAAGGGCAAAGTTAACTGTACTTAGTCCCAAAACTTTATTATATCGCTTTTAGACCCTCTCAAAAGCCCTATATTACTTTTATAAGTGTTTTAGGGTTCGGGGCCCTTTTTTGTCATCTGGCAAGGCTTAGTAAGGCCTTGGATATGCGGTAAATGATACGCCTGTGCCCTGTCATTCATTTTAGCTAGTTTATGTACATATATCGCTTACATGGCGCTGATATAGTGTATGTTTGAATCTCGAACAATTTTTGGTAGGTTATGGAGGTAGTGTTAAATTACGCTGTGTGTAAAGAAGGAAAAAGCCTGGTTCATGCATATTGTATAGCATTAAGCCAACTGCCCCGTTGGTCTCGTGGTCGCAAGCGTGATTGCTAAGCGTGGGGTCCTGGCTTCGATTCCCGAATCGGGCAAAGTCTTATTGGGTTTTTCCGTTAGGAATTTCTGAGTGCATTACTCAGTAGCAGCCCGGAGTCTGGATTTGTGCCCGATTGATAGCAATAGGCTCGCCCCCAGTTCCCAGTGGATACCTACTGACTTATCAACACAGGAACTTTTATAGCTTTGGATATACATTTTCATGATCCATATAGCTAAAAAGCAAAAATTGTGTTGTTCATTATAATAATAATCAATCAATCAATCAATCAGTCAATTAACCCGTTTCCTCGCAGTCCACTGCGTGGTGAAGTCGTCCCCAATTGGACCGGAACACCCCATCGATCATCCACCATCCACGGGTTATTCTGATGTCCATTTCCTTGAATCATTTAAACTTTTTATTTGCGACTAGCGATCCGCCCCGGTTTCGCACGGTTGAAGACGTGAAGCCGATATTCTGTTCACGACACGTTGTGCAGTAACCTAACAAAAAGTACTAGGCTTGCATGAATTCAAAATAGTATTTCATTAGTGTTATTTAGTACTTTTTTTTGTATATATCATAGTCCTAATATCCTAATAATATTATAAATGTGAAAGTTTGTGTGTTTGGATGTTTGTTACTCAATCACGCAAAAACGGCTGAATGGATTTGGATGAAATTTGGCAAACAGATAGTTTATAACCTGGATACTTTTTATCCCATTTCTACGGGATCGAGACTTACGCGGGTGAAACCGCGGGGCGCAGCTAGTTTACTATAATAGCCTCTATCCATCTGGAATAATGTAGGTACCTTTCAAATAGTGAAATAATTTTTCAATTAGGAGCTCACAAACTCACAAAATTCGCACTCTCTCTCTTTAAAATGTTAGAATAGACTACGAATAGAATCGTGCAAGAATGCGCGAATTCGATCAAAATATTTCTCTAAACAAATCAAGCGAATCGGTTCAATGCGACTGCTTCCGGGATATTTAATTAAAACTTTGTTTTTTCCAAACTTGGGCTCGGTTGGGGCCAGAGGGAATGTTTTTGATCTTTGTCGGGACATCGGATAACCTTTGTGGAATATCTTTGGTCGATTGAAGTCCGTCACTGAGTTTTGTTGTTCAGTGACATGTTCGTGGGCAATCCGTTTGTGTGTAGTATTTGAATACCTACCTACATTCTGTGGTGTGGTTATTTAGGCTTTGAAACCTGTGGTATTATTTTGTTGAAGAAAGTTAGGATGTGATGGTCTGTGTGCATTTTGTCATCAAAGTGATTTACGTGCATATTCTATTGTTGTTATTATGTTGCATCGAAGTGTCCCTACATATTGACGTCTTTCATACAAACCTTTTTTTGTTTTTGTTTTTTGAGTGTAGGAAATCATCGAATGACTTCTTCCGCTCTGGGCGGAGCGGGAGGGCGTGTCAGACGTTTACTGACTAAAACCTACCCGTGTTCCTTCAGTAACCTGTTGCCAGGGGTCCCAGTATCCCTTTCGGACTTTCCCGTAAAATTTCGGACTTTGCCAACTATTCTAAATTGCTTATAAATTAAATACATAGGTACCTACCACAAAAATTGTTATTCATAGTACCTAGAGAAAGGTTGAAGAAACTTGACGTGTCTAGACGCCTGGCTTTACGGATTAAGACAAGAACTTTGAATATCACACTTGCAGTTTAATACACGTATCAACAAATACTCAACTCATTTTTAGTTCAAACAAAGCTTCAACACTACCTACAATATCACTAAAAGTTCTAGCAATAAAAACCTCAGTTCAAACTTTATTAAGAAAAGTCTTCCTCTGTGGCGGTATAATAAAAACTCAATAAGCACAAAGCTGCGAGGGGTAAATATGAAAATGATTCTCCTACAAAAGTCATTAAGCGAATTTATATTTTTTTCGCTACAAAAGTGCTGGGTTTTGAACGCAAGTTGTCGCTAAGTGCCATTAGACGTTAGTGTGCGTTGTTGCTCGATTCTACTACGGATACACTTTAATTTCGCTCGGATATCTTTTAATATAGTTTATGAGAAACGAGTTTTCCATTGCAGTGTTTGCGGGACTTAATTTTGTCGCAAAGAGAGGTTTGGTTGGAAACAAAGATGTAGAAATTAGAGTTTTTTGGATTAAAATAGAAATGGAGTATTATTATATCGTCAACTAGCTGCCGCCAGCGGCTTCGCCCGCGTGTAATCTTTATAAATTATAGCCTATGTTACTCAGTGTGAATGTAGCTTTCTAATGGTAAAAGAATTTTTGAAATCGGCGCAGTAGTTTTTGAGTTTATTCATTACAAACATACACACAAAAATACAAATCTTTCCTCTTTATAATATGAGTGTAGATGAAAATAATAATTAAATATTGGCCTCTTCGCAGACGCAGACCACTAAACTGAAAGTTCCAGTGCGAATATTGCCACTATCATCATGCTTGGCAGTTTAACGAAAATTCTGTTGTCTATTTCCTTAAAGAAAACCCTTTCAAAATTAATCACAGGTTTCAGGTTGTTTTGGTAAGTAAGATGTGCTCTTACCACCTTTTTCTTACCTTCTAGTCTCTAAATGACGAAAGGATTGCCTCAGATTAGAGATACCAAAAATTTGTTACTCGCGCCTCTTCCAAATCACTCGACCGCTTGTTCCACAGTAAATCACATAAGACCAACTCGTTACGAACTCTCACAGTCAGATTACGACCTCTATGTTATGCAAATGGATTTCCTCAGGATATAATTGTGCTTCCAACTTCCACCGTCTCATTTAAAGGGCATTCAAAAACTTCACAACTCAATTTCTGAGTTGCAAACAAGTCAAGACGCGGCGTGTCGTTGTGTTTGTTGGTTGATTATCAACCTGGTTCATGTTTGCGGTTTGCGGTTGAGAAAAAATGTGAAAGAATGTCTAGGGGAAGTCCTTTGAGAGTTATTTTCGGGATGTATTGTGTCTGAATGCGATAAATTGGGAGGGGTGATCTTTTTGTCCTCCTGCTGCGGGTGGGAAATGGTTATGAATGATGATGGAGAAACAATCGATGATCTTATTTAAACATAACATAATATCCTGCCTGTATTCCACGAAGAGCTAGGTTAGGCATAGATGTGTATACCCACATGTCGTTAGTTAATGTTTAAGTCCTATGCAACAGGGAGCGTACCTATTGCCATTAATCAGGCACAAATCCTGACTCACCATAACATATACTTTATTTACTCTGAACAATACCTGGATAAATCGGATCAAATCATTAAAGAATCTATCACTCAGGTATGACTGGTATGAGTGACAGACAGCATAATCATCCTATAATGTTCTCACTGCTGGGACACAGGCCTCCTCTGCATGAGAGGGAGCGGGCCGTAATCCACCACGCGGGCCCAGTGCGGGTTGGTAAATGAATGACGAATTTTTGCTTCTAAGACATGCCGATTTCCTCACGATGTTTTCTTTCACCGTTTTCAGAGCAATAGTGATCAAATAATTTACTCAAAGTAAAGCACCTAGTATGGATTCAAACCTACTTCAAACAACTCGTAAGTCACGGCCATAACCACTAGCCTACCACTGAATGACTAATATGGCACTTGACAATGCTGAACTTTTTCAAAAACTCGTTGTCATATTATATTTAGAGCCGAGTACTGTATTTAGTAATGAAACTCACACATGCGTCCCAGCTGTTAATTACTTGCCTAAACTCATTTCCGACTTCTGTTTGAACGGTGCGTTGGTTAAATAGCACTTGTGCGTGCCCATGTTTGTTCAACACGGTTGAGAGAATGATTAATTAGAATATATTAATCATATTTCAAAATAAAATGAAAATTTGAACTAAATGAACGAGTGTTTTAAGAAATTAAGTGAGTAATGAGTGAGGTTCGTGAGTGATGATGGCCAGATTGAATTTTTCTATGGGTTATTTTACCTTTACTGTGCTAAAATACCTAACAGACTAATAAGTTTCTAAAGAAAGAAGCAGATACCCGAAAACCGCATAAAAAATGATTAGATATAATTAGAGAATGCCTCGTTGGTCTAGTGGTCGCAAGCGCTACTGCTGACCATGAGGTCCAGGATGCGATTCCCGGGTCGTCCAAAGTGTCATTGGGGTTTTCCATCTGCAATTTCTCAGTTGCAGCCCGGAGTCTGAATTTGTGCCCGGTAGATGGCAATAGGCTCGTCTCCTATTCCATGGTACTTAAATATAACAGGCAAATTGTGGGTGTACTAAAGGTACACCTCTGTACAACCTTTCGGGGAATACAGGCGTGATGTTCAATCATTATCTAGTTGCTACCAAAGAGGTTCAATCTGATAGAACCATTTATTGTAGGACTACCTACGTACTTTCATACCTGATCCTTAGAAAAAAGAAAAAAGAAAATAGGTAAGTACGTTTGTTTGCGGCAAACATGACGCTAAGAAAGGACAGATATACGAAAAAAACAAGTTGGGGGAAAATATGCGTCACATTCACGGAAAACGGCCATCGCTCAGCATAATGCTGCGACCCTATGCGAGACAGAGCCCCAGCGCTGGGGCCTGTCATTAACAACTTCTTCTCCACAAAGCAAAAGAAGAAAAACCGTTCTCTCTATTCCCAGACAAGAATACAAACTCTCACTCATTCCATTTACCGCTTAACACCTAAACACGTGCACAACTATCTCGAACTTAGCTTCCTCAAATGTTTCAAATGTTCCATGAAGGTTTTAAGGCACTCCGAACTTCGGCTAACTCTTTAGTGCACCTTAAAAGGCGTCTAGTGTTCTCCAACGACCAATTCCGAGTTTAACTGCATCTTGAGACACTAACGTACTTGAACTTGGAAGATATTTTATTACAATGTTTAGTATACAATGTGTTTTTATTTGTTTGAGGTTTGTGATTTCTTGTCGTTTAAAAGTAAAGTCTATTTTTTTTAAGGTTTTTTTAGATATCATTGAATCTCATGGCAGCTTTGATGATTGCTTGTTTTATTTTAGTTAACAAATCAAATCATGCAAAACTAATATCATAATGTTAATATGACATTATTTTTGCAATTGGCGTCATATCATTGTGATTTGGCACTTATGTTGTAGACAGAGAATTAGTTGACAATCATCATCATCCTCATTTCAGCCGAAAGTCGTCCACTGCTGGACATAGGCCTCCCCCAAGCACCGCCACTTCCACCGGTTCTGTGGTTTTCGCATCCAGCGGATTCCCGCGGCCTTCACCAGGTTATCGGTCTACCTTGCAGGGGCGTTCCAACGCTACGCCTTCCGGTACGCGGTCGCCACTCCAGAAACTTTCGGCCCAATCGGCCATCTGTTCTGCGAGCAATGTGCCCTGCCCACTGCCACTTAAGTTTAGCAATACTTCGGGCTATGTCGGTCACCTTGGTTCTCCTACGGATCTCTTCATTTCTGATTCGATCACGCAGGGAAACTGCGCGCATAGCCCTCTCCATTTCCCTTTGGGTGATTTTCAGCCATTCTTCTAATGAGGCCCATTGTGAGCGACCACGATTCAGTGCCATAGGTCATCACTGGCAACACACAGTTGACAATGCAATGGAGTTATCAAAAACTGAGATTTGCTTTACTAAGTTAATAACTTAACACTAAAATATCTGGCAAAGATTTTTCTTTGCTCATCGGTCCACCTAGTGGGGGGCTTCTAACGCTACGGGTCGATACTGAACATATACACTGATGAAAGCGACTACCAGAGTCGCTGTTAGCGATGGGCGTTGAATCAACGAACTAGTTGAATCAACCGTTGATCGTTGTATGCTTTCTTTCAAAGCATAAAACTATTATACTGAGAACACAAAATATTAAATCAATCAACCAAATATCAAGCTTCAAATCGACTCAAGAAATGCACCTTTAAAATCTTGGTCTACAAAAAACAAATTCAAAGATTCTTCTTTCTTACTTTGAGAGAAAGAAATGACAAGTGAAGTCTAAAGCGAGGAAGCGTCGTTTTACTTACGGTTTGTAATCAAAGGCTCTTGTGAGGTCTAAGTGTTCTGCAAGGCTTTATATTTGAATTCGATGGCTGTCTTGTATGAATTTTTTGTAACAGATTCTTGAGTTTACGATGGGACCTTTTGTATGTAGTTTTGTTCTTGTATTGTTTATTTTATGTAAATGTATTTAAATGCAAATGATTTCCTTTCGAATTTTGTTCGAATTTTATATTGTCCTCAGAAAACTTTGCAGTTATTTCAATTGTTTTTGGCCATTTTCAGTATTAGACGTATTTTGGCTGAGATGATGATAATAACTTCAAAGATGTCTAAGGTATACTCACATTTATAGATGTAAATACTTAAATAGACCGTTTTAAACCAAAATCCGTGGTTTAAAAACCGTGTTTTAACAAATTTAAAACGGTATAAAAACCACGGGCTTTGGTTAAAACGGTTTATTTACGGCTTTAAACCAAAATCCGTAGTTTAAAAACCGTTTTAAATTTGTTTAACACGGATTTTAAACAACGGATTTTGGTTTAAAACGGTCTATTTACATCTATACTCACATTACAAGAAATAATCAATCTTTACACAAGCACGTTCAACATACCTACGTTCTCCTCTTGTATACTACCTTATCTACTGTGAAACAGTTACCTCCATACATTTAGCCACTTGAACTCCTGCGACTATTAAACTGAGTTGTTCTGCAGCTGACGGAGTAATAATAGCAAGTGTTCCAATATTGGCAGGTAGGTTATCGACTAGCCTCGAGCACTTACGAGTACGTCCCGTCAAACACTCTGTTAAGGGCCACAGCTCCCTCAGCTGGGCTACCTCAGCTCAAATTCACTTTTTATCTTGCTCACACCATACTTCTCGCGGCCTGAGTGACTGCGGGACGGAGTGGGATGCTGGCGGCTCCAAGCCTCGAATAGTTTAGGTAATTGCTTTTTACGGTAAAAATAATGGTAATTTAAACATAAGACCTGCTTTATTGTTAGTTCAGTTGTTGTGCAAAGTTTCATGATATAATTTGAAGTATTTTTTTAATACCAGCGGTTTATAGTTAGGTTTAGAGGTAACTTTGGATTTTTTTACTATAGTTTTTTTTTTAAATATAATTAATCGTGTTTTCGTCAAACATAGGATCTAGCATCAATCCTTACCTTTAATATATGTTAATGCTGCAGTATTTTCGGCAAAACGGAGGATCATGCTAAGCAATTTGAGGTTGGGTATGCCCTTAACTCGACTTCCTTCGCTACTGTCATACAGGCGGCAAACTGTATGGCGTTCGTATGAGTCCAGTTTCGGATAGACAGATACCGCAAATTCATTCAAGAAACGTATTTTATACGAAAGTATTAAAAAATATGTAGCGTTAAATATTGCACGGTGGTACAGAATTCAGAACCCTCCGTGTACGAGGGCGTCTCGCACTTGGCCACTTTTTTCTTTCATATCATTCCTCATACAATCCATCCAGCTTATTCACCAAATACAAATAATTCAATCATTTTTCGCGGTTTCGTTCCGAAATCTGCACAGCGCAGCGAAGGGCATTCGCAATGAAACGTGGACGTCGACAAGCCAACAGCCAACAATCCAATTTGCCTTTGCTTTGTGAATGTAAATTACAATCACGACGAGAGCGCGTGTACAGCCGCTGATAAAATTTGATTAACAAATGAGAAATTCTATAACATAATGTGAGCAACAAAGCACATGTTGCTTTAGTGTCAAAATGTTCTGAAAATAAAGCATTATTTAGGTGACGAGGTCGGACTGTTTCAGTTTTATTCGACCTATTGCTGTATACGCTGTATGCCTTTGCTTTTTATTCTTTTTTCGGAAGCCAGACGACATTTATTTTTATTATTTTTATCAAGTAAGTTAAACTTTGAAAAAACCTTTGAAGATAAAGCAGAAAATTGGAGAAGGTTATATTTTATTTTTAATCACTATCTTTAATTGTGCCAGATTAATGTCAATAGGCTCGCCCCATGGAATTAAAAATCGATGTTATTAAAATGCCAAACAAGGGTCCTTGGCCAAGCCACGGATACCGGTTAAATGAAATGATGAAAAATGTACTTTACCCAAAACCTTTACATTCGGTTTCGTTCGGATATACCGGTTTTTCACCGGTATTTGGAAGAGTATTGTAGAAAGGTTTTTTCGGATTTACCGGTTTAGAGCAATAAAAACCGGTTATTACTTCAGTTTTTATTCAACGCTGCATCCTCACAGGTAGTCACAAGTTTCAATGCTTATACCGACATGCCGCTCGTCGAATAAATCGGTTAATTAAGGTTAAAATAAAGTTCTCTAAACGTTCGCGTTCTTTAGAAAAGTTCGGAGAAAAACCGAAATAACCCGGTATTTTTTAAACCTGTTCCGAGCCTTTGTCTTGGTATCACTTATATTTAGTGTTTTAAAACAAATTTGTTCATTAATAACACCAATCATATCATAAAAAATCTTTTCTCCATACACACGTGTTCCACAATCTCGTTTTATGGTTTCATCGTCAACTTTTTAATTTTGTTCGCCAACTTGTAAAAATCCCTGTCGCAATATGCGGCGTTACAGCTGTTATGGCTTTTTGCTGGATTTGTTCCTTTTCAAAAAAAGTTCGTTGTTTGTTTTTAAAAATTGGTTTGGGAAGTTCTCTGGGGAGATTTTTTAGATGACAAGTGCGATAAATTATTTGTGGATGGAATTATGTGGTGGTATGTGTTACCTATATAAAATACACTTCAACTTTCTCTTTTGCAAGTCTATCGAAATAACACTGTCAGCACACAAGCATTTGCTTTACTGTCACTTTGTTTTGTGGCTTTATTATTATTTGTTAAAATTATTTTTGCTATTTATATAATTATTTTGTCATAAGTCTGCTACTGAAATTATATTTACAGAGAATAAGGAAAACTGTTCCGCCGTAATACCGTAACGAGGGGAACAGAGTCAACCATAATAAGTACCTACTAATAGATACATACCAAACAAAAATCGCCAACCTTTACTGGTTAATAGTAACTTACTTGAATAGTACAAGATTGTTTTTTTTTTTGGCAAATAACTTATCCGTATTTCAAAAGCTATCAAAAATTCCAATCAAAATTATTCACACTCAATAATTAAACCCAATATAAATCCTCTGCAATAATATGTATCAACAAATAATTGCTGGCGACTTTTCGTTCGATATGAGAATTCCCGAACTGCCAATAAACAGTTGAAAGCGAGAAATACCTGAGACGCGAGGTGCATCCGAACGCGAGTCGAACTTCGAAATGCCTTCGAGTTTCGCGATCTGAATGAACCAACTTTTTGGATGAAATATTATGGTGTATGGACGCGTTTGTTGATTGGTATGAGGATAATTGAATGGAGATGAAGAAAGATCATCATATTATGAGTAAAAAAAATGAGACAATCAATCAATCAACTCAACCTATCGTAGTCCACTGCTGGACATAGGACTCTCCCAGTCTGCGCCACAACACACTGTCGGTTGCCTTCCGCATTACAACAATCGGCTATTACTTAGGTACACGATTTTGAGGTACCTAGTACCTACAGGAGGATAACTAAGTTAATTTTACATACCTATTAAAAGGTATACTCGATAGAAAAATTCCTGTGTGTTTGCACTGTGCACTGGCGAAACATTCACATAAAAACATGTTGAGATCTCTATTTCCGGCCAATAATTTCATTGAACATTGACAGAAAATAGAGATTTCAACATATTTCGACGTGAATGTTTCGCCATTGCAACGCACAGTTAATCCGTAAACGCATTTCAAAAACATAACTCATCGTTTCATTTCCCAACCGCCCACCAAATTCATTGACAGCTCCAACGCCTTTGTCCTGCTACCATGAAAGGCACTTTACTCTATTTATATCAATAAAACCGTCGCCACACCGCTGAGCACTCAAAGGTTCCACTCTTTCGTGTGTTTAAAACGTCTAAGCAACTTCAGTGGTAAACAAAAAGTTTGAGCGGTACTCCATTGCCAATACGTATTGAACACTCAACCGTTGACATGAAAGTTTTCCCATTAGAACTTTGGTAACGTGGAAATTATTCTGCTTTTGAGCCACTCCGAACGCTTGCTCCATATGCTTTTTATAAGCACTCAATATGACAAACAGTGTGACTGATTTTATTGCTAAATCTTAATGGACGGGTCGCGACAGTTGGTCCTTTGTTGAGTAACTAATGTTTCGTTATGGCCTGAATTGGTCTACAAAGGGGATATCTGGCAAAATAATGGATGTTCTACGAAGGTCGGAATGTGATATGTGATTGAGTAGCAAACAAACACAAACTCACTTAGCTATTTTGTTTGAGGATGAGTCCCTTCAAGCCGTGTCAAGGCTAGGTATCTGTGGCACGAGTAAATTAGTAGCAGAACCGTGTTTGTTGTAACTAAAAACAAAGAATACTGTCCTATATTTTATTTTAATTTTAATTGTTTACTTTCTTTCTTTCTATAAGTATCGACACGTTTATTTCAATACTTAAAGAAGTTGATATTATGATCAACGATGAAAATACGGATGACGCTTTGGTAAAAAAAAACATTTTTTCCATCGTTCATATAATAAAAAAATATCTATAGGACACGTATTTTTTTCTATAAAAAATACTTAGATAAAACGCACTAAAGTTGGGGGAGCCGGCTCGCTACGGCACTTATCAGTATAAAATCTACCAAAGCGTTACGTCTTGCCACATTTTAACTCAATGTATCGCCGTAATCTTTTAATTACGTAAAAAAATAAAAAATACATGTCCAATATTTTTTAATAATCTATAAGAAGGACAAAAAAAAATTAAGATTTCGCTATCTCGTAAGAATGTGAAGACCTTGCAAGTAGGAAAACGTTTACTTAACCACACAATTAGCAACACATCCATAGACATCAGTCGTACTTGGAATCCAATTATGTCAACATGCACATCTCAGTAGAAACAAGTTAATTTAATTGGGAGCGCAAACCTCACTGCCTTTTGAGATTTCCTTACTCATATTATAGTAACATGGTTTTATGTTTTCCTCTGGAGCAAAAGTAAGCCACTTATGAAAGTACTTCTAATTTAATATCTAGATTCTAGAGGATTCATTTTGCTTTAATTTTTACTAAGTCATTGTTTATGCAAGTAAAGTAAAATTATTTGTATAGATTAGTGGTACTTAAATAAATTACAATAAAACGCCAGGCCTAATCCGGGTAACTTTGTACTGTTATTGTAAGTGGAAAGAAGAGCCAAAATAGTAAGATGATTTTAGAGATCGATGTGCGATTTTTATACTTATCTTGGGTTTGAAAATTCTTGGTGAAGTTTATCAATGGTAAATCTGTTGGCAAATCCTTATTAATATTATAAATTCGAAAGTAACTCTGTCTGTCTATCTGGGGGCCAAGTCTACTAATTTACAAACGTGTCGGTGGTGTCGCAATTATGAGTTTTTAACAGATTTTGTATGGAATATCTGACAAAAACTGATCATTGTGAGACCACTGACACGTTTGTAAATTAGTAAACTTGGCCCCCTGTCCGTCTGTATGTTAACTTTTCACGCCTAAACCACTTAACGGATTTCGATAAAATTTGCCAAAGAAATAGATGGTATCCCGGGGAAGGACATAGGCTACTTTTTATCGACAATTCGACATACCACGCGGGCGCAGCCGCGGGCGAAGCTAGTCTCATAATTATGTTGTGTTGTATTGCTTTTCAGCTTACATTTGCGATCGTATCCGCAAAAATATCCTTGCGGCGATCAACTTGGCCGACCAGCATAACAGGACTTGCCAATTCATCCAACCAAGAAATATGCAAAAAATGTTTTCCAGTACCAACATTACCATTTTGATACCACAGCAACCAATAATTGACTAATAAAAAATACAATATTAAAATATTCGCCGACATTTGGCTTGGTTTGCTTCGGGCAACAATTGGTAGCTCCTAACGAATAGTTAAATAAGTTGGCAGCATTAACGGTCGGTCGCCATACACTGACCCGCGGTGACCTTTACATTGGCTCAATTCCATACTTTTGAGCACATTACCCGGCATTACGATGAAAATTGTAGGTAGGATATTTTTGTTCGGGCAATTTTCGTGGTTTCTGGTAGTGGGAGGTGAAATCAGTGGTTTTAGTAAGATAGCTGAGTAACTAACCTAATTCTGCTGAAAATGTTTAGTTTCAGTGTCAGTGTCAGTATCAAGGCTCGGAACCGGTTTTATAAATACCGGTTAATTTTGATTTTCTCCGAACTTTTCTAAAGAACGCGAACGTTTAGAGAACTTTATTTTAACCTAAAACCGGTTTATTCGACGAGCGGCATGTCGGTAATAAAAGCTTTGCAGCTTGTGACTACGTGTGAGGATGCCGCGCTGAATAAAAACTGAAGTATTAACCGGTTTTTATTGCTCTAAACTGAATAGTATTACACAAGAAAGCAAGCTTATACCAACAAACTGTGAATGATGATGAATTTTACTGTCTTCAAGATGTACATAGACCTCTTACTGTACAGAAATCCAATACAATGCGAGAACAGCTTATACTGGAAAAGTATAGTATATTATGTAGCCGTGTGTACAAATGGTAAAAGCAAACACCTAAATTAGAAACAAAATGAAAACTAACAGTGTGTAGGCGTTAATAAATCAAACACACACACACACACACACACACGCTACACATTACTTTGAGTAAAGCCAGAGTTAATGTAACGAGCCTCTCCATTTTTAAACTTTTTGACGAAGGTTCCAAAAACTTCAGACGTCAAACCGATGTCCATACTTTCTCGACCTTTTCATGTGATAGAGCCAAAAATCATTGACTGTTAACGTATCTATGCCATACAAATAAGCCATTGTCCTTTTATTTGGGGAGAAATAAGGAAAAAGGAGAGGGAGTCAGACTCGTACAGTAAGTTTCGTACAGATTTTTTTATGATTTATACATATTGGTAATTTGTTTTTAATAATTCCATTTCAAATGAAATTTAATAAATTTTTATATAATTTATTTAAAAAAAATTTGGTATGCAGACAGATAACTTGCAACAATTTGTGTTTTCAGTAGTCAACAATCCTTGTACTTACGTCACTTTCCTAAGCCATAAGTTAAATTACACATGCAATCAAAACGAATTTTAGTAGTGTCATGCAATCAAAATGAATATATTTTGCCTGTATACCAAATGCATTACTTATTTTTTTTGGATTTCCCATTCTGTGTGTTTACGTTACTTTCAACGGCTAGGAAATCAATCAAAGTATCGGGTGCGGAGTACCCCCGATTCTGGGGGCTCCCCAAATCTTTAGAAATACTTTTTAATTAATCAAATCCCAAAAAAGGCCAAAATATGTTCTAGTACTCGTAAAAGGCAGTATTTTTGGGGGCCCCCTAAATACAGGCTGTAAGGGTAAACACTCTTGTCATTCAAACCATGGGTAGTTGACTTAAATATATAAATAAATGACCGAACACAACAAAAAAAAACGTTATTTTCATTAAAAGATTTTAAAAAGTTTCTATCCGACACCGTCCTCTCTAGCGAAACAGCTGACTGACTCAGGGAGAGGTCGCGCTCGCGGCCGGTTAGGTCACATGCCGCACCCCTCGCCCGTGTTGAGACGCAAGTTCGTTGCCCTAGCGCATAGGGCAACGAACTTGCGTCTCTTGTGGTAAAATGTAGGTTTAAAAAATAGAAAAAAAAAGTTTTAATTTTCCATTGATTTTACGTTCTATAAATGAAACCAAACCACTGGTTGCAAGGATAACGGTGTTCACCCTAACACCCTGTATAAACATAGATTGCTAAAATTTTCGATCTCGCTTCGCTCGCTCTTGCATCCTACATTCTCCTTTTCTCAGACTTTTATGTAAGTAAGTTTAATTTTCCCCGTCATCGACTATGGTGACGTGTGCTACTTTGACTTGAATGCAGTTTTGCTGGACAAGCTTGACCGACTACTCAACAACTGTATCAGGTTCATATTCAACCTTAGGAAATATGACCACGTGTCGAGCTATAGGTCTGAGCTCAAATGGATGTCCATTCGCCAAAGAAGAAGTTTGCGTTTGCTTTGACCACGCTTTACTCCGTTCTCAACTCTCCTACTCCTCCTTCTTATCTTGTTTCTCACTTCCAATATCTTTGTTCTTCACACACTAAGACCCTGCGTTCTTCTAACAATCTTCTCCTACTCTGTCCTTCTCATACTTCTGACTTTGTTCATTCTTCTTTTCATATTCAGTCCATTCTTCTTTGGAATGCGCTTCCTCTAGATATCAGGACGGCCACCAGTCGTTATGCATTTAAGCGGAAATTGCGGAGTTTTTTCTCAAAATAAATAGAGTAGAGTCATGTCATCAACTCTCACCCTTGAATTTGTATGTTATATATATATATTATAGTATTTATTATAGTAAATATATGTGTAAGTATATGCATCATAAGTTTATAGCTTATTTATGTACTGTACTGCTTTATCTATAATGCAATATGATATATTATTATTATTATTTTTCTCTTTGTTCCTCTCAATTAGAGCACCTGCCATCTAATCTCTTCACCACCCTTGGTTGACTGGTAGAGAATGCCTCAGGCATTAAGTCCGCCTTTGTACCTTTTTTAGTGCGAAAAGTTTAAATAAATAAAAGTCGACAAAGTAACTCCTATCTATGTAAGAACGTATGGTCAAAGAAAACCTAACCTATCAGGGGCGGGGTACTAAAATTTTCGAGCTCGCTACGCTCGCTCTTACATCCTACGTTCCCTATTCTGTATGGGTCGACAAAGTAATTCCTATTTTTATATAAATGTTCAAATCAAAATTTACCCTATCCAGAGTGCAAAAAATGTTGAGCTCGGTTTGCTCGCTCTAGCATCGTTTAATGCTCCGAGTTTTTCGAAGTCAAATAGTTTTCAAAGTTTTATGTATGCAGACACCACCTCCCCTTTAGTTCGCCACCCCAGGCCCCCGACAGTCTTCAAGCTTAGTTCGCCACTGCCGATCTCGACCTATTATACCTAAAAATAATAATATAACTGTTTTTTTTTGTTGTCTTCTTGCTCCACCCCACTAGAGGGCCTCGCGAAATGTACCTCGCCCACACAAAATTTTGATCTTGCGCCGACACTGAGAATAGGGTCCTGTTGGTACACTTATATGAAGGTAGTATACTGTACTTATTTATACTGTGGTATTGAATTCGGAAACAAAAGAAAGGAATTTATTACGTTTTTAATTAGGTATAATTAAAAACTTTATAATTTCAGCATGGCTCCACTCAGCTCCTAAACTCCTCTCAACTATTTGCTAGAACCGCATTAAGCCACCCAATCTATTCTAACATTTAAACACAAAGCCAAGAAACCGGCGAAGATGCAACTGACAGTGGATAATTACACAAAATGGGGTGTGCTGTGTACCAAGTTACGTTTGCGATCGCTTTTCAAACAAAATAAACCAAAATCTCGCTTCCCAACTGCATATTTTATGGTTGTCATTCCGTCCTCCCGTTGATTTTTCATCTAAACTTTGACGGTTAATTTAAATTTTTAAGGTATATGAAATTTGTTTTTCACACGAGTGCAATCAATGTTGTTTGTTTTGATTTAAATAAATTAGGGTATTCTGTTGGAGTTTCGTAGGTATTGGTTAGATTTTTACATCGCTTTTTGTATTTGAAAACATGTGACGTTAACACGTAATGTCATGTATGACATGTCATGATCAGTGTATGTTGTGGTTTGTTTTTGTCCTTTCAGTATAAAATATAGAATACTAGCTGCGCCCCGCGGTTTCACCCGCGTAAGTCTCGATCGCGTGGGAAAATCGGGATAAAAAGTATCCTATTCCAGGTCATGGTCTACCCCTGCCAAATTTCATCCAAATCCGTTCAGCCGTTTTAGCGTGAAAGCGTACCAAACAAACAAACTCACTTTCGCATTTATAATATTAGTTAGGATTATAATCTATCTTTAGTTCGAGTATCGCTATGTGCGAGCAAAAAATATGTAACTCAAACTATGATGATGAGCAACACAAAATATTCTATAGGAACTAACCATGACATATCGTTAGGACCTTATATCCTAGTACTATGTAGTTGCTGAAGTTAGCCGCAGTTATTAGCACCGCTAAAAACTTTTACCGTTCACCTTCCTTGTACAAGTCTGAAGTTCCTACGATGCAAACACCTATAGACCAAGAACACTGCCCAGCACTACCCATACAAACTTCAAACTGCTCTCTCAACATTGGAGAATGTACAAATATACCAAAATTCCATAACAGCACACACTACCGACATATATAGCATAATTAAAGTACGTTAACTGTGTGTCCCCTTAAAACAGAACTTATTAAATTAAACAGTGCTCCTTGAGTTTCCTAGGGGCTCTTATCGCGGTGCCGGCTCCGAGGCCATTAAAACTTGGACCACCCCCACTAACTGTGACACAACACTAATTGGTTGGAGAAACCACTTTGTGATAAATTAAAAATTATTATCAACTCCCCTGGCCAAGGAAAAGTGTAGTTTTAGAGCTGAGTTCGGATTGCGAGAAGTTTTGTTTAGTTTGGTCCGTACTTCGCCAGCAATATTGTTTTTATTAATTACTGTTTGTAGTGGAGCTTCATTTTAGAGGGATCCTGTAATTAATTTACAAACTTCGCTAGGTAGTATTAGCTTGGTACCCATTTCGCTCGCGTGTGGATCATATTAAATTCTATAAGGATTATAATATCATGCTTCCGTGGGATTTCACCGAATTTCTTCCTCAATAACCCGTAAATTACTAAACCAATACAAAATACGCTTTAGCAATCAATCTACTCACAAAGGGCTTGACTATAGATAGTACAATATGGCTTTTGGACTTACCCTCTGTTCTCCGAAATACTCTAGTAGAAGGTAAAACTAGTCCAAACTATCATTAGTTACAAAGTACACGTGCACTAATAACGTACCTACTGGTAATAACTTGTAAAATCCGGTTCAGACCGGTTGAGTCTGGATTGAACCGAGTCCCGCCTCGGGCACCAAGTAATGCTCAACTCTAAACTACAATGAGCCGTTTAGACTGCTTTGCTTCTATTGTTGCTACACGTGATGAGCATGGATGATCCTACACTGAGAAAATTAGCTTTTTATCTCCAATTTTGATCTTCAATTTAAATAGAAATAAAAGTTTTTTACAAAAAAAACCGACTTCCAAAAAAACACAAATGAAAATAACTTTAATTTCGGAAGTCGGCTTTGCTTTCCAATTTTCGTTTTTTGCCACCCGACTTCCGAATTTAAAGTAATTTTTACTTTATAACCGACTTCTTCAAAAAGGAAGCGTTCTTCTTCTAAAAAAAAAACATACAGATGAATTGAGAACCTCTTCCTTTTTGAAGAAGTCGGTTAAAAAGTGAATAGAACTAGAATTGCAGGTAGACTTGGGCAATAAAATAAACAGATTTGAAAAATTCTCGGCTAAACATAAAGGAAAACTTGGCCCCGGGAAAAATGAACGATACAGAGAAGCAATTAACTTGTTTGTTATAATTAAGCCGTGTCCCTTCAGAGACAAACGGAATGAAGCCAAGGTTGTGCGTGTTAATTTGTTTCCCTTGTTATGAATATTATTTTCTATTATTTTGCTCATATCTCATCAATTGCTCAGTAAAGCGCCGCTGACGCCTGCCCTGCATACACTGAATGACATTGCTGATAGGATAGATTTATTTAATTGCTCTCTGAATGAATTCACAAAGGTAACATTGTTTGTATTGTGTTATGCTAATACATAATTAGTAACTTTGTTAATTGTAATTGATGATTGATTTTACTAAAGACCACGCTACCGCATTAGGATTATTGCCTGTAATGATAGTTGTGTTTGTGATAAATAAATAAATAAATAAAATACAGGCTTTTTGTAGATTGACGATCAAAACATTCAGAATGTTATTCTTGTTGCCTTGAATTAATTTTAAATTACTTTAATTATAACACTACCGCCTGCAAATCTGCCAACACCAGCAGCAACAAGTTACGGCTTATAAGATTTTATGATATTACGAATTTAGCTTCAAGGCAAAGTTAATAACTTACTAAACAATTAAACAAAGAGATGGACAAAGAACTTTGTCGCATGAAATTAAATCTTACTGTACACACAGCACATCCTAAAAGCAATCATTCTAAAAATACAACGAATGTATCAGTCATCCTCTGTCCAATCACCCCGCAATCACTCGGAAACTTTTCATATTTCGGATGCTGTTAGCCATGAAACATTGCCTGCCAAGCGTAGTGTCAAAAGTCCTCCCCAACTTGGCCGATACGAAAGCGTATAATGAAAGTCTGTAGAAATGAAACTGACACTTTGCCCCCTTCTCCCCAATTCTTATTTCCTATCTGACAGTCAAAGTGACAGATGTCAACTTTTTAGACACCAATTTACGTTTTTTTCGTTTTAAGAAAATATACGGTAACAATGTCTAGAATGTATTATTTTTTTTGTGGTAATTTACTTGAATATTTTTTGTTGGAAATAAATTCGGTTCTCTGGATATTTAAGCCTATTATGTTGTCTTTTAAAAGTAAGTAATATTTTAGAAATAAGTAAAACTCATCGTTTTTGTATGTGATAGTATTTTTTTAGGGTTCCGTACCCAAAGGGTAAAACGGGACCCTATTACTAAGGCTCCGCTGTCTGTCTGTCTGTCCGTCTGTCACCAGGCTGTATCTCATGAACCGTGATAGTTAGACGGTTGAGATTTTCACAGATGATGTATATTTGTTGCCGCTATAACAACAAATACTAAAAAACAGAATAAAATAAATATTTAAGGGGGCTCCCATACAACAAACGTGATTTTTTTGCCGTTTTTATAAATAATGGTACGGAACCCTTTGTGCGCGAGTCCGACTCGCATTTGGCCTGTTTTTATCGTAAGTATTACCAGATTTGACGCCATGTTTTCGGTTGTTGCTGAAATATCTGATTTCTATATTTTATTTTCGATTTGTATTTACCACTTAGGTTCCTATTATCTTGGTAATTAACTGTAGCTTTATCTAAAACCAAAGAAAAAGCGATTAACATTCTGAAACTTTTTACTTAAGATGTTTTAAATGACGAAGTAATTGCTTCTTACGTTTTTGAGGTAAGCTTCTAAATTGTTATCTTAGTTCATTTTTAACAATTACGACTTCGTTGTGCGGCTAGATCAAAAAGTAATTACTTTGTAATTGAAGTTAAAAACTTTTTGAATACCTATCTAATCGCTTACGTAAAACTTTCTTCAGCACGTTTAAGCTATATAAATAAAAATTAAATCTTGAAAGAAAGAATAATTAAAAAAATATATATATTAGGTCTTTACCTATGAAATTGCCGTTTTGTATGAAAAAATTTAAACGAATTTTTTTCATGTATTTTTTATTTGTATTAATCGAAGTAATCACCCATGCGAACAATGCATCTTTGCCAACGCAGTGGCAGTTTATTGATGCCCTTCTTAAAGAAATCAGCTGGACGGGAGGCAACAAATTCTTCAAGGGCATTTTGTACTGCCTCTCGGGTATTGAATTTTTTTCCCGCCAAGAAGTTATCCAAATTCTGGAAAAAGTAGTAGTCTATAGACGCAAGGTCTGGTGAGTAGGGCGGATGACGGAGTGCTTCCAACCCCAGTTCTTGCAACTTGGAGACCGTCTGCTGTGCAATATGAGGTCGCGCGTTGTCGTGCAGGAGCAGCGGAAACGAGCGATTGACCAATGCTGGTTGGAGATGTGCCAGCTTCTCCATCATTGTGTTCAGTTCTTCACAGTACACATCTGCAGTAATGCTCACCCCGTTTGGTAAGAAGCTGTGATGAATCACACCGGCGCTAGACCACCAAACAGTGACGACCGCGAGGTTCATTTTTCAGGTCGAAATTTCCAGAACGGAAGCGAGCAAACCAATAACAGGTGGTGCGTTGGTTTGTAGTGTTAGCTCCGTGAACGTCGTTGATGTCACGACGGTACTCATATTCCATAATTACTCGAATTTTTAACGTATCCATGATGACGAAAAAGATTGAAATGCGATGAAAATGTAACACTAATCATTAAACAAATGACTTCTTTTGAAAAAAGAATTCCATGTTTTTAAAAAAATAATTTGAAATTAGAATTCTTAGCCAAACAAAAATTATTTTGATTTGAAATGGCCAGTACCTACTGCAGAACGGCAATTTCATAGTTACCTATTATATCTTGTTCGTTGGTACGCACATCACTTGAGAGCGGCTGGACAGATTTGCAATTTTTTTTTTTTAAATAATGTTCGTTTGTAGGTCCGAATTAAGTTTTTATGGAACGATAAATTGGAAAAGTTTCCCGAAAAATGTTCAAATTCGGGAAAAACTGAACGTCTTTTTTTCTATGGGATTATTGTATGAACTCAAAACCATAATTTAATTGGTTGGACAGGACAGGTTTGGAGAAAAAATAATTACCTTGTCTACCTGTCATGTATGGCTGTATAACCAAAGTTAATGAAAAACGAAGTTCATAATTCAATTTTAATCAAATCTTCCTTCACCCTGAAACTCTAGCATCTTAAAGGTCCAATCCTAAACTAAATTAAAACTTAAAAAATACTCCAGCCAGCCAGCTAGCCGGGCGTATGAGAAAAAGAAAAAAATATTCTGTTTATTAAATCTCTGAAGAAAACTGACCTGATCAAGAATTCTGAAGGGAAAGCATGATTAATTTATTCCTCACAGTGTAAGGACCCAAGGCCCAATGAACCTTTTAAAAAGCAATGTTCAGCCGACCCGACTCTATCCTTTTTGCTTCAGAATAATTTTTCGTGCTCTTCCAGTCTCAAATACTGCTATGATCAACACGGGTTGGTACCTATATTCACTTGGTTATCACTGCAGTGTAGATGGGTGGTTGATCCCAGTCAATATAAAGTTTGCTTACAGGAAGACACTGCATACACACCTTGAAAAAAGATGTCAATTAATATAGGTAACTCTGTGTTTTCTACCTAATGTTTTCTCTTTCATTTCATCAAAATCTGAGTTGAATATAATATGGCCCACAATATATTATAACAAACCAAATTATAATACAGTTATTGTAAAATATTCTAGACTAGCTGCGCCCCGCGGTTTCAAGTCTCGATCCTATGTCCTATTCCTGGTCATGCAGGCGTAGCATGGCGCTTTCTATCTCTACGAAGAATAGACATAGCTTTTTCTATACAAAGTGACAGTTCGTTTCTTCATTTTTGACATCCACTGTAGAAATCTTTCTACAATCTGTCATTTTGTCTTTCATTTCTAACGATCTTTGTCTAGGTCTTTTTATATGTAGACTATTTCGGAAGAAAGTTTTCTATCCTTACTGTAAAAATCACACTGACAACCGATAAATCCTATGATAAAACAAAGAATTCTGAGTCGAATTATGTAAAAGAGTGAATTTCGTAAAAAGTGCAGTTGACTCCTTCTATTTTGCTGCCGTCTCGTACTGTCTACTGTCTACAGGAAACGTCATTTTTGTCTACTCTTCCGTCGACAAAACGGTGCTCATGCTACGCCTGCTGGTCTACCCCTGTTTTAAATTTAATCCAAATCCGTTCAATCGTTTTAGCGTGAAAGTGTAACAAACAAACAAACAAGCTCACTTTCGCATTTATAATTTTAGTTAGGATAATTGATTTCACATTTCTGTAAATGTACACACGGCTACACATCAAGCTATACATTTCCAGTTTATGCTGATCCCGCATTGTATAGGATTTCCGTACAATGCGAGGTCAGCTCATACTGGAAATGTATAGCTTGATGTGTAGCCGTGTGTACACTAAATTCTTTTTTTTTTTTTCTTCATACTATTCAACATACAAATACGACGCACTTTTTGTGGCACAGCTTGTAAGAAAAAACCATGATGGGTTTTTACGACACACTAGAATGGTTCCTAGTGTGGCACTGGTTTCATTAAGTAAGTTTCAATTAAGGGCTGACTTGATTAGATAAAGGAAACGTGGTTCAACTCGTAATTAGCGGGTTACCCTGAAGATAGTGATGAAATCTTCGCGGGTATTATAATTATAGCCTTGGTTGTGAGTTGATTATTACCTTAACGTTATATTGGTGTTATGTTTTGAACTTGTGATTGGAAATGTACCAGGTTTGGTTATACAGTATGTTAACTAACAAAGGGCGTTCCCGTTAACCTGCAATAGTGTAGCGTGTATACATGCCAAAAAAAATATTAAAAATATTACCACGCAAAAAAACAAAAAAATATATTTTTATTTGTGTTGTGAAATGTTCACAAAACGATTAAATTTAAATGTAAAAGAAACACTCTGTACACGCACACTTGTATTTCAACGTAGAAAAATAAGTGTGACAAGTGGGCGTGTGCAGAGAGTTTATTTTCCGTAACAATTTAATATTTTTTTGTGAATATTTTACTATACAAAAACCAAAAAAAACATTTTTTTTCAATGGTAATATTTTTTTTAGCACGTATAGACGCTATACTATTGCAGGTTAACGGGAACGCCCTTTGTTAGTTAACATACTGTATATCTGAGCTGGGTTGGTGCAGCAAAAACATCTTTTATTATTCCACTAGCTGATGCCCACGGTTTTGCCCGCGTGGATATCGGTTATTTTATACTAAAACCTTCCTCGAGAACCACTCTATTCATTGGTGAAAACAGCATGAAAATCGGTGCTGTAATTTTTGAGATTATCGCGAACAGACAGCAGACAGACAGACGCGGCGGAAGACTTTGTTTTATAATATGTTAGTGATTTATCATTGAAGCCATGTAAACAATAAATAGGTCCCTATTTGGAAAATATAATATAAAGAGTGGGTAATTCTTTTACTTCTGCAGCTGTGTTCAAAAGTATAAGAGATCTCGCGCACTAGACCAGCCAGTCGTGGCCGTCTAGTGCTATTGCATAGTGGGCGGCTAGTTGGCCGTTGCGACCAATTGCGCGATTCATCTCGGTATCTATCGTCGCGGTCGTGGTCGTAGCCGTCTAGTGCGCGAGATCCCTATCATCGATCCTCTCAGTAAAACAACAAACTTCATAAATATGCAACATTCAAACATCGTCAGTATTTCGTTAATCACTCCGCTCGAACATTGCACATTTCGAGCACTTATAAGCATTAACAATGGCTCCAAACTTTCCTCATTATTTGGTGCGTTCCCCACGATTTACCACGCTTTTCCGCTTACTGCAACATTCATGAATAACCACTCAGAAATTCGCCAACTGAACTCTGTGCTAATTCACTGCAGACATTAGTAAACAAAGCTGCAGACTTGCAGGTGACATACGATTCTAGGTCTTAAGACGTTGAAATAGGGACTGTCGTCGCACATAAATTTTGGATCGCAAGAACTCGCAGCAGCAAGGATATAAACAATTTGGGTGGGGCCACGAAGGAAGCGAATTAAAAAAAAGAAAAAGTGAATTTAAAATTATGATATGTTAGGCACTGGCACTGTTTAAATGATTACAGTTCCATACTTTTGTGGAAGAATTGTTTTTTAGTAATAATTTGCTATAAATATTTATTAATACATTTTTGACAATTTCATATTGCATTCATCTGACTCACCGTGAGCAAGACATGTACTTACAAAATGAATAACCACAAACAATGTTTGTTCAATAGGTAACTTATAAATAATACTGGTTTGCGTAATGACAGATTTAATTAAATGTATTAATTAAACATAGGGTAATTAAACAATTCATAAAAGAGCTGCATCTGAATATCAACCGGCATAATTGATATTGCTCTTCACTACCAACGGCAAAATAGTTAAAACAAAATAATTCATGTAGGAATATGAATATTTTATTTTAACTATTCTTTTACGTATTCAAAACAGTTTGATTGATAAAATCTGTAACCCAGTTGAGTTAGTTTCTCATAATTATAGTAAATTCAGTCTTGTCATTTATTTTTTCATAGTTATGAAGTAAGCGGGCAAGCCGGTGATGACGTCACTGGCTTGCCCGCTGATTTTATGGCTAGTTCACTAGTGCGGTAAATGACGACGAAAGCAGTGCCCCGCCAAGAAGATTTACAGGTTTTGCTGACTGTAAATGAATTCGCCTAGTGCCACTCACTTCATGTTTTCTGCAGCTGCATGTGATTCCACGCTGGGATTGTTAATAACACCGAGCAATTTGGAGATTTTGGGTTACTGTAGCTTCACACTTCTGGACAAATTGTTTCACTTTGGAAGATAGTTGGACTAACAACTAACAGATGCTTCGGTATAAGTCGAGAATAAATTTGAAGCAGCTAAGAGATTTAGGTATTAACGAACATATTGTTTAACGCGTTTGGTTTGCGTATCTGCAATTTTGTAAATCTTATTTTATGTGGGAATGGAAAATAGAACGAATATAACATAAGAGAACTGAGTGAGTGTGAAAACGAAGGAGTGAGGCAGAACGAATATGGGGAGAGGGAGGGTGTCAGGACGAAAGGAAGCAGTTAAATCTTTTTGAATTCAAAATAAACGAAAGTCTTAGTAAAAATGTGATTTTATTGGTTCTCGAATCCAAATACAATGACATGGTGAAAAATGTAATTTGATATTGATAACCACTTGCGCCCTTTCAAAGTCTTAGGGATCTCGCGCACTAGACGGCCATGACCACGACTAGTGGTTGCGGCGACCAAGTAAACTATATAAAACGACACGAATCGCGCAAATGGTCGCAACGGCCAACTAGCCGCAGGCCATACAATACCACTAGACGGCCACGACTAGCCGGAGTTGTGGCCGTCTATAGTGCGTGAAAAAGTTTGAAAGTCTATTCATAACTAAGTACGTTACACCAGTATCAGTAAATACATGCTTTAAAGTATGAGGTATACTTATAAATTTTCTATTGTTTCAGGTACGTGGGTGTAAAAACAAGATGGCGGCCAAAGTTTAAAAGCAAACAATGCAAGTTTTCTTTTAACCTCTACTTATGTCAATGAAGTTTTGTTAGCCGTTTCAACTCACTTTCGCATTTATAATATTAGTTAGGATGGAAAACAAACTGAACCTTTTTTCCTATTTCTGAAATTTTCACAGTGACTAGATCGGTTTATCTTTTTTCAGTCATCCACCACCAGATAAATACCATCACCCACCAGTTAAATCTCATGTTTGAACCGCTGTGATTGGTTAGTTAATTTTTGCGTTGATCAGCGTTTCAGAAACTGTGTGCAAGCCATTTCTGTACGGGCTAACCCAGTTAATTTCGAACCGATTTGAATGCAAGTTCGCAAAAGTGTATAGTTTGGCCAACAACGGCTGGTATGCTCTGAAACCGTAATAAGTATCTACGTTATCTTATCACGCCTTCGCTTATGAGTAGGCAATAACTGCAGAACGCCACCTGCTACGATCATTACATACTCCATCTGGTTCTTCTACGTACACACGGCTACACACCAGGCTATACATTTTCAGTTTATGCTGTTCTCGCATTGTATAGGATTTCCGTACAGTGCGAGGTCAGCTTATACTGGAAATATATAGCTTGATGTGGTGTGTACTATGCACATGACCTTTCTGACCTACCTTATCTAACACTAGCTTCCGCCTGCGGCTTCGCCCGCGCGGTAGGTTGATAAAAAGTAGCCTGTGTCCAACCCCAGGGTACACACGGCTACACATCAAGCTATACATTTCCAGTTTATACTGATCTCGCATTGTATAGAATTTCCTTACATGCGAGGTCAGCTTATGCTGGAAATGTATAGCTTGATGTGTAGCCGTGTGTACCATCTATTTCCTTGCCAAATTTTGTCGAAATCCGTTTAGTAGTTTAGGTGTGAAAAGGTAACATACAGTCAGACAGACAGAGTTAGTTTCGAATTTATAATATTAGTATGGATAACAAAATTGACCTCTCAGTGTCATAGTTAGCATACACATAAAAAACTAAAAGCCGAGGCTATCGCTAACGAATCAGAAATCGTGTACAATAGCAACGTCGGCCATTTTGTTGTACAAAACACGCGCCATGAATATGCAATGAACGTAACAATGCAACACAAAGATCCCTCTGTTGCCAGTGCAACGCTTATCTAACTTTTTGGTTGAAAAAATGCAATTTTATATTTATACAATCATATATATATATATATAGCAGGAGCTCGTGGCTACGTAATAACAGCCGCACGTTTCGATCCATCAGGTTAAGCTACGCTTGCCGGGGTTGGTCCGTGGATGGGTGACCATCTTTACATACCGAGACTCCTCCGTGCCTCGGAAAACACGTTAAGCCGTTGGTCCCGGCTGTCATTTATGGATCTTTGACAGTCGTTACGGGTCATCAGAAGCCCGAAACTCTGATAAACAGTCTTACCAAGGGGTCGTATTACCCAGTTACTGGGTTGTGGTCAGATAGGCTGTGGCTCCATGTAAAATACTGGTATTCAGCTGCATCCGGTTAGACTGGAAGCCGACCCCAATATAGTTGGGGAAAGGCTAGGCAGATGATACTTATACGATCATACTTTTTGTTGGAAATTTTTGGTAATTAAAATTCTAGCAAACAAGTTTGCAGTTGTATCACGGAGTCTACATTTGTGCCCGATTGAGAGCCCCATGAAATAATAAGCCTATTCCCATGCTTGCCCGCCTATTTCATGGGGCTTAAACAAAATAGGGAATATGTATGTGATTCAAATATGTGTAAAATATTTTTTTTTATGAACTATGTTACTTCAGAATTATGCCTCCATCAATATTTTTGAATAAAATTTATTTGTGAGCGAAAAATTTTTTTTTTTAAAGTCCCAAAAAACTGTGGGTAATTCAAATACTTGAAAAGGCTAAGAGCGGATGTGACGTAACAATCCGGGATAACAATCAAAATGTCAATGTCCAGTCAATCAACAAGTGTCAAGTCAATGTCAAACGCTCATAGAAAAAGGAGTGTTTGACGTTGACTTGACAGTTGCTTGTCTGTTTTCAAGGACTGTGACGTCACCACACCAAGCGCGCCAAATGGAGGGCGTTTAAATAGCCCGGATCGGTTGGATATTTTTAAACATTTTTTTAAGTACTTTAAATTGCTTTTTTGCCATCGAATTTTTTTTAACTATTATTTGATGATGTAAACTATCGAATAAAAATATTAAAAAAATACATGCATATTCCCTATTGGGTGAAATGTGGGTGTTCAGAACACCTCTGCCTACCCTTCGGGGTACAGTCGTGATGTTATGTAATGTTAAAAGCAGGCTTTATTTATTGTAGGAAAATGAATCACACGTGTAAAATCAGCTCGGAATACAAACAATAAATAACTAAACGACTGTTTAAACATTTTATTTAAGTGTCAAAACAAATATTTTTGGTATGGAAATATGTGTTCTACAAAATATACGAGAACTTAGGTATTTATATTTTACACGTTCACAAATTCTAGGAAAGGTAAAGTAAATAACTACAGGCTTCTGTTATAAAACGAGTTGCTGAAATATACTCGGTAACATAAAGGCGGGTTCTAACTAGTAATCTTTTATGTAAGAGTCTCTATTAGAAACAGACGTGACAATTCAAAATTAAATAATGTATCCTGTCAAACCACCATGATGCGCAAACCACCATGATGCGCAAACCACCATGATGCGCAAAAGTATTTATTGCATGGCCCCAGTTGTTTATAATAAATTGCCAAGTGCTTGGAAAGACTTGAATACGGTGCAATTCAAAAGTAGACTACGTAAATTAGTAATTGATAAAACATAATGTTTATAATAAATTGCCAAGTCCTTGGAAAGACTTGAATACGGTGCAATTCAAAAGTAGACTACGTAAATTATTAATTGATAAAACATACTACAGTGTAACTGAGTTTTTAACGGACAATTCTTGTCAAATACCTCGAAATTTTAATTAATTAATTAGTGTTTACATGATATAATTATGGTGTATTGTCTATGACCTGAATTTTAATATTTGTTTGTCTATTTATCTTCGGACCACGATTTTGTTGTTGAATGTAATAATTAAGTTGATATTTTTAATGAAAATTTGAATTTTATATATTTTATTTAATGAGAATGATATAATTAATTTAATGTTTCTATGTATAAGAATTTAAATTTTAACAATTTTATGTAACAAAAATGTTTGCATGCCGAATGGTACCTAAAATATGGCAGAACTCAAGAAAACCTACTACCTACTTATGTATAACCCATATTTGCAAATAAATGCTATTCTATTCTATAGTCATACAGGCTGACTAGTTAAATAAATGAATAAAAAAAAAAAACATTTTTCTTTTAATTCAATAATACTACACATAATAAATACGTACATAATTCCCGAAGTCACGAAGCATCACGCCTGTAATTCCCGAAGGGTTAGCAGAGGTACCTATAGTGCACCCACATTTCGCCAGGCACGTTCCTCTGCCTAGCCTTTTCCCAACTATATTGCGGTCGGCTTCCAGTCTAACCGGATGCAGCTGACTACCAGTACTTTACATGGAGCGACTGCCTATCTTACCTCCATAGCCCAGTTACTGGGTAATACCATACCCGTCGGTAAAACTGGTTATTAGACTTTCGGGCTTCTGACGACCCGTAACGACTGTCGAAGATCCACGAAGGACAGCCGGGACCAACGGCTTCCGAGCCACGGCAAGGCAATTCGCTAGTTATGTTGGTAAGTTAGCAAATGGATACGTATAAAATAAAGCATATCATGCTTTGTCACTATGATTAAGTTTTTCCCATAGTCAAAGTTGTTCATAATTTTGATCCCAGGTCTATAATTTTATTAGTGGCTAAGTGAGGAGCTCGTGGCTAAGTAATAACAGCCGCTCGGGTCGATCCATCAGGATAAGCTACGCTTGCCGGGGTTGGTCCGTGGATGGGTGACCATTTTCACATATTGAGACTCCTCCGTGCCTCGGAAAGCACGTTAAGCCGTTGGTCCCGGCTGTCATTTGTGGATCTTTGACAGTCGTTACGAGTCGTCAGAAGCACGAAAGTCTGACAACCAAGTCTAACCAAGGGGTATCGTATTACCCAGTTACTGGGTTGTGGAGGTCAGATAGGCAGTCGCTCCATGTAAAATACTGGTATTCAGCTGCATCCGGTTAGACTGGAAGCCGACCCCAACATAGTTGGGAAAAGGCTAGGCAGATTGATTTTTTGATTGTCTATAATTTTATTAAGAGCAGGTACCTACTTTAAGGTAAGATTGCCAATGATTAAGAAACAGCCTGTCTCATGACTTTTTACCTTATACCTACATCAAATGAAAAACGTATCAAAACAGCACAATGCGACAGTTAATTATTTTGTTTTTTCAGTTAACTTTTTTATTTGAACTTAAATGTCAATACTTGGGGCTATTTACATCATAAAAGGTAAATACTGAAGTAAAATTCGGGAAAAAGTAAATAGCATTTAACTCTTGGGAGCGGCTTACCGGCTTATCAAAGGTTTTAATAGAAAATGGAATCATTCAGGATTATTTCTTTGTAGCTAAAGTGTTTTCCTATTAAATGGAATCATTCAGAATTATTTCTTTGTAGCTAAAGTGTTTTCCTATTAAATGGAATCATTCAGGATTATTCTTTGTAGCGAAAGTGTTTTCTTATTAAATGTTTAGCTCTTAAGAGCTAGGTAAGGTTTTAAGAGTAATTGGGCGCTTACAACATTCATAATCTGCGGGGTAATTGCGTAAAGGTTCCATTCCAGGCTTTCATTTCGACAGTTCAACAACATTTATTGCGTTATTTTCGTTGTTGAACAGCCAAATTTTTCGTTTGCTTCAATAATACGTATTTTTCCCACTTTGCCTATATGGATGATGTTTTAGGTACTCTTTTCATTGATAGTTACATAACAGGTAGTGGTATTCGAATTCGGTAGGTAGGTAAAATAAAAAATATAAAAAAATCAGACGAATTTTTTTTCAAAGTTGTTTTTATCTTTTATATCTAAACATCTATAAAATACTGGTATTCTGCTGCATCCGGTTAGACTGGACCTTCTAGTTAGTTGGGAAAAGGCTAGGCACATGATGATATCCATTCTACTCCTTCCTATATGCTTTTGCAGCTCATATTTCGTGACATTTTACAATTGAAAATGTCGTCATGAAAATGTTGATTTCAAACTCGACCATTTTCTCAAAACATTCATAATCATCTGCTCAGCCTTTTCCCAACTTTTTTAGGATCGGCTTCTAGTCTATCCGGGTGCAGCTGAATACCAGTATTTTACATAGAGCGACTGCCTATCTGCCCTCCTCAACCCAGTTACTGGGTAATACGATATCCCTTGGTAAGACTGGTTGTCACACTTTCGGGCTTCTGACTAACCGTAACGACTGTCAAAGATCTACAAATGGGAGCTGGGCCAAACGCCAACTATAATTATTATTATCATAATTAAATTGATTCCATGTTACTTTCACATGAAACAATCATGATAACTCAACAAACACCAGAAATTCCAATTGACTCCCATCCAATTGATTTGGAATAGTTTCAGGGTATTAATTAAAGGGAAAAAAATCAGTTAATATACCGTTTAAAATTGCGACAGCCGATCATCAACCAGTATTTTGGTTTACGATAATATTATGTCGGCTCGCGGGTATTTTATACCAAGCTTATGTGGGATTTATTTGTAGGATTAAGCGTAGCATGCTTTTGTTTTTTAAAAGGTTTAGGCGGACTATGCAAAACTGGTGTTTGTTGATGTTGTAGAGGATGATCAATTACAATCATGATTTTAGAATTGATACACATACCATCGCGGAAACCCATAACTAGCTACTTTCAAAATAAAATCCTGTGCAGAAGATGAACACATCTGCTACCGCCCGGGTTATATAGCGGTCAATAGCTGCAAGCAGGAATAGTCCTTACGGTGCAGCGGTGGTTAGTTATGGCTTTCCGCGGTAGTACATATTTTGAAAAGAGTAACCGTGGAGTTTCTTGCCGGCTCTTTTCCATAGAAATCGACCCATTCGAACCATGCCCTTCTGACGTTTCATAAGTGACCATGTTTATGTGTAATAAAATATATAGATTTTTTCTGATCTAGCTACCAAAATATAGTGCAAACGTGAGTTCTAGATAACTCTGCTTACTGCTGTGATTGGATATCGCAACTTACGTCATCAGCATCATCGTCGTTGGGCTATTGTTGTCTAAAATTAAGAATATAGGCACGTACTATTCATGTTACGAAACTTTCATCAATTCAATCTATCTATATCGGGTTTCTGAACGAATATTCTATAACGTCTACCTACGTACTTATAACCCCTTAGTACTAAAAGTGATCAATTAGGGTGACCCCACAATTGGTCTGGCGTGGGGTGCGTCAAATTCTCCCCTCAAGGGTTCCAAAAATATTCGTACTTACTTCCTACATCTAAAACTGTTATGTGACTTTTATCAACAACGAAACAATTCACTAGCAGATATTTCTTTGGACATTTTCTAGATCATCTGCCTAGCCTTTTCCTAACTATGTTGGGGTCGGCTTCCAGTCTAACCGGATGCAGCTGAATACCAGTATTTTACATGGAGCGACTGCCTATCTGACCTCCACAACCCAGTAACTGGGTAATACGATAACCCTTGGTAAGACTGGTTGTCAGACTTTCGAGCTTCTGACGACCGTAACGACTGTCATAGATCCACAAATGATAGCCGGGACCAACGGCTTAACGTGCTTTCCGAGGCACGGAGGAGTCTCGGTATGTAAAGATGGTCACCCATCCACGGACCAACCCCGGCAAGCGTAGCTTAACCTGATGGATCGACCCGTGCGACTGGTATTACTTATCCACGAGCACGATATTGTGAACTAAATTTATATTTAGACGGCGAAACTTACCTATATTCTGGAAAAGTCTGTCTGTCTGGGATCTTGAAATAAAACTTCGAGGTGAGAAGTAGTAAAAGTGTTGGATATAGCAGACAGTTCGCTTAAAATATTCGGAAGAATTTACCAAAGTCTGGTCTAGATTCAGCTTAAAATCTAATATTTATAGGTAGGTTTGTAGTTTTCTGCTAAAGGTACAAGTGGGGCAGGTAAGTTTATAAATTCAATACAATCAAAGAATCAAAGAGTCAAAAAGTCATTGATTGTATGTATTTGCTTTAAAAAATCGAGATACATAAAATATGTAGATCAGACAACATTGAACATAGTATACATGGAGTTATGCTCATAGAGAAAATTTTCGGTGTGGGGGTAAAATCAACCCTGTATGTATAGCAGATGGAATCAAATAAAAAAAAGGTTGTACAAAGATAATCAAAAGATATCGTGTCAGTATAATCTACTAAAAGCAGTTGATTTATACGTGCCCAAGTTTTCAGTAATTTTCTACACCACTGCACCTTTCCATTTCCCATCCATGCACTAAAACAAAAACACATTAGGTTATCAAAACATTTACTCCCGGTTATAAAAGAGGGATTAATTAAAATGAATATTTTCACAAAACGCCCGCGAAACTCGCTGGTTTAGGTGCTGTACCTAGCGTGGTATACGTTCGTATAGCGCCAATCGTTGGGAACAATTTGATTGAAAGTTTAATACGTTGTCGACCACGACTGGCTTTCAATTTTGAAGTATCGACTTTTTGTATGATAGGTCAAGAGGAGGGGGATATAGCGGTGTTTGCAGATAGACCTGTGCTGTTCATCGGCTACGGGTTATGATTTGTGAATGTTTTGGCGGGAACGTATTTGTCTATCGGCGGCCATTTTGGGTAGGATAAATAAAATATGTGTGTGAGCCTAAAAATGGAGTGGTTGTCATTTTATTTTATGGATGACAAATAAAATACCTGTATTGTCAAAAAAATATTTGTAAATCGTAGTAGGACTAGCTACCTACTGCAATAGAATTAAAATAGGTAATAACTGACATCGCTAAACGTAAAAAAAAAAACTTAGAGTAGGTACTTTTTTATCTTGAATAAGAATTTCGAATTTGAATAAGAAGATCTGTTCCATGAGGCAACAGAAAACTGATGTTGTCTTTTCTTATAAAAAAAACAACTATGCAAGTAACCAATGTCAGTAACAGGCTCTTTGGCAACAGGTAATTGATCTACAGGTATACCTATGTACGTCAAAACAATATTGAATATCCTCTTATACGATAATGAGCACTGCTATTATTGACCAACTGAGGTGTGTAATTCATCTGATCATTATAACTATTAATTGGTGCATAATTACTATGGATTAGTGAGGAATGTACAGTAAACTGAACATTGTTGTGATTAGGACTCCTGCAGCTGAAATGGACTCATCCGAAATTTTATGAGAAATGAGTTCGTTGCCCTTGCTCCTGAGTTAGGGTGATATAAAATTAATTATGATGTGGCTTAAACATAACTGGCGAAATATGGGTGTACTATAGGCACACCTCTGCCTAACCCTTTGGGGAATACAGGCGTGATGTGTGTTGTAATATTAATACGATAAAAATATATACACTGGATTAATTTCTTCGAAGTAAGCGTAGCGAGTCATTCTTACAAATGCTTAGTTCGTGTATTAACAAATTAGCGATATGGTCGTATAAGAATAGCTTCTCTTTTGCATTTAAAAGCTTGGCTTTGTTTCTAGATATATTTTGACATAAACATAAAATTTTATAATTTATTAAAAGCCTGTGTTGTCCCACTGCAGGGCAATCACCTCTTCTTTTCTACTTTCCTTGCATTGCACCACATTGCGATTGCGAGCCAATCCTTAAGGAGTCCAGCTCATCCCGCCATCTCTTTTTGGGCCTGCTGCGTAGTCGTTTCATGCTATTTGGGATCCACTGATAACACTTGCTGACATCAAAAAGTGCTTCGATACATTTAAATAAATAACTGAAAAAAACCGAGGAAAATCGTAAAATGAAAACTCAAAAAAAGGCAAAAGCGGACGTACAGAAACTATTGAATAGTCTATGAAGTTCGATCTACTCTGCAGTCAGTTCGTTAGGCCCGCGGCGTGGGTTTCTGAGCGCTGACTTTTTACTCGCTCAATTGGTAAATTATACACGTGCTGTGGTAGCTGCTAGCCGAGACCGAGTGCTGGATTTCTTTGAATGCATTTTCTAGAGTCATTTACTGTGTGGCAACTGGCAATGTGAATTTTTTGAACTATGGGTTGCGTTGGAGCGAAAATGTTTTGAAATTAGAATGCGTGTATGACTGTTCTATAATCCTGAAGGGTGAGAAATAATGTTCCCGTTGAAGTGAAACTTCTTCGATGATTGGACGAGGATTAACAGTTTTTCGCGGCTCGTTTGTGCACATTTCGTAACAAGAGAGAGATGAAATATATACCTAATTCTCTCACACTATATCTCTCATCAATCTGCAATCAATCTGCCTAGCCTTTCCCCAACTATGTTGGGGTCGGTTTTCAGTTTAACGGGAAGCAACTGAATACCAGTATTTTATATGGAGCGACTGCCTATCGGACCTTCACAACCCAGTAACGATACCCCTTGGTAAGACTGGTTGTCAGACTTTCGGGCTTCTGACGACTAGTAACGACTGTCAAAGATCTACGAATAACAGCCAACGGCTTAACGTGCTTTCCGCGGCACGGAGGAGTTTCGGTATCCACGGACCATCCCCGGCAAGCGTAGCTTAACCTGGTGAACCCGTACGGCTGTTATTACTTGGCCACGAGCTCCTCCACACTATATCTCTCATATTCTTTATTTTTGAAGTAGTTTCACTTTTATTACGTGTGCGGTGCTGCACGCGCTAATTTTAAACCGACCAATGCCATTGCTTTTAAATAATAAAACTAGCCTATTATTATCCCAATGCAGGGCAAAAGCTTCTTCTCATGCAGAGAAGGCATGATGGCAGGCATTGATCACCACCCTTACTCAACAGGGATTGGCAGTGTCAGACGTATATCAATTACTAGCTGATGGCCGCGGCCTCGCTCCCGTGGATGTCGATTATTATATACTAAAACCTTCCTCGAGAACCACTCTATCCATTGGTGAAAACAACATGAAAATCGGTGCAGTAGTTTTTGAGTTTATCGCGAACAGACAGACAGACGCGGCGGAGGACTTTGTTTTTACCCGACTACGGCGAAGAAAAAAGGAGGGTTATGATTTTGACCGGTATGTATGTATGTATGTTCATCTGTTCCCTCCTATCTTCCAAACCACTTATCACAATTTGACAAATGAGGTATCGTTAGAAGCGTCGTGATTGTCCGCTGGTTATAGGCTATGTGAGCACATTTCAATAATATATATATTATAACTCCAAAGAATTTAAAAAATCAAGTAATAAAAACTAAAACCCAACTACGACTTAAAAGGTATAAACAAAAACCACAGACAGACAAATTAAAAATCCGGAGTCACACGTGTTAGGGCATAAATCGAACAGATTACGTGTGACTCCGGATTTTTAATTTGTCTGTCTGTGGTGTCTTGTTTATACCTTTTAAGTCGTAGTTGGGTTTTAGTTTTAATTACTTGATTTTTTATAATATGTAGTGATAACTCCAGGATTATTCATGTTTTTTTCTTTCAGCGATCCTTTTAGATGTCTCTAACAGCTTTTGAACATTCACAAAACCCAAAAAACTGTTTCAAAAATAATTCTTTAGAGTGTTGGGTATGCATTTCATTTTCGAACTGCCCCGTTGGTCTCGTGGTCGCAAGCGCGACTGCAGAGCGTGGGGTCCTGGGTTCGATTCCCGGGTCGGGCAAAGTGTTATTGGATTTTTCCATTAGGGATTTCGTAGTAACAGCCCGGAGTTTGGAAGTTGGCGGTGTGATACCCCCGTGCCTCGGAAGGCATGTTAAGCCGTAGGTCCTGCGCCTGTTCTCTCTCCGGTCGTGTCAGATTGCCGTCCCATCGGACTATGAGAGTGAGGGAAGAGAGAGTGCACTTGTGTCTGCGCAAACACTTGTGCACTATAATATCTCCCGCGCCGAAGGCTAGTCTCCGTTGAGATTGGCCGCCGTGGCCGAAAATACGGTCTGGAGGACTATATATATGCATTTCATTATCACGTATCACCTTGCTCTGAAATGAGAAAACGCCTGAAGCTTATGAAATATAATAGCAGACACGTCATACCTTCCCTTCTCAATAAAATACCTTTCAAAAACTTCAGAACTTTAAACTTGGAATTCACTTAAAAGGCATTAATTAATCATTTTTAATCCAAATAGTTGAGCGGAGTTGCGCGCTGGCATTTCGTAGCATTCCATTAGACCTGCATATGATCGTCGTACGCTCCATTGAAGGAGTTTTTCCACCCATAAAACTTTATCCCATTAGAGCAGGTAAGAATGGGTCAAGTTAAACGAAGCAGGAGGGAAAGCGAGCGGAGCGGAGGCGGTAGGTCATGTGACGTCATAAACACTTTGAGTGAGAGATGTGTTTCCATTTCCTACTATCGTGTCAATTCATACTACTCCATACTCCATACTATACTATACTATTACTATACTAATATTATAAATTCGAAAGTAATAAAGTCTGTCTGTATGTATGTTACCTTTTCACGCCTACACCACTGGACGGATTTGGACAAAATTGGCAAGGAGATAGATAGCATCCTGGAGAAGGACATAGGCTACTTTTTATCGACATACCAGAAAGAAAGAAGAAAGAAAGAAAGCTAATTGGCGGTAGCTAATTGGTTATAATATTCATTTGTTATCGCATTAATTCGTAGGTGGTTCTAGTGTTGAAGTTGATGGGACACTTAATGTCATGTCCTGCGTGTCAGGAACTGATGGACACTAGTAATGGCGCCAAACACGTGGCCGAATTCTGTACCGAGTCTATTTAGATTGACATCGACATGCTAAGAAGAAGTGTTTTACTTTTAACCGACTTCTTCAAAAAGGAGGAGGTTTTATGTTCGTCTGTTTTTTTTTTTTGGTGGCAAAAAACGAAAATTGAAAAGCAAAGACACCGACTTCCGAAATTAAAGTTATTTTTAAAATTTTTGTGTTTTTTTGGAAGTCGATTGTTTATTTTTTTGTTAAAAGTTTTTATTATATTTGGCCTTCCATGATTTGTGATAGATATTCTTGTCATGTCGAATTGTGTTTTGTGTGCTAAATGACATCCGATAACTATTGCCAGCATCGTAGTCGCTAAACGTTTTCACATCGAAAATTTTTTCACTAGCGAAGAATTGATTGATTTTTCACATGATACCGCTACATCTCATCACTTGAACTTATCGCTAAAGAGCTTAGTGGGCGCCGAGGCTTGCTTTAATTAAAAATACCTACGAAGGAGGTGGCGACCAACTTCATTTGCTGCCGCGATTAATTGAACTGGAATAAAGCTTTCACAGGTGCCCGATAGTTCTTCTTTGTGCAGCCGCACGAACATCGTCCCTTTTGTTTTCTCACTGGAAATAAATTAGGCTTTTGAGAACTTCTCTGTTTCGGCGGCGGAGTCAGGGTTAAATGCAGATGGAACATTTTTTAATCTGTCCTATAATACTGGTTTTATATGGCTGTATGTTTTTTTTGGTGTGCTAGCTTTTGGTACCTGTTGAGTATAAGTAGTACACGGGTGGTTTATAGGTGCTCTGCATAAGTATGACGAAATGAGGGAGATTTTTTTACTTTTAGAGAGATGAGCTTGGAGTTTGATGAGGTCGCTCTGTGTGTGAGTTTGTTTCATCATACAAAATATGAATAAAGTTGAATTTCTGTTGACGGTTTGACGCTTATTTTGTTTACGGAAAAAGCCGAGAAGAAAATTATACAACCCCAAAAACGACCCTTTACAACTTCTCAGTGCATTGATTATTTACATCAGAACTACTAGTATGTTAACTAACAAAGGGCGTTCTCGTTAACCTGCAATAGTATAGCGTCTATACATGCCAAAAAAAATATTACCATTTAAAAAAAAATGTTTTATTTTGTTTTTGTATAGTAAAATATACACAAAAAATATTAAATTGTTACGGAAAATAAACTCTCTGTACACGCCCACTTATCACACTTGTTTTTCTACGTTGAAATACAAGTGTGCATGTACTGAGTGTTTCTTTTACGTTTAAATTTAATCGTTTTGTGAACATTTCACGACACAAATGAAAAAAAATTTGTTAGTTAACATACTGTATAATCAACACTTCTAGGAATTCTCCGAATGTATTTTTACTCTTAATCACAGTATAAATAAGTAACAGTATTATATCTTCATAGAAAACGGCCGAAACGACAATCGAAATCTCAGTCTATATCAGGCTGCAACAGTATCGAGTGCGCGGCAGTTACCACGGACACGGACGGTTTATCTACCGAGCGGCCGTAGGTAATTATTTCAAGATCACTGCCAAGATATAATACTGTTACATTATTATACTGTGTCTTAACACTCCCACAATATTCGCCACTCAACAAATACGAAAGTCGTTTACCAAACAGTGTGTTATGAAGTTAAGGCACAAAGTCACAAACGGGACAATAGTCTCAACATTAAAATATAAACCGCTGCCCACAAGTTAGTTGACAAAAGCAAGTTTAATTAAATCTAGTTAACTTAAACGAGCACAGAACACTCAATTCTTAGAAAGTTGTGCGATATTTAGGTTATGGAGTTGAGTTTCAGAGAAAATATTTTAATATTCAACTTGTGTTTAAAAAAATCATTAGGTAAAAAAATCATGACTAAACTGCGATCAAGAGCTGTCAGTGTCAACGACACCGACAGCTCTTGAACGTGGTTTAGAAGTGCTGATCACGTTCAGTTTCATTGGCGTTGGTACTCTTTTTTTTTTTTTTTTTGAATTTGGGAAACCATCCAATGACTTCTCCCGCTCTGGGTGGAGCGGAAGGGCGTGTCAGACTTTTACTGACTAAAACCTACCCGTGTTCCTTCAGTTGCCTGTTGCCAAGGTCCCGGTATCCCTTTCGGACTAACCCGCAACCCTGGCAGCATTGGCGTTTGTACTAAACTCTTAAAATAAATAGCGAAAATTCAGTAAGTACCTATGCTCCGTCCTTACGTTACCCCCACTACCCCATATAGATTCCGGTACTACAGACAACCAAAAGGACGTAAAGCATTCCAACCATGTGTGTGCACAATGTTTGAATCATATTATGACGGATAAAGACAAAATCAGATGAAAATTCCAGGTTATAAACCTACTTTGCAAATTGATTAATATAAAAATTTACCTATTTAACCTCTTTGTTAGAAAAAATAAATAATTATAAATATTGTAAAAACTTTTTGATTTATACACAAAAGAACTCTATTTTCTAAAAGTTCGTTGCCCGTCTAGACATACCTTTTGTTAATTTATTTTTAGTTTCTGAGTGATTTGCTTTTACAAGTTACAAAGGGCAACTGAGTAGCTTTTAGTTTTTGAATACAAAATTAAAATGTTTTATTCAGAGAAAAAATTAAATTTGATTAAAGTATTACAATAGACCTACCTATTGTAATACTTTAATCAAATTTTATTTTTCACAGTTCAAATTCAATCCAATTTCATGGATAGTATTTTTATCTCACGAAGCGACGCGCGCTTTACTTGTGGTGATTTAGTCTAAGAATGACCGAAACCTGAAATGAGTCTATAATTGACCAATTCTTGGAATGTACTATTCTATAAATGACTGATTCTACAAATAACCGATTCTACAAAAGACCGATTCTATAAATGCCCGATTCTACAATTGACTGATTCTACAAATGACAGATTTTTTAAATGTATGAACAGTAGTATTGTAGTGCTATGTGGGTACTTAGTAAGGTGTGGTTGAGTTTCTATGTGATGATAAATGGTGCTTACCTGCTTGTACAAGGTGCTATAATAGTAGAATATAGATCCCTTCCCTCTGTTGTGTTGTAGATATCAGTCGTTCCTGCCTTAAAGAGTTGTGGCGGCAATCTACATCGCCACATGCGAACTACGCATCAAAGACCTGACGTCACACAAATCTGCATCGCACAAGCATAGTTTACCGCGCGATCAACATATATATAACTTTCCGACATCAATCGATGGACAGTTGCCCGTCAGACACGACGCTACGGTCGACGCCACGGTCGAAGGATCCTCCCTTTTCTATAGAGGATGTACCAACACGTTGTGAATGTGTGTGTAAGCGCAGGAGCTCTCGGTACCGTACGAGACAGTGGCGAAGTCGGAAGTGTGTGTGTATGAGTGCGAGTGTTATGTGCTGACACGCTACTCGCCTTTATGCACACATTCACAGTGTGGTTACCACGAGTAAAGCGCGCATCTCTTGGTGAGATAAAAATAGTGTAAAGGGTATTATTTAACTCTCACAAAACAGTTTTCAAAGTACCTAGGTAGGTATGGCCGACCCCATAATTGCTTTATTAAGGCTCCAACAAATAGGCGTGGTAATTGCTTACACGAGGCATTAGGGGTGATAAAACGATTACGGGATGTATTTTTTATCATTTATGTAGGTATATCAACATTATAAACCTGCTGAGAACTGTTAGAATGAAGGTCAAATCACACCAGAATCATTTCACAACCACTCCGGTGCACGTTGACCTCGTTACTTTCACTGTCGTCAGAGCTAATTACAAGCTAAAATTTGAATCCTTTACGCATAGTTTCCGTGGTGTAGCGGTTATCACATCTGCCTAACACGCAGAAGGCCCCCGGTTCGATCCCGGGCGGAAACATAGCTTTTTGCTTTTTTTTTCATAAAATTATGACCTTTCACTTTTTCTGTCGAAAAAATTCAAAACCGTCAATGAAATATTCCATAAAAAAATCCCAGGACCTAAAAACTTAATAATCTGAACAATACACATTTGTACCACAAAACGCGAGACATGAACACGCGGCTCAGAGCGCAGCTGACACGAGCGTGCTTCGCTTTTTTAACGTACGTGACTCGGACGGTCTATTTTCAAATCGGCCGCCTCTTGTGTTGATTTTTCTTGGAACACTCTGACTCCGACCAACGTGAACGGTGCTACGCTTAGTGCATTCTGTCCAGCGTGATGTCTAAATAAAAGCCTGTTTCTAGTTTGAAATGGAACTTTTGGAATTCTGAAAGCTGACTGTGTCTTGTGAAGGAATTTTGCGGGTGATTTTGCATATATTCTAATAGAACAGATGGAAAAAGTTTTTTTCTTGAACGTGTCGCGCAATAAAATAAAACGACGTGTTCAATGGTAGCTTCAAATAACATTGTGGCAACTGACAGTCCGTGAGGCTCTTCGCTTTGCAAGATAATAAAACTGAAAATTCTAAAAAAAAATATTTTCCTGTCCTAAAAACCTTCACTAACACGAGGCAAATGTGGTAGGTAGTCCTCCAGTATACTTTTTGCTCTAGACCTAGAGCAAAAAGTATACTAAAATAAATTCGACCAGAACAAGACATTCATACATTAGTTATTCAATACGGATACTTGCCAGCTAATTTTTGTATTCTCCGAATTCAATGATAATAATTTATTCAATGCCCGTACGGCGTCAGCAATGGGAATTGTATGTGTTGATGTAGTTAATATAATAGTGACGTAATTGGGAACTAATGCAGGGAATTAGCGGTGTAATGGAGTTAGAGGATTAGCTGCTGTTCGATAATTACGGAGCAACACTATTGTGTTTGACGATATTTTGCTTATTACATTATTATAATATTATTGTCACGTTGTGTAGAACCACATCATGGTGTGTGCCGCGTGTTTGTGCCGTTACGAGAGTATCTACTACTTTCGGTACTTATAGCCTTTGAGGGTAGATTACGAGTAGAAATACTTAAATGTGCATCTGGCGGATTCTAGGCAAGCCCGCTACCACACTGCTGAGAGATACTTGACCAGGGCTTGAGCTAATATCGTATAATCATGTAGTATATAACCAGATAAGCTATACCAGTACCTAATAGTCGTTTGTGATGAAAAGAGAGAATAAGATATTATAGAAAATTTGTGCCCAAAATTACATTTTGTTTGCCCAAAAAACAGTTCTGCTCTGAAGGATACGGTACATCCATCACCCATCGGCACGATATAGATCCTACACTTCTCTGTATGCCGTGTTACGTGCACCTTTAGCTTTACAAATGTGTATTCTACACATCGATATCCCTTTCTGAATATAAATAAGGCTTCAATTGATACTGGTGTATTTCTTAGAACTACGAACGTAAGTTGTAAGTGCGTGATCGTGGAGCATGAAGAGAAAATTGATAGGCACAAGTGTAATATGTAGATGTGGATGGTTGAAGTGAGGCTATGTTTATTTATAAGTAAAATGTTTAGGTTCAAAGCTGAAAAAAAAACGAGAAATGGTGCAGAATTGAGAAGCGATGATTTTTGACTTGACAAAAAGCTATGTTTCCGCCCGGGATCGAACCGGGGGCCTTCTGCGTGTTAGGCAGATGTGATAACCGCTACACCACGGAAACTATGAGCAGTATTTTAAAATTTAGTAGCACTATCGAATAAAAACATCCTCATCCTCCATCTCTCTTTATTATTATAAGTTCTTATATTTAGTATTATTATTAGCCCATTATAAATCTTGTTTTATCGATAAATAATATCGATAACTTTATCTTTATTATTTTCAAGGTTCAAGGCGTGTGGTATTCCATATTTATTGCTAATTTATGAATGATAATAATTTATGATTGTGATATTCTCTTAATCCATGCCAAAATGATTGTCTCGCGTGTTGATTTTGACAATATCATATAACCTTTGTCTACAAATATAAGTAGGTATCCATTATAGTTCATCATCATCATCATTTCAGCCGAAAGACGTCCACTGCTGGACATAGGCCTCCCCGAAGCACCGCCACTTGAAAGGTTTTTCCTCGCATCCACGCCAATTGAACGGCTCTGTGATGCTTCTCGCATCCAGCGGATTTCTACCACCACCACCATTAGGGTTGACTAAAGTTTATCCCTTGGTCATCAATCGGCCAAAAGTCTGAACGCCAATAATGGCAAAGACTTTTTGGAGTCTTCTTAGGTATTTTTAAAGTTTCCAGCCTTTGCCCAAATCATTTCTCACTCATTTTTTACTAATTTTTATTTTGTTATCTGCTGTATACTAGAATGTTCTGTTTCTGTCTGCGCGAAAAAATGTATTTTTCTTTCGTAACTAGCCACCCGCTCCTGCTTCGCACGGATTTTACAACTTGACAGATCATCGAGATTTCTTAGTTATATGTATATATAACTATAATACTAACGCACATAAACCTTACGGAATAAATTCTCTAAACGATGGTGAAAACCTTATCAAAATCTGTTGCGTGGTTTAGAAGAACAACGCGGACAAACAGACAAACACGAAAAGCGACTTTATATAAATCGATATTTTTGAATAGATATTCAAAACGAGATCGCTTAAACGTTCACTTCTTTTGAAAGGTTAGCTACAATTGCCTCCACTTTGCGTGTTTGTATAAGTAACCCTGTCACGTACCTGCCAACTCACCTCGTTATCTATATTCTTTTTTTGTTGTGAAAAAGGAATTTACCGAATAGGTACCAATTCCTACTTTATTCTTTTTTAAAGGATATAAATGTCACACCAACACATAATATTAATCTGCGATGTTTTTTATTCCAGCTTTCACAATTCGCAACCAGCTTTTTTATAAAAAACTGTAAGCTGTAAATAATAACTTTGGATAATCCCTCATTCGATTTAAAATGGACATAAACAATTTTGACAGTTGCGTTAAACCGCATTTCAAAATGGCGGTGCTTCCAAAATGGCGGCATATGATTTGTGACGTCACTAAACAGCGTTTGCGCTTCTATAGCGACATTAGAGCGTTGTGCCCTCTAAGGTGCGGTAATGTAAATCACGGGCGCAGCTTTAGCGGTTACGTGGCATATTGATGGCGATATATTAGACAGTTTTATTGTTTCAATTTACAGAATATTGAAATCAAACTGCGAAAATCGTTTTGGGAAACATATTATCTTTGCATCCATTTTGAAATAAAAATTGTTTACCGTATATTTTGCAGGTAGGTAATTGTGAAGTTTTCTAAATATTTTTCAGGCCTATTGTATCTATCTGCCAGGTATTGAAAGGCTTTGATTTGAAATACTTTTCCTGATTCATTTCCATGATGATGGTTAATGCTCTCGTCATTAAGCTCAGGAAAATATTTCCGACATATTATGTAGGTAGTTAAAAACCGGCCAAGTGCGAGTCGGACTCGCGCACGAAGAGTTCCGTTCCATTATCTATTTTTTAATATTTTTTGTTTTAGCGACAACAGAAATATATCATCTGTGAAAATTTCAACTGTCTAAGAGCGGTAGCACCCGGGGTATTTTAAACGCGCAGACGACGCGCGTTTCAAGGTTTTTCTTCGCCGTCTGAAGTTAAGTTCTTGAAACGCCCGTCGTCTACAGCCTGGTGACAGACGGACGGACGGACAGCGGAGTTTTAGTAATCGGGTCCCGTTTTACCCTTTAGGTAGGGAACCCTAAAAACGGTAAAATACATTTTATTATTAACACAAACCCACTCCAAGATCCTTAAGATGAAGATACGATGATGAGATACTAATAGTTACAATGCATTTGCTTACGACAGTTCAGATGTTTCAGTGCCAGTCGTTAAATGTAACATAAATGGTGATAAATTGTACTGTTTTATCGTCTCGATGTCTGTAATAGATGGTGCTCGTGATTTATCCCGCAATTAACAAGATGGCAGTTGTTTCAAACTTTGTCTTTTAATAGTTATTTGTAGTGCTTTAAGAGAACTTAGTAAGGTGTGGTTGAGTTTGTATGTGATGATAAATGGTGCTTACCTGCTTGTACAAGGTGCTATAATAGTAGAATATAGATCCTTTCCTTCTGCCGTGTTGTGGATAACAGTAGTTCCTGCCTTAAAGAGTGGCGGCAATCTACATCGCCACATGCGAACTACGCATCAAAGATCTGACGTCACACAAAAATCCTGCATCGCGCAAGCATAGTTTACCGCACGATCAACATATATATAACTTTCCGACATCAATCGTTGGACAGCTGCCCGTCAGACACGACACCCGTCTGGTCGAAGGACCCTCCCTTTTCTATAGAGGATGAGTGAAATTGTCACCCTGTTCCTCATACCTCGAAAGAGTCATCTCTATGTAACGTGACAGATTTAAACAAATTTTCCCTGTGGCGTGATTAGAGCTCGTGTTAGAATATCGTAACGTATTATTTTCTTTATCACTGTAAAAAAATATTAAGGATTTCGTAGACTATTTCAAAAAAGGAGTTCAGAAATACTTTAGTTTTTTTATTGTCAAAGAAAAAAATCGAAGTCATTTTAATAAAATAACTTTACAATTTTGTGCTGTTAGATTATAACAATAAAAAAATGAAATACCTGCTCTAAATTGTCCATTTTTATCAGGATTTCTTTTTCAGATTTTTCTCCTTAGACTTTCTTATTCTACCTTAAAAAAACTCGTGGAATTTTTAAATGGAAGTACAAAGTAGCTGAGGCGAAAGGAATTCTTTGCATCACGAAGTTTCCTTTAGAAAATTTCTTTAAGAATATCGCTACATAGATCAACTTATAATCTACGGCTAGGCGAACCATATATTTTCATTAATCTAAAATTATGGTTCCGAATTCCTGTAAATCAAATTTTGGGTCTTCTCAGAACATCTTAGGGAAATGACTCAAAGATAAAATTAATCGAGTTTTTTGATCTGAATAAAACATTTCTAATAAAAATTTTGCTTGATGTTATATAAAGTAGGTAGCAGATAATTCAGCATATTCAGCATATCATTATAATCTTCTTCTTTTCGTGTGGTTAGTGACTAACCTGGTGTCAGAGTTTTAACGCCGCCCATGGGCCTCTGACTTGGCTTCACATGCCGTCGAGAAATATCTCTCGGGCATGCCGGTTTTCTCACGATGTTTTCCTTCACCGTTTTTAAAGCAAATGTTAATAATTATCATTATAATTAAACTGAAATGCAGGCCCTCTGCAAACGAATTTACTAACACATCACAGTCTTCCATCTACGATGACAAGCATAAAGTATAGCTAAAGTGACATCTCCGACTTAACATTCATAAAGCAGTACATTTAACTGAAATACTCCAGCTAAGAGGATTACAGAGACGCTCAGTTTGCAGGTATTCAGTAGGTACCGAGTTAGCCAAAAGGCAATTTCTAAGTATTCGGCTAGAATTCCTGTCGTAACTATGAATATGATGTCATTGTGAGTTTGTACCTAAGTTCCTGTTGTTACCTACTGCAGTTCAACATTATAGCCTTATTCTGATTGTATTTGATTGTCTGATAAATTGCGTTGTATAAAATATATACTTCTTTGAAAAAAAATACAATAGACGCTGATATATTTAGTAACCTATTCCGCTTGACTATTCTTCAAGAGTCATAAAAACCCTGTAAGAAATCGACACGTGTTTCACCTCTCAACGAGGCATCTTCAGGATGACGATTGACCAATTGCAAACCAGAACGCGACGTGTTACCACACCGAGCACTGGACGCAAAGTAACTTACTCGACTTTGCGTGAGAGGTGAAACACGTGTCGATTTCTTACAGGGTTTTTATGACTCTTGAAGAATAGTCAAGCGGAATAGGTTACTAAATATATCAGCGTCTATTGTATTTTATAATGGATTTCCGCAAAGTCACGCCTGAATCAATTAACTATATATTTCTTTGTTTTACTCACTCCATCCGCGAAGATGAAAAATTAGTCAATTGGGTTATTCCACTAATCCCCATTGATTTGTGGACAAAAATTCACAAATCCTGATTAATGAGGATTAGTGGAATAACCCTGAAATTCTAAAATGGTGGTTTGTGACCTTTACGCGTAAATGACGTTCAAACTCAAGCATATTTTGTTTAAAACAACCTGTGTCTACCCAACCCTGAAAACAGCCCAGAAATGAATAAATCCAACAACAAAGACATCTTAGCTTACCTGAAAGCTTCTTCAATTCAGCTAATATCAACAAAACAACCAGCTAATAAAGGCTATCCTTCACAAAACGAGTCTTAAGCATAAAGCCCATCATTTTTAGCTCTATTTAGCTTCGAAACAATAGCTGGCCGTCGGGAATCTCAACTCAGCGGCGATGGAATTTCAGTAAACTGAAACGCTGAAATGTAATTATGCGGAAGCAACGAGACTGGTTGTTTCTGCACTTCCAACGGATATCAGTTTGGTTATAATTTGCACGAATTGTGCAAATTTTGTTATTTGTGCAAAGTTTTTATTGGAGAGTCAGGTTAAATAATTTTTAGAGATGATTGTGTGGATTTATTAGCTTTTAAACGGGTATGTTTTTGATAGTTTGATTACTGTGTGTGTTTTATTTTTACTGTATATCTTTTACGTATGGCGGAAGGACACAGAGATTCCCACATTAAGTATACATGTTTCAGCTATAAGGTAGGTGTTAGAACACTTACAATGTGGGTGGACTGAAATCTTAATCACAGACCGTTCACCGAATATATTTACTTATAATAAAATGAAATGCTGTTCGTTGGTAAGCGCATCACTTGAGAACGGCTGGACCAATTTGGCTATTTCTGTTTGTTTTAAAATGTTCGTAATAGTCTGAATAAGGTTTTTAGGAGAAAAAATGGAAAAATTGCCCGGAATATTAGAAAATTCGAAAAAACTGAAATTGCGTTTTACTATAGGAATTGAAATTTGGACAGCGCAACGTCTGTCGGATCAGCTAGCATTAAATAAAAACAATATATAGGTCAAGGTGCTTAGTAAATAATATTAATATTATTATATATAATATTTTCCCATCGGTATGGGAGGTAATAAGGAGAATAATGAATTATAATCCCTCTGCAATGCTTCCCGTTTAATTAAATACAAGGAACTGTTTGTTTCTTTTTTTATTTTTTCATTTTATATTCTTTTCTGTATTTTTCCTCTGAGCGTAATACAAAGTAAATATGAATTCAATATGACTGTGTTTTTTAAATAAATTACATAATTTAATGATATTGTTTTGCCATTACCATTTCTAGGGTTTGTACGACCAAAGTTTTATCTCAATAATTTAATTGATTCTGTTTGATTTGATAGTATTAACAATATAAAATATACAATCTAATTCCAGTATTATAATCTAAATAAACGACCAAAGTTGAATTTATTTTAAAGAAATCCTGACATTTATAATATTTACAGAAATATTCATTCATAATAGTAATTCAAGATCTTTCAGTATTTCAATTGTATCCATTTTTGGTCCTTTGTCATCATTTTAGTCCAAGTCAATAAGTGTCTTATGTGGAACGCCTTTACCTTGAATTAAGTCAGATATTTACTGAAAAGTAGAAAACGAAAACGAATTTTCATATTTCGCCATGAATACCAAAATTATTCATTCATATTATTTAAATATCTACATCTAAAATGTCAGTATAGCAAGCTAAGCTCTGCTCGGTCCCTAAGCTAAACCATTCGCCTAAGTAAATATTTTACGAGGACAAACAATATAAGTACCTACGCATTTCACGAGCAATGACGCGACTAACTTATTATATGAGAACATACCTCCCTCATTTATTAAATGTAACCTACTTATTTCATGTTTTTTCTTTTTTTTTCGTAGTTAATAATCTAATGTGGCTTTTTTGCTCGTATTAGTTTTGCTTTAGCATAAGCATAATCAGCCTATAATGTTCCCACTGCTGGGACACAGGCTTCCTCTCGGTGAGAGGGAGTGAGCCGTAGTCCACCACGCGGCCGCGGGCCCAGTGAAAGTGTCTTTGAATTTTTGGTTCTAGAACATATCGGTTTCCTCACGATGTTTTTCTTCAACGTGTTGCTGTATATATTTGTTAAATATGCGGAGAGTTTTTGGTAGTTTACAGTCAATAAAGTTTACAAGTTTTTTGTGGACTACCAAAATAAGATTTAATGTAGATAGAAAACCAAGACCTTGTCGATGGCAAAAATAACACATAAATTATATAACCGCAACAAGATCAGAAAGTATCTCGTTTAAAAAAAATACATTTATTGACCTAACACTCTATATGTATAACAAGTTTTGGTCCTGGGGTACAAAAAAGCCTTGTGGCGGTATCTACATCTCCACATGCGAACTACGCATCAAAGACAACAAAAATCCTGACGTCACAAAAATCCTGCATCGCGCAATTAGAGTTTACCGCGCGATGGACATATAATTATACAAGAATCCAACATCAATCGTTGGGTAGTTGCCCCCCAGACACAACACCCGTCTGGTCAGAGGAACCTCCCTTTTCTATAGAGGATGATAGAACTTTATACCATATTCCTCATACCCCTAAAGCCTCATTAAGCATGGTCCTAGTGATATAAGAAAAAGTTTTTCACGATTGATCAAACAACAAAAATCGATTCTCCCTCTGACCTGCAGGCGTAGCATGAGCACCGTTTTGTCGACGGAAGAGTAGACAAAAATGACGTTTCCTGTAGACAGTAGACAGTACGAGACGGCAGCAAAGTAGAAAGAGTCAACTGCACTTTTTACGAAATTCACTCTTTTACATAATTCGACTCAGAATTCTTTGTTTTGTCATAGGATTTATCGGTTGTCAGTTTGATTTTGAAAGTAAGGATAGAAAAATTTCTTCCGAAATAGTCTACCTACAAAAAGACCTAGACAAAGATCGTTAGAAATGAAAGACAAAATCACAGATTGTAGAAACATTTCTACGATGGATGTCAAAAATGAAGAAACGAACTGTCACTTTGTATAGAAAAAGCTATGTCTATTCTTCGTAGAGATAGAAAGCGCCATGCTACGCCTGCAGATACAATCATAAATAAGTACAAAGTCCTCATTTTCACCAGATTCTCCTATAACACTATAACCAAACTTCGCCCTGTAAAAAGCCTGTACAAAACTATACATTGTTAGTGGCACAAGCTCGAAATGAAGGCGGTTTTCAAGTAAACTCAAGTAGGTGCTTGATTATCTTAGAACGAGCCAAGTGGCGTGCACTAACTTCAAACGACGCCGAACTAAGTTCTGATACAACAATTAAGTCGAACTTCAAGTTGTGTTCAGTGTGTGATGGCACCTTTATGGATCCAATTTAGACAAACTACGATAGACTTCAGTGTGCTTCAGTTAACTACTTAAGACAATGACAAGAGTTTACCGCGGTTACTGTCGGACTGCAAAAAGAAAAAGAAGCGCGATTACACAACGCTTTTAATTTATTGCAAAATATGAAACAATTATCTATTTATTCAAAAAGGAAATGAAAAAAAAAAAAACACAAAAACTGTCTTGCATTACTTTTCAGCATTTTTTTTAATATTAAAGTTTTTGTGTTATACATTTTAATATTATCACTTAACTTACGATTTTTTTGTGATACCTACTTACCTTAATGATTTATAAAAAAAATGTGTTACCTATGTAGTCGATTTTTTATGGTGGCTGTACGAAATCATATCGTCTCTGTGACGCTTAACAACTCGGTGTTGGATCACTGATGTACAGTCACGGACTTTAATTGATGAGCCACCTGGCACTGTTCGTATTTTAGCCGTGTAATGCAAATCGGGTTTATTCGGTTCCCGGCACGCAAAGTCATATGTCTTCGTATTAGAAGAAGAAAATTCTATTTCATATCTTTACCGGTTGGCTAACCTGAGAGCCAGAACTACAAAATTGACAGCAGAGTGACTACTCAAAGTCAACCAATTGCAGGTCTAGTAACAGTAACCTAGCAACGATAAACAATTGTTGCTAGGTTACTGTTGCGATAGTAACGTTAGCGTACGGAGAAATTCTCTGACATCGATATTTCAACTGTCACTGTCTTCAGTTAAGTTTTCAGAATTATTGATTTAATGAGCTATGATTCAAAGGAGGTCAGTATCAAATAGATTGGATAAACTTAATGCAACATTGTATTTATTTTTATCATTAAGAACTTATTAGTCAACCTCTATGGATAAGACTATTTCCGATTAAAAGTAATTTATTTGTCATCTTGATATTTCAACTGTCACTGTCTTCAATTATGTTTTCATAATTATCGAGCTATGATTCAAAGGAGGTCGGTATCAAATAGATTGGATAAACTTAATGCAACATTGTATTTATTTTTATCATTGAGAACTTATTAGTCAACCTCTATGGATATTTCCGATTAAAAGTAATTTATTTGTATTCTTGTTTACGAGCTTGCGATTTGAGTTCGTGTTTAATCGGGTAATCTCGTGAATGTATGAAACTGCAAAATTGAAAAGTTTGAAGGTGGCTCATCAATTAAAGTCCGTGACTGTACAGTTTCTAAATCTTCAACATCCTAACTAATATTATATGTAAATGCGAAAGTGAGTTTGTTTGTTTATACGGCTGTTACGGCTGAACGAATTTAGATGAAATTTGGCACATGGGTAGACCATGACCTGGAATAGGACATAGGATACTTTTTTCACCCGCGTAAGGCTGCCATCAGACGGAATTCATTCTTGCAGTTTGAATGCAGTTTAGTACGACTGCAATACTCGTAATGTATGGTGTAACTGCATTCAAACTGCATGGAGTGCAGTTTTTTTTTTTTTTTTTTTTAAAAAAAAAACGTTGCCCACACTTAGAAAGTTGAAATGCAGTCCGTCTGATGACAGCCTTACGCGGGTGAAACCGTGGGGCGCAGCTAGTACATGATATAAACAAAGGCAATCCGTCTTATTTAATGGCGTTGACGCACACGTAGACATGACATAGACAAGCTGACCTTACAAACAAGTCCAGAATCTCATAAATCCTCAAATGTAGGTTATATTTTAAAACTCTACTTTATTCTAGCGTTAAAATTTGAAATATATCTTTATAACGCTAAAGTGGATACATTTTGGTGTAGAAACTCCAGTAGGTAGTTGCTGCGCTCGTGGCGCACCCTAATGCAACAATGAAATTGAATGAGTTACGCGAATAAGATTTACTGGATATGTTTACGGCATAGTTGAAATTATACGTCTCTTTCCGCCGTAGAACTTGAAATAGTTGCAATCAAATTCCCATTTATTGGGAGTTGTGGACCAGAAAATTATCTAATCCCCATTGATGGGGATTGTCAATGGGGATTAGTGGAATAACCCATAAATACGTAATCGTTCATATTGAAAAAGGTAACTAGATCTGTGGTTGACAAATTCATCGCGACCACTAAAGGTCGCCATGAATTTTCAAACGAAAACAAATAACCAATATGGCTGTGTAGTGACCTCGCTGATGCGACGCATGCGAGCCAGCACCAACAAACAGCCTTCAGAATACCATTTTGGGAAGGGTTGGTTATCCGGTAGTGAGGTATTAGAATACCGTCCACTATCCGGAGGTGCCCTTTATAATATTAAATAGCGCAATTGTAAATAATAATTAATAATTTTACTAACATAGTTATTTATTTAAATTGTGTTGTGTTGTGTTTGTCATTTTTTTTAGTTGTATTTTTTTTGTTATAAGTATTATTTCCTAAAAATTTACCTGTGGAATATCAGTTTATTCTGAAATAACATTATAAACAATATGAAATTGTATTTAGTAATGTACTTACTTCATTAAAAAAAATTAAAGCTGGCCTCAATGAGAATTATGAAAAGCGAACTGTTATCTCATTGATTTCGAGAGCCGATTGTACCTTTGAGTTTACACCAAACAGTCAGATTAATATGCGTTGAAATATCGCCATAATCATGAGTTATTAATAAGTTATTCATTAATAATCATGAATCATCAGGAAAACCCAAAATATATTCAGTGAAAATTTTTGCGGTAAAAGTATCTACTTACGTAGGTAATATTTTAATAAAACCGCTAAGCCTGTTAGCGCTGAAGTCTTTTGATGTTGTAATTGACACCGACAGCTCCTGAACGCAGTTTAGATGTACTGAGGCCCTAGACAAAGTGACATTCTATCAGCGATAACGACGATGGAAAAGGCAAAAATGTATAAAGCTTATGTCAATTCTGTTGAAAGTCGATGTAGAAATACGAAACGCTTTCGAAGCGATTGTCACTTGTCTAAGCCCTCTGATCGCATACAGTTTCATTGGTGAAAACCGTTCTAAGTGAGTGAAACATTTTAGTCCCATGTCTGATGGTTGTCAACACAAATAGGCTAGCGAAACCTTTTTCGAGATTCAAAAAATACTACACTGACACCGCATCCAGTAAATCTGGGTTCAGATTTCGTACATAGCACTAAGTAATTTGATAACACATTGTCACAACAGCGTTTCGTTCGTGCGGCAGTTCAGCGCACGAAACGCTTTCAAATGCGTTTTATTTTACTTTTTATTTAAATAATTTCAGCTAAAAACCAAACATTATCAATAATATATTGTTGAATCATCAGAAGGGGCGTTGTTTGTTTTTTAAAGAAAACCCCGTGAACTTCGTAACACGTGCGAAAACATTTCGATTTTTTGCCTGTTCCTTTGGGTTTTTCCTAATTTACTTTTTTCGTATACCATCCCAGTATTGAAGCGAACAAATAGAAATCAAATCGGTCGAGCGATTTTCGAGTTTTTGCGAGACTAATGCACGGCAAATGATTTTTATATGTAAAGATAGTTAAATGGAAGATAAAACCAATCTCTATAGTGTAAAAACTAATTCATAAAGTGTCTTTTGAATTTCATACACAAGTTTAATTCAGTTAAAAAACTTTCTAAATCTGCATCTCCAGAGATAATAATTGAATAAGTTGATCAAACTTTTATAAATCTAAAACATTGGTAACAGTTTTAAAATAAAACAAAAACCTAACGCGCGGGACATACACAAGAGGTGAGAGACGCGGTTGAGGTGACGGTGTGGCGCGCGGCCGGCACGGGCGTTGCGCCGCTCCTTTCAAATTTCATACAAAATGTATAGGAGCGACGATACGCACTCCGCCCGCGCCCCTTGCCCCTTGTGTATGTCCCGCGTCTAAGTATCAAAACTCTGCAACAAAAATGGAATCTGTCAAACACGAGCAGCTAACGATCGACGGATGAATAGATTAGGATCTGTTGGGGTCAATACCCGACTATCAGTCAATCGGTTTATCCGAGAGCAGAAAATCCGGCTTAACCTAACCCCTTATCTTACTCTCTCTTAATGGGAAGTCTTTGGGCGTATTAAAGGGGTTTTAAGAAAATCTCTGATACCTAGTTGGCGAATTGGACTGGGTTTGTGAAAGCAATTTAAGTAGGCTTGTACGTACTTGTTTTGTATTCGTTTGATCAAAAACCCCGTGTTTTCCATGGATTTCTTGTTTAAAACATCACGCTACTTTCATCACACCATCAGACCATGATAAGCGAACAAAAATACTTTTTATTAAATAATCTGATGAAAGCATAAAGTTTTGAATGAAGCTTATTTTTGAATGATAAAAAAAATCAATTTTCCATAATTTGATCTGCGTTAAAGTTTACTTTTAATCAGGGGCTATAATAATAAACAGCGCTTCGGCAAATTTCAATTATTTTAGAGACTACATTCATAAAATTATCTTAGTTAATAATAAATTACATTTTCTAATGTTACTTTCCAACTTTATTTAAATCTTGCTTATAAATGGTCAAACTTTAACCTAAATTACAATTTCATTTACTAACTTAATTTAAAGACACATTGTTTTCAAAACTTATTACATTTAATTTCAATAATATTTAACTAAGTGAATAGATGTTTTAATTAAATGTTAGTTCAGTCGCATAATTTCGAAAGTTGTGAAAGTTTTAAATCAATTAATATCTGAACCATTAACTTATTAATTAATGAGAGACCCTGTCTGGACTATCTTTTCATTGATATTTCATTCAATGTGGCATAGGTAATGTTATTATTAATTGAAATCCTTTTACAGGGAAGCAAGGTAAAAATTAAGAAAATGGGAATATCGTAAGAGAGTAAAGAAAAATATTGCGAGAAAACGTATTAACGTATTTTTTAAGAACGTTTGCATTTTAATCTCAGTGTCATTCTCAGAACGGCGGGTTTCGTACCGCCAACTTTAGTTGGTGTTTCGCTATAAGACATTGAGCACTTATAAAGGACATTAAAGTAGTTCTTTTTATATATTTATTATATTTTTAGAACTTTGGAAACGTTTAAAAAAGGGATTTAAAAAATGATAACAATAAAATAACTAAACGTTAATTTATTGACAACAAAACGCAATGCACATTTTCAAAACTAGCCATGTGTAAAATAAAACCATAAAATGGTTGATGAAATGATAATTCAAGAAAACCATCTGTCACTTGTCAATGGCGTCTTTCACTAGTCTGTGACGTCTTTGCTGTTTTATTTAATTGCGGTGTGTGAATCCGTTTGTGCATTTTTAAATCTTTTTGATTACTTTGATATGCTGAGTTGAGCATCCGTTCCTCCGTACCGATTGATATTGTTGGCGTTACTTTGCGAATGGACGCATATTAAGTGGTATTGTTGTGACAATTGCGAAAGGACGCTCAATTTCATTCTTGTGCCTCAGATTATTTGGTCTGAGTCTTGTGCATAGTGTGTTGGATTTCGACGCGATGTCCAGTGTATAGTGCATTAATTGCAACCTGAGTTTGTCTCGCATGAGACACGCTCTAGGAGACGAGAGTCAGGGCCTGGTCAAAACTATCCGATTGTGGAAATAATATGAATGGTCGGGAAGCATTCTTAATTTATTGCTGTAATTGTATCGTTGGCTTAAGAACTGTGGGGTGTTGCTCCCATGTAATGAGTATCATTTGGTACTTGAGTTATGCTCGCCATGAGGGTATGACGCGACCTGCTCCCTTCTTAGATGAAGTGATTTTGCAACCATTTTGTATGCATTAAAATAAAAGCTTTTTTAAACAAACCTATTGTTTTATTTAACTACAACATATTATTAAAAAAAGGTTTAGATAGTATGCACCTTTAATTACATTATTGCATAGAAGTATTAGGAACTGTGTTCAACATTTCATTTCACTAACTTGACACTATTTATTTTTGTGTGTGAAACCGTACAGATATGTCTAAGAAACCATACAGTTACCAAAAAAAAGCTTTCTTAAAGAGCGAAGCCTTAGATGATCACACATTGCAGCTCACACAAAAAGTTCTAAAATCTATAAACATTTAGATTATTTGTATCGGTATCTGTTTGTTGTATTACTTGTAATAAAAGGGATAGTGTGGAAATGCATCTTAAAGTGACATCCTTATTTACGTAAAATATGAATGCGTTTTCGTAGGTACCCATGAATAATGATAAGGGATTGTTAGGAATAGTCTATAAAACTCGGTGAACATCTTGGCTGTTCGTAACGCCTGTAAATAAAAGGAATAATAGTGACTAAGTAGGTCACGTTTTAGTTTGTAAACAATCACGATGACAGTCAACTGTCATCTTACAATATACCTATCTACCTACCTCAAAATGTAACGTCTCATATATAAAACAAAGTAAAATAACTTTTGAACCCTAACTTCTAAAAATCTGATAATTTATACTCTATTTATTGATGATATTATCTATCGACTAAATATAAAAACAATACAAAACACGAAAATTAACAGCGGTACAAAACTTCCATACTAGCCCACAATGGCGGGCCATTGGTCTTCCGAACTTAATTCCTTGTAATCGACCCATACCTTTGTTCAGGTTTCCTACTATATTTCTACTAATAACTAGGTTTTATTGCAGGTTGTAAACAAAGTGATCAAAGTTCCTTCTACGCATAAGACCATGTCTCTCCCAGTAACACAGTTAAAATCAAATTAATTATTATGCAAAACAATTTAGAACCCAGCCTATTGTTGTAAATCTAGCCAGGTCCGCCATGACACTTCATTTCTGACAACAGCGTGACACTCGTTGGCCCATGTGCCAGTGTCACGGTATGTTGACACGCCAGCTTTCAGCCGTGGACGTTACTCGCTTTACTGCCCCGAACAGGCGACAGCTGAGATGTGTCGGCCATTTTGAATTATTGTAGTTGTTGCATAGTTTATGATTAGGTAGGAGAACTCGAGCGTAGCAAGAAAAATATGTTTTTATCGTTTCAAACATTTAAGGCGAGCTTTTTTCACGCTCCGTAGGTATCAAAGCAGTACCTCAGTCCCCGACAAATGCATAACCATCGCACATAGGAGTATTTGACCTAAAAAGCTGGCCAAAAATATTTTATGAGATCTATCGATTGGTTCGGTATGTACAAACAATTTCTAATTTTTTTAAATTTTTTTTATTATACATTTTTTTTTTTTTTTCATTTTTAATATAATTAGTCTGAATCGTCCTCTTCGGTGTCGCTCAGTTCGATTCTCGCTTCAGGGAGCAGAAGACTTATAGTTTCCGGGGAAAATGGTTTGCTTTTCTTTCTAGGTTGCTTTCGGCTGCTGCTAAGCAATGGGTCGGACGTAAGCAAAAGTCTATTTAATACGTCCCTATTGCATTTGACTCTGTCAAATTTTCGGGAGAAGTTCTGCCTATAGAGCCTGAAGTGCTTATTACGAGCTTCGGCAGCCTCTTCAGAAAGCTGCCCAATTGGTAGTATAGAGTGCGAAATTACTGTTCCACCATGCATTAATATTTTATGTACAGTAGGTGACATTGGGTGCCACCCGTACAATTCCACGTAAAGGGTAGCAGTTTCAAATGTATATTCTTCGAATTTATTCACATCAATCTTATGGCCACTTGAAATCGTTTCCAAGATCACTTTAAACTTGTGGATCAATGTTGAGTCTATTCCAGTGATTCGGGAAGCAGTTTCCGTATCAGAAAAAAATCTTCGGGATGTATTTCCATCGTTAGTGTTCCTTTGGAATATCAACAAGTAAACCCATTTCTTCGCGGAATACTTTTTGGATTTCTTCTTTCCTCTCTTTTACTATTTTTTTTTCTTCAGCGGCCCTTATTTGCCACTTCTTAATGGTCAGTTTGTAGGAGAGATGTAGTAAAGACTCAAAGAATCTAATTCTTGCATGGAGAAGAGAATTGCCCAAACTTTAGGCTTTCAGGGTCCACTTGAATACCTCTCTTTAAATCATTGAAGTTTTTGGAAGTAAGTCCACAAATATAGCACCTCATTGTTGATGATGTGTTGGTAGCTGCATTACATATTTTTCCGTCCACCATTGTCGGTAGCAGTTTGTGTGTAATATATACTATCCCGTTAGCAGTGGGTATTTCGCTTTTGTTCAAATTATTTGCTTGGTTTTCGATATACCGAATCTCTTCCTTTGTAACATCTTTGGTTTCATGAATAAAACGTATTCTAATTGGTCGGCAGAATCTGGGAGAAGATGGCACTGGATTTTGCCATAAAGTTTTTTTTTGTCCGTTTACATGTGGTTGCAGACGTAATGGTACGAGGGAACTTTGGAAAATATTTGCATCACTGTCTGTTTGATTTTCGAATTTCTGTTTGTATTGTGACTGCTGTGATCCATCACAGCCCCATTTTACGATAAGTTGTAAATTTGCCATTTCTTCTTCTGAAATAGTTTCTAAAACTGACTCCAAATACATACACAACCTTAAACATGTGTGGTTGAGTAAATCTTGCAACTTAACTTCCGCGCATGTTTCAGTCACTCTCATCGATTCCTCGTCTGGATAGCAATCTTTTTTTGCTTTTTTTATTACAGAATAGCAAGGATATATGTTTTTGTTTGCGTCATGTAGGATTTCCCATTGTCTCCTACTAAAATCTCCTTCAACGAAAATAGCCAAGGCCTCAGATGGTGTGTGTTTTACAACTTTGTTATGATTTGCCGATGAAATAAGCTTTCGGTACTTTGTAGCTCTAGTTGGTGTCAAAGTAATGTCTTTTATTATTTTAGACATATCTTTATTTCCTTTAGCACGTTGACTCATGTGAGCAGCGTAAGTTAACTGCTCTGCAGGAACACTCTCTCTCAAATCCTTTGTTTTCCTTCGCTTGGATCTATCACTCGATTCCCCGAATTCTTTTGTTGGTCGACCCTGTTTCTCTGCCCAAATGACAAATTTAATTGTGTTAGTAAGCCATAACTCGTTCTTTCTCATAAAACGGTCGTGTTTATAATTCGCAGCTGTCCATTTTTGCTTAAATTCAGACTTGAAATGACTCAACGTATGTTTTAGTTGGCCAATTTCACTGTCTGGACAATTGGTCAATTTCATCACTTTTTTCTCCAAAAATAATATTTTTTTGTCTATTTTATTATCCGGACATTCTTGTATTATATCGTATAACTGTTTTTTTGACATGTTTTTAAACATTCCAGTTGAACCTAAAAATTAAACAGAATTTTTAGCAAAACGTGTAAAATACCATATTAAATAGTGTTATGTTTCAATAGCTGTAAAACAAAATGGCGGAAAAAGGCGGAATTTTTTCTTCGATAGTTATGTTAAGGAAAGCCACAGCTTTAAAAGTGTAATAGAGTAAATAGCTCGGAAGTCCCCGGATCATCTACTAAAACACCTTTCTATGAATAATTTTACCAAAATATTGAGTATTTTTTGTAACGTTGAATTACACATGAAAACATAATATATGTGTGTGTAAATTAAATGTAATATAAATTAATATTAAAATACATACCTTCACCTTCCATATCCATCAATTTAATTTTACAAACTTCACTTAAAACAACCAACACACCAAATGTAATTTACATAAAAAATCGCGTTGTCGAGAAAACAATAGAGCGTAGTGGACGACGACTGACTTCCGACTACCTGTGTGCCGTTTGGGATACGCCGAATGGCGCGAGAGGGGCGGGGTATAATGAACAGGTTATCCAGTTGTCGTTTAATGGTGGTAGCATTGAGTTATACCATAATTTGGATATTGGACTTTTGGCCAGTTTTTTGGGTCAAATACTCCTCCGTGCATCGTAACAAATTACGAAAACGCTGGCGATGTGCGCGTCTAGCACACGCGCACCTCTCCTGAGTCAGATCGCAACACATAAATCAGAACGTACTACACAATCAATAATAAACCTAATCCCATCAAACACAGCGTGCATTTACCATGCGCCGTACATACTCACACTTAAACATAGATACGGCACACTAGATGCATTTTCAGCGCCCACAAAAACATTTGATGCTACGTAATGCACACATGCTCAAAAGGGGCGGGCATTAGAAAGTATAGGTACAGCGACTGAACACTTGTGTGTGTTCAGTCACTGTATCTATACTTTCTAATGCCCGCCCGTTTTGAGCATGTGTGTAACTCTAGGGAAGAGGGGTTGATATATTTATAAATATTTGATCGATAAAAATATCGATGAAAACTGGATACCTATGATGAAAACCGACTGCAAAAAAGTGAAATATTTTTGGGGCGTATTTTGCCATCATTAAAACCAAATTTAAGTAAAATATAATTCAAAAGTCATTTATTAATAAAACTGAAATAAAATGCATAAGTATAAACTTAAAAAAAACTAGATCTATAACTATTATAATAGTAACTATGTTTTTTCAAAAAAATTATCCGTGTTATTTAGAAGTGTTACACTTCTATAAATTTCACTCCACATAAAATGTCCATACCGGGGGCCATATGAAAATCGATTCTTGAGTAAACTAAACTCCAATAATATTATTTTATATTAATCAAATGTAAAAAAAAACCGTAATAACAAGTAACGATTACCTACCGATATCCATATCTCAGCGCGGTGGACAAATTGCAGAATAAACTTTCATAGTCATATAAATTCATACGACAATGGACATTATTATCGATAGCCTACGTTAGAAGGTCTCACCAGGACATCACTACCTTACTCCAAGCGGCGCGCCGCACAGTGGTCTGAAAATCAAGCTCAAAAAACTACTACAAAAAAGTATTTAATCAATATCGTTTTTAATTATTCTCATCTAAATAGTAATTAGCAGGCTATAAACTAACGATAGTATAAGTAAATCGATCGGCAACTTCATTTAATCACATCAAAGATTTGAAAAATCACATACAGAAAATTCAAAATTTCAAAAATTTGCTACGCGCAAATCGGCAACTGACTGCGCATGAATTGGCTGTCATCCTGATCGCCGTGTACGGTGCAATAGCTCGTGTGAGTACCAGCTCTTCAGTTCCATTCTATTCTATTAAAAAAATCTACTTTAAGTGTTTTCTCCCATACAAAAAAACACAAAACTTTTTTTCTCACGCGTGAATCTACTAATACCATCCATATTTTAATATCACGTAAAGTACCCCCCTTTACGTGATATTAAAATATGGATGGTACCAGAGACATTACAATTTTTTTTTTAATTTCGTGGCTTATAGTTTCTATGAGTACGGAGCTCCATTTTCAGACCACTGTGCGCTGCCGCAGGGCGTCCTGTACTATGCGAGCTCACGCTTACGTAAAGTATCGTTTTGTGAGTTTTACATTGCTGGTTCAGTCCCTTAGCGAAACATTTAGGTAGTAGTTAAGAAGCAATGTATTTTCTGCAAAAATAATACAGTCGCTGTGATATTTGAAAACGAAAATAATGTAGTAAAGTATTGTTTTGTGATTGTTACATTGCTTGTCCAGTCACTTAGTGACACACTTAGGTAGTAGTTAAGAAGCAATGTATATACTGCATAAATAGTACAGTCGCTGTGATATTTGAAATAAAAAAATAACGTAGTAAAGGCAAGAACTCAACCGGCGGGGGTGGCGGGCTCGCAAAAATTGGCACACGTCCGACCTCCAACACGTTCCGCTCGGGACTAAAGGACGCATGACGCGCGCATGTAATGATGAAATCACTTTGTTTTGAAATTAGTGGTATAAATATTTTAATATTTCATATTATGTCGGCACACTTTTATCACATTTTTTACGACCTTTATTATGGTATAAGTTTTATTATTCAAAGCCTTATAAAACTCAAATAAAATAATAAATTAGACCGCAATTTAGACTTGTCTTTGCGATTTAATTGGATGCAGTAAAGTGCAAGTAATCGTGTATCGCATAGCCGAGATCTAAAGATCGAAGTATGAATTATGTAATATGTTTTTTTTCAAAATTTAAATCCGTGTTATCGACGAATAAATCACAATAGAAAACGACGTTTTTCAGGGTAACATCGCCTTAATAAATGATTAAATGGGCTCAATCGGACTTTGTAATAAAAGATTAGTGGACTTACAATATTTTACATGAACAATGTAAGGAAGACAGTACAAAGAAATGCCCGTAGTGGAGCCGAGAACCCGGGCTTACCCCGCAGTGCATCACGCGCATAGGTGATGCGCCGGTAATGATGATATTATTAACATTAATTACAGAAATAAATACCATTAAAATAGGTATATTTGTTTAAGTTTATAAAAACCCTGTTACATTTATATGTCCATTATATTTTAAACTACCGACCCGTTGACAGACGTTGTCCTGTCAACAATAAATGGTCGACGGCGTATTTCATAACTGCGAGCGTTTTGAAACGGACGGTGCGTCGTATGTAGGTATAATGACGAAGCATACAATTTGCCTGGGACACGGCAAATTGACGTAGTGTGCCAACTTTCATGATCAGCCTAAAATATTCCCACTGCTGGGACACAGGCCTCCCTCTTCGTGAGGGATTGGGCTGGACTGGAATTAATTATAATCTAATAATAAGACCGCCCATTATGTCACCCTATGTAAAATTTCTAATTTATGTCTGTAATTTTTATGGTGTACATAATAAAGAGTATTCTATCTATTCTATCTATCTATCTAATCTACCACCCGCGCCCAGTGCGGGTTGGTAGATATCACATGTCTTCATGTTTTCTAGGACATGCCGGTTTCCTCACGATATTTTCCTTCACCGTTTTGAGAGCAGTGGTGATGAAAATATTTACACAAAGTAAAGAACCTGGCTGTATTCGAACTCAAGACCTACAACACTCGTAAGTCGGGGCCGGTACCACTAGGCTACCACTGTTCCCCAACTTGCTAACTTGGTTCAAACTCAAACTCAAAACATTTATTTGAAATAAACCAATTACAGGCAATTTTGAATTGTCAAGGGGTCGGTCAGTCAGAGAGATGAAGCTAGTTGCCCATTCCAAAGCGTAGTAGGTTCCTATGGGGAAGAACGGGCAAGAAACTCCACGGACACTCTTTTAAATCAGAATATTGTTACAAGTGAGTACAATGTAGAAAAACATTAAAAGCGTCCGCGTGCGCTTTAAAAGATAAAAGAGAAACAAAACTATTCATAAATTAAAATAAGCCGTGGCAGCTAAGAGATGACCAATCCCTACTGATGGCGCCCGTTCACGAACATGACGCATGGATCAGCACCATTCAGCTCAACCATTTTAAAGGGAACTTAATGATCCAACATACACGGTTGACATTTAATTTCACTAACTGTACTTACGTACAGTCACGGACTTTAATTGATGAGCCACCTTCAAACTTTTCAATTTTGCAGTTTCATACATTCACGAGATTACACGATTAAACACGAACTCAAATCGCACGCTCGTAAACAAGATGACAAATAAATTACTTTTAATCGGATATATTCATAGAGGTTGACTTTATTAGTTAACCTATATGGATATTTCCAATTAAAAGTAATTTATTTGTCATCTTGTTTACTTTCATACATTCACGAGATTACACGATTAAACACGAACTCAAATCGCAAGCTCGTAAACAAGATGACAAATAAATTACTTTTAATCGGAAATATCCATAGAGGTTGACTAATAAGTTCTCAATGATAAAAATAAATAAAATGTTGCATTAAGTTTATCCAATCTATTTGATACCGACCTCCTTTGAATCATAGCTCATTAAATCGATAATTATGAAAACATAACTGAAGACAGTGACAGTTGAAATATCAAGATGACAAATAAATTACTTTTAATCGGAAATATCCATAGAGGTTGACTAATAAGTTCTCAATGATAAAAATAAATACAATGTTGCGTTAAGTTTATTCAATCTATTTGATACCGACCTCCTTTGAATCATAGCTCATTAACTCGATAATTATGAAAACATAACTGAAGACAGTGACAGTTGAAATATCAAGATGACAAATAAATTACTTTTAATCGGAAATAGTCTTATCCATAGAGGTTGACTAATAAGTTCTTAATGATAAAAATAAATACAATGATGCATTAAGTTTATCCAATCTATTTGATACTGACCTCCTTTGAATCATAGCTCATTAAATCAATAATTCTGAAAACTTAACTGAAGATAGTGACAGTTGAAATATCGATGTCAGAGAATTTCTCCGTACGCTAACGTCACTATGCAGCAGTAACCTAGCAACAATTGTTTATCGTTGCTAGGTTACTGTTGCTAGACCTGCAATTGGTTGACTTTGAGTAGTCACTGCTGTCAAGTTTGTAGTTCTGCTCTCAGGTTAGCCAACCGGTAAAGATATAAAATATAATTTTCTTCTTCTAATACGAAGACATATGACTTTGCGTGTCGGGAACCGAATAAACCCGATTTGCATTACACGGCTAAAATGCGAACAGTACCAGGTGGCTCATCAATTAAAGTCCGTGACTGTACCTACTAGGTATATAGGTACCAACAAAGTAGGTACTGTAGAGGTTTTATGCGATATGCAACCTCACGTTGGGCTGGCTGGTAGAACCGCAGCCTTGACTCGCGAACGCTCCAGCAGTCGTTGTTTAAATATTGACAGGTGTGTCTTTATATGGAGTCGGGGAGATCCGCCTGGACTCTTAATATGTATAAACGTGCCTTCGAATTAATAAACCCTTGGAAAGCCTACTCCTCTTTGGAATTCCCTCCTCACACACCCACCACACACATCTAGTTAACGCCCGTCAGGCGTTACAGTACCATACATTTAGTTTCAGCGTCGTTTAGCACCCAATTAGTTATTCAGCACAGAGGTACTTATTTTTGTCAGTGTCTGCGAATTATTCGCCCGTGAAGCTCACACGGCTAAATTAATTGTTTCGTTTTCAGGAGCCGACCGCCTGAATGTTCCACGCAGTATACGACTTGAATATTAGCAAGTTTTAATGTTACCAAGCTAATTTTTCGTCAAGTTTTGTGATTTAGTTGACAAGTATGGGTACTTTGTTTTTGTTCTGGTGGTTTGGGGAGGGAGAGAGTAATAATACAGATTTATATTACATAGTGGAAAATTTTCTTATCTATAGGTAATGTAGAGACTTGAGAAAATGTAGTTATTGGAGCGTAAAATGAGTTGTGAATAATTTACGCAGTGAACATTAACTATAGACCGTGATAATTGATTACCTACCTATAGACCTGTAACGTTGACTGTACTTGGATATTCTTGGTATTGAAGTTTATTAAAAATTTGCTATTACCCGCGGCTTCTCCCGCGTGGATCCTAATTGTTTGCGGGAAAGTCCGAACGGGATACCGGGACCTTGGCAACAGGCAACTGTAGGAACACGGGTGGGTTTTAGTCAGTAAAAGTCTGACACGCCCTTCCGCTCCGCCCAGAGCGGGAGAAGTCATTGGAAGATTTTTTTTTACAACAGCCAGCGAAAGTCTCGCCAAATATCTATATAACTAACTATACAAATAAACAATTAACTAAAAATAACTTTAACTTTTTTTTAAACATATACCTACAATTTTCTTTTTTCTGGATTACAAAAAACTAAATAAAATTACTTATTAAAACTAACTATACAAATAAATAAACTAACTTGAACATTTTTTTTTTTACTTATTTTAGCTAAAATGTATGTCAATTATTTATCACTCAAACTTCATTGCTACTCTTCCACTGTCTTTCCGTGACCTTCAACAACTTTACCCAGCCTTCTAACAATAAAAATACATGGAAATACTTCCAAAATTGCTGGAGGCGTACAAAGAACAAAGTCACAAGGTTCAGTAATAGCAGTGCAAGTGTTGGGAACGGGTGAGAGTTTCTGTCGGCGCGCAGCTGCCGCTGACTGTACCTACCTACTGCTATAACGCTGTTCGTGGTATGTGGTACAGGGTGTGAGATCTAAGCGGTGACTGAGATTATTTTCTGTTGAAAATATCTACAATTTTATACAGTGCTGCCATCTGTGGTGTACTTATAAATTTTAAAAAATAAAGCTTTCATTCCTTTGTTTTGCAACTGAACAAGTTGTCTTTTTAATAGGTTATGGGCCCAGTGATGTGATGAACGACTCGATGAAAACCTTGACTAATTTATTTATACAATAACAGTTGCTTGCTGAACTAACAGTAAATACCAAAGCGTGCAGCAAGCCAACAACATAACATTTAACTAAAAAACTTAATTCAAATATTTAACTTACATGGGTTTTTAAACGTTTAGCTGTCAGTTAGACAATTTTGAGTAATTATAAGGATCAAATTCGCAAAACTGAGCGTGACAGACACCCCGCTTATAACACATGCTTTTTTATTTCTTGTGACCACATATTTTCTTGAATAGGTCGTGACGAAACAAGATTTCATTGTCGAAGCATTGACATATGTAGGTATGTATATTTTATCGGACAATGGTTTGGTGACACCTGTAAATTGTAACACCTACTACTAGATCCTGCCCACTCCGGTGCAAGTGATGACATCAAGCGATTTCGTTATAATTTTTGGCATCATTCGAGTTTTAACTTCATAAAAATGTGAAAGTGAGTTTGTTTTTTACGCTTTGAAGCTAAAACGGCTTAACGGATTTGGATAAAATTTTGCATATGGGTAGACCATGACCCAGGTTCTAACCTAGGTCATGGTCTCACGGGATCCAGCCTTGTGCGGGTGAAACCGCGGGGCGCAGCTTTTGTTACATTATATATTATAGAAAAGACACATACTTTATAGGTACTATTTCTTATTTCTTACCCGTAAACAGTTCACACGTTACTCTGAAACGCATTTCATCCTATCATGTTCTGCTAGCGAGTGACACTAGAGTCCCAAGTTCGGCAGCGTAAGATTAATTTAGATAACGTTGGAAGAACTTTCGTCATCGCGTCGCAGCTGGCCCGATGAAACTACTTGCTAACTATATTTTAATCTTCGTAACTCGATGCTATTGTGAGATTGTGACGGAAGAAATACCATGATAAACAAAGACTTGGGAGATGGGTGGTTAAACTCGGTTTAGGATGGGTAACCGCTAGCCCGTCGATGAATATGAAGCATAATTTTCATGACGTGGTCTTAATTGCGACAGGTCTATATCCAGCAGTGGACTGTGATAGACTTGAGTTAATAGATGTGTAGTAGAGGTGGTGAATTTCACCAATAAACCTGAATGCCGCGCCAACAGCACATAAACGACGTTTAAAAGCTGTCAGTGTCATGATTTTCATTGGAATATTGACACAGTTGACACTGACAGCTCTTGAACTTGGTTTAAATGTGCTCGCGTTCAGTTTAATTGCTGAAATTCGCACTTAATACCAAATTCGTACTTTGTCTTAACATAATTTTAATCTTACACTTATCTGTTATTTTACAAATTATAACCTAGCAAAACAGTAGGTATCTATAGTACCTAATAGTAATGTTTTAATTGGAACTACTAAATATAGTCCTCCTTATCGATTTCGATAACGGCGACCCTTTAAAATTATTATTTCCTAGCGTGTGCGCTATTAAAAGACTCGCTAGACCGAATTTTGGTTTAAATACCCGGTCACAACTAATGCAATAGAGTTGGCCGGTAGAGTTAAAGGTATAGATATAGGAGCCCTTCTCTCTTTACGTATTTGGCGTTTTTCGGTTAGTGTATTGAGTCGCTTTTTCTCGAAAGTTTTTACATTTTTGTAAATGGTAGAGTGCCAAGACGACTAATGCGAAGCGAGCCTCTCCCAACCTGTTGGATCAATAGCGCAAGCGGTTAGATGCCTCTTGAACACTAAGTAAACTAGTATCCACAGCACAAACTGTCAAACACAAATTTCTGAGAATGTGTCTGCTTGACGTATTCTACAAGGTTGTACGAATTCGGGCTTCTGAGAAACACATAACTGTACAGTTACTTAGATTCATTAATTAGTGCTAGTATACAGACAGCCCTCAATTTCTCATGTGTGCTTCTAAACCAATGCTTGTATATGCATTGGTTACCTTAATAATTTGAACAAATCCTTTTAAAATTTAGTGAAATATAAATCAAAACCCAAACAAACAAAAAAAAAAACATACATGTATGTATAACATTTATACTTCATAATAATGAATCGCGTAGCTTTCGCACACCGTACTTCGCATAGTCCTTAATTTTCGCAATTTCCGTCATAACGCGAATTAACTGCGAAACAGACCTGATTTACACATTGAAACTCACGTACTATGAATAAAACATGAAACTACAGCTCGTGCATGTTCCCAGATACAATTTATAGAGATATTTTTATAGAGAAAAAATTGGGGAAACTAAAAGCAACTCTTTGTTGAGTGCCTTTATATTTTATGTTTTACTGCGCTGTGTTCCGCAATTGTTATGTTAAAATAAGGATTGTGTTATAATATCTCATTCGTGTTTCATATAAAGAAGTGGTGGCCCAGTGGTAACGGCTGCGACTTACGAGTTGTAGGTCGTAGGTTCGAATCCAGACAGGCGCTTTACTTAGTGTAAATTATTTAATCACCACTGCTCTCAAAACGGTGAAGGAAAACATCGTGAGGAAACCGGCATGTACTAGAACAAAATATTCGAAGACATGTGACATCTACCAACCCGCACTGGGCCCGCGTGGTGGATTACGGCCACTCCCTCTCACAGAGAGGAGGCCTGTGTGCAATCAGCCTATAATGTTCCCACTGCTGGGAATCAGTGGGAACATTATAGGCTGATTTATTTATTGATTTAGGATCTCCAGGATCTTTGATAAAACAAAGAATAATAAATATCTGAATTTTACTGCAACTTCCGTTTTTCCATGGTTCGTTCTTCAGAATATGACATCATATCAAACTATGAAAAGCGTATGTACGTATGTTGAAATTGGTTTCCTATTCACCGCTTCCATTAAAAAAATCTCCAAATTCTTCCTGAAATTATAATCAAGTTACTAGATGACCCGGCGAACTTCATACATAACACGTGACGTTTTATCGACTTTTCGGCTGTTCCTGTGAGTTTTTCCAAATTTTCTTTTTTCCTAAACCACCCCAGTATTGAGGCGAACAAAACCAAAAAAAAATATTGTTTGTCGACCCATTTTCTAGTTTTGTGATACTAACGCACGGCAATTGATTTTTAAATCTATATCGACAGTGAAGTATAATCATGGTTTTGTAGTTATTAGATATTGATAATACACCGTCGATATATAGATAGAATATAGAAGTAGATAGAAGATGCTCAAAGTAAAACTACTAGGAAAAGAGAACATTGTTCACTTTGTTTGCTCGTTTTTACAACCACGTTAAACACACTTATCTGATAAGTTGTCAGCGAGTGAAGTAATCCGATGTACAACTCTTTGAAAAAACGCAACACTGTTCATTCCTCGGGGAAGCCCGCAAACGATACATTGAATTCTTCCTATTATTCTTGAACAAAACCGACCCAGAATCTTGCTAAAAGGGTAACTGTAAGTTCTTTTGAAAAAGATGAAAGATTCTTTTAACGGCAACAACAAACTAGATGATTATTCTTTCATCGTCTAAGAGCTTTTGCTGGCAACTATAACAGAATGCTACAAAAATGGGGCAAACAGAGTACTTTGAAATATAAATTGGAAGAAATTTCAACTCTTTTTTGGACATTTTCTGCGCGTATGACTCCACTAAACTACGAACGGCTGTGCGGACCATTTTCGGTATATTCTTTTTTTTTTCTCAAGTATAATTATTATGATTTTTAAAAGACATTTTTCAGACAGCACTAAAGTCAACTGGGGTTAGGGTTGTCACACATGGAACGAGTTCCAAGAAAACATTTCGTGGCAAATCCACTGTGAGCCTCGAAGATACGCTCTGTAGTATATAACCTCACAAAATTCAATAAGAGTAACTTTCTACTTGGTTTCACGACGTTAAGGAAAACTCTCTTTTTCAGAAATTGATACACGAATTAGAGACCATGTAACCGAAAACATTCCTATTTTACACACGACTTACTGTAACTATATACTGTGTACTGTTGTTTTATCTTTACTTTGTAAATCCAGTTATTGAAGTACAGTCAGGGTAATTAATTTTTAAGCAAATTGATACCTACCCTATGATAATTTGCTGTGTTACAGCTATTAATTATATCTATCAAAGAATGACAGTTGTGATCTGTTAATCCCGACAATTTAAGTAGCTAGTCAATTTTCTTCAAAAAATAAATGTCCTGGACTTTACGTTATTTATTTCCTTGTTTATACAAAATAATAGGTTGAATAGTCTTCATCTATTGTGAAAACAATCCAACGCTCTATTTATTCCTTTTTCAAATCAATTTGCATCTCCAATATAATTTCGCTCAATATTCTGCCAGTTTCCCGTGTGGTAACCCTATCTGGCCTGCTTGCATCCTCAGTGCGATGCACCCAATTTTGTAATATTGGAAACAATATCCGGTGCAATGGAACGTATAACCGTTTTACTGTCCAACTTAAAAACTGCTTGCTTATGCCTCTTTCGTAAGAAAAGTGCTTTGGGATATTAGGTATGAAATTGGAATCTAGAAGTATCTAATATTTGGGACAGTTATTGGAACACCATTGCCTACGTAGCTTGTAGTTTTTGTCTTACTAAATAAGTGGTTTAATTGAATTTTGTTAAAAGAATTGGGATTAACTTTTTACCTGACCGAAATCTTCCATTTATTTTAATTAATTGATTCAGGCGTGACTTTGCGAAATACATTATTTTAATACAATAGATGTAGATATACAGGGTGTTAGGGTAAACACCGTTATCCTTGCAACCAGTGGTTTGGTTTCCATTATAGAACGTAAAATCAATGGGAAATTACAACTTTTGTTTTCTTTTTTTTAATTCTACATTTTACCACAAGAGACGCAAGTTCGTTGTCCTATGCGCTAGGGCAACGAACTTGCGTCTCATCACGGGCGGGGGGTACGGGATGTGAACTGACCGGCCGCGAGCGCGACCCCTCCCTCAGTCAGTCAGCTGTTTCACTAGAGAGCACGGTGTCGGATAGAAACTTTTAAAAATCTTTTAATGAAAATGACGTTTTTTTTTTGTTGTGTTCGTTCATTTATTTTTATATTTAAGTCCACTACCCATGGTTTGAATGACAAGACTGTTTACCCTTACAGCCTGTATTTAGTAACCTATTCCGCTTAAGGAGCACCGGACGCAGAGTGAGCCATAGCCAGGCTCATCAGCGTGGCAACACGTTGTGTCCGGGATCGCGACTGTCGTCATCTTGAGTATGCCTCGTTGAGGGGTGAAACACGTGTCGATTTCTTACATGTTTTTTTATGACTCTTGAGGAATAGTTAAGCGGAATAGGTTACTAAATATATCTACGGCTATTGTACTTCCATTTCCTTATTTCGGGTATTTTGGATATGATTAGAAGGTGGTTTAAAATGGTTATGTCATACTTAAAATTGTTTTTCCTTTTTTTTCAGGTAAGGCAACTCAAAAATGAAACATCAGGCTCGTTACTGTTTTGCGGGTTAGTCCGAAAGGGATACCGGGACCTTGGCAACAGGCAACTGAAGGAACACGGGTGGGTTTTAGTCAGTAAAAGTCTGACACGCCCTTCCGCTCCACCCAGAGCGGGAGAAGTCATTGGATGATTTCCCAACCTCAAAAAAAAAAAAAAGGCTCGTTACTGTTTGCTGCAAATTGGTAAGTTGTAGGTACTTGAAACACAAAAAACCGGCCCAGTGCGAGTCGGACTCGCGCACGAAGGGTTCCGTACCATCTATAAAAACGGCAAAAATCACGTTTGTTGTATGGGAGCCCCATGAAATATTTATTTAATTCCGTTTTTTAGTATTTGTTGTTATAGCGGCAACAGAAATATATCATCTGTAAAAATTTCAACTGTCTAACTATCACGGTTCATGAGATACAGCCTGGTGACAGACGTATACACGACAGACAGAAAGCGGAGTCTTAGTAATAGGGTCCCGTTTTACCTTTTGGGTACGAAACCCTAAAAATGATACAGACCAGCCAAAAGCCTCATTCAAGCAATAGAAGTTTGTCAATTTTGATAAGTTAAATATGATCAGATCTTTCTGGTACCATGCTGTAAACTAACTATCGGTTAGATATTCAAGACTTATCTAAAATATTTACATATGCCTCGCCCTGAATTTCAGCACACAGGCTTATCGTTGCTAACCAAAATCCCATTGTGACTACCTATAAAACATTACAGTATAAAACATCCCGTATAAGATACGAATGTTTCAAAATGATGGACGTGGATACTAACTTTGTTCTGACAGGAGATATCAAACTCATGTTCATCGTAATCCATAATTATATTTAGGTTTTACGTTACATTTACCTCAGGCTAATCCTGTGAAGCTTAACTTTCTACTTAGACATTTCATTATGCTAAGTATGCTTGATAAAAATCTGTAATCATACTCAAGTTTAAATTTTAGATTCCAATCTAATGCCCGCGGCACCGCCCACGTGGATCCTAATTCTTTCTTTCTAAAATAATAGCCTCTAAGCTACTCCTTATAACATCAGCTATCTGCCTTTGAAAGTCCTGTTAAAATCGATCCAGCCGTTTTGAAGATTAGCCGGAACAAACAGACGAGACAGACAAAATTGTTTAAAAAGCTGTTATTTTTATTTTTACATTACAAACAGACTTTCGCGCTACAGTGATACTACTAAACTACCCTTTCCTTTAGATACTGTTTAAAAAATACAATAGACGTAGATATATTTAGTAACCTATTCCGCTTATCCTTCAAGAGTCATAAAAACTCTGTAAGAAATAGACACGTGTTTCACCTCTCAACGAGGCATCCTCAGGATGACGATTGACCAATTACAAACCAAAACGCGGCGTGTTACCACACCGAGCGCTGGACGCAATCCAGCGCTCGGTGTGGTAATGCCTCGTTGAGAGGTGAAACACGTGTCGATTTCTTACAGGGTTTTTATGACTCTTGAAGAATAGTCAAGCGGAATAGGTTACTAAATACAGGGTGTTAGGGTAAACACCGTTATTCTTGCAACCAGTGGTTTGGTTTCATTTATAGAACGTAAAATCAAAGGAAAATTACAACTTTTTTTATTATTTTTTACCACAAGAGACGTAAGGTCGTTGCCCTATGCGCTAGGGCAACGAACTTGCGTCTCAACACGGGCGGGGTGTGCGGGATGTGACCTGACCGGGCGCGAGCGCGACCCCTCCCTCAGTCAGTTAGCTGTTTCGCTAGCGAGCACGGTGTCGGATAGAAACTTTTAAAAATCTTTTAATAATAATAACGTTTTTTTTTTTGTTGTGTTCGGTAATTTATTATTATATTTAAGTCAACTACCCATGGTTTGAATGACAAGAGTGTTTACCCTAACACCGCAAAGATTTCCGCAAAGTCGCGCCTGAATCAATTAACTATCTTAGATACTCATCTGCCTAGCCCTTTCCCAACTATGTTGGGGTCGGCTTCCAGTCTAACCGGATGCAGCTGAATACCAGTATTTTACCTGGAGCGACTGCCTATCTGACCTCCACAATCCAGTAACTGGGTAATACGATACCCCTTGGTTAGACTGGTTGTCAGACTTTCGTGCTTCTAACGACTCGTAACGACTGTCAAAGATCCACAAATGACAGCCGGGACCAACGGCTTAACGTGCTTTCCGAGGCACGGAAGAGTCTCGATATGTGAAAATGGTCACCCATCCACGGTCCAACCCCGGCAAGCGTAGCTTACCCTGATGGATCGACCCGAGCGGCTGTTATTACTTAGCCACGAGCTCCTCTAACTATCTTAGATACTGTTTGTAAATGACTCGTCTTACATTGTATTGTAGGCATAATCCCCAAGTTATGATACAGTTCTCTGCTAATGCATTTGGTTGAAGATGAAGCTGTTCAAATATGTATGACTCCTGGCCCAGTTTGGAGAGCGTGTTAATGCGACTCCCGACAGACCTTACTGGGTCAAGTTGGGATAGGTTATTACAAGTATTATGTATATTGTGTAACAATAGTATAGATAACACACAATGCAGTTGGAAATTCCTCATAAAACAGTTCATTTCCTGAATTCTCAGCTGTCATTAGCAATTCCTCTAATTTGACACAAAAGCAATTCATAATGTGTGGACCATTTTACGAATCTCCATAGAAAACTGTCAAACAGATTATTTATTTCGTAATAAGAATCTTACGCAGATCATAATTATAAATGGTCAGTTTGTGACATAATAACAGCCGCTCGGGTCGATCCATCAGGTTAAGCTACGCTTGCCGGGGTTGGTCCGTGGATGGGTGACCATTTTCACATATCGAGACTCCTCCGTGCCTCGTAAAGCACGTTAAGCCGTTGGTCCCGGCTGTCATTTGTGGATCTTTGACAGTCGTTACGAATCGTCAGAAGCACGAAAGTCTGACAACCAGTCTAACCAAGGGGTATCGTATTACCCAGTTACTGGGTTGTGGAGGTCAGATAGGCAGTCGCTCCATGTAAAATACTGGTATTCAGCTGCATCCGGTTAGACTGGAAGCCGACCCCAACATAGTTGGGAAAAGGCTAGGTAGATGATGACATAATATTTTCCTATTATGATTCTGCCAAAGTGGCTGTTTTAAGACCCCTGCACATAAGTACATATCCACAAAGTCATGTAGAACCAAAAATTCTTCAAAGCTACATAAACTTACGAACCTCTTTATTTTTATCTACTTTCCAACCAGATTCAGCAGATTCTTACATTAGTACCATAGAATATATTCGGCATATTTTAAAAGTTCCGGGCACCGTACAAAAGTAATTTGCTTTGAAGGCATTCTGCCGCACAAAGGAGGGCGCAATATTGTCCTAGCGAATTCCCCACGATATTTAGGCCGTCTTATTTTATTAGGGTCCCGCACAGACAATGTGAAAACGGTATTGACTGTATTTCAGATTTTATTACTGTTTTTACTGACTTTTTGACTGAGTTTGGAAGTCTTGAAGACATTTGGAGTTATGTCGATAGTTTTAAAAGTTGAGTCTTTAAAGTCTAACTATTTAGGTGAAGTTGTTTTCTGTTCATTTGTCACTTCCTTTCTTTCTTTTTCTTGTCATTAGTGACTTACTTGTACGCGTAGCATCATGCTACACGTGCTGGTGTCAAAGTTTTTATGCCGCCCCGCCCCATGGACTATTGACTTGGCTTCATATGCCGTCGAGAAATATCTCTCAGGCATGCCGGTTTCCTGCCAGGGCGGCGGGTTAGTCTGAAAGGGATACCGGGACCTTGGCCACAGTTAACTGAAGGAACACGGGTGGGTTTTAGTCAGTAAAAGTCTGACACGCCCTTGCGCTCCGCCCAGAGCGGGAGAAGTCATTGGATGATATCCCAACATCAAAAAAAAAAAAAAAAGGCATGCCGGTTTCCTCACGATGTTTTTTTGTTTTGTCCTCTTTATTATTATTGAGCTGACTGGTTCAATGTGAAGTGAAAAGTCGAATTTATTTAGGTGTTTAAGAAACGGGTTATTAGGTAATTTAGAATTGATCTTAAACCTGTTCACGAAAGTAACCATAAAAGGTCTTACATACTGGCGCGATTCGCCGCGCGACGCGAATTTTAACAAAACAATTTCTGAGAAAACTTCACGGCGAATAATGCGGCGGCGTCGCGTCGCGCGGCGAATCGCGCCTGTATGTAAGAGCCTTAAGAGGGTCGCCCCCTATTATGTGGCTTAAACATATCTGGCGAAATGGGGGTGTACCAATTAAAGATAGTTAATTGATTCAGGCGTGACTTTGCGGAAATCCATTATAAAATACAATAGACGCTGATATATTTAGTAACCTATTCCGCTTGACTATTCTTCAAGAGTCATAAAAACTCTGTAAGAAATCGACACGTGTTTCACCTCTCAACGAGGCATCTTCATGATGACGATTGACCAATTGCAAACCAGAACGCGACGTGTTACCACATCGAGCGCTGGACGCAGAGTCAGGCTGACTCTGCGTCCAGCGCTGAGCAGTCGTTGAGAGGTGAAACACGTGTCGATTTCTTACAGAGTTTTTATGACTCTTGAAGAATAGTCAAGCGGAATAGGTTACTAAATATATCAGCGTCTATTGTGTACCAATTATACATGTCTACCTAACCCATCGGGGAATACCGGCGTGATGTTATGTTATGTTATGTTATGTGTGTAGATACTTCTACTCACCGTTGGCTTAGGCATTACATCACAATTAAGTACTTACCAAAAGCTTTATTTAAAAAAAAACTCCCGCTTTGCAAAGGCTATTTAATTAATTTTCCAGTTGGCCATATTATTAGGGCAATAAAAATAATAATTTGTCAGCTGCCCGCCCTACACCCTGCCCTACGATTTACTTCGCAAGGGTTCCCAGAATTACGGGGACATTTTTCTTAAGATTCTCGCTTAATTTTTGCCTGTTCAATTAGTAGGATCTCGTCATTTGAATTCTAACTTCCTAGCTTATATTATAAATGCGAAAGTTTGTCACGCTAAAACGGCTGAACGGATTTAGATGAAATTTGGTACATGGGTAGACCATGACCTGGAATGGAATAGGACATAGGATACTTTTATCCCGATATTCCCACGAGATAGAGACTTACGCGGGTGAAAATTATGTAGAAGTAAAAAGTCCCCATCGGATTGATGGCGAATTTTTACTTCCACATAATTTTCCTCAATCTAGGTACACAATTTTCCTCAATCTAGGTACACAATTTGACTCAACCTCGGTACACAATTTTCCTCTATCTAGGTACACAATTTTCCTCAATCTAGGTACACAATTTGACTCAACCTAGGTACACAATTTTCCTCTATCTAGGTACACAATTTTCCTCAATCTAGCTACATAATTTACCTCAATCTAGGTACACAATTTTCCTCTATCTAGGTACACAATTTTCCTCAAACTAGGTACACCAGTTTCTGTCCTCTTCACAACAATGTAACCATCGTTAGTTAATGCGATACTTATACCTCTAAGCCGGCTGCCGCGCTAGATGTAAGCGTTATTAAAATTCAGCTTATAATATTGTTGCGATGAGACTGTACAGTCACGAGCTTAAGCTTTAACTGTTTTACCAACACTTACGCAAATTCAAAAGCGATTTTCTCCTAAAGTTTCGATAGATATTGTATGGTGTTACGAATATAGTGGAGGTGTTGGTATTATAAAAATCATACTTTATGAAATAGGTGTATTCTCAAAGTTGCAATTTTTTTTTTCACGAAAAGTATGCTTTTAAATTTTGCGTCCGTAACATAACATCACGAGGTGTACCTATAGCACACCCACATTTCGCCAGTAATGTTTAAGTCGCATGTAATAGGGGGCGAGCCTATTGCCATCAACCGGGCACAAATCCAAACTCCAAGAAATTCCAAATGGAAAAACCCAATAATACTTTACCCGACCTAGGAATCGAATCCAGGACCTCATGCTCAGCAGTAGCGCTTGCGACCACTAGACCAACGAGGCATTCAAAAGTCGAGGTTTTACGTAAGAGTACTTATTACTACCCATTTAAGTATTTACTTACTAGACATTTATGCTCGTGGCTGTACCTACGTAATGTAAACTGTCTGATACTCGTCTAGACGCTAACTATGTAGACTAGACTGGAGTTTAGCTAAACTCTGTATTATGTCGCTAAAGGTTTTTGTATATTTATTGACGGACTAGCTGCGCCCCGCTGTTTCACTCGCATAAGTCTCGATCCCGTGGGAATATCGGGATAAAAGGTATTCTATGTCCTTCTCCAGTTCATGGTCTACCTATGTGCCAAATTTCATCCAAATCCGTTCAGCCGTTCACGTGTGATGGCGTGACTAAGGGAAATAGGGATTCATTTTTATAAATATAGATCAATACGTTTGGTTAAGATTAATTGTGTACGTACTGTCGACGTAAGAAATAAGTATGCAGGTATTTTTTTATTGCTTTACGTGGTCTATTTTTATTAATTGGTTTATTTAATAAATCTACAATCGTTACACTGTTGAACCAATGGACACAAGCCAAGTGCGATACAAACATACCTGTGCAAAAACAATATTGTATCAAAGAAAAAAACAGTACAAAAATTACTTATAATTTTTACCTACACAATATTCACTGGGATCCAATGCTTAGTAATTATATAAGTAGACTCAAAAACTCAAAATCAATGTAAAGGTTGGTTTTTATTTAATAAGACGACTGATATTAAAAATCAGCCCACACACAGCGTGACATGGGTTGTTCAAAACAGTTCAAAGTTTATTTATACATACATTGCTATTTTGTTGACTGTACAATACAAATAAAAATGTCAGAAAGGCCCGTTCCACCAGTTTCAGTTACCTCTGGGTTGACAGTTAGTTTAATTAATGTCAAACTGTCGTACCTATGCGTCTGTTGAAAAGAAAGCTATTTGGAAGAAATATTCCCTGGAAATAAATTCCCTATTACGTCATCTGGCATGATAATGAGTATTCTACTTTATGAGTTGAAATAAAATAGTAAGGAAAATCATGTTTGTATTATTGCCTAAACGACTCTTGTTTTAGTTTCGGTTTGCTAAAAGGAAACCGAAACCGAAAGCATCATCAGATCTGTCTAGCGTTTTTCCAACTATGTTTGGGTCGGCTCCCGGTCTAACCGGAATGCCAATATTTTTCATGGAGCGACTGCCTATAAGACAGACAACCCAGTTACTGGGTTATAGGATACCCCAAAGCAGGGCTTGAAATACCGTTAAAAATATGGTATCGTTACAGCCTTCTGATGCAGGTATCGTTACCTAATAAATAACGTTATATTATTTAACGTTATATCTGGCACATTTTACCGTTAAACATACGTAACGGTAAAATCTAAGGTAACGATAATTTTATCGTTAAAATTAGTTTTGTTACCGTCGCTCTCGTCCAATCGCAAAAGAATGTCAGATTGCATCTACGCTAAGACTGCCGTACGACTATTTGCGCGTTTAATAGATATTATCTTATGATTGCTATTCTGTGTTGTGCTTGTACTTGAGATTGAGAATATACTTGGTTGGTTGGTCCACCGGTAGCGTGCAGAAGTAAAAAAGCCAATTTGACTGAAGCCTTTTCTTTAGCCTCAAAATGGGTAAGTTCAATAAAATTATCATTGATTATTTTGCTTATAATTTTGCTTATATATCACTGGAGAAGCACTAAGAACACTTCCCCTGTACAAGACAAAAAAAAAGTGGTCAATCACGGTCATAAAAACTACTTTCAAATCGATTCCAACGCACATCGTTAATCGGGTTCGAGATGAGTGGAGCTCCGTGAAAATGTCTGACTGTGCTGTTAAATTCTATAAAAAGCGTTCAAATACGTAAAACTTACGTAAATAACTGAATAACGTTCCATATTTACGTATTTTTTTATAACATTTATTCATGTTCTTATTGAAATTCAAAATCCTAACCTCATAATACATTTCGATTTTTCATTCGATTCAACATAAAACATGGTATGAATCGAGTATTTTTCTCGCATTGCTTTTATGACGTTACCGAGTCATTTTTTATGTTCGTAAAGATCAAAATATTTTTCTTTTGCATTACGAAAATGTACGACAAATCAGCAAAATTTACATGCACTTGTCAAGCGATTATGTCCTTTAGTAAAAGTGATAGCAAAACTACCGTAGGTTTGAGGTCATGTTTGAAACCAAAATTGACATGTCGATAATTTCATAATAAGAATTAAATACTTACTAATTTTTTTTGTTTATTTTTTAAAATTTTCAATCGTTTTTATATTTCCATTCAAATGGTTTTATTTTTATAATTTGTTATTTTTTTTAACTTAACCTATTTTATTATTGAGATTAATACAAGTTTAGTTAATTTTATTGAATTTTACCTAGTTATATTTTCTTCTTATTAAAATGTAAGTAACTATTTTAAGCATCAGCTGTTTTATTTCATGGATTCGAGCCAAATTCCGAATGAATATCGATATTGATGAAAATAAAAATCGATGGTACCGACTTCTCTTTTCGAGCGAGTGTCTATTGTTAATTTTAACTAGAAGCTATTCCGAGCGAGCATTTAATTGTTTATTTTTCCTAGAAGCTACCGCGCCACCCGCCATACCGCAAATAGTGACAGAATTTTTTGTTAGGAATATATTTTAAAAACGTTGCCCCACACTAAGAATTTCTTCCTGTATCGTGGGTGCGTTTACAAACATACATAGAAACTCACATACACTAACACACAGACCCGGAACAACTACTTGCAGATCATACAAATATTTGTTCCGTGCGGGGATCGAACCCGCGACACGTTGCGCAGCAGTCCATCGCTCAGCCACTGCGCCAACCGTGTTGTCGAATATTGCGCTTATGCGTTCTCCAGTGTTATATACTCTAAGTTATTTTGTGAAGAAAATTTTATGTGTTAGTTAAGCGTACGTAGCTTAACCCGTTTTCCGTTTTATTTCAGCAAAGCGAAGCATGTCACCTGACGTATTTGCATCAGCATCGGACAACAAATGGAATAACCAATTTGATATAGACGCGGCACTTAAAGCTGAAATACGGAAGAAAATGCAAAAAACATTTAAACATGAAGATAAATGTGAGAACAAGGAAGTAGCTGGAATGGTTACAGATGGTACATGTAAGACCAAAAAAAATGCTCAATCGGTTACAGAATCCACCTCTGGGAAGACCTGTTCAGACTGTGATAAATTTAATAACTGTGTTGGTAATGATGGAAGAAATGAGAATTTTTCACGCCTACTACAAGAAGAATTACAATTTATCCAACCCTGCATGCGGACACGTGTATATACGAAAATTTTACATTTTGTAGACACTATCAGAAATTGTCACTCTAGTGAAATAGATTTAACAGAATCAGAGAAAAATAGTTAAACTTACAATAGTTATGATTGATTGCAAGGTACATTAGTGACTGATTGGTATTGGATTAAACTAAAAAGTTTCTTAAAACTTTCTACAAAAGAAACCAACCAAGTCTATAGGTATACACGAATTATTATACTTGTCTACCTATATGTTGTAGTTAGACAATTGTGCATAGGTTTATGATTCAATACAAATAATTCATTTTATAATCAGGTATTTTACATTAATAATAATAATAATAATAAGTGGGAACTACAGGATGTTAGGGTAAACACCGTTATCCTTGAAACCAGTGGTTTAGTTTCATTTATTGAACGTAAAATCAATGGAAAAAAACAACTTTATTTTTTTAAGGAATATCTAAATTTTTCCACAAGAATATTTCATCCTATACGCAAGGGCAACGAACTTGCGTCTCAACACGGCAGGCGGCGTTTGGCGGGGGCGGGCGGGGCGCGCGGGACGTTACCTGACCGGCAGCGAGCCGCACGCGACACTCGTCAGCCAGCTTTTTCGCTAGCGACCGACTGCTCGTAATGTAAAGCCGTGTCGCTGGGTCGCGTAGCGCGGCCCGCTCATTTCTCGTGCGTAAATAATAATTGAAGTTATGTGATTATGTCTTACACTAATTAACAGTGCACTTTACGCTATCGTGGATGATAATTCAGGTCAGAATAATAATTGTTGCCTGATTAACGTGTTCTAAATCGTGAAACTATCTTGGCGGCCACACAAAGGATGCGTAGCTACTTACGGCCAGTTCACCGTGCCGGCCCACACTCAGGGTCGTGGCAACCAGCAGCTGCCAGTTGATCTTCAAGAACGAAACGAAAATCAATTTTACAATTATGTAGACTCATCACAACACCTAAGGTACCTACTTAGGTATTTTTGTCTGTCCTAAGCCAAGAAAAAAGGGTAAGTTGCATCACAGGGTCAGGTTATGTGTAATTGCGTATGTCATTGTGTTGTGTAGGTAAAAGACGGGCGGCGACCGACGCGACGTCCCTCGGGCGCGCGCGCGTGATCCATGAGTCCGTGGACGGGGCCGGATATTAACTTTATAAGATCTTTTAATGAAAATAAAGTTTTTTTTTGTTCTTACTGGGTCATTTAATTTTATATGTAAGTCAACTACCCATGGTTTGAGTGACAACGGTGTTTACCCTTACATACAGTATAAGAGTATTTACTAGTGATTATTAAAATTACGGAAAAGGTATAGAAATAAATAAAACAAAGACAATTTAAATTACAAAAACAAAATATAATTCGGACTTCAAAGCGATACATTAATCTTTAATGATTAATTAGTACTTACTTAATTAAAAATAAAACGTTGAATTAATAAAATAATTGTTTTTTTATGTACCTTGGTAATCATTACGGTTTTAGCAAGCATAAATTAAAATTAAAAAAAACTCCCGATACAAATATTTCCTCATTGCTCTTTTCTACTCCTTCACCAGACCCTGTTCACCCTGTGACCCTGTTCCATCTACTCGTATATATACCTAACTACTTATTAAAAATGTTATTACTACGTATAAATAGTAGATCTTCTATGATGTCGTCCTTCATAGAGAATCTGTAATTAGATACCACGAACTTGAGAGAAGAAAATAACCTTTCTACACTAACTTGAGTCATTGGTGCAGCTAGTACGATATTCGATAATTTGTGCAAAAGAGGGAATTTATGACGGGACCTTTCCCAGTACGTCAAGACACTTTCTGTAGAATGAAGAAGTGGCTCTTTTAAAAAGGCGTCTAAAGATTCCTGTAAAGTGTTAAGCACGTTACGGTCATTTCTATCCAAGTATAACAAATCCATTAAATCATCGTGTCCATTTATATAACTTGAATTTAAGAAATCATCTAGTTCAATCTGGGCTTCGGAATGGTCATTTGTTGTTGTACTATTGATGTCACTATTACTAATGTTATTTTCTTTGTTTGTTTGTTCTAATTCAATATTTGTTAGGTATTGTAGGATTAAGTTTTCTTTTGCTTTTTTTTGTTGTACGGAAGTCAAAACTGAATTTACTCTTGGATCTAAAAACATTCCATTAATAAAAACGTCATTTTCAAATAAAAGTTTTTGCCTCTCTTTCATTGATGCAACTATGTATCCGGATAGTCTGGTATTTATTTTGGATAATTTGAATTGGCACGTCATCCATGCAAGATAAAAATCACCGACTGTCAGTTGTTCCTCTTGTAGTTTTTTTGTTAACTGTTTTGCAGGTGTCAAAGATTTCAGAATTTCTGTTAAAGTATCCCATGTTGAGTTGGGTAAATGAAGACGAACATCAGTAGCACATATATCTCTCAGCGATAGCAGACTTTCCACCATGTCAACTACAGAATGCCATCGGGTAGAGCAGTCCAATTTAGGCACATTTTTGTCATTTTCTCTGATGATTCTCACAAACTGTGGTGTTCGTAGGCGTCGTACAACTTCTCTACAACTTGAAATCAGATTACAAAAGGCTACATCATCACAAGCATCATGTAACGCTAACTGAAGAGTGTGTGCGGCACATCTTACTATACCAATTTTATATTCAACATTTTCACCTGTTATACGAGTAAACTGCGCTCTGAGTATAAGTGTTAATTGTGCAGTATGTGCCTCCTCAATGTCGAAATTAAAATCTGAATTTTCAAAGTCTGAATTAGAAACATTACGTATATCTGCGTTTTCATTATCACATTGGCTGGAGCTCGGGCCAGCCTGTGAAGTGTTCCTGTCATGGGTAACGCAACTGTCCTCGTTAAGGAGTTTGCTCATTTTAATCATGTTAGCGCCGTTGTCAGTTGTAATGCAATATATTTTTTTAGTAATTTCCGTGTCGATACGGAACCGTTGAAGGTTGTGCACCAGTAAATCTTTAAGGTGCTCGGAAGTATGGCGCTGAAAAATTTCAATCACTCCTAAATTTCTCAATAGTAGCTGGCCTTCCATTAAATATTGGCAATTAATACCCATAAAACTTCTCGTTCCAAGCGAAGCAATATCTATTTTTAGCGATATAATTTTATTTTGTAACGTAAACGCTAATTCATCTCTCATTTTGGTAGCCAATAAGCGCACATTTTCTTTAATATTAGTGACGTTAATAGTGATGGTGTTTCCAGGAATCATAGAGAGCAAATTTTGGAATGCTTGATCATTTACCATAGAAAAGGGACGACCATGAACGGCCACCAAGTTGGTGCATTCCTTTAGCACAGTGTCAGATACAGTAGCTGAATTAGTGTCCATACCGAAATCTTGTCGACTATTATTAATTTCTACGACTTCTTTATATATATCTTTATGCGCATGCTTTAAATGTTTTAGTAAATTTGCGCCATGCTGAGTCTGCAAGAGAAAAAAAAAACATGCAAAACAAACTGGCAGTAATACAGAATTAAGAACACAGAGCTTTTATGTCGCCTCGAGTCTTTTTACAGATAAAGTTTAGAACAGCACCCAGCAAAGTAGTTAAGTTGGTTCCGAACATACGTAACGGGAAATTCAAATAAAAAAAGGGAAATGGTATGTATGACATTTTTAGTTCATTCAGCTTTAATTATTAAGTAAGTAATGCAGTTATAATTATTTTTCTTGAGAATTAGCACAATTTGAAACTTTGATTGAAACAATAAAAAACTGTATTTTTTTTTTTCGATCTTTTCAAATTGGTATCTGTTAAGTACGCGGCCGCGGGTTCGGGGACAGAGGTACACAAGTGAAACGCAGGCTGGCTAGTAACGCACTGGCGTGCTTTATTCGAGAGTTGGACTCGCCGATACAGTAGGTGGCGCGCGTGCAGCGCGCGCCTTGCACACATACATAACAATTCCTCCCTCTAGTCCAAAACACCGAATACAAATTATTACAAAATTAACATCCTAAATAGGTATCCATAAACATAGTATACTCTAGTACATAACATCTTACGCTAGAAGTACTTTTTAAAACAAACAACGGGGCGATTACGTAACGATCTCTTTGGTGTAACAAATATTGACTTATCGTGTTGTGTGGCCTGGGTATCGAGTTCAGTCCCTGCTTTGTTGGCAACGTCCTCGGAGTTCGAAAGTCTCTCTGTTCTTTCAACATCTACGTCGTCCGTACCCTCTTGTTGTTCATCATCATGGGCCTGTAGTGGAGCCTTCTCAGACTCGTCCTCTGTCAACGACGAAGGAGTACTTCGTGCGCACAATTCTGCTCTCCTCCCTCGTGCCGAACCACCCGGCAAGGGATCTGGTAAGTGAAGTTCCGGCTGGAGTATGTGCGTTTCTGGAGCAGCTGGGGACGGGGAAGGCGGCGGTGTTGACGTAGGTGATGACGACGGCGAGTGCGGCGGTGACGGTTGCGGTACAGGAGGACCAGACGACCGAGGTAAGTTCACTTTCGAATTTAGTACATCATCCTCATTATTGTTACTTATTCCTTTATAAAGCATCAGCTGATTTATGTGCCTTTTGTAACTTTCTGAACTATTACTGTCTTTTACTAAATACAAAACTTTCCCTATTCTTTTAAGTATGATGCCCTTACACCATGTATAACTTGCTTTATTAACAAACTTTTTGTATAATACAACATCGTTTTTTCCAAAATATTTTGTTTTAATTTTTTCCTGTTGCTTACTTTGCATGTACTGTTGATTTTTTACAACGTTAGATCCAGTCGGTGACAAGGGTGCCGATGACTCTTTTGGATCCATTAGATCTAATCGCGACCTCAACTTATGACCAAACACCAATTGCGCAGGGGACAAACCAGTAGTAGAGTGAACTGAATTACGATAATCCATAAGATATTTTAGTAATTTCAATGATGTTTCTTTCGCGCTATGAGTAGACATAATACAAGACTTTATTCCCTTTTTAATTACTTTAACAAAACTTTCGGCCTGGCCGTTACTAGGTGGGTGATAGACCGGTGACGTCATATGCGAAATCCCGTTTGCCGCGCAAAACAATTCAAATTCCCGCGAACAAAAAGCTGTGCCATTATCACTTACTATAGTTTTCGGAACTCCAAACCTTGACATAAAATCACACAGTTTCTCAATCACCGCGGTCGAAGAAGTAGCCGTGTTCATGTTGTAAGCTTCAACCCATTTGGTATGTGCATCTACCGCTACCAAATAAACGCAACCTTTAATCGGACCTAGGAAGTCTATGTGTACTCTGTAGAAGGGACGAGGTGGAAATTCCCAGTGAGCCGGCGGCGCGCGCGGCGGTGAGGGGCGCAACTGAATACACACATCGCATGAACCTATCATTGTTTCTATAGCCTGGTCAATTCCCGGGAACCAAAATCTTGATCGCGCTTCGGCCTTAGTTTTTACTACGCCTAAATGGGAAGAATGTAATTCTTTAAGAATGATTTTGTATAAGCTCGAAGGAATAACCACTTTGTGGCCTCTCATGACACAACCGTTTTCATAGGACAATTGTGATCTACATAAGTAGTACGGTTTTAACCTTATATCATTTATCTTCGGTGGCCAACCATTCAAAATAAAGTCTTTAACTAGCCTTAAAATTACGTCACTATTTGTCTCCTCGCGCAATTTCTCTAATGTCACGGGCATGCTTCCGTCTACAACAAAACAAACATAAGTCGCTCGATCGTATGATACCTCGCAATCACAACACTTACACTGTTCGGTGCACGCACACTCGTGAACCGCGCGCGGCAAGCTCGCGCGGGAAAAATAATCCGCGCTGTTATCAGCGCTGCGGACATACTCTATTTTATAGTTATAGCTACTTAAGAACAAGGCGTACCGCTGTAACCTATTTGCCGATATTTCTGGTATGCCCTTATGGGGCCCAAAAATTGCCAATAGGGGCTTGTGGTCCGTTCGAAGAATAAACGGTTCTGATCTGCCATACAAATATTGATGAAACCGACGCACACCGTAAATAATGGCGGTTGCTTCCTTTTGTATCTGAGCATAACGCTTTTCAGCAGAGTTTAAGGTACGCGAAACAAATGAAATAGGTTTTTCCACACCGTCTGAACCTACTTGTGAGAGGACTGCTCCTAACCCACTTGGAGAAGCGTCTACCGTTAATATTATCATAGCGTACGGGTCAAAATGTGCGAGAACCTGTTCCGATGTCATGAGCTCTTTTATGGACCTAAAAGCCGAGTCATGAATATCAGTCCATATCCACTCACAACCCTTTTTTAACAGATCGTACAACGGACTGAGAATAGTGGATGCGTTAGGTACGAAATTCCTGTAATAGTTAATTAGTCCCAAAAACGATTGAAGCTGATTAACATTTGTAGGCACCGGTGCTTCCAACATTGCTTTAATTTTTTCCGGCGCTTTTTTTAGACCATCTTTAGTGATAATATAGCCAAGATAACTGATTTCGTCCTGAAAAAAACTACATTTTCCTTTTTGTAATGTTAACCCTGCTTCTTCTAAGCGCTTCAAAACGAGATTTAGTTTTTGTAAATGCTCCTGCCTATCCTTTCCCGTTATTAAAATATCGTCTAGCAGGCATAAAACTCCGTCTATACCGGATAACAAACCCTCGATAGCGCGCTGAAAAATTGACGGCGCGCTGGCTAACCCAAACACTAAACGTGTAAATCTATAAAGCCCGCGGTTTGTATTGATGCAGGTTAAGTTTTTTGAGTCATCGTCCAAAACAAATTGGTTATAGGCCATAGATAAATCAAGTTTGCTAAACTGTTGACCCCCATGGATCTTTGAAAATAGTTCGTTAGTCGTGGGTAACGGATATTGTTCTACTAGTAACTGTTTATTTATACTAACTGAATAGTCGGCACACAGTCTGACCGTCCCGTTTCGCTTTAGAACTGGAACTATCGGTGAAGCGTATTCGGAATATTCTACGGATTCAAGAATACCTAACCCGACCAATCTGTCGATTTCTTTATCGACCATTGCACGCAACGCAAACGCTACGGGGCGTGCTTTACAAAACACCGGTTTTGATCCTTCCTTCAACGAGAGTTTTATTTTGTACTTGTTGAATTTTCCCAATTCATCTGAAAATAACTTTGGGTATTGCAGTTGCAATTCAGAAATTGCACAAAAATTGACCGGTATTAACTGTAAGCGAAACAATGATAAAAAATCTCGACCGAGAATGGGCGGCCCGCCGTCACGGACCACATACAAGTACATAATATTCGTTTGATCCGCGTAGCGTATCGGTAGACGCAACGTACCTAGGCACACAATTTTTCCGCCGTTATACGTTATGAGCTGTTTACATGTACTTGATAATGGCACCTTTTTGAAATTACTTTTGTAAAACCCCTCCGAAACAACTGTTACCGCGGACCCGCTATCAATTTCGAATTTGAATGGCACGTTATCAATCCAAACAGTTTCTACCATGGGTTCTCCCCTGAATGAACGGATATAATACAGCTTACCATCATCGTCATCCTCACCCTTGTCACCACAATCCACCTGTACGTAATTCACTTTTGAACACATTTTACGCAAGTGGCCTTTTACGTGACACTTTTTGCAAGTATAATTTGCAAATCTACAGTCTGCCGATTTATGATTCGTATAACCACATACACTACATTTCACCTTCACTACACTACTCCCACTTTTTTCTTTATCCGCTATCTTGAAGAGCTGCTGGTCTCCTACAGACGCCTGTGCCAGCGCTCCCGTACTGGCCGCGGCAGCAGCGCGCGAACATCGGAGGTTTTCTGCCATCTCCACGACCTTGGCCAGCGTGAGGTCGGCCAGGTCTTTCGTGTACAGCTTCTCCTTCTCTCGTCCTGGCTGCATCCCCATGATGAACTTGTCGCGAAGTGCCTCCTCCACATTGAGAAAGCCGCATTTCTCTGTCAGCCCTCGCAATCTCGCTGCCCATTGAGAATGAGATTCCCCTGCTTGTTGAGACGCCGCGTAGAAGGTGTGACGTTCAGCAAACCCGACACATTTGGGGGTAAAATGGTTGTCCAGTAGTGATAAAAGGTCTTCGTAGGGAACATCTTCAACGGCTTTAGGTAAAACTAAATCCGTGGTTAGTTTGTAGGTACCTTCAGTGAGTGCGCTGAGCAAAATCGCCTTTCGTTTTTCACCCGCGGCATCGGTCTTCTCGTTGATGCCATTTGCCACAAAATATTGTGTTATACGCCCTTTGTACGTTTTCCATGTCTGTGTGTTATGGTCGAACGTATGTAGAATACCAAATTGCACAGAACTAGACATTTTCAAAACGTGGAAGGTAAAATTCTCGTCGCCACTGTTAAGTACGCGGCCGCGGGTTCGGGGACAGAGGTACACAAGTGAAACGCAGGCTGGCTAGTAACGCACTGGCGTGCTTTATTCGAGAGTTGGACTCGCCGATACAGTAGGTGGCGCGCGTGCAGCGCGCGCCTTGCACACATACATAACAGTATCCTTTATAAACACATACGATATTGTAATGCACATTATTTGCGCCATATACACAATCATTCATTTAATTATATCTGGGCCAAAATAGCAAAATGCTAGGTAGGTACTTTTTATTTGAATTTCCCGCAACGAACGGTTGGAATTACCTAAACACGAATGAAATAAAGGATAGTATCACAACCAAAGAACAACAGGCTGTTCACCTGCACCAGCACAATTATATGCAACCCAAATGCAAATCCAAGCAGGCAACACTATAAAGGCTCTTACAAACTGGCGCGACACCGGGCTATTGTTGTACTGTAAAGTTTCTCAGATTTTTTTTTGTTAAAATCGCGTCACGCTGCCACGTCGCGCCTGTTTGTGGAAGCCTTTACGTTACGTTGAGTAGACAGAAAATAGTAGCATGTTCGATGTTCGTGTGTACATGCACACTTAAAATATAGGTAAGTGCCAATTTGCCAAGCTGGTGAAATATAACACACGTTACTTACACACTGGGTAGATACTGACTGAGCGAGACGAAACAACAACAAATCCACTCGAAGGGCCAAAACACATGTATGTGGTACGAGTACGAGGTAGCGGGACTGTCTATCATGCCGATAGTGATCGAAAAGGCCGACTTAGCTAGAAAATATTATTTGTAACTTATAATTTTTCTTAAGGTTTGCAGGTTAGTGTCAGGTTGTATGTTCATCTCTCAGACGAAATCTGTAAACCCATATTTGTTACGGCCGCAAATAATATTTAGATCAACATAAAACCTGACACTGACCTGCAAATTGCAAAAAACGTAAGAAAATTTTAATTTCGCGAGCTACCTTATCGCATCCCCCTTAAGTCGGTCTTTTTAACCACTGTGTAGTGGCGATCGACCCTGAAAATCGTACTTTTAATGACGTCGTAATGTGTGTATAATAATTGTGTTTTGGCCCTAAGATGGAGGTTTGGTAGGTATACTTAGTATGTAGTCGAACGACGTCGACAGTCGTACGAATTCAAGTGGTTGACTGTGAAACAGTGAAATAACATTATTTTATTTTAATTAGTTTGAAATAAAGAGAGAATATAAAAATATTACGTCATTCTTCTAACGAAATCCTGCGTAACATCTGTATAGTTACAGTAGACAGCATGGTAATAACATTTTGACCTTGAACTGGCCAGGTTATACGCAGGTATTGCTAGGTATCATCGCCATGCAGTCGATCATAATAGAAAATCGGCGCTGAACTACACAGGTACAGATAAATTATTTTAAAACTTACCTTTAATTTTTTCCGACACTCTGGCACTAAACATGTTGATGTGTTGTCATCATTAATTTCGAAATATCTATATACAACATTTCTTTTTTTACGCCCCATCGTGCTCTTTTCGTAATCGTAACTAAAACAAGGGCTAATAATTCGCGAGCGTGTTCTGTAAGCGCGTACGACTGCCGTGAGCGGTGAGAGATAAGAAGACGACAACAAACGAAATGGCAACAGCGCCGACAGCGTGTGAGAGTGAGAGGGGCGCGCGCGCACGCCGGCCGCGGCCGCCTTTGAGACGGGCTGGCAACGTCGCATAAAATAACAAAATAATACCGATAATTTTTACCGCTATTTTTACAATAACATTAAAAATACCGGTAATTTTTACCAAAAATTTTAACGTTATTATTATGTTATGCTACTAAGTAACGCTACCAAATTGTACCGATATCGAAGTATCTCTACGGAAATACCGTTACTTAACGTTACTTTTAATGTGAATTGGTATCGTTTTCAAGCCCTGCCCCAAAGGTATGACCAATGTAACTGGATTGTGGAGGTCAGATAGGCAGTCGCAAAAATAGGTATAACCAGTTATTCAGCAATTAAATATGGCCTTATAATAGTCAGGTTCAGAGAGTGTCAAAAGCACACTACAATCATTTCGAACTGTAATACAAATACCTTACTAATTTATTTACGTTTATAGTTCCTAACTAAAGTTAGGTCATTTATTTTATTTTATAACCTAACCTAACTGGTTATACCTTTTGCGACTGCCTAACTGACCTCCACAACCCAGTTACTGGTCATACCTTTGGAGCATCCTATTACCCAGTAACTGGGTAAATTAAAACTTACCAGAGCCCCTAAACCCTAGCCTTCTACCCTTAGCCACCTAGCCCTAGCCTGCTTCACCTAAAGACCTATTACTATGTAACAATTCGAAAAGCAGTAAAAAACAGACCATCTCTAAAAACTTAAACTCACTCCCAGAGCTTAATAATTCTTACCTACATTGCTATCTTTTACCTTTTTCCAATAAAACTAGCAGCAATCGTTTTACTTAATGTCATCGGCGACTTGAATACGTAAGGCACTTCACTAGTCATTCCTTTGCCTTCGCTTTTATGAACGATAATTGAATAAAAATGCAATGGAAATTAAAACATAGCTAGTTTCTTCTGTCATCAACACTCGAATGACATTTGACTCAATTATACAAGTATTCGTAAGGTATGGCCTACCTTCTGGCTTTAAAAAAATGGTGATGGTGTTTGAATTTGAGCTTACAGCTAAATGTTTATATCCATCTTCTACAGTCTACACATTGTAATTTAGTCGTACTTGAATGGCTGTGAACTGTGATAGTATATCACCTTCTCAGTTGTTTGACATAATAATGCCTAGGAAGAATAGTATTGAGACACAGATTAATACAGATAGTTCACTCCACAAAATCATTTAAATAAAAAGCGACCCTTGCTACGACACAATGTAGTGCAATTCAGGTCGCGCAACGCTAATTACCTACAATTACATTCACCTAGAAGTTGCCTCTCTTTCTATCGCGCAACTCTTATCTTCTGACTACGTTACGCTTACGCTTACTGAATTGGCCAGACAAGACGGGCCCGCCGCGTACTTGTAGCTTCATACCTAAAATGCGGAGTGCGCCTTCTGTACCTACTATTCTGTGATTGAGGTGTGGTCAGCTTGACAAGTTTTCATGAATAAAAGAGCAATATTTTTCCGAGCTATTCACCACAACTAAGGGCGAATTTCACCGATAAAACTGAACGCGATCAGCACATAAACCACGTTTAAGAGCTGTCAGTGTCATTATTTTCTTTGGAATATTGACACTGACAGCTTTTGAACTCGGTTCTGATAGCGCTGATGAATATGTGCTGATAGCGTTCAGAATCATTGGTGGAGTTCGCCCTAAGTATATGTAGCTTGTCTTTAACAAAAGCTAAACGTTGCTCGTAAACCCAGTATCGATCTCTCTAAGCGAAGATCACGTTCACGCTAAGCAAAGAATTCTTAATATTTTCTCTCTTGTCTGATTTACACAGAATGTTTCTTTTCTGTTCCGTGCCTTACGGTTTAAATGCGCGCCGCGACTCGTAACTTTTTATACGACTCTTTGTCATGAAAATGGTCTAAACACTTTATTTCCTCGTTTAAGAGCTCGGTAGAAGTATGTTGTGTTTAAGTTTTTTTTTAAGGAAGTAAATGGAGTAAAATGTATGTGAAAAGATCACGAGGTAAATAAAAAAGAAAAAACTATAGTTTTCGTGGAAAAGATGGAATTGGTGAAATGTTATGCTGTAAAAAAAATACTAGGGTGAGAGAAAGAAAGAAATAAAAATTGGTTTGTTTGTCCTAGAAACACGTGCATACAAAAAGAAAAGAAAAAACCAAAGGAAATCAAAAACCCAAATCATCATCGTCATTCTGAATGACGCAATCATGAAGCGAATACGCCAGACAAATACCTCATCATCTGCCTAGCCTTTTCCCAACTATGTTGGGGTCGGCTTCCAGTCTAACCGGATGCAGCTGAATACCAGTACCACATGGAGCGACTGCCTATCTGACCTCCACAACCCAGTATCTGGGTAATACGATAACCCTTGGTAAGACTGGTTGTCAGACTTTCGGGCTTCTGAAGACCCGTAATGACTGTCAAAGATCTACGAATGACAGCCGGGACCAACGGCTTCACGTGCTTTCCGAGATACGGAGGAGTCTTGGTGTAAAGATGGTCACCCATCCACGGACCAACCCCGGCAAGCGTAGCTTAACCTTAAATCGACCTGTGCGGCTGTTATTATTGAGCCACGAGCTCCTACAAAAGGTCGGCTCCATACAATGAGCGAAAACGAACGCTCACATAGACACGCCTTTACCTACCGCGAGCGAAAGCGCACTTGAACTTACAGGAAAATCGTGTATAGAAACTGCCCATTCTTCTCCAAAAAAAACTACCTTTTGGAAGGGGCGACTAGAATCAATTCTTTGACTTTGACTTGGCATGCGTCTATGTGTGCGTGTGCCTTTTTCCTTGTTGTATGAAGCCGGTCTTCTGTAGCTATCTTTTTTGTGTCAACTGTATCTCGGTATCCAAATCTGACTAAGTTACAAAGGATGTGAAAGGTTTCCTACAGCCTTTGATGTTGCGCCCACGACGCGGTCGATTTCGCACAGAAAAACGATCTGGAAAAGTGTTTTTGTCGTTCAGTGTTGTTGTTGAAATCGTCAGGAATTTGTGGAGAGTGGTAGAATTAACGTTTTTAAGGTCTCTCCACACAGCTGGCGTGGCGTGACGGGGCGCGGCGTGACTGGGCGGCGACGCGGCGCTGGCGCGACGGCAGCGTTCACACTGCGCGCGCGACACGTCCCGCCGCGCCCATTCACGCCGGCCGTGTAGCGACGCGATTCATTCATCAAAAAGATGTTGAGCGATTCAGACGTGGAAACGCTCTTGCTCTTATTTGCGCTAGCTAAGAAAAACAACGTAAACGGAAATGGAAATGGGGGCATGAAATAAATCAAAAACGTCCCGTCGCGCCGCACCCCGCCGCGTCCGACTTGTATTCGCGCTCGGCGCGACGCCGGCGTGGCGCGACGGTTCGCGTCGCGCCGAGCGCGGCGGCTCTGTGTGGCGTCGTCCATAGTAACTAGTACATTACAACTGCTCAGCGCCGCGTCGCCGTCCGGTCACGCCGCGCCGCGCCCGCTGTGTGCAACGACCTTTAAGGTGTAGGATATGTGTAATGGATGGAAATAGGCAAATAAGTTTTCAGTTCATCTGTTTTCAATGAAAGACGAACTTGCCATACGAAACTGTTTTGCACTAGACCGGAAAACTGCTATTGCATATATAAGCAATAGTACGATTGTGCTTCGTAATCGTACTATTGCTAGGATCTCTTTTTACCCGACTAGGGCGAAGCAAAAAGGAGGGTTATCAATTAATTACCTAACAGATATGGACTGGCTGTCAAACATGTTTGCCGCTATATCACCCGCTATATTAACTGCTCCTACAGCAGGAGCCACTGTCTAACATGTTTGACGGCCGATTCACGCGGCTTGAATCTCTATTTCTACTGCTAAACAAGGACTAATATCGTCTGTAGGCAGTTTTATTCCATGGCCTGACGGATCTCGTCAAATAAATCAGTCAAAACCAAAAATCGCTCGGTAAAAGCGATTTTTTTTTTAAGTTGAAATTGACGTGGAGCTCGCTTCAATGTCACGTCACGCGTCACGGCGTTTGAGAGAGGAAATGACTTTTAACCTGATCTTTTTTTCCATCCAAAAAATATTTGGTATAAGTATAGATAAGCTACCCGAGAGTATAGATAAGCTACCCGAGAAGTCAAGTAATGAAGTAATCTGTTTTGTTTCACAAAATTCCTTCACAATAACATTCATCATCTGATCAAACTTTCGCACCTTACACTCTCACGTATCTAATTAACAGCACAAGTAAACAGGAAACAATTATGACAACAAACACGTGTTGGCCTGCAATCAGGAGTCCAATTATTCAGGCGCTGAGGAGACGCAAACTAGTTGACAGTAAGCAAGTTCTCGTAAACTTGGAAGCTTGCACGTATTTCGAGACGTCTTGGGGATTCTGAGCGCCTGGTACCAGCGGGCTATTTTTGTGGCGGTTCAAATTGGTTCTAAGACCAAATATATTTTTTTTCTTAAAGAGAAGTCGGTTGAAACAATGCTTAATTAACTTAAACTAGAAAACGGCTTGACCAATTCGTAATTTTAATTTAAAACGCAAATCTTTTTAGTAAATCACATTTAATTTTCCATTCGTTCATATTTTGTGATTTTCATTCTAATATCTATAGGTCTCATAAGTGAGCTGTAATTATAACAATGCCATAATTAATGAGATGTTAACAGTTGCTCTGTTATTGAAAATGTCAATTCTTAATTGCTATCCTCTCAGCTCAATGTCAACGAGACTCAAGTATGAAATCCCAATATTTTCACAAACTAAGTCCATAAGGACCGAAAACTTATCATCCATTCAGTTAACCTAACAATGCCAATACTAAAATAAATCCAAACGGCATTCAATCTGAATTGTACTCAAATCTAGCAGACTGTCGTTATGTAAACATTAACTAGAACATGTTTACAATGTACCCGCATTTAATCGCTTCCTGCAAACTGTACCCGACCCCACCGGCCTGTGTATTTGTGTACTGTGTACTTCTCTTGTGTACTGTGTTGTGTACCGACTGCTGACAGAGGTTTTGGTGTAGAGTAGTATTGTTTTGATGTAGTGTTAGAAGCTGATTAGAAAAGTAGTCTGTGAGCGTGTTTAGTGATTTTCTTTTGTTTCGTGTATTAGTAACAATATAATCGACATTTTCTACAACTATTAGGTCCCCACCTATGAAATTGGTGTTTTGTATGGGGAATTTTAAAGAAGTTGCATTTTTCATACTAACATTTTCTTAATTTATATAACAACCATTACAAACACTAATAATGTTTTAAAACTTTTATGCACTAATGTTTAAAAACTAAGATAACGTATGCCACTTAGATTAAGCCACAAAATTAAGTTGTGGCTAAGTTAAAAAAAAAATAGTGGTCCTAAATGAGGAGTCATTTTTAAGGTATTTTTTATGTTTAGAAAACTATAAGTAATAAGGTTTTTTTACTATTGGTAGTTGTCTATGATGGTCATTATTCGATATAATACCAAGCGATTGATGAATGTTTTACTCAATACTCAATACTCAATACGTTTATTGCATTCCACAATGTGAACTTAGGTGGTAGGTACATAAAGACATACATTCGTTTTGGAGCATTGTGGGCCTTTTAAATCATAGAAGTGACGAGGTTCTCTATTTCTGAGAAAAAACACCAATTTCATAGGTGGGGACCCAATATTTTGCATAAAATAAAGAGCTATTTTATGTAAAGCAAAAGCGATCCCGAAAATGTATTTAGGAGAGTTAAACCCGATTCGGAATCTGGCTAATTCTGAGGTAATAAAATACCTCTTGCGAACCTATTTAAACAATTTCTAATATGCTTTCGAAAACGTTTACAATTGAAGTTTCAAACATTTCAATTACATTTATCCATACTTCATTGCACGTTTAATCCTAATTTAAATTGTAACTATTTACAGAACAATATTTCGGATTTATTCACACTCACGAAGAATTTACGAGACCACACTACAACGCACAATGTTGTACAATGGCTATAAAAGGACCAATTGGTAAATTCGTATATCAGGACCAAATTGTTCGGAATTGGTGAATTCGAGCCTTATCTACAATATTGGGCGTTTTCGTAGCTAAATCGTAGCGGGTCTACGCACGCTACATTTTTTCCTAGCGTCCTCGTAGAACTGTCTAGTTGTAGCGAAATACGGTTACAAATGCTGATCTTATTTTCGAGTCGTGAATCAAAATGTATTAGAATATGGTCTCTGTAGCTCCATGAAACATACGGCTCCAGGGGCTAGTGCAAATCTTGGAGTTCACTCGATTTATCGAGTCTGGTTAAACCACTCTGGGATCGGTGCATTGCATTCATCCATTCATTCGTGAAACAAAATGTGTTAGAAATTAAAATCATGCGAAAAAAAATGTGGATGGAAAGCGGCAACTTCGCGTTATACCTGAAGCGCCCTAGATACAGACAGTAAGTTAATAAACTGTCGGAAAATTCCTTCATTTCCCTGCTTCCCCTCAATTTTACTTTCTGGAGCACGCGCAAATATTTTATTACGAATACTTTTTCGTGTTCGAAATAAAGAACAATAAACGGCGTTTTTCGAGAGGTGGACAGAACAATGCGAGAGGATGCGTTGTTTCGGCCCAAAGATTGTTTTCTTCCAGACCATTGTGTTGCCCGATCGCAGATTGGATGGGAATGAACCCCGAGGCTGTGTTACAAATACGTTTCATGTTTAGTGGGGATTTTCTTTTCTATTTAGATCGTATGGAATGAAAATTATTTTGAAGAGATGTATTTAATGGATTTTTTTATTCATCTTTTATGTAGATATTTGGGCAAGTAAAGCATCGTATATTATTATTATTTCGTTTATTTATTTAGTTTCTCATATATTTACATTTTTAAATATTTTTATGAAAACATTTAAATAAAAAACATTAAAAAATATAAAAGATAGTAGTAAGAGAGCAGGGTCCATTATTATTGTTTATATATTTATTGTAGTTAAATTCATTAAAGGTAGTCAGAATCCGGCGTCACGATGTTTATAAATACGACAATGAAACTGCCTGTGGGCTCATTAAGGCTACATTACCTGGCATTTTTGCGACACAGAAAGTAAAATATAAAATGCCAAGACATGAAAAGCTAATAAAAGTAAACAATAGAAAAACTCCAAGAAACGAAACTTTTCATTAGCAGTCAAGCGAAATAACTCTCAAACCAACATATTCAGGTACAAAAAAAAAGATTTCTAAAAATTATAAGCTAGCCTTTGTTAAAGTTTCCTCGAAGTCTCTAGAGCACTCCGGAAAATATTTATTCATCGCAAATTCTCGGAGTTACGAGGTTTTTTAGGGTTCCCTACTCAAAGGGTGACAACGGGACCCTATTACCAAGGCTCTGCTGTTCGTCCGTCTGTCAAAGGGCTGTATGTATCTTTTGAACCATAATAGATAGGCACTTCAAATGTTCACAGAGTTTATAAAACTACTAACGCAATTTAAAAAAAAGTTAAAAATCAAAGACACAAGAAACTTGCACTTTACTTTTTTTAGAAAATATTTCTGAATATTTTAGTTGTTACGGAACCCCCGTGTGCGAGTCCGACTCGCACTTGGCCGCTTATTTTCTCAAGTTACGACATTTATCCCGATCGGCCATCTTTCTTTGTTAACAAAATTGAATTCTCATTCATTGCTTCATGAAGGTTATTCCTTCTATTATTTGATTATATTACTTGGAGCCTTTTTTATTGGAACCTTGTGTTTCAGTTTATGTGTTTTTTATTGACTGTATCGATGCTTTAGCGATAGGGATGGGATTTTAAAGGTTTTTTTGGTTGTTAAAAGCGATTGACTGCGCTTTTACTAAAATTAAATTCATCTGCAAACAATTAATTAAATTATACAGGGTGAAATTTAATTCATGGGCATCCTCTTAAGAGGTCATTGTACTCACCATTATGAACAACTTTCACTATGGGACCAGCCAGGAAATCGCGATAACACCCTGAATAACATGATTCCAGGTAAATATTTCTTCTTATGCCTTAAAACGGCGAAGGTGAACGTGAGGAAATCGGCAAAAAATTCTACGTATCCGCACCGGACCCGAGTGGTGGATTACAGCCCACTCCCTTGCACAAAAAGAGGGTCTGTATCCCAGCAGTGGGAACGTTATAGTCTGATAAATATTTTTCTTTCTTTCTTTCTGATTATTAGGCATGCCTTAACCGTCGAGTTAATTATTTGTAGAATCCTTTATTTTTTATTCAACAGAGCCAGACCCCTGCACGTCCTATTACAAAACAACTTATGAAAGCATTTTCCATTTATTTAATTACGGCCGCTTTTCCTTAACAATAAAGATATTCGAAAGAAAGTAATTTGAGTACAATAAGAACCTTATTTACTCACAGGAGTGTTTGCTTGCCACCTGGTGACCGCTGCGGAACCAAGGAATAATAATGAGAAACAAATAGGGGTTCCCGGGGGAAGCCCGGCTTTGAGAAAAATTATGGATTGTTGTTGGACTTGGAAGGGAATCGAGGAATGTTTGCAACTTGTTAGTCGTTATTTTTTGGCTTGTTATAACATAACATCAGGCCTGTATTCCCCTAAAGGTTAGGCAGAGGTGTACCTGTACAGTCACGAGCACCAATAGATTGTATTGATTGTTATTTTATGTTATAACGAACATAGTATTTTGGAACCCATATTATTATGAAATAGGTATCATCTCAACGTTGCAACCGTTATTCTACAAAAAAATGGTTATTGAATTTCGGTAAGTGAATACATATTTTTGCTTGTGACTGTACACCCACACTTCGCCAGTTATGTTTTAAGTACCACGTAATAGGGGGCGACCCTATTGCCATCAACCGGGCACACATCCAGACTCCGGGCTGCTACTGAGAAATTTCAGTTGCAAAACCCAGTAACACTTCTGGAATTCAATTTGCCATAATTATGGCCAGTGTTACAATTCCAATTTTGAATTATTTTGACGAAACCAACAACTAAACCCGTACTTCAGACTAAACACAACATAATGTTCATTTAAATTCAGTCTGCCCCCAGAAAAATCTAAGGAATGAGTTCTATTTTCTAGCAATTTTCTTTGAAATTAAACCCTGAAGCTTAAAAGCGACAATGTCACCGACCCTTTAAATGTGTACTGCTGTATTTTCTTGTATCTAAACGAGAAACGCTAAGATTTCAAAGGCTAGTAGAAATGTGAAATTCAAAATAAGACAAACATTTTCAGGGCAAAGTGGAGTCTTTTAGAGCTCTTGGATTTTATTATTTAAATAATACGGTATGATTTTATTTAGCATAATTTAAGTTACATTACCATATTACTTAAATCTTAGATGAAATTCTTCACCTTGCGCTTCACAAAATATAATTTAGATTTTTTTAATCTAAGCAATCAAATAACAAGCTAAATATATTTGTAATGGGCCAAATAAGTTATCGTGTTAAATTAAATACATCCTAACTAATATTATAAATGCGAAAACTGAGTTTATTTGTTTGTTACGCTTTGAAGCTAAAACTCCTGAACGGATTTGGTTGAAATTTAGCACATGGGTAGACCCTTTTTTTTGTGGGTTTGAAATCATCCAATGACTTCTCCCGCTATGGGCGGAGCCGAAGTGCGTGTCAGACTTTTACTGACTAAAACTCACCCGTGATCCTTCAGTTGCCTGTTGCCAAGGTCCCGGTATCCCTTTCGGACTTTCCCGCAACACATGGGTAGACCCTGACCTGGGTTAGGACATAGAATACTTTTTATCCCGGTAATACATTCCCGTGGGATAATTATCGACCTCCACGAGAGCGAAGCTGCGGACATAAGCTAGTACTCGTATAATAATATTCCTTTAGATATCAATGCAGTACCTATTGAAAACAGCCAACTCACAATGGTTTATGAGTGGTACCTAAGTGTAAAGTCCTAAAATTCTCCAAACCAACGAAAATATCTCATAAAAACACATGTTTACAGTACACAGTTCAGTTATTTAATTCCTCTACGCTCCGTTGAGCTCAACTAGGCAAATAACCCAGTAAATAATTCATTTGGAAGTAATATGAAAAAGTCTTAGGACTATAGGAACTTTCCTAAACTTGTTTTGACGTTGCTACTTGTAGGTAGGTACCTACAATATGGAAATTAGCTTACTTACGCCGTCTTCCCAAGGGGCTAAGTAGACACTACAGAACGCTACCTATTACGACCCTTATACACCTTTCGTTTCGTTTACGTTCATACATCTGACGCCTTAGTGCGTGTTTCTTTTAACTATCTTCACTTTACGCATCGACCGCGTTCCGATTGCCGCTCCGATTGGCCCTTCACCAGTGAAGGCCAGTGAAGGGCCAATCGGAGCGCCGAACGCGGTCGATGCATAAAGTGAAGATAGTTAAAAGAAACTCGCACTAAGGCCTCTGGTCATACACGCACGCCGCCGGTTGCGAGTACTACGCATGTGACCTTTCTGAAGAATATCACCAATAAGGTCACTACATTATATGTCCTCCTAAGACGTCTCGGTGTTTCCAGTCACATCTGCCTTGTGAATACCTTTCCTTACTCTTATTGCGAGAGAATGGCGTAGGTGATAGACTTTCTTAGTACATAGAACTGACCAAAATATAATTCATGATTAACGATCAAAATTACTATCTCTTTGTATTTTTATCCGACTACAGCGAAGCAAAACGGAGGGTTATGATTTTGACCGGTATGTATGTAGGATGTATGTTTATCTGTTCCCTGATATCTTCTAAACGACTCAATTTGACAAATGAAATGTATCGTTGGAAGCGTCTTGATCGTCCGCTGCACGCTGGTTATAGGCTATGTGACATTAAATGGCGCCATCTAGATGAAATACAAATAAGAACTTAAAAAAAAAAAAAACATACCATATTGCAAAGGCCTTAATTAGCACATTTCAAAAATAAATATTATAACCTCAAAAAAAATTAAATAAAAATAGAAGTTATAAAAATAAAACCCAACTACGACAAATAGTCAATCTACTAAAAATTCAAAATCCGGAGCCACACGTAATCTGTTCGATTTATGCCCTAACACGTCAGCTCATAAAGTTTCTTCTCTATCTTTTGGGTAGTCATTTCAATGTTCTCTGCTCTAACTCCCACACAACGTCTCTACATTTTTTTTAAAGCATTTTTCCCTTCATGTTGATACTGGAACTCAATATAACGCAGGTACCGTCCCAACTCCCATACCAGTCGCCCATGGGGGCTCTTTTTGAAATGTAAATCGAAACCCGAGAAGCCTTCAGATTTCCTTTTGATGTGTTAATTCTATATTCAAAGGGCCGGAATCTCTTATCAGTTTTACATTAATTAGCCCACACAATCCCGGTCCAGTGTGATACAAAGTTGGAAGATATAAGAACCTACCTACATGGCGTTGTTGTAATAAATTTCGCAGTCTAGTACATTTTTTAGACAGTTTGTTAGAAAACTGTGTTATAAGTTTGTGTAGTGAGCTAAACAAGATAATTTTGGTGTTGTAGGTCATCAATTATATTGAGCTTAAGCTGCGATATGGATTTATATTTATCGCTTTTGTTATACTTAATAATACAGAACCATTAGGACGACCATTAATACAGGGTGACATTTTATTCAACTCTTAAGGGGTCATTGTACTGAACAACTTTCACTATTTATTTTATTTTCAAACTCAAACTCAAAGCATTTATTTCAAATAAACCAATTACAGGCACTTTTGAATTGTCAAAGGGTTGGTCAGTCAGAAAATATGAAGCTAGTTGCCCATTCCAAAGCGTAGTAGGTTCCTATGGAGAAGAACGGGCAAGAAACTCCACGGACACTTTTAAATCAGAATATTGTTACAATATCTTGTTTACATAATTCATGTTGGGATCATACATGTGAGTACAATGTAGAAAAACGTGCGGGTTAAAAGCGTCCGTAAATTAAAGATAAAAAGATACAAAACAATTCAAAAATTAAAATAAATCAAAATAAGCAGTGGCAGCTAAGAGATGACCAGTCCCTACTGATGGCGCCCGTTCACGAACATGACGCATGGATCATCACCATTCAGCTCAACCATTTTGAAGGGAACTTAATGATCCAACACACACGCCACCACCAGCGAGACATTAAAGTGAGCATGACATACTCTCAGCCTCCAGGGCACATTCAAGTCAATGAAAGACGTACCTAGTAAATGGTAGCTTTAAAGTACTTAGGTAAGTACATAGTGCTCACACACGTGTGCTATGCAGTTATACAATACTAGGAGATTGAATTTATACAATGTAAAGATAGTTTTTACAATCTTCAGCAGCTCCAACAATATTTTCGTATGCTAATCAATTAGTTGTTGCGCCCTGTTTAGCTGGACCAGCGCTGAGCCAAGCATTCTTGTCAGTGATGTAATCCCCCAATTTATAATATGCTTGGCGGCATAATGTGCGTTTTATACAAGATTTAAATTTTGTTTCATTCAGTTGGAGTATGTGGGGAGGTATTTTATTGTAACATTTTAAACAGTACCCCATGAAGGATGAGTCTACTTTAGTCAGTCTGAAGCCCGGTTGAACTAATTGGTCCCTATTCCTAGTCCTATAATTGTGTTTTTCACCTCTTTTACTAAATAAAAAGACTTAGATTTTTCCTTACGTACATGATGTTTTCATAGATATATTGACAAGGTACCGTCATGATGTTAATATCTTTAAACAGTTCCCTTAGAGAATCGCGCATACGGAGGCCAGATATTGCTCTGATAGCTCTTTTCTGCAGAATAAAAATAGACTCGATATCTGCAGCCCGTCCCCATAGTAAAATACCGTAAGACATGATACTATGAAAGTAAGTGAAATAAGACTAGCCTCGCGGTAGCTACATCAGTGAATTGACGGATTTTCCTCACAGCATATGCTGCTGAACTTAGCCGTCCTGCAAGAGATGTTAAATGAGGACCCCATTGCAGCCTTGAGTCGAGTGTGATCCCCAGGAAAACAGTCTTATCGACGAATTCTAGTTTCTCCCTATTCAATATTACGTCACAATCACTACTTTTAACATTCGGTAAAGAAAATCTCATGCATTTAGTATTTTTCCCATTTAATACTAAATTATTAGCAGTGAACCAATTTTGAACCTGCAGTAGGGCGTTATTTACGTCGTCCCGATTTGATGCACGTCTATTTATTTTAAAAATTAAGGAAGTATCGTCAGCAAATAACACCATTTGTGGTTGGTTTTTTAATAAATGGGGTAGATCATTAATATATACTAAAAAGAGGAAAGAACCCAATATCGAGCCTTGTGGAATACCCATTTTTACATTTAAACCGAGTGAATTGACACCATTTATTTGAACTTGCTGTTGTCTATCATTTAAATAAGATTTTACTAAACTGAGCGCAAGTTTACCTAGTCCGTAATGCTCAAGTTTTAAGAGTAAGGTTTTGTGATTTACGCAGTCAAATGCCTTGGAGAGGTCACAAAAGATTCCTATGGCATCTTGGGCCTCTCCCACGCAGTAAAAATGTGTTTTAATAAGGTGACACCGGCGTCAGTCATACAACGTCCTTTGGTGAAACCATACTGCTGATCGTGTAAGATTTGGTTGGTGTTAAAATGATTAAGCATTCGATTGAGCATTACCTTTTCGAAGACCTTGCTGAACACCGGCAGAACAGATACTGGTCTATAATTGTTGGTGTCTTTACTGTCTCCAATATTGAGATCGATCCTGTATTTATTTAAGACATTTATTTCAGACGTAGTCCATATACTGTTAGTAATACAAATACCTTATAAAACTATTGTTAGTATGTACACCAGGAAGAGATAAAAATCACAGAGTGGCACCACATAGGAGTGCCAGTTTATGTTGTGTGTAGTTGGTCACTATGGGACCAACAAGAGAATCGGGAAAAAACAATCAGCTGTTCCCTGCATTTTGACGAGTTATGCGAACATAAATGTAGGGAACAGCTGATTTTTTTTCCAGGTCATGGTCTAGCCGTTTAGCCGTTTTAGCGTGAAAACGTAACAAACAAACTCACTTTGACATTTATAACATTAGTTAGGATTAGGGGATACTTCCATAAATATTAGCAAGCTGTGCAATAGGCAACAGGGCTACATAATGTCCGATTAAACGACTGTCCGTATAAAATATAAGGCGCCCGGTGCCATAAATAAGGGAAGAGATCGGTGTACGAAAAGATTACGCGCCTTATCCTCAGAAACCTCAAGCGTATCTGTAAGGGTCCAGGGCTGGATGAAGGGCCGATTCTGACCGGAGATTTTACGGAAACAATAGTAAGTTGATGTGGGTAGTTGTGAAAGTTAACAGCCATAGGACATAAGACTCGTTATAAATAAATTTTTCAACTTTGGACTACAACATAGCAAGACCCTGTGTCCTAACCGAAAGCGATTGTCAGGCTAATACGCGATTACGCGATCGTTTATACGAATGTTGAATGTTATGAAGAACATCCGCGAGTTGATTGATCGCGCGAGTATGTCATATTCAAAACGACGAAAAACGACCGCGACAATAGCGTACTCGCGCGACATTCGCTTTCGGTTAGGGCACGGCTTGACACAGCTTTTTACATATTTTCTGTAGAAATAAATCCGGGCTGAAATATGAAAAGGAAAAATTAATCTTTTCTGGCGCGAGAATGGATTTTAACGAAGTAAACACCAAATAAAAATCCTTCTTCAAAAAATATGAAACAAAAAAATCTGATAATCCACCACAACATTAGTTAATAGATCCTCCATAAATAAATAGCTACACAACCTACTTCGTAAGATAGTCTCATCCACGGTTCTTTGTGGGAGGCCCTGATATAGATAAGGCTTTGTCCACGCAAGATCGGATAACATCGGGGAGCGACGCCCAAGTAATAGTGGATTTATTTTCCTATCCCATTACTGTGTTAACAACGGACATAAGGGTCTTACGTTTTACGTTTCATAAGGAAGAGAAGCAAAGCTGTAAGGAAATTAAAATTTTTGAATCCTAGTCGGCTCCTAGAAATATTTTTCACGTTCCAAAAGTGCGCTCACGAAGCTCCAACGTGCTACGTACTTGACCCAGCTACTTAAAACCATCTAGACCAAAAAAATATTACAACTATAAAACGTAGTTTCTCATATTCCAATTAACAAACGGTATGCTTATTAGCACTCGACCTCGTTACTTTATGTAAAACGTATGTGTGTGTGAAGAAATTAAGTTAAAATGTAAAATATTGAGCGAAGTTTGTTGGCGCCCAACGTTGGACGCCAACAAACTACCAATTGCAAATGTACCCTCGCATCAGTGCTTTTATAGCTTGAGAATTCACAAAATTCAAAAGTTCAGTTTCAAAACAATCTTCGTTTTATTCACGAGTTTTGAGGCACATTTTATGAGTGAAACAAGTTATTTGTGAATGCACTTTTGGAGAATATGGTGACACTATATTACAGGAGCTATGTTGCAGTCAGTTCCAGTAATAAAACTGAAAACAGTTTTATTTATAGTTGTATGTGAAACGGCTGTGTCCCGGTTCTATTAACAGCTTTAGAACATAATTGTTGTGTCAACCAGTTCATTCATTGTTCACGATAATATCTCTCTCATTTCACGAAATCAACGCAATTATTTTCGGGTTCAAGTTTAATTATAATTTGCAATAATATGAAAATGGTTCTATACAAATTTGTGGAAATGAAATGAAATGAAATGAAATTGTTTATTCTGTAAATAGGATATCGCAATCACTTTTACACGTCATATTATTAAAAAAATAAAATAAGCTAGATGAGGTCGGCGTTTCCTATCTGACTACTCTGAGAAGAAAGGCCGAAACAAACTCAGAGGTCGCAGTCTCTTTTAAGGTCCAGACATAATCTTGGTCAAGCCATATGAGGACCATGTAGATTAATGTCTGAAATGGTCTTTTGAGGAAAGAACCACACAGATTTGAGTGGACCTGTCCAGTCAGTGCAAGCATTTGTCAGTAACCGAGGAGCTCAACTCAGAGCTGAAGGAGCTCAACGACTCGACGAACAATACCAAAAAAAGGACATTTGGGTAGGCCGCAGAAAGTACTCAAAACTGCCAGACCATCATTAAAACAGGGAAAGAGGAGCAAAAAATAAAAAATGATCCACATAGTCCTCACATTCACAATAATCAAAACAAAATAATACTTACAAAGTAATAATGTCATGTTGTATAAAGAATAATCAACAATGTCAATTTGTAGGTATATAAAACTGGTATAATTTAATGATTTTAGATACTAATTAAAGTTAAAATGTCAAGTTCTAGGGTTTTTTCAAGGCTTAGCAGAGCGAGCAGCTCAATCCCATGCATTTCTGTCTTCTAAATAATCCGAAATTTTATAGTACCCTTTTTTACATAGTTTGGTTTTAATACTGCTTTTAAATCGTTTAATGGGTAAGTTTCTAATATCAATGGGAAGTTTGTTGTAAAAGCGTATACATTGACCCATGAACGAGTTGCCTACTCTGTGGAGACGAGTGCGATGTACAGCAAGATTGTGTGGAACAGAGTACACAATTTGGTTGTCATAATTAGGGCAGAACACTAATTGTAGTGATCGTTTTGGGAGCATAGGTCACGTAATTGTTAGCTGCCTACATGTGGTCTACTTATGTCCGTTGAACTAGCAATTTGTGGTATACAGACCGGACACCAATCAAATCAATCTGTAAAGAGTACTTAAGTAATATGTGGGTTCAAATAAACGTTCCAGAAATATATCGAACAATACTCGTGCGTAAATATAATACAACGTGTTCCTTTTGGTATCCCATAACTCTAGCTAGGGTATTCATGAAACCATGTCAAAGAATCAATTAGCATTTTTTTTTTCGTTTTTATTTTCATACAAAATAATTCGACATAGTTACGATTATTTATGTAAAATACGTGAAATATTACGTTATATACAGGGTGAAATTTTCTTCGTTTTAATCCTCTTAATTGTACTCATTATGAACAACTTTCAATAAGGGACCAACCCTGAAATCGCGAAAATCAATCAGCTGTTCGACGAGCTATACGAACATAAATGTAGGGAAGAACTGATTTTTTTCGCGATTATAACGAATAAAATTTCACCCAGTATATCTTTTTTGTCTTTGTTGTCAGACAATTTTTTTTTGTTGTTACTTATCCTATTTTGTGTTCCACTGCTGGGAAAAGTTCTACCCTATTGCTTCCAACTCCCTGTCTTGAGCAATCTCTAGCCATGTTGACCCTGCAAACATTATCTAGATTCAATACGAAGGCGTCAAATATTGGTCCTTTGATACGCCAGTGTCATTTATTACTACGAATACCTTTACCTACATGATAGTACTAATCTGCATTGCAAATCTAAATGGTCTTAGAATGGGTAAATCGTAATTATCTCAATTCATTAGCAGCAGGTAAAGGGTATGTGTATCTCAATGCCCTAGATGCCAGTTCAAATATCTTCAATTAAGCTAGACATCCCGACTCTGTGGTCTACGAGTCTACAATTCCGAGACGGCGTTTGATTAATCTGGAGAGGATCCTGTTAGCTAATACATCTTTAGTATTTACGTTGGAAGCTTTGGTGATCGACGCTGCTGTATATGGCTGATAGGAGTAGTGTGTTAGTTTCATTTGTGGATGTCATAGAGTGGATTTATTGTTAGATCTCTACTTAAGAGGAAATAGGGTCGGTCCCTTCTCCATACAAACGCTCTCGCCTGTTTTCTCGCTGGCTTATGACCTTAGAGCAATGACCTTAGAACCCTCACACAATGCTCAAAATTGCCTGTTGAGACCGCTGTCATCAGAGGCCTCAATTTTGAACTATTAATGAAAAAAAAACATAGGGGCACAGTAAATTGTTTCCTATTCAATTTATAAAATATCTTTCAAATTGATTCAATATTAGAGGAGGAAATAGACGACAACCGAACCTATGACTTTTTGTATGGAAAAAAGACCGACCCTATTTCCTCTAAAAAATTCAGTTGTTAATTAGATACAGAAAGCACAGGACCGGTCGTTATGACTATGCCTTTTTTTTTTTTTTTTTTTTTTTTTTGGGTGGGAAATCATCAAATGACTTCTCCCGCTCTGGGCGGAGCGGAAGGGCGTGTCAGACTCTTACTGACTAAAACCCACCCGTGTTCCTTCAGTTGCCTGTTGCCAGGGTCCCGGTATCCCTTTCGGACTATTCCGCAACCCCGGCAGGCATCGGTCCTAACGGACCCCGTCAGGTGTGCTGACATCTCTTTGAGGCGCGCGTGGAACACGACGCGCCATCGACCCGGGCCTGGTCCTTATCGGACGGCGAGCTACCCATTGCTCGCCGTCCGCAAGCCCGCGCCTATGGTGGCCGGGAATCCGCCTGGGATTCCCGACGCCCAGGGTGTCTCCAGCGGCGGCGATTAGGGGCGTGAGGGCGCAGGCCTTGCCTCTCCCTCACGCGTTCCGCCTCCTCCTTCGCGAGCATCACTGCTTCGCAGAAGGAGGTGACCGCCTCCCATGCCCTCTCGCTCCGTACCATGGCCTGGACCAGGGCCGGACGCGAGAGGTCAGTGCCGCCAATCGCCTCCACGAGGACACGGCGGTGCTCCGCCCAAGCAGGGCACATCTCCACCGTATGCTCCACCGTGTCCTCCGGACGATCCGCACAGTGGTGACACCCGGGCATTTCCTCCCGCCTAATCCTACACAGGTACCTCCCGAAGCTGCCATGTCCGGTGAGGACCTGCGTCAGGCGGAAGGTGAGGACGCCGTGGCGCCTCTCCAACCACTCCTCAAAGAGGGGACTTATCGCCGCAATTGTGGCGTGCCCAGCACTGGGTTGCGACAATCGCACTCTCCATGCCGCCATGAGATCCTGCCGGAGCTCTGTCCGCTGTGCCGCGATTTCTCGCGGCAGCGGAGTTACGCCCCGGCGCTTCATCTCCTCGCGCCACTCCCAGATGTGCGCGAGGACCTTCGCCTCCATGACTATGCCTGGGGTAGGCTTATGTATGATGATGGTGCTCATAGAGATGATGATACTGACTCATAATACTTATTATTCATTGGCTAGGTTAACTGCATTTTTCTGAAAGGATGTACTATATTTAGTGTATGACACCAATGAAAGATATTGTCGATGCGTTTTTGTTTGTTAAAAAACTACTATTTTACATTCTGGGTGAATTTCACCACCGTAACTGAACGCTGGGTGAATTTCAGCACATCTGAGGGGCTAGACAAGAGACAATCGCTTCGAAAGCGTTTCGTATTTCTACAACGACTTCCAACTGGATTGACATAAGCTTTTCGATGTATTATGTCAGTCCTATGCATTTTTGTCTTTTCCATCATCGATATCGCTGAAAGAATGTCACTTTGTCTAGGGCCTCTGGATAGTTCAAGAGCTGTCAGTGTCAAAATTGTTAAGGAATATTGACACTAACAGCTCTTGAACGCGGTTTAGAAGAGCTGATCGCGTTCAGTTTCATTGATGAAATGCGGACTTAGATGAAATGAGCATCCTCGCAAATCTCGACCATATAAATTGCTGAAATGAGAATAGGTCTTACGAGTTAAATATTCACCAACCCCAACAACTATCCATCTCTTAACAAAGATCAAAACCCACAATAGAGGCAACCTTTACACAAATTATAACCAACACAATGCCATCTTCAAAGTTAACTGGAGCAGGTAATAGTTACGGAACCTCCTGAATTCTGGGATTAATCTACAAATTCACTGTACCCTTAATAATACTGCTATTTGTAAGGTTTTACGATATGACCTCGTCTAGGCTAGGCATTGAAGGGAGCGGCTAACAAAAGGAAAGGTCCGCGGGTAATCTTTTGATGCTGGGAATAGTCTGTTGCTATGAGGATTTTGTATGAATTTAACATAAGTATCTATACAGTATGCAAGGGTAAACACTGTTGACACTTAAACCATGGGTAGTTGACTTAAATATAAAAATAAATGACCCAGTTAAAACAAAAAAAAACCTTATTTTCATTAAAAGATTTAAAAAAGTAAATATGCGTCACTGTCCTGATACTCATGGATAAAATGTAGATTTTCTTTAAAAAAAAAGTTGTATTTTTCCATTGATTTTACGTTCTATAAATGAAATCAAACCACTGGTTTCAAGGATAACAGTGTTTACACTAACACCCTGTATGTGGGACACCCAACAGCTAGATGAACTGGCGAACTTAAAAAGGAGGCTGGGACAGACTGGATGAGGAAGGCGGAGGACAGGGCGTTGTGGCGCAGCCTGGGAGACCCTATGTCCAGCAATGGAGTGTTGATGTGTAGGGATATTAAATTCCTTAGTTAATACATAACTAGCTGATGCCTGCGGCTTCGCACGCGTGGATGTCTGTTATTAAATATATACTAAAACCTTCCTCGAGAACTACTCTATCCATGGGTGAAAACAGCATGAAAATCGGTGCAGTAGTTTTTGAGTTTATCGCGAACAGGACGACAGACAGACGCGGCGGAGGACTTTATTTTATAATATGTAAGGAAAGGATACTAGCGACCCGCTCCTGCTTCGCACGGTTTTTGACTTGACAAAACATCGACATTTCTTAGTTACATATAACATTAATAGTAACGTAATAAACACAGAAACCTTCCAGAATAAATTCTGTAAATGACGGTGAAAACCTCATGAAAATCTGTTGCGTGGTTTAGAAGAACAACGCGGACAAACACGAAAAGCAGACAGACTTTCATTTATACATATAGATGTTGAAATAAGGAACCAAAACTAAGGTATGGATGTTGATTTGAAAATGGTATTTCATATCTTGGAATCTTAGATCAAAAGCGTAAAAGTCTTCTACACAATATTTCAAGTAAAAGTCTTTTAAATACTTAACCAAATCTAAATCGAGCAAAATTCTTAATTTTATGAAGAAAGTTAATATTAGCCCTTAATATTTTAAGCTCCTAAGCTTTTTGGTAAAGTAGTTGATAAAGCTTATTCTAAATCGGTACTATTCTAGCTTTGATGATACTTTATTTCAAAACTCGAGAATAACTCTCAAAAAATCTCTTAATCTCGACTTGTAGATCATCTGGTGCAGAGTTAAAGCGAAAGAACGACTTTAAAACTAAGTTTAAACAACACCTTTGCTAAAGAATAAAAACAAAAAATTACATCGTTTTTTCAACTCGTTACACACCAATAAAACCATAACCACACAACAAAACACTAGGCGCCTAAAAATTAGGTACAGTCGGTAACAAATGTGACACGTGACACTTGGTACAATCACGCACGCAAGTCGTCACGTCGTCCCCACACGTCAACCCTGTAATGCCGCGCTTAAATAACACCTGAAACGCCACACGTGCGCGGAAACGACCGGCGTATATCTACAAGCTTTTAATTTAAATCCCGTAAGTGACGCAGCAATGGTTTTAGTCTAAAGTTATTTGAATTTAGTCGTATCGTTCTGGTGTGAGAGAAACACTGGGAATTTCATGTGATTGAAAACGTAGAGGCGATTTAAATGTTAAGTTTGGGAGTAGTACCAGAATATATTAAAGGCTTATAGCGATGGCGAGACGAAATATTAGTCCATGACAGCATCAAATTGAAGGGAAGGTTTTTGTCTGTCAGCAAAGCGTCAAATTTATATTTTCTAAGAATGTCCCACTAACAGCTTCATTAAGTAAACATGAAGTTATATTCCCGTGGATAATTTTAGGTAGTTAATATTTAACTAGCGTAGAATATTAAGCCCCTAATACACTACTATCAGGCATAGTTCATGAATTATGTTCAACGGATGACTCCCTGCGGCATAATAAACGCGCTGTGCCTACATAAAAGCTAAAGGTCACTACAATTCACACAGAATCTTATGTTTCAGATAAAAATAAAACTTTCATCTGCAACAAGGACGAGGGCAAATAATCTCATCGCATCCCCCGCATAAATACTTGCGAATGGCCCATTGTCCTTACTATCGGGCCATTCGGCCTTCGGCATAAAAATCCTGGTCTAAATATAAAATCAAAGTTTACCTCCACTTAGTACCCCAGTCACATCAATATTATATTGCATGAATTCCAGTCTTTATGTCCCACTCAGGCCGAATGTACCAAACGGGACATTGTAAGTAACGACTCCTTTGCTATTCGTCCCACGCAGCCCAGCAATGTGGACATAGCCTAAACTATTATATTATTCAAATATGGCCGTATCGCAGGCCCTTTTGAAGTTTTAAAACGAAGGAGGATTGTGTACAGTTTGGGACAGATTCAAGAAAGAATTTCTTTTGCTTGTTATTTTACTTCAGACTGACGATGACGTACGTATTCTGAATTGTATTTTTTTAGACCGTTCTTTTGCTACGTTTGACTCTAATTTCTGTACTCAGAGTTACAATTCAGTTCACTGAATTTCTTGAAAAAATACGTTCTTTATTTCAGCTGCTATTGTAGTCTTAACATTCTAACTATATTATTCTGGCTTCTATCAATCTGTTAACCTTTCGACTGCGGACTTGTACGCCCGCCGGCGTAGACTTGATAGGCCGTCGTCAAATCAGACATTTTGTTATTCAAATCAAGAACTCAAATGAAGACATCTCTTTTATGTTTTAAAAGTTTTTGTTTGGTCTAGAATATAGCTTTTATAAAATCTTTTTACGAGCCACAAGATACAAGGGACGCTTAGTTTGTGGCTCACCGAATTTGGCTTTGACTCGCGACAATCTAAGAAGTCCCTTTTGACAGGTACAAAAAGGCCTTGCGTAGCGATGAAAAAAAAAATTGGTTACTTATAAACTGATTCTCGAGACATATCGATTGAACATACTTAGAGAGCTGGTAATCGACGACTTATCTACATTGCTTAAAACTGATTCTCAAGGCTTAAGGTTTTATTATATGTACGAGAACGAAACGTCAAAACGGACTTGTAAGATGGTCGCGAGTGTAATTGTATTGTTACTTTTTGATTAAAAAACTTTATTTTATTTGATTTGATTTGTTCACATTGAAAATGATACTAATTACAATATTTATAAGAAACTAGCTGCGCCCCGCGATTTCGCCCGCGTAAGTCTCGATCCCGTGGGAATATCGGGATAAAAAGTATATTTTTTTGAAGACACCAGAACGGAGCATTACAATGCGCAATGTCTTATCGTATTGTAACGAAATGATCAAAATCGGATCTGAAATGTTACATTACAAGTTACCTACAAGCGAATGCTCCATGCATGAAATGCATGACATGGTGAGGGAGCACCTTCACACTAGCCGCAGTTCTCACTGCCTAGCCATCCGTCAGTGAATCTAGTATAAACAATTATCGTGTATATTAATTAACACGTCTCTGCTTCACCGCGTATTTGTTAGCGGAGCACAGTTGTGTATCATTTGTTCCCGTGATTACTGTGCTAGCCTCTTGGTACGGGGACCCGTGATAAGCGGTAGAGGGTTAATTAAGTTAGAATTTAAATAAAAAAGTTTTATAAGACCAACCTGAATTTTGAGAGCCAATTGGTTGAGAGGTGATGCAGTGTACGTAAAGCTGTTACGACCATGGAACTACTTACCTATTTTGTATTACCGATAATACCAAATTAGAAGTTTTTTTTTTTTTATTTTTTATTTCTTTCCAAAAAAAAGTTACACATGTGGGTATTTCACAAATCTTCTGCCAAACTGCAGGACAGTTTATCGGCAGTGTTCTCGTGGATATAGCTCTTAATTTAGTTATTATATGCTGATCTACAGCTCGTATGTACATGTACACTGGCGTTTATTCATCGGCTCTTATCGACTTGCCAGCCATGACAGCACTCGCAGCGAAAGCACACGCACCTAGGGCTCCGACCACCGCCGCAGCCTCCCACCCTCCGATGGGTGACAAGCTACCCAGCGTGTGAGCGAGTGAGACACCGCGGCGGCCGCCCGACCGCCAGCAACACGTCGCGCGCGCATGCTATCATGGCCGACTCATGCGTTAGGAACATAATTGTGTACACTTCACTCGACGCATCTGCACAACACTCGCCCAACCCTGCCGCTAAAAAATGAACTTTATTTCGATACTACTAAGCTATACTTTACATTAATCAAGTACACGAATCTCCGAACAAATACGCCAAGCGAAGCGACGCCTTAACAATTTCGGTTCCAGCGCTAGGGGCACAAACCCAAATAGTGCTTGCGCAGGATATTTTTTAAGGCATTTTTAGATACTGCTTCGATAGAAATTTCCTTAGGCAATTCGTTTAACAATGTTGGAACTAGCCATTGCCGCGTCCTTTGACCAAAATAATTCTTCACCTTCGGGACCAAGTATTTGTTTCTCTGTGTCGCTTTACGGATTGGTCGGTTATACACTTTCTTTACTTTGTGTTCGTTTTTGTTGTGCTGTTCTAAAATTATAGTTGTCTTTACTTTTTCCTGTATCCGGTAATATTCTACAAATTTTAAATAATTTTTCGTACTCCTTATTAATGCTATCTTTAGTTGCCTTGTTTACTAGTAATTTTATTAATCGAATTTGTAATGTTTTAATTTTATTTACATGTACTGGAATAGTCAGTCCATAACCACCCAAACCGTAATTTATTGTCGCCTCTGCAAGTGCATGGTAAAGAATATACAGTACCCGCCTACTAACTATATATTTTAAATTGTTAAGTTTCCCTAGTACCGAGCGCAGTCTGTTACAAACAGTGTCAACGTTAGTATTATGCAATACCAAAAAAAAACACAATTTTGAGTGAAATATGGCAAGGAGCGACCAGAGTAGCCCAACAGAGAGAAAGGTTCATACAAACGCGCAATGATAGGTGCACTACGATAGAGCGAGGCATTGCTGAGACCCAGGTGACACAGGTCTACGCAGCGCTGAGCAGATTTTGTAATGCATGAAAGTACTGACAGCTGATCATCACTTGTTTTTGGGACGCAGGTAACGCATCACAGCACAGCACGTGTCGCGCAGAAATCTCTGCCGGTTCGACAACCAGACGCAGGACACATGTTTGCGTCACACGTGCCTGCGCCGCAGCTGTCAGTACGTTCATGCATTACAAAATCTGCTCTGCCCTGCGCTGAGTGGACATGCGTCACCTGCGTCTCAGCATACGCTTAGCCTAAGAAGGTTTCCCTCTGTGGCTTCTGGGGCGCACGTTCGTAGGAATTCGGAAATACGAAGATTACCGAAGCACATACCTTTTTTGGTTTACTTGTACTTACTCATTTTGTGTGTGCGAATCTTTTAGTTGCAAAACTTACTTTTAAGAATCGCGATGTTCTCTCAACTTGAACCAAAAACGAGTTATCCCGGTAATTTACTTTCCGTCTTATGTGGAAGCTTTATTGTAAGTTATAGCTTACGTGGATATAACGAATCGTGAAATTAAAATCTTGATTTATTTGATGAGATCAAAGGAGTCATACACGTGCCAGCGTGGTGGATTACGGCCCACTACCTCTCACAGAGAGGAGGCCTGTGTTCCAGCAGTGGGGACATTATAGGCTGATTATGGAAAAGGAGTTATATGGAATTTATACAGTTACATTCCCTGAAAGCTGTAGCTGTTATTTTATTAAGCACAGGTGTAGGTAATCGATCTAAGTATACATAGTAATAAACATCAATCTGCCTAGCCTTTTCCAAACGATGTTGTGGTCGGCTTCCAGTCTAACCAGATGTAGCTGAATACTAGTATTTTACATTTTACATGGAGCGAATTCCTATCTGACCTCTACAACCCAGTAACTGGGTAATACGATACCCCTTAGTAAGACTGGTTGTCAGACTTTCAGGCTTTTGACGACCCGTAACGACTGTCAAAGATCCACGAATGACAGCTGGGACCAACAGCTTAACGTGCTTCTCGAGACACGGAAGACTCTCGGTATGTAAAGATGGTCACCCACCCACGAACTAACCCCGGCAAGCGTATTTTAAAATGATGCATCAACCCTTGCGGCTGTTATTACTTAGCCATGAGCTCCTCCTTAGTCACATAAATATAAATGTAGTGATAGATCCTACGTTATTTGGTTTTTTCTAATAGGTGAGGCAGCAATAAGTACTTTAACTTTTTGATACTCAGGAGTTATGAATCCAGATTTATATTCCGAGTTCCTCCTTATAATTTCATATTGCATTTGGATTAGAATAATGAAGTAGACATACCTGCGAAGAATATTAAACCCCGTTTCAAATCCAAATTACATAGCAGCCTTCAAGGCTTTATTCATACAAAACCCACCAAATAATGCGCCCTTTAGCAGTAATAGCTTAGCTTTAAACCCCATTGTGCGGACCCCTTTCACCCCTCCCCCCTCTTATGCCATGTGCCGGACAGTTTCCAACTATTATTTTATTCAAATTCCCCCTATTCTCACCAAAACCGCTTACCCCATGAAAGGGCAGAGGAAACGAGATGACAATATAACTCTCTCCCTTTTACACGGGTAATTTATGCTTATAAAAACTTTGCGGAAATGCAAAATTAATGCAAAGAAAATATCCTTTTTTTTGTGAAGATCTTTTAGCATCAGTTGGGGATTGTAGTCGTATGGATTTATTTATGTTGACTCTAAAGATTTAAATCTTCAGATTCGCACTGCTGCGCAAAAGATGGTCGCGTTTCTGTTTAGTTTTACACACAATGGTGCCGATTCTCTTGTTAAGTTCAGCGCATCTTTTTCGTTCTATTTCATTAAGAAAAGGACAGAAGATAAATTTTAGTTTAGTCCTGTCAAATTAATCTTCTGTTTTTAGTAGTTAATAGAAATGGTACATCATCTGTGAAAATATCAACTGTCTAACTATTACGGTGCATGAGATACAGCCTGGGGACAAACGGACAGACAGCGGAGCCTTAGTAATAGGGTCCCGTTTTACCCTTTGGGTACGGAACTCTAAAAACTTAAAATAAAATTCAGTACTACCCACCTGCGTAACACGATGAATAATAAATAAAGGTTAGAAAAATAACTCGTGAGCAAGACGGAATGGTGGGGGGACCGAGGCCATATTCCTTGGAGGCCTCTCCGTCCTCGACGATGGTTTTATTTGACCCAGAGGCCTCTGACATAAGGTAGGTAGAGGTATAACTTGTGTGAATATCGATGTTTAGATAATATTGTATGTAGAGATGGACTGTATAAGTGAAAAAACATGTGTATGAAACTATGAAGTTCGATACATGTCCTTGAAGATATAGGATTTCTATTGCTAGGAAAGCAGTGTTTAAAAAAAAGTAACAAAAGTACCGATGGTTGTGTCTACTTAATGAATCACATGTAAAGGAACCGACCAACTTAAAAAAAACAGAAATTCATGGGGACTGCCGACAGAACTGAAAACTGGTTTTAGCGCCATCTACATTCAAAAGTAAAGCACTACCGAATCCATTAGTTTACCCCCTACCAAAAATCTCTCAACGCGCCTGAAGCAGTTTTCACTTCAAAAAAATCTTATGAAATCATTTTCTAAAACCCCTTAAATAATTTCTTATTTAAACTCCAGGGTTTCCCGCACAAAATCCGGGAATCGTTAACCATTTTTCAGGCAGTTCCGATCCATATCAGAACGTCGGCTAGTCAATAAATCGCCTCAAACGTCCCAGGGGGAGTTGAAGGGAGATCGAGATAATCACCATGCTGCCCAGATGGACGGTTTTCCAATAGAGGAAATGTTGCCAAACTTGAGATTACCTACATGGTGTTTTGGTCCTCTGAGGAATAGTTTAGTTAGAAGGTTCAAATATCCGTAAACTAAAAAAAGAACAGGCGGCAACAAGAACGTTTTTTTTTTTTGTTGTTTTATCAGATCATGTTTAGAAATCGATATTCATAACGTCTGCGGAGTTTTGATAGCTAATTTAATTTGACCCTGTATAATAATATCAGCCTATTATTATAGTTCCACCCGCCCGCCGCGCTGCTCTGCTTTTACAGAGAAGGCACGAGCATTCATCACCACTCTTGCTCAAGATGGTTAGCAGGTTTTTTATACATAATTAGGTCCCCACCTATGAAATCAGCGTTTTGTATGGGGAATTTTAAAGAAGTTTCAATTTTCATACTAACATTTTCTTTATTTATATAACAACCATGAACACTAATGTTTTAAAACTTTTATGCACTAATGTTTAAAAACTAAGATAACGTAAGCCACTTAGATTTTGCGACAAAAATAAATTTTGGCTAAGTTAAAAAAAAATAGTGGTCATTTCTGCAAACAAAATGAGGAGTCATTTTTAATGTATTTTTTATGTTTAGAAAACCATAAGTAATAAGGTTTTTTTACTATTGGTAGTTGTCTATGACGGTCATTATTCGATATAATACCAAGAAATTGATGAATATTTTAAATCATAGAAGTGACGAGGTTCTCTATTTGTGAGAAAAAAACGCCAATTTCATAGGTGGGGACCCAATATTAACTGTAAGTCCAGGGGGCCTACCACCACCGCTTACAGCAGTATTATTTTAATGTAGGAACGAGACGAAGCTCTACAGGACATATAGCTCCATCTCTTTCCCCCACTGATGTAAGAATAAAATAATATGATTTGATTCCCTTCTGATCTTTCTGATTCCCTTACGATGTTTTCCTTCACCGATGTCTAATGTTGTTGTAATGTCAAGATAAACTCGGAAAGTACAGGAATTGAAAACATCACCTTTTTTTTTTTTTTAAACGGTGCCCCACCCTGAGAATTTCTTCCTGTATCGTGGGTGCGTTTACAAACATAGAAAATCACATAAACTAACACCCAGACCCGGAACAACTACTTGCAGATCATACAAATATCTGTTCCGTGCGGGGATTGAACCCGCGACACGTTGCGCAGCAGTCCATCGCTCAGCCACTGCGCCAACCGTGTCGTCACACCTTAGTACATAGATATCCGGTACTTTCCCAGATTGTAACCTACAACCTCGTATAAGGGATGCGGGGATCCACTAGGCCATCCTGACAGCTTTATATCTCTTTAAAATCCAAAAAGAAAACTATCCTTTTGATATCTTGGACTACTCAAAATAATTGTATCCATTGCTTGCCTCAGTGCAAGACGTGTCTCAAAGATTTTAATAACGCAGCGATGGACTTTGACGTTTATCCAGCATCAGGGTTACACCGCTTCAGTGATTTCGACAACAGCCGTATTTACTAGCTCTCCGCTATTGAACAGCGTGGCTATCCTATTCAGAACTGTGTCCGGGTTTGTCCTACAATCGGCTTTGGCCGCTACTCTGAAAGGATAATTTTATTTTATCCGCTTATTTTGAATCTTTTTCGCCTTTCACGGTTTCGCGAACGGAAGTCGGAAGTCACACTTTGAAAGTGCTGAAAAATTTGAATTGTTCGAATTTTGCTCGTATAAGTTAACCCACGAATCCATGACTGGTGAAATGTAATTTTGAATTCATGATTATTGATTTCATTTTTCTATGTTCTAGTAAAATCTGGCTATAATTAGCTCTATTAAATTAAACTCGACAAAGCGTATATTTCCTAATAATTGTAACAACATCCGTAGGTATTTTTTCTTTTATAATGACCACATGTTTAATTAAAACAACAACAAAAGAGAAAGTATTTAATTAAGACAACAATGCTAATTAATCTGACAGAATTCTCTGTCAGGTTAATCTGACAGAATTCTCTGTCAGATTAATTAGTATTTTTATTAATTAGTATTGATTAATTAGTAATCTGACAGAATTCTCTGTCAGATTAATTGGTATTTTTATTAATTAGTATTGATTTATTAGTAATCTGACAGAATTCTCTGTCAGATTAATTAGTATGTTGAGGTTGTACGATTATTTTTTGTTTTCCATTTACTATGAAAAACAAGGGGAGGAGGAACTCGAGGCTAAGTACTAACAGCCGCACGTCAATCCATCATGTTAAGTTACGCTTGCTGGGGTTGGTCCGTGGGTGACCATCTCTACATACAAAGACTCCTCCGTGCATCGGAAAGCACGTTAAGCCGTTAGTCCCGGCTTTCATTCGTGAATCTTTGACAGTCGTTACGGGTTGTGAGGGCCTAGACAAGTGACAATCGCTTCGTTTTTCTACAACGACTTTCAACAGAATTGACATAAGCTTTTCGATAGCTTATGTCAGTCCTACACATTTTTGCCTTTTCCATCATCGTTATCGCTGATAGAATGTCAATTTGTCTAGGGCCTCTGATAGGCAGACGCTCCATGAAAATTACTGCAGGTATTCAGCTACATCCGGTTAGACTGGAAGCCAACCCCATAGTTGGGAAAAGGCTAGGGAGATTGATTGATTTACTATGAAAAACAAAACTCACAAATGTCACCATTTTTTGATGTCACTGAGAAAAGGAAGGCACTTCACAGTGTAACCAAAAACTGGTGACACTCATCTTTCGATGGTTAATTACAGATTTATGGCAAATAACCGTTTTGGTAACCTTTAGGTACATTACATTAAAACATCGCTAACTACCTATTAATAACGTTTATAAGTGCCCCACTCACAGAGCTATTGTTCTTTAATTTGTGCTTCCCAAAAATAAAAGTAAGGGTAAACACTAAAAATAAAAATAAACAGAACTGGATAAGTAAAGGACTTAAAAAAGTTGTAAAACGAAACGGTTCTTGCGTTATCAATACTATAAAAATAAAAATGTAACAAATAAAGTTCATTATATTCAATATTCAAAACTTCTACAGAAATGCATAAATAGCTCAAGGAAGAATGCAAATATCAAATTTATTAATGAAAGTGGAAACAAATGTACAGCGGTATGGAAAGTAATTAAGGATGAAATTATGGGTAATAACTATAAGAACGATGTGGATAATATCCTAATTGACAATAAAGTACTAACAGACCCCGTAGAAATAGCAACTGCGTTTAATAACCACTACATTAATACAGCACACTCTTCTAGCACGAGTACAAAGCAGCACCGCGATGAAAGTTCACTAGTTCATTCGATGTTTCTAAAACCTGTGTCTGAAAACGAAGTCAGAGCGGTGATGACATCATTAAGAAACACAAGTTCGGCAGGTTATGACGAAATTAATACGAAGATTATAAAAGCATGCACTGATGAACTTATTATTGTAATGACATATTTAATAAATCTTTCATTTTCACTTGGCACTTTTCCAGAATCTTTAAAAGTATCAATTGTTAAGCCACTTTTTAAAAAAGATGAAAAATCTGACATTAATAATTATCGACCAATAACATTAATACCTATTATATCTAAAATTTTCGAGAAGTGTATGTGTAAGAGATTGATTGACTACTGTGATAAATTTAACATTATTAAAAAAGATCAATTTGGCTTCCAAAAAAAGAAATCCACAACACTAGCTATCTTCACTCTTGTAAAAACCATATTGACTAATATTAACCGAAACCACCTTACTACAGGGTTGTTTTTTGACTTATCGAAAGCCTTTGACCTAGTATCTCACGACCTGTTGCTACAGAAATTGGAGGCAATTGGCATTAGAGGTATTGCACTTCAATGGATATCGACATACTTGAGTAACAGACAACAGCGTGTTATAATTACAAAAGTGACTGGAAAGAACGACATGACACCACACTCTTCTGAACTCAAATATAACAAATATGGCGTCCCACAAGGAAGTGTATTAGGCCCAATTTTATTCATTCTTTATATTAATTCTATTACTGACATAACTAATCATAAATGTATATTATTTGCTGATGACATTTCCATTATTGTGACATCGGATAAAAAGAATACTACAATTGACGATCATGAAACTGACATTAATAACACAATTGACATACTGGTTGAATGGCTAAATAAAAATAATTTATCATTAAATCTTGCAAAGTCTGTATATATTCAATTTCACAGATCAAATAATTCTAAATATAATAATAATAAAATGAAGATAAATAAAATTAGTGAAGTAACGCAAACTAAGTTTCTAGGTGTTACTTTGGATCAAGATATGAATTGGAAATCCCATGTCGATATTGTCTCAAAACGAATAAATAAGTTTGTATTTGCGCTGAGAAAAATTAGGAACATAACAAACGTCCAAACGGCAATAATATCTTATCATGCATATGTTGAATCGGTGTTACGCTATGGATTAATTATGTGGGGCAATAGCACCGATCAAAATAGAGCATTTGTTGCTCAAAAAAAATGCATTCGAGCAATCTACGGGCTTCAATCCGACGATTCTTGTCGGCCGGTATTTCAGAAACTTGGTTTGTTACCGCTACCGTCTCTATATACAGTATGTAACAAAAACCCTGTCGGATCCGTAAGGGTATTATTTGGTATAGTATTGTGTGCCCATATACGTAACCATTTCATGGTTTTGAGATTATTATTTTTCCCCAATGAAAATAATTAATTTAAAAAAATAAAAATAAACTTATCAAAGGCAACACTTATCCTCGATAAAGTTCATGTGTGTGTGTATTTGTTTTCATGTGTTCATGTTCTACAATTTGAAGCCGCCCGAGCGGGACGGTTTTTATGATTCTTTGACATGAGCCGCCCGCCTGCATTGTCGCTTGCCGCCAAACAAACTTATAGCTAAATAAACCTACGTTATGCCTACGCGTTGTTATCAGCTGATTTGAGCTGATATCGTTTAGGCATAGTGAACTTGACTTCAATTTCTGTTCATCAAGAAACAATTAATTGAAATAAATGTAGCCCAGAAAAGGGCTTTTTAAAAATGTGCTTTTGGCACAGAAATGAAAACAGACACAAGTGAGCTAAGAAAAAGGTACTTACCGAATTTTGGTATTAGTTTATTAAAACAGTAACTTGTTGTTGTTGGATACCTCGGCGATCATGCTCCACATGTCTACCTCCAACACTGATACACATTCGACACCTTTTTATTAAATTGTCACGTACTCTTTGCAGCGCACTTGTTTCTGATTTAATTAAATTGAAAGCTGCTACAATCCGAGCTCTTACTTCGATTTCCGAATCACACTCTTTTTTAAAAACCATTTGTTTGACATGACCCCATAAATAGAAGTCCAGAGGCGTAAGATCGGGAGACCGTGCTGGCCACGAAAGACAGGTAGTTTGACAAGAAAGACAGGTAGTTTGAACCATTCATTGTGGGCCTCAAAAAGTATGGACCAATAATCTGGTCTCCGAGGATACCAGCCCACACGTTAACACGCCAACGATGTTGGAAATTACTCGGTTTCATAGCTAGCGGGTTTTCGAGCGCCCACACGTGTTCGTTGTGGCAGTTCACACCTGTTCTTACAAACGAGCATTCATCGGAGAAAAGCACGCGATTCAAGAAACCTTCATGTTCTTCGACTTTTCTTAAGATCCAATTACAAAATTCCATTCTTGGTTCGTAATCAGTGGGAAGAAGGGATTGAACCCGCCGGTAGTGATAAGGGTGACCATCTCCCTTCAGCACTCTCCAAACCAGCATGTGATTAGTGTCTAGTTGTCGAGCAACAGAGCGTGTGCTTTGCGTGGCGTCCGCCGCAAACATATCCAAAACTTGTTCCTCGATATCCAGGTTGCGCTCTCGTGGTCTTCCAGCATCAGCGCGCTGTGTCTCGTGGCCATGAGCACTGCCTGTGGTGAACACACGGTTATGTAGACGTTGGAACGCACGCTCCGACGGTACTGGCACACCTGGCCTGTGAAAACGCACCTCATAATCTCTACGCGCAGCTGCATAATTACAATCGGCCTTGCCTAAGCACATTAACATATTAAAATATTCCCGATTGGAATATGACATTACGGACGTCCGATCGAAAGGAATCTTCACGAAAGACTGACTAGCAACAAGCGTACAGACACGCGCCGCATCGCACGGTAGGCAACCAGTCGGCTACATCAGACAAGTCGGCGACTCGCTAGAGAGCACCGACAGCGCGCCCAGTGTAGGGCGGTATCCTTTGAAATAAAAATAGGTAAAATAAAAAGATTTCCCCGGTGAGTGGAATGTTGTCAATTTATGAAAATTTGCCGTATTTAGTGTGAATGTCGCATGGTTTATAAAAATAAAATAATCATTATCTTTTGATTTTTATGAGTTACATTTTTAAATATATTTTTTATAGTACGTATGTTAACCCAGGAATACGCCTTTAATGGATCGGACAGGGTTTTTGTTACATACTGTATATATGAGATATGTATGTTTGTGTGGAAGCATAAGGAATTATTTAAAAAAGCAGATGATGTAGTTCCTCGAAACCGGCGCGATCCTCACAGGCTCGTACTGGATGTCATGCCAAGGCTAGCTAAATATAATAAAAGCTGTTTGTATATGTGTGTAGAAATATTTAATAAAATACCGAGCGACTTAAAAATTCTAAATACAAGATTATTTAAAAGTAAATTGTATGATTGGCTGTCCACAAATAGTTTTTATAGTGTAAAAGAATTTTTTGACAAAAAATTTAAATGACTGAAATTTTAAATGTATAAATTATAAATTTTAATGTATTATATAATTAAATGTACCAAATGTCATATAATAATTAATTAATTAATAATATAATGAAATGTATGCACGACAAATTTGCACGCTTATAATGTTAAGCAAAGACATGTATGCTCTGTATTTAATTTTTGTACCATCTTCTATACCATGTTTTTATGCAAATAAATTTTATTCTTATTCTTATTCTTATAATTATCTGAAACCATAGAGTTTTAATCTAGCTTTGTATATTATTTAACACCCTTAAGTGGGGGAAAATTCAATTACCCCCTCCAATATAGAGTTAATTAAATACATGTTTCTACATTTAGTAGGTTTGTACGTATAATAAACTTGATATATTGTCTTTTAATAAATTATTTTACCCCACCTTGATTTGCATATAGCAACATGCCGCCATACATTATACGCAGTCTTTATATTTATGTATGTGTCTGCAGTAATTTAGTTTATGTGTGCGAAGGAAGTAATCTATTAAAAATGTAAGTAACAAATAATTTGTATATGCACTTAAGTTGTTTCTAAAATAGAGTGACGCAATAGGCAATTTGTAAATTATTATCTTACGCTACAGACATTTTACCTAGAAAAACTACAACACGTGATTTCGCCCTTGATTCAATCCTGAACGGATTGAATCAAGGGCGTCCTATCTAGTTTACCTACTAGAAATCTAATCTAACTAATATTGTAAACTCGAATGTTTGTGAGTATGGATGGATGGATGCATGGATGGATATTTGTTACTCTTTCACGCAAAATCTACTGAACCGATTTGGATGAAATTTGGCACACAGATCGTTTATAACCTGGATTAACACATAAGATTATATTAGACTTTTAATCCCGATATTCCCACGGGATCGAGACATACGCGTGTGAAACCGCGTGGCGCAGCTAGTATCCTCATATACTTATTAATACGTAGTTGCTGTTTTCTGTTTTCTGCCGTAGCTGTTTTCTTATGTTGTTCATTCATCCATTAGTTAGATCGTCGCAACATCGGGAAAATTGAGGCTATGGTTAGGCAGAGCGCGCGACTTAATGCCTGCCATAAGCGCATAATCATGCCATAATCACGACTCACGAGACATAACTTAGGACAGATTAACGCCTTAGCTACGTCCCTACCTACCCCCATTTATACTGCCTCCATTTTAATACTTCTAAGGAGGCCATTACCAAAAAACAGCAATTTATCAACAAAGACATCTACAGAATGTCCTTGGATTCTCTTAAATCCAAGCCCCATTATTATTCCGCCTTGCCCACCACAAGGGTAATTTGCGTAATCTGCGGGTGATTGTTTCAACTTTTGGAAAAGTGTTTCATTTGAATTTTTGACACCGCATATTTTTATGAATCCATAGATAATGCTAAACATAAGGCGAGACCGTGAGACAAATGGAAGAGTTTGTCGATTGTACACACGGCTACACATCAAGCTATACATTTCCAGTATAAGCTGACCTCGCATTGTACGGAAATCCTACACAATGCGAGATCAGCATAAACTGGAAATGTATAGCTTGATGTGTAGCCGTGTGTACCAGTTCAAATAGCAAAAAAAAAAACAAAAAGTGCCCTGGGATTGCCTATTCGGAAATTCGGAATGCTTATTAATGGAATTGTGTTCCTCATAGCTTATTAAAACTATTGGGATTCTTTAACTCGCATGACACGTTGTTAGTATTTATTCAGTTTCTACAATTTTTAATCAAGTTTGATATTTTATTTCAACATTTAAATTACATTACATTTATTATACTAAATTAACTAAAAAACAATTACATATATAACAAATTAAAAAGAAAAAATAAAGGGGAGGGGCTCATTGAGCATCAAAGAATTCGTCCGCATCGCTGTCAATGGGAAAGGTGCCCAAAAGGCTGGCAGCATTGCCACGTTGAATGGCAATGCTGATTCTTTGGGCTAAAAATAGGCCAGCCCTCTGGTCACGTGAAGAGTCGACCAATCGCTTAGCGATGTCCCATGTTAGTATTAAATAATTAACGTAATCATGTAACCTTTTTTACCATATAAAATATCAAACACATTTTGCATTTTCAAAGCAGCAGCACCGATCCCTAATCCTGCCATTATGGCCGTCACGGACGACCGTGAATTAAGGAGCTTGTACAATAAGCGCAGAGTTTGTCATCCTGTCCAAGATGTGCCAAGCTTTGCGTCAACGGGTAACACCAATTTGTAAATACCTTACTAATAGGGACCTAGAGAAAGACAAACATGTCCGGTAGTGTGTGAAGAGCCCGGTATGTTCGGTGTTAGTCCGGAGGTGTCTGTCTGCTTGTTTACTTGCTTTGCTCATGAGTTTAGAAGTTTAAGGGTTGTGGTATAGGGGTTGAAGGTTTACTACAACAAGCATGAGGCTTTATGTAATGCCTGTGTTGTAAAGGGTAAATTAAACTGGTTAGGTGTAGGTAGGTCCCATCGATTTTCAGAAATGTAAATTGTTCTTAGAAAAACAAAATTTTTCACTTTTAATCAAAGTCCGTCGTGCCTCGGAATTCGGAAAGCACGTAAAGCTGCTGGTCCCGGCTGTCATTCGTGGATCTTTGGCAGTCGTTACGGGTCGTCAGAAGCCCGAAAGTCTGACAACCAGTCTTACCAAGGGGTTATATTAACCAGTTGCTGGGTTGTGGACGTCAGATAGGGTCGCTCCATGTAAAATACTGGTATTTACCTGCATCCGGTTAGACTGGAAGACTCCGACTCCAACATAGTTGGGAAAAGGCTAGGCAGATTGAATCAAGGTTGTCATCGTTTCCAATGGAACTTAGTCAATGACTACATAATATTTTATTCAAATATCATAGGACAACCTATTCAGGTGCTTAATGCTGTTGATTTCCCCGTTAATCCACTATTGTCATCGTTGTATCAAGCATTTCGTCGAAAATCTAATTCAGTAAAAGCGAAAAGTCTTCTTGTTTGAAAATTCGCATGCAATACGGCGAAAAGTCACTTAAAAGTGATGCTAATTGTACCCTTTGCCGTATCTCTGACAGTTTCACAAAATAATGAATGGCAATTTCTCTTTGCTTCACTGTATGCGTGGCTTTGTTTTCTTCCTTTTTCGATTTATACGAGAAATCGTTAACACAGAGTGCACTTTATTTGTAGAGGACTTCATTAAGCTGTTACGCTAAGAGCCCTTTGTATTGGAGAAACGCTTTGTTTAATTAATAAAATATTTTACTTTAATGTACGTTGGAATACTTCGTATGTTTAACTTAGGAACAAATCCTACTCTTGTTTATTTTATTAGTAAGCTCATAGATACCTCCTGTGACTCAATCCAAATCTTAATCATAATCTACTAGAATGCCCAATAACGTTTTAGATGATACTGCCATAAACATGCTCATGAAAGGCTGCCCCTAATGGCGGTATGTGTTATAAATGTGTACTAATAAGGGGATTCCACTGACCCTCCCCTAGTATAATAACTTAGTCGCTTCTTACGACCCCCATGGGGCGCCATGAGGTATGTCTTCTGTTTGGGATAGGGAATTAAGCTGGACCACAGATGGCATAACAGAAGAAATTACTTCATTCAAATGTTTTTGAGCACGCTTAGACCACCATTAATGAATGTCTGTGATCAACCAACTTGTTTCGTTTTATCAATGGCGGAACCGCCATTAGTTGGAAGAATTTTGTTAAAGAAAGTGGAATTTAAGATTTATGAAATATTGACCATCCGTCCCTTCCTCATAAATTTCTTACATTCCACCCCAAATCTCTGCAGAGACAAACCCAAAACCGTCGTAAGATGTCAAAAAATATTCCCAATGCACTACAACGAACAAATACATTTGACCCAGTGACACAATTTCTATTGGCAAGGCAAGGAATCCCTTTATTGCTTATACGGAGCATATCCAACGCGAGAGTACGTGAACTCGTCTAAATAAAATTCCAAGGGATTTCGCACGCTCTACTGTCATTTATTAAAAAAAATCAATTTGTGGAATTACGAATACATTTCGAGTGGTTTTAGACGGAAGGTAGGAAGGTGGAGTTGGAGGTTTTAAAAAGTTGTAAATGTTTACGGGAAAAGCATCGTTCCAGAAAGGGTATGAAATCATCGTGTTATTGGTTGTTTTGCCTCATACATTTTCACAAAGCAAAACACCATTACGTAAGAATTTGAGAAATATGAAAAAACAAAGAAATATGGAGTTTGGTTCTTATCTGGAAAATATATTTGAAACAACAAAGTTCCGCATCACCTGAAACCTTGGGCCGTTAAAAAAATCATCTTCATAAAAGTCCAAAAGTAAATTCCGACGGGAATTGTATTCCGAAGTTTTTGGCGTCTCTTTTATTGTTTGTAAAGTTGGAAGTCGGAATGGAAAGGCGAGGAAGCATAGTCGATTCGAAGTAGTTGTAATGGCGCCCAACGTGGGACCGGTTTCTTTAAAAATCTTTTCCCTATTTCTAGTTGTTTGCCCTTCCGTTGAAATGCCTGTCATAGCTTCATGTGATTGCACAACTTTGCGTCTACTTTGTATTAAATTAAACCCTTTTAATCTGCCCTACTTTCACTCCACAGCAAATTGAGCTGATTGCGGCACCTAAAAACAGTGCCTTACCTTGAACCAAATCCTCTAATCCGCTAATTCCTCAAACAATACCTCATTTGCATTCGCACGAACCTCTCCGTTTCGCATTCAATTACCTGCATCTGAAGAATGATTGTGATTGCGAAGACAAGATTCGTGTCGTTTCGCTATGGCGTCCTTTTCTGGTTCGTTTAACGCGATGGGCCCGGGATTATTCTCATTAGGCGTAATTTGTTTCTCTTGGTAAGCTTCTCGCTTGACAGTTATGAAGAGCATCTATTTCAGTAATGGCACTAAAATTGGACGACTGAGTTGGAATTGGGAATGTCGTATGAAATGTCGAGGCGTGGCGATGTAGATCGATGTGAAATAATTACTGAAGGACCCATTCATTAATAATCTTATCATCTCTTATTGTTTAGTTGGTTAACAATACTACAATTTTAAGTAGTTTTTTATGATCATGATCATCTTTTTGTAATCAATCATTTAAAATTATTCAGCTATTGCTTTTTCAGTGTCTTTTTGCATATTTGATTGTTAATTAGAATAACCAACTAAATAAAATCTTAATTTTTGAAAGCAAGCCTTTTAATCCTTAAGTTTATTTATCACGTTTTCTGTATCAGTTAAACTAATTTCGTAATTCTGATTTGTTTCAGGTAATTCAACGTTATACTTCGATCAAACGGTCCCTTTTTCAAAGGAATGGAGTAATTAAAATCTTTAAATATCAAGACCATCACAGAATTTTATTTTAGAAGTATTTTACCAGTAGCTTTCATTTGAATAACTTGATTAGGTGTTACGTCTATTTTTAAAATAAATTGGAACTGGTTTCTACCTTGAGGAAAATTTTGGCAGAAACGTGTACGGTTGTCCTGACTTACCCAGTTTAATAAAAGCCTACGAAGCTTATTTCACAGTTGTACCCTTCATTGTTCCCTGGGACATCGTTATCGATAGAAGTTTACCCCTAACCGTGAGGGCCTTTCAAATTCTTAATAGCCATTGTTACCTGCATACTGTAAATAATAAAATAGGAGGTATCGTATTTCTCGAATTGATTTTACTTCTTTTATCAAAAGAACCGACACCACATAAATTGTATAAATTCCTTTTAACCACCACTGTAATTTCTTCAAAGTACCTTCAAATATGACATTAAAAAAATCAAATACACTGACTGCACATAAAGAGGGCTCCTAAATCCGGAATCTTCCTCAGCGACTGCCTCCCTCCCAATCTTACAATTACGTGATAAAATTGAAGGCTTTTTTACTCAGTCAAATTCGTTTCACTTAAGCTTCAAAATCTCTTGGGAGATGGCCGAGACACGAGGCTGCCTTTAATAGGTATTAGGATATATCTTAAGGAATCAGTCCTTGCGCCTCATTCAAACTAATTCAATGTGCTTTGGATTTGTAATTCGAAATCCTATCTGATAAAAGAAATCCTCGATATCTAAAGATGTACGTGTTACTTTATGTAAGATGTTTTGGATCCTTTCAAGAAGATGTATGGTTAAGGGAAACGGAAAAGGCTTCATTAAATGTTGGTACACATAAGCATTTCTCATGTAATAACTATTACAGATATCTCAAGTGTGTCGTCTTAGGCGGTTATGGAAAACTAACCCTTGTTCTAAATCCTAAATTGATTGCACCTATCAAGTCATCAACATGCACAAATTAATGTTTATTCAAGTTAAAGCGGCGATACTGTACTTGTTATGATATTGAAATGAATATAAATGTTTTGAGTACCTTATCTAACAACTAAGTATAAGTAGTAGTATTTTGATTAACCTCAAACCAGTTGTAATGATAGACATACATTTGGTAGAATCCAAGCGTGATGTCTATTCCTTTAATTATAAATTACACATCACATTAAGGTGTGGATTAAATCCATATAAAAGATCAAATCCCTATCCTATTGTTTATCAAACAGAACTACAATACGTATAAATAATGCAAATTCAATCCAGTCCTCTTAAATCTCTGACAATACATTTGACGTATTACCGACAAGTCATAGTGTTGCGATAATTTATGCAATGTGTCAAAATAGATGCCATTACAGACTAATACCATGGCCGGAATACATAAGTTCTGGTTGATAGATAGCGCGGTTTAGCCCCAAATCTATAAGATTAATGTGCAGTAATTATGAGTAATAGTTTCATGGATTATGCCTCTCGATATCGCCAATCGTTTAACTGGTGATCTGTCGCATTTGTGTGATAAAATTGTACTAGTTGTTCCGATACTTGATATGTTGTAATCATTTTTAAAAGGTATTAAGCTTTTTGTCGAATCGGAAAAGAAAAAAGGATTTTGAAAAGCTTCAGACTAGAATCAGTTCTATTTTTTTTTTGACGTTCTAAAATGCATTTTATGTGCCTTATTAAAATAAATTATTTGACTTTGACTTAAAATGGCCAGATTTCTCCGTCGCATCGAATCAAGCGAATTCCTGTCGTCACTTTATAAATTTTTTATTCGATTAAAAATAAAAAACTATGGTAAAAAATAACACGCAAGTGTTCTAAAAAAACAATATATTTAAAAAAAGAAATGTAATAAAGATACACTAATCCCACGAAATACTGAAAATATAAAAAAGCACGCAATTGTTTCAAAGTTACGTAGTTCCGAGCCATACAGTGGAAGCGTACCGTTTCTGATTTACGACTAAAAGATTGCATCATAAATCATTGTATACACCCGCTCTGACGGCCGGCGTCGGAAAAATTATAGAAGAAAAAATTAAACGCTTTCAAAACAGACATTTAAGAAAGAACACGTTATTAATTAATCCTTACAATGAAAATATATTTAAAGGAAAAGTTTCGTTGAAAAAGGCTTGTCTAATTCATTTCCCATTCTGTTTTAGAAAGTTGGATTTGGTATATCGCTAATTACATCGGTGAAGGACTTGCTGAATTTAAAAAATACTTTGAACAAGTTATAAGGTAACTAATAAGTATCGTGGTTTTTACAGCCTTGGCAGTGGGCTACAAGTGTTCTCGGATGAAGTTTGTGAACTTTATACTCTAGTTTTCCATTACAGAAATCTCTATGACTAGTTTTTTCATTTATTATTAAGTCCTGACAAGTTTAAGTGGTCCTGCAAAGTGTGGGAAATATAAACTTATCCATTAATTTGTTACTTCGACTCGTACAGTTATATTAAAACTTCTAATATATTCACAGGATTTACGCGATTATTTTCAAATGTTTTTTCTCAACTAGGCTAGTTTGGCTCTTTCATATTTTAACCGCATCTGGAGTCTTTCCAATTTCTGTGTATGAAAGTGCACAATTTATAATACGAGCAGGCGATTGCACAAGTACCTACTTTTCCGCCTTTCCAAATATTCCAGATAATCCAGAATATAAGAGAATTTTAATACGACATTTATAAACATTATAATCAAATAGAAACAAACCTACAAATAAGTAAATCTGTCAAGGGATTAACCAGAAAATGAATAAGATAAGCGTTATTAATAACAGAAAAATGTAAATTACTTATCAACACCTTAAGTACTACAATAATCTACATCAAAGTCATTACAAACAAAGATTACAAAACAAGAAATTCTTCAATTTTAATTTTCTCCTCTGAAGGTAGAATAAATTATTTTACCGGTCGCTCGGCATCCTCCTGAGACGGTTTCCAAATAGAATTTTATCCTTTAACGACGCTCTTAATAATATTTTATTGCGTTGCCGTATCTTTTAATGCTATTTCATAATGTACTTACCCCCCTTGGCAGTCAAACCTTATTAGCTTTTGAAGCCAAATTTTTTCGAACCAATCGATGTTCCAACAATTCAATTGTCGAAGTAAAATCGAATCAAATTCGGCATAATTTTGTAAACGCGTCACAACGCCGCGTCTTGACCTAATTTGGGTCGTGTTAGCCAGAGGCCGATCAGCCATTTCCCGGGCTATTGGGCCCAAATGCTACCCAAGCCTTGCTATATTCCGCAACGGCTTACGACATCTAATTCCGCTGACAAAAAGGGGAATTTTATGGCCGTTACTAAATCTGCATTCACAATTCTGCCCCCATTTTCAGGAATTCTGTGAAATATTGATAACTACACTGCTGTATTTTGATATGTTTTTAAAACGAGTTACGTGACCCAGCACCCCGTAACCGTATTGCCAAAGGGCACGTGAAATCAAGCACACATCATGCGTCGATGAGTATGGAGTCGAGTTGTTATATGTACCGCGATCCTCTCAAATTGTCCTGCATGTTTACGCAGTTCGAATATCCCTTATTTTTCGATTCAAACAATTTTAAAAGGGGCAGTTCATAACGACTTTTTAAACTTTTAAGTATTGTCATTTCACCGCGGGAGACGTTGCAATGACTAATGATAAGTTTTATCTAATGTCGGAATGCAAATAAAGTGGCCCACGCTGGGCGCCAGTCCGACCGGAACAGCTCGGAGCTTCGACGCGTTTATTGTTATTGTGACTCTTCTGTTAGTCTTTTCTTGCTCGGACGTCTCGACAGCGAGCTGAATAGAATTGTTTTCATGTACTTTTCTGCCGTCTTTCAAAGAGTCAGCGAACCTCGAAGGAAAATTTTGCAAAATACAATATGAAGGGAACACGAAAACGGTTTTAAGAAAGTCCCAAACAATATTCAAAAGTACATAATACAGTTGTACTTTTACTCTTACTTACCTTTCTAAGATGACACAAATCAGAAATAACAATCTGGGAACAAGGGTAACAATATAATCTAAAGTTATTAATTGAAAACTCTTGGACACTGAATTAATTGCCAATATTCATTCGTAAATCACTTCGGAAATTAAATTAATACCTTAGAACGGCTGTCGGAAACACGTGCCCTTTGTTTCATAAACGATATCGGTGTACTATTAAATTGAGGGTCGTAAATTATAAATAAATCATTTTGCGTTCCAACGTTTGTGACAAGTGAAACGTGTTCAGAATGGGTTGGAAGAGGGTAGTTGTTTAACTACCTATGTATTTTAATTTTAACTTAGCGATGCCAATAACTGACTTGAATTTTAAGCACGGTCTACGATCAGTTTTGGAAAATTTTAAAGATCTTGTTTGGCACAAAACTTCTTAAAACAAAGAAAGCCCATTCATATTTAACCTGACCTGGGATTCAAACCGAAGCTAATCAAGTTTTACCTCGCTTAAGTATCATATAATAGGTCTTTACCTATGAAATTGCCATTTCTTTAAGAAGGGCATCAATAAACTGCCACTGCGTTGGCAAAGATGCATTGATTGCATGGGTGATTACTTCGATTAATACAAATAAAAAATACATGAAAAAAATTCGTTTAAATTTTTTCATACAAAACGGCAATTTCATAGGTAAAGACTAATATTATCAAACAAGGCATTAACTTTACCATCTAGATACACCTCAATAATTTTCCTAAAAAGACAGCAAATATTGGAGATCAAAATCCCATCAAATGCCATCAAACCGACAGGAATAGTTCATTCGTTCACAACCGACGCTGCTCAATTTTCGACGCCTGAAGCAAATGATTATCCGATACCAACCGATCATCCGCGATTTGCAGTTCAACTGAATATCATTCGGAAAAATCGCCCTTTTAACATTTGTTTTAAATGCAGATTTTAGGTTTACATGAATTTGAAATCAATTTTGGTGGCTTTTGACGACGGGAATTGATATTTTTTCACGGTAACGAAGCTTTTGATTGACATGGAATGGATCAAATAGATGAAATTATTTTTAAATATTTGTTAAAAACTTATACTGAGCACTGAACCGTTTTTTCCACGATCTCTCGTGAAACCGATAAAATGAATTGACTATTTTAATTAATCCTCTATCTATTTGCCCTTTTATATTGCTATTGTTATCGAGCACTAGCACACATCATTCAACTGCCATAATATACCACTCACACGTTGTTTTTATTTTAAAATTCATACGAAAGTCAAACACCACTCCAGATGAGTCCAGCTATAAATCCCTCGCCCCACACTCAACACATCAGTCAGGGCCGGTTATGCTCCCATAAACAAGTCGGAATAGTCTCTGATAACGCTAAAAATGTATTTTTGAGCCGTCACGAAGACGTTACGAGGGCTAATTGTCGTGAGGGGGCAATTACCAAGCCTAACTGCGGGCCCGGACGCTCGCTATTTTGTTTGAACGACCAACAGCGTTTTTTTTATATTCGTACACCTTTGTGCCTAATGAACAGAGGCGCTTTGTTTTTCTGCTTTAAGCGGTTATTAGGTAACGATTTTATGGTTGTTGTCGTTACTTGCGTACCGTATGGTGCACTGTCTGGTTGTTTGGATGTTCAGTTCAAACTGTTCAAAGTTATTTTAATCTTTTTAGGGTAATGGTATTAGTTTTTTGACTCGCTTATTTTTAAGCTTAATCTCTGGACCATAATTAGGTATATTGGGACATTCCGCAAGAATTTGTCGTGAAAATATCGCCAACCCCCTCGATAAGAATAAAGACTGGAATAATCGCCATATTACGATAACATAATTGGCTGGATATTTGTTTATTTTTGACAAACATCTACAAACTCTGCCTGTGACTACTTTTCCTAAATTACTCACCCTCAGATTTTTACAACTGACGCATGCGGCATAACAAATTAAAAAAACGAAAACTCTTTGATTGAAAACATATCTACAAGCACCCCCAAACGCACCATCCAGCTTTTAAGTCAATTAAAACGCTGGACTGTATAAAAAATATTCGTACAAAGCTTTTACTGAATAAAAGTGTATTTTGAACAAGTTCAGCCGACCGTGAAGATATCGGAGGCCCAGTATACGTACATGTATGAGTAATGTGGATTGTTCAGCCAATCGGTGAGCCCGACCTACGGGACCGGGAATGGAACATGCAAAATAAAACAGATGCCACGGCAAACATGAATTGATTGTTATTTAAGTTGTATATAAGGAAGTATTGGAAGATGTTGGTACCGAGATGAATGGGGAGAAATATATTGGTTTGACTATGCATGGACAAATAGAACTTGAACATGAATTGTTTGCTTTTATTTTCAATCTATACGATAGGATTGTAACTAGTGAGGTGTTATGTGAATGTGCAGCATCTTGAAAGGAAATCTTAAAGGTGTCTACTGAAAAGCGTTGTCAACCGGGATAATTTCAAAAGCCCTGCTAAAATTAACCAAAAGCGCTTTTCAGACCTAGTACCATTTAATTAATTAAAAATATCATCGTTATTGATTTAAAAAGAGTATAAGCCACTTAAGAAAACTTTTTGAGAAAAGAACAATGAACCCTTCAGAATTAGAAATTAACTAGATTAAGTTACCAAAGCACTATAACTTTTATTCATAAAGTACTTACGAGTACATGAAACAAAAAGGTGTAAGTGCCGAAAGTTAGGTGACCCCTAAACTTAGTTGAAGTGCCCCAAAGCGTGCAAGAAGGGCTTTTCTTCATTTGTTAGCCCTCATGATACTCTCAGAGGATAAAAGAGTTGCTATATCATAAGGAGCTGTCATATTCTTGTTATTTGCAATATTGAACATAGCTGTAGATTCAATTAGACTTAGATTTACTTGGCAGACAACAGAAAATATTATACTTTACAAATTTAATTAAAATTTTAAAAAACCCTCAACAAAACAAAGCATCTAATAAACGATTTTTTTATAGCTCCACTAGCTTCGATCAAGTCGCCTTTCAAACAAAACCAAAAAAATCAGACTCGATTCAGCTGTTTGGCAGCTACGATGGCGCAGACAGACACACAGATACAGACGTTAAACTTATAACTATAACACCTCTCTTTTTCCGTCGGGGATTAAAAATACTCCGACTTAAGGCTCTTACATACTGGGGCGATTCGTCGCGCGACGCGAATTTTAACAAAACAACACGGCGAACAATGCGGCGGCGTCGCGTCGCGCGACGTATCGCCCCAGTATGTATTAGCCTTTATGTATGATTAAGTCATCCAAAATCTTCAAATATGGATCCTTCTCAGTATTAGTATAGGCTTTGACCTGCAGAAAAACAATCATACGTTGATGTATACATAGTATAGTAATGATGTAATTTGATGGCTGTTGACCGAAAGCACCCTGAGGGCTCAAAGTTAATGAGCATTTGGACAAACCTAACCCTACTACTCAGTTATGCATGCTTAAACAAACAATTATTTTCATTGCTATCCACAATAGAAAATAACAACGCAAACTTTAGGGAATAACCCAGTCTGTCAACATTAGCCGAGGAAAACCAGATCATGGTAGAAAATACTTTATCCTGGAAGCGATAGATTTCAATTTAGGTTAGTTTGACTTTCTAAGGGTCGGCAACTTGTCAATTGTTTGTAGCAAATAAATACGAAACACCAGTTGGCCGAGGCGACCTGATTCAATAGCGTATTCCGATTCTGTTTACACACATGTAGGTCAGTACTAACGAGGGTCCATATAATATAGACGGGAAGTAGACCTGGGTTCAGGCTAGGGCCGATAAGCGGGAAGTTATTGTATGTATGAATTCCTGACCCACCCTTTCAGTGAGCTGGATTTCTAACAACGCTTCTAATAATTCTCTTAGTGAAGTTGCCTGTCAAGCTCGTGGCTAAGTAATAACATCCGCACGGGTCGATCCATCAGGTTAAGCTACGCTTGCCGGGTTGGTCCGTGGATGACTGACCATCTTTACATACCGAGACTCGTCCGTGGCTCGAAAAGCACGTTAAGCCGTTGTTCCCGGCTGTCATTCGTAGATATTTGACAGTCGTTACGGGTCGTCAGAAGCCCGAAATTCTGACATCCAGTCTTACCAATGGGTATCGTATTATCTAGTTACTGGGTTGTGGAGGTCAAATAGGCAGTTGCTCCGTGATAATGGTATTCAGCTGCATCCGGTTAGACTGGAAGCCGGCCCTAATATAGTTGGGAAAAGGATAGGCAAATTATTTGACCATGCCTGTCAAGCGTAGTTTGGAGTTGGGGCCAAGATAACTAATCCTAAAAAGCTGCCCAGCCTATAATCACACGAACCTTTAGGGACATGAAAAGAGCACAAGAGTTGGACCCATGCACAACATAAACTAAAAATAGTTCAACCCGAATCGGGTAACCTAATTAGGTAGCGGATAGTTACCTGTTCCATAAAAGGTGGCTAAGGTTATGACTAGCTTTTGCTAGCGGCTCCGTCTGCGTGGAGGTCGAAAATAAAAACCTTCTCAATGAAACAAATTCCTATTAATGTGTCAACTTTCATGGTGAGTCAAACGGTGTCGAAAATTAATCCCAGGATACAGATATAGGTACCAAAATTCATTTTTTATAAATATTAGAAGATGAAGGAGCATATAACAGCGCTCCGATTTTATAAGTCTTAGAATCTTGTTGATTTTCCTCTAATTTTTTCCTTCTATTCACAATGAAAAGTTGACAACCGTCTGCAGTAGTTTCTTAACTTTGCACTTTTTTCACGATTTGTCTTCATTTATCTCTGTCATCCATTATTCTTTTCCAACTTTCCATTTCTTGAGTTATTTATAGGTTTTTTTCTAATTAATCTGTTCCATTCTACAATGTACTGTAAAGTCTTAGAATATTAAGTTTAGTTCATTAATTATGGGCGGTGTCTTGAGTGGTGTCAGTGACAGTAGCTTTAGCTACTTTCAAGTTTTACTTGCTTATCTTCATTAATATTTTAGTCTTTATTCAGTCGCTACTGAATAAAGAGCAGTTCTCTGTTACCTATTTGGTTCGGTGCAGTGTTTTCCACGAATTACGGGTTTCTTGGAAATTCGCGCCAATAGTTGGCGCCACTTTATCAAGAGGTCTTCCATTTCGACAATGAATATAAAATATATGATAACGTTCATCATTCGTTTCATTCATTCGTTCATCATTCAGTCAAGACTAAAGAAAATAAGCGCTTTGACACTTTTGACAGATGCCCATAATTATATTATTACTAGCTGCGCCCGCGGTTTCAGCCGCGTAACTCTCGATATCGGGATAAAAAGTATCCTTTGTCCTATTCCAGGTCATGGTCTACCCCTGTGCCAAATTTCATCCCAATCGTTCAGCCGTTTTAGTGTGAAAGACTAACAAACAAATAAACTCAGTTTCGCATTTATAATATTACTAGCTTCCGCCCGCGGCTTCGCTCGCGTGGTATGTCGATAAAAAGTAGCCTCTATATCCTTGCCAAATTTTATCGAAATCCGTTCAGTGGTTTAGGTGTGAAAAGGTAACATACAGACAGACAGACAGACAGACAGAACGACAGACAGACAGAGATACTTTCGAATTTAGAATATTAGTAAGGATATGGATATGGATTATAAGATATGAAGTTAGGATTAGGATTTACCTCTTAACTATGTTCTTGAACTAAAATGGATTCCTGTTAGTACATGTTTGACAACCCTTAATCAACTCAAAAGAATATATTCCTGTTCTGTAGGAGATCTAATGACTGCTGACTATACTATGAATTTTCGGCGCCAAGCTTTTTTAGTGTTCATAATTTTCTATACCTATATAAGGCCTATCACTTTGTTACCAAACTAATGGCTGTCTATACCTCCTATAACTTAAACCACACCATAGTTACATGCACGTAACACAGCGGCTGACCCAATATAACTACCAGCATACCCTGACCTTACCGTCCCCCCCACTTGCTTCCACAAATGAACCGCAGAAAGGAAACGTTGCCCATTGTGGTAGGTCAAGTCTCCCTGGTCTGACACGGTGCCACCTCACTGGAACCAATCGAATGACGCTCGAAACGTTTTCATTTGGTCTCGTTGGGGATTTAAATTGGACTGCAGAACATTCTGATAGGACAGATAACCATTTGTGCTTCGATAAAAAAGTAACACGGCTGTAAAAGTCGAATGGGTAAAAATAAAGTGGAGTCTTCTTGGTGGTCACTTGTTTTACCTACTTCGTTTTTGTGCGAAGGTAAAAATTATGCTTAGCCTCATACATTTTTTTATAGTCCACCTCCTAAATATTTTCCTGAATAAAATATTTTTTTTGTTAAATGTTATAATAAGCTTGTCATGTTACATCAAGAAACTTCATACATAAATAAACTCACGAATTCTTCCCCTGGCAGGCAGTGATACAGAAACACTACAGAGGGCCTAGACAAGTGACAATCGCTTCGAAAGCGTTTCGTATTTTCTACAATGACTTTCAACAGAATTGACATACTTTTTGATAGCTTATGTCAGTCCCATACATTTTTGCCTTTTCCATCATCGTTATCGCTGATAGAATGTCACTTTGTCTAGGGCCCCAGATCGCCATCTGCTACGATCCTAACATACTCCTTTTGCTTCGTTTTGTGACGAAGTCCTTCACATCCATACTCATCCTATCATTTATTACTGGCAATCCTTTATGGCTGGCCACATCATCATTCCATTTTCAATTTGAATTCAGAACGCCACAAACTCCCGTGCAGTATTTTTCCAGTCTTCCACACACTTCATCTTTGGACTTGACCGAGCGTGTTACTGTCTGTAATTTTTATATAACCATCATTCTAAATACTGTGATAATATTACTATACTTATATAATGTGTGTCCTGTTCAATTAACCAGTAATAAACCGTTCCTCCTATCGTCTACTGTGTTTACCTTATTATTCAACGTTGTCCGGTGAGACCCTCACTAAGCGAGCTAGCGGAGGGCAGAGGGGTCTCCCGGTACACTGGCGCCCAACGTGGGGTACAGTTTACTTTCATACATCCGGTCATATGAGTACGCCGGTTGCGAGTACTACGCACCAGTCCTTTATGAAGAACATCACCAATAAGATCACCACTATATGTCCTCCTAGGCCCTAGAGTCCCGGCGTTTCCACTCACATCTGTCTCGTAAATACCTTTTGTTTATTTATTTATTCAATAACAATTGCTTGCTGCACTAACAGTAAATACCAACGCGTGCAGCAAGCCAACAAGTTTTTGTTAGTCGCGTTTCACTCATCCACCAACACCATTTGGAAACTAGTCAGATTAATACAATTAAATCTTTATACTTCTAAGAAAAAAGTTTAATCAAAGAAGCTCCAGCAACAGATTGGTACCCATACCAAAATCCGCCTTTATTTCGAAACTCAACGAATAAATCTTTCATGAACGCTTCAATAAATTACAAACTTAAAACTTACTTCTCATATACAGTATGAATAATAGACTGAACTCAAGTAAATCCTCAATAAAGTGTTACAAAACTTTCACATTTGACATATTGGAGTTTAGAAGAAAAGTGGAGACAAAGGAAAGTTCTCGCTAAGTTTCTTGACAACCCTATAAACTAGTGTGAACTGGTTTATTCCGGTTTATCGATTCTTTGCTGACATGCTTGAAGTGCCTTGTAACCTAGCAGTTTGTTTCTTGCAGAAAATTGTAAGTGTAGATTTTGTAACAACAATAACAAGCTTGTTAGATCTACTTTTTTAGTTTTGTATCCGATCCGAATAAAAGCCAAAAGGAAGGTAGCACACGTAATCTGTGAGATGTATGCCTTAATTGACTTTTTTTATTAATGAATAAAATGACGTGTGAGAAAACCGAAAAAAATCGATTACGATGTTTTGTTTATATCTTTTTAGTTGACTTTTTTATCGTAGTTCAGTTTAACTTTTTATTAATAATTGAAATGTCAACTATTTATATCTAACCTTTCGAAAATTGTCTATTGGAAGTGAAACTCTTCTCGTGTAACGGACTATTATAACTTTCAGGACAACAAATAACTGTGTTCGCGTTAATAGAGAGTTCTGTGAGTTTCCTTACACCCTGGTACTAGCTGGTGTAGACTAGTTATTTGCAGACGATTGATTCTCAACTCACATGTTATTCAGCACTTTATTTCTTTAAAGTTTAAAGTTTTTTTTTTTTCCTAGCCTACGCTGTCCCACTCCTGGGCAAAGGCCTCCCTCCACTCCTTCCATCTTTCGCGAGCCCGCGTGTCCTCTTTCCAGTTTTAATGGAACCTATGCAGCTCGTCCCGCCATCTCCTACCTGGTCTGCCGCGACCCCGTCTCACTGTGTCAGGGGCACCAGTTCTGCGCTATTTGGGCCCACAGTTTGTCCGGCATGCGGCAGACATGTCCTACCCAGTTTAAAGTTATATGGGGTTCTTTTTGGTTCATGATTGAACAGGTTTCAGTCTGTCTCCTACGCCACAGTTCTTAAGATAACCCTAGAGTAAATAGATGGTAAGAATTTTAGAGATGGTCCAGTTCAGATTTCAGAAGCTCTTATTCATCTTATTATTATCATATTTTTCTAAAATAAAAGGAGCCTCAGTTACTATCTGCCAGTGAAAGTCCCATCCAAATTGGATTAGTCGTTTCGGAGATAAGCCGGAAAAAACAGACAGACAAAAATTTAACATTGTTTTTATATAAGTAGTTACCGTATATTATACTTTCATAAGCATAATAATAAAAAGCTGTTATTTTGACATACAATCAGACACTTCAATTTTATTTATTTTTAATATGTATGCATGCGTGTATGTATGTATGTGTAGATTTTTCCATGTCCCTGATTACCTATGTAGTTAAGCCTACATTTGAACGAGGTATAACAGCCAGCCCCAGCCAGCCAGGCCATGTACACCTTTGCGTGTACATGGCCAACTTTACGGTCATATAAACAAGTTTAATCTACGGTCCTAGACACAGGAACTTAACCGATTAGCCCAACATCCCCAGATAAGGGGCCGTGACGTCAACCAGCCCATTATCCCCTTAATATTCCCTTAGCGCAACGGTTTTCCATTAAACTTCGTACATTCTAAACAGTTGGCTTTTGCGCCCACTTTCAAATTCAGCGCATATTTAAAGGCCTTTCTCAAAGTGGTGTTGTTTAACTTTTTAAGCCGCTTTTAGGCGTCGTTGGCATATCGAAGCGTGTTTAATAAATGTGGAGGTGACAGTTTTACACTTCAGTGGCGCGCTACACGCGACTTGTGATGGGCTTACATCTACACAATGGAAATATCGTGTTAGGTACAGTTTGATTCAAACTTAATGGCGGCTCGGAAGTAAGCTACTCGGTGCGCAGTACCCCACCCCTCACCCCCGTTGACACATGAAATTGTTACTGCGCAGCGACTCGCCTCATGTTCCGAGCCGCCAATGGCCGCCATTAAGTTTGAATCGAACTGTACTTCGAATGTGTGAGCACTACTAATAAGCTTTTCTCTAAATCCAGGGTCTGGAATATCCCTAATTCCTTTTCTTCAAATCCAGGGTCTGGAATATGCAATTAAATGGATTTCGCATACGGTACCAATAGTACCTAACTGTAATATATTACACTTGTTCTTGAAATGATTTTGACAATAATGTATCGTTTCAATTTGTGATAAAAACATACATCGAGATAACAAGACTACGCATAGATATTGATGAAGGATAAAAAAAGGTTAGGTTTCAACTGTCCCTTTGAAATAGGAAACAAACATAGGGATTTTATGATATTATGCCTGTTAGCATAGGGGCTTGGGGCTAAATAATAACAGCCGAATGGATCGATCGTAGGTTAAGCTACACTTGCCACGGTCGCTTCGTGAATGGGTGACCGTCCATTACATATGGAAACCCCTTCGTGACTCGGAAAGCAGGTCAAGCCGCTGGTCCCGGTTGTCATTCGTAGAATTTCGACAGTCGTTACGGGTCGTCAGAAGCCCGAAAGTCTGAAAATCAGTCTTACTGGGTACTTATCGTGGTACCCAGTAACTGGGGTTATCCAGGAACAGGGTTATGTAGGTCCGATAGGTAGTCGCTTCATGTAAAATACTGGTATTCAGCTGCATCTGGTTAGACTGGAAGCCGACCCCAACGTAGTTGGGAAAAGGCTAATCAGATTTGATATACGCCTTTAACATAAATTGCTTAAAAGTGTACCCTTTTAGAATTACAAGGTCAACAGTCATAGAAGGAAGTCAAGGAAATGCGTAAGAGCAAAGTTTTGTGTTGGAGAGATTATATGGTACCTTATGTATGTAATGTGAACTTTACGGAGTTTTAATGTGAACACGTGCGTGTGATTACTATACTTTACTTTACTTTCTTAACATTTCCCTCTCTGCGTGTTGTGCTTGTAATATTTCCTGAATTTTCCTGAAAAGGTTTTCATTTGTTGACGAACTCTTTAGAACGATCAATGTTATGGATTTAATTAGGGCGACAAAACGATTCAAATTACCATACCTATGTTAAAACTACTATTATTAGCAATAATACTGTTATTTCCTTCATCCGAACGTAACGTGATTTTAGTTTGGTGATGATTCTTGTTATTTATGTCATATTTTTAAATTGAAACAAGTCATTCGCTTATTCAATACGTACAGTCTATGTGACTGATTGTCGTGGTTTGCTTAGAGAAATCATCATTATTACTTGTATATCTAAGGTATACCTATCTTAGTACAGGGTAGCCAGAGAGACTACCCAATTTGAGATGGCCACAGCCTGGCATAGAGCGTTAGCAATTATTAGCACTGCGGGCATATTGCTAGACGCGTGTATAGCTTCAATGCTTACCTACTATGGTAATTGATTAAACTTGATTGTGATTAAACACGTTACACACGCTTCTGTAAACGCGAATATACGAGACAAGATGATCTTTTCATTAGTGTGATACTGAAGGCTGTTTCAAGTACTTTGTTGAAAATGGACCCGCGGTAAGATCAGGAATCACTTATATTTTTTGAAGTGGTTGTTAGATATTACAAACCTTAGCTTTGACAACTGGCTGGCAACAATGAGGGTTTCATGTTTGGGAGAAGTAATAGTCCAGCTTAGAAGAAGTAGTAGGCTATAAGGTTCCCTCAGTGTGAATCTAAGGCGTCTATTGAAGGAAACCTGGACGTACTCAGACCTACAAGCCCAGTTTTATAAGATCCAAACACCTTCTAACACAAATTCTTAACCCCATGACTGTGGAAAAACCTGGTACATCCCTTCGTATCCTATTATTGCTACTATTCCGGAACGAACTTGCCAGTCATTAGGGTTGTACCTAATGTCGGGTCACGGGATTTCCGACTGAACCCTACACCCCTACCGGTTCAGGTACGAAGGGGTGAAGGGGGTGTTTTTATAAAATGTCGCCCTTTATTCATGTGAATAATCTATACAGCTGAGTTGAGGTTTGCGAGCGAAGTTTTAGGTAAGGGTTATATTTTTTTGTTGTTATAAATAAAAGATATGGGGTTTTGAGCTTTGTGTGTGGAAGCAGCTTTGCTATGAAGGGTGACGGAGAAAAGAACATTTCAACCTGGGCGTGTGGCAAGAAATGGCTTAAATATTAGATTTATGACAATTTGATCAATATTTTTTTTGGTAACGGCTGCAATGCATTGTAATCATTTTCGTATTATTTTAAATCCCATGTCTAAGTTTGAGCTGGACTAAAAGCCATGGTTTTTGTTTATTAGGTACTTGACAAACTAGATAGGTACCCGATGGGGTATCCCATTGACAAAAATAACGAATTTCCATGCAAACTTTTGTTCTCTATTTAACCCCTTTAGGGCTGATTTTATCAGTCTTTTATCCGTGAAATAAAATTATCGTCTGACAGTTTTTGTATGGTTAAGCTGTCAAAAATTGAAAATTTATTTGCAGGAAGACTTATACTCTGTATAAAAGTTTGTTAAAATTCGCCAGTGATAGAATTGTCAGCTATCATTGTTGCAATTACGGTTTAGGTTGTGCGCTGTCTGTCAGCGAATTAAAGATTTTTATGAACAGACTTCCAATATAATAGAAATCATCACATCTCTATGGGCCCCATTGTGGCCCGATGTGTTTTAGTTCCAAGTGATTAATTTGCTTTGTGACACTAAGCACGTTCATTAGAATGACATCTAGTATTCTGACAAAAAACGCGACAAAATAAGTAATACTAATAAATAATTGGAACCAGCAAAGTCACCCAACCAATAGAAGGAACCACCCATTTAATACCACCACCGCATACCAAGTGCCTATCCAAAAGTTAATACTAAGCAAGTCTAAACGTTTCCTACCCACTCTTGGAGTTCAGCCAGAGATAACACCAACTTACTACGCCCAAGTACACCTTTTAAACTCATTTACATTCATATCCCTTATCGTCATTCTGCGATCAGGACCCGGATGGGGGACAGAGATGCAGATATACAAATGGGAATGTGCTAGAGCGGGAGGTAGGAGTTATCTATAGGAAGTACTGGCTGTTATCATTTTTATGTACCGCGTAATGTTGCAGTGTTATTCCTGGCTTGATAGTGTAATTTTCTGTGGGGTTATTAGGAATAGGGAGGCTGTTAAGTCCCGTCTGTGTTTTTGCAATCAAAGGGTACCCGTCATTGTGATCATTTTTTTTCTGGACCATACCTGGGAACCTTCTGGTTACGGAGATATTGAAGGTCAAAGTTCCAACTTAATTATATCCAGGACATGAGGACACTTATTTGTCCAACTCCAACTAAGTTCCAACATATTTACACAATGCCTTAGTCACCTATTGTGATACGGAAAAAGGGCTTACTTATTCATAACATTTCCTGTATTGCTATTTCTGTTATAGTTGTGTCACTTCGGAACTCACTCGAGTGAACGCAACGTGTGGAAGCTTCTATAAGGGAGTTGCAAAAGGTTGGGAAAGCTACTGCAGTAAAAAAAAACAATAAAGTTTAAAAAAAAAAATTAGAAAAATTTTAACTAAAGGACATAATGATTTGTATCAAATAAACAAAAAATCGTGGCATCAGCCGTGGTCGTACGTGCCTATGTGCGTAAACTGCGTTATGTATTGGCGACGCATTCGATGTAAGAAAATATGTTTTACGTACTCGTATAATTATGAAAGTGAGTGAATGTTGGATTGAATATTTGTCACAGAATAAAATACATGAAAAAAAAGCAACGGGTAGGGGTCGTGAAATATTTCTTCATACTACGGAGCCGTGTCATGAAAAAGGTTGAAAACACTGGTTTAAATCAACGCGAATTTACACCTCTGTCTGATTCGAATTTCGAAGTGATGAAGAAAATAATCCTTTCATAGGCCATTCTAACCTGCCAGCAATTTATATTTTCGATAAATCACAAAATAATTTCCGTTACACAAGAAACTAATATCCTCAACTAAATCTAAAATATCATAAACAAAATTTTCCAAACCCTTCACTTTGACTTATGAAGGCTGCAAACCAACGGGTACATTAGCGGGTACCAGGGTATCGCTGTAATAAACCTTGGCAAAATACGGCAGGTCAGGACGCCCACATTATACAGGGCTGCCAAAGGTTATGCGTAAAGGGGTATATCTGTACACCAATATATGGAAACCTAGCGCAGTACAGCTTCCGGGAGCTAAATTTTTCGCACTAAATAGTAGGTTCGTTCTGCCGTTACACAAAGGCCCATGGAAACACCGAAATATATCATTTTACATATACAGAGTGACATTTTATTCATGGAATCTTCGTATGGGGTCATTGTAATCATCATTATGAACAAATTTCACTATGGGACCAACCCTGAAATCGCGAAAAAAAACCAGCCTTTCCCTACATTTTGACGAGCTATGCGAACATAAATATAACAACTGTTTTTTTTTTCGCTTCTGCTTCTTTTCAAACCTAAGTTGATGTATAACAATACGTAGCAGTCACCTCTAAAATGGCCTAGGGCTTCCTTTTTCTGAGATACAACATCTCGAGTGTGGACTACGAAACGTTGAGCAGTAGCACCGAGCTGTGTCATTCATAAAAAAGACAGACTATCCAGCTATCTCTGTCGTAGAAAAGTTTATCTACAGGGTGTTAGGGTAAACACCGTTATCCTTGCACCCAGTGGTTTGGTTTCATTTATAGAACGTAAAACCAATGGAAAATTACAGCTTTTTTTTTCTTTTTTTTCAATCTACATTTTACCACAAGAGACGCAAGTTTGTTGCCCTATGCGCTAGGGCAACGAACTTGCGTCTCAACACGGGCGAGGTGTGCGGGATGTGACCTGACCGGCCGCGAGCGCGACCCCTCTCTCAGTCAGTCAGCTGTTTCGCTAGAGAGCACGGTGTCGGATAGAAACTTTTTAAAATATTTTAATGAAAATAACGTTTTTTTTTTGTTGTGTTTTGTCATTTATTTTTAAATTTAAGTCAACTACCCATGGTTTGAATGACAAGAGTGTTTACCCTTACAGCCTGTATACATTTCCATATAAAATATAATTCAGTACTTTTTATGCAGCCATCATTATGCCATAAAAAAGCCTTACAAAACTCCAAATGTAGTTAATTTTGGGGGAACAAAGGTGGAAACTCCAAACATATCCGGCTGCCAGCCCTACAGCCAGACAATAAATAATATTTCTCATTATACCCGGATGGGATTTACGATTAAACTCCGGTAATCACACAGAATACTTGAATACGGGATAGTCGTTTATTTTTAATAGTAATGGTGGTCGGTACTTCTGTAGGGAGTTTTCGTTTGGAGATCAAATTGGAAGCAATGCTTTGATGCAGGATTGTAGGTGCTTTTTTACTTTCGGCAGTAATTTCACGCATAGAAAAAATTGGTCCTTAATCAAAATCAAAATCAAAATATTTTATTTCACATAAACCACTGGGCACTTATGAAACGTCAGAAGCTAGGTGCACGGTTCCAATTGGTCGTTTCATAAGGAGAAGAACCGGCAAGAAACTCCATGGTTACTCTTTTAAAAATAATTGGCTTTTACAATACTTTCAAATTACGGTGTTGGTAGGCATGGGATGACAATGTAGGCCTTTCAACTAGTAAGTACCAGGTACTTAACAAAAATAGAAGATGTGCAATAAATCTACAGTATAATAAGCCTACAACGTTCTCACATTCACAAAACTTTTTACAAAAAAAAAACAATCGACTTCAAAAAACAAACACAAAAAAAGTGAAAAATAACTTTAATTTCGGAAGTCGGTGTCTGCTTTTCAATTTTCGTTTTTTGCCACCGACTTAGTTACTTTTCACTTTTCTTAACCGACTTCTTCAAAAAGGAGGAGGTTCTCAATTCGTCTGTATGTTTTTTTTTTGTTTTTTTTTTTTTTTTTGTGTATGTTACCCGATTACTCCGCCAATTATGAATCGATTTTGTTGATTCTTTTTTTGTTTGGTAGGTCATGCTTCAGAGGTGGTCCCATATAAATTTTATTAATTTTACTTGCGTAGTTTTTGAGTTAGCTTCAATAATTACGTAGTTTTCCCACTTTGCGATGTTGATGACATGTTAATTGACTCCGTCACATAGCAGACAACGGTATACGAATTTGTGTGGGGTAGTTACCACAACTAAAAAGTGAAAAATAAAAACTTTTTACAAAAAAAAAAACAACCGACTTCCAAAAAAAAAGTGAAAAATAACTTTAATTTCGGAAGTCGGTGGCAAAAAACGAAAATTGAAAACCAAAGACACCGACTTCCGAAATTAAAGTTATTTTTCACTTTTTTTTTGGAAGTCGGTTGTTTTTTTTTTTGTAAAAAGTTTTTATTGTGTTTGTTTTTTGAAGTCGGTCGTTTTTTTTTTGTAAAAAGTTTTTATTTTTCACTTTTTAGTTGTGGTACCTACCTCACACAAATGCGTATACCGTTATCTGCTATGTAAATAACAGTGACGGAGTGAAACAATTATATCGTCTACATAGCAAAGTGGAAAAAATACGTAATTATTGAAGCTAACTCAAAAACTACGCAAGCAAAATTAATAAGGGATTTATATGGGACCACCTTTGAAGCATGACCTACCAAACAAAAAAAGAATCATCAAAATCGATTTATAATTGGCGGAGTAATCGCGTAACATACATAAAAAAAACAGACGAATTGAGAACCTCCTCCTTTTTGAAGAAGTCGGTTAAAAATAGAAAATAATCTATCTAAAAGACTAATAATAATAAAATTTAAATTCAAATAAAAATAAAAAACCTATTTAAACCAATTGACGTGATTGCTATTACAACTGTAACAAATATATGTAACATATATAAGTGTGAATGCAAAATGATAGGATCATTTTTCATTAATTTTGAACACGCTTTCTATTTTTCTTTTAATTGGCACCAATTTCCCTGAAATTTAAAATTTCCAAAGCTCGTCTTGTCCATCTGTTTTCTTTACCCATGTCAAAAGCGTAACGTTTCAAACAACACATCACCCTTATGTACAGACTACAGACTTCCAAGCTTCCCTGTTGTTTCAAGACTGTCAAAAAGAGAAATTACTTAAGGCATCCACCACACTGACGTACATCACATGAAAGAGCAAAGGTATTTATTTTGACAGCCCTCAGTTCTTGTGGCGCTTGTGGCCTGGAATAATCACTTTGATGTATCTTAAGCGTTTCTGATATGTTCGTATCGCGCTATTTTTCTTGATAGTCAGACGTTACGATTTTGTTAGAAGGCTGGCTTATTTCAATTTAAGGAATGACAGGTAAAAAATTCAAAAAATTTAATCTCGGAACCTCTTGTAAAGTTCAAAGAAACTATTTTGTGCAGATGTTCATACTGAGTCTGTCCAGGAATTCATTAAAATTACAATAGAAATACAAAAACTGTCTCGCTCTTTCTTATCTACGAAAACACGACGCAATGACATCTAGCGTACAAAACCGAAACTTTTTGCTCAGCTATCCTGAAAGCGTCACCCCTGACCGCAAGCCTCATGAACCATCTACCGGCGACCGGGGGAACCCGAATGTTCCCGGCTAACCCTCCCTCCCTTCACCCCCTAAAAAGCCTATCGATCGCCCTCCCTGCAGCCACAATTTACGCTAGCAGTGCAAAGCAGACAATCTGCTATCAAAATTATCAACAAAATCGTAATCAGGCCTAAAATTAGAATTTCTTACTCCTGTAGGAATCTTTTCAGGTAAGTACTGTTTGTTTTCGTGTTATCAAAATACATCATTCAATGGTTGGTCGTTAATCGTGACGTAGACAAAACGCAGTGATTTTTTGTTATTGTCCAAAATCTTATCATTTTCTTGTCTTCATACAAGCTTTTGATTCTAGGATAATTTCAGGTTCTGTATTTTCTTCATTTTTGTGGTAATCTAGGGCTTAATGGTGCTGTAAATTAGGTCAGTTCAGAAAACTACGTCAATGGGAGATTTTTCTGGAAATAGGTCGCTGGTCACGTCATCTGATAGCCGTGCAGCTTGATCAATATGATGTAGTGATTTGTTTTAACGTACATTTTGCTCCAACTTGATAATAATCTTCATAATAACTGTTAAAAGAGGTAAAATCTTATTCTCTGCTGATATTTCGTCGGAATGACGTGACATATTTTTACGATGTTTTGCGGTGTTCTCCATTACGACGCAACAGATTTCATTGCGTAGTTTCTTACGTTTTACACCGTGACGATTGCTTTTTGATTGTTTCGAATAACATGAATAGTAGAGTTTATGAAACTGTTCCATAACAGGGGTTATTAGAATAATAATAAGAATTTGAATAAATATTATCGTAAAACTTAACGCTATGGGCCGTACGCAAAATGTGTGAAGATTAAAACAATACATTCCCAATTACGTATTTGTTTAATTATATGAATAGTGCTCTAAGATTACCGGATAAAATTGTAATATGAAACATTTTTTACAATTCCAGGACGCTGCCGTAGAAAAACCAACAGAAGACACAGTAGTACAAATACAAAACGACGTCCATTCGCCTCCCGACCACGAGCTGTTCGTCGACCCCGACGCTGCTGATGATGGCTCGGGCCTAGACACAGACGAGAGCTCGGGCTCCGGCTGGGGAGCCGGCCCTGGCCCCGACGACGAGGACGGACGAGGATCAGGTGACGAGCCCAACGCACCTCCCGATGACGAAGACTATGGCACCACAACCACTGGCAGAGATGAGACGGAACGCATCATTATCGATAGTCCCATTACACCCGATATCACGGAACCAGACGACATAGATATCCCCGAACAACCGGAGACTCCCATCGTACCCAAAGTGGACACCCCGCTCCAAATACCATCAGATCCCAGGCCGATCGATGTGCTCATTCGTGAGTAGTGGCTGAAGCATGCCAGTTTTTATTTGCGTTGTTTTATTTTTTGTTTTTGTACGAGAAATTGTCATTTTTTAGAAATCTCAATTAAACGACAAAAATTCTTTTTTCATGTTTTTGTCCCAAATGTTTGCTTGTCATCTGTCAAAAGGACTTGCATATTCAGTTCATGCATATTCAAGAAGGAGAATCCATTGACTTTAGTGACAATTTCTCGTAATACCATTTTCGATGTATTATTATTATAGCTCGTATCGTATAATTCTAAAATACATTTACATGACAATTAACAGGATAAATACATAGTTAATTTTATCACAACAAATAATTGTCACTAACCCAACGGCGCTCATCATAAGCGGATTCATCTCTCTTTACAATAACTGACGTAACCTTGAATTAACAGTTTTATTGTTATCTGCAGTTATTTCTAATTGTTGTCTGAACCGCACGCCAGTTACTCTTGAAACAGACAAGCTATCGTACGCGTGTATATTTATACTTATTTCAATTAAATTATTAATTAATCCATGATATATGCCAATCACTTGTAACCATCTGAGGATTTCGGTAAGTCTTTCGTAGTATTTTTTAAATTTTATGAAAATTGTTGCCCATTATTTTTTACTTATCTATCGCATGACTTCGATTCTATCGTGCAGCCATTAGAAACCATTTTATAGCGTTCCTTTAATAGTACTAGTTAGCATGTGGAAGGTAATATAGCCCTGATACTATTTCATCTCATGGAACCATTAGCTTAGCGATATTGTCCATATCATTGGTAATTTTGATGTTTTATTAGAAGTTTACTTTTGATTCTTCCTCTGCTTTTGTTCATGCCGTATCATGTATGATCCCTTTCCATTCCCTTGTCTTTTGATATTGTTCCTGTATTTCGCTGTACAAGCGATCTCTTACTTGATCCAAATCTCTTCAATTCCGGTGAAGGTGTTTTAATTCTATAATTTTGGGATTTACTGAATCTCTTCATTCCTTTACCTTATTCTTAGCATCTTTAACTCCTTCAGTGTGAGCCTCGACGTCGTAATAGTCTAATAGTCTTCGTCATTTATCGTATTTGTAAATATCTATCCATTCATTTTATGTCTTACTAATTTACCATCAATAACGTTAGTAACAGCTCCAATAACTAATTCACAGTTCTTCGTAAATCAGAGTCATGTTTATACTAATTGTCATGTTGTAGATATGAAAGAAAGTAATGTGTGCTTGATGATATTACTTCTTTGTAAACGATTATGTTAATCTTACTGCAACAAATTGTTTCGTTAAAGAAGGAAACATGAAGGAACGCCAGAGCCTTTATTAAAACAATACCAAATAACCACAATGAACGAAATAGAACAATACATGATCAAATCATTGCAACTATGACTAAAGCCAATCAACAGATATTTCGTGGAAAACATTGTGCCGCGTTTTTTACGGTTAAAAAACATTTTCCCTTTAATAAACTAATTATCAATGACGTGACATTCCAGCCAACACAAGGAGCAGGCCCAGTGAAGGTACCTCGGAAGAGGGGCGAGGCGCGGGGGAGGAGCAACCCTCGCGCCCGGACCAGACGGACATCAGCATCTCCGGGGAGGACACCGTGCCCTCAGTCGTACGTATTCGGTTTTATTGTTTTACTAATAGAATATAGCCACCGCCCTTACCTTAACGTCAGTTTTAAATGATTTCCATCAAAGTCCATCTAACAACTGCTGCAAAGGCAAACAAGATCTAGCTTCTTTTGGGGAGTTAGGAGAAACGTTGTTACCAAGTCTGGAAGCTTACAATAGATACTGTGAAAAAATAAAAAAATAACATACTATAGTAATTTGTTGCTTCTATTTTATTGTATGTCACAAACAATAAACTTGCATCATGGTGGGAAACATTGGCCAGTTGAAAAATACATTTTAGAATCTGTAATGTTTATGATGTTAGTCAGTTGAATAAGAATTTAATTGGAATTTTGTGACAAAAAAAAAATCCCGGTTATAGTGCCGGAACTGTCTCCGATATGGCGAATATCACGAGATGACCTAATTTATTTTATTTTTGGCAAGCTGTGGGACGTGTGATAGTGTTAATATCCCCGGTCTTTATCGCCCAGGGGATTACGAGGTTTTATGATTCATTTAGTACCCATATGTGATACGTGTCTCTTGGTAAAAGTTTCCGTAACATTAAATAAAAATAAATAAATAAATAGACTTTTAATGCAGGTAGAATACCCATACAAAAAATAGAACAAAAAGTAAAACAGTAAAAACACAAAATTTAAACCTTCAAAAAACTCTTTCGTAATTTTTTATTCTCGCTTAGGTGAACAGATATCCAGTGGACAAATATGGGGCTTAATTGCTAGGTTGCACGATTCAGATTTGGTAATTTGTGTATCACATGCTCAGTAGGTGCCTATTCATTACAGATTTAGGCATAATGATTAGAAGTACTCATACCTTATTGGTCAAATCCTTCACTGATTTAATGATAAATAATTATTTAACCAAAACATTGCTGCTCGACAAAACTGGCTAAACACATCACTACACTAAAAATAAAACTAGCGTGTTCTCTATTTTGTCACGAAAATACACAGCTCTGAAAATAGACGAGGAAAACAAAATACTTGCCCACTTCAAGGCTATTGACTTAGAAATTATTCGCTAACCAGATCTAGCGTGTAGAAGATTAAACCTATTCAGATATTGGGGATACTGCTGTGGATAGCTTTCATTGTTACCTTTCGTCGGTGGGTCACGTCTCGCTACAGCGAAATTCGCCGAACCTTAAAACCGTTTTGTCCACTGCGCCGGGAACGGGAACGTCAACGAGAAACAGTTGACAAAGCCATAGTAAACGTACTATCGCTACTTCAGCGTCGTCAGCTGTTGACGTTGTTGACATTCCCGGTGGGATGCGGTGGACAAACAGTGTTTTAAACTCTCGGTATAAACCAATTCCCCATTCAAATTGTATAAAGAAGTTCTATAACGTTTCAGGACCAGGAGCCCTCAGGCACCAACGTGAACCAGGAGTCGCGGGCTCCCGACAAAGTCGTCATCATGAACGCCAAGCCCGAAGACCGTGCCACCAGCTTCTTCGCACAGCCAGGCATCCTTGCCGGTATGTATAGCTTTATATACTACTGTTTTTCGCGTTTTTGGGAGAAAACTCATCAAATAACAGTATTAAGTAAGATTGTGCGTGAAATGTGTGTCTTTCTCGCTTTAAAAGTCTTAATACTCATTCAAGGAGCCCTCTTATTTCGGACGATAGACTATAGCTACCTCCTGAAGCTTTTCGATCTTCTAATTATTAGGTATTCTTGCTATATAAACCATTGAGGTTCAATTTAACTAAAGCATGTATTACAAACTAAAGATGTGTCCCGCAGATTTCAACTGTGACAACGTATGCGTATTCAGGTAGTTAGTTGACTGAGAAGTTTGCTGTCCCGGACAACAACATTTTGCGCAAAAAGTTTGATCGCGATGTCTGCTCTAGTATACATTGAACCTCAATGATATAAACCCACACCTCGATGATATAAATCCACTCTTCAAGATTGGACAGGAGAAAAATGACTTCGTCACTAATTATTTTGTTTTGTCATTTTTCAGCCGTGATCGGCGGCGCAGTCGTAGGCCTTTTATGTGCAATCCTGGTGGTGATGTTCATAGTATATCGCATGCGCAAGAAGGACGAAGGCTCTTACGCGCTCGACGAGCCGAAGAGAAGCCCTGCCGCAGCATCGTATGGGAAGGGCCACAACAACCGCGAGTTCTACGCGTGAGACGACACAGAGCAACCAACGCCACGTATTTACTAGTCGGCGGTCACGCCCTGACTGACCGGTCAACAGTCTCCGGACCAGCCATTCCATTTTTAAATTTTGACAGTTACACACCATACCATGCGAAATGCGCGGGATAACAAATAAAAAGTAATTTAATAATTTATGAACGTGGCTAGAATTGTTCTGTGGTTTATTTTTAAAACTACGATCGATGAAATTATTTATTGTTCTATAAATGTTTGGCATGGATAAAATTGTAATGTACGGATTGTACAGTAATGTACAAGCCAGATACAAAATATGCAGCATACTGTCAGTACGAGAAGACAGTATGATTAAAATTAAAATGTTAATAAATTATCATCTTTGAGACCAAGTTTTTTAATCATTTGTGTAATGATTTTAAATGGTGTTTATCAGAGGTTTAGATGTTTTGATGTCTCTATTGAAAGACCAATGTGGTTCGCATGTTCTGAATGATCGATCTTGGATGTTTTTTGTAAAAAATGAATTTTGTGCCATCCGCTTTCTTCAACTGTATATTGCCAATTCTCTTCGCGTTGACTATGAAGTTGTCTCGATAATAATTTGTGGACACGTCCATCACTTCGACTATTATGTGTAATATAATTATGTATGTGTGTATGTATTTAGATCGAACTCTCTAAAAAATAAGTAGATTTTGTAATATTTTGCTTCCAGTTGTCATCGAAATTTTTATTTTTTTACTGAACAAATGTTGTATCTATGAATTCACTACCTTTGTTAGAGATTATAAAAAAAAAAACACATAATTTACTACATAACAGTAACAATTGGGTTTAATTTTTAATTTAAGATTAACTAATTTAATTTAAGATTTTTTTGTTGTCACCTTGGGGTTTATTATTTTAGGGATTGACGTATCTCTATTATTTAGATTGTTTTTAATCTAGTTTTAAATATTTTAATCTCATTTTATTTGATTGTAATTTCTGGAAATAGGTTGTGCAACGATTTTTTTTAACTTTGTAATTGCTTGTGTGCCATCTTCGATTTCCCAATTCTTCTCTATGTATATTGGTTGACATTAGTAAATTTGACGTGTAACACTTAGGGCGCGTCGTATATAAGAGCAATCGTCGTGCGAATGCGCGATCGGTCTCGTGTCACTTTTTGTTCTTTAAATCAGAAAGCGCCCTCTGTCGGCACGACGTTCACCGAACAAAAAGTTCAAACCATCGCGTACTCGCGCGTCCATCGCTTTCAAATAAGACGCGGGTTAGGGTATTGCAACTTTTTAGATAATTTTGAGTCGCGAGAGTACAGTCGAACAAGCTATTTGGTATACAGGCAAAATATATTCATCCTCCGATACACTGCCAAAATTCGTTTTGATTGTGTGTGTAATTTAACTTTTTCTGCTTATAGCGTAGGAGCACTCTCCTAAGCTATAAGCAGAAAAAGTTAAATACGTCACTACGGACAAGGATTGTTGACTACTGAAAACATAAAATAAATTGTTTAAAGTAGTTGCAAGTTATCTGCCTGTATACCAAATAGCTTCTTCGACTATACAAGGTATGTTACAGGTACTATATCATACCTTATGTACGTACACGTAACAACCATACATCAACCCTAACAACGAAGTCATAAGGCAAGTAATTGAATAAAATTTCTTTTGACTTCAACAAGTTTACATCTTTATCAACTGCACTACAAAACTTACTAATGTAAACACAATTAAACGCCAGTGTTATTTAATTAATTAATTTAATTTAAATAACACATTATGTCAATTAATTTATTAAAATAGAAACTAAAATAAATTGATCACTGTAATTAACAAGATTGTTAAGCAAACTGTAATTTTCTTTAATAGTTTACTGAAATATTTAATTACCTATACGTGTAGCTGCGATACTGAAATAAATGAGCCACTGAGTGTATAAATATATGAAAGGAAGTCGAAATTTAAACATTTCATTAGTAACTTAGTTATTGGGAATCACTGTTGTAGATTTTTCTAGGAATAACAGCTCGCGTAGTAGACGTGTTAATAATGGTCTGGGTACAAATCTATGGTTCTAATTTGAATAGGTACCTTTTGTAGATATCGTGGCCCAAGGGTCACATACGGATGTCGGAAACCAGGAAATATCTTGAGGCGAATAACTAACGTGCAAGTACGGGCTACAATTTAGCCAAATATCTACTGAGATCACTATAATTGGTTACAAAAAGCTCGGAATTCTTGACTCAAACTTAACATCTACACGCAAGGCAAGCTAGCTAATATAAATTTAAAAAAATATTGAATGCTTGTCAAAAAAGATTAATTTTTGATTATCAAATAACATCGGTGCTTCCAGTACGGCTCTAAATTTTTATACTCAATTAACGCAGTTTTATTTCTAGAAAAATCTAAAAAAATAATAATATCCAAATACATTCCTGTCGGATTGGTACATTTTAAGCTGTAGAGAGCTCACCGCTCATTAGTATAAGAAATTTGTACATTGTAATTGTAAATTCTTTTAGAAGTTAAAACTGAGTAATTTATACGGTAATTAATATTGTGTAACCAAATATAACTAGTTTATACTACGTGTTCTGTTGCTCTAACTTAGACTAATCATTGGTTGCTTTTAATGCATTAAATAAATTATGTCACGCGTTGAACCAAAATCTAACAGATAATAGTATGATCTAAGGTAAGCAACGTACTTTGTACCCCTTAGGGCCCAGACGAAGTGACATTCTATCAGCAATAACGATGATGGAAATGTCAAAAATGTACGGGACTGACATAAGCTACTGAAAAGCTGATGTCAATCGGTAGAAACACGTGATTGCTCCCTCTTATCGTATGGTTGTAGACAGTTCCCATTTCAAACTAATGTTTTGCAGTAAAATAGATAAATCCTAAAACAAAAAACGGTTCGGTTGCTTTCAATACCAACATAATGTAATGGCACCATACGCCTAGCAACCAAACATTCTGCTAGATCTAGGCGACTGACCAGGCTGACTGCATAGTGCGTTGTCTACCAAAATGCGTTCTTATCAATAAATAATGTAACTTTACATTACTAATTCAACCTTTTTGTGCGAGCACGCAATTGTTTTTTGCATTTTTTTGTCGTCATAACGACACCCAATATATTTTTTATTAATTTATTATTAGAAATATATTTTAGGGTTAACATTTTTTATTGATATGAACGCAATGTATAAAATAAGCGTATATTCTGCTTGAGATACATATCTGATCGTATATACAAGGCGCTAGCCGCTGTTTTGACAACGAAAGCGTTGAACGATTGAAATGCAATTATTTTAATGTTAAAATATCGATCATTATTTGTAATTACTATTAATTTATATATTTTTCCTGATTTTTGAGAACTAATTATTTGGATATTTAGTGGATATTTTTTGTAACAATTTATAATTGTCTTGTAAGACTCATTCGTTTAATTGTGAGTTGTTCAGTTAAAATAAATTATGTCAGTTCTAATTTTCGATTTTGTGATTTTATGATTTTGTTTTCAAACGCCTAAATAAACTAAAAAGCAAGTTGCTATTACATGTAATCCGTATAAATAAAAGGTGCTGAAATGTACACTGTAATCCTAAGCTGTTTATGAAAATACATTAAGTAATTAATTTGTTAATTAATTATTTAGTTAAACAATCGTATGCGTTAAAATTATTTCAAAAGTTGCCAGTTTTAACTATACAAATTACAGCAAATATTCTAAATTTAAAACTTGCCTATTTCTAACTCTAATGGCATTCACTACTGGCCAATATTTACTAGTCTTTAAAAAAATATTTCGATTAATTAAAAAGTTTTTATGTTCATTTTGTTTCATAAACATCATTTCGGTTTAAACAAAAAGAGGCTAATTTTAAGAAATTATTGTTTATGGCAGTTGATAATCCAATTTATGGTTAAATCTTTTGTTTTTTTCTTATTTTAAAATCTCATGTTTTCGTACTTGTAAGGCGGTAGGCTAGGATAAGCGTATACATAACTATCGATGTCCACCTTGTAAATAATTCTCCTTTACACTTAGGTAAATATACAGGATATTATGAACAATTGTTGTGTTTTATTTACCTGATTTGATTTTTTATTATTTTACTAGCTGTTGCCCGCGAAAATAGCCTATGTCCTTCTCCGGGTCATGGCGTACCCATGTGCCAAGTTTCATCCAAATCCGTTCACCTGTTTTAGCGTGACAAACAAACAAATAAATAAACCACAGATATTATAATACTACGTACAGATACCCAATCCCATACAAAGAAATGACACCACCCTAAGTCTGGCTATTGAGCTGGCTATTTTTCTTCCCCATTTTTTTAACAGATGGCAGCATCATCGACTCACTAATTGCCAGAGACCGTAGTTTTAAAACGCCATCTAGGAGTCTTGCCTAGGTACAAGGCAAGACTCCTAGATTTTTTGTTCCTTTTTTTACGTTTTTTTCTTCCTAGGTGTTCAATTCTTATATTTCTAGGTAAAGTACTAGATTAAAAAAAATGTTGTTTGATTTTCCTTAATGAAACGACTAAACGTTTCAAGTTTAAAGTGACCTGTCATCACTTTGGTAAAACGCCATCTATTACAAAGAGCTCTCAACCAAATGATTAACAGATAGTTACTTTATCATTCTAAGGATTCGAATTGAAGTAAAAGGCTTAATTTAAGTTTTTTGTTGAAAATACGAGATTTATGAGTGTAAATACATAAATCAGCATTAAACAAAGATGTTTTGATTTTTACTAATATTACTATAGCCAAAATTTGCCGTATAACGCTTTTTAGTAATTGTTAATTTCATAATTGTTACATTATGCTGCCATGTATGATTTTTTTCAAGACTAATTATAATTTGTTCGAGTTGGGACCCCATGAATAAACAAACTATACTCACTTTCCTTATAATACTTATTTATTAGTTAGTAATAAATTCCATTTCCTTCCTGTACCATATTTGCCTGTTAGGATATCAGTGTAGTTATTCGCGTAATATGGACTTTGAGAATTCTTACATGTTATAAAACAAAGTCCTCCGCCGCGTCTGTCTGTCGTTCTGTTCGCGATACACTCAAAAACGACTGCACCGATTTTCACCAATGGATAGAGTGGTTGTCGAGTAAGGTTTTAGTTTAAAATACCCGACATCCACGCGGGTTAAACCGCGGGCATCAGCTAGTATGGAATAAGAATAGGTACACCGTATATCAGCTGATACTCTATTTTAGTGTTGCTCTACCCAGGTCAGGCAACTTCTTGAAAGCGGTTGCCAGTCAGTGAAGAGGTCCTATTCACTACCGTCCCGAGACGCCATGTGTCCATATGATATGGAAAATTAATTATTTCCTGAAGGAATAACAGATTCCTTCAAAAGACCCATGATGTGTTTTTACGTCATCTTAGACATGATTGTATAATATTAAATCGTCATTCTTTTTCTATTAATTCATACACAAGCATGATAATTTTTACTATATGTACAAGAGCTAGAGCTTAAAATGTTCGAGTGATGATGAAAAATAGCTCCGTCGAACAGTTCAATAGTTTATCTATTACATACAAGATGGCGCTAGTAACGTTGCTCATAGCATAGCAGATTTTAAAATCACAATCATATTTCTGTAAGATTTTCCTCCAACTTCAAGGAATTTAATTATTATAGTATCTAATAAGCAATGGAACATGCTAACTTATGAGTCATCCATGAATTATATTGACCGCGTGCCAGTCGGATTAATACGACATTTTTTTTGTGCTAGTGCCGCCTGAATCTTATTTTTTGTTTTTTATGTCATTAAACACGACCCTATTCGCCGTAGGTATTTATTTGTCGATTTATGAGCTAGGCGCTGAGGACACAGCAATTGATATAAAACCAAGCGGTCAATTAATTATGGATAAGTACATCACGCTCCCAAAAATCTAATTTCATGCAATGCAATACGAAATCATACCTATTTATAGATTTTGGCACTGCACATGTTCTGTAAAATTAAACGTTAATGACATTTTATACCTAGATACATACCTATTGAAACATACATATATAGCTATTTAAAAGCAAGGACTGGTCCATAATGGGTATATTGTATGTTACACAGTACCTACAACAACACAACATGCCCTGTTAGCAGAGGCGAATTAAAAGTTGAGAGCGCCCTAGGCAAGCTCCTCATTGGCGCCCCCTAGCGGCCGTATATTATAAACTTTAACTACAGAACATACATGGAAATCCATGATGCCCCTGTATGAAACAGATCTGACTGTAGGTATGTGTGTTGACAGATGATCGTGTGTTATCAAAATATAATTATTATATTTGTATATTAGTATGAATGAGTAACAACTTTTTAACGAATTTTTATGACGCCCTATGATTCTTTCCCCTCTTTTTTATTTTAAGTTTGTTACATAAGCCAGCACCGGCAGCGAGCGGCGCGTAGGGTTGTAGATCTAGCTATAAAAAAATATTAGCTAGTTTGAAATTATATAACAACATATACTTAGGTACTGAATTAATAATTAAAAATACCTAACAATATTAGTAATATACTAAGAAGTTGCTCTTTTGGTCGAAGTGTCAAGCAATTTAACTTCACTGCATCAATCTTTATTTACAACGTGATTAATGCGTCACTAATGTATTCACGGTCATTGACGTCATTCGAACAACGTTTGAGATAAATATCGATAATTTCAACACTGAGTCGTAAGGCAGCGTGGCCGAGTGGTCTAAGGCGCTGGTTTTAGGCACCAGTCCGAAAGGGCGTGGGTTCGAATCCCACCGCTGTCAAAAACCTTTTTGCGATTTGTATTTTTTGTTTGGCTAGTTTTGTGGAACATAGATATAATTACAAAATTACTTTGTACATTACATTGTTGAATGTTCCACAGTTCAGTATTGTTTTTATCTTTCGTGGCTTCCGTAGTATGTACTTCACATTAGTTTAGCCAGATTCGGTTAGACTGGTAACCAACCCAAATCTTAGGGATTAAGTCGTCTTTATGTTATAATACTTTAGTAAAAAAAATAGTAGGTACGTGTATTGTTATGAATATTATACCTACCCAGGTATAATATTCATAACAATAGGTAAGTAAGTCCTGTTACTTTTGTAACTTCTCTAAAAAAATTTCACGATCCAGATAATTTGTCACTATCCGGATGGTTAACCCAGTTATCATTAAAACGACAGTGACATCGCCGAATCTAACGAATGAACCATAAAACATAACATTACTAACATTCTCCATTAATTATTATTAAGCTCAAGACGCTTTAATAAATAACAGCAGTTTTCTAAAACATAATTGAGACAAGTTCTTGTAAAAAAAATTCCATATCTTGTCATCTAAGGGAGATTGATTGATCAATTAAAACAAACATGGAAATTGTAGACTTGTTTATAATTTTTAGGGAGCTAAGCTGAGCTAATTCAGCACATAGGTATACACCGGGGCGCCCTGAACGTAAAATGCGTTAGTCTCTCTCAATCGCGTAGATTAATTTGACAGGTGCAAATGTCAAACGATAAAAAAAAACTAAACTCATACTATCGAGTAACTACAGCTGATTATGGGGTCAACGCCCGGAGGTAGTGAGGTTACTTGAAATTGTGAGCCTAGAAAATCCGTTTTTTTTTTGTTTTATCACTCCTTATAATGTGAAGTTAATATAGCTAATTTAATTTAAAACGGTTAATTAATTAAGCGGTTCTTTTGGATTATCCTATCGCCATTTAGTTAAATATTTATTTCCTTGCATTTTAGATAAAGTACCCAGGTTTATCTATAACGACCCAATGAGGGATTTCTGAAAGCACGGAACTGAAGTGTCTGAAGTGTCAAACCGCTATTTTCTATAATCGTGACTGAATGATGAACGAAAGAATGAAACAAATGATGAACGTCATCATAATATTTTTATTTAGCGTTCATCATATTCGTCGTCGTCCAAGACCGTCGTCAAAGTGGCGCCAACTAGTGGCGTGAATTTTCAAGAAAACCCTCATTCAACACACACACCCATATGTCCTTAGAAACGAATGGCAGCGATTTTTTTTGTGCAAAGCATATTGAACTTTATGTCCATAGTATAACGTACAAACTAAGTAAGTAGATATACATGGGTAGTTCATTTTGCTTTGTACAGTATCGGTATGTAAAAAGTCGCTACCATTCCGTTCTGTGGCAATGTAGGTAGTTAACTTAAGAATATTAAGTAGATATCTATCCAGAAGCCCTAGACAAATTGACATTCTATCAGCGATAACAATGATGGAAAAGGCAAAAATATATAGGACTGACATAAGCTATCGAAAAGCCTTTATCAATCCTGTTGAAAGTCGTTGTAGAAATACGAAACGCTTTGGAAGCGGTTGTCACTTATCTAGACCCTCAGGAATTCCCCTAGATTTAATTAAACCATTGCATTGTATTGGTTTAGGTCACATATCGACAACGATGAAGACAGTAAAATAAAGTAGGTAGGTATTAGGTAAGTGCGGACCTGCCTAAAATAACAGTTAACAAATTTGAAAGTTATTGAAAGGTGTTAGCTTCCTGATAATAGGTACCTACGAATTTAACCGTAGCTTAAAAAAAAGCCTTGACCTACGCCACCTAATAACATAATTCGTGACTTACCACACCCGTAAGAAATTGACAACTGTCGTATAAAGCCAAAGGCATTTATTACCCGCACTAAACTGCCAATTTCGCGCCCAAAACATTAAAGTAACCTCTAAAAAAACTTTCAATCGCTTACTTTCGCGATTACGAATTAAAATAATCGCTAAATCGATTGCAGTGATAAATCAAGTTCAAGGCAATGTAGTGCGGTGGAACCGGTATTTGGACTCGATATCCGATCTCGATACTAGAGCCGAACCGAGACTGTAATTAATCGATGTCACGGCGTACATCTATTTGGAGATCCTGCGTATATTATTTACATATTTACAGTGTAGTTCAGAGCAGAGGCTGGGAGAACAGTACATACTGCTATAGATAAATAAAAGCCAAAAACGCTAACAAAACTTAACGCAAGTCAAATCCTCAAAGGTTAGAGAGAGACTGCAGGCTGTCCTTTAAAAAAAAAAAAAATAATTAAATGAAAGAAACAGAGTCCAAGCTAACCTACCTCATAAATATAGGTACAAGGATATCTAATAAGTAACTAAGAGTAGGTAACTCCTAAATATAGGTATACATATTACCTATAGGTATATAATAAAGTGTTAAACCCAACACAACAAGTAGGTATCAGATCGATACTAATGATTACAGACATTAATACCATGTAGCAAAAACCATAGGTACCAATCATATCAAATGAGTAGGCACTTAACATGACTAATTCGTAATTACGAGCTACACCGTTTAATGCAGAGGTACAGTACAACTATTTTTTAATCTCCTTCGGCAAACTTCGTGTTTCGTCAGTCATCTTATTTCTATCAGTTCGTTATATAGATCGGTCTGCACCAAATGCAAAGGGCAACTGATAGAAATCCGACAACTGACGAAACACGAAGTTTCTCGAGGGGCATTAAGAAAATAGTTTTACTGTACATAATATAAACCACCTCGCGTAACGGAGGTCATCAATCATGTGCAGCATCTGATTCCGTTCATTGCTCTGTGCGTTTTTTTGCAATATTTTTTTTCCGCATTGTTTATTCACTTAGTTATAGAAGAATTAGCATAATCAAAATAAATAAGTGGACATGCTCTTGGTGACAGGGAAAGTTTTGATAAGAGTTGACAGATAACTAGACTTGAATTTATGTATAAATAATTAATTATATCTTGGCGAAAGCGTTACCAAAAAGAAATCAGCTGTATAACTTGTTGTTACGGTTAGGCCGTTTATGTATTTCCGTTAGCTAGGTATCAGAAACACTTGCTTAGCCTGGCCACAAGTTTTTCTCAAACAAGCTATTGAGATTTCAAGTTAGTATCCGTACTTACTTGACATCCAAAAAAACTATCGTTTCAAATAAGTAACCCACTTTTTTTTTTTTTTTTTTGAGGGTGGGAAATCATCCAATGACTTCTCCCGCTCTGGGTGGAGCGGAAGGGCGTGTCAGACTTTTACTGACTAAAACCCACCCGTGTTCCTTCAGTTGCCTGTTGCCAAGGTCCCGGTATCCCTTTCGGACTAACCCGCAACCCTGGCAGGCATCGGTCCTAGCGGACCCCGCCAATTGTGCTGACATCTCTTTGAGGCGCGCTTGGAACACGACGCGCCATCGACCCGGGCCTGGTCCTGATCGGACGGCGAGCTACCCATTGCTCGCCGTCCGCAAGCCCGCGCCTATGGTGGCCGGGAATCCGCCTGGGATTCCCGACGCCCAGGGCGTCTCCAGCGGCGGCGGCGGTTAGGGGCGTGAGGGCGCAAACTTTGCCTCTCCCTCACGCGTTCCGCCTCCTCCTTCGCGAGCATTACTGCTTCGCAGAAGGAGGTGACTGCTTCCCATGCCCTCTCGCTCCGTACCATGGCCTGGACCAGAGCCGGACGCGAGAGGTCACCGCCGCCAATCGCCTCCAAGAGGACACGGCGGGGCTCCGCCCAAGCGGGGCAGACCTCCACCGTATGCTCCACCGTGTCCTCCGGGCGATCCACACAGTGGTGACACCCGGGCGTTTCCTCCCGCCTTATACGAAACAGGAACCTCCCGAAGCAACCGTGTCCGGTGAGGACCTGCGTCAGGCGGAAGGTGAGGACGCCGTGGCGCCTCTCTAGCCACTCCTCAAAGAGGGGACTTATCGCCGCAATTGTGGCGTGCCCAAAGTAGCCCACTTGACATGTCAAAACTTGTGTTATAACTGTTTCAAATTCTTGAGCATCCTTCAATTCGTTTTCAATTTTCAATTGAACTGAAATGGCTGGCTCTGTACCGGTTCGCATAATGACCCATAGACATAAACTGCACTTTTCTTCAGTGTAGTTTTAAACACACAGCCTCGTTTCATTAGATTCAATATCAAAGCGAAAAAATTGCTGTACCGTTGGTTGTACCTATATAGGTATACAGGACTCATTTTTTTTTTTGATGATGGTAAATCATCACATGACTTCTCCCGCTCTGGGCGGAGCAAGAGGGCGTGTCAGACTTTTACTGACTAAAACCCACCCGTGTTCCTTCAGTTGCCTATTGCCAAGGCCCCGGTATCCATTTCGGACTTTCCCGCAACCCTGGCAGGATGCAAGACTCCTGGAAGTTGTAATGATACCTTTTTTTTCTCGATTTATTGGACTAGGTAGGTTCGAGCAATTAATCAGGTGATTAAACTTAAGACCTTTCTTTTTATTAAGGCCATGCTTGCAATCTTAAAACATATGAAGTTATACAGAAACATCAGAGAAAATAATTCTCACATCGCTCAGAGACGTTTTAAAGTTTAATGTGATTTCATAGACCTCATTTATTAATAGACTCCCCGCTATAATATGCAAACACATTACTTTAAATAGCGTTTAGGAAGCGCTAATGGCTGATATTGATTCTGATAAACAGATGAACACCAAAAACCAGAATGAATAGTGAAATAACTTGCAAATGGGCTCTGTTTCTCTGTTAGGACCGATAAACATTTAGGAGAGGAGTATTTGAGTGGAGACTGCAAATCTAGCTGGTGCTTACCTAGCTATAAAATAAATCGAGAACCTTAAAAAAGTGTCTGGGACCTGGGACAAACAAGATGGGAAAGTGGAGAACCAGAGAACCCAGACAAGTGGGGCTTCCAAAGCCTTTCGTATTTCTACAATGACTTTCAACAGGTTTGACATAAGCTTTTCGGTAGCTTACGTCAGTCCCTATTTTTGACTTTTCCATCATCGATAGCACTGATCACTGTCACTTCGTCTATAGACCGACCGCTTAACCGAGTCCGTTCCTGAGGTAGCTGCGCGGTGCGGGAGGGCTGACAGTTGTCACAAGTTGACGAATCAGTGAGCTCTCGCATCAGGACACCACACCGCAAAGCTACCTCAGGAACGGTCGGCCTATAGGCCTTATGGTGTTATGTCGCTTAGAGTCCAGCACTCGACTGTGATAGACAAAGTAGAATTCAAAGTTCAAAGTACCACGGTCAAGAATAACTAACGACAGCAACATTTAAACAATTTTTGACGCCTAAGGCCAGAACGTAACGCAACAACTAAACAAGTCAGCGGTCAAGTTCAAGTTTGAAGGTAGAGTGCAATAATTCACTCGAGAACAGTTACTTGATGGCGGTACGTTGCACCTGAGGTGATGTCATAACACTGGCGATTGACGACAGGCTAATAATCTGACGGATCTTAAAGACGAATGTGGTAAAGTTAGTAAGGTAGGAGTGGTTCTTTTGGGATGGGAAAACCCGTCCTTCCTCGAATTTATGCCGAAAGATTAGGAACGAAAGTTAAGATAAGATAAGATAACATTTATTTCAGATATTCCATATTACAACACATACATTTTATAACAAATTGACATAAAAACAAAACAAAACAACACACACAATAAAAAAAAAGCAGCCGGGAGGAACTCTCCACTGCTCACAGTTCAGTATGCACACGTATCCAATGACGCAGCAATGGAGAGTCCCACCTGTCCGCGAATACGCTTATTATACTGTTGCTACTGGACCTAACACGACTCAGCAGCGACGCATACTGCTTCCTTATAATAGCATGGCAATATATAATAATAAGGATAATATGGCTTATAATAGAAAGGCGATGAAAGGATTCTTTCAGGCAAGTAGCATTATTTGGTTCTCATACATTTCCTTTTCAAAGGTCTATTATAGATGGAGTCCTATGTCCAACAGTGGACGTCTTTCGGCTGAAATGATGATGACAATGGTGACAGATTACTTAAATAGCCTGTAATGCAACCTTGATCGGGCAAGAAAACTTTACTCCTTGATTCCCTAATCCGCTTACCTCAAGCACATGACTAAATTATTCTTGTGCCTCAAGTGAGCGGTGTCAGTTACTTGTATACATGATGACTGTATAATGATAATATCGACAGAATCTACTGAGGAAAGATCAGCAGCCTTAGCAGGCAGGCACTAAGTTATAATCAATAAAGTAACTCAGCCTATCGCAGTCCACTGCTGGACATAGGGCCTCTCGCAGGCTGCGCCACAACACCCTGTCCTCCGCCTTCCGATCCATCCAGTCTGCCCCAGACATGTTTTTAAGGTCGTCAGTCCACTTCACTGAGGGGCGTCCCAAACTACGCTAAGTAACAATAATTTATTTCAATTACAAACTGTTTTGTCTTAAACATATCATTAATCTAATAACACGGATTTAAATAGATGGTTCGTAGCTGTTACCAGTGTGGTCCAAAAAATAATGGGTATTTCTTTAAAGTTACTCAGCTCTGTAGCACTACAGCAATATTAAAGAGTTTAGATACTATTAAAGTGTGCTAATATACAATTACAGGAAGTAATTGACCTCCTACAAGTAGATAAGGCACCTCAAAAAAAACGGTGACTGCAAAACTGAACTTCGACAAACTGTAATACGACAAGATTTTATTTCGAGAATATGGAACTCCTGAAATAACTTAAGTCCGCTACACACTACGTACACTACTATATTCCGACGAAGCGTTTCTTCGACATGACTTAACTAGGAAATGATACGACAAAAATGAACCATACAGTAGTTCAAATGAGACGAACAGTGAAGTATCATGAAATGCATCATATGGGTTGCAAAATCAATTGCCCTGCAAATGATAAATCGTAGAGCGCCGGAGCAGATGAAAGATAAACGTCTCCACATTTCGTTCATATTTAGGCAAGAAAAAAAAACAGTTTTCCTTTCCAATAGGTACTCTTTCGTCGCCTTTTTTTTTTCAAATTACTTTGTCTTGGTCTACCCAAGTGCCAAATTTCATCCAAATCCGTTAAGCCGTTTTAGCGTGATGGCGTGACCATGGGAAATAGGGATTTATTTTTATATATATAGATAAGTAAGATTAATAGTATCGTATTATACACATAAACCTCATTATAAATAGTAGTCTATGCCTAAACCTTACAGAGTAAATTCTCTAAATGATGGTGAAAAACGCATCAGAATTCGTTGCGTAGTTTAGAAAAACAACGCGGTCACACAAACAGACGCGAAAAGCGACATTGATTTATAATATGTATACATGCTCACATACAAAAAGCAACCAACGGTTTAAATAAATCATATGATATACCATAATAATATCTCTTTTATTTAATCATACCATTGTTCAAACGGAATCCTGATGTTATTCTACTGGATGGCAGCTTGCCATTAAATGTCTACTCGTCTTCCACAATTAACAGACTTCTATATTTTATTAAGTCTATAAAAAATATTTATCAGGTTAACAGTAAGACCACACCATCCTTAGCGACAGATCTGGAAAACCCAAAAGATGATTTTTAGGGTTCCGTACTCAAAGGGTAAAACGGGACCCTATTACTAAGGCTCCGCTGTCTGTCTGTCTGTCTGTCTGTCCGTCTGTCACCAGGCTGTATCTCATGAACCGTGATAGCTAGACAGTTGAAATTAATTTTCACGGTATATCTGTTGCCGCTATAACAACAAATATTAAAAAACAGAATAAAATAAATATTTAAGGGGGCCCATACAACAAACGTGTTTTTTTTTGCCGTTTTTATAGATAATGGTACGGAACCCTTCGTCCGCGAGTCCGACTCGCACTTGGTCGGTTTTTTGTATTCGTGTAGGCGATGCAGTTCTAAGTTATTGTGATTTTATTATCTAGGTTCATCTAACTCGCTGATATACCCATGCAAAGTATGAATCACGTTTACCACGTGTGAGCTTTGATGATACCCGAATACCTAATAGGATTGATTCATATGATTCAGCACACTATGAAACAGATGCCGAACATGTTACTTAACTCTTTTTATTTTTTACTAGCTTCCACCTGCGGCTCCGCCCGCGTGGTATGTCGATAAAAAGTAGCCTATGTCCTTACCCGGGATGCCATCTCATGATCTCCTTGCCGAATTTTATCGAAATCCATTCAGTAGTTTAGGCGTGAAAAGGTAGCATACAGACAGACAGACAGACAGAGTTACTTTCGAATTTATAATATTAGGATTAATGATTTTTTATCAAATTCTTGTCGTGTACTTGATGAATATACTGCTCCATTGCTCGTTGGCAGACCTTAAGTTTGGCCTTCTGGATGCTATACTTAATTTAAATCATTGAGCTATACTTAATTTAAATCATTGAGCTATACTTAATTTAAATCATTGAGCTTTACTTAAATTAAATCATTGAGCTTTACTTAGTTTAAATCATTGAGCTATACTTAATTTAAATCATTGAGCTATACTTAATTTAAATCATTGAGCTATACTTAATTTAAATCATTGAGCTTTACTTAATATAAATCGTTGAGCTATACTTAATTTAAATCATTGAGCCCATTCGCTAACCAAATATCAAATTATTGCCTCTTACAAACCCCCTTTTAAGTTATAACAGGTTTGTAACAGATAATCTCGAAAAGTACTGATCCGATTACATAAAATCATTCACTAAAAGAAAGTTACATTATTGCCGAGTGCCATAGGATAAAATGTTTCTTCCGCGTGCACGAATTCGCAGGTAAAATCAAGTTCAGGCATAATTTTATACGATCTGATTCTTTGACTCGATGTCATGGATGTTATTAGACTATTCATAAATTATGCCGATCTAGTGGCATTGGCAGTGACCGAGATACAGCCTAATTTAGTTAAGGGTCAGTGGCTTCACTTACTCTAATTTTATTTAAGTAGTTTTATCGTTTTTATTTCATTTCCCTAGTTATGATTGAAACTGATTGAATTATAATATCTCGTTTTAATATTAAGCTGACTTGATGATATTTAAATAACATCTCGAGATATAAATTAATATCGCTCACCGTACTTTTAAATGGAATAATGTGTAATATACAGTATGTTAAAAGTTGTATGTATATATGTACAAATATAGTTTATATGTACAAAGGGCGTTCCCGTTAACCTGTAATAGTATAGCGTCTATACATGCCAAAAAAAATATTACAGTTAAAAAAAAAAAAGTTTTAACATACTGTATATTACACATTATTCCATTTAAAAGTAAAAATATATTATATTATTACATCTCTCTTTTGTTATCTCGGGATATACTATATATTATATCTCATAGTGTGTAGTCGTAGTAGCTTTAGGTTTTTGGATCTTACGGTTCTTACAAGCAATATTTCCCACCGTAATGACTCCGTCAACAGAAATTGAAAATGGCTGTTGTTTCAACTCTGCCAGTTCGATGAAAAATACCAACAAACATTGAGCATTGAGTAACTAAGTTACAAAAAAAAATATTCAAATGTTTTACCTCGACTCATTAACTTCTTCCTTGTAAAGTAAATTTCCTTGTAAAAAAGTTCCTTGTAAAGTATTTAGTAAAAGTCACCATTAACTATTCCGTGGGCGGAATAGTCAAAAGAGATTCCGTGTGAAGGCACCATTGGGGTTACAGTTATCTATGCCTCCTAAATCCATGAAAAATTAAACCACATAGAAGAGATTTGAATAACAATGCCATCTACGGTCGTGACTTTTATCTCAATTTATCATCAGTACAGGTACAAGTTGAGTGGGTTAACTAGCAAGAAGCTATGAGTTCCTTTCTCTCCCGCCCTAGTATTTAAAGTAATAAATATTGACCTTAATTTATAGACTAAAACCCACCCGTGTTCCTTCAGTTGCCTGTATGATGCCAGAGGCCACGGTATCCCTTTCGGGCATTCCCGCGACTCCGGCAGGACCGCAGGACACACCTTGGATTGAAATGATAAGTCACGGATAGCTAAAGATGATGATTTATTGAACTAACGCGTAACTAATGCCATATATGAATATTGTGTGAATGAGTACCTACAGCTGAATATATGAACGCTGAATACGCTTACAGAAAAGTGCTGCTCTATTCAATGCGCGCGTGCCATCTACGATACATGACTCGTACAATGAACATGGATTCCTCACAGCTGTAACAACAGATTTTGCAAATAAATATTCTGTATGTTATGCATAGCATAGACTTTTTCACTAGTTACCTACCTACCCCTGTGATAAAAGGGCCAAGGGCGTAATAAAAGGGCCAAGCTAAGTAAAAAGTAGTGTAGCTGTAATGTTGTTTTATTACTGTTAACACTCTCACTCTAGTCGCTTATAGATTGCCGGGAGCAGTGGCTCATTTTTAATACAGGTTTTTCTTAGCGAATACCTATATAATACCACCTCTAGGGATACTACGCATAGCGACTATTATAGCGTCAGCCCCCTGAAAACACTATTTTACTTCGTTTTACAGTGTTTTATACCACGGTTTCAAACCTAATGCCGTTGACCGTCCTCGAGGGTTAAATTTAGCCCAAATGTAATGCCGGTGACCCTTCCGGAGGGTTCAGTTCTAATAGGTATGTATGACTGCATGGCGGTATAGTGAGCTCTAGGAAAAGTGTGTGGAGTCGAAAGTGTTAACAGCCTTTTAAGAACGATGTGTGTTTTCGATTGATGTGAATAAATTAATTATCATAATTGATTTAGGATCAACAAATATAAATATACAGTTATGCTAAATTCGTAAACCGAAATCAAAGTAAAGCAGTTTATTATAATAAGCATAGATCATAAACCACTTAAGATCTTTTTACAACATTCATTAATGTCAACAAACATGGACTAACTTCTACCTAAATTAAAACAGAGATACAAGCTTTATGTAGCATTCGTTCAAATAGATTGAAATTATTATTAGCCTTATCAACTCTCCAATTGTCGATGTCATGAACGAAGGAGATGTCGCCAGAATTTCTGGTACATACATGCTTGTGTACTTAATGCATTAGCAAAGCCCCCTGAGTACCTACTGTTTCCCACTCTTTTAGAAGAGTGGGAAACAGTCAGTGGGAGTGGAAGATATAGTCTCTGCGGTTCTATTCGCCTGAAGTAGGTACCCAGGATAGAGTTTCAACAAGCATGCCCTCTCCAACAGTCGAGCTTTCTGAAGATACTAAAGAAAGAGCAAAGACGATTGAATTTGAAGACTGCATGCTATTATTTTTTTTTATGTTATCCTGTCCCATTGCTGAGCAAAGGCCTTCCCCAAATCTTTCCAAACATCCTTTTCCAGGGCCTGGGCCGGCCTCGGCGGCGCCGCATGCATAGCAACCGCTGGACAACAGTCTCCACACGGTGGGTGCCTTATCTAAATTAAATGTAGACCTTAACTGGCCACTAGACGACTAATCCCAAATATGGGCCTTCTTGAAACGGGGTACTCTAAACTCGTAAACATAACACATATACCATATTCGCGGAGCTTGTAAACGCATAGCAACGCATCCTTACTTACTTACCAATCCGATAATTTTCAAAGAGATTTATAAATCTAATAAAACGGGTTCATAGGCATAAAGTTAAATTATCGCGTATGCCAATTATTACTGTAGATACAAGAAACTAACGCTAGAAATTGACACTTGATGACAGCAATCAAAATGAGATCCTGTTCAGCCTGTCACACGAGTTTTATTTACGAGTTTCGGACGTTACAAAAAAAGGTATTACAACTAAACTTTAGTAGAACGAACTGAATCGATTTATAGAGAGTAGTGATTTCATAAACGATAAATTTTTTATAGGCTTATTAATTGAAATCAGTCATTTTTCTTCGGATTATGAAGCGATTATTATTTTAAATTGTGTTTTGATTCCCAACGTCATGGGTATTAGTGAGATCGACATTAGCAATGGATGGGACCACATCATTACTGTTTATAGATGTCATAATGCTGAATTTATGGTTTACCCTTAATTTCCGTTTAATTGGCAGGATACTGATAACTGATAGCAATATTTTTAATTAATCAAGAGCGGCAAATTGTTTTTATTTACCAATACCTGCTTGAAAAGGTGACGCAGTGATAGAGGAATTTCATGTGAAGATTTGGCACCTATTTCCGGGTGATATTAACTGCCCGAATCTTTTATTCAACAAACATAGTTTAACTACTTACAATAACAGGAATTGAAGGAATCGGTCTCTAAGAAACTGAGAAAAATAACGATTGCTATTCAGTTACAAGTAAGATTTTTTTTTTAATTTCTGATTTTTACTATTACTTACTTCATTTAATTTTCTTAATTAAATGGGGTTTAGGGACAAAAACAAGAATAGAGTTGTCCCCATACCTACCTAAATGGAAGTAGCAAATGCATGTACTGTACAATTAGTATAGTATACAGATAGTATAGTTGTGCTCTACAGAGTAAAAAAAATAGTAGGTATGCTCTTTAAAATCGATTTTCATCGTATCAATATTGAAAACTAAAAATCCTACGCGTACTCGTAGTTCTAACCCAACAGTACCAAAATACTCAGGTAAACGGCAATAAAGTATCATAAGAAAGTAGAACAAAAACTTTATCTTAATCTAAATCTAAATTGTAACTGAGCCTAGAAAAAATCTTAGAAGTCTTGCCATGCCTACGATTCTGATTTAATCATCATTCATCATCATTCTCCTGCCCTTATCCCAATTTATTTGGGGTCGGCGCAAAATGTCCCTTTCTTCCATACCTTCTCTATTAGCCGTCATCTCGATAGTCACCCCCTTTCCAGCCATATCATCTTTCACACAGTCCATCCATCGTTTCTTTGGTCTTCCCCTACTCTTATAGCCATCGACATTCATACTCAAAACTTTCCTCACAACATTTTCCTCATTCCTTCGCATCACGTGCCCAAACCATGACAACCGATTTCCGCATCCTTAAAAAAAAAAAAGTTTTAGATATTTCTCTTTCATTGCGTCTGACTTATTAAAACCTCAACTGTTTCATCGCCATCCTGTTTAAACAGGCCCTTTCTCACATGCATCGTAAGCACTTAAACGAGTATATAGCATCTTAGGCTTCACTTCCATTTAATTATCACAGCTTAGCTTTTCTTTTTATAAATTATAGCAAACAAAGTAATAAATTGCAACCTTAATTTTCTCACTGCCTGCAAATTTTACTGGAAGAAACAAATTTTCAAATCTCAAGGATTAGCTATGTTTTATGACTTCACACAGATTATCCGCCTCTTAAATTGCATATTTATGATCCAAGACTATAATTTTGGTCTCACAATCTGTTTAGTATCTAGTAACAAAAGAACTAGATCCATTTTCAATCACCACAAATAATAAAAAGCTATCTTACACCTATATGTCAAGCAAGGATGAGGTCGTTGAGCTGAGCCATAAGACGCTAATGTATGTACTCATAAAATGTTCCTTAATTAATAAAATCACAGTTGATATCCGCGGGTCACATCAATCGCTAGCCATCTCATAACTTACGAGTGTCAGTTAGTAGGTGAAGTCCGTAGGCATCGCTCAGTTGCGCAGGAGTGGTGGTACCCGTTTCATAGTATATAAGCGCGGAGAAATTCTGTCACTGCATTCACTCAACAGTGATCTGAACATTAGTGAACATGGCATCCAAGTTTGTAGCAGCTGTGGCGTTGTTGGCGTTGTGCCACGCCAACCCCGTACTTATAAACGGTGAGTGAAATGAATTGAATATGAAATATAGAGAAAAAAATAATTCTAAATAATTTCTAATTATTTCCTAAATAACTTTTCAATTTTCAGTAAATAGAACTCAAATCGAATTTCGCCCTCAGTCATATTAATTTTTCCATTCCCCCCTCCCCCCAGGTATTCTATACCGTGATGGACGTGCCTACTCCGTGGGCCAGGCGTCCAGCTACGGCGGTGGAGTGAGCACAGCACAAGCGAAGGCGAACGACCACACGGCGGAGGCGTTCAGTAGCGCCACCGGCGGTGCGCAGTTGGCTCGCGACGGGTACTACTACCCCGGACAGGCCAGCGCGCAAGCGCAGGCATACGACACCCAGCCCTTCCTTGAGAACGCTTACGGCGCAGCTAAGGCCGTCACTCAGAACAGCGCGTACTACCCCGTCCCGGCGCCCGCGACTGTCATCACTTACGAGCAGAACTTCGCGCCCGCCGAGTCCTCCGTGTCGCACGCTGCCTCGCAGGGTGGCGGCGACGCGCACTCCTCCGCCGAGACTCATGGCCGCTATGGCGCGACCTCGTCCAACACTCACACTCAAGGCTTGGGCTCCGCCGACTCCACTGCCAAATCCGACTTCGGTTCCACCAGCTCCTTCGCCAAGAGTAACGGTGAGGGTTCCGCCGTGTCCTCCGCGCAGAACAATGGCTTCGCCGGCGTCGTGTACCCCGCCGCCTCCACCGTGCTCGCCGACCAGCCATCGCCCACCGTCGTAGACCTCAGGACTCCCACCTACTACACATCGTACGTCCCCTCTGTTCCGGCTGGAGTCGCCTCTTCCAACGCTTACGTAGTCGGCGGAGGACATGCTACCTCCTCTGCTAAGATCGGCCACGGCCAAGGCAGGACCATCTCTTGGCGCTTCGGAACTCTGTATGACAATCCTACCTCCGCCCAGGCTCAGGCTAGTACTCACCCTGGTCAAGGCGCCGCTGCCAAGTCCGCCGCCCACACTTACTACCACGGAAACGGCCGCGCTCAGTCCTCCGCTAACTCCCAGGGCGACGGCTCCGCTAACGCCAACGCTAGCGTGAATTCTGCCGGATATTACGGCGCCCGGTCCACCGATAACGTGCACGGTCTGTACTACGGTGGTTCCAGGAGCTCTAGTGACGCGCACACTCAAGGCTCCGGCAGCGCCGTGTCCTCCACCTGGACGCAGAACGGGAAGGCTACCAACTCTCAGGCGAACTCTTCCGGTTTCGGCTCCGCGAGCGCCAACGCTCTGGCTGTCTGAACACTCAGTTCGGTTCACCTGCACCAGTAAGCAACCACATCACGACGACTTCCGGACATGCCGAAAACTTGTCTTGATGTATTTGCAAAGTGCACGACTGTATTAAGTAATTTATTTTAACTTATTTATTTAACTTAACAGTTTAAAATGCCATCGAAAAAATTACGCAAAAAATTGAATGCCATAAATAAATACCATACAATTTATTCACTAATTTATTTATTTACTACGCACCTTATTGTAAATAGGAGTTGATCAATGTGAAACCCAAAACCCTTATGAAAATTATAAACTGCATTTATTCAATATAAACGCCAGTGACATGTGGCGTTTAAAATAACTTAGATCGTACAGCTAGGACCAACTGAAAATACTTATGAATTGAAGTATAAAAGAAAACTTAAGTTAAACAACGGGATCGTCACCTATCGTAAGGACCGTAAAGAAAGATATACATATTAACATTTATTTGGTAACAGTACCTACATAAACACGAAAAAAAAAAAAAAAATAAGTAAAAAACAGTGTTGTATTGTTACGATAGCAGTAATGCCAGACAGATGTAGTACGCTGTTGTGAGTCTGTCCACTTTAGCCAGTGAGGGTTCCCTTGGGAGGATGTTCAGTATAGATTTAGAATAGAAACAGTTTAAGGTTAATCAAGGAATAAAAATTAAGTAGCTGTCCCATGCTTCCACCCGCAGTCAGCCCCGTAGCAATCGCATAATTCTTCACCATCATCTATCACCGAACACCTCGTTATTTAGTAGGAACACACCATTTTCTTACGCGAGACGGGAGCAATACTTATGCTCAACAACACACTGAGTTTTGTGGGAGGCCACCATAGATATCCGGAGACCACCTTTCTGAATACACTCTTTTCTCTAAGATCTGCAAAAAGGATGGCGAAGAATCGCGAACTTTTCTTGATTGCTAACAACTTATTTAATACTGGCCACATAACGTTAAAAAAAATTGTAAAGCCTCTTGTGCTTGGTTTTTTATTCATTTTTTATTTAAAAATAATGGCCTGTACTTTTTTCGTACTTACATAGCAGCCAGTTGTGAAAAACGATTACACATATGGAAACTCCTTAGTAGGTTGAAACTACAGAAATTATAATTACGTATATTTTGTTTTGTAATCAATATTTTTTTGTTTCATTAAAGGCCACCGAAAAATGAAACAACAATTTTTGTCATTATTTTTACTACAAAGTTTATAGTATTTTAGAAAAACCTCTGTTTTTAGACGGACGGACGAGAAATCACTTCTACAGATCTTTTAGATTTCAAGTTAAAAAACATCAACACATTGCATGTGAAACCATGCAATATGTTGATGATTTTTAGCAGTTATTTATGTATGGTGAAAAAATGCATTAACGTGGAACGTCAAGTTGTGAAACTCCCGAAAAGCTACTGGTCCTTGTACAACGCCAATCAAGTGTACCTCTTGCTGTCACTAAAGTGTAGCTATAATCTCAAACTCAAAGCAATTATTTGAATAAAACTATTTATAGGCACTTTTGAATTGTCAAAGGAGTCATTCAGAAAGATGAAGCTGGTTTGGTTGGCCATTCCAAGCGGTCGGTTCCTACGGAGAAGAACGGGCAAGTACTTAACTCGACGGACACTACTTTAAATTATGTTTTATAAAATACTACCTTCCGCCCGCGGCTTCGCCCGCGTGGTATGTCGATAAAAAGTAGACTATGTCCTTCCCCGGGTGCCATCTATCTCCTTCCCAAATTTTATCGCAATCCGTTCAGTGGTTTAAGCGTGAAAAGGTAACATACAGACAGACAGAGTTACTTTCGAATTTATAATATTAGTATGGACTAGTTACGATAATAATGCTGAATTTTGAATGAATGAATGAAAGATTTATTTATTCATATAAAAATCTCTAAATCTAAGTACATTGCCCCACAAAACTGCTTACGCAGTTTTTATAATGGTAAGTATCTTTAAGTATGTAGGCAGTGGTGGCCCAGTGGTAACGTCTGCGACTTACGAGTTCTAGGTCGTAGGTGCGAACCCAGATAGGCGCTTTATATAAAATAAATAAATAAAACCAAAAATTCGAAGACGTGTGACATCTACCAACCCGCACTGGGCTCGCGTGGATTACGACCCACTCCCTCTCACAGAGAGGCGGCCTGTGTCCCAGCAGTGGGAACATTATAGGCTGATTAAGCTAAGTATGTGGGAACGATGTAAAAAATGTAAAATGACTCATTGACTGATTGATTATTTTCTTTCTTTCTTTACATGTGTGAGTAAGTTCGAAATCTTCCGAAACTTCGTTCGCGACTTCGAAAACGTGTGTTCGAAGTCGCGAACGAAGTACCTAGTCTAATAGTCTGTCTATACAAATGAAGAGAAATTTCCTAACTCCTGACTCACTGATTAATTGACTGATTCTCCATCATTTTATCTTTGTTGAAGAAATGATAAAGCAGTAGTGTAGTGTATCTATTTAATAGTTATGTAAACACTATCTCATGCACGTCAGCAGTGAGGTCGCTGTCACTAATGTCAACTGTCAGTTCACAACGAATGGCGGGAATTGGTTGAAAAGTGAAGTGTGCCTGCATGAGATGCTTGGTGTGGTGATGAGCCAGTGTAGTGATATAATCAGCTTAAATACACGAATAACAGGATTCTACAAGTAGTAACTTAGGTTTGCCATTAATGATAATTTTATTTTATTTCTTGAACATATTTGGCCTGAATGTTATATTTACAAACGAAATATTTACTTAGGTAATATATAAGCAAACAGACTTAAAAATATAATTTAATAAGGTACTTAATAAAAAAGTATATCACAGTAAATGTTGAAATAGCAAAAATATATATATTAATATTATCAAACTCCTCAACCTCTATTTTGATAATACCCACTCTGCCTATTTTATTGGAATGAGGTAAATCGCTACGAAAACGCGTAGCACGCACTCTCGTAGCACCATACGATGCCTACGGCGTCGGCGTTGTAATGATTACAAGATGACTATTTACATTACAATGTAATGTATTCAGCTTTATCGCTAAAGAAGATTTAAAGCTTTAGCTATTAATCTATATAATTATATAAAAATAAATCCCTATTTCTCTTGGTCACGCCATCACGCGTGAACGGCTGAACGGATTTGGATGAAATTTGGCACAGAGGTAGAGCATGACCTGGAATAGGACATAGGATACTTTTTATCCCGATATTCCCACGGGATCGAGACTTACGCGGGTGAAACCACAGGGCGCAGCTAGTATGTTTATAAAAGCTGGCCGTGTTTAAATAGGTATAGGTATATAAAGACAATATATAGCTCGTATTAGTAAATATTCATGACATTGTGTATATAATAATCATCAAATGTCAAAATGTATATAGAATAGTATATTAAAAATGGCAAAAAAATTAACATTCAATGTGTGGATTTAATTGGAGCAGCTCAAGCCCAAGCCTTTTTGTTCTCAATTCAGTTTTTAACACTAAAATGAAGACCCACATTTCGCCAGTTATGTTTAATCAATTCAGAAACAATAAGGGGCGACAAGAAAATTACCAACTTTCTTATCGCAGAGGCGAGGATAGATGGTTTCCACGCTATCATGCGCAAGTGTTACGCTTCCATTATGCGCAGGGTACGCGCCGGCCCCAACAGCATCCTGAAAACGATAGCTGGTAGGTGGGACAGCCCCATAATGGGACTTGGATACGCCTACATGCAACTGTGGCGTAATAATTAATTGTTTGTATTATTTTTCTGGTAGATGTAAGTACTAACACTAGTTTCTAAGTCGTGTGTATAATAACCAAATGGACTATATGGTCCGAAATAAAAGATTTGAAAATGAAAGATTTATTTTTTTTATTTTAATATTCTGTCTTTTCAAAATACATTCTTAGTTTCGTAGTTACTAGGTTCCGCTAGCGGCGTCACCCGCGTGATATCTTTATAAATTACAGCCTCAGTGATAATATAGCATTCTACTGGTGAAACAATTTTTAAAACTGGTCCAATACTTTTTGGGTTTATTCGTTAGAAACAAAATTACAAAACTATTCCCTTATTATAACGGTTATATATATTTAGAACAACTTTTAATTAATTATTTCAATAAAATATACAATCTAACACTAAACAATTTTCTAACTAATATTAAATAGAACTAACTGTACAAATAAACAACTAATATCTAAAATATGGCGTCGAAAAATTCCTCCGCATCGCTGTCGGCTGGTAGTGTACCCAAGAGACTGGTGGCATTGCCACGTTGAATGGCAATGCTTAGCCTCTGACCAAGGTAAAAGCCAGCCCTTGGGTCACGGGAAGTGTCAAACAGCCGTTTCGAGATTTCATTAAATTTCATCCCTTATTAGTGTAGATTTAACTTCGAAGAACTTGGGCTTATTAATAAAAAAGCTTGACGTGCATAATGTGACCAGTTACAGCGCTCGCTATGAGGTCGTTGCACTGTGTAGCATTTATATACCTTTATAGAAATAATAATATGATAATAATCGTTTATATAAAGTGGCACATTTACAATAAAATAGGGCACAGTTGCTTACTTGCCTGAACTAGGTTGAACGTGTCCTTTAGGTCAGGAAGTACATAAAAACTCAATGTTAAATTAACAATGAGAATAAAATAAAGAACTAAATAAAAAATAAGGTACCTAAATAAAAGTAAAACAGTAAATTATCGATTCTTTTTGCAGACAGCAAGTAGGTATTTATAAGCTAGGCTTCGCTTAAGCGATGGTAATTTATTAGTAGTTATTTAAGTTTTTTTTTTACTGCTAAAGTTATTGAATCTATAGATACTGAGTTTTCTATATAAATACTTTTTCATTATTTATTTTTCATGACGCCTAGGTACTGATAAAATGTTCTTTAATTAATAAAATCACAATCGATATCCGCGCGTCACATCCATCTCATAATTTACGAGTGTCAGTTAGTAGGTGAAGTCTGTAGGTATAGCTCAGTTGCGCAGGAGTGGTGGTACTCGTTTAATAGTATATAAGCGCGGAGAAATTCTCTCACTGCATCCACTCAGCAGTGATCTGAACATTAGTGAACATGGCATCCAAGTTTGTAGTAGCTGTGGCGTTGTTGGCGTTGTGCCACGCCAACCCCGTCCTTATAAACGGTGAGTGCAAATAAATAATTATTATGAAATATAAAGTAATTTTTTTAAATATATAAAGGTTATGTTTGTAAATCCAATTTTAGATCATTTTTAGATATTCCCATTTCAATTTTCAGTAAATAGAACACAAAGGTTATTTATTATTACTCAACTGAACTTTGCCCTCAAGGTTAATTTTTCCATTCCCCGCCCCCCAGGTATTCTATACCGTGATGGACGTGCCTACTCCGTGGGCCAGGCGTCCAGCTACGGCGGCGGCGTGAGCACAGCACAAGCGAAGGCGAACGACCACACGGCGCAGGCGTTCAGCAGCGCCACCGGTGGTGCGCAGTTGGCTCGCGACGGATACTACTACCCCGGACAGGCCAGCGCGCAAGCGCAGGCATACGACGCCCCGCCCTTCCTTGAGAACGCTTACGGCGCAGCTAAGGCCGTCACTCAGAACAGCGCGTACTACCCCGTCCCGGCGCCTGCGACTGTCATCACTTACGAGCAGAACTTCGCGCCCGCCGAGTCCTCCGTGTCGCACGCTGCCTCGCAGGGTGGCGGCGACGCGCAATCATCCGCCGAGACTCATGGCCGCTATGGCGCGACCTCGTCTAACACTCACACTCACGGCTTGGGCTCCGCCGACTCCACTGCCAAATCTGACTACGGTTCCACCAGCTCCTACGCCAAGTCTCAGGGTGAGGGTTCCGCGGCATCCTCTGCGCAGAACAACGGCGTCGCCGGCGTCGTATATCCCGCCGCTCTCGCCGACCAACCAGCGCCTGCCATCGTAGATCTCAGGACTCCCGTCTACTACACTCCGTACGTCCCCTCTGTTCCCGCTGGAGTCGCCTCTTCCAACGCTAACGTGGTCGGCGGAAGACATGCTACCTCCTCTGCTAAGACAGGAAGCCACGGCCAAGGCAGGACCATCTCTTGGCGCTTCGGTACATTCTACGACGCTCCCGCCTCCGCCCAAGCTCAGGCCAACACTCAGAGTGGTCAAGGCGCTGCCAAGTCCGCCGCCTACACCCACGGCTACGGCTCCGCCAACGCGAACGCCGATGTCACCGGCTACGGCTCCGCTAAGTCCGCCGCCAACTCTAACCATGGCCACGGCAACGCTCAGTCGTCCGCTAACTCCCATTACGGCGGCTCCAGGAGCTCTGCTAACGTGCACACTAACGGCTTCGGCAGCGCGGCGTCCTCCGCCAGGACTCAGGGCGTGAACACCGTCATCAGGGTGGCAAACCCTCATGCGAACTTAGGTTACGGTTCCGCGCACGCCAACGCTCAGTCGTTCTGAACAGTCAGTTCGGTCTCCACTGCATAACTAAGCAACCACATCACGACGACTTCCGGACATGCCGAAAACTTGTCTTGATGTATTTGCGAAGCGCTCAAACCGCATTAAGTTATTTTAAATTATTTATTTATTCATTGTGTCCAATACAATGTTTGGTACAAATTAAGAGACGATGTAACTGCATAATAAATAAACGACTTTGAAAGTTATATATTTAAATATTTATTTACTACACCATCATCCACAACCTATACATAACAAAATGACTGAATGTATGAAACAATGATAAAATCCTTATATAAGTATAACATTATAATTTCAGTGGTCACAGTTTCCCCTGCATGAAGGGTTTAAGATATTTGTGGAAGCTCTGGTTGACGGGCTCCGCGTTGAGCGGACTCTTGAGCGCTTCCTCCATCAGACGCTCGTACACGCGACCGTCGTATGCGCCCAGGGCTGAGTTCAAGATCTGAGATATAAGAAAATGATTTTTTGAAATGGTAGTTTAACTCTTAATGAAGTGTCACTGAGAACATCATTGAAAAAAAATTAAACGTATGTAACTTTAGTTCTAAATATTAAGAAGAGACGAGAAGAGAGAGTGTAATAGACTGCATTTACTTAATAATGATGATGTACCGTACCTGGTCTCGAAAGTCGAAAGCATCCACCAGTCCCACTGCGTTAGGTCTGATCTCCCCAAGGAGTTCTTCATAGGAGCCCTGCAGCTGTCGCACGTCACTTTCAGATATTGAAGTGTACTGAAAAACATAATGACTATGTTATTTACTACTGCCATTGTATGAAATTAATATGATACACGATACAGTAGTGGGTATTCCAAACACTCACTACACAAGTATTCAAATTAAAGTCAACAAAAATGAGATCCGCTCAACTGTTGATTGGCCTTTAGACGGCCGATAACAATTAAAATTCTATTTTGTCTCGTTAGTAACAGTTGGAGGTCTAAACGTAGCTGAACCATGTTATACTATAAACACCCACCTTCATTTTAAAGACATGGACAAGTTAAAAAAAAAACATTTAGATTCATACAATAGTTAACACTGCCACAATTTTGTTCTTGTAAAACGACTCCTAGAATCTTTCCAAATACTGATACAGTAAGAATGAACAATTAAAAACCCAAGTCAATTTCGCAACAAATAAAAACTTTTTACAAAAAAAAAACAACCGACTTCAAAAAAAGTGAAAAATAACTTTAATTTCGGAAGTCGCGGTCTGCTTTTCAATTTTCGTTTTTTGGCGGAGTAATCACGTAACATAAACACAAAAAAAAAAAAAACGTACAGACGAATTGAGAACCTCCTCCTTTTTGAAGAAGTCGGTTAAAAACTGAACTCTCTGACTCTTGTTGATCTCAACAAAAAGCTTTATGATATCATGAACTCTTGACCCAATAAGTATGCTAATGTGACGTGACAGTGACGTAAGGTCAGCGTCAAGTCATTCTCTGACGTCATTCATGGCTAACTGTACCTAACGCCGCCAGTCTCTTGGGTACTTACATTACCAGTCGACAGCGATGCGGAGGAATTTTTCGGCGCCATATTTTAGTTTGTTAATAGATATTATATTTTTATTATAAGTAATCATCTGTTAGATAATATAGAATAAGAACCTTATCCAGTGTATATATTTTTATCCTCTTAATAAATGTGTTTTTTAAATATGATTGACGTGTAAAAGTGTAGTACAAACAAACCTACTGTACGGTATCTAACTCGTTGAATATGAACTGAGAAAAGCCACATGAATGGCCTTCCCATCGTCGGTAAAAATAACTATTTTTTTTCTAGAGAATATTTTACCGACAATTTTTGTATCTACCTACCTAATATAAATAATCGCCAGCTTTCCAAGCTTTATTCAGTGCTTCCACATCATCATAGAGATATATATGAATAGTTTCCTCATACCTGTGTGATGTTTGGTATAATTATGTGATGGCTAAGACGGGTGTGGAAATAAACTTAACATTAGCCGGCTGAACTTGAGTTTATTTTCGAGGAGATGCTCAAAGACAAACATTAATGCCCCATTACGTAATGGATCATTAAAAAGAAAAGAAACACACAGCGCACACAACACAACGTAACTACAAGCTAACGCTATGATAATGATTTCATTAATTTCATCAAAGAACCATTAAAATCGAATCTAATGTTTAATGACAGCTTTAAAAGTTCAAGTTCGTTTCTACAACTGGCTGTAATGTTAATTTCTTTCATCATTAGCTGGCTAAACTTACGTGTAGCCCCGTAGCCCCTTGGCTAAAAATGAAGTAGCGAGTGAAAATGGCTAAAAGGTAGATTAGGTTAGAACTGTGACCACCATACTTGGCAAACGGTTTTGTGGTCACCATAAATGTTTGATATCCATCGACTTCCGAGACAGCTACACAAATATTAAATTTTGTCACACGAAAGATCCAATATTACTCATTGGGATTCCGACCTCTAAATTATTTACCAGACAATTTTTTACTGAACTTTGTCACCTGCAAAATCAATAACAGATTATACTTTCTCCGATATTTTTTTGCTCTGAAACTAAGTCAATAGTTTAACAACTGTTTATTTCAACAGACCTAGTTAATCAAAATGATCGATATTGATCTATTGACATTCAGTCAGCTGGTCCATTAGTTTTTGTTGCAAATTCCGTGTCTGTGTGTTGACCCCGTATTTAGATAACTGTTCTGTAGACCTTATGTTAAGGTTATTCGTATATAGAAAGAAAGAAAGAAAGAAAAATAGGTTTATTTGTCACAGAAACACGTGCATACAAAAAGATAACATTAACCTGCTTAAACTACTTACTTAATTAAACTACTTAAACCTACATTAACTTAATATGCAAAATTGTCGGTGTAGCTGTTTGTTTTTAATCATATTTGGATAAATTAGTATAAAAATCCTAATCCTTACTTCCTTACTTTAATATTAATTTATAATATTATTTTATTAATATTATAAATACTAAAGTGGTTTGTTTGTTTGTTTATTACGCTTTTACGCTAAACGCTGAAGTATATCGTGTCAATCCCTAGCATAAGGTGACATGACACCATCATCATCGGTAATTCTACCTTTTCATTCACCAGCAGTGATACACTAGTGGCGTGACCGCCAGACTGCCAAGTCATAGGTCTCGAGTTCGAAACCCAAGCCACGCACCTCTGACTTTTCGGATTCATGTGCATATTGCATAATTATCACTTACTTCAAAAACGGTGAAGGACAACATCGTGAGGAAACCGGCATGCTTGAGAGATATTTCTCGACGGCATGTGAAGCCAAGTCATGGCGGCATAAAAACACACGTAAAAGACGGCGTGATTTTTACAGAATACAACGGCTGTTAGCTGCGAGCTGAATGGTCGGAGAAGATTGAGGGCAAGCAACATGCTTGCTTGCATATGCACTGTTTCTGATTGTGCAAATTAACAGATGAAGTTCTAATACAAGTACTTAAGCAAATCCAGTTCAATATTATTAGTTAACTTGGTATAAGTAAAACCCGGAAGAAAATCAAGCGATGAAAATAAATGGTCAAAAACTTTCTTCTGAACTTCCAATTTACTCATTAGAAACATAACATTAGGGTAATAAATAGAAGATAAAATTCTCGAGCAACACCGCGTCACAGAACAGGTGCGACTAAACCATCATAAACGGGTAATCAATGTCTTGTGGTCACCATTGTTGACAGATACGCATGCCATTTACCGCTGTTCGCAAAAAATAACACTTTGCTGTCAGTTTAGAGAGAATTAAACGGACTTTTAAGTGTTAAGTGCTTATTAAATTAAATTATTCTCGAGAAATAATAAAACACGTTATTAATTATACAGATTTTTTTTGTTTATCTCATCTTCCTGCTGTTCAATAAAAAAATTCACTTTTATTATTCTGTCTTGCCTTTTTAATAGTTATAAAGTTGGCAATTTCTATAAATCAATTAATTATAATTATGAAAAATCGGAGTTTCGTTATCTTTTATTAGATAGGTGTTCAAGAGATTTTTCAAGAGAGCGCGGTTGTTTTTTTTTATGCTTGCAGTTTTTATGTTTCTAAACATTAAACGATTCATTAGCAAAATCACATGTAAAAAGTAAACAAAGGTAACATCTACAAATATTTAAATTAGACAAATTAGCATTTTGCATAATTTATTATATTTGAATCACAATATAGCTACAAATAAAATGCTTTTGAGGTAAATTTATCTTTTATTTTTATAATCTATGAAAACGATAAAACCTTTTAATCATAATAATATGTATATGTATTTTTGATTTATGAATTTCTTTTGATTACCGAAACATAATTGAATATCTTTTATCTTTTACGACTAAAATAAAGAGTTTTGACAAAACGATTCTGAATGAGGTATTTATATTGATATCAATAAAACCAGAAACGTTACCTACATCCTATAATTACGTATAACATGGTTTTATTAAATGCCATAAAGAGGCCATAAATTATATCAATAAATGAACAAAAGTAACATAATTAGATCGAACCGTTCGTTGGTGGGGTTTTTGGCAGTAATTGATGAAGTGAAGTCTAAATTCTTGCGTACACTATCAAGGTCGGTTAGGAGTTTGATTTATGGTACCCAAGTTTTCATAAACAGCTTTATTTATTACTAGCTTTAATCCTCGGATTCGTTCGCGTGGAGGTCTTTAATTATCTCTCGGGTACGTTTGTTGTGAGGATGCAATATTGTTAAAACCATTATTTTCACTTTTTTTTGTATTTTTGGTTTCACGAACTGTGTCCAAATAAATGTTATTCTTTCTTTCTTTCTTTATTCTATTCTAATCATTCTCCTGGCCATTTGGGAAAATTTATTTGTGATCGGCGCAACATTTGTATTTCTTCCATACATCTCTATTAGTCGTCATCTCGGTCTTCGGTAGTCACTCCCTTTCTAGTACCGGGATAAAAGTATCAAGTCCTAACCCAGACTAGATGTCTTGGCGGCTTAAACGGCTACATTAGCAATTCCTCTAAAAGCAATTCTTTTCCTGATAGTATTAAAATCGTTAGTACCTATTGTAATTTGGTAGCATTATACTTCACGAAGGGACCATGGGGAAAAAAAATCCTGGTGGTTCCTTCATGGGACTACAGGAGGGACCACGAGGAATAAACGAATTTCCAGCTGTCATTAGCAATTCCACTAATTTGACACAAAAGCAATTCATAATTTGTGGACCATTTTATGAATCTCCATAGAAAACTGTCAAACAGACGAATTATTTCGTAGTACATATGAATCACACGCAGATCATATTATGAATTGTCAGTTTGTGACATTTTACGATGATTCATAATATTTTCCTATTATGATTCTGACAAAGTGACTGTTTTAGGCCCTCAGAGGGCTTAAAACAGTCACGCTTCTTAACGAAGATAATCAATAACCCAACTATATATCAAGTTGAGCAAAGCCTGTGGAGCGCAAATAAATCTAGGAAACGATAAATTATTAATTTAAAAATACCATTCTGAAAATAAATAACAAAACTGCATCAAGCAGCTGTAATCAAACACTATAATAACAGCAGGTTCGTGACCCACAACAAACATAAATAAATCACACTGGTTTTATTTTCCACCATGTTTTAGTATCTCCAATATCGATAAATTTCTCCAAATGTATAATTTATAAAACCAGTCTTTAAAATTTAGAGTATTCAATAGAGACAGCTGCTTTCAAAACTGTTGTCAGGCCAGAATATAGAGATCAATTTAACAAATTGTATCACATCATTGAAACAAAATTACAATTAATTCTATATGGAAATGCAGAAATTCTGAGCGGTTTTAAGATAAAATATAGAGATCATTTAGAGAAATCATCATGTTTTTTAAATGTAATTGGAGTTATTTGAAGACTATCTATAAATCAAGCCACGGACATCGAAAAAACTTACAAAAATCGCACTCAAAACTTTGGGAAGATTTATTAGCTGTTGTTATAAATAACTGCAGTGAAGTATATTATAAACACATTCGTTCAAAATAATCCAAAGATCATTCTTCAAAATAACAGTTAATAAAATTATACATACTTTAATTAATCGTTTTTTTTTAGATTCAACAGTATGTAATAAAAGTATTGTGCAGTTAGAATCCTTAATTTATAACGTACTGATTCCAATAACCGTTATGTAGATAAAAAACTTGATAACTGATACTTTGTGCATACCATACACTAAACACAGTGCATCATTCTTGTTAAATCACCTGCCAATCGTAGTCATTATGGCGATCTATTCGATTAGATGGTTATATTCTATGCATCAGTCTATTTGAGATTTTTTTAAGCTGCATTATGTTTATCTTTTCTTCGTTATCTTTTCTTTGAACGTTATACCATTCAACAATGACACCTAATCTAAGAACGTTTCATTCAGTTTCTTTCAAATCTCAATTAGATACTTATATGTATAGACAAAATACTCTTTATTATGTACACCATAAAAATTACAGATATATGAATTAATGAATTTAATCTCTTCAATACCTACAGCTTTATTGATTGCATGAACGGTTTCATCTTTGCGATCATTTATTACATGAGCCGTATTCTAATAATATGCCTCGTTACACAAACTGACTTTTCTAATCTTATTACTGATACTCCAATGATCTTGATCTAAAAGGAATAAACAAAACACAATAAAACATTCTAAAGATAAAGTAAAAACTACATTATCACGGAGTACTATGCAGCCGTCAATGTTAAAACACAACGGAACGTAAACATAACTGTCATGATGACAATGCGGAAATATGCATCAAAATTCCCACAAGTCACACCTCATATGACGTAAGTTTTATGTTAATATCAACAGATCTTTTTCCCTAACTTGGTAAACTGCATGCATACAACACTAAATTCGGCACCCGTAAAACTGCACATAGATAGAATGTGTCAGCTTTATGATAACAAGACAGATCACTGTGTTTCAACCCGACGTTTTTACAAGAAACACTAAAAACTTACAACTCTGGGAAATGCACTAAAAATGTCTTAAATCCAGTGCTTTAAAAGGTGTCATATAAAACTTCTAAAATAATAACCCTATAAGGAAAAAGAATGGGCAATGCACGCACACCTAAAATTACGGGTTACATTTTTGCATCTAATAAAAAAATAAAAATGCAAAATGGCTAGCTGGCAGACAGGCGCTTAAAATATGACTCTCAATCATACCATGCAGTGAGTTTTTACAACGTAATTTAACTGTACCTGTGCAGATAATCAAAGCTATTGTGAGACGCCATTATTTTCGCATGATCCAGTTATTTTAGATTTATCGATATTATCTATCAGTACGGAATAATTGCTATTTTGTTCTTCTAGAGATATTTGTGTCAAGTGTAGATGAGAAGATATTGAATGGGATCAGTAGAATATTGATTGTAGATAAATTCGCCGTTTATACTGTGTACTTTTCATTGTTTCCTCTTGAACGACGACTTGAATGACGATTCAAAAAGTAGTGTAGTCGGTACGGTATCTCTACTGTAGGTATGCCTGCCAAAGCTATGCCTGTAACTCACTTAAAGTCTGTTTTTTAATCTCTAGTAATAATTTTACATATCAAGTGATTTTTGTTTGTTTTTACAATTTGCAGTTTGACATTTGCACCTGTCAAATTAGTCTACGAAATTAAAAAACGTACAGTCCGTTTTTTAATTTCGTTTCGCAGCTTCCGAGTAACGGCCTTTTATACATCTTCTTTTTATAGCAGCAAATTTTCTGCTCCAATAACTTCAAGAATTACCTAATGAAAATCTCTTTCCTCGAAAATAACAGAGCTTTATCGAATATGGCTTTTAAAGTGGTCTTTTAATCTAGTCTGTGTATTGTCCTTGTTTTTTTATTCAGAGGGACTATTTTGACTATTTTGTCTCATAACAAACACCAAATCCAGTTGACTCACGTTTCTGCCTGACTTCTGCCTTAGTTTAACTTACCAGCAGCAGATCTCCAAGTTTCTCCAGAGCCCAGTAGACGGCATAAAGCTGCACCAGCTGGTTCAACACCCTCTTCAATGGTTCTGACAGAGATGAGGTCGTTCTCTCCACCTCCGACTTGTATGTTGACAAGAGGAATGCTCGACAGTGGGCCTAGAGACAAACATTGAAGTATATATCGCACCTTCGGTGCAACAAAGTCACAAAAAGTAAATTAAAAAATGAGCTGTTTTGACTTTTGTTTCGGTGCAACAAAGTCACAAATAGTAAAATTACAAAATGAGCAGTTGTGACTTTGTTGCACCGAAGGTACGATATATTATTATCATTGATTAAATAGCAGTGATAGCCTAGTGGTGTAACCGACGGACTGCCAAGTCATCGGTCTCGAGTTCGAACCCAAAGCTCGCACCTCTGGCTTTTCAGATTCTTGTGATTAGGCATTGTATAATTATTATCACTTGCTTCTAACACGGTGAAGGAATACATCGCGAGGAACCGCCTGAGAAGTATTTCTCGCCGGCATGTGAAGCCAAGTCAGACCACGCGAAACAGAAAGAAAATTATCATTCATTTGATTTGGTACCTATGTTAACCTCTTGATTCTGTAGCTCTTGTGTTTTTTTTGCCAAGGTTCAATGCTTATGAATTCCTGAAATTCTGGAATTAACGAAAATTATTAGGTTCATGACATGATGTTGTGCAAATGCATTTAATTTGGGTGATACCGCTTTCTTTTCATTTAAATCTCCTATAATTCATTTTAAATATTTTTATAAAAAATAAAAAAACCATAAATAAAAACATAAACAAATTAAATTATTTTTAAGATTTGAACGTTTCTCATAACCCAAAATCTTAACCCATCCAAATTGTCTATGCATAGAATAATCAAAATAAATAGTTATTACTTCCAAACGATATTTTAACCACGCCCTCGTCGTAATTTAGCAGACCGAATATCTTAATTATAATCCTAACAAATGCGTATATAAAGACATCAATAGTTATATAAATAGTAGGTACCTACACTTAGTTTTAACTGCAGATCTCATTGATTGATGAAGACACTTTAATTGAAGGAGTAACCATAGCCAAACCGTACGACTTTTTAAACCTATATTTTTAATTTAAGAACCGTTAGGCACATAAACTAAGGAAACAGTCTATAAACTAAGGAAAGCCATAATAATAACTTAATGTAATTAAAATATTATAATAGAATTTTATTGCTTTTTTGTCTAACATTATTAGTGTTAATTAGTTGAATTGATTTCTTTGGCTTCCTGTTTTAGGTTGTTGACATGGTTTTGTATACAGATCGTAAAGATTAGGTAGGTATTATTTTATATACCTACTGTCAGTCTTTGCCGGTTGGAGGTCGGAATTTATCTCGAATCGGTAGCTATCATTTCAGCCGCACCCTTATACTACAAAGTGGTCTAACTTATCTAAACCAAACTAGATAGAGAACTATTTTTGAATAATTTATCAATAAGAAGCTCTAAATAGTCTCAATATTTAAAATCAATGGCCGTCTAACGCATTGAGTTCTTTAGATTCCATGACACCCTTTCATCCAATTAGTAATTTATTATCATCCCTAGGTAAAAAGACTTGTTCTATTCAATATACTCTCAATCAATCTGCATAGCCTTTTCCCAACTATATTGGGGTCGGCTTCCAGACTAACGGGATGCAGCTGAATACCAATATTTTACATGGAGCGACTGCCTATCTGACCTCCACAACCCAGTATTTGGGTGATACGATACCCCTTGGTAAGACTGGTTGTCAGACATTCGGGCTTCTGACGACCCGTAACGACTGTTTAAGATCCACAAATTTAATGACAGCCGGGACCAACCGCTTAACGTGCTTTCCGAGGCACGGAGGAGTATTTATGCTCTACAGATTTAATTTAATTAGATTATTTATGTATTTATCTCTAAATACCTACCTAAAAGCAAGTTATGGGATTAACGCTACTTGAGTCAATTTACGAAACATTTTCATTATTCGGAATTAAAGGCGGCTGGTTGGCGGTGATAACTAACCATAATCCGATACACTTTATAATACAACATTATAAAGATAACATAACATATTATATGTAAACATAGACGTTATAGATGAAGGTGACAAATAAATAAACTGTGAATTCTATTTTCAAATTGATATTGCCATATTTCAATTAATTTTATTTGAATTTCAAAGGATATACTTTATTGGAGTTTGAGTAAAGCTATCTTCAAACTTAACGTTTATAACAAAAACCCGAAAAGGGTTCCGTACCGTATTAATATCGAGCAAACACGCCTATTATACCCCTTTAATTATTCACTTTACTTCGTTTTTTATTATTTGTTGTTATAGCGGCGATAAAAATACACAATCTGTCATTGTAAAGAATTCAACAGTCTACTTATCACGGTTCATGAGATACAGCCCGCTAACAGACAGACAGACGGACGGACGGACAGCGGAGGCTTAGTAATCGGGTTCCGTTTGGCACCCCTCGGGTACGGAACCCTAAAAAAAGTATTAATAAAATTATTAATATTCCAACTCCGTGTAATAATTTATTATGGCATAAATAATTAGTAGGTATTAATTGGAATCTGGTAGCGATAAAATTTTGACACGAGAAATTAACACAAAAGCGACAATAACATAAATCTCCAAGCAACTATTATTTTTCAACATTTGAGGAAAAAACGCAGTATCGAATTTCTCCTTGACCAAGAATACATTGATGGCAATGAATTTCCATAACACATAATTAATTACATTGTCACCCTGTAAAAAACTGCTATGAGCAGAAATTATTAACCTCTGTCAGCAACCCAATCTGCAACTCACCAGCAACCAAAATACAACTAGAAATAAAAATCACTGCGATTTTGATAGTGATGCAAAATCAGATCTAACAATTGTGAAAGAACTGACATACAACCCGTGCGCATTAAGATGGCACCTGGGCGGCTCGGAACTCAATACTCCCCCCGCTACCCGCGCCCCGCCGTCGCCGAGCGGGGAAGCGGGGGGAGTTACAAACGTCATTGAGCCAGGTGCCATGTCGCATTAACATGGCACCTGGCTCAATGACGTTTGTAGTTGTGTGTTTCACGGGTTGTAGTACAACTATTGTAAAAAAAGTGACGTCACATAATTGACACATCAAGGACTATTTATAAAAAAAGGTTGTTACCTCTGAGGCAGCAACCAGTTGAACTGATGTCATGTTCCAGGCATCTTCGGGACCGAGGCCTCGTTTGATATACTTTTTGATGCTGGCCACTGCTGATGCCACTTTTCTGTTGAATTATTATTATTTATTCAGTTAGTTGTAAGAAGAATGGATAGAATAAGTTAGGGGGAGGACAGCAAGATGGAACAGACTGGATCAATAAGAAATGATTATTTATGAGGAAGTCTGAAAGTAGCACCGATGGCTGAAAGGTTGTGTGGAAATCGCTTGTCATGCTATAAGCATGTGATGCGGAGGAATTAGGTAAAATGTCGTGAGGAAAGTTTTGCCTATGTATGTGGATGGCTATATGAGGGGAAGACCAAAGAAACGATGGATTGACTGTGCGAAAGATGATAATGGCTAGGGGAGACTACTTACATGACGCATAATAGGGATATATGGAAGAAAAAGACATCTGGAACATTCGCAAGAAGCTGGCAGTATCATCACAACGGTAATATTTTCCCATTGTTTGTCTTATTTGTTTTAGTATGTTCGTAAGTGTATTTATTTGTTTTTATATTTATATATATTTAGGTTTATATATATATATATATGTTTATATAGTTTTAATATGTTTACGTATTTAAATAATATTTACTCCACAATTTTCGCTATTGCACCTACCACTGTTTGTCTCTGCATCACCCTTAGGTTGACTGGTAGAAAATGCCTATGGCATTAAGTCCGCCTCTGTACATGTGTGTGCTTAAAGAATTAAATAAATAAATAAATCTGGCAGAAAGCGCCAACCCCAAATAAGTTGGCATAAGGGCAAGAAAATGGTGATAAGTTATAGGTTACTGTAGTTTTCAAGGTATTCAGAATTTGACTTCTGTGCGAACTAATTCGAAGGCTCAGGCGTTCGAAAAACCCAGCCTACCAGAGGGCCTAGACAAGTGACTATCGCTTCGAAAGCGTTTCGTATATGTCTACAACGACTTTCAACAGGATTGACAAAAGCTTTTCGATAGTCAGTCCTATACATTTTTGCCTTTTCCATCATCATTAACGCTGATAGAATGTCACTTTTTCTGGGGCCTCCCTTATCGCAAGAAATGACGAAGATATGATTACTGTCATCTAGATTCTCCTTTAGCTTTTGGAAATCAGAAGCTCCTTGTTAAACTGGAAATCCGTATTTCCACGTTTGCTTCAATAACCTAACAAAAATATTCTTACCCTGTGGCGACTTGTCGAAAGCCTTTGATAATTCCGTCGATGGAGTTGTCCCATTTCTGATTTCTGCTAGTCGTCTCTGACAGATAAGACATTATTGGACTCAATGGTCTGCCAGCCAGTGCCTGCTCCCATGCCTTTACTAGAGACCTAAAAGAACAATCAAGACATTAATTACAGATCCACTACCAACCAACTCTCAATCATGCCAACTGGTTGATGCTTTTAGCACGGAATACTTAGGTCCTTTTTTTCTTGTTGACGACACAAAAGAAGACCAACCCACACAAGGCTCTAACTATAGTAGTAAAACACACTTTTCAATATATAAATAAAAAGTTATTAAACGTATTATTGAAATCCTTAAAACGGTCTTTACTTGATTGTCCAACTATTAAACCTATCAGAACTCTATTCTTGTTTTTCTACTTCGCTTTGTCATTCCAGCCTAATTCAATGTAAATCAATATGTAGGTAATACATCCTAACATAACATCACGCCTGTAATCCGAAGTGTTTTGCAGAGACGTGTTAGTGGGTAATACTTATAGAAAGAAAGAAAGAAAGAAAATACGTTTATTTGCGGTAAATATGACGCAAAAAACAAAAAAAGAAAATAACCACAAAGTAAAAATAAAAAAGGTTGGGGGAAACATGCGTCACATCCACGCAAAACGGCTATCGCTCAGCATTATGCTGCGACCCTATGCAAAACAGAGCCCCAGCGCTGGTTTTCAGCGACAGCCGGCGCTGACGTAATGACGTCGATTGGTGCGGCAAACCATTATCAGAACGCTGTACCGGTACAGCGTACTGTAATAAAAAATAAAATATATTATATTATTATCTAATAGTATAAAAAAATAAAATAAAAAATATATAAAAATAAAAATAAAAATAAATAAAAGAAATGGGTAAACGAGAATATCATCCTTCGTGATGCGTTTTGTTTTGTCATCCTTATCATCCTGAAATAACAAGTCCCCGGAAAATAAACAAATAAGAACCAATTTAGCGTTCAAAATCCGTATGATTCATTAAGAAAACTGCACCAAAACACATTAATTTGCCAATAAATAAAAAATATAAAATCAATTCGATATAATATTTTACTTAGACAACACTTAATCAAAGTCATCATAAATGTTATGATCCCGTTAGCTACAGTTTAGATAAGTTACTTTAAAAAAACATAATTTTAAATGACAGCGTATTATATGAGAGCATCTGCTACAGAAACATAGCCTTAGGTGAATCATCTTCCTGATGTAATTTATTCACAATTTATTTTATTATATCATTAAGTTTTGTAGCTTATCTATATTTTGCATACGTGATGTCATTGAATCGGGCGTTTCGATGAGTTTATTAAACTGCAGTATTTTAGTATTAGGCAACTCACACGTGTGATTATTTTTATGTGAATCATCTACCTACATCAGTACCTTCTCGTGCCATTCTTTCTTTCGTTCACCTTTATATTCATAGCTCCAATTACGTAATTCAAGTCAAAGATTGCTGGCGAGATGGTCACATTCAAAAAGATTGTCGGAAGCAGCATGTAGCGACTGGTCCACATCTCGGCAGACCTCTGCTTAAAGACGGACGTGGTCACGATCCCCAATAGTAAGGCAACGACGAAGAAAAACAAGATAAGTTCTATTGTTAAGTTACCTAGCAGTCTGCAACATGAGCACAGTGTTCTCCCCCTCATAAGTGACCGCAGCGGTCACCAAGCCGTATATCTGAGGAAAGTTAGAGGACAGCATGTAGCCGTGACCGCCGCAGGATGTGCGACAGCGTTCTGTCATGGCCGCCGTGTCCCATGACGTCACTGCCTTCAGGCAGCAGGCTATGGCGTGGAGCTAGAAAAATACAATATATAAGTATCGTCACAGAGACTGTTATTGTTGTGTGATATTTATAAATAATCTTACCTCAGGCAGTTCATCCATGTTTCCCTTCTCCAAATCGGCGGTAACTTTCTGGTACATCCTCGTGAGCCATTTGGCAGTCAGACTGAAGGCATGACTCGAAGCTATGGCGCTGAACAGCTTGTGCTGCTGCGTCACGTAGTCCAGGATCTGAGGCTCACCAGCACTAGAAAGAGAGAAAATAAGTTCAAAGTTCGACACTGTACGAGTATCTTTACTTTATACCAAGCAACCATACCCTCCCGGACCACCAGCATTCAAGCAAATCAAGGAACTTAATTTTAATTAAAAAAAAAATGTTTTCTATTTTCTTGTCCTACTTTTCTATAAAACCTTCTTGCACCATTAAAAACAGTGTTTATGTTTTTCCAGCGGTCACTTACTCAGGTTTCAGCTCCGACTGCCTCCTGACTGCGGAGTATCTGATAGCAATGGTGACCGCCCTCGCTAGTTGGTTGGCCATGCCGTTAACGATGACCACTCTCACGTACACCATAGTACCGTATGTCAGCTTGCTGTTCAGGGATTTTCTAAATGTACCGTCCTGACAACATAATTTAAATACCGTAAGTAACCATTTTATTTAAAATCTGTCTTCGTTAGATAATGAGAAAACATCCATAAGTATCACTTGGAATCAATACTGGATTTTTACGATCCCGGTCAAAATCGGAACGTTCCAATCTAATATTGATTCCAAGTCTTATTTTACCAATCTTCTATCGAGTCACAACCTGTCATCAGATCATCCATGTTAATCTTTAAGTACTCTTTCAGCTGCCAGTGAATAATTCACTCCACCTGCTAATGTTTAGCTTGAGAAAATTATCAGTATCTTCTACGTAATAAAAATCTTAAATTCATTCATTCAATGACAGACAACGCACTGCCTAAAGCACTGTGTCTAGAAGTATGAAATTTTGCACCATGAGTTGCGTATGAGTAGTGACGAAAGTGAGCACTAAGGGAGGATTTTTGAACATTCATCCTTTAAAGGAGATGGAAGTTTGTATGGAAATTTGTCTTTATTGTCCATGGGAAATTCCATCACGCTCACAGCTGGTCACGTTAAGAAATTAAGATCTAGCAATAGAACAGTGCATATTAAACTTCTAACGACAAAATATACAATGATACTTTTATATCAGCTTAATAATATCCTTCGTACCTTCAATACTTGAGCATTTTTCATCAGCATCCTATCCCTCTTTATCCTATGGTGTTCGAAGCCAAGGAACCCATTATTAACGGTGTTGTAGCCAAGCTTGGCCCCAATCTCGCCAAGCTTGATCCCTGGGAGTGGCATGTGCGTATCTTCATCTCGCAGCTGGATAAGGAAAGGCTGGATACCACAGCTCTTACCCTGGGAGTAAAGATGGGCCATCACTACGCAGTAGTTAGCGGTGTGTGCCACTGGAAATAAAAGAAGGTAGTATGAGAAGCATTCTGTATAATAGTTTTTTGTTTTTAGAACATTATCACAGCATAATCGTGAAAAGATGACGTTCTAAGTGATGTTTTTTTCTCTAATGACGCATTACCCATGGGATTCTATGGAATGATTATCATCTTAGTCAGGGTCAAAAATTACTCACAACTTCCGGGCCACCATTTATACGCAGTCAATGTTGGACTGTGCAAAACAAACTCTTCAGTTTTTGGATCGTAAGTTGCTGTTGTTTCTAAGCCACGGATGAATGTACCGTGGCCAAGCTCCGTCTGAAATAAGTGAATATGAGTATTTATTTATTGGTTACTACTCTGCTATCTATAAGCAAGTCTTTTTAGTTTCTAATTTACAAAATCGTGTTCCATATTTCAAAACTACATTTTGTAACAGAAAGATTGACTTTCTTTCCTTCGTCTTTTTCCCTGTAAAATAGTTCCGTTGTTTCTCCCTTTCCCCATGGGAAGAACGCGTGCGTATGTAAGAATAGTCCCTCTATACTTTCGTACACTTTTGCCGTCGTGCCTCGTAGTAGCAGTTTACCCACCTGTGCATAAGTGCCAATGATTTCCATCTTGCTGGCCCTCTTCATCCAGTACTTCTTCTGCTCTTCATCAGCGTGACCCAATATGGCCGGTATGAACATAGCAACGTGTAGCGTGAACGGAGAGTTGTCTTTGAACACCGCTGAACTTAAGAGGCTACGATAAGTGGTGCTGAAACACATGAAGTCATAGGATGAACTTGAACATAAGGAATTAAGATTCATGAAGATTCTACTGTTTAAATCATCGGTGATCATTAAATCGATCGTAACTCATTCAGAATTTTATTAGAAACAATTTAACAACAGGGCACTGGAGCAGTGAAGACCAACAATAGAAGAATAGTGCTTCAACGTCATCATCATTTGCCTAGCCTTTCCCCAACTATGTTGGGGTCGGCTTCCAGTGTAACCGGATGCAGCTGAATACCAGTATTTTACGTGGAGCGACTGCCTATCTGACCTCCACAACCCAGTAACTGGGTAATACGATACCCCTTGGTAAGACTGGTTGTCAGTGCATCCTATTATAGATGTGCGAAATTATGAACCGGAATTATAGGCTTGTCTACACCGGGTCACTCTTGCCATGAAGGTTAGTTCAATCCCATATGTCTAGCCTTATTTCTACTACTCAGTTTGAGGCTGACTTTCAGTATAATTAGATTCCACTAAATAACAACCTTTGTTTCTATCGCAATTCTAGTTATCTGCTTTACGATATAATACAATTTGAGAAATTAAACATACTTGGCCTTCTCCTGTTCTGTCTGGTTAGGATCTTCCGCATCTTTCATCGCTCTGTACAATAAAACTGCTTTGCGTACCGCATTCTCATACTTTTCCTTGTGACTGAGGTATTCTTCTGGTACCTCATCTATCAGGCCTTTAGTGCTGAGCACTTTAGTCTCTGTAATATGTCAATGTCAATGCAACAATTGAATTCTACTTTTGGTAGCTTTGTTGGTCGATCTTAGGCGGCGACGGATGACTTGTCCTCCTATCATGAATTAAACGTAATACCTAAATCATTTGCAATTTTAGCATATTTCCACCATAATGTGTTATTATTCGGATTAAGACAGTATTTATCTAGGTTCCTACATCTTCTGTTTTCCAAAAAGCTTATCTAAAATGAAGTTGTGGTGAATTGAATTTCGCACATTTTTACAGCGTAAATGAGATGTTTTCATATTGTTTTTTCTGTATTATAAACAACAACACTTGTACTATTGTTTCAGCAGAATCATAGCCTATACTATCAAGTTACAAATTATGGAAAAAAAATAAGTTATCATTCATAATTTTTGGTATTACGGAACACATCCTTTATTATAAATGTCATATCAATGCTAATGTGTGCCTGGTCCTACAGTTCACGGTAGCTGTGTGTATCGCTCCGACAGGCACACTAGCGCAACATTTGTAGCACTCGCTTCGTAGTTGCGACCGATGCTCCGCCGGCCCCTTAAGACCTATGAAAGAACCTACTTGTTATTCTGTAAAATCATCCTGTAAAACATAGGTGAAGTGTTTGTTTTTGTGAATAATGCTGTTTTCGAGATCATACCAACGCCTGATTGAATACTCGTGAATCGTGATGATTAATTCTACAAGCATAACATTGCTATCTCTACAGAAATAACTCGGACCGAAATTATTATAAACCGATATTCTCGGTAAGTATATAATCATTTTGTTCTTCACGTTGTTCATCTCAAACTGGTACATGACGGCTATTCTATGAACTTAGAACTACCTACATATATAATTACCGTACAAACAATTAGGTAAGTATAGATAAAGTTTGATCTTATAATTTCGGACTTTGAACGGAATGTCATTCATATTATCTAATATACTACCCTAGATACTTTGATTGATGATCATAATAAAGATAGTGTTATCAGGGCACACACGCAGGTAAGGTGTTAAATGCTCTTCTTATCTTTTAACCTTTATCTACACCCCTAGCGAAGTGAAAATGTTCATACTTAGTCGACACAAGACGATTTAAATCAAGCTATAGGTACATTTCCAGTACGTACGAGCTGACCTCGTCTAGTATATAGTAGTATAGTCTTTCAATACAAGAAATGTATGTACGGTGCGCGGTGTGAAGTTATTAACACTCGGTATCCTCACAGGAAAACAATTCTGACGTTACGTTATTAGCTCTTATAGATTACGTACTAACTTCATGACACATACGTAGGTACTTATAACCAGTTACCTCACTCCACAACGGTAAGTAAATAAACAAATGAACATCGACATACCTAACTTTCTTCTATTTTCAGTCGCCTGAACACTTCCATCTAGGTAATTAGTCAACTCTTCCACATTAAATTCACATTTCTTTCTTTCTTCGAGTAAATCCTGGTTCACTTTCGTGCTCATGTTTGTAAGTAAATTACGAATATGTTTGTCTGTGGTGGGGCAATGATTGTGTTACCTCCTTACTTATTCAGCGGAGTGGCGCGTTATCAAGACGCAAATATAATGATAATTGTTGTTGTTGTTTTTCATATCAGGCGCTAATAAACTGTTTTGTGGAGTATAACGTAGATTATGACATGATGTGTTACCTAATAAATGTTTTAATAATGTATCTTGTACTGAAAAGTAAATTGGTGTTTGCTTCTTGTTGAATTATATTATAAAACACGTATTTCACACGTCTTCTTACTTGGTTTTTAGATATTCCTATTGTGAACGATCTTTGTACTTTGAACACTAGGTCACAGATATTATAATACTACGACTAGGTGTAGGTACGTAAATCGTACATCTCACAGTATAGAAGCTTGTTTTATCATCGTTTAAGGAAAACGCAAGTTTGATGTACAATTATAATAACTTCTTTATTTTTATCATAGTGGAATCGACAAAGAGAAAAGCTAATGAAAGAAAATTAGAGAGTAATAAAAGGCAAACATATAAAAATGTAGGTAGGTATAAAAAACCATTTAATCGTATAATCCTCATCCATATTTTTACAACATCATTTTTATCTTATCAATGCAATATTAAATAACATAATTAAAGTACTTATACAAAATGCAACAGAGTAGATAGGTGCTAAAGATTAATTTAAGTCAATAATTATAACAAATTCAACACAAAACTTCAATTCGAGGCTAGGATGATCCTAGACTCTAATCGAAGAAGAAGTAAAGTATTATACAGACTTATGATTACTTTTTTTCCAAACTTGATAACAATACTACCGGCCATGTGCAAAAATATGTCGGTGATAACAAATACAGGGTGGCAGAGACATCCACGCGCAACCAGGAGGCCAAGTCTACAAATTTCGTAAGCGTGTCATTGGTCTCACAATGATGAGTTTTTGACAGATTTTGTATGGCATATCTGTCAAAAACTGATCATTGTGAAACTTGGCCCCCTGTTACCATGGATTCAGTACATGATTCTGCACCTGCGTAATACACGATCAATCTCAATCGGTTTGAAATAAATGTCTAATCCATTGCTTCATAAGTTCGAAAAAAAATCTGCTCAACAATTTCAATAACGCAATGAATGTTGTTGAACTGTCAAAATTAAACGAATTTGTCTTTGTCGGTTACGAAAATAAGTTACGCAATTAGATAGCTGGACCCCGCTGGGTTGAAATTTTTCGCCGGTTATTTAAAAAAAAATTAGCTGTTCCATACATTTGACCATGTACATTTGAATTTTGTAGGAAACAGCAGTTATTTTTTTAATAACCGATGGGGTTTCAGTGTCATTTACTGAATCCATTGTAACAACAGAATGCACGTCAATGGCCCTGCCACCCAGAATGTAAACAAAAATACATAAAATTTATTGTACGTTGAATTTAGGCGACCCATTCTTATTTGAACTTAATTATCCTGCTCATAGAACCAGGGGGCCTAATACCACCGCCACCGCTTAAAGCAGTATTATTTTAATATTACTTCAGTGTAGGAAAGAGATAAAGCTCTGCAGGACGTATAGCTCCCATCTCTTTCCCGCACGAAGTAAGAGGTAGGTCCCCGCGGTGGTTGTAGGCCCCCTGACATCTAGTCTACCAACATCAAAATGCGTTGACTACTAAAAGGTATATATGCGGCATGGTTATCTATCACAGTTTCCCCTTCATCATCGGTCTCAAGTACTTAAAGTACGCCTCGTTCACGGGCTCCTTGTTGATCGGGCTGTTCAGGGCTTCCTCCATCAGACGCTCGTAGACACGGCCGTCGTATGAACCCAAGGTTGAGTGGAGGAGCTAAAAGATAAGCATGAAGAATAAGGATGTAATTTATACAGGGTGTAAGGGTAAACACCGTTGTCACTCAAACCATGGGTTGTTAATTAAATATAAAAATAAATAAATAAATATTTTTTTATTGCATAAAACAAAATCACATTGCACTGCATACATTCAGTTGATGCTATTTAATACAACTTTAGCATAGGAGTACAGTAAATTTCAACTCTATCCCTTAAACTAGGTCAGGCCTGTATCTTAAGAGATAGGGTTCAGCCATTATGTGGACTAAGTTATTATATTTATTAAAAGACAACAAGTTAAACCAGTGACGATGTGGTACCTAAAAACGTACATCAATGAGAAGAATAAAAAATAAAAACAATAATAAACCAAAAAACAAGGTATGAAGGTATGAATCGGTTGCGTATATTTGGGTAGATGATTGTGTGGTGTTGAGTATAGTGTATGTGTATAGTATGATGTGATGGTAGGGGAGATGTTAGGTATGTTTGAGTTTAAGAGATGTATGTCAGTAGATTTTCAGTTGTGATGTAGTCCTGTTGAAGTAGCCACTGTGTGATCTTGTGTTTTAGCGCGTATCTGTTAGAATCCAGTAAGTTAAGTTTACGGTGTAGTTGTGACTGTTATGACTGAGTAACAACAAAAAAAAACGTTATTTTCATTAAAAGATTTTAAAAAGTTTCTATCCGGCACCGTGCTCGCTAGCGAAACAGCTGACTGACCGAGGGAGGGGTCGCGCTCGCGGCCGGTCAGGTCACGTCCCGCGCCACCCACCTGTGTTGAGACGCAAGTTCGTTGCCCTAGCGCATAGGGGGAAAGGGTGAAATACTCTAGTTGTAAAACGTAATTTCAAATAAAAGTCGTAATTTTCCATTGATTTCACGGTCTATAAATGACACCAAACCACCGATTTTAAGGATAACGGTGTTTACCCTAACACCCTGTATTGATATAAGTTACGCTCCTTATAAAAGATTTCGTCCGAGAAAGCAGTATTACTGATATGGAAGTGGAACTATATGAAAGTGTCCAGCACTCTAACGCCCGAGTCTTCGAGGGCAACCATGGTTGCCCCAACCATACAATTTTGGGGACCCCATGGTTGCCGGGCGCTTGAGTGGGTTTCGAAGAATGCAAATTCTGTTACAAATTCTTCAAAAATTCGGTCCAATCACAGAGCACGTATAGTAACAGCTAAGCCTTCACCGTTTAAGAAGGAGCATCTTTGAATGCTTATCAGCATCATTATTTTCTTCATTGCCTAGGTATATTCATAGTTCAGGAAGGCAATAGTGCCTGAGTTTTAAGGCACTGGACCAGGTCACAAGTATTGCCTTCAAATCGTGTCTTGAAATAATGTTGTTTCTTGTACCTAACGCATATTGATTATTGATGTATTGTATTGTATAAATGAATGAGACATTAAAAGTCATTATTACGAAAAGCCAAATTTATGTACTAACACTAGTGTTTAAGATGTGTAGGTATCTAATTACTAACAAATTGGATTTTATGATCTAAAAGATTTAAAAAGCATAATCAGCATATAATGTTCCCACTGGCACACTGGCGTTTTGTCTGTGAGAGGGAGTGGGCCGTAAGCCGTAACCCACCACGCAGGCCCAGAAAACACACATGAATAAATGAAAAACAAAATTTAATCATTAAATTTCTCACTTCATCACGTAGATCGAAGGCATCAACAAGCCCAACTGCATTTGGCCTTATCTTCGACAGCAGCTCCTCGTATTTCAGCTGTAGATCCACCAGATCCTTCTCCGATATCGACGTGTTCTGCAAATCAATATTGTCTTTAGTACCAAAACATAATTATTGCTAATTCGTTTTCCTCAATTTGTAATTTATGAGTATTCTTGGTATTCTTGACACAGAGTTCTCTGTGCAGGAAATCCTTGAATATTGACAGTGAAACTATAATTATATATGTACTAGTTGATGCCCGCGGCTTCGTCCGCGGGAATGTCGGTTATTATATACTAAACCCTTCCTCGAGAACCACTCTATCCATGAGTGAAAATATCACGAAAAGGACGACAGACAGACGAGGTGGAGGACTTTGTTTTATAATATGTAAGGATAAACAGTGACAGGATGATAATTATTGATATTGTAGGTGTTCCTTACGATCAGAAGATCTCCAGTCCTCTCCAGGGCCCAGTAATACAGGTAGAGAGTTGAGAGCTGGTCCATGACTATCTTGACATTTGGACTCGAATTGGCAGTCAGTCTTACGATCTCTTGTCTATACGTATCTGCAATCACAGCTCGGCAATGGGCCTGTCGAAAAAAGGGCGAGTTTAAAAAGAGAGACTTAGATTATTTCACAATAAGTTGCGTAACTCAAAAATGGTAATGGTAATGGTGGTGAATAAGTTGAACTCTGTTGATTTCAGACCGTAAGATGAGAGAGGTGCTAGATGGTGGACCTGTTAATAATTGACATAATTATGTATTACAATTTACCTCTGCTGCAGCAACTAATTGGATAGTGGAGACTTCCCACGCGTCCACTTGAGATAGACCCGCTCGCATGCGCTTCCTTATATTTCTTACACATGCTGATAACTTTCTGAAATGCACATATAAATTCGCTGACTAAATAGTAAAGTATTAGAGGATTCAGTACACAACAAAACACAACCAAACGAGGTTCTAGTAATCATGTGCAAACGCTAAGAGTGCCAATTAAGGAACGTATCAAAACTGGAGATCTTCTTCAAATGTTGTCAAAGATATTGCTGAGTTTAAAAAATATATATTTTTAATTCAGACCCAGTTGCGTCGGATGTTCTTTTCAGTGATACTGAAAAGAATATCCGTTCATGTCGTAGATGCAATTTCATAGCTCAATCAATTTATGAATACGTAGTTACTGACCCTGCTGCAAGAGCTTGGAAAGATCTGATGATGCCATCAGGACTGCTGTCCCAAGTCACTTTACTGCCAGAGAAGGCTTGCGTCAAATATGACACGGTCGGTGTAACTGGCTGCTTGGCTTCCGCTTGCTCGTAGGCTTTTACCAAGAACCTGGAAATACGAATATTGAAGAATCATAGTTGAGCAGACAAATTTTTCGAATGTATGAAGCAATGAATTAACAATATAATTCTTCAAAATCATTCAGATTATGTTACGAATTGTGGTCGTGCTTTAGTGGGGAAAAAAGGCTGGTATAATTTTACACCATCAATCGTATCCCTGAATACTATATTTTGAATTAAAACACATAACATATATTTCCCGGTTAGGCATTAGACCAGTTTTATTTAAGTTTCATGGCATGGTATTAACCGAGCTCACACTCCGGGTTGTAGATAATTGACATGATATATATCAAAAACACTTTGTCGGATGATCAGTAGCCGGACCAAACTACTTCAGTCAACTAGTTCATTCCAAAATCAATATATTAACCTGGCAGTCTGCAGCAGTAACACGGTATAATCTCCCTCATAGGTCCTGGTGGCCGACACAAAGTTGTAAAGGTTCGGGATGCCCGAGGACATCATGTACCCGTGGCCGCCGCACGCGAGCCGGCACTGCTCGATTAGGTGGGCAGAGTCTGATGTGCTGATGGCCTTCAGGCAGCTTGAGAGGGCGTGGATCTGGAATTAGAGCTGGTAATTCAAATCTCAAATCTTCAAATCATGTATATTCATGTAAGACCAATGCACGGGCACGAGTGACTCTTCGACGCCTGGTTGTAACTTATAACGCACACTTCATAGACATAGACATTTTCTTTTTTTTTTCTAATAAACTCACGCTATAACTTCACTTGCATCAAAATTATAAATTGGCACTTAATTCGAACAACTTGTAACAGTATTCTTTAAATTAGCTTCCGTTTCTCACTGATTTGATCAATCCGTGGACAACAGTGTGGGTTATATGTTTAACTATAGAATATTAATAAATAAAATAAATTAAAGTAAAATAAATCTAGTTTTAGAAATAGATTATTTTATACAGAGTGGAGATTCAGGGGTGATTCTACTTGTTATACTATACAATTTTTGCTATTTAAGGTGTATCTTTTCATACAAAAAATATCTTACGGGGTCATTGTACTCATCAATATGAACAACTGACACTATGGGACCGACCCTGTTTCGCGAAAACAAATCAGCTGTTCCCTATATTTATGTTCGCATAGCTAGTTAAAGTAGGGAGTAAATGTAGGGAACAGCAGATTTTTTTTGTGTGTTTGCAATTCTGAAGTTAATACTAGTTGTAACTTTACTCCGCGTTTAACAATAAGGGGTTGAAAGTGCCCAACAATTCTTTGTTTCCAATATGAGCATCCAAGTTCCACCAAAGTTGACTTTCTTAAGCTGGTGTATATTCATATCATCATATCTTCACCTCAGGTAAAGTGTCAGTGTTGCCATTCTTCATTTCAGCGAGCACAGCGCTGAAGCTCCTCCACAGCCAGTTACTAGACAGCTGCAGAGCATGCGCAGTCGCGATGGCGATGAACAGCTTGTGCTGCTGCGTTGAGTAATCCAGGATCTGGGGCTCTCCTTCACTGGAAATGAGTACCGGTACTTTAGTATTTGCAAAGGTGTTACATATTTGTATAAGTTTAATGTTATAACAGTATTTGAAAATGAGAGAGCCATAGATATGGCGTGACTAAATTGTATCTGCAAAAACCTTTTTTTTGCGAAGGTTGTTGAAGGAACTGTGGCGGCCCAGTGGTTACGGCCGCGACTTACGCGCGTAATTTATTTCATCACCACTGCTCTCTCCGCTCAACATCATGAGGAAATCGCAACCGGCATGTCCAAGAATCAAAAATTCTAAGACATTTGACATCTCACAACTCGCACTGACCCCCGTGGTGGATTACGGCCCACTCCCTCTCACTTAGAAGAGGCCTGTGTCCCAGCAGTGCATGGCGAAATTATAGGCTTGGCTATTCTTAAATGATGCTCTAAGTTAAAATCAGCACACAGCTTTCAGGTGAAATATTAGCGATAACATTACGTCAATTCATCACTGCAGTCACCGAAGTGACGCTTATGGAATTGAATAATGACCCCCAAGACGACAATATTTTATGAAAGCTAACCTATAAGCGCCTCATAATCTACCTAGCCCTTTCCCAAATATGTTACGGTCGGCTTCCAGTCTAACAGGAAGCCGACCCTAACATATTTAAAATACTAGTATCTAGCTGTAGCTGAATACTAGTAATATACACGGAGCGATTGGCCTATCTAATTACTGGGTAATACGATACCCCTTGGTCGACTGATTGTTACACTTTCGGGCTTCGGACTACCGTAACGACCAACCTCTAAGCGTCTACAGTAAAGATATTTCTACTTACTCAGGCTTCGGCTTTGACTGCCTACGTATGGCTGAGTACCGCACGGCGATGGTGCAGGCCTTCGCCAGGTTGAAGGCAGTCTCATTGACCAGGATCACACGAACGAACACCATCGTGCCGTAGGTCAGCTTTCCGTGTCGCGCCACTTTCACGTAAGTACCGTCCTGGAATGGTGACGATGGTTTGTAACCGCTGTTCGTGTGTCTGCCTCTACCAACCAACCAATGATGGCAATCTATTCCTTTTCGTTAAAAGAAGACTGTACAGTAACAAGCTTGTTTTAATTTCATTGAGAATAATTTATTCATTAGGCAGTTTATAATCTTCAGTTTTATGTTTTATTAACGTATTATCGATCTTTTTGGAAACTAAATCTAAATAATAATTTCAAACATTCTCACCTTCAAAACCTGAGCATTTTTCATCATCATATGTTCTCTAGGTATCCTATAATTATTGAACCCTAGGAACCCATTGTCAGCTGTGTTGAAGCCCATCTTCGGGCCGATGTCTCCGACCTTGATCCCTGGGAGAGGCATGTGCGTGTCCTCGTCCCGGATCTGAACAATGAACGGGTGGGTCCCGTGGCATTCACCCTTAGTGTATAGCTGAGCCACTACGATGCAGTGGTTCACTGTTTTTCCAACTGAAATGATTTCATTTGTTGATTAAACTTTATTTGACTTTGGGTAACGTGCATTTTGCCACACAACGTACATATATGTATGCCTACTGAAGAACTAACACCGCGACAGTATCCGGTAAATTCGTTTAAATTGCGTTACCGCGGAATCTGGAGACTTGTAGAGCCTCAGATTGTTAAGAACTGTTGACCGCTAAATTAAATGGCAAGCTATTATCATCTGTTAATACTTACGGCCACCAGCCCACCACTTGTAAGATGACAACGTGGGACTGTGCAGGATAAACTCCTCAGTTTCAGGATCATACGTCGCTGTCGTCTCCAAGCCTCTTATAAATGTGCCGTGACCGAGCTCCGTCTGTAATAAAACCATTGTGTCATCATCAATTGGCATCAATTGCATTCTTGTGCACTTCGCCAATGATATGCATTGGAATAATATATAGGGTGGTCCAAATAGTAACATCATAAAAAAATAGATTCCATGCCAAGGGGTATCCGAGAATACACCTTAAACTTATGTAAAAAAATGTGTCTTTATTTTTACACGGATTTTCACATATTTGTTTTTCCTATTTTAATTGTCATAGAATATTCTTTCAGACACAAAATAATAATCTTTTCTTTTTCTACCATCAATTCAAGACACAAAAAAAATTGTTCGAAAAGGAGGAATAAAAACAAATTTTTCGAGTCAACTTTTTCGTGATATTGTGCAAGCCTACAATCCGCCTAGGATTTTGAGATGATGAAACAGGTAGTATAAAAAAAAAAATGTAGTAGAATTTTCGACTCTGTTGTTATCCATCATAATTCAAATTCAAATTCAAATATTTTATTTGTAGAACATAGGTAAACAAAAATACAGATGTCAATATTAATAAATGAGCGCTATGTCTTGCCGTCAACGGCGTACAAATATTTCTAATTATAATTTTTAATTAATAATTGGTAAAAACATAATAAAGACAGTCAAATTAATAATGAACTCAACTATAACAATAATTAATTAATTAAAATAACAATAAATTTAAGCAGATAATAGTACATTAAAATTAAATAGATTAAATAAAACAATTAAGTTATTGACAAATAAAATGGAAATAAATAAAATGTCATTAAATTACAATTTGTCTTCTAGGTACTCATTGACTGTGTAGTAAGCTATAATTCATACATAACCTACATTTCAACAAGCTTATAATTAGCATTGATACTCAAGAACAATGAGAATCAGTACAATGACCGTATAATATAATACCTACGTAGCAGAATCGGCACAAGACCTCACCTGGGCATAGGTTCCGATGATTTGCATGTCCAGTGCTCTGGGTAGCCAGTACGACTGCTGGTCTGGCGTACACTGGCCCATGATGGTGGGCACAAACATGCCCAAGTGCAGGAGGAACGGAGACACTTCTTTGAAGAACGCGTCGGCTGTACGACGGATAACGTGAGAGTTGACACTAAAGATGGATTGAAAATAAACAAATTATGGGAGAGAATTTAGGTATATGTTTCGAAGTTCTCTCTTAATTATTGGTATGCCAAAATTAAACAGAACATCGGCATTATCGGTGGAATTATTATCCAGAATCGAAACTAATGTGAATTGTGAAGTGCTTCTGCAAACTTTAGAGAATTACTTCACTAAGTTCAACAAATTGTACTTCATAATATCTAAAATCAAACAACTGTAAGTAAACAACGCAATTTTCCAATTTAGTTTGCAATTTTCTTACTGCGTTTGTTATGAAATTCAACATTCTTTCTTCTATTTCTTCAATTTTTTCGTCATTATGTACATCATCATCACCATTTAATACTAACATCGTCAGTGTTAATGCCCCACAATAGTACCACACTCATCGAATTGATTTGAATTCAATCTAAATACATCAATAATGCGTAGGCACTTGGTAAAATTTAAAATACCTGATGGAGATTTACATGAATAGTATTCTTGACCTTTTCTAATGAACCTTTTTTACCTAATGAATACCCCTTGTATGACTTTCTCATTATTAACACTTTGGCGGACACGTAATACTTCTATTGTGTCTCATTCACTGTCCGCCAAAGTGTTAGAGAAAGGTAGAGTTCGCTTGATGTCTTTATGAAAAACTACTCTATCTGATGCTGATCCCAATAAACAAATTAATGGTCTTATACACCCGATAGACGTAGTAGAAGCCTTTATTTCCTGGGAATCGTATTGTCATCTTTTATAATACAGCCTACTGGATCAAAAGTTTAATGACCGACATCTCTCCGTTGCATAATATCTCTGGTAAGATGAATTTGTAAACTCCCATGTGTCTGTAATTTCATCTCATCATCTGCCTAGCCTTTTCCCAACCAAGTTGGGGTCAGCTTCCAGTCCTAATACCAGTATTTTACATGGAGCGACTGCCTATCTGACCTACACAACCCAGTAACTGGGTAATACGATACCCCTTGGAAAAACTGGTTGTCAAACTTTCGGGCTTCTGACGACCCGTAACGACTGTCAAAGGTCCACAAATGACAGCCGGGACCAACGGCTTAACGTGCTTTCCGAGGCACGGAGGAGTCTCGACATATAAAGATGGTCACCCATCCACAGATGTGTGTGTAATTTCATATATAGTTACCCAAATGACTCCAATCCACTGAGATCAGCTAGTTCGTTCTTCACAATGGTAGCGTACAGACAAGACTTCCTCACGGCGTTTTCATACTTCTCCTTTGGACTCATGTGTTCCTCTGCAATGATGTCTTTTGATGCTCCATTGTTTAAGGCTATGTCTTCTGTAAAAGCAAATAAACAACGGGAGTAAAAAACTATAGCTTTACCATCAACAGATACAGAGGATATAGGCCTAACTTTGCCATACGATTGAATGAAGAACGAGAAGCAACGCTTAAATCGTGACACAGTTTTTTTATTTTTTATTAATGTGGGTAGTCATCAAATGACTTTCACCGCTTTGGGCGGACCGGGAGGGCGTGTCAGACTTTTACTGACTTAAACCCACTCGTGTTCCTTCAGTTGCCTGTTGCCAAGGGCCCCGGTATCCCTTTTGGACTTTCCCGCAATTGGAAGGATATGAAAAACACGAGAATGTACGACATTGACGCCAACTAGCTAAATCAATCCAGATGATTACGGCTGAAGATCATGACATGAGCTACCTTTTCAGAACCAGAGAAAAGTTTAATTCTATAGAAAATCTCGCCAAGTACGATGAAAGAATATTGGTACCTATAATGATAGCATGTTTGAGGTAACACTGCAGCTTTCATCAAAACCCAATATCCGATAATTGAAACGATGTCCCATTTCTTCTTTGTTTGATTTGATCATGTTTAGTTATTGATACCTATCACGTCTTTAGAATTCCGCTAGCTTAATCTACTAAGATGTATCTCTTAATACGTCTAGATAAGTTGTACTTGTTTTGTCTACCTTGCGAAGCCCCTAAAGTAATAATATTTAGCATGAAAAAATGACCAATTCATAATTTACTTATTCAAATGTAATTTTCGACAATTTGTTCATTGGCCATGTTCATCGATTTGCATTTGTGTTGCCGTTAGTGTCTGTACATAAAATGCGGCAATTTACATAATAAGCATTATTTACTCGAATTATAGTAAGTACCTGGTCGACCGAGCTCTGCTCGGGTGAAAATAGATAAACAATCGTCCAAGATACCAACGTTGTATCACATTCCCGCTGTGAAAATAGAGAAAACGAATTTTCCCAGATATGAGACCTAGTTAGATCGGTTTTCCGCCTCCGTAAACCCATATATTGCAACTTTCACCGAAATCTTTAGAGCCGTTTTCGATTAACGTGATTACAAATCCGAAGGTCATCACTTCATCAGTGATAAGCCACGTTGCACCATTATGGCGGTGCATCAGGTGAATCCAGCTATATGAATTAAATTTTGTATGACATTTGTTACTAAAATAGCTTATAGGTAGTGTGTATGGATCAACGTCTGAATTAAAGTATTTTAAATTTTTTATTTTATTTTTCTTACCTATTTTCTTCCTCTGAAAAGTATTCTGCTCTCCGCCATCAATTATATGCGTTACTTCTAAGATATTAAAGTTGCATTTCTTTCGTTCCATCGCCAGATCTGGGTTAACCTCCATGGTTGTTTCTATCCGACTCATTTTTCAGAACATGAGATCTGGTCCTAAATTCAAAAACACAGCGCGTTATACGTTAATTCGTCAAGTTATTCCAAAGCAACTGAAACTTTGTAACAAGCTGTAGGTCGCCGATACCGGACCTCATCAGCATTGTAAATATTCACCTCATATCCATATAATGCATGTAGTTAGCATTAATTCTCATTGATTGCCGGCCATCTACTTATTTGATAAAGATTTTCAGATTATCATGTCAGTTGCAATCTTGCAATGTATTACCACCCGGATACCTACATTTCGGCAATTTGGCATTGATAACAGCAAATTGCAGTGCATTATGGTTTCAATTATTGTTATGCAACACTCGCGCAAAGATAAACTTATCCACTGCTGAATTTTATCACTGCACTTGAAAATGATGGCGATTTGTTGCTACCTCACACACTGTTTCCATCATAAATTGTATCTTATTAAAATTAAAGTCAATAACACGACACAGGCCAACAACAAAAAGGAAGAGTACACATTGATTAAACTAAATTAAATACAAAATACGACAGCTGCTGCACACAATGCTGGACACAATATTTGAGAGCTGCAAGTGCGTCGTTGTGCAAGTAGCCTTGAATGATAAAGTCCTGCAAACGCGAATGACCTCTACGTCTGCACCGTTGCGGTGCTATTTATATCTCGACTAAGTGCTTAAAAAATAATTCTGACATTGATGTAGGTAATTATCTATATATTTACATATAATACAATTGTAGTCAAGTCAAAACTTTACATGAGAATTTTAATTTTTAAATTGGCATAATTATGTTAAGCAAAATATAATTTATTAAGATGAACTGTGAACGAAAGTATGTACTCGTTTAAATATTAAACTTTAAAACTACTTGTTTATTTGTATAGTTAGTTTTAATCAGTCATTTAATTTAGTACCTAATATAAATAGTTAGTTGTGTGATGTATATAATTATTGTCTATTATAGTAATTTTAAAGTTTACTGAATATTTTCGAAAAAAAAGTAGTTGATACGAGGTCTGGTAACGATTCTAATGCCGAAAATACAGTTTTTAGAATTTTGTGTGTTTATCTGTTTGTCTGAACCGTTGTAACTACAGGAAAACGGTATTTAATATTTTGAGACATTTTGATGTGCATTTTTACAAATTTTGAAAAATAAGTTTTTTTTATGCCAATTGCCATTGCCTTATAAGGATCAAAAAACTCTATAGAACCAACTGAGACTTGTTTATCTACTAAAAAAGTCAAAAATCACAAAAATCTTTCCCATATATTTCGTAGGAAATGAGTCTCCAAGTTACGTCTTTATGATGAACTAGCTGTTGCCCGAGACTTCGTCTGCGATCCAGAAAAGTAGCCTATGTCCATCTCTAGGTCTACCATGTGCCAAATTTCATCCAAATCCATTCTGCCGTTTTAGCGTGGAACAAACAAACAAACAAATTCACCCTCGCATTTAAGTAGTTAGGATAGTTAAGAAGTTAGGATACTACTATCGATGGTAGTATCAGTGTTGTGCCATAAGATGCAGGAACGCAGGCTTTCATTAATTAACGAAAAACTTCGCTAGGAATAGGAAATTGCTACGAAGGTTGCGGGTGTCGACCTCAGGACGAGCTGCTTCTCACACGGACAACTGTACGTCTCTTGATCCTGCGTCACCAGTCCTGACTCCCTGTACTTACATTTTGGCTGCTGAGACCAAAACTAGAAACGCAGTATTCAGGGATGTTCTATAAAAATGAGCCTGTTATTTTATTATACAGGGTGTAAGGGTAAACACCATTGTCACTCAAACCATGGGTAATTGACTTAAATATAAAAAAATTACCGAGTAACAATAAAAAAAAAGTTATTTTCATTAAAAGATTTTTAAAAGTTTCTATCCGACACCGTGCTCGAAAGCGAAACAGCTGACTGACTGAGGGAAGGGTCGCGCTCGCGGCCAGTCAGGTCACGGTCCGTGCCACAAAGAGACGCAAGTTTGTTGCCTTAGCGCCCTAGGCTGAAAGGGTGAAATACTCTTGTGGTAAAATATAGATTTTATATTAAAAAAAAAAAAAAAAAATCCATTGATTTTACGTTCTATATTGAAACCAATGAAATGAAATGAAATGAAATGAAATGAAATTGTTTATTCTGTAAATAGGATATCGCAATCACTTTTACACGTCATATTATTAAAAAAATAAAATAAGCTAGATGAGGTCGGCGTTTCCTATCTGACTACTCTGAGAAGAAAGGCCGAAACAAACTCAGAGGTCGCAGTCTCTTTTAAGGTCCAGATATAATCTTGGTCAAGCCATATGAGGACCATGTAGATTAATGTCTGAAATGGTCTTTTGAGGAAAGAACCACACAGATTTGAGTGGACCTGTCCAGTCAGTGCAAGCATTTGTCAGTAACCGAGGAGCTCAACTCAGAGCTGAAGGAGCTCAACGACTCGACGAACAATACCAAAAAAAGGACATTTGGGTAGGCCGCAGAAAGTACTCAAAACTGCCAGACCATCATTAAAACAGGGAAAGAGGAGCAAAAAATAAAAAATGATCCACATAGTCCTCACATTCACAATAATCAAAACAAAATAATACTTTACAAAGTAATAATGTCATGTTGTATAAAGAATAATCAACAATGTCAATTTGTAGGTATATAAAACTGGTATAATTTAATGATTTTAGATACTAATTAATATTAAAATGTCAAGTTCTAGGGTTTTTTCAAGGCTTAGCAGAGCGAGCAGCTCAATCCCATGCATTTCTGTCTTCTAAATAATCCGAAATTTTATAGTACCCTTTTTTACATAGTTTGGTTTTAATACTACAAACCACTGGTTTCAAGGATAACGGTGTTTACACTAACACCCTGTATATTTGTGTGTCGCATCTGCTGGATGGTATTCCCATGGTACCAAAAAGTGGTCAACTTGTCTTGATGAAGGGAAACGTCGATACAATCATTGGTTTTTAACCGGGTCAGTAGGTCCGGTAAGAAATACAAATGTTATCCAAAAATATATAATAATTATTATCTATAAAAATAAAATTAAACATGCTTAAAATAATTGGAATTGTCTAAACATATAAAACATTGAATATCAATCAGCTTCTCTTCATATATACTTAAAGCTGAAGTATAGAGAAAGCACTAGCTTTTCACAAATGTTTTTTTTTTTTGAAAATGCCCTGCGTTCATTAAGTTAAGATCATCATAATTTCAGGCGAAAGACTACTGTTCTACTGCTGGACATACACCTCCCCCAAGGTCAACATGGCGACGCTTGAGGCCTGTGTTCATCAAGTATGTACAATATTTGCCTATTCGCACTGATCTCCGGCTGCATGTCGTGTGGTCCAGCCCTTAATCCGAAACCTTTTATTAAACTTTGTTATTAAAATTCCTAATTATTGAAAATATCACAGTTTAGCCTTCAACATGAGGGGTTTAAGATATTTGTGGAAGCTCTGGTTGACGGGCTCCGCGTTGAGCGGACTCTTGAGCGCTTCCTCCATCAGACGCTCGTACACGCGACCGTCGTATGCGCCGAGGGTAGAGCTGAGGATCTACGAAATACATGACAGAATTAACAACGGACTCGGCTTTCAATATAATCATCATTACAGCCGAAAGTCGTCTACTGCTGGGTATAGGCCTTCCAAAGTATTACCACTTCTGATTCATACAGCGGTTTCTCGCCACCCATCAGGCCTGGCAGTTAAGTCTTACCTTGACTAAAGTCTGTTTTTTAATCTCATAGACTAATTTGACATTTCAAGTAATTGTTCTTTGTTTTTTTCAATTTGGAGTTTGACATTTGCACCTGTCAAATTAGTCTCAATCTGCCTAGCCTTTTCCCAAATATGTTGGGTAGGCTTCTAGTCTAACCGGATGCAGCTGAATACCAGTATTTTACATGGAGCAACTGCTTATCTGACCTCCACAACCCAGTAACTGGGCAATACGATACCCCTTGGTAAGTCTGGCTGTCAGAGTTTCGGGCGTCAGACGACCCGTAACGACTGTTAAAGATCGACGAATGACGGCCGGGACCAACGGCTTAACGTGCTTTTCGAGGCACAGAGGAGTCTCGGTATGTAAAGATGGTCACCATCTATGTCGAATTAGTCTACGAGATTAAAAACTGACTTTCAACCTTTTTATCAAAATGTTCCCGATAGATCGGCAGGCGTACACTGGATTTTGTTTTTTTTTTCGTGTTTCAGGACAAAACACAACAGACTTGAATGAATGCTACCTCATCTCTGACATCGAATGCGTCGACGATGCCGACGGCGTTGGGTCGTAGCAACGCCAGCAACTCTTCATATCTGGCCTGAAGCTTGGCGATATCATCTCTGGTTATAGTCGAATACTGAAACAAAAACTCACTCATGAATAAAACTTACAAATTATATAAACACGTACTTTATTAAGATTTATGTATGGTTCTGTTCTAACTGAAACTATTCAATTCATCCTAAATACTTTTATCTTTTTTTTTTAATTTTTACTTTCAAAAAGTGCTGATTCTCAGCCTAGTTTGAAACCCTAATGGCTTTTAATTTTGATCATTTATTGGGCTAGGGGATCTTTATTTCGGGGGATGCCCCCGATTTCTTGACTTCATGCAGCTACTAAATTCTTTAATAAGCAAATTGAATTTGAGTATAGTTTAGAACCTTGAATGGCTCTGGATTTGTGTAAGGCAGGCACAAATTCAGAGCTATATTCAAACTATGTATTCTCATAAAACCAGGGTGACCCAGGAAGATTTGGGCTCGGACTGACTTCATATGATATTCTGTTTTTTTTTAATTGTTGATATTAATTTACGACACTGTTAATATCTTAAGTTATGTTTAAGTTTATTATAGGTTTACCATCAGAAGATCTCCTCGTTTCTCCAAAGCCCAATATGTCAGATACAGTTCAGCCATCTGCAGCAGCACTTTAGCCAAGTTCGGAGACGCGTTCGTGGCGTGACGCACCATCTCCTTCCACGACACTGCGCATAGGATGGCGCGGCAGTGAGCCTGTTTGTGGACAGAACATATACCACAAGCTATAGACATAATTATTGAAAATGGATTTGACTTAGATGTGAGACATTTTTAAGGCGCAGAAATGAAGGCAATATAATAATTTAATCTTTATTTTCTGACGGAAATACCTACTTATGACCATTAATTTTAATACATTGATTTGAAACCCGACAAGAAACCATGGTAAACCAGGTATGTTACTATCGTACCTCACTAGCATTAACGAGCTGCACTGATGCACTGTTCCACGCATCCTCGAAGTCCATACCAGTCTTCTCGTAATTATAAAGACTGTCATAGGCAGCTCTCGTTTTCCTGTAAAACAATGCGAATTATAAGATAAAAAAATAATAATTAATATTTAGGTATAATTCAAAAATAATTTATATACAATATAGTGTAGCATTAGAATCTCTTTTTCCATCACCGGGCATATCAATAATTGTGTTGTAACTTGGCGACAACTCACCATTTGATTTTACGGGGTATATTAAAAATACTGTGATATCGATAATATATGAAAAAACTAGGAAAAGCACTGGAATAATATTACTGATATTTTATATTGTTCCCATGTAAGTCACGATAATTGTTTTAACCGAATATGATAAATCTGAGGTTGTGGTTAATAACAAGGTATCCCGCGTTGATTCATTTATATACGCCAACGTTATAATCCAGATACAACATATGTTTCTTAGTCATCTTACCCCGCAGCGATAGCTTGGAAGCCGCTGATGATGCCCGAAGGAGTATTCTCCCAGTGCACGCGGTCATTGTTGAAGAACTGCACCAAGTATGACACGGTCGGCGTCATTGCGTTGCCCAGTGTGGCTTGCTTCCATGCTTTTACTAGGAATCTGGACAGAAACACACATACTACATCATCATCATCATAATCAGCCTCTAATGTTCCCACTGCTGGGACACAGGCCTCCTCTCTATGAGAGGGAGTGGGCCGTAATCCACCACGCGGGCCCAGTGCGGGTTGGTACCCAGTGCGGGTTGGTACACACGGCTACACATCAAGCTATACATTTCCAGTTGTGGCTGATCTCGCATTGTTTAGGATTTCTGTACAATGCGAGGTCAGCTTATACTGGAAATGTATAGCTTGATGTGTAGCCGTGCGTACATACTACATATTTTTATCAAATAGCGGTAGCCAGCAATTTAACGCGTTCAAAAGATTGTACTAATGGGTGCATGCAGCGGTACAGGGGTTATGGGCATGTTTACTGTTAGGTTATAACCTAAACTTGTACTTATTTGTAAAAAAAAGTTGCGACTTTGGCCTTCAATATCTACGTAAAACTTCAATGTAAGTAGTAAAAAAAATCAAAATGCCGTAAAGTACGTGTTACTCTCGGCTCCGTCAAGCGTCTTTTTACACCCAGTATAAATAGGTAGGTACTCCTGCTTTCCAACACATTTATGAAACTGTTTCCAGTAAAACGCTTTTAGGTTCTTACCTGGCAGTCTGCAACATGAGAACAGTGTATTCTCCTTCGTAAGTGATGGTGGCGGACACAATGCCGTTAATGATGGGCAGGTTGGACGAGGCCATGTAGCCGTGACCGCCGCACGCCAGTCGGAACTCCTCGATCCTGGCTGTCGCGTCGCGACTGCACACTGCTTTCAAACAGCACGCTAGGGCATGGAGCTGCAAAAAAGGACATTTGTAATGTCACTTAAGTAAGTAAAGATGATTGCTGATAAAAAAGTCTGTCACAGAAGCCAAGGATTCGAATGTTACTCAATGATCTCTGAAGAAGAAAAAGGTAAATTTTAAAGGAATGAGCCTCGATTGTTTCTAGACAAAAAAAAAGAAATGAATAATTGTTTCAAAATATTTAGTTTTTATTCCGCAATTAATTAAATTAAATATTTCAATAATTGAAAGTATGTATTATGAAACCAGATACTAATACTTATAATTATTATGAATGTAAAAATTTTAATTGTTCTATGTGGAATTAATAAAGCTTTTTTATTATTATTTTATTATAATTCCGCAATAACTAAAGCTAAAAAGATTTTTACTCATCATTTACTGCCATCAATTTCCGCAAAGTAACGCCTGGTTATCTGCATGCGAATTAATAAATTGCCAAAACAATTTGGCTAATTCAAAATAACCAACTAAGAAGAAAACGATTCATCTAACCTCGGGCAGTTGATCCATGTTGCCCTTGCTAACATCATTGATGGTCTGAGAGTAGCTGTCCCACAGCCAGTAGCCAGTCACACGGAAGATATGGCTGGTGGCCATGCCAATGAACAGCTTGTGCTGTTGTGTTACGTAGTCCAGGATCTGGGGTTCAGGCTCACTGCAAAAAACATAATGTCAGGTAAAAATCTATGTAGTATTATTTTATCGGATAAAGCATCACAGCGTGTGTCCATGCCTTAAGGAATATTCTCTCTCGATTCTTGGAACTTGTAAAATCATGATTAGCAGTCGTAACTTGTTATAAATGGTTGAAAAATCCAGTCTTCAACATCATCCTGAATAATATATTATAGCCTATCATAATACAGGATGCTGTCATCTGTAGGCTAGTCCACTGGTGTGGAATCTCACCCAGGCTACGTCATTGCCCAAGGGATGAAATCCCTCTTTGCTATTTAATACTAACCTAGCCTTTACATTCTTACTATAAATTTTATGTAAAGGATCTATGGGTATCTGATTAACTAAATTAAATTATTATAAGAATCCTAGAATATCCTCTTCATCAGCTGATGAAGACGATATTATACTACAGAGACGTTAAAGGTATTAAAACACGAATGTGGGTTTATCACACGAGACGATGTCGAGTGTGATAATAGTATCACATGAGTGTTTTAATACCTAATTATTTACAGTTGCATACAAGATTTTATCTACACCCATGATATGAATCTTCTATAAAAGTTTCTTTGCAATACCAGTATCGAACAAAAATGGCGCGGTAAGACGTGAATTTGAATTTTTCGTGTTTTAATTTACTTTGTTAGTGAAACGCTCGTGAATGACAATGTTCTTTTTTTTAAATGAGTTGCATTATGAAATTCAGTACAACATTATAACACCCGTTTGGATGATATTATGGTTACTATGACACTGGTTGTTTTAATGTTGGCAATAAGCTAACTGTTTCAGAAACTTTTAGAGAGGTTTTATAGCATGGGTGTAGATAAAAGGTTTTGTAGTTCTTACCCAGGTTTCGGTTGTGACTGATGCCTGACTGCAGAATATCTGACGGCGATGGTAGCAGCCCTAGACAGTTCATACGCCACGTCAGTTACGATGAGTACCCTCACGAATACCATGGTGCCGTACGTTAGCTTCTCATTCTTGGACTTTATGTAGGTTCCATCCTGAAAACGTTAAGTTATCATTATAGTGAATTAGGCCGTTCTATTTGCCATAACTGTATAAGGCATTGCCAAGGATTGCCTTTGTGCCTCAAAGAGATGTCAGCACAATTGACGGGGTCCGCTAGGGCCGATGCCTGCTAGGGTTGAGGGAAAGTCCGAAAGGGATACCGGGGCCCTTGGCAACAGGCAACTGAAGGAACACGGGTGGGTTTTAGTCAGTAGAAATCTAAGACAATTGATGAATACCCAGCTTCAAAAAAAAGGATTGTCTTTGTACGTATTTGTCTGTTCCTGTCTTCTTGTCTATATACATTGTGTACATAAATAGTTAAATAAATAAATACATAAGGTTCTGTTCACTCTTCAGCGTTTCAGTGACTTGACTGTTGCAGAGAGAGATCACTTCAAAGTTAAAACAATGAACAGAGAAAAATAGACGCAAAATTAAAAGAGGTTATCAAAGTAAGTTTTAAAGTGATGAGAAATTAATAGTCTTAACAATTTAAGTACCTTCAACACTTGAGCATTCTTCATCAACATGTTCCTCCTTGGAATCCTGTAATGGTCAAATCCTAAGAATCCATTATTCGCCGTCTGGAAGCCCATCTTGGGTCCAATCTCTCCAACTTTGATGCCAGGAAGAGGCATGTGGGTCTCAATGTCACGTATCTGAACGAAGAAAGGATGGACCCCATAGCATTGCCCTTTAGTGTACAGTTGGGCGACTACGATGCAGTGGTTTGATGTGTGTGCCACTAAGAATAAGGAAATAATAAACGAGTTAATGAAAGCCATCGATAAACGTTCATTGTGATACCGAAGGCACCAAGTAACATGAAATCCTTTGAAGATCTATTAAAGCATTCTTCAAAATATAAGGTGTATCTTTTCATACACGAAATCTCTTAAGGGGTCATGTTTCCTACAATTTGACGAGCTATGCGAACGATGTAGGGAAGAGATGATATTTTTCGCGATTTGATCGTTGGTCCCACCGTCAAAGTTGTTCATAATGATGAGTACAATGACCCCTTAAGAGATTTCGTGTATGAAAAGATACACCATATACATAATGTTCCATATGCCTTATAAGTTGATGCACTTACACCCTCCAGGCCACCACTTATAGGAAGTCAGCTTAGGACTGTGGATAATGAACTCTTCTGTGCTAGGATCGTAAGTTGCTGTTGTTTCCAATCCTCTGAGGAATGATCCGTGGCCGAGTTCAGTCTGAAAGAAAATAAACAATATGATTAGGTACAACACAATGAGTCACTCACAATGGGCCTCATTAGAAGGCTGAATGTCACCCAAAGGACAATGCAGGAGAGGGCCATGCTCGGAGTTTCCCTGCGTGATCGAATCAGAAATGAAGAGATCCGTTGGAGAACCAAGGTAACCAACAGCTCGAAGTATTGCCAAACTTAAGTGGCAGTGGGCAGGGCACATTGCTCGCAGAACAGATGACCGATGGGGCCGAAAGGTTCTGGGGGCCTACCACCACCGCTTACAGCAGTATTATTTTAATTTAATATTACTTCTGTGTAGGAAAGAGATGAAGCTCTACAGGACGTATAGCTCCATCTCTTTCCCCCACAAAGTAAGATTAAAATAATACTGCTGTAAGCGGTGGTACAAGGTGGGCTGATGACCTGGTATACGGGAATGCGCTGGATGCGAGAAGCACAGAACCGGTCGAAGTGGCGGTGCTGGGGGAGGCCTATGTCCAGCAGTGGACGTCTTTCGGCTGAAATGATGATGATGATGATACAAGAGGTAACTTCTGTGTAACTGGGATGAGAATTTTTTGTGATTACTCGCGACCTACAGTCGATATCGCAAGAACTAGATAAACTATGGGTTTATACCAATATGTCGTTACTAAAGCGAATGAAGCATTTATTCCATTTCATAGTATCATTTGATGCTTTGGAGAACTCAATTTCAGCCAATGAAGCTCTTCGGATGAGATTATGATAGTTTTGATTTTATTACTTTTAACATTTGGAACTTTTCTTAGCAAAACGGCTACCTCTGCCCTCAAAACGGTGAAGGAAAACATCTTTAGGAAACCGGCATGTCCTAGAATAATAAATTCGAAGATATGTGACATCTCCCGACGGATGTACGGCCCACTACAGAGAAGAGGCCTGTGTCCCAGCAGTGGCAACATTATAGGCTGATTATGCTAAAATGGCTAGCTTAATTTACCCGAAAAGGTTACTCTTTATCCTCCTATCCTCTTTATCTGTGTCCTCCTACCTGTGCATAAGTTCCTAAGTACTGCATGGACATCGCCTTGGGCAGCCACTCTGCCATCTGCTCGGGGTCTGACTGGCTCAGTATCGTCGGCACGAACATTCCCATGTGTAACATGAACGGCGATATGTCTTTCACCACTCCGAATGTTACGCGGTATTTATTTGTAGGCCTGTTGATAGTTTACATAAACATATTAGATGCCAGGTGCATAGGATATATTATAAGTGGATAATGCTTCTACAGGGTGAAAGGGTAAACAGTCTTGTCATTCAAACCATGGGTTGACTTAAATATAAAAATAAATGACAAAGTAACAACAAAAAAAAACGGAATTTTCATTAAAAAAAATTAAAAAAATGGTCGCCTATAATATTAGCGAAGTTCTAAATGGATTAAGATAACGAATCAATGGCACAGTCATATAGATAAACTCTAGTTAAGAATATATCAGATACCGGATATCAAAGAACTTCATTGTTTATGGTACTGCATTACGATTTCGAAGAAGGATTCCAGGTGTAGGTAACTTTTGCCAGGGCTGCGGGAAAGTGCGAAAGGTATACCGGCCCTTGGCAACAGGCAACTGAAGGAACAGGGGTGGGTTTTAGTCAGTAAAAGTCTGACACGCCCTCCCGCTCAGCCCAAAGCGGGAAAGTCATTTGATTATTTCCCAGGCTCAAAAAAAAAGGTGTACGTAACTTATGCTTTGAATTTTTATAATGTCTCTTGATTACTACTACTCACCTAAAAGCATCCATTGTATTATGTCGTTGTGCATACTCTTGTACAACTCCAGCCAAGATGCAGGCCTTCCTGACAGCGTTCTCATATCTTTCCTTATGACTCAAGTACTCTTCTGGCACGTCATTCTTTGTACTGTACCCTGGTGCACTGAGCACCAAGTTTTCTGAAAACAGCGATGTTTTAGAAGCCTTTTGAACCAATAGCTCCTATATAAGTTGCATTGTTTTTTGTATTCTTACGTATCTATATTTACGGGTTTTTTTCCTTTAACCTTGGTTAGATAATAATTAAAGAAATCCACAATTGAGCAAGCTATTTTACCTAATCTTACTAGATATTTCTTAAGACGAAAATACGGAATGATAATTATCTCAAAATTATGTTAAGGCGAAGTGGGACTGATGGGAGCCGAGGGGGGTATGTCCCCGCCCGCGCGCAACTAAGTTTACAAATATTTAATTTTAAAATTTTATTTGTGTTTATATAGAAAAATAAGGCCATAATCCCTTAAAGTATTTAATAGTGAACACATAGACAAAATTTTATTACAATTGCTTTGATAACAATCGAATGGAATAGGTATTTCTCTTTAAAAAGCAGATTTTAAGGAAACTTTGCGGTTTTTTTGTATCGAGTAAAGTTTTGTCAATCGTGTTTCGGGCCTCATACTTCACTAAAGACACTCTTCAATTTTCGTAATCATAAAAAAAAATACGCAAATACGTTGTTTTTGTGAGAGACAAATTGATTTTGCATGAAGTCGAAACGCATCAAAACATCTGCTTTGGAACCACTTCACCTTAAGTATCTCAATCTGAATATATTCCTCGACATCCTAATCTTAACTAATATTATAAATGCGAAAGTGAGTTTGTTTGTATGTTTGTTATTACGGTTTCACACTAAAACGGCTGAACTTGGACGTTTAGCGCATGCTGGGTAGACCATGATTTGGATTAGGACATAGGATGCTTTTTATCCAGATATTTCCACACGGTCGAGACTTATGCGGGTGAAACCGTGGATGCAGCTTAGTAAAATAATTTATCTTATTAATGAAAAAAAAAAGTTTAAATAAAAGTTTTTAAATTTTTGTCTTGACAAGTCATTATAAATAAAATAAAACATTTAATTCAACCAAATATTACATACAAATATATAAAATGGAAGTGTCTGTTTGTAATGTCAAAACAGCTTTCTACTAAATCCTAAAATGTATGTATAGGAAGGGTATTGCTTGAATTAAATGTTTTTTTATACAATGTATCTTAGTGATAATAATTAACAGATAGTACTAATACTATAACATCGTTATCAAAGTTCAAGGGCATATGTATATCTATTTATCTATGAATTATATTTCCTCGAACTTTTTCAGCATTTCATGATGAAAGATAAGACGTGTATTAAATAACGATGAATAATCCAGAAGCAAGAAAATAGGGACAGTAATATGACCAAAAAATAAAAAAATCTGAAACAAAAACCAATAGAACAGAAAAACTACTGAATGATCCTAAGTAAGTATACAAAATAGTTCTCTAATATTATCGAACGAATATCAATTTATTGTTATCGATATAATGAAAGTCAAAACAAACATTTAATAAAACTACAAGCAGGGCAAAGTACAATCCGCACTGCTTGTAATTTGAGATAAACAAATCATCAGTTTCATCATTCATCTTATTAATATATAATAAGTAAATATAAACGCGATTTGTCAATAAATACGAATGTCGAACTCAAACTCAAAAGCATTTATAAATTTCAAATAAACCAAGGCACTTTTGAATTGTCAAGGGTTCGGTCAGTCAAAAAGATGAAGCTAGTTGTCCATTCCAAAGCGTAGTAGGTTCCTATGGAGAAGAATGGGCAAGAAACTCCACGGACAAACTTTTACATCAAAATATTTATTTTTGCTGGTGTCTTTACTATTAAAATAATCAACTCACCAACTTCTTTCCTCCCCTTAGTTTCTTCTGCCCCTCCATCAATGAGGTGTATCAGTTCCTGAACATCGAAGGTACATTTCTTCCTCTCCTTCACGAGGTCTTCGCAAACTTTCGGTTCAGCCATATCTGTTGACGAACACCTTTGTACTGACTACACGGTTATATCGACTCTCGCCAATTATCTTTCGCGTGCGGTCCTCTACTGTTATTTGATAATAGCTGATTAGATTACGTGGGGGGCTCCTAGTAATATATTAGGTCTTTACCTATGAAATTGCCGTTTTGTATGAAAAAAATTAAACGAATTTTTTTCATGTATTTTTTATTTGTATTAATCGAAGTAATCACCCATGCAATCAATGCATCTTTGCCAACGCAGTGGCAGTTTATTGATGCCCTTCTTAAAGAAATCAGCTGGACGGGAGGCAACAAATTCTTCAAAGGCATTTTGTACTGCCTCTCGGGTTTTGAATTTTTTTTCCGCCAAGAAGTTATCCAAATTTTGGAAAAAGTAGTAGTCTGTAGGCGCAAGGTCTGGTGAGTAGGGCGGATGACGGAGAGCTTCCAACCCCAGTTCTTGCAACTTGGAGACCGTCTGCTGTGCAGTATGAGGTCGCGCGTTGTCGTGCAGGAGCAGCGGAGACGAGCGATTGACCAATGCTGGTTGGAGATGTGCCAGCTTCTCCATCATTGTGTTCAGTTCTTCACAGTACACATCTGCAGTAATGCTCACCCCGTTTGGTAAGAAGCTGTGATGAATCACACCGGCGCTAGACCACCAAACAGTGACCATCACTTTTCTAGGGGTAAGTTTTCGTGTAGAGCATTGTTTAGGTACTGAACCAGGATCCAACCAACTTGCTGAGCGCTTGCGGTTATCAAACAGAATCCATTTTTAATCGCAGGTAACAATGCGGTTCAAAATTCCTTCATTTGTGTGTCTGTTGAGCAGTGCAAGGCACGCCTCGACGCGTACTTCGCGCTGGCGATCATTAAGTTCGTGAGGCACCCATTTGTCAAGCTTTTTTACCTTGCCAATTTGACGCAAATGGACCAATATTGTTTTGACGCTAACGTCGAAAGCTGCTGCTAATTCAGCCGTAGATTGTGTGTATCATCAGCTTCCACAATCGCCTTTAATTCGTCATTGTCGACCAAGGTCTTCAGACGACCGCGAGGTTCATTTTTCAGGTCGAAATTTCCAGAACGGAAGCGAGCAAACCAATAACAGGTGGTGCGTTGGTTTGTAGTGTTAGCTCCGTAAACGTCGTTGATGTTGCGTGCCGCTTGTGCCGCGTTGCTGCCACGACGGTACTCATATTCCATAATTACTCGAATTTTTAACGTATCCATGATAACGAAAAAGATTGAAATGCGATGAAAATGTAACACGAATCATTAAACAAATGACTTCTTTTGAAAAAAGAATTCCATGTTTTTAAAATATAATTAATTTGAAATTAGAATTCTTAGTCAAACAAAAATTATTTTGATTTGAAATGGCCAGTACTGCAGAACGGCAATTTCATAGGTAAAGACCTATTATTAAATACCTAAAGTTGGTAATGACCGTTGTTCCGACAAAGAATTAAAGTTGTCGAGAAAGCTCACAGAATAAGCAAGCTGAAGTGGCAATGGGCCGGCCATAATTATTAGCCGTAGAACCGATTACTGTTAGGGTAAACGTGTTCTTGAGTGGAGACCGGGAATTTGCAAACGTGAGGAAGGTTGCCATCAGGCTAGGTGGAGCGACGATCTTCGCAGGGTGGCTGGCAGCAGCTAGATGAGAGTTGCCGCGAATCGAGATGATGGCGTGCAAATGGAGAGGCCTTTGTCCAGAAGTGGACTGCTGTAGGCTGATGATGATGATATGGCGGTAAAAATATAGGAAGACCAAATTCATTTAAATCTAACACTGGACACAAACCACACGACAAGTAGCAGGTGGTGACACTTTTTCAAAATCTTCCACGTATTTGAATACGAATGTATAAAAATATGCATGAGTAATGGAAGGTTATAACACTTATAATATTTACATAGTAATTGTGCCTATTCCACAAGTTTTTGTTATCGTTTAGCGACTACTTACGTTTATAGAGGTCATAACTTAAACTCCCCCTATCAAGATTTTTCTTCATTCATTGTTAAAATCTTAGAATGATAAAATGGTAATATTCGAAAAACTGGTAATTCTTGACGTCAATACCATTTTCGTATAAATTTTTGGACCTTTTGAATTTGTGACCCATTTGATTTTGTTCTATGTATGAACGAATCAACTGACTTCTATAGACGTTTGTATTTTACCCTCTTGGTAGTCTAGTTCTGCCCCGTTGGTCTCGTGGTCGCAAGCGCAACTGCTGAGCGGGGGATCCTGAGTTCGATTCCCGGGTCGGGCAAAGTGGAACACCCCCGGAGTTTGGAAGTTGGCGGTGTGATACCCCAGTGGCTCGGAAAGCATGTGGTCCTGCGCCTGATCTCTCTGCGGTCGTGTCAGTCCCATCTAACTATGAGAGTGAGGGAAGAGAGAGTGCACCTGTGTCTGCGCACACACATGTGCACTATAATACCTATCTCCCGCGCCTAAAGTGATTGGTCGCCGTGGCCGAAATACGGTCTGGAGGACTATATATAGTCTAGTTCCGTAACAAGAAGTTCTCCTGTTCGTCGCGTAGGCTTCATTACTGAAGGTCATTCCTGAGTGTCCCTAGGCCTTTTGTGGTTTTAGGAATGATGTTCTTCAACTTCGTTCGATTCTCGGCTTCTCTCTGTGCGGTCGTAAGTTACAGAGAATAGTGAGGGCGCTTACTAGACTGACCAGAGGTTAGATGACCAACCACTAGGTCTTTTTCCTTCCACCTTCTAAGAAGAAGTTAGTGCTAGGTAAGAGCCTTCAAGATTCAACAACAACTTACGAAAAAATTATGTGCTTCCAAAATGATTAAAGGGTGTATAATTATATAGACATGGACGGGCCAAATAGGCGTAGTCTTGGGAAGCTTGGTTTGCGAATTAATTCTATATTAATTTGATTAATCCCACCTTTATCGTACCACACACGTAGGTAACTGATGATAAATATAACAATGCCTAAATATGATTTTATACCAAAGTCCAAAAGTGACGGATAATTAAGTAAATACCTAAAAAGCATAAAGTACAAAGTACAATAAAGTGCTATTTTTAGATAAGTAAGTAGGTATACAAAAATCAAGTCATATAAAGGTGACTATGAAAGCTATATCCTGTTGCGTTAATTACAAGATAATTCTTGCAATTAACATAATATAATAAAAATATAACATTGTTGTTTGGCTCTTTATTACACTAGCGACCCGCCCCTGCTTCCCACGGCTTTTACGACTTGACCAAAACATCGAGATTTTTGTTTTGATTACAAACCTTCCAGAATAAATTTTATAAATTATGGTGAAGACTGCATCAAAATCCGTTGCATAGTTTAGAAGAAAAACGCGGACACAGACGGGTACGAAAACTGACTTTACAATAAGTCAGAATTTACAAAATGACAACAAAAGAGGGAGAAAACTTGGGTAAATAATAATATAATGTATTCACGGATATACTTTTTATCAGAAGTTAGTTGATAAGGTCCAAGTTGGGTCTACCAAGGGACATGATGAGTCACATAGGGTTCAAAAAAATTGCATTCCCGCCGTTTCTGTTTACGCTCCTCGACACTAGATGGCACTAGTTGATATGGACTAGAATGACATCTATTGATCCATTTATAAACTAAAGAGGACAGTCATGATATGCCAAATCCGGAGCAAATAGAAGTAAATAAACATAGATAATACCTCAATAAAAATCGATGAAAACTTACTTTTAATTGTTCCAAAATGATGATATTATCACTGAAATAACCCGTCTATCACCAAAATATGTATTTTTAGAAGGAAAAACTAGTTTCTCGCGATATTTTTTTGTGACAAGGTTGATTAGATAGGTACGTGCGGTCATTACCACAGATGTTTCTACACTAACACAAACTTATAGGTACATACCTACTACAGCAGGTTATATTTATTGCAGTTATCTTGAATTGACGGTTTATGTACTACAGTAGTCTATGAATTGACTAGACTTTGGTATCTGCTAACTCGCTATTATTTGGTAATTGTATACCAGTTTATGAAAACTTACAACTGTTTATCAAAAGTTACAAGTCTACACGTTCACAAGTTACCTAGAATGTCAATTTTCGTTAAATTCATAGCTCATCTCCATATTCATAATGAGCCTTAATGTTCCCTCTGCTGGGACACGGGCATGAGGTCATCTCTCTCTTTTGAGCAAATTTTAAAAAAGAAAATCGAATTTAAACATTTATTGCGGTACTAGAGAGTCGCCGGACACTCAGGATTTTTTGTGATTTTCTACAAGTTGTAACTTACAAATAATATTTTGATAAACAAAATCACGAATAAAAGTGTCAAAATATAAGTACTTGTGAACTAAATAATGACAATTGATAATACAAGTCTTGTAAGTTTTGATAAACAGGGCACAGGTTTTTAATTCACAAGTATGTACTTACAGTTTAACACTTTTATTCGCGATTTTGTTTAAGTATCAACAAATTCTTTGTAAGGTACGACTTGTAGAAAATCATAGCAAATCCTGAGTGTCCGGCGACTCTCTATTCCGTCTTACAAGTTTACAAGTGTCCTGCTTATTACCGCAATCAATTTTTAAATTCGATTTTCTTTTTAAAATGTGCTCAAAAGAGTGTGATGACCTGATGCCCATGTCCCAGCAGTGGGAACATTAAGGCTAATTATGAGTATGGAGATGAGCTATGAATTTAACAAAAAATTAACATTCTAGGTAACTTGTGAACGTGTAAACTTGTAACTTTTGATAAACAGGGCACTGGTAGGTAAGTACCTACCTACTGTAGGCTGGGTAGGTACTTGAGGTCAGTCTTTTATTTACTTATTACTAGCTGCGCCCCGCGGCTTCACCCGCGTAAGTCTCGATCCCGTGGGAATATCGGGATAAAAAGTATCCTATGTGTTAATCCAGGTTATAAGCTATCTGTTTGCCAAATTTCATCCAAATCCATTCAGCCGTTTTTGCCTGATTGAGTAACAAACATCCAAACACACAAACACACAAACTTTTACATTTATAATATTAGTAGGATAGTAGGATTTACTAGCTGATCCAACTGACGATGTTCTGTCAAAACAATTCATACAAAAAGGACCTTCTACTATTAATGGAACGTTTTTCGCGGACAAGAAGTTTGCGGTATTTATTTTTATTAGATCAACTACTAAACTAACTGATGCCCGCGGCTGCGCCCGCGTCTTTGTCGGTTCATATATACTAAAAACCTTTCTCAAGAACCACTGTATCCATTGGTGAAAACAGCATGAAAATCGGTGCAGTAGTAGTAGACAGACAGACGCGGCGGAGGACTTTGTTTTATGTAAAGAAGTACCTAGTCTACCTACTTATTTCATATTTGTTGGAAAATAGCCAAAAGAAAGAATGATTCATCAATAATAAAAAAAATATTTGTAAAATCAAAGACCTTGTAGTTAAGTGTCATCAATAGAAGGCAAAGTTCAATGCATTGTAATTTATGCTACCGTAATGCTGGCTGTTGATACTTGATTGCTTAATGAGTACCGGTACTGTATGCATTAAAATATCTATTTAAAAAAAAGGAGGGTTATGGGCTTAACCTGTATGTATTAGCTGTAGCTGCGCCCCGCGGTTTCACCCGCGTAAGTCTCGATCCCGTGGGAATATCGGGATAAAAATCCTATGTGTTAATCCAGGTTATAAGCTATCTGTTTGCCAAATTTCATCCAAATCCATTCAGCCGTTTTTGCCTGATTGAGTAACAAACATCCAAACACACAAACACACAAACTTTCACATTTATAATATTAGTAGGATTATGACCCTCCCTGTGTTCCCTCGTAAAAGGTGATTACAAAAATATATTCAAATTATGTTTAAAAGTTGGAACGAGAAATGATAACAAAAATCAAAACTAAAAAGTACAAAATAAAAAAAGTTATGGCAAGAGGTATTTATTATGAAGATGCCTCCGACTGCATGACATTGTTTTTATAATACACTAGCTGCCGCCAGCGCCTTCGCCCCCGTGTAATCTTTATGAATTATAGCCTATGTTACTCAGGGTGAATGTAGCTTTCTAATGGTGAAAGAATTTTTGCAATCGGCGCAGTAGTTTTTGAGTTTATTCATTACAAACATACACACAAAAATACAAATCTTTCCTCTTTATAATATTAGTGTAGATTTAAGTGGGATTAGAGACAGAAATAGATCATCTTATTTCCATCTTTGACTTGCTTTTTCTTTTACGCACTCGGTTTTTAGATTTTTCTTTTTTTTTTCTATTTTGTCTTTTATGTGCACGTCTTTTATTATAGTAGGTAATGAGTTTTTAACCGTTTTAAATTTACTTAATTACTTACTCCAAGAAAATATTTTTTAATTGGAATTAATCTATGCAGTTGGACTATTCTCAGCAAACTGACCAAACGTGTGATGCAAGGCCAACTGGTCCGTTGGCCAAAGTTTAAATACGGTTGAGTGATTCAATTAACAAAAAGTTATTAATTCAGAATAATTTACTATTTAAATTATTAATAACAAATTAAGTAAGATAGTGTTTGCTGTTCCTTTTGTACTAGGGAAGGAACAAGACTTATTACATAGATACTTATGGATAAACTATGTTCGTGTGGACCTTGTGGCTACAACAGTCACACGGGTCAATAACAGCCACACGGGTCGATCCAACGCTTGCCGGAGTTGATCCGGAGATAGGTGGTGGGTGGTGGACCATCTTTACATACCTAGATTCCTCCGTACCTCGGAAAGCACGTTAAGCCGTTGATCCCGGCTGTCGTTCGCGGATCTTTGACAGTCTTTACGGGTCGTCAGAAGCCCGAAAGTCATACAACCAGTCTTACCAAGGTTACCAATCGTATTACCCATTTATTGGGTTGTGGAGATCAGTTAGAAAATACTGGTATTCAGCTGCATCTGGTTAGACTGGAAGCCGACCCCAACATAGTTGGGAAAAGGCTAGGCAGATTGATTGACCTACCTATGTTCGCTCAATTATAAAGTTAATAAAACAACACTGAAAATATGTACATTTAAATTTTATATATTTAATTTAACTAAATCTTTAAATCTGAAACCTAGAGATTTTAGTAAAATAAAAATTAAAAAACAGGAGGTACCTATTGAGCAAACATCCCCCTCACAAAATATTTCTACCAGTTTACTCCTACCGCAAGCCGCGACAAAGTACTTCGTTCCAAAAAACCGAGATATAGGTACGAAACAATGATATTAAAAATACTTTAACAAAACAAAAAGTATTCTAAATCTATTATCACAAGATTTGTTTTTGTATAATTTGGTATCACAGTTTCCCCTGCATGAAGGGTTTAAGATATTTGTGGAAGCTCTGGTTGACGGGCTCCGCGTTGAGCGGACTCTTGAGCGCTTCCTCCATCAGACGCTCGTACACGCGACCGTCGTATGCGCCGAGGGTTGATTGGAGTAACTGAAGAAAAAACATAATCATAATTTATCATTATCATACATAGTACTGCAAAGAAACACGACGACGCATAAGTAAACGATTAAAGAAACGGCCAAAATGGTTGTTCAAGGTTTGCATTTCTCCAAGATACCAAAAAAATATCACTTCAATTAAAGATAGGTGAAACATAATGTCCACTTACCTCATCAATTATATCAAAAGCGTCCACAAGTCCGATAGCATTAGGTCTAATTTTCCTTAGCAACTCCTCGTACCAAGATCTCAAATTAACCACATCGGTGTTCGAAATTGACGTGTACTGAAGAAAACAAAGAACACACGTGTTAAGGACAAACGATTTACAAAAAAACTTGCGGTATTTTGAACAGCTTTCACTTGTAATTTCCTTTCGGATTCAACTGCGAGCCTTTGTCAAGTATTAAGCCGTTGTCAAGTATTCAGACGTCGTTTCAGACAAATAATTATTCTTACGACAATAAATTGGAAATCAGTCTGACTCTGGTGATATCTACAGTTAAATCCAAACTTAATGGTGGCTCTGAAGTGCGCTACTCACTGCGCAGTACCCCACCCCTCACTCCCGCTGACCCATGAATTCGTTACTGCGCACCGACTCGCCTCATGTTCCGAGCCGCCATTAAGTTTGAATCGGGGTGTACATATACGTAGGTATGTACTATGTATTTTCATGTTCCTATAATGGTCCACACCAAACATTGTGGTTGTAATGTAAATAATGGCAATAGTAGCTACCAAAGAGATAGGTAAGTATAAGAACTCAAACCTGCAGCAAATCTCCCAATCTCTCCAGGGTCCAGTACACAGCATATAACTCCACAAGCTGGCCCATCACCTCTGCAAGTGGTACAGACATCGTCTTCATAGCTTGGGACATGTCTTCGTAGAATGTAGATATGACGATCATTCGACTGTGAGACTGAAAAAAACACACGTTGACATCACTATTAGTCTTAAGTTTGAACAAGAGCCTTCTAAGTTCTACTCAAGTCGCTACATCGAATAAATATATTCCCTGATATATCTCTCAGGCGAGCCCAGCACCATAATTGCGTATAATCACCCAAATCTGTTTTATTTTGACAGCTCAACAACATTCATTGTGTTATTTACGTTGTTGAGCAGAATTTTTTTGCGAGCAATGTGATTCAGATTGTTATTGATCGTGTGTTACGTAATTAGGGGGCTGGTCAGTTATTTTGTAGTCGTCTTAAAACTTACCTCAGCGGCCGAAACTAATTGTATCGATATGGTATTCCACGCATCTTCCTGAGACATTCCAGACATTATTTTACTTGTCATACTATCCACACATGAGGAAATCTTCCTGTAAGTATAAGAACACAAATAACATTCTGTATCACATGGTCAAAGAAAGATAAATATAAGAAATGATTGCAAAGTGAACCTACTTCATAGCAACTATTTGGAATCCTCGTATGATGCCCTCTACAGAACTTTCCCATTTGTCTGAGAATCCTGGAGCTGAGACCGTCTTCAAGTAAGCTACTGTAGGTGTCAAGGGATCTGTGTCAATCTGACGCCAAGTTTTTAGTAAGAATCTGCGAAACATAAATCAATATTGGTACCGATCTTGTTGGAAACGGTTCAACGGTACATAACCCAGAAAGGAAATTCAGGCGAAATCTGCATTTTTATCTCATTAACGACTGTTAAAAATCCAATCTACCTGCAAAGCAGTTCTTTTTGCACAGTGGCATGTCTAAACTTGGGAATTCATGTGCTAAATAGAAACAAATAACAATAAATAGGAGGACTTCTGGTGCTCAAGATCTTTCAAAACGCCACGAACCTGGCCGTCTGCAACAGCAGCACAGTGTTGTCTCCCTCATACGTGCAGGAGGCGGTGGTCAGCGCATACGTGGGCGGCAAGTTCGATGACGTCATGTAGCCATGACCGCCGCACGCCAGCCGACAGCGTGACGTGAACATGGAGGAGTCGGTCGTGCTGATGGCCTTCAGGGAGCACGCTAGAGCGTGCAACTGGAATACAAGAGATCGTAATCCAAGATTAACAACCAATATCAACATGAGAACAAAGATTTGCGATTGAACTCTATTTCTCAAATACTTTTGAGAGACTGCACTGTGCTTTTCATAGACTGCATTGATGATCGGAATGTGACTAATTGTCACTAGAACGTCACTAAGAGAAAGATCAGCTTCTATAGTTACTATAATTACGTAGGTCCTCATTAGTGGCAACCTAGGAAGTGTCTCACCAATAGCTAGTCCGCATCTTAATTTCTTCTCGAATCCTGACTCACCTCTCCTAGTCTCCCCATATTTCCCTGATGCAGCTGGTCGTTAATAAGATTGAAGGTGTCCCATAATCTCCAAGCGTTCATCTTCATGGCATAGCACCCGGCTATCGCGGATAATATCTTGTCCTGCTGCGTCACGTAGTCCAGGATCTGACGCTCTGGTTCACTGGAAGATAAAATTGTTGGTTATACCAGTCAGGTCTAAACATCATGTCATGAAAATGTGACACATTCCTGAAAGTAGGTAAGTACTGAGTAATGAATCATCTTCTCCCGTGTCTGCACGAACTTGGAAATATGATAATAGCTCCTGTCCTGGTAAAGCTAAGCTTTTACTGCACAAGGTGAGCCGGACGTACTTTAAATTTTGGAATTCTGGAGGCTATTTTAATGGATCATGTTCGATAATTGCGCCGGACGGACACAGACAAGCCCGCACGACGCACCGTGGGAAGGTGTACGTGCGGGGTATCGCAGACATCGGAAGTTCCTCGGTGCGCTGTGCGTGGCGGTGTGTGGTCGTCTGCCGTGAGTGTCCGTCCGCAAAATCGCGGATCGTCGGATCTCGGCATTATACTTTAAGATACGCATGAGTCACTTAGTTACAGCATAACGAAAAGTCACTTAGTTATAGCATATCGAAAGGTCTACCTACCCCGCCTTGAGCTGAGACTGTCTCCTAACCGCAGAGTACCGAGCGCCTACGGTGATAGCCTTAGCCAAGTAGTTGACGGAATCGAACACTATGACCACCCTCACGAACACCATGGCTCCGTATATGAGCTTGCTGTTCTTAGATTTTACGTAAGTGCCGTCCTGAAACGGCAAATAAATAAGCATTAATAACTAATCCCTAGATGCTATGGTTCTAAGTCAGGTATAGAGTAGATCTGAGGGCCAACCAGTGTGGGAAAGAGATGGAGCTAGATGTCCTGTTTAGCTCCATCTCTTTCTCACTCTTAAGAAACATTAGGTCCCCTGGTAATAAACAACAGCCCATACGAGTTTGATTCAGAGTAGAAAGAGAAGACAGTGAACACGTACTTTATATATAGAAATGTGTCCTAACAATATCATGCACAAAATTCTTACCGCCAAAACCTTAGCGTGTTTCATCAGCATATTAGTCCTGGGTATTCTCACATACTCAAAGCCTAAGAAGCCATTATTCACACAGTTAAGGCCCATCTTGACTCCAATCTCTCCAACCTTGATCCCTGGTAGCGGCATGTGCGTGTCTTCATCCCTCACTTGGACTATGAAGGAGTGGATGCCGTGGCACTCACCCATGGAATATAGCTGAGCTATCACGATGCAGTAGTTCGCTGTGTTCCCCACTGTCAATAAGGTGGTAGACTGATAACTTTCATATGAGCTCATAATGTATGTGTCATAAGGTATTATGAGACCTGAGACCTTATGAGACATACTCATGAACTCATACTTCAAAGTTCAAAATCTCTAAGTTTGAGATCTAATACCATCAGCCGTAACCCTAACAATTTACTAGGAAGGTTGAAAACACGAATTTTTTGTTAAGCTAGCTGGAAGCTATACAGGTAAACACGTGAGGTATTCGTTTTTGTTTGACAATCAGTAGAGCTATGACACAACTCACATACCTAGCTGCTATGATAAAGTCTAAAGTCTACTTACATCCTCCGGGCCACCATTTGTACGAAGTGAGCGTAGGACTGTGCAATACAAACTCCTCAGTGGAAGGGTCGTATGTGGCCGTCGTCTCCAGACCACGGATGTACGTGCCGTGACCGAGCTCAGTCTGGATAAATAAAGTTTAAATGTTTAAATCGTTACGCCGAGAAACTGTGTACACGTCTGACATCGGTACAATTTCGAAAACGGCGGCCTTGAACTTGAACCATGGTATTGCCGACACGACTTTAGCCATGTTACTGCCGACACGGGAGCACAAAAAAATCCACGATGGGATCTTAATTCCTTCAGCATAGAGGTAAAACAGGTGAAGGGAGAAGGTACAACTGGGAAGAAAGAGATAGGTACATAGCAACATCCTGCAACTATACTTTACCTGAGCATAACTCCCAATAATACCACAATTCAAAGCACGATGTAGCCACTTCTCTTGCTGCTTCTCATCTGCTTGGCTCATGAACACTGGCATGAACATATAGTAATGCAGCCCAAAGGGAGACCCGTCTTGCGATATAGAAGCCCCTAGCACACCGCTTAGAAGATTTCTGGAAAAACAATGTGCAGCATAAAAAATCTTCTTTCACAAAGTGTTTGTAATTGGCAAACTTAGTAATAATCGCTCCGAGATTTTATTGTCTATAGTTTGACCGATACCGCAGTACCTTAGGCTTAGGTATGTGCGTGTCGAGATGGGGAAGCAGAGCAGGCCGCTCATTCGCCAACGCTCACGGCGTCAAGTCACTCATTCGTCAACGCTGCCTCCCACCTCGCCGCACATTCCTAAGGCACGGTACAGCGGCCTTGGTCACCGTAAAGCTATAGCAAAGGAAAAGTTTAGTTTTGCTATGACCATAGAAACCCAATAACTTTTGCTGTCATCGTCCTACGTCAATATATTAAAATTTAGAGAAAAAAATCAAGTAATAAAAAAAAATCAAGTATTAAAAAATATAGTAATTAAAACTAAAACCCAACTACGACTTAAAAGGTATAAACAAGACACCACAGACAGACAAATTAAAAATCCGGAGTCACACGTGTTAGGGCATAAATCGAACAGATTACGTGTGACTCCGGATTTTTAATTTGTCTGTCTGTGGTGTCTTGTTTATACCTTTTAAGTTGTAGTTGGGTTTTAGTTTTAATTACTATATTGTTTTAAATTCTTTTGGGGTTATAATATATATATTTTTGAAATGTGCTCATTAAGGCCTTTCATTTGATACCCAACATGGTACGATTAAACCATATTTTTTTTAAGTTCCTCACTATATGTCCTCTAGAGGGCGCCATTTTTAATTTAGTGTGACTTCACATAGCCTATAACCAGCGGACAATTACGACGCTTCTAACGATACCTCAATTGTCAAATTGTGATAAGTGGTTTGGAAGATATGAGGGAACAGATGAACATACATACATACATAAATACATACATACATACATACCGGTCAAAATCATAACCCTCCTTTTTTCTTCGCCGTAGTCGGGTAAAAAAGGGTAAGCTATAATTAGATTGACTTTCAAACACGAATCGTACTTATGCTAGCGACGTCTGAATCTATTAAACTTAATTAATGTTAATTTAAAACAATACCTGTAGTTGGTAAGGTCGGTGTTGTTATCTTGTTGAATTTTCCGAAGCAAACTGAACAGAATAACTGTCTTGCGCATAGAGCTCTCATATTTCTCTTTATGACTTAGATATTCGTCTGGCACGCCGCCAAAGAGCTCCTCCCTCTTGGTCAGCATTGCCCTTTCTGAAACAGGAAGGAATCTAATTGTATCGATGGACTACCCTGTAGGTCTTCAATTAATTAAAACTAGTCTTCGGTTCAAATGACAATCTCTAGTTAATCAACAGCTGTTTGCCCATCATAAATTACATACAAATTAAAATTGATACGGCTTCTTTCTCCTTACATAATTACGACTTGTGACTATAAAAGCCTAACATTTCTTGCAAAGATCATACATCCACCACTGTTCCTTCAGCTACTGGTTCTACCAACGAACTCTCCAAGATGAACAAGCTCTATTTCCTCATTGTCTTCGTGGCCTGCCTTTGCTTATACGCCGAAGCCCAACTGACGTTCACCTCCAGCTGGGGCGGGAAGCGCGGGGGCGTTGCCCCCATGTCATGCAAGAACGAAGAAGCAGTCTCTACGATTTTTAAGCTAATTCAAAACGAAGCGGAACGATTCATCATCTGCCAGCAGAAATCATGAAGACAAAAGACGATCGACGCTATTTTGAAGACGATACTGCGATATTTAAATGGCGAATATGTTTATTTATAAACGGTTGTTGTGTGTTTAAATTTTCTTCATTAGAGCCATGATATTTGTTGAGAGCCACTTGGAATATGCTATGATCGAACTGTATATGGGTTATGTGACGACCTACTTCAAACATACATGAGTGTGCGTTGTAGTGGTATAAATCTCACCATGAAAACTTAGGTGAAGTGAGCATATAGTGAGCTGTCACTCCACATGACGCTAGGGATTGACAGCTGACTTCACCTAAGTTTTCACGGTGAGGTGTTTACAGAATAGACCGGCTGTAGTTTGAATGCAATTAAAATATTATATACCTACTCCTGAGTAATAAATCTTGTACCTCATTTAAGTTTAATATGATTTTTTCTGTCACCACCTCCTCGTTTTAGATACCAGGCTCGTCTAACATGAAGCTGTACCTACCAAGACGTCTCGTAGAATAGAGCATACATATGCACCGATTACGCTTCTCATATCTAATACTACTGTAATTAGCTAATATAAATAGGGAATACCAACCCATTATAGTCTCACTGCACTGCAATGGCCTTTTCTCATACAGAGAGAGACGGCATGAGAAATTGATCACCGCACGGTTGAGACGCACGAGACGGGTATGAAAATATCACCAGATATCGGAATGATTTGTTAACTATTCACAAGTCCACACACTTTGAAGTTTGTTTTGAAGGATATTCCTGATCTATTGCTTCATAGGTATGAAAAATTCGTCTGCTCAGCAACGCAATGAACGTCGCGAAACTGTCAAAACTGTCAAAAGGCATTGAAACCAATTGTCACTTTATGTGTGTTAACGCAATTACCCCGCCGCCGCCGCCATAGACTACTATTATATAGCCGCCGCCGCCGCCGCCGGTCCCGTTTCCTTCCTTCCGTAGCTAATGGCCATCAAGATAAACTTGAATTAAAAAAGTCCGTTTGCAACGTATGTACCTACTCGGCTATCTAATTGCGTAACTTATTTTCGAGACTATTACTTAATTTATTTAATTTTGACTGTTCAACAACATTCATTGCGTTATTTAGGTTGCTACGCAGATTTTTTTTTCGGACATTGGATTAGACATTTGTTTCAAACCGATTCCAATTCTGATTGCTCGTGTATTATGGTGGAAGCCGACGATCGGCAATATTGCAGTCGGACACGCACGGCAGACGACCACAGACCGCCACGCACCGCGCACCGAGGAACTTCCGATGTCTGCGATACCCCGCTCGTACACCTTCCCACGGTCCGTCGTGAGGGGTCGTCGGAGTTTGTCCGCAAAATCGCGGATCATGGGACAACGGGGTACGCAATTATGGTGCAGATTTGAACCCACAGGCTCAACCCCGAGCATGAGAGCCTAGGCCTTAACCACTGGGCCAACACGACATTTTGTTGGCATAGGTATCAGTAAAGAATGTAATTTAAGGAGCAGTATAGTTCTTTGACTGACCTTTGACAAACGACTCATGAAAGTTAATTCGCCGGTTTTAATGAAGTGACACTGATTTTATAACAAGTGTAGGTATCTCATCATTGTTCTTGTGTCTCCCGGGAGAAGTCTTCTTCCTCATCTCTGGCTTGCCTTTATTCGACGGCTGAAGTGAACAATGTCCACGTCATTGTTCACTCCAGAGTTCTTGACCGTGCTTAGGGAATTGTCCTGATACTTGTCGCTCCGTCGGTCATATCAACGAAAACGATGTCTGCATTACACAGATAATAGCGGAGGATTCATCGACCTTATCATTTTCCGAAAATGTGAACGATCGATCTACTTATGGCTGGGATACAACAAGATATTAAGTGATAATGAAAAACGTCTAATGCTTTAATATGGGGCCTTTACAGCCTTCAGGGCCTTTTCTGAAAGACGCCCACCAGAACAATAGATGTTTTACAAAATCATACTACTTTTCAACTTTTATATATAGACCAACTATAGCTGCGCCCCGCGGTTTCACCCGCGTAAGTTTCGATCCCGTGGGAATATCGGGATAAAAGTTTTCCTATGTCCTATTCCAGGTCAAGTTCTAAGCCTGTGCTAAATTTAATTTAAATCCGTTAAGTAGTTTTAGCGCGAAAGCGTAACAAACAAACTCACTTTCGCATTTATAATATTTGTTTGGAATATATTTATAGTTCGACTTGATAAAACCTCAGTTTAGTTAGGGCCCCACCTGTTTCGTATAAGGCGGGAGGAAACGCCCGGGTGTCACCACTGTGTGGATCGCCCGGAGGACACGGTGGAGCATACGGTGGAGGTCTGCCCCGCTTGGGCGGAGCCTCGCCGTGTCCTCTTGGAGGCGATTGGCGGCGGTGACCTCTCGCGTCTGGCTCTGGTCCAGGCCATGGTACGGAGCGAGAGGGCATGGGAAGCAGTCACCTCCTTCTGCGAAGCAGTAATGCTCGCGAAGGAGGAGGCGGAACGCGTGAGGGAGAGGCAAAGTTTGCGCCCTCACGCCCCTAACCGCCGCCGCCGCTGGAGACGCCCTGGGCGTCGGGAATCCCAGGCGGATTCCCGGCCACCATAGGCGCGGGCTTGCGGACGGCGAGCAATGGGTAGCTCGCCTTCCGATCAGGACCAGGCCCGGGTCGATGGCGCGTCGTGTTCCACGCGCGCCTCAAAGAGATGTCAGCACAGTTGGCGGGGTCCGCTAGGACCGATGCCTGCCAGGGTTGCGGGTTAGTCCGAAAGGGATACCGGGACCTTGGCAACAGACAACTGAAGGAACACGGGTGGGTTTTAGTCAGTAAAAGTCTGACACGCCCTTCCGCTCCACCCAGAGCGGGAGAAGTCATTGGATGATTTCCCACCCTCAAAAAAAAAAAAGTTGGGGCCCCACAGTTTTATATGCACCAGCAGGCGTAGCATGGCGCTTTCTATCTCTACGAAGAATAGACATAGCTTTTTCTATACAAAGTGACAGTTCGTTTCTTCATTTTTGACATCCACTGTAGAAATCTTTCTACAATCTGTCATTTTGTCTTTCATTTCTAACGATCTTTGTCTACGTCTTTTTGTACGTAGACTATTTCGAAAGAAAGTTTTCTATCCTTACTGTCATAATCACACTGACAACCGATAAATCCTATGGCAAAACAAAGAATTCTGAGTCGAATTATGTAAAAGAGTGAATTTCGTAAAAAGTGCAGTTGACTCTTGCTACTTTGCTGCCGTCTCGTACTGTCTACAGGAAACGTCATTTTTGTGTACTCTTCCGTCGACAAAACGGTGCTCATGCTACGCCTGCAGGGCCTTTGGTTACCTAGCTACTAGCCTCTGCGTCGGCCATTGTTTTATTAAATTCACACGATTTAGAATTTTAGATTATTCTATGAATCACAATCTTGATAACTATGTAGTAGGTATAATATACTTACTTAGATACATAGTGCTTAGTTATATTAGGTACTAGCTGATGCCCGCGTGGGTGTCGGTTATTATATACTAAAACCTTCCTCGAGAACCACTATAACCATTGGTAAAAACAGCATGAAAATCGGTGCAGTACTTTTTGAGTTTATAGCTTGCTTGAGTTTAGTCGCGGCGGAGGACTTTGTTTTATAATATGTAGTTATGTAGTACTTAATTAGTTATTATGTAGGTATCTAGGTCTATATAATTATCTGTCCGCTCAATATCGTTGTATAATACCTATAGGCAGGAGAGGCACATACTTACTTTACTAAGTAAGTAATATTCGACATTATGTAGCTCGCATTCTAGAGAATAGAGATCAATAATAAAAAACATAGAGTCATCAAAGGTCATTTACCTCTCTCCTTCCTTTCCAAAGTCTTGTCTATGCCTCCATCCAGAAAATGCGTCAGCTCCTCCACATTAAAAGTGCACTTCGCCCTCTCTCTGATTAAATCCTCGTTCACTTTGCCCATACTTAATTAATTTATTTATTATGTACCGCAACACGTTTTGCTTTAAAGCGTATATTCATCAGACTGGTTATTTTAGCTTAGTCGAGTGGGGGCAAAGGGGCAGTCGACCAGTTAAAGCCTCTCCCCAACCGTCGCGTTTTTATCGCGCGATAATAACGCAAGCGTTATAGCGATATCTGTTTTCAGTAGGTACATTACTATATTAGGACGGCCACGAAGTTACACACTGCTGCGATAATACCTTTTTTTTTCTTTTTTTGAAGATGGGTAATCATCCAATGACTTCTCCCGCTCTGGGCGGAGCGGAAGGGCGTGCCAGCCTTTTACTGACTAAAACCCACCCGTGTTTCTTCAGTTGCCTGTTGCCAAGGTCACGGTATCCCTTTCGAACTAACCCTGTCAAGCATCGGTCCTAGCGGACCCCGCCAATTGTGCTGAAATCTCTTTGAGGCGTGCGTGGAACACGACGCGCCATCGACCCTGTGACCATCGACTGCGATAATACCTAACGCCACAATAGGAGTAGGACGCGCGTTTCACCGTCCTGCGATATTCCGTTAAGTGTTCTTAGAACATTTTGTATTAGGACACATGCGATCTTACACACGCCTGCTTTGTTAAATTTTAGTTCGTTTTATTTAATACTAGCTTCCGCCCGCGGTTACGCCCACGCGGTTTGTCTATAGGTATAAAGTAGCCTATGTCCTTCCCCAGGGTGCCATCTCCTTGCCAAATTTTGTCGAAATCCGTTCAGTGGTGTAGGCGTGAAATGGTTACATACAGGTAGACAGACAGAGTTACTTTCGAATGCATAATGTACCTAAGTACACACAGTAAAATAGATACAGATAGAAAAGGTACTGCTTATTTCTTCCAGCAGACCTGCATGATTATTATTGCACTTCTGTTCACATTCGTTACTCATTTTACCCCGCGTCCCCCGAAACACGTACACTATAATGCCGAATGTCGATTACTGTCCATATCCATACCATACATTCAGGATGAAAATATTCGCATAGCTCGTCAAAATGTAGATGATTTTTTTTCGCGATTTCAGGGTTGGTCCCCTAGTGAAAGTTGTTCTTAATTATGAGTACAATGACCCTTATGAGGATTAAAACGAATAAAATTCACTCTGTATATGTAAACTAACCCTGTCTATTATCTTTAGATTTTCATGAATTACTGGACGTATCGTTGTTTGACACTAAACTTGACAAATATCATCTTTATATTTATTTTTAGCCTGTGTTGTCCCCCTGCTGGGCAAAAGCCTCCCTTTCTCCTTTCCACTCCTCTCTGTCCTGGGCTAGTGTGGAACAATCCTGTCTGTAGGCGTCAAGCTCGTCTCGCCATCTCCTCCTGGGACTGCCTCGGTGTCGACAGACGTTTTCTGGAACGCGGATGGTGGTAGATTTGGCCCATGTCTCGTTCGACATAAGGCAAACGTATCCGGCCCAGTCCCACTTATGCTTGTATTAAAAAAGGATTAAATACAAAATATACAGGCAGATGAAGTCGCGGGCTACAGTTAGTATAGCATATTTGCATTAAATTGAATATCGTCGATTTTAAGTTATGTGAACCCTGTTTGGCAGCATGATAATCATATTATTCAATGACCTATTGTTACCTCATCATTTAACGGACTTCCAAAAAGTATTTTTAATGTTTTTTCATCTTTTCGTCAGTTATTTATGTGGACCGATTCAGAAAATTTCTTTTTTCGTTTTGCAGAGGAAGCTTGCGCGGTGGTCCCATATAAATTTAATAACTTTGCTTGGGTAGTTTTTTGAGTTAGCTTCAATAATACGTATTTTTCCCACTTAGCCTATGTGGGTGATGACTTGGTATTCGAATTTGTGTGGAGTATTAGGTACAAGTACAACACTAGGTAAGTACCACAACTACAAAGTGAAAAATAACTTTAATTTCGGAAGTCGTTGGCAAAAAAAGGAAATACGAAAATTCAAAAGACACGTAATATATATTTATATAACAAATAATGAAACCCATAAACCCCTGCCTGAGACTTAACATGTTGGTATGTTTTTTTTTTCATATTTTCCATACAAAAAGTGAAAAATTCCATAAAAAAACACGTGGACGCTGCTGTCACTGCGAGCCTCCGGCTCTAAAAAAATTCACGGGGTGGTAGGGAAAACAGTACCAAGAGGAGGCGCGAGGTTCAAATTCGATGTCAAAATACTTTATTGTTGTCAGAACAGCGTTAAGATTCTCATGGCCAAAAGGAATTTTAGTGATAGTTTAGTTCGGTGTACACGAGAATTGGCACCACTAAATGCATAATAGGGTAAGCTACTAGACTAAATACGGCAGCTACCTCTCAGATCGCTCGCTGCGACGACGCAACGCAACGCACTAATGAGGCAGAGCTCTTAGGCTAGTTTGTTTTCCTAAAAAACATATTTTGTTTACATGTTTAGAAACTAAATCGCGAACAATGTATACATGATACACTTCAATAAAACCAACAAATGGACCCAAAATATTTATTGGATCATATTTTTTTAGATTAATTACAAAGTGTCGATCACTTCTTGGCGGTGACCGCGGCCTCGTCCTCCCGCGCGAAAGTCTGCAGAAGCTCTTCCTTCTTAGCGGCGATACGCTCTTCACGACGCTTACGTGCCTCCTTGACCTTGTTACGGCGGGCCTCGGCCTGGTCACTGAAAAATAAATAAAGATTTTGGTTTCAATATTTTTCTAATGATAAATTTGAGAGTTGAGAGTATTAAGAATATGAGAAGTATAATTTTGAAGAAGATTAATACAAGGAAATAAATTCTGTATAAAAGCTGTGTTGATTTGTTTAAATGCTACAAAATAATTGTCGGTACAACTGTTATATCAATTCAATATCATCTGCTACACCTAAGACTGGCATAAAGCTGCCATTTTGTAAATAAGTACTATTGAGATGAGATTAACATTCTAAAATGGACATTTTTATGTTCCAAATACAAAAGTTTCCCGTACCTGAGCATCTTAGTCCTAGCCTTCTCGGCCTTCTTCCTGTGGATGTACTCCATGAGTACGCGCTTGTTCTTGAAGACATTACCCTTTGCCTTCATGTACAGGGCGTGGTATAGATGCCTGTCGATCTTCTTGGCGGTTCTGTACTTGAGCAGCAGCTTACGAAGGACCCTTTGTCTTTGTACCCAGAGTTCCTGTTGATAAGGAGAAAATATAAAAATTTGGATTTCATTTATGCTGAAGTTAAAAATGAACTATTATTACAAACTCTAAATCATATTACAGTAGGCTAATTTGAATGAAATTAAGATAATAATCTTTGAGTTCAGAACTTTAAATTTGATTTTAATGTTTGTAATCAAGAAACATCTTATTTAGCTCAACCATTGCAAAGGCTGACCCATAAAACTATACTATAAGTAATTACAAATATTTTAATGTATTAAACTTACCTTCTGTGGCATCCTAGCATTAGCAGTACCTCTTCTCTTACCGAAGCCACAGTGACGTCCCTTTCTACGGGCCTCTGTGTTCTTGCGGACGCGAGCACGTGAGTGTACAGCTACGGGCTTCTTGATGACGAGACCATCCTTGATCATCTTACGGATGTTCTGTCCTGGAAGTTACGGTATCATGTTTATCTATTTGGGTCTTTTGTGTACACATACACTACTTGAAAGGTTAGGAAATTTCGCAATGTTTGTAAACTTGTTACAATATTTCCCAAAATCAAGCAAGCGAAACAATTCTCTGAAAATTTGGAAGACCTTGTGGTGGACAAAGGTATCTCCACTCTAAGTTGCACTATGATAAATAATGTATGTAATCCAGTTGCAGGGTGGTAGCCTTCATTAATAGGTTGATAGGTTATACAGTTTCCTTGATAAATACTACAAAAACTGAATCCAAAAATAAAAGCCAAGACTGCCTAACTACTAAGATTACAAAAACTGAAGCATTACTTTCATTTTTTTATGAAGAAGAAACATGGATAGGTATAATCCACAAAAAAGAATATCCATTTGGCATTTTGTCGCTTATTTTTTCACTATTCACTTCACTTTTTGATCATAGTAAGTATAGGATTGTGAAAGATCGTTTCGAATTTCCTGAAACACTTTGTTTACTACCGACACCACGGCATGTCGATCATGATCACGCCGCACCGCAAAAATATACGTGTGTGGGTACTTACTCGAGTTGGTGTTAGCGATTTCATTGATCTCATTGGGATCCAACCACACCTTCTTTTTACCACATCGCATCACAGAGGCTGCAAGCCTCTTCTGCAGCTTGAGGGAACTGAAAACGAACAAAAATCCTGTAAGACCACATGGTTTCAAGGCGGGCCGATAAGACGTAGAAATTGACGAAATGTGTCTTTTAGCGGCACAAAAAATTTATCCAACATGATTTTAAAGTACTTTTACACTTAAAACAACAGTTATCAAGGCATTTATCACTAAATATTTTAATTATTTATCAAAACTAACCTCATCTTGACTAGGTGAGCTCCAACGCATACAAGAAAGAAATATGGCCGCCTTTATCAGTGGTGGGTAAAGGTTACTAAAATTAAAACAGCAATTTAGTATTTAGTTGAATGTACCTTAAAAATTAATAAAATGTAAATAATGCAATAATATTGTATTTAAAAAACTATTTTGTTTAACAAATTAATAAATTTGTTGTATATATAACAAACGTGATACAGACGTTATTTAATCATTTTAACAATAAACGATTATAGAAACTGTTTCAGCGTGCTTACAATTTCATATGATTATTACATTATTATTTATATTTTCTTAATCAAGTTTATTAATTGTTTATAAATACCTATATAGTAGAAAAATATTTAGTCGATATTGTGGCTTCTCGAAGTTTTGGGGCTGCCATAATAAATACGAAAAAAGGGTGCATTTTGAAACTACAAAAAGTGCTATTTCTGACAAAAGGACACATCACTAACACTCTGAATGGCGCACAATATTAACTTCACAAAAAAAAAAATGCTTAAATAGTGTTTATCAGAGATTTAGATTGGACATTGAACATTTAAAAGCAATCTATCTCTATGTTATAAAGGACAATTGTAGAATCTAAGGTGTCCAATTTTTTTTTTTTTTTTTCCGAAATCGGCTGTAATCTTCTTTGACTATAGTCGACACTCAATTTTCATGACTACACCCAACCTCCGTGAATTTAGCCGAACGATTTCATTATTATGAACTTTTGTTAATGCTAATCGTTAGAGAATCGTTAGAGAGGGTTAGAGAGAAAAGAAAAATCGTTAGAGAGTAATTAGTTTTTATGTAAAAACAATTTTAATTTTTCGTGTGATGTTGGCCCCCCTTCCCGCAAAAATGGACTAAGACGCAATTTTATTTTTTTAATCGTTTGCGAATCGTTAGAGAGAGATTGAGAGTTACACAAAATCGTTAGAGAGTTAATATTTTATTTGATATTAAATAATTTCTAAGAGCGTGACGTTAGCCTACCTCTGTGAATTTGCCCCCGATATAATTATTCTCAACTTTTGTTAATGCTAATCGATAGAGAATCGTTAGAGAGAGTTAGAGAGAAAAGAAAAATCGTTAGAGAGTAATTAGTTTTATTTATCAACGATTTTAATTACTTTTGTGAAATTGGCTCCCATTCCCGCAAAAATTGACGTAGATGTAATTTTTTTATTTGTATAATTTGAGAATCGTTAGAGAGAGATAGAGAGTAAAAAAAACTCATTAGAGAGTTAATATTTTAATTGATATTAAATTATTTCTGAGAACACGTTTTAGATTAAACAGGTTCGCTCTTATTATGGGCAACATATTCAACCGAACGGTACAGTAAAAGTACTGTACTTAGAAGTTAGTGAAGATACCAGGCATTTCGTCATCACATAAGACAGCTTTGATCAGAGGACTCACACCACTATAGTTATAGAGTGTATTACATTATTGTCTGGTATCTTGGATCGGCTGGCATCAAAATTATATATCTCCACCTGCTCATTTTGTCGACAGTATTTTAATAAGAAAACTAAAAAAAACAGAAGTTTTATTTCATAAAACATCTGTGACACTTGCATTCCAAGCATATTATTCAGTTTTTAAATATCATAATTGTCGAAAGGCTTTTCATCCACTTCCGATCTCGATTCTAAGTCATAAAACAGGAATTCTCCATCGTAATTAAAAAAATGTTCTTGATCAGTAGGTACTATTATCATTTTACTCCTGCTAAGCCTGTGGACTATGCTGAAACATGCACTTCTTGCACTTATAGATTCTTAGTAGCTATAATCTAAAGAGAGGTCTAAAAGAATTATGCTACACATTTTTGACTGAAAATATCCCATTTCATCTTATTTCAGAATATGGTACATAAAGTAAACAACTTGACTAGAATTTTTGTTTGCATTGTCATATTCTTTACAACAAAATATTGATTGACTGTAATGACAGTACCCTACCATGTGTCAATTTTGAAAAGTTTGTTATTTTCTGGGGTGTGTTCACTTTATTACCCTAGATAATTAGAAAAGTTTGTTCGTTTTAGGAGTAAATTAACACTAAATTAATTATTTCTTAAGAAATAAGCAGTACCTTTGTACTCATATTTTAACTATGTCGTATCTTTTTTGTATTTTACTGTGTGTACATAAGATTAGAATAAATTAAAAAATTAAAAAACGATTTTTCACAAAATTGGTAATCCTTAAAAATCTATACTAATATTATAAAGCTGAAGAGTTTGTTTGTTTGTTTGAACGCGCTAATCTCAAGAACTACTGGTTGGAATTGAAAAATTATTTTTGTGTTGGATAGTCCATTTATCGAGGAAGGCTATATAACATCACGCTACGACCAATAGGAGCGGAGAAGAAATGAAAAATGTTGCAAAATCGGGAAAAATTATTCCTTTTTGAGAGCTTCTGTTGCGTGCGCTTCATAACCGATTTAAGTTACGCAAATATCATGTATCATGGATTTGTTCCTCTTTAAAAGTCATAAAAAAAAGTCCGCGACAGCATATGTCTATCTTTGATAACCATTTTTATGGTTATCAAATTTGTTCGAAATAAATACATTATATGTGAAGGAGTTTTATCAACATAATATTAATTCTTATTCAAATAAATAGTTTTAACATCAAGGGTATTTATGTAGCAGTAAAATAATTTTTAATTCATTGGAATCGGACATTTAATTTCGAAGTTATCACGAGTATAAAAATGCAATACGCGACGAACGGTTCGCGTACGCCGGCCGGCGCCGCGCCATCGCGACGTTCACTACTATAGATAGAGAGGAGAGGATGGGCACACGGGTAGACCATGACCTGGAATCACATAGGATACGTTTTATCCCTATATTTCCACGGGATCGAGACCTACGCGGGTGAAACCGCAGGGTACAGCTAGTGCATGATACAGTTAGAGCTACTACTTTTTGGGATGTCTATCCAAATATATTTAACTTATCCTGGTTAGAATTATTGAATAATAAAAAACCATTTTTGGACATGTCCTTTCGAATCGATGTGACCTATGGAAGATCCATCCATTCATCATCTTGAAAAGAGCTGATAATCTTCAAACGGCTGAACCGATTTTCTTGAATCATAGCTAAGAACACTCTATCAAGTCACCTTTCAAACAAAATACAAAATATCAGAATCGGTTCAGCCGTTTGGTAGCTACGATGTCACATACAGACACACACGTTAAACTTATAACACCCCTCTTTTTCCGTCTGTGGGTTAAAAACGACCCGACCAGCTCCCGACAAGCACCCATTTTTGTGTGTTTTGAGCATAAATGATGCACTATAAGTACCGAATCAAATTGAAACTACCAACAATATTTCGTATTTTTATCAGGTATCACTGTGAAATGATCGTTGATCAAATACACAACTTTACCACTCATAACTTTATCGTTCCTCTGCATCATGTCATGTATCAGTAGTACCTATTACTCACGGTACTACTCGCGCTCACGGTGCACAGTGAGAAATGTAAGTGTGGCCGCTTCATTCAATGCTATAATTCTCGCGGTAAATCTCTTTGATCTGCCTAAAATGCCGCCACCAGAGTTATCAATCACCCAACTTCAAACGCCAATGTAAATGCCGTTGACAAATTCTCGAGGTAAGTCGTGGTGTAGTACACCAACGGTTAACGTCTATCGCGATAGTCCGTTGGTGTGGCCCCAGCATATAAGAGATTTATCATATTTAAAAATCATTTACAAAAAACTATAATATATAAACTGTATCTTCGGCAGGGGGGAGTGGGGGGATCTACTAACCCTTCCCCCCTCTCCTTCCTCCCCTATCCCCTATCGAGGCGGCACGTTTCTAAATTTTAACCTGCTCAGGTCCTAGGGTAAAACGCGTTCTCAGAAATAATTTAATTTTAATTAAAATATTAACACTAATGATTTTTTTAACTCTCTATCTCTCTCTAACGATTCTCAAACTATAAAAAAAAAATTACGTCTACGTCCATTTTTGCGGGAATGGGGCCCCCATTCCCGCAAAAATGGACGTAGACGTAATTTTTTTTTTATAGTTTGTAATGTCTTGTTTGTTTGTAATGTCACAAAAGTAATTAAAATCGTTGATAAATAAAACTAATTACTCTCTAACGATTTTTCTTTTCTCTCTAACGATTCTCTATCGATTAGCACTAACAAAAGTTGAGAATAATTATATCGGGGGCAAAATTCACAGAGGTGGGCTAACGTCACGCTCTTAGAAATTATTTAATATCAAATAAAATATTAACTCTCTAACGATTTTGTGTAACTCTCAATCTCTCTCTAACGATTCGCAAACGATTAAAAAAATAAAATTACGTCTAAGTCCATTTTTGCGGGAACGGGGGCCAACTTCACAGGAAAAATTAAAATTGTTTTTACATAAAAACGAATTACTCTCCAACGATTTTTCTTTTCTCTCTAACCCTCTCTAACGATTCTCTAACGATTAGCACTAACAAAAGTTCATAATAATGAAATCGTGCGGCTAACTTCACCGAGGTCTACACCCACCCTATATATTAATTTACTCTATGACTACACCTCTCCACTCGCTTTTGTCAAAGTTTGACTTTTGATCTTTTGATCGACACGATGTGATTGACAATTTGACAGTGACACAATCAAATAAATTTTGACATGTTTTTGACTTTCTAATCAAATCAACTGAACTTGACATTTGATAAAAAACACCAATTCAAAAATGAAAAGTGAAAGTGCGTAATCTGCTGAATTATCTTTTCTAAATCAATTTACAGAATATTGTTATGTACTTGGCCTACACACTGACCGATTATATAACTATGTTTACTGCATAAACATATTACAACGCCAACGTTATATCAATAAAATACAATGCGAACAAAGACTCAAGACAAAAACATGAAACTATATCATTTTATGCTAAGATAAAGTTCAAATAATAAATTAAGGGCGAAAAGTTGAATCTTAACCAGTTTCCCTCACTTTGAGGTATTGGTTGAGCAATACATATTTCAACAAGGCTTCACGCAAAACCTGTACCTAGCGATTACGTTGACCGCAGCGGCGGCGCAAGTGGAGTGGAATAGTGGATCTTGGATTCATCGCCGTTTCGTCAAACCGTCAGTTGTCCGTGCACCGTTAATCGGGGACGTTGTGCTAATCTCCTGTGCGTTAGCTTACGACACAAAATGAACAAACCCGCGAATATTAACCCGGATTTACAAAGAGAAAGGGACAAATGCTCTTTCAATATAACAGAACTTACGAATCTGTTGGATGGAGGCCCTCAGATGACAGAGGAGAGGAGGAGACGAGGTAATTAGACTTTTATTTTTTTAATCACTGCTAGTAGGTATGTGTTTACTGGCTGGTGAGTATCATGTATGCCTAATTTTTTTGCTAAGCAACATGGCATTTTGCTTTAACTTAAACTTTGGACATTATACTTTAGAATCTCAACATCAACCAAATATCTTTTAAAATGTTTACACCATTTCCTAATGTACCAACAATTCCTTTGTCAGTGATTGTGTAATATTATATTCTGCAATAAGAGCTATCATGACTTAGATACTTGTTAATTGGTGATACTTAAATATGTATGTGAAACATGTACCTATCATGTAATGTCATTTATGAAAATGTTGTGAATTAGAAATGACCCTGACTGAGTATTTCAACATAATTAGACCTGATTTTATTAAGCTATAGATGTTGTATAACTATTGTTTCTTTTTATACTTAAAAGTAATAACTTTTAAAGTCAATAACTCCTATTTGTATCATTGTTATTGTAATAATGATACTGCAGGTTCAAAGTTTGACATTCACGGTTGCAACATTTGTTATCTAAACATAGTGTTCCTTTACTCAAACAATAATGTTTTCACATGATTTGTATAAATTCATTAGCACTTAAATATAGTACTGACTTTACTGCAGAATTAAACAATATTTCTGATTTCAATATTTCTTATTAGATTCCAACTCCCATGCTAATTGGTAAATGTTTTACCTCTTGATAACTTATATGGTAGACTCTACAGAGTGGCAGGAGCATCGACCCACAACCTGTTACCATGGATTCAGTACATCATTGTGGACCCCCCAGCGCTAAAATTTTCCCTTGTTTATTTAAAAAAAAACTTACAAAAGCGCAATACGTATGCGGTCAAAATGTAAGGAACAGTTGGTTTTTTTTATAATACAATTAATTTGAACCCAGGGGGGTCCAGAATCATGTACTGAATCCATGGTAAGAGGTTACGCGAGGTAGTCCCTGCCACTCTGTATAGTGAAACTGAAGTAATCCGGCCTCCTTTATTTTTCAGTCTAAGCAAGGGATTTTATCTGGATAGGTATCCTGTCTTGGTGTATCAATTTTTTTTACTAATTAGTACTAAATTATTGTAGGGTATGGGACAGAAAGTTCATTAAACATTATCAAGTAGATAAGATTAATTCAAATTTTAATCCATTTATCATTGACAATATCAATAAATAATAATTGGTTATTTTAGATAATACTGTTTGAGATAAACATAATAATTTTAAATATTCTGATTATAGTTTCCATAAACTTATCATCATCATCTGCCAAGCCTTTTCCCAACTATGGAGTCTGCTTTCAGTCTAACTGGATGCAGCAGAATAGGTACCAGTCTTTACATGGAACGATTGTCTACTGAACTCATTGTTTCATTTGGTAGAGAAAACTTGCGCTGTAGCATTAACTTTGCTTGGGTAGTTTTTGAGTTAGCTTTAATAATATGTATTTGTCCCACTTAGTCTATGCGGATGTCCGAAAGGGACCTTGGCAATAGGCAACTGAAGGAACACGGGTGGGTTTTAGTCAGTAAAAGTCTGACATGCTCTTCCGCTCCACCCAGAGCGGGAGAAGTCATTTGATGATTTCCCACACTCAAAAAAAAAAAACAGTGATTAGGATGATGTTATAATTAATTCATATGGTATAATTTATTATAACATCATCCACATAGACTAAGTGGGACAAATACATATTATTGAAGCGAAGATCAAAGTTCACTTAGCTTCATGAATAATAATGGTAATTATATGTAGAGACAACAAAGATAAGCAGCTTGTTTTTTATCTAATGTTTGTTTGGAGAACATGTTGCTCCACTTTTTTGTAAAGTTTAAAAATGGGTCCACCATCCTCCTGAATCGGTTTTTAATAAATTATACCATAGCAATGATAATGCAGTTTAGTGCAAACACTTTATTATTTTTTGCATGCATACGTAAATCTTATGTTGACTGTATTAATTTACACCTTGCATTGTGCATTGTTCTGAAGGCATAATCATTTATGTTGATCAATTTAGATAATTATCTTTTAATCTCTCAAAGTTTCAATTAAATAATTAGTAAGTACTTATATACTGTCTATAATAATAGTTAGTATGTAGTTAAGTATTATACTAGGACAAATCAAATTTACTAATGAAACTTCCCAGACATGATAGGTATCATCAATTTGTAATGATATTTTTACCATTAGTTATTGATACCCATCCGACCATCACATGTAAAGTTTATCCAATTAATTGAATATGACCTTGTTAAATGAATTGCTACCAAACATTGTAGACTTCTAGATTTAGCTAAGTCATTTACCCCCTTCAAACCTTAGGGACTAATTGCTCTTTCTTATCAAAACCCGGCAAAACAAAAAGTAGTATACATATAACTGAGATAATACGAGCTTTAAAATCGTACTGTCAATGACATCAGGGACCAAAGGTGAACTCAAAGCGTCTATAAATAACATCTTATTCATAAACAAATAAGAAAAACTTAAGTTATAATTATAGCGATATTCGGTTAGCGGCGAATTGGCGAACAATATAGCAGCAATTATTGTAGTAAACGTATTGTAGTAAACGGATATCTCATTCATAGTTTCATATTCTTAAGTACTTACTATAGTACGTACGTACTTCTTAGTTCTCGTTCTTTAATGTATTTAATACTTTCATGATCCCCTTAAATGAGCCAAATATATTGTTAGTTTTAGTTCATGAATAGTCGCGTCAATTAAAATTAGTGATTTAATTCATATGTTTTGCAACTGCTAGCAGTTTTACAATTAAATACAGCTCTGTTATGTAAAACAGTTGAATGACGTTTCGTGATTTTCCATAATTACTGAACTTTAACACGCAGAATTGCATAAACCTTTTTTTGTTGGTCTGAGTGCATAAACGTTTTGTTCTAACCAGTTACAACCTAAGCTAAACCAATTGGTCAGGGTGCCCTAGCTTAGTTACTGCGGCTGATTCGGCATTAGAAACCACACCATACGTTTATTGTGACTCCAGATAGCAGCAGCCATTCTGCATTACGTCTAAACGTGGGTAGCAGTTTTGTTAAACGTAACGCAATGGCAGTCCAGCGTTCAGCTGTTTTACGTAACGGAGCTGTTTTGTAAAACAGCTAGAGGTTATCTAAAACAGCGGATTCGACAATCCATCGACACATACGTAAGAATTAGTTAGGGTATCAGGGGATTGTAGAGGGCAGTCCACTGTGCTATTGCCACCTAATTTTGAAGGGGTATCCCTTCCGTCCGAATTCATCTTTATCCTGTCTGTTATTTCAGTCATACAAGAACTCCAAAGAGGAACTTGACGTCATTATTTATGAAATGTTGTAGAATGTTGTCAGAATGTCATAGAAATGTTTGTATGACAAACATTTCTTTCTTTACAGAAACGACAGTTCTCAACGAAGGCATCCATATCGAGGAGGTACCGTCAGAATACCTCAGTCATAAGGAGAAGTACGAGTTGGCTGTGAAAAAAGCATGTCTGTTGTTCAAGCTGATTCGCCGGCTGCAGGAGGAAGAGAACAATGGGATGGAGAGCTTCAGGTAAGCATCCTGTTTCCAGATTTAGCTTTTAGCAGTACCTACTAGTTCTTTGTAAAGGAAAGTACTACCACAGACCACTATTTATTATATACCTACATATTCCTGCCGCAAAGCAACGTTGCTGTAAAGATGAATGAAAGAAAGAAAAACAATACATTTTATTGCGCAGATTAAAAGGCACACAATATAATACAGCAGATAACAAAATAAAATAAAAATCAAATAAAAAAATTGTAAAAGTGCGATGTAGGAAATTATCAGGGGAGTGCGCCTCATGGCTACGCCAAGCCTAACCCTACAGGGATTTTTTTCTGGCGGGTTTTGTGGGTACAAAAACTGCTCTCGTTTTAAATGTTCTTATATTCCTACAGGGCAGTCCTGGGTGGTACCCTCGGCTCTGCTATCCTCCAGGACGGGTCTCCCCTCACCCTTCACTACGTGATGTTCATACCCACGCTGATGGGACAGGCGTCTGTGGAGCAGCAAGCCTACTGGATCGGCAGGGCGTTCAATCTTGATATCATCGGCACTTATGCACAGGTTTGTTATACTAGAGAGATTAGATTTAGTGTGCTACAAGGATCTTTTGGCGCCTGTATCACGTTGTTTGTACAGGTATCGGCGCGGTTTAAGAGCCCTGGCCTTGAATGAGCTGAAGTCGATTTTTGAGTCTTTTGGCGGGTGAGGTGCGACGGGGGAAGCGGCAGGCGCCAGCGACTCATTGGAGTTATTGGTCAATCAGTCGCCTTCCCCCGTTATGCGTGAATGGTGTTCCATGCGCGAATCTCTCCACCACTTACGCCGAGAGCTCTAAAACCATGCCGGTACCTGTAAATATTTTTGTGAAATTGACACGGAAATTGAATTAAAAATCAAGATTTTATTTATTTATTTAACTTCCTACTTACATCTACCACTACAGGATAACCCTATGCGATAAAAGCTCCTGTCCTAACGTAGTAGTCGATACATCTATGAACAGAGATAAAATGGCGGCATTAGTTCCGATTTTAGCCAAAAACTATCCTGAATAAAGCCACGTTTGCAGGTTAACACGAAGAGAATCGACCTAATGGCGACGCGACGGAACAATTTTGTACCGTCGCTATCGCTCCGCTCGGCCATCGCTCCTCGTCGCTGGTTTCGTGCGCGCAGCCTAAGAGACTGCGAATATGGTTTTTTTACACTCATCATGTAAACAGATTTGTGCGAGAAATCGCTCTGTAGAAACTTTGTTCTAACAAGTTGTACCAAGTTAAGTGTTGGATTGTTTGTTCTAGACTGAGCTCGGTCACGGCACGTTCATCCGTGGTCTGGAGACGACGGCCACATACGACCCTAAGACCAAGGAGTTCGTACTGCACAGTCCCACACTCACGGCATACAAATGGTGGCCTGGAGGATGTAAGTATTTAACTTTAAATCTTAGATTCTTCTTTCTGGCTTAGCCCAGTCATACATTCATATAACTTATCTTTCTTTGATATTTTAAGCTGACAAAAATCAGGCAACTGTTTTATGACTAACATAACATCAGGCTTAAACTGCGTTCAAGATTAACAGCAATCGAAAAAAGAATTTTGTAAGACTATGATATATACAGTATGCAAGGGTAAACACCGTTGTCACTCAAACCATGGGTTGACTTAAATATAAAAATAAATGACCCAATAACAACAAAAAAAACCTCATTTTCATTAAAAGATTTTAAAAAGTAAATATCCATCACTGTCCCGATAGTCATGGATACGCGTTCGAAAGACTGCGAAACAGCTGACGGCCGGTCAAGTAACGTCCCGCGCGCCCCGCCCGCCCCCGCCATCTGCCGGCCGCGGCCGGTCGTTGCCCTTGCGTGTAGGGTGAAATATTCTTGTGGAAAAATGTAGATATTCTTTAAAAAAAAATAAGTTGTATTTTTCCATTGATTTTACGTTCTATAAATGAAACCAAACCACTGGTTTCAAGGATAACGGTGTTTACACTAACACCCTGTATATGGTGGGGTTAAGTAAGCAGGATACCATACACGTAAACGCCAGTTACGTTCAAGTCCAAATCGATAGGAGACGAGCTTATTGAATTTAATTATTTGACCAATTTTAACAAAACTATCATAAATGGACGCCATTTCTTAAACTGGACATGCCATATCAATTATTAGGCTTGCTATTATTTATGTATATGTAGACACGTACGTAAATTATCAACAAAAGCATACATTAATATGTTATCTATGCCCTAAGGTTGATTATCGACCTTAGGGGTATAGAATAACATAAATATAAGTAATTAATAATTCCAAATTTATATCCACTAAATCACTACTTTTCGAAGGCACGTCGTGTTTATCTGTCATTATAAATACTTATCGTATTATTATTATGTTTAAAGATGTACTCATTTCGGAATGTGATGATAACATTATTTCGATAGAGTTTGTTTTGATTGCGTTACTAGGGGGCACACAACGGGTTTTACGTATTAATTCTTGCAGAATTCTCGAAGATTCTAATTAGACAATTAATGGTTTCCATGGAGATTCAGATATGCATTTAATTTAGTATTCAAACTATAGTTTTAAATTGATTTCTGAGCTCATATTTACCCAAAATATTAACATTGTGAACTTGGGCCCTCCCTAGATACGAATACGACCATTTTCCGGAATGAAGTTCGAATTACAAATACCAAGACGACGCTAACATTTGAAACGAAGGTGAATGATTGTGAAGTCTGAAGTCTCCCATAGATTCGCTAAAGAACAGTTTGTAAATCTGCTAATAATACTAACGTAGTCCAGAGTAATTTAAATTAAAAGTATAAAAAGTTGAAGTTAGTCGGTACTTCGGTAGTATGAAATACTGGTAAACATGGCATCGGAGAACACTTACAATACGGCCGATGAATTATGGCCGTTCTGAACATAGGCTCTCCGACAGTGGCGTGCCTAGGGTTCAAAACCAGGGCAAGCCGACAGATTTTTAACGATTTAAAAAAACAGACAAGTGAGCGATTTACGGATGAAGAAGAGTTCTACATATTATTTCATGCTTCAGTACGGAATTGTCGTAAGCGCCATCTATTAACGAATGCGCGTAACCACACCGCTTCGCAGGACCTTTTCACCATAATAACTTTGTCAACGCTTGTCACATAAAAATTATTCTATCAAAAGCCGCTAGGTGGCCCCAAATTATCGATTTGTTGTTTTAACAAAATTTAAGTTTTAAGTCGATTGAAAATGAATAAGATATTACATTGGGTATATAACATTTTATAATTAATCATAATGACAATAACCAACTCTAATCTTTATTTCAAAACGCCTTTATTTCAAAGAATATCTTCGATACGAAAATTATTGTGTTTTGTGATCTTGATGAGATGTATTCTAATAAGTGGTTTGTTTTTTAGTGGTTTACCAAAACTACAATTGCCATACAAACAACACTATACAAATTTTGATGTCTTTCGACAAGAATATATTGAAATTGGCATTCGATTGTTTAGTATGTATAAAGTTAAGAGTATGACCAAACTTAGGTAAGTGTGGTCATACTCTTAACTTTATACATACTAAACAATCAAATGCCAATTTCAATATATTCTTCGACTGACAAAAATACCTACCTAATTGTTTATATTTCCGAGTTATAGTAATTTGGGCTTGATTACGGTGAAGCAAAGAGTTACTTACTGTCAGAAAACTCAATGTATTTACATACCTTTTCGAACACAGTTTCCAAATTCACATTTTGATGATAAAAACACTACTAAGCATAAGGAATGACATAGCCGCAATAACTATCACATCATTTTAAATAATAAAACTAGGTAATTCATTACCTCAATTGAAAAATAAAATACTGATCTCAAAATATTATTTCAAAACAATAACAAATTGAGTCGCTTCGCGGACTTGTAACTCACTTTACGCGGGTCAACATCGCGGCTAGTGCATTTGCGCGAACTTCAAACACACGATTCGTTCCATTCATAAAAACTCAAAAGCCGGGCTTAAATATTAGAACATTTTGCAAAATAAGTACATTCTAATAGTATCAACAAATTACGCATTTTGTATGGAAAGAGTGAGAAGTCTAGAAGCTGGCTTTTGCACCGTTGCCGCAAGCGAGTGTGAGCGAGAAAGATGCAATGTACTACAGAATTGACGTTTTCATTCATGGATGCGATCTCGGCTAACGCTATAGTGTTAGAGCGAGATCGCAACTGTGGCAGTTTGGCAACGGTGCATCGTTTGATTATGTAAAGCTGGCAACGGACGTACGTAGCTTGTACTTATAACGCGCGGCTGGTGCAGCGCGAAGTTTTTATGTTATTATTCTTATCAATTCTTGCGACATGAAGGATTGACTTGGAAGTTTATATTTATAGGATTTTTTTTTTTTTTTTTAATTGATTGGCTCAGGTTTGAAGGCAAGCCGGGCTTCTCAGCTTCTAGGGCAGTACCGCCACTGCTCTCCGAACTGTTGCGCATGTTCTCTCACTCACACTCGCCTCATGTCACCATTTGGTTCCTAAAAAATTGTAGTGCGCAGCCTCCGGCCACGATTCATCGACCTTATTAGACCCTACCATCATGTAAACCGACTGCTTATTTTCCATTAACATAAAATCTACAAAATTCTCAAAAGTTCAGTAAATCTTTGTCCTTAGTGGCCCACACAGCTAACTACTGCATAGTAATGGCCCAACTGTACTCCAACGGCCAATGCCACGGGATCCACCCGTTCATAGTCCAGCTGCGAGATGAAGAGACACACATGCCCCTTGCCGGTATCAAGGTTGGCGAGATTGGCGCCAAGCTTGGCATGAACGGCACCAACAATGGCTTCCTTGGCTTCGAACACGTGAGGATACCGAGGGAACATATGCTGATGAAGAATTGTCAGGTTTTGGAAGTGAGTATAAGTTTGAATAGAACAAAAGTTAATAAATAACGAAGCATAATATAATTATGTGTTTGAATTACAGACAAAATTCATTAAAATAATTTGCTTGCGCATCATGCTTAGGTACATTCCAGACACACTACAGTTCAGATGTCGAGAGAATGCGTTCTTGACACCTGTCAGTAGGTCAATTTCTAGTAGTAATAAGGATCAAATTCGCAAAACACAAGTACTCGTTAGTATGAAACTGACAGGTGTCAGTGTTTGGAGTTAATCATAATGATTTTGGGCAATATTTGTGATGAGGCAATTTTTTATCCTTTTAATTTTTTTTTAATGTTGAACTTCATTTCTAAAAGTGTAAACCAAGTCCCTACAATAATAATTTAAACTTTTGTAGATAATCAAAGTCCTAGTTCTTCCCATAATAGTATACCAAATATTGTAAAACATTTTTAAAAGAGTAACGTGGAGTTTCTTGCCCATTCTTCTCCATACGAAAACTGCCTTTTCGAAGGGGCAACTAGAATCAGTTCTATTTCTGTGTTTTTGGCGTTCAAAAGTGCCTTATATGTGCCTAATAGAAATAAATTATTTGACTTTGAAATAAACACTTTTCTTTTATCTTTCCAGGACGGCACATACGTAAAATCCCCGAGCTCCAAACTAACGTACGGTACTATGATGTTCGTCCGCGTGGTAATTGTGAAAGATATGTGCAATTACATTGCGAAGGCCGTTACCATAGCAACGAGGTACTCCGCCGTCAGGAGGCAGTCGCAGCCCAAGCCAGAGTAAGTTTTTTATGGGCACCGCACACCAAGCGCAGAGCAGAGCATTTTCTGAGACTACTGAAAAATGAATCTTATGACAACTCCATACATTCCAAAATTAAATACACGAACAAGCAAGCTCGAGCATGGTCAAGCATCAAGTTGGACGCTCAACGTGTATTTAATTTTGCAATGTATGGAATTGTCATAAGATTCATTTTTCAGTAGTTTCAGAAAATGCTCTGCTCTGCTCTTGGTGTGTGCTGAAACTTAATTGTGTTTACGGATTTGATTGGACAGTTTTTCTGCCACCAGAAAGAAGATAAAATATTCCGTTGTGAGTTTTTACTTACGACTTCTGGAGAGTTCGATTATTTTCGGACTCAAATGGAGCCGTAAGAATCCACTTTAAGTCTTTACCTCATTTAACAATCAGCAATATCCAACACATAACGCCTGGAAGTACTTGAAAAATTAATTATTACTATTTATACTAGAAATACGTACGAACAAAGCAAGTTAATAAAAAGCTTGTGAAAATAAAAGGACGACGAATAAAAATGGCAATTAAAGATAACATTGAGTCATCGACCTATCAGTAACCGGCGCGTTCCTGAGGTCATTGTCTTGGGCAAGGCAAAACAACTTCTAAAATAATTAATATAACATTTATTAAACCATATCACGCCTTGTTTCCCAGAAGGGTTGGGCAGAGGTGTACCCCGTGTATCTATAGTACACCCACACTTCGCCAGTTATGTTTAAGTCTCATATAATAGGAAGCGAGCCTATTGCCATCAACTGGGCTCATATCTGTTAATGATTATAATTAATTTCAAACTCAATTTCCAGTGAACCCGAGCCCCAGATCATAGACTACCTAACCCAACAACACAAACTCATGGTCGGCATCTCGACTGCGCACGCGTTCCAACTAAGTGCCGAGTGGATCTGGAACATGTATAACAACGTTACGGCCGAACTTGATGCTGGAGATATGGAGAGACTACCAGAGGTCAATATTTTATAATCACACTTTTTTATTTTACTAGGGGTTTTAGGGGGTCGTCCATTAACCACATTATGTTTTTTAGCAAGATAGTATTCGGAACTTCGAAAGTCACGTATTTTTCTTTCAAAATACTTAACTTTTAAAGTCTGCCTGAACTAGAAACTCCTTTGACCATTAGGTTTAATCTAAAAAAATCACCATATTGCTTAAATTACCTTGTTCAACAGCTCTAAAGTCAATCTAAACATATCTCATCAAAATTGTCCTCATCACCCACAGCTGCACGCCCTCTCCTGCTGCCTCAAGGCAGTAACGACCGCGGAGGCCGCGGAGTGTGTCGAGAGGTGTCGCCTGGCGTGCGGCGGCCACGGCTACATGCAGGCCTCCAACCTGCCGCTCACGTACGGACACGTCACGGCCGCCTGCACCTACGAGGGCGAGAACACCGTACTGCTGCTGCAGACGGCCAGGTAACGTGCCATGCAGAGCATCCTCTGCCGAGCTTTTCTGGTCTAACCGGATGTAGCTGATACCAGTATTTTACATGGAGCGACTGCCTATCTGATCTCCAAAACCCAGTTACTGAGTAATAGATACCCCCAGGTAAGACTGGTTGTCAGACTTTCGGGTTTCCGACAACCCGTAACAACTGACGAAGATCCACGAATGACAGCCGGGACCAACGGGTTAATTGTGTTTCATTGGCAAAGCCGGTTAGACTCGACCCCCTTACCAATTACAGTTGACTTAATCATCAGCTTGTGAAATTAAAATCCAACCATTTAACGTCCTAAGCAATAATTATTTCCATTACTGCCAGGTACCTAGTAAAGACGTGGCAGCAGGCGTCGGGCGGCAACTCGCTGCCTCCCACGGTCGCGTACGTGCGGCGCGCGCGCGCGGGCCGGCGCTCGCCGCCCTGGGACAACACTGTCGAGGGCATCATCAGAGGGTTCGAGCTCGTCGCCGCCGGGTGAGCGAGCGCTTATTTAAGAATGTATTAATAACAAAGAATAGTCTGGGTGCGCTTATGTCCTCGCAGACCTTCTCCACCGCTATCTATCAAGAGCACACTTTATAAATATTATTACACGTTTAAAATGTAATGTAAGGCTCTAAATCCTTTTTTTTTACCACAATATTTGCCAATTAGTAAAATAAAAATTAAATTGATAAATCTTCCCTTTCTCGTCTTTCCATCCTAAGAAATTATCATAATATCACGCCTTATTTGCCCAAAGGGTTGGGCAGAGGTGTATCCATAGTACACCCACATGCTAAATCTAACTAATATTATAAACGCGAAAGATTGTAAGTATGGATGGATGGATGGATGTTTGTTACTCTTTCACGTAAAAACTACTGAATGGATTTGGATGAATTTTGGCAAACATATAGTTTATAAACTGTATTAACACATATGATACTTTTTATCCCGATATTCCCATGGGATCGAGACTTACGCGAGTGAAACCGCGGGGCGCAGCTAGTACTGCATAATCTCTTGAAACAAAGATACTAACTAACTTGGTATCATTACAGTAAGGTCCGGCTCTGCGTGGCGAACATCGAGAAGCGTCAGAAGAGCGGCATGTCGTATGAAGACGCCTGGAACATGACCTCCGTGCAACTCACGCAGGCTTCCGAGGTAACATAACAACATTTGTATAATTTTGAAACATTATAATAACACACCTAGGGAATGCAATCTCGAGCTAATCTCATGCGAAGACAATTAGCAGGGCTAACATGACAGCGCGAGAACGCTCATTTTTTCGTTTTGTCGAAATTTGTCGGCGATTTTGACGTCATTCTAATCCCTAACATGATCGTTACTCACGAGTAAACTCGAAAAAAGGCACTTTGACACTTCTCTATCTCGTGACGAGATACCGTTGTAGCAAATTATTAAAAACGAATATTTTTTATGATAGCAACATCAGCTTTAGGTTAGGTTTCTGATTTTTGAAATCTCGTTCGATATCTCGATCGTATTTGTAGTCAATACGAACGAGATTTCGAGATTGAGTGCATGATTTACCACACGCAATAGCTTCATGAGAAGCTATTTTCAAAATAATAATATATTCATAGTGTGGGTGTTGCGTGTGTGCTGATTTATGCTAAGTTCAGATAATAATTACATAAATGAACGTAGATTTTTTTTATATCGAGTTTCAGTTAATTTTGTTATTTTTATTTTTCCAGGCCCATTGTCGCGTGTTCATACTAAGTTCATACTTCGAGGAAACAGAAAGACAAGTGAAGAACACTTCGCCACAGCTAAGTGAAGTGTTGCTGCAACTAGTCGACTTGTACGTGGTGTACTGGGCGCTGCAGCGGGTAGGAGACTTGCTCAGGGTAAGTACTACACGTGACGTCATCATACGTACTAGAACATGTCGCCACAAGTGAGCTAATTGTTAGTAAGAGTTAATTTGCCGTAACCTTCTATACTCCGTGGCCGTAACAGAAAAATCTTTATTTTTTTCTAAAATAAGAACAACGTCCACCATAATTATGGGGCTCTGAATTCTCCTAATTCATACAAAAATAGCCCTACCGAATAAAAATGTATTAATCTGATGCTTTTTCCCTAGTTTTCGCTAATTTCATTATTACTTGTTTAACAGTTCACATCTATTTCGGAGCGGGACATTGAGAAGCTACAACATTGGTACGAGGAGCTGCTGATGAAGCTGCGACCGAACGCAGTCGGACTTGTCGACGCGTTCGACCTACGTGACGAGGTACAGTCACGGACTTTAATTGATGAGCCACCTGGTACTGTTCGCATTTTAGCCGTGTAATGCAAATCGGGTTTATTCGGTTCCCGACACGCAAAGTCATATGTCTTCGTATTAGAAGAAGAAAATTATATTTCATATCTTTACCGGTTGGCTAACCTGAGAGCAGAACTACAAACTTGACAGCAGTGACTACTCAAAGTCAAACAATTGCAGGTCTAGCAACAGTAACCTAGCAACGATAAACAATTGTTGCTAGGTTACTGCTGCATAGTAACGTTAGCGTACGGAGAAATTCTCTGACATCAATATTTCAACTGTCACTGTCTTCAGTTAAGTTTTCAGAATTATTGAGTTAATGAGCTATGATTCATAACACATCTGCCGAAAATTACGTAGAAATATATGTATATGTTTAGACGAATTCGTTTCCTATAAGAAACATTACGCACACACGAAGACACACTACAAGATGCGAAAGGCGTTGTTGCCGCAGTTCCGCCCAACCTTTTTTAACGCTTTAAATACAAACGCGTTATGTCGCGTTTGTATTTAAAGGCTTCGGCCTGAAATGTTGCTGGCAATTTAATAATGTCGCGTAATTTTCTTAGGTGTGTGAGACACTGAAGTGTTTGAAACGTATCGCATCGCAGCTGAAAAGTAATGTCAGAATTTTGAAGAGTTTATTGGCAAAATTCTATTCTATTTGTATCTATAGTTTAATTCAATATTCACCTCAGTCTCACTGTAAATAGTCGAGTGAAACCTTGTATTTGTGCGAGAGGTCCGCTAATTACCAAAGAAAATATTAATTACAGATTCTCCATTCTGCCCTGGGCGCATACGATGGTCGCGTGTACGAGCGTCTGATGGAGGAAGCGCTCAAGAGTCCGCTCAACGCAGAGCCCGTCAACCAGAGCTTCCACAAATATCTTAAACCCTTCATGCAGGGGAAACTATGATATGACACATTAGAAAATATTGCTATGTTAGCTCTCTAGACGTAATGCTACAAGGTTATTTTGACGCATGGCAAAAATCGGAACAAACAACGCCATCTTGCCACTCAAATACAATTTGGCAAAAAAAAAAAAAAGTTGACTACAACGCGCCCCTGTCAATGTCATTGAGGCGCCAAAATATCCTTGTAGCACTCACTCCCGCCGCCGAGAGCATGCCTTCCGGACATCTCTTATTAGGAAAAAATAAAGTATAAATTCGTAAAACACGTAAGTACTCTTTTGTACTCTACTGACAAGAACACATTCTCTCGGCGGCCGGAATATAGCTAAATGTTATGTGATTTATTTTTAATGCGAGTTAGATGGACTTTTAAGGTGTATTTTAGGGCGGCACTACACTCGGCATATTTGGACAAATACTCTCATTTATAAAATAAATTCTTTGAAAAATGGACACAGCGTCCTTTTTTTATCGACCGTTGAACACCAATTGGATAAATACGTCAAGTGTACAGTGCGGCTTTTTGTGTTATTGTAAAGTATAATGTCCATCATTTTTTGTTGTCTTTGGGTGAGGTTACTTAAATAAGTATAAAGTGTAAATCAAATATTTTTATAAGTACTTTATCGATAGGTGGTGGATGTAAGTCATTCCATATAAATATATTGTATGTAGATGTTACAGTATTACAGTTCAGACTGGAGATTTTATCATGAGATTTATGTTAAAAATCATTTACAATAAAGTTTTATATATTGTTAAAGTTGCGTGTTTTATTTTCATGTTCCTGAAATGATTATTTTTTTACATCCGAGGCAGAAGAAGACTAACCGTGCGTTTGCACTGGCGAAACATTTACGACAAAACATGTTGAAATCTCTATTATCTGCCAATGTTCCATACAATTTTTGACAGAAACTAGAGATTTCAACATGTTTTGTCGTAAATATTTATGTTTCGCCAGTGCAAACCAGTATTAATGTGCTGTGGTGCAAACGTACGAAACAAAAAAAAGTTACATGTTCGACAAATCACGAAATGACATGAGATTGACAGTTGATAATGATATGACATTGACAGTACTTCTAGTACAGCCATTGACTTATAAATCATTAGTCATTGAGTACAGCTGATGGGATGGTTTTTGTCAAAATTAACAAAATAATAAAGAAAAAAACAACAAGGTACAAGCACCAAAATAGTTTTATCACGTATTACAGTTACTAAGGGAGGTGTGTGTCTGAGCAATGGCACGAGATTTATTTCGAAAAAAGTGTGCTAAGTGCAACATCACTGCAGCAGAGGATCAGAACCTGAGTTTCCACAGGTTTCCTTTACCCGGCAAACATGGGATGTCCAGGTAAGTAAAAAAAAAGAATGAAAGTTTGTAGGCTTGGATGTCACGCTCAAATGGCTAATCAGGATTGGACGAAAATTGGCCATAAAGTTATTATAGATCGTAGGGGACGTACACCAAAATCTAGGATTAACACACAGCCTGCAGACAACAACTTGAAACACGTGTCGATTTCTTACCTATCAGTCAAAAATGTTTTTTCTTTCAATCATTCCAGGATACGTGTATGGGCTGAATACTGCTACCCAGGTGAGGACTGGTCATCGGAGAAATCATTGAAAGACTTGCATTTTCAACACAAGATGGTATGCAGTAAGCACTTTGATGACTCCTGCTATACAAACAGTGCTCGAACAAGATTAAACATTTTTGCCCTCCCCACTGGAGCACAGGACTTATTAAAAAACACTAACATCCCAGTTGATATACCTCAAGTAAGTTCAATATTGCAAACTGTATTGGATCATTATTTATGAAAAACAAAAGTTCCACAACAATGTGTCAAGGTGCAAATACATCCTGTTCTGTTCACCAACTGGTAATTTTATGGAAAGCAACAGGTTTTTAGCAGCACTGTTGGCGTTTGTTGAATGAGTCTTGCAACAGAGCTTCAACCACCAAAAACTGAATAACTTTTTCACTTTTCCACTGAATTTCCATTTTTGTTCAAAATGTGGGTACCTACAAAAACAGTAGCGCAGGCAGAGTTCGAGGGCCTTGATCTTCAACTCGCAATTTCTTCCGTTTTTTACAAGTCATTTTTTGTAGAACGGTTGATGCTCTATTACAAGACTAGACTCATTCAACAAACAGCCAGTGTTGCTATCTACATTTTGCTTTCCACACAAAATCTGCCAGTTGTAAAACAGATGTAAATGCGTGCGTTCGCACTGACTCAACATCCAAAACAAAACATGTTGAAATCTTTAGTTTCTGTCAAAAATTGTATGGAACATTGACAAAATAAAGAGATTTCAACATGTTTTGTCGTAAATGTTTCGCCAGTGCAAACGCTCGGTTTGTCTTCAATTCACACTGAAATGGAGTGCTTTTCTACCTATTCTATCAAGCATAACTATTTTTTTTATAGTAAGTACACATAAAGTATAAAATGCCTTGTCATTAAAACTGCTCGCCGCCGCGTCGCTGCCATTTCAGTGTGTATTCAGCCAAGACCTCCAAGTTTTCATATTAAAAATCCATTTGTTTTTGTTGTAAATACCTATTGTAAAAATGTAAACTAAAATGCACATAAATGGACTATTAGGAATAGGAATTCACTTAAATTAATTATGTACTCTTAGAGAAAAATAACATACTGTATACCTACTATACTTACTGCATATTTCACTTATACTTACAACTTTTCTAAGTATGTAGGTAAATACAATTTATAAAAAAATTGTCCCTGAAAAGTCCGGGCAGGTGGCCAAAAAATATTGTAAGTACAATAGGTAAAAATACTGCTCTCTGAAATGTCATATTTTCATGATAAAAGTAAGCATAAAATTATCCCTTTTGTTGTTTCAGTTAGCTAAGGAAAACAACGTGGAATTGGTAAAAGTTAAATGTGAGATAAATAAAAATATTTTAGAGCCAAACTGTTCATCAATAAAACAAGAAGCTGAAATGGATATAAGTGAATCTATTGCAGGTCGGTAGTTAAATGGTTAGCAATTTTAAGGTCTATCACATATTTTACAAGAAGTGTAAAGAATGGCGCAAGCGGTATTCTATCACTGCCGGTACTGCCGCCAGCGGCTTAAGAGTGGCGCTATCTACTAGATAGCGCCACTAAAAAGCCGCAAACTAATCAATCATAGACTGCCCTAAGCAAAATAACCAACGCGACCAAGACCAGATCAATGAAAAATGCAACAGCATGACAAATTCGATACATCAGTTTTCTGTGTTTTGCCGCCTGCACATGCACAGATAAGTTGGACGCGCTACGGAAGTACGGAACGTCTAGCATTGCATTGTCACAAATTGTCAGTGTCAATTGTTATTATTTTGGTTTGGCTATCTGAGTTGGCTATGGCTTGGTGCTTGAGGTTAGTTCGCTGCCTTTTGATTTGTATTATTTGTAAGTGTTGTAACAAAAGTCACTAGAATGACTGAATTTACGTCGTTAAAAGATTTAGTTTCTTATATTGAAGAGGATGAAAATCAACATTTCATACAGTTGTGGAAGCGTGATACACGTAACCGTAACATAGAAATAATGAAAAAAGTATATCCACATAAATTGACCAATTGTAATGCAGAATTACAATACTATAGTATAACGTTTGCATGTTCAAGAGGTGGTCGAAAATTTAAGACAGCAAGTTCAGGATTGAGAAACAGTTTTACTGCTAAAAATGATTGCCCAATGAATATTATGATTAAACTTTCATCCGATGGGCAAAAATTACAGATTGCATCTCTTAATGAAAATCACAATCATAATATTGACACGGATATTTTTCATTCATTGCCAAACCAAAGGAAATTAGACACTGAAGAGAAAAATGAAGCAGAAAATTTATTACAGTTAAAATGCAACAAGAAACTCCTCCAGGCATATATTCAGAATAGAACAGGTAAACCTATAATTTAGCTACGAGATATCATCAAGAGTGACTCAAGTGAGCAAAGCAAGCACAGAACTTGCACCCAACTCGGACAGGTTAGGTTCAAAGCAGATGGTTATTTTTTGAAGTGATCAAATGAAAACTTCTATAAGTGCGTTGAGCGATGTTTGGTAGGGTGTAAACTTATGGATTCGCGTCACGGACGCGCTGTAGTACTTTATTATAGAACATAGGTGATGCCAGTTTTAAGTATTCACTTCTGTCTGCAGTCCCCATGGGTGACTATTTATCTAACCATTAAAAAATAAGAGCCCCGCCCACAAATCATTCAATCAATCATTCATCAATCAACATTTACTAAAATTTACTTACAGATGCTTTATGGTTTAATATAAAACACCACCGAAATACCAAAATGCGACTGACCCGTGCTCTAGTTTTTTCCATTTTTTTATATGGCGCTGAAACGTGGTGCATTAAAAGCCGCGAAAGCAGTAAAATCGATGCTTTCGAAATGTGGTGTTGGCGGAGGCTACTTCGTATACCATGGACCGCCATGAGAACGAATGAATCCATACTGGAGGAACTCAACATCACCAAGCGGCTATATACTGTATGTCAGGAGCGTGCCCTTAGCTTTTTCGGACATATTATGCATTCACCTAAGCATTGTCTGGAAAGGCTTTTGATACTGGGCCGGGTGGAAGGAAAACGCGCTCAAGGCAGAGCACCAGCAAGATGGTCAGACGCGATCAAAAAGGTTGCTGGAGGCAGCATCTATTGATAGATCGCGGTCCATACTGCAGAAGACCGCATAGCTTGGAGACGCGTCATATGTGGTCGCGATCCTCAGCATTGAGGGAACGACGAAGAAGAATAAAACAGCTTTTTAAAATTATGTACCTAGAGTACCTACCAGCATGCTGCAAGCTGACGGCATGCAGCACTATAACCAATACAGATACTATGCCGATTGCAGCACTCTATTTCTTCCAATTCTTGCCTATTTTATAATAGATCAGCCTCTTTGGAGGATGCGCTAAGGTAGCCCGCGAAATTCAAATTATCTTACGTTTTTGAAGTGAGAACTTTCTTTAGTTAGGCGCGTTGAGCCATTTTTGGTAGGGGATAAACTTATAGATTCGCGTCACGGAAAAATTATAGTGCTGAGGCACTAGTGTGAGTTTCTTGCCCTTCACCAGTGAAGGTCAGTGAAGAGCTAAATAATAGGTTAAAAAAAACTCACACTAGGGCCTCGTACTATAAAATACAGATGGCGAGCGCGAGATTTCGCAACTTGTCAACATTGCGAGGCTCTGGTAGCTCATTACTACTAAAATAGTATATTTTTAACCGTCTTTTGTTTTAATGTATCCCATAAATAGTTTTAATTACATTTATCGCACAGTGACACTTTTTTTAAATCAATATAACACATTTTGCAATAATTTACACAAACATTCATTGGGGTGAATATAGAATTGCATTGGTGGTTTTATTAAAAAATCAACTGGTAGCCCCATTACAAATGTCTGTTTGACATTGACAGCTGACAGTTTGACGCTTACGCCTTGCTTACGGTCCGGTGTTTTGCGATAATGTGTTTATTTTTATGATCTTTCTGTTTATGTTGTGCCGTTGTCGTTGAGTTGAGAGAAAGTTTCTACCACAGAGCACTATATAATGTCTCCGACTAATCCATATTTGTGACCAGAAAGTGAGTTTGTGACTGGTTGTGTTAAAACTGAGATAGGACAGTGTAGTGTTAACTTGAGATATGATTATTTTAGTGCATCATGCCATCGGATAAGCGCTGCTGCGTTCCTGGGTGCAAGGACAGTGGAGGTATGTCACATTTTCAATAGATAAATCTTGGATCTTGGAACTTTGTCTTATATGAAATAAATTAAAAATCACTTTCAGTCATTTTATGTAAGTACAGTTTTTGTTTCTCTTCAATATAAAATTATATTTGTTTTAAAAACAACAATATTATGCTCCTTGTGTCTCAATTTTTCTCTTTCAGTTAAACTTCTGTTTATCATTATTCCAATATTTTTAATTGAATTGCCTACTAACAAAGGAAACTGACAGAAATATATATTAATAATTGCATGCAATTTCTTTCAGACATGCATGCAGTTCTTCATGGATTTCCGAACCCTGAGAAAGACAGAGTACGATTTGATACCTGGGTCTATTTGATTGGAAGTGATATTTTGGGACTTGAAAATGCACATAAATATAAGTACCGCCGAGTGTGTCACAGACACTTTCAAGATAAATATATATGTCGCAATAACAGAATAAGCAATATTGCAGTTCCAACATTATATTTACCAGGTTTGTTTATAATGTTACTTTGTATATTATAAGAATAAAATTACTAATACAAAATAATTAACTACTGAAGAATTTGTGTTTCTAGCCAAAAGTCAGTGATTTGTATACTTTATTTTTATAAACTACAAACAGTTATACCTAATCTTATTGCCTGACCTACACACACTTGAACAGGGTTGAATGATAATGATTTATTAATATTTCAGATCCGGAAACAGTGGTATGTGAGCAAGTGCCACCTTCTACTTCTCAAAGTATAGAACAAAATTTAGGTAAGTATTGTTATCATGTCTATACAAAAGAATTTTTATGTTAAATGGCAAATAATAAATAATGAAACAGGTAGGAAAAAACAGCGTAGTACTGAATTTAATTTAGAGACTGCACATGGCCCAATCAACTCAAATGTAGAAATAGCTCAGGAATTTGAAAACTTTTTTGGAAATATTCCAGTTAAAACTACTGAAGCTCTAAATTCCTCACCCGCGCTTTCTGCTGCCTTACTTAGAAAGAATGTAAAGGCATGCCCTTTGGAGTTTAGGTTTCAGCATACAAGCCCCCAAGCGGTTATAAAAGCTTTTAAAGATCTTAAAATTAAATCAACAGAAGATCTATGGGGAATGTCTGTAAAAGTCTGTAGATCTATCATCGAAACCATTGCGCCCTATTTAGCTTTCATATTTAACACCAGTGTAGACCAAGGAGTCTTTCCGGATCTCATGAAACACAGTAAAGTAGTTCCTTTGTTCAAATCCGGTGATAGTAAGGAACCCAACAATTATAGGCCTGTGTCAATTCTGCCAGTTCTCAGTAAGGTGTTTGAAAAGTTGATGCTCAATCAAATGTTACGTCACTTTAATAAAAATTCCATCTTTCATGAACATCAGTACGGTTTCACCAAAGGGCGTTGTACCACTGACGCCGGTGTCACCCTCATAAAGAACATTTTTAACGCCTGGGAGGAAGCACAAGATGCCATTGGAATCTTTTGCGACCTCTCGAAGGCGTTCGATTGCGTCGACCATGATACACTTCTGTTGAAACTAGAGCACTATGGGGTTAGGAATACAGCTCTTGATTTACTAAGATCATATCTGAAAGAAAGAAAAGTTAAAGTTCAAGTAAACGGCGTAAACTCCTTGGGGTCTGAAATGGCAATGGGCGTTCCTCAAGGCTCGATATTAGGTCCATTCCTCTTTTTAGTTTATATTAATGATTTACCCCAATTACTTCTAAATCAACCGAAGATGGTGTTATTTGCAGATGACACATCATTGATTTTTAAAATAAATCGACGTTCACAAAATTTTGACGACGTGAATAGCTCTATTCTTCAGGTACAAGATTGGTTTACGGTAAATAATTTGGTACTAAATGAAAAAAAAAAACAAATGTATTCGATTTAAATTACCTAATGTTAGAAGTAGCGAATGTGACATCATATTGAATGGAGAAAAACTGGAGTTTATTAATCAAACAGTTTTCTTGGGAATCACGCTCGACGAGAAATTACAATGGGGACCTCATATAAAATCTCTTGCGGGGCGGTTAAGCACGGCCGCTTATGCTGTTAGAAAGATAAGACAGTTAACAGATGTAGAAACCGCGCGTTTGGTCTATTTCAGTTACTTCCACAGCATTATGTCGTATGGCATTTTACTGTGGGGTCGGGCTGCTGATATTGAATCCATTTTTATTTTGCAAAAAAGAGCTGTCAGAGCCATTTATAATCTATGTCACCGCGAATCTCTCAGGGAACTATTTAAAAAGATTAATATCATGACGGTACCTTGCCAATTCATTTATGAGAATATTATGTATGTAAGAAAAAATTTAAATCTTTTTAATAAAATAAGTGATAGACATAATTTTAATACTAGAAATAAAGATAAAATAGATCAACCATTTTTCAGATTAGCTAAAGTACAAACATCTTTTATGGGGTACTGCGTTAAATGCTATAACAAAATACCTTGTGATATATTGCAATTAAATGAAAGAAAATTTAAAACTCATATAAAAAGTACACTTTGTAAACAAGCTTATTACAAATTAGAGGATTATATCCAAGATAAGAATGCTTGGAAACATGCTGGTCTTGCTCCATAGGACGATTTAGTGTCTGGACAAAATCAAACTGATAGCTAATTTAGTTTTTTTATATTTATTATTTGTATGTACTACTTGTAACAATGTTAGGACTATTGTAATATCGTATACTTTTACAATCTTTGTGAATATGTGAGCACCATGTATCTGGTAATTAATTTATTCATTATTGCTCCATTTATAATTCTTTTTACCTTTTGTGGTACAGTAATCTTATTATAGATGCATCGTCTTCACATATAATTATATAATTAATGTATACAAAATATTGTAAAACATTTTTAAAAGAGTAACGGTGGAGTTTCTTGCCCATTCTTCTCCATACGAAAACTACCTTTTGGAAGGGGCAACTAGAATCAATTCTATTTCTTTGTTTGACGTTCAAAAGTGCCATATTATGTGCCTATTTGAAATAAATTATTTGACTTTGACTTTGTTACATGATCTTCTCAATTATCTTTGATTAGCTGTGCTCCACAGTTTCACCCGCATGGAGATTCCCACAGGAACTGTTCATTTTTCTGGCATAAAAAGTATCCTATGTCACTCTATAATAGTGTAGCTTTCTGTCAGTGACAGAATTTTCGTAAATTCCTTATAATGTTTTTAACTATACTTCTATTATACGATTTGAAAACTTCCGAATGTTTCTTTTCATCTACTTAGATACATATTAAGTACTTATGTTATAAGTTTTTGTATGCTGTTTAGGTGTGAAAATGCTAGAGAGGTAGATACTAAGATGAGTTTATAAAATAATTTACCATAATATATTATGATTTTGTACTGGGCTTACGTTTATATTATGTTTTGATTTAGATAAACTATATAAAAATGTTTATGATTATTGCACATGTTGCCAATTGATTATTCATACATAATTAAATCACACATTAAAAAAAAAAAACAGTTATTCCAAAGTTTTAAGTTTTCAATTCTGTTGGTAGTCCCCATGACTACTTATTTTTTTTATTACCATGCCACCTGATAACTGTGTGCGACTGTGGACCGACTTAAAACTGGTATTAGCGACATCTATATTCAAAAGTAAAGTACTATCGAATCCATAAGTTTACCCCCTACTAAAAAAGCTGAAAGCTCCTAAAGAAGTTTTCACTTCAAAAAGTTGCAAATTGCGAAGAAGTTAGTTTTAATTTCACCCCATATTTCTCGCTCGGCCAACACAACATCAATTGCAGGTTTACTTAATAAATCTAGAAAAAAATCTCCGCCAATAATTTCATATTTCATTTTTCTTCGAATACGTACCGAAATTACATTATTCAGTCAATACATTATTAAACGGTTTATGTTTTGCCTAACTACTACCCATGAATGAATATTGGCCTATGTAAGACAAGAAAAACAAGTACCTACTAAACAATCTTATTTTTTTCATCTTAGAACCAAAGTCAAAGGTATCAGCAGACCAAACCAGCATTCTATGCAATTTTTTCGAAGATAATCCTGAAGTTTTAAGAGGATATAAGCGTACGCCAAAATGTAAGGATAAGGTTCAAATCAAATGGAAGAATATTACACCACATCTCAACGCTGTTGGACCACCAAGGGATCACAGATCTTGGGCAAAGGTAAAAAACTTCTAAGCACTAAACTCGATAAAAAATTGTTCAGTTTTTCTCTAGGTACTGTAGTCTATGCTAGGTACTAAGAAGAGTTCATCCTTTTCTGTTTCTATTTTATAATTTTATTATCATAGTGTAATTAAAACCCCCTTATTACACTATGATAATAAAATGATAAAATAGACATATTGTGGGTAATTTGGGAGCTTCGACATTCGTAGAAAGGTACGTGATATGATAGTGTAGCTTTCCTTATGAAAATACCAATTTCTTTTATTTATTTCTTACAATATTATACATCTAACAGTAATAGTAGATTGTTGCATCAAGCGCTAAGTGAGTTATTAATGCACGAGAGTTATGTTGTTCTAAATTAACAAACAAACACGCACTCATACATACATTCACACACACACACACACACTCACGCTCACACTGAGATAAACGTACACACAAACACTCGCAAACTCAATACAGGCTTCTTTTTACCGTTCTTAGTTTAGTTTATTTTACTTCTTTGTTGTTACCATATTCTTTTTTATTTTTGTTAATCTTGTTGCATAAGATTCTGTAATATCTCCTACTGGGAGAGGGCACTGGCTCTTGTAACACAGGTATACCACCTAGCACAGGAGTCAGGGACTTCACACTATTTTGTAACCACTTTCTTGTGTAATAAAGATTATTCTATTCTTATTCTATTCTATTCTATTCTTAACACGAGTGCATTAATTACTCACTTTAGCAAGGTGTGTAATCTACTTTTCTTTCAACTACCGATGCACCTACCGTGATAAAATATACCTCCTCAAGGTTAAGTCAGGTCAAATCCGGTCACGTCAGGTCAACTCAACTCAGACAGAGCCGGAGAGACGAGCCTTAGTAGCAGGGTCCCGTTTTACCCTTTGGGTATGGAACCCTAAAAACAGTGCATTAATGTAAAACAGTGCAACAATGAAATTTCATACAACTTTACTGCACTGTTTCGGTTCTAAGCAAAAAATACGTCCTTTGTGATCGGTTTTGTAGTGATTAACCCTCTGCGACTGACGTGCCGTAATTTTTACAATGCCACTGACGTGGTAGTATACTAGCCACCACTTTGACTGGTCATAAGTTTATAATTACTTTTTAATTCCTAATGGTGTGATGTTTTTTTATTAAATTAGAGCATTTATTATTATTTTAATTTAATAAAAGATTTAAAATATAAAGCAAAGTCCACTTAACAGCATTTATTAACTTAACATAAATCGGTCTAAGAAACTTTCATCTACACAAAAAAAAATTACAACAACTCAAATATATCACTTTTCTTGAGAATGTTTTATATTTATCAAAGACAACACTTTTATTAATCTGACTTCAAAATTTGGACAATATTCATTGGTTCAATTGAGAGTTATTAGCCCTCAAACTCTCCCATTTTTTTACAGCATTGGAGGCAAATCGGCTTTATACAATCACAGAAACAATAAGTTTTTACTCTTTTTATTTTAGTTTGACATTTATTATGACATAACTTCCTTCCACTTGTTGAAACAGATCGAGTTTGTGGAGGTGGAGAGGGGAGGTCTTTATCTAAAACTCGACTAATAGTTACGCAGTTCTCTAGGCTATCTTTGGTTGTATACCCAGGTTATCAAAAGATCCAGCACTAAATCTTCCTAAATTCAGTATAAATGTTCCTCTTCTCATTTACTCATCAGTATCTGAAAAAATTCTGGTTGAAAAGTCCGGGTCGTCATCTTCACAGTCCAGATCGCTAAACTCATGCTCACTTTCATCTTCCAACCCCTGTTCTACAAGCTAGTCATGGCTTTTATAAGTTCCAGCCGAAGTTCTTTTGGTACCGTGTGGACATTGGCTGTTACTTGAGTGAGCCATCTGAAAAAAATGTGTATAAAATGTTATTTGGGAAACAATTTTACTGACGGGTTGTTTAGGAAACACTATGAAAATATAACTATTTTACTGAGGTGGTTGTCTATTAAACACATACCTTAACATTGACGTGGTAGTCTGGTAGACACCTTCCTGCGTAAAATAGCGCGGGCGGTTGCCTCGACTACTCACGACGCACTCATTGACGCATGGCCATGCCACACGAAGGTACTGAGAACCCCAGATTCGTAATATACAAAATCGCGAATCAGGACATATTATTCAATTTAGCCGTGTCTGTGGTACTACCACGTCAGTCGCAGAGGGTTAATGATAAAAATCAATGAAAAATTACAACTTTTATTTAATTTTTTTAGATCTAAACAGTGCAGTAAAGTTGTATGAAATTTCATTGTTGCACTGTTTTACATTAATGCACTGTTTTTAGGGTTCCATACCCAAAGGGTAAAACGGGACCCTGCTACTAAGGCTCGTCTCTCCGGCTCTGTCTGAGTTGAGTTGACCTGACTTGACCGGATTTGACCTGACTTAACCTTGAGGAGGTATATTTTATCACGGTAGGTACATCGGTAGTTGAAAGAAAAGTAGATTACACACCTTGCTATTTTTTATTCTCAACACGGGCGGGGGGTACGGGATGTGACCTGACCGGCAGCGCGCGATCCCTCCCTTAGTCAGTCAGCTGTTTCGCTAGCAAGCACGGTGTCAGATAAAAACTTTTTAAAATCTTTTAATGAAAATAACGTTTTTTTTATTGTTGTGTTCGGTCATTTATTTTTATATATTAAGTCAACTACCCATGGTTTGAATGACAAGAGTGTTTACCCTTACATCCTGTATTTACAAGTATATAAAAAGGGGGGCAGAAATAATCACTATAGTGGATCAAAAAATTCGTCCGCATCGCTGCCAGCAGGAAAAGTGCTGTCTATTTTACAATTTCATTTTGACTTAATGCATAGTTATGCTAGTGTATACCCACCTTAAGTCAGTGAGGGTTTTCTGAAGTGACATATAGGAGGCAGCACTGAGACGTTAGGTCCGTCCGGGTACCTGAGGGCATCGTACGCGACACGCCTGTCTTAAGTGACTGACAGGTGTGCGTTGAATTGAAAGTGTCATTTCAAATTTCAATTGTGTCAAAGCAATTTCTTCAGTCGTAAACTATAAGTATTTACAATAATTAATATTCTCATAAAATCGAAATGCCCCAATGTTGCGCAGTTCCCATGTGTTCAAAAAAAACAGGAGGCCATAAATTTCCTAAGGATAAAATACGTTTAAAACAATGGCTTGTAGCCATTCGTAGAGATCGGTATACGCCTACAAACAATAGTCTTGTATGCAAAGACCACTTCATTAGGGATGATTATGAGCTGCCGAAAGACTCAGTGTTAGAGAAACGTAAGTATTGAATGGCTTTCTATGAGTAAATTAGGTTTCTTTCTCATAGTGTAACCTAACATAACCTTAGTGCAAGTACGCACGGCTACACATCAAGCTATACATTTCCAGTATAAGGTGACCTCGCATTGTACGGAAATCCTTTACATTGCAAGATCAGCATAAACTGCAAATGTATAGCTTGATGTGTAGCCGTGTGTACATCCTAAGACAACCCACTGACCAACTTTTTTAGTATTGGCTATATTTGATTGTAAAGTATTTAAATAGAGACTAATGCCTTTATTTAATTCACATAATTACTTCATACTATATCTTGTTTCAGCCAGGCCAATGTTGAAAAAAAATGCAGTGCCGAGTAGATTCCCATGGAATGAGGCAAACTATGATTTATTACGCCGCAAAAGAAATGAGCGAGTGCTATTGATAATTTGACTAGAATGAATTCTTATTAATTGTTTATTAAATTACTTTACAGTATCTTTGTGATCTGAAGGCAAAATTAAAGAGAAAAAGCATAAAATGGAGGCAAAGCTGTGATGGCAAGGGTCCTATAATGTGTAATACAAATGACTTCAATGAGATTGGATTAAGAATGTTACAAGTTCTTCGTAAAGATGTATCAAGTTCACAAGAGTCACAGGTGATGTATATTTTAAGAATTAATAATTATATTAGCAATCCACCCTGCTTCGCCTGGTTTTGACAACTTGACAAAACATTGAGGTTTCTTTAAATTATCTTAATAATATTATAATTTAAATTATCATGAAATAAATTTCAGGACTCCCATACATCAGACTTGGAGACAGATGACAATAATGATCATAAAGGTGAAAATTACGAAATTGAAATATTACCAGATGTGAAACCAAAATTAGAATGTTTTGAACAAAATAGTCAAGTTATAAATGATACCCCGCCGCCGGACTTGCAGCCACGTCAATTGGTTTTTGAGGATGAATTTGATTATTTTGGGAAAAATGTAGCTGAGCAGCTAAGAACTTTGCCCATTTTGGTTGCATTAGAAACACAAGAAATGCTTTTGTCAGTATTAAAGAAGCAAAGGCTAAAAGTGCTGCAGGATCCATTGAGCCATAATTAAATAATACATTTTTTATTTAAGTAGTTACTAAGTATTTTTAATTAAAGAATAATAAGTTATTTATTTATATATATATACTTTATTGTACACCACAAAAATATATAACGAAAGGAAAAAAAAAACAAACACTACAAAATATACAATGGGAGGCCTTATCGCTTTCCGCGATCTCTTCCAGGCAACCTTGGAATGGACAGTGATTTGCCTGGACATAATATGGGGCTGTTGTAGGTGCAAATAATAAGTTACCTATACAATATACTAAAATAGATACACATATACATACATATCCTAAATAATAGATACATACATAGGAAATAAATAAATAAGCGACGAAAAATAATGGAAGACTATAGATAATTACACAGTTACGAAGACAAGATCACAACGACAAGTAATGTTCCTTAACGAGTCTTTTAAACTCTATCAACGACTGCGCGCGTTTTATTTGAACTGGCAATGCATTCCACAAGCGAGCGGCCTGGACGGCAAAGGATTTGTCGAGGAAAGTTGAGGAATGCATTGGCATTTTAAGCTTTAAGTTATCCGATGACCTTAAAAATTTTGTGTGTGGGTCACAAAGAAATTGGAAACGATTTTTGAGATAGAGAGGGGTGAAAGGGGAAAAAAGCGGAAAAGAATATGAGCATTCCGGCGAAGGCGGATTGGTAACCACTTTATTATATACGCAAGTTATTGTATATAATACAATTTAAGAGACATAAGTAAATAATTTTACTTGTCCAAGTTATTTTATTTCTGTATAGAACTATATAGGTGTAGTGTATCTATTTAATAGATATGTAAACACTATCTCATGCACGTCAGCAGTGAGGTCGCTGTCACTAATGTCAACTGTCAGTTCACTATGAATGGCGGGAAACGGTGGAGGATACAGCGTACCTGCACGAGAGGCTGGGTCGTGGTGATGAGCCAGTGTAGTGATATAATCAGCTTAAATACGGGATCAACAGGATTCTACAAGTGGCGACGAGGATAAAGGTCAGACAAAATAAAAAATACTTAGGAAAATGGTACGTCGTGTTGATCAAGTAAAATTGTAAAATACATGATACCACCTGCAAAATCTAATGTGAATTGTTATATTCCGTACTTACTGGCGTCAAGTATTTCATGCAGAAGGAAGGATTCTATCATAGCTTTATTGTTATTAAAATTATGGGATAATGTTTACATTTTAACGCCAAAGCTGACGAGATGGACTGATGGATCACTTAGGAAATCCACACCATTGTAATAAGGTAAGTACCTACATAAATTAGAATATGAACCACAGTCATTAAGTTATGTGGAATTGCTAAGTACTTATTTATTTGGAAACAATTACCATATTACCTGCAGAATAAACTGCTGCCTCTACCTACTTAACCACAGGACAGAGTTGGGTTAGAATCATGATAAACTTTGCATTTCATACATCTAATGACCTAAGTATAATATTTAGTAAATATTTAAATTGTTGTTTCATTTTACTGTCAGCAGCGGGTTGGGAAATGGCAAAAAATATTCTAAGTTGCTATAGGAGTCCCTTGTGATTTTAAGTAATCTAAGGTACATGAACTCTGACTGTGGGATGTACTGACAACCTGCCTACACATTTAATAAGAACTATTATTTATTCACCTGTAAAACTATGGATACCTGTGGGTTTAAAAAATTATACAAATGTTAGCTGAAATACAAGCAGTGATTTTGATTGTGCTGCAGAGCAGATACAAACTTGAAAAAAGAAGGGAATGTAATGCACTAAAAAAGCAATTTACTGTTATTGAAATGATTAATTAGAATAATACAGTTATGTGACAATGACTAGGCATGTTGTTGGTAAACTACTGTTTGATAAGGTATCCCACTTCAAGGGATCAGGAAGAAGTAGCCTTCTTGTGTTTGAGTAAACCCCTTTTATTGTGGCAATACTACAAAGGGCACTACGTTCCAGGTGCCATTATACAATGTAGAAGTAATGCCTATTCAAACAATTTTATAAATAAAATAAAAATACATAACTATGTAATATGCTGCTGCAAGCGTTTTAATTTAAGATTAATACATTTTACATAATATTATTAGTAACTGATTATTATATTGTTGGTCTAGTGGCCACAAGTGTTACTGAGTACAGCTGCTGAGCTGGGTTTGTGTTAAGGGTGGGGCAAAGTGTTGTAGGGTTTATTCTCTCAGGAGTTCCTCTGTGGAGTCCCGGATTTTGAGTGTGGCCGGTTGATGGCTGTGGACTCAATCACTGTATCATGAGACTTGGACGGGACCCTCAGAATGTAAGTTAACTACTCTAATACTATATATAATCTTTGCCTAATTGTGTGATTATAATTCTTATTTATGATCTGGAAAACACTGCTCTCTGTGAGTTCTTGTAGAACTATTACAATGGCTCTGTGAGAAAGTATTGATTCCTTTATTATGAGATCAGTATTAAAGTAAATGCAGTGGAATTGGGTTTTTATATATTGTGTGCAATATCAAAAGTACATAGAATAACAAGTGTAGCCTAACAACCACCACATAGATGATATATAAATCTAGAAGGGAAGACTTCATAAAGTAACGCTGGAAGTGCTTTCCTAACAATCAGCACCATCTTTTGGATTGTTTGTCACATTAGCAGTCACCATGTATTGCTGGAAGATTAGTTATTAAACTGATTTCGATGTTTTAGTTAATAACTATCTATGGTTAAATTGAACGATTATCAGTTTTGGGTTTTAGACATAAATAACAACTGCACAGTTGTTATTGTAGCTATGTTGGTTGGGATGCGGTGTTACCCAATATTCTGGAAAATACCTAATGCAATCAAGTATAGGTACCTAAGTATGATTATTGATGATTCGATTTAAAATTAGAATTAAGTAATTTAGTTTCTAACATAAATCACAAACTTATATAATAACTAGATTATTACATGAGGACTTATAAACATAAAACCATAATAGGGTAATTAAACCCTTTTGAACTAGGTAGGTACTAGGATTGCTGTCAAGCCTAATAGGTATTGAAGTTGTAAAAGTAATGAAGTTATAGTATTGAAGTTCTAATATACCTTTGCATTTCTGAATATTAGCATTGTTCGCATTGACTCCTACAATATGTTCTTCTATACCGATTATTGTTTAGTATGGAATAAATTTAAAGAAAGGAAGAACAAATTGTTAACCAGGAATACGCGCATGTAAAAAAGATAACATAATACGTACAAGAATACCTACACAGTTCGAGTGGTAGGTCTGTACTCAGCTATATCAAAATATGGAAAGCTCTTTAATATTGTTTGGAAGTTTTATTCAACCAAGTAATTAAGAGTTTTTGCATATTTGAATTCTGAATCTTGGATAATTGTCAAGTTTTAGGAACACAAACTTAATGTCATAGGTACCTTAGTACAAGTAGATACATGCAGTCAATCAAAAATTAATTGAGACTGGTATTGGGTATAAGGTGGAAGGCTGATTAAGTGGAAATGTGTGTGTACATGTAAATTATCTAAGATTGAGTATTCAAAGTACTTGGATATGGAAAGAAAGAAAGACATTTATTTGGTAAGAAGTGTTTAACACAACAACAATAAAAAGAAGGAAAGAATAGAATATATAATGAAAACGTTCGCGTGCATTCTGCGCGGTGAGATTGGCTACGTGTGAATTGGAAGGTGTGTTAAAAATATTATTAATATTTATTATTTTTTATAGCACAACAGTGGTGGTGGCCTAGCTCGACTTAGGTCGTGGGTTCGAAACCAGGCAGGCATTTTGTGTATTTCATACTCATCACCACTGTTCATCAACGGTGAAGGAAAACATCGTGAGGAAACCGGCATGTCTGAGAACCAATACTTCGAAGACATGTGACATCTGCCAGTACGCACTGTTTCCGCGTGGTAGATGGGCTTCCATTAAATTGGATGCATTGGCTTCCATTGAATTGGATGCAGGGGCTTCCATTAAATTGGATGCATTGGCTTCCATTAAATTGGATGCATGGGCTTCCATTAAATTGGATGCATAGGCTTCCATTAAATTGGATGCATGGGCTTCCATTAAATTGGATGCATGGGCTTCCATTAAATTGGATGCATGGGCTTCCATTAAATTGGATGCATTTAAACGGTAAAGGAAAACATCGTGAGGAAACCAGATGTAACACACCAATAAATCGGATGTATCAAAGCGATGAAGGAGAGCATCGTGGGGGCGTGTCCTGGAGCCGATGCTTCGCTGCGTGGACATCCGCCGACCCGCGCTGGGCCCGCGTGGTGGCTAGCGGTCCATCATTTAATTTTACTTTAACATGGTTTCATGTCCCTCATGGAAAGGAGGTTAGTATCTATACATGTTATGGATTGGAGTCGTTTTCATGTGTGCGTTGTTCTTCTGGGCCGCGCGACGGATTTTGATGGGGTTTTCGCCGTCGTTTGGAGGTTTTGTTTCGGGGGGTTTGTGTGTGTGGTGCGTATATTAAAGTTAATTATTAGAGTTGATTAAAGCTGAGAAGTCTCGATGTTTTGTCGGGACGTGTAAGGCCGTGCGAAGTGAAAGCGAATCGCTAGTGGGATATATATATAATAAGATAAGTATTGGATATTTACCAAGGGGATGTTATAGGATGACTAAATTTTCTATAGGTCTTGTCATGGACGTAACTGATTTTATTCAACCGCTCAACTGTCGATTGGCCTTTGGAGGGCGGTGGCAGTTGGGGTTCTGTTGTCTCGTTGGTGACAGTTGGAGGCTTATGATTACTTTATTGCTTGATAGAATTATTATTTTCGGTTCTTTACGTTTCTTCTCTTTAAGAGAGGTTAAGAAACCAACCTTACACACGGGTCGCGACCAAGTATGTAAGGTGAAATTTAGATAGAAAAGTTGGATGACAATATTGAAGAAGTCAGGAACTTATTTGTGATACGATGATGTTAAGGATGGTGGCTTTTTAGAGCATGTAAAGTGTGTGAGTAGGCATCTGAGGGTGTTAAGGCTTTGTGTGAGAGATTTTGGTATGACACAAGTAGATAAAAGAACAATGAGGACAATATGAACGGTTTGTGCGTTCCATTAGGTTTTAATTTCTATGGCGAGGTCTTGATACTTACTGAGCTTTTCGGATATGGTGGTTTGAATAATATTGTGTGAGTTAGGTATTGCTATATCTATTAGATAATAATATTATTATGAGGTCTGTTTTATTGATTTATTATTATTATTATGAGATAGTGATTAATGTGGCATTAGCATCTGAAAAATCCTAAAACGCTTTGATAAAGTACCTACCTAATAGCTGAACTTAAAAAATAAAAAATTGATAGCCAGATTTAAATAAATAAATAATCGTTTATTCGCTAAGAAAGAAAGATTACCATCATACTATATCAATTAATCATAGAAATAGATTAATCTTCTGAGTTGCGAAATTAAATTTTTGGGCGATAGTTGAAACAAAAAGTTTTTAATCTTTTTAAATGAAAGGGAAGAGGTTGTAGGAGCAAGGAAACTGGACAAAGGATAAGAACACATGTTAATAAGGTCATATCTACAGAGGACCAGACTTCATTAGTTTAGTTTAACTGCCTTTAATTATTGCTTTAAATTAATTGGTACTTGTTTGCAGAAATGTATAGTTGAAATAAATATGTTTATGATTTTGATTTTACACGGTTATTTGGTAACGTGTTTTAAGTTGAACAAATAAAAATATAATAAGAAAGGGATGTAGTGTATCTATTTAATAGATATGTAAACACTATCTCATGCACGTCAGCAGTGAGGTCGCTGTCACTAATGTCAACTGTCAGTTCACTATGAATGGCGGGAAACGGTGGAGGATACAGCGTACCTGCACGAGAGGCTGGGTCGTGGTGATGAGCCAGTGTAGTGATATAATCAGCTTAAATACGGGATCAACAGGATTCTACAATAGGTATAAGAAATTATTAGGATAAAATGGCAAGATAAAGAAGCAATGGCGTTTTAAAGAACCGGGTGCTTTGCGCAACTTGGGTTTATGTCCAGGCCAGCAGTGGAGATAGGCTGGGTTGATTGATAAGTAGGTAACACAAAAGGAAATGGTATCTTGGTACAACTTTTTAGATAATCATAAATTCAATGCATAGGTCATCAAAGTCTTTTATTAGCGGGGTTAGGCTAAGCTAAGGCATCAAATCAAAGAAACGATGGATGGATTAGGTGAATGATATAGGAGCCCTCGCCACCACTGAAGTCCTTATGACGCGGCGGCAGCGCTAGTGTATGTCATTGCATTAAAAAAATGTAGGTAGTTCCACAATTTTCGCCAGACGGAGAGGGCACAATTTTCGCCGGACGGACTTCAGTTTTCAGTGGTGGCGCGGACTCTAGCTAGGGGTGACTTCTGGAGACGTGCAGCCGACAAAATAAAAATATCCGAAGGGTAGGATGCTAAACATGATGGACAATATAAAGTGGTGGTGCAATAAAAATCAACTTCGCGGCCGTGCTAAGCATGCGAAAAAACATTTTTGGTCCATTATTTTCAGTTTTTCGTAACAAAGTAAATGTAAAAGCATTCTTTGTAAACGCTAGTAATACGAGGGCGGCACTGAAAATTTCGGGAATCAAGGAAGTGACACAAGGCGTCCACAGCTTCTTCAGGTGATGAAAATCTCTGTCCACGCAATTTATTCTTTATTTTAGGGAAAGTATAGAAATCATTAGGTCTTAGGTCGGGGCTGTACGGCGGATGGTCTAATAATTCTATGTTTTCTTGCTCTAAAAACTCTTTTTGTTCTGTGCGCGGTGTAAGAACTCGCATTGTCGTGATGATGCGGCGGTTGCAGTTCTCTTTACGGAGTTCAGAAACGACCTGTGGCAAACAAATGCTAGGTAGCATACCATTCTGCATTAACCGTTCTTTGTCCCTCAAGAGGAATAGTCGTAACATGGCCGGTTTTGGAGACAAACGTGGCCACCATTTTTTTTGCAACACTCCGTGAACGAACAATTTTTGTTGGCTTTAACTCATTTTCGAACACCCAAACTCGTGACTGGTTTTTTGTTTCGGGTTCGTACGCGTATTTAACCAGGATTCGTCACCTGATACAATGTTGTATACAGCATTTGAGGATCCTGCGTGGAATCTTTCGAGAGTTCTGACGCACCAAGTAACGCGAGCCGCTTTTTGCTTCACAGAGCGAATGCGGTATCCATCGGGAAAACAACTTTTTTACACCTAATTGTTCATGCAAGATTATTTGTATTTGACTCATGCCAATGTCTAAAGTTGCCTGAATTTCGCGGTATGTCACATGTCGATTCTTCCTCAATCAGCTTACGCACAGCATCAACGTTTTCTTGGGTGACTGCAGTTTTTGGACGACCTTGACGGGGATCATCACTGAGCTTGACACGTCCACGTTGAAATTCAGCAAACCAGCGATAAATTGTGGTTTTGGATGGGGCTTCATCACCAAATGCAGAAATCATCCGGTCAACACACTGTTTTTGTGTGACCAACCAACCAAATCTCGTTTGACTATTATTAAATCAAGTAATAAAAACTAAAACCTCCGTGAATTTAGCCGAACGATTTCATTATTATGAACTTTTGTTAATGCTAATCGTTAAAAATCGTTAGAGAGTAATAAATTAGTTTTTATGTAAAAAACAATTTTAATTTTTCGTGTGAAGTTGGCCCCCCTACCCGCAAAAATGGACTTAGACGTAATTTTATTTTTTTAATCGTTTGCGAATTGTTAGAGAGAGATTGAGAGTTACACAGAATCGTTAGAGAGTTAATATTTTATTTGATATTAAATAATTTCTAAGAGCGTGACGTTAGCCTACCTCTGTGAATTTTGCCCCCGATATAATTATTCTCAACTTTTGTTAATGCTAATCGTTAGAGAGAGTTAGAGAGAAAAGAAAAATCGTTAGAGAGTAATTAGTTTATTATTATTTACCAACGATTTTAATTACTTTTGTGAAATTGGCCCCCATTCCTGCAAAAATGGACTTAGATGTAATTTTTTATTTTTGTAATTTGAGAATCGTTAGAGAGAGATAGAGAGTTAAAAAAAATCATTAGAGTTAATATTTTAATTGATATTAAATTATTTATGAGAACGCGTTTTAGATTAAACAGGCTCGCTCTTATTATGGGCAACATATTCAGCCGAACGGTACTTTTACTTTACCTAGAAGTTAGTGAAGATACCAGGCATTTCGTCATCACACGAGAATGCTTTGATCAGAGGACTCACACCACTATAGTTATAGAGTGTATTACATTATTGTCTGGTATCTTGGATGGGCCGGCATCAAAATTATATATCTCCACCTGCTCAGTTTCTCGACAGTATTTTAATAAGAAAACTAAAAAGAAAGTTTTACTTCATAAAAAATCTGTAACACTTGCATTCAAAGCATATTATTCAGTTTTTAAATATCATAATCGTCGAAAGGCTTTTCATCCACTTCCGATCTCGATTCTAAGTCATAAAACAGGAATTCCCCATCGTAATTAAAAAAATGTTCTTGATCAGTAGGTACTATTATCATTTTACTCTTGCTAAGCCTGTGGACTATGCTGAAACATGCACTTCTTGCACTTATAGATTCTTAGTAGGTAGCTATAATCTAAAGAGAGGTCTAAAAGAATTATTCTACACATTTTTGACTGAAAATATCCCATTTCATCTTATCCCTCAAATGATCTGACTAAGATTATTTCCGGATTTTTATATATATATTTTTTATATTTATATTTACATTGACATTTTATTCAAACAATGACATGAATATTTACTTTGTAAAGTATTATATTATTTTTAATTATTGTGTATGTGAAGACTATGTGGATCTTTCTTTTCTTTTTTTATTATTTATTTTTAACGCCACATGACACGATAAACTCATTAAATTTTCAACGCCAAATGTCAGGCAGCTATCTACCAATGTTTAAGTTAATGGAATAGAGTTGGACCCCGTTGAATCAACAGTTTTTCTTGGAATAACCATTGACGGTAAATTACAATGGGGCCCACACAGAAAAATTGTCAGGTAGGCGTAGTTCGGCCGCCTATGCCGTTAAAAAAATTAGACATAACTGACGTAGATACAGCCAGAATTGTTTATTTTAGTTATTTTCATAGTCTTCTGTCTTATGGGATTCTTCTCTGGGGAGCCTGTGCGGACATTAATGCTATCTTTGTTTTAAAGAAAGGGCTGTTCGAGCCATTTACAACCTAGGTCCAAGAGATTCCCTTCGAGAAAAATTCAAAGAAATAGATATTCTAACTGTAGCCTCACAATATATATTTGAAAACCTATTGTATGTACACAAAAACATATCAAAGTTTAAGAAAATGTCCGATATTCATAGTTTAAATACCAGGAATAAACACAATCTTGCTGTACATCGCACTCGTCTCCACAGAGTAGGCAACTCGTTCATGGGTCAAAGTATACGCTTTTATAACAAACTTCCCATTGACATTCGAAACTTACCCATTAAACGATTTAAAAGCTGTATTAAAACCAAACTTTGTAAAAAAGAATACTATAAAATCACAGATTATTTAGAAGACAAAAATGCATGGGATTGAGCTGCTCGCTCTGCTAAGCATTGTGACATTTTGAATATTATGGAAAGCCATAAAAATATACCTACCAGTTTTAATTACAAATTGACATTATTGAATATTATATACAAAATGACATGATGATTACTTGTAAAGTATTGTTTTATTGTGAATGTGAGGACTATGTGGATATTTATTTTTCGTTCTGTTAGTTTCAGCGAAGGTCTGGCAATTTGAGAACTTTATGCGACCTACCCAAATGTCCTTTCTTTGGTATTGTTCGTCGAGTCGTTGAGCTCCTTAAGTTCTGAGTTGAGCTCCACTATTACTGATGATATGAAATAAAATATTAACTCTCTAACGATTTCATTATTATGAACTTTTGTTAGTGCTAATCGTTAGAGAATCGTTAGAGAGGGTTAGAGAGAAAAGAAAAATCGTTAAAGAGTGATTAGTTTTTATGAAACAACAATTTTAATTTTTCGTGTAATGTTGGCCCCCCTTCCCGCAAAAATGGATTTAGACGTAATTTTATTTTTTTAATCGTTTGCGAATCGTTAGAGAGAGATTGATAGTTACACAAAATCGTTAGAGAGTTAATATTTTATTTGATATTAAATAAATTATAAGAGCATAACGTTAACCCACCTCTGTGAATTTTGCCCCCGATATAATTATTCTCAACTTTTGTTAATGCTAATCGATAGAGAATCGTTAGAGAGAAAAGAAAAATCGTTAGAGAGTAATTAGTTTTATTTATCAACGATTTTAATTACTTCTGTGAAATTGGCCCCCATTCCCGCAAAAATGGACGTAGGTAGACGTAATTTTTTTTTTTTATAGTTTGAGAATCGTTAAAGAAAGATAGAGAGTTAAAAAAATCATTAGAGTGTAAATATTTTAATTAAAATTAAATTATTTCTGAGAACGCGTTTTACCCTGGGACCTGAGCAGGTTAAAATTTAGAAACGTGCATCCTCGATAGTGAATAGGGAAGGGAGGAGAGGGGGGAAGGGTTAGTAGATCCCCCCACTCCTCCCTGCCGGAGGTACAAAGTTTTTTTAAAATGATTTTTACATATGACAAACCTCTTATATGCTGGGGCCACACCAACGGATTATCGCGGTAGACGTTAACCGTTGGTGTACTACACCACGACTTACCTCGAGAATTTGTCAACGGCATTTACATTGGCGTTTGACGTTGGGTGATTGATAACTCTGGTGGCGGCATTTTAGGCAGATCAAAGAGATTTACCGCGAGAATTATTGCATTGAATGAAGCGGCCACACTTACATTTCTCACTGTGCACTGTGAGCGCGAGTAGTGCCGTGAGTAGTAGATACTACTGATACATGACATGATGCAGAGGAACGTTATAGTTATGAGTGGTAAAATTGTGTATTTGATCAATGATCATTTAACAGTGATACGAATATACCTGATAAGAATACGAAATATTGTTAGTAGTTTCAATTTGATTCGGTACTTATAGTGCATCATTTATGCTCAAAACACACAAAAGGTGGGTGCTTGTCGGGAGCTGGTTGGGTCGTTTTTAACCCACCGACGGAAAAAGAGGGGTGTTATAAGTTTAACGTGTGTGTCTGTATGTTGCATCGTAGCTGCCAAACGGCTGAACCGATTCTGATATTTTTTATTTTGTTTGAAAGGTGACTTGATAGAGTGTTCTTAGCTATGATTCATGAAAATCGGCTCAGCCGTTTGAAGATTATCAGCTCTTTTCAAGTTGTTGAATGGATGTGAGCATCTTCCATAGGTCACATCGATTCGAAAGTTCATGTCCAAAAATGGTTTTTTATTATTCAATAATTCTAACCAGGATAAGTTAAATATATTTGGATAGACATCCCAAAAAGTAGTAGCTCTAACTGTATCATGCATTTTTAAGGATTACCAATTTTGAGAAAAATCGTTTTTTTATTTATTTATTTATTCTAATCTTATGTACGCACGGCTACACATCAAGCTATACAAAACCAGTTTACGCTGATCTCTCATTGTAGGGAAATCCTATACAATGCGAGATCAGCTTAAACTGGTTTTGTATAGCTTGATTTGTAGCCATGTGTACACACAGTAAAATACAAAATAGATACGACATAGTTAAAATATGAGTACAAAGGTACTGTTTATTTCTTAAGAAATAATTAATTTAGTGTTAATTTATTTTAAATAAACGAACAAACTTTTCTAATTATCTAGGCTAATAAAGTGAACACACCCCAGAAAATAACAAACTTTTCAAAATTGACACATGGTACTGTCATTACAGTCAATCAATCATTCTTTTTCAATAGCCTTAAAGAAAAAACAAATATTTTGTTGTAAAGAATATGACAATGCAAACAAAAATTCTAATCAAGTTATTTATTTTATGTACCATATTCTGAAATAAGATGAAATGGGATATTTTCAGTCAAAAATGTGTAGCATAATTCTTTTAGACCTCTCTTTAGATTATAGCTACTAAGAATCAAGAAGTGCATGTTTCAGCATAGTCCACAGGCTTAGCAAGAGTAAAATGATAATAGTACCTACTGATCAAGAACATTTTTTTAATTACGATGGAGAATTCCTGTTTTATGACTTAGAATCGAGATCGGAAGTGGATGAAAAGCCTTTCGAAAATTATGATATTTAAAAACTGAATAATATGCTTTGAATGCAAGTGTTACAGATTTTTTATGAAATAAAACTTTTTTTTTTAGTTTTAAATAATGTTTTATTGATTTTCTTCATTTTCAATGTCTTCTCTTATTAAAATATTGTCGAGTAACTGAGCAGGTGGAGATATATAATTTTGATGCCGGCCCATCCAAGATACCAGAGAATAATGTAATACACTATATAACTATAGTGGTGTGAGCCCTCTGATCAAAGCTGTCTCATGTGGTGACGAAATGCCTGGTATCTTCACTAACTTCTAGGTACAGTAAAAGTACCGTTCGGCTGAATATGTTGCCCATAATAAAAGCGAGCCTGTTTAATCTAAAACGCGTTCTCAGAAATAATTTAATATCAATTAAAATATTAACTCTCTTATGATTTTTTTTAACTCTCTATCTCTCTCTAACGATTCTCAAATTATAAAAATAAAAAAATTTCATCTACGTCAATTTTTGCGGGAATGGGGGCCAATTTCACAAAGTAATTAAAATCGTTGATAAATAAAACTAATTACTCTCTAACGATTTTTCTTTTCTCTCTAACTCTCTCTAACGATTAGCATTAACAAATGTTGAAAATAATTATATCGGGGGCAAAATTCACAGAGGTAGGCTAACGTCACGCTCTTAGAAATTATTTTATATCAAATAAAATATTAACTCTCTAACGATTTTGTGTAACTCTCAATCTCTCTCTAACGATTCGCAAACGATTAAAAAAATAAAATTACGTCTAAGTCCATTTTTGCGGGAAGGGGGGCCAACTTCACACGAAAAATTAAAATTGTTTTTACATAAAAACTAATTACTCTCTAACGATTTTTCTTTTCTCTCTAACCCTCTCTAACGATTAGCATTAACAAAAGTTCATAATAATGAAATCGTTCGGCTAAATTCACGGAGGTATGAGCTCTTGAGTATTAATGTTCTGTGCTCATTACAATGACAGCTCATGTCAGTTTTTTGTTGTTGGTTCACACTTCACAGAATCAGTGTTGCCAACTTAGTGGAATTTCCACTAGTTCTGGTGGTTTAGACTTACCTTTTAGTGGACAAATTTTGGTTTTAGTGGCTAGTGGATTTTTCTAGTGGTTTTGGTTGCTTCAGTTAGTTGTAAGGTACGATATTCAACCACTAGCACGATTAACATATTTTCGGGAAATAACTGGAACGTTTACGTTATAAGTGTATATTTTTTTATGTGTAGGCAGCACTCAGTACTAAGGTGGTTGTTTTCTTGAAATAGTTTGTCAATTTCTTGAATAACTTTGATTATATTATACTTTATTTGTATGATAACTGGGTCAAGTTTGATTTGATTTAAAAATGTTTGTTTTCTATGCATGCACAAAAATATAAATACAACGGACAGTACAGTACAGTTCGGAGTTCGCATTGGATGTTTTACTTGTTTTGGTTTATTTTGTAAAATGAATAATTATGCCTAAACCACAGTACACCCAAAAGAAATCATACAAGAAGCCGATTCTTCCGAAGGTGAGCCTTGAGCCTTTAGGATATTTGTTTTAGTAGGGTAGACCGGGGACAATTGAAACAATTTTACTTAAAACGTGTGCAGTGAAGTATCTATACTACCCACATCCCTCGTATTTATATCGCTGAAAGGGTCGTTATCTAGTTCCTAAATTAAACATAATTTACATCTCAATTTCGAATAATTAACCTACAATCACCTATTAAAGTAGATGGGGCAGAGTGGTTCTATTGACCCCATCCCAAGGATGGTTGAAACAATATGTAGGGATAATTGAAACACTGAAAATATTTTAGGAACTACTGTAGGTTTTAAATTAGTCTTAACAATATAAGCTTACCACTAAATTATTTATTGAGGTCGTTATAAGTGCGTCAACGTAACATTAATATTTCGAAAATTACAAATGTAAAAACATCTGCAACATAAACCACTCAAAATATCTCTTATTTATATAATTTGAGTGCTCTAATTTGTGCCATTGAATACTATTTCACATTATTGAAAGACTAATATCCTATTACGCTGTAATGGTACTTGCATGGGGGAGAAAAAAAAGGTAATCCAGTCTCATACAAAACAGCTTGTTTCAATCATAACAATGTTTCAATCATGACAAGGTTTCAATCATACAAATGTTTCAATCATAACAATCGTTTATTGACCCGTTTATATAGGTTTGACTCTTCTCTCTCCATTTATCAATTCTTCGACATTGCTTTATCAATGCTTGCTGATATGCAAATATGTTCTTGGAACTTCTGTCTGTAACGTGTTTTCGTTCAGGGCATCTCTAGAAAAGATAAATTAAAAAAAAATAGATAAAATTTAGTCGTCGGAGTTATTGTATTGCCTAACAGATGTAATTTTATAATTGCGATTGTGAGTTAAAGTGGTAAATGGTATTTTTTCAACGTACATAAATCCTTTATTTTTAATACACAACTTTCTTCTGTGCAGTCGGGTAAAAATGCGGTATATGCGGGGACGTTTGAAACGTTTCAAGCGTCCACAGACAAGTTGTTTCAAACGTACCCATCTCACATCTTCTACTTCAATACTCAATATTTCGTTTTATATTGACTTTAACATTAATCAACAGTAATAAAACCAATCTTAAATAGATAAACAATACTCCAAAATAAGAAAAACTGTCAAACAACAAGATTTAAATAGGTAAATAACAAAAATTATAAAATCGTGAATACTTACTTTTTGGCGCGAAATTCTTCGAGGCGTCCTGTGCACAACTGCGTCGCTCGCTCGCTCGAGCCGTAAGAAACACAAAACCGAACATGGCTGACGAAGTAACGAACGACGCGTCACACACGTGGGTATCATGGTTTTCGAGAAATTGAAGTTGTTGCAATCATGACCTGTTTTAATTGTCCCCGGTCTACCCTACTTATCAAAAATAAACAATAATTTTATAATAAAAAATACAATAATGTTGTTTTATTTTCAAATAATATTTAGGTATTATCTGTCTGGCATAATATGTTAGTGGTTTTTTGGTGGTTTGAGGGACCGCCAAATTTAGTGGTTTTCTGGTGGGTTACTATACCACAATTACGTAGACATGGGCGTTTTCGTATTTAGTTGCTAACGGATACGTAACCGATATTCAGTTTTCATATCGATATCGAAAACCGTTTTCAGATATCGATATCAGTAGTACGATTCGCTCCCTGATATCGAGTAGCCGCCGGAAAGTTGCTAACTTATGGAATATTTGTTGTAACTAAATAACTAGAAACTAGACCTTATTGCTAGCGCGTTAGGATATAGATATTACGCACGCACTATTATTAACCAAATAACCAATCACTAGCCGAAGTTACGTAATATTCGCTTCATCACTTTTACGCCAGTAAAACATTGAATGACAGACAGAGACAAAGCGAATAAAAACCGTCGATGTCATATCGCTCGTGATATGAAGTTTGCGTTTTGTTCGTTATTACTTATTCGACATTATTCGTAGTTCGTTCTCGTTGTTGCGCTTTGGATAAGCCATAGCTCGATGAAGTTTTTGTGAAAACGGTTATGTATATTTAAATATCGATATAGTATGATAATAAACACATATCCGATATAAGCAATGACGTATTATTATATAGACACGTCATAAACCAACATCACGGCGCTTAAAAACGGCAAAAATACTAGATAGCTACTACGTTTTTGTCTTTAACTTTTGGAGTATAATTTGTACATCGTCTGAAAACACACGACGGCATGTTTTTTTTATATTTTGCACAGGTTTACACACAATATAAATTAAAAACAAACGTAGTGTCGCGCGACAGGTTGGTGCGTAACTAAGCGCGATGTGGCCAATTGGCTTCATTTCATGTTGTCATTTTAGAGTTCGGACAACGTATCTATAGTTTTATATATCATTGGATATAAGATACTTTTTGATATATTCTATCGAACCCATGCCTAGACAATTAGTGGTTTCGTTAAAATAGAGTTGGCAACACTGAACAGAATGTTGGTTGTTGTCGTTTTCTGAGTTTACATTAATTTAACTGTGTTTCAACAAAATGAATGATGTATTGATCGTGTACTATTTTGTCTAGCTTGCTACATATTAGTAATCTGTGATTTTGTCAGTAACACTAGCATCTAATAATGGCGTATAGTACCCATCACAGAGCATATAACTTTAGTACCCATATGAATAACCGTGTATGCCGTGCATGTCTCACAACACAAGAATCTTTTTCATATTGTATTTATGAGAATGTTTCTCCCGATATTTATTGTTTTTGTACCTCGATACAGGTAAGAAATAAATAAATGTAATATGTAATTATCGACGTACCTCTTTATTTGTAATCACTTGTTTATGTTAATTTTGTACGCCATATATTGGCAAAACATAGTGCACATATTTTAGCTGTGTATTTTAGACAATATACATCTGTACCATCCATATACATTTGTAAAAAAAAATCCGATTATAGGTGTCCAAAGATGAACAATTACCCAGAGGCATCTGTAACTCATGTTATGAGCTTCTCAAGAAGTACTCCGAGTTCAAACAAAAATGTTTACAGTCTCAAGCTACTCTACTAAATCTTGAAAAAGAATTTAAAATTGAAATAGACATTAAAACTGATTGTGTTGAAAACGGTGAACCAAATGAAAGTCAGGAAAATGGAATAAAGACCGAGATACTTGGTAATACTGTAAAAGTTAAAGATGAAGAAATTGATCATGGTAACTAAAGTAGAATTTTATGTAAAAAAATAAGCATGACTGATGTATTATAAGCTTGAGCTGGTTGTCTTTTATGTGCAGTATCAGTAATATTCTGTCAATAATTTATTTTCAGATTACATTGATGAAGTTGATCATCATGCAAGTACGGAATTACATGTAGAAAAAATTTTTAAAAGGTTGGTTAAACTGTAAACTGTTCATAAGTTTGTAAGCATATTAATTTTTTTTGCTCCTTAAATTGAATATATCAGGGCTTCCCAAACTGTGTATTAACTGGGTATTATCCCAGGGGCGTCGTAAGGCGATCTAAATAATTGTAGATCTAAGCAGTTGCAGTAATTAAGAACAAGTACAGATCGAAAATAAATTATTAGGCTACAACTACAACAAAATTATATTAAGCTAAAACTTCAACAAGTAGGTAAATGTATGGCAAGAAGGCTTCCCAAAAATATGGCAATTTCCCAAGGGCGTCACAGTTTAAATAAGTTTGGGAAGCCCTGGAATATAGCATAATTTATATAGTAAGGACTAAATTTCAATTTTCCAGAAAAGTGAAGAAGTTGGTAAAATTAAAACAGTGTAAAGGAATAAAGCCTAAAGAAAAGAAGAAATTAATTTACACTTGTGATATTTGTCAAAAGAAATTCAACTTCAAGGAAAGATTTGAAGCGCACAAGCTGGAGCATGAAGGTAAAATAGTAAGTACCTATTATCACTACAGAAAAAAAAGTTTAATTTGCATTTCTGAGCTAGAATTTGATTCTAGAAATTATCCTTCCAAAAATAGCATAGCATTTAGAACATAAATGGGATTTCTCATGGCTATACATATAAATTTTACGGCGCACTTGTTTTCCTCAATGGGTTATGCCAAGGTGTACCTACATAGTACACGCACATTTCGCCAGTTATGTTTGATAAACAATAGTGTAATTTTTCCCCTTTTGTGCCTTTCAGGTAATGATCCACTGTTCACCATGCAACAAAACCTTTGTGACATGGAGCGGTCTGAAACGTCACAAAGAGAGTGTACATACTCAAGTAAGCCTAGAAAGTCTGAAGTGTCCTACTTGTGGGAAGATCTTCAAGAGCCGACGGACTCTGAAGATGCATGAGAAAGTGCATGGGAACAGGAAGCTGACCATGTGCGATGTTTGCGGAAGAGGATTCACTTCGTCTTTTGTTTTGAGGGTAATCGGTTTTTGTTATAGTTCTGTACAAATGTTTTGCGCCATATTGCTTGCAGAACCAATAATAGTACTGTGAAATTTTCCAAAGTATTTTTAACCCTTTCAAGTTTATATTTTTATGCTGACTTTAAATTAGAAAAATAATTTAAATGCTCTAATAATTATAATATAGGTAAACTAGGTGTTAATGTTATTCAGATGCAGCTGTCCGCAAAATTTAAAATTATTATTTTTATTCTTTTTTCTTTTCAGGTTCACTTAGAAACCCACAAAGAGAACAGAGAACGAAGTTTTACATGCAATCAATGTGGAAAGAAGTTTTTCACAAAAACGACACTCCAATCACATGTAACAAGACAACATTCTGGCCGCAAGTTTATATGCCAAGTATGTTCATCTACTTTCACTGATAAATACAACTTGGCCAAACACTTGCTCATACATGACGGGAATAAACTATACAAATGTATGATTTGTAACAATTCTTATGCCACACATTCAACATTAACAGAACATAAGCGAATTCATTCTGGAGAGAGGCCATATGTATGCAATTACTGTCTAAAGGCGTTTGTTTCAAGGAAAAGACTGACTGATCATGTAAGGATACATACTGGTGATAAGCCACATAAGTGCACGCTGTGTGAACAGAGGTTTACACAAAGAGGGACACTCAAGAGGCATATGAAAGTTCATGATAGGCCTGCGCCAACACTCTGTTGAATCTTTGCACTTTAAAAATTATTTTAATCTAGTGATTATGGTGAGCATATAATGGGGTAACTTGGATACAGATGCCTTGAGAGCAGGGAAACTGCCCATTGATTCAGTTCAACTTGAATTTAACTGTAACAAGATGAAACTCCAAGGTAGCCTGCCAGCCGTAGCATATCTTCAGATCTGCAGTGATTGTTACAAGTGCAGGCCACAGCTTGTGGCCAAGGAATGCCAAGGATCGCAAAGACACTGTAGATTATTATGGCCAAGAAATTATATATGAACATAATTATATAGTATTTATTTCAGTTTTGTAGTCTCTGTGAGGCTAACTAGCTTAACTGTAGCCAATTTCAACTTTTATTGTATTTATAATAACCAAAATGGTTTGTTTAATGGTGCCCAAGATTTGTTGGTCCCAAACTAGGCACAGCCAGTGCTGTGCCTAGTTTGGGACCAACAATACCTTCGTATTGTAATTTGAATGTTGAAATAAACGATTTTTACTTATGATTTGAGATGGGCAAATGCCCGGGCATATTGGGCAAATATATACAGGGTGTTAGGGTAAACACCGTTATCCTTGCAACCAGTGGTTTGGTTTCATTTATAGAACGTAAAATCAATGGAAAATTACAACATTTTTTAAATTTTTTTTAGATCTAAATTTTACCACAAGAGGCGCAAGTTCGTTGCCCTATGCGCTAGGGCAACGAACTTGCGTCTCGACACGGGCGGGGGTTACGGGATGTGACCTGACCGGCAGCGAGCGCGATTCCTCCCTTAGTCAGTCAGCTGTTTCGTTAGAGAGCATGGTGTCGGATAGAAACTTTTTAAAATCTTTTAATGAAAATTACGTTTTTTTTTTGTTGTGTTCGGTCATTTATTTTTATATTTAAGTCAACTACCCATGGTTTGAATGACAAGAGTGTTTACCCTTACATCCTGTATAATAAGTGCCCATAAATTTCTGCCCTTGGGCATTTATCTGGGCATATATTTTTTGTTTCAAAATTAATTTACGAAATTGATATTAGCTTTGGAAGCTGGCTTAATTTATTGAGTTAAGTTATAGTTAATTCTTTAAAGCTTTATTTTTATGAATTTGCCCATTCTATTTAAATTTATTTGTTACAAAACCATGTTTACGAACATAAATGTTACCAATTACCCAGCGGCAGCATAAAAATACTTGCATCGTGAGAAGGGTGCGGGGCAAGGGATGCGTACACTGTAATGGTTAGTTGTTTTAGGTATCCACATATATAATTGTATTAATTAAATTGCATTTTATTTAAAATATGTCTTAAGGAACCATATTAATGGTATAAATGTTACAAATTACGCAGCGCCGGTACAAATCACTTGCACCAAGTGACGAGTGCGGCGTGAGGGGTGCGGGGTGAGGGATGCGCACACGCACCACGCCGCGCCGCCATTTTGTTGATAGTCATTTTACCCGTGTCAGTTTCAGATACCGCACGCATATTCTATTCTATTCGCGCCCTCCGGTTATCCAATTTATGTAAATATTAGTTTTTAAAATCTGTGCTAATTTACCGCTACTTGTAAGGTAAGCGTTTCTTTAAGAAATTTCAAATAAAAGCAGGTACTTAATACATTTTTATGTTTGTGAAAGTGGTGTAAAATAAGCAACAAATAAACTTACTCATAATTAAGTAATAAGCACTAAATTAAAAATATTTGTTGTTTTAAAGAAAAATATTTGTTGTTTTAGCGCTATGGGAAGGTTAAAAAATCAGAGAATATGGCGGTACTATCATCAATTACCAGACAATTCTGTGAAGTGCTCTTTTTGCGAAAAGCATTATAAAAAGGGACATGTAACAAAAATGCAGAAACATCTTTTGACATGCTTTAAATGTCCACAAGCAGTAAAAAACCAAATTAAAGAAGTCAATAAGTTACAACCCGACTTAACTACAGAAAACACAACTAGTTCATTGAACTTGGAGAATACATCGACAGAAAATATTAGTGATTTAAGAGAAGTATTTGCAAAGGCTCTATTTATTACTGGAACGCCTCTAGCAATGGTAGAACACCCACTGTGGGTAAATTTTTTTGAAAAATTGAATTTTAAATTGCCCAGTAGAAAGGCTGTTTCTACTAAATATTTAGACAAAATTTATAAAGAGATGAACAAAGAAATCAGTGATGATTTAAAAGCATCAAATTTCCTTCACTTGCAGTGCGACGGCTGGACTGATGTTTGCAATGAAGGCATTATAAATTTTTTAATATCCAAGCCAGAGCCTGTTTTCATAAAGAGTTTGAACACACTTGACAAGCGAGTATTTAAGTTGTGAAACTGAAAAAGTCATGAAATCTTATGGGGTGAATAAATTTGTGGTCCTTATTGGAGACAACGCAAGAAATCTTCAAAAATCATTCGAAATGATAAAAAATAAATACCCCCATATTGTGCCATTGAACTGTGCTGCTCACACTTTGAATTTATTATGCTTTGATTTTCTAAAACCACCCGAAGTTAAAGGTTTCATAGATCTCACAACAGATGTTATTAAAAATATTTAAAAAAGTCAAGTCTTAAGTGCTTTATTAAGTAGAATTAGAAAAGAAAAAAGCTCTAGTCAGAGTCTAAAATTACCCTGCAAGACTAGATGGGGCAGTCATGTCAGTGCATTGAAAAGTCTTAAAATTAATAAAGCTGCACTACAGACTTTAGCTGTTAACACGTTCAACGCCGCGTCGGACAATGGTGGTTGACACCCCCTTTTCATCTGGAGCCAGACAAAATTGTATAATTTTGCAAAATTTCATCAGTGTGTTTTATTAGTTTAAGTGATATATTTGACGTCATAAAACATGATTTAATTCTCACAAGCAACATTTTATACCAATTACAAGTATTAATAAGTGTCACCCACCATTGTCCGACACGGCCTCTGCGCAAGGAATACCGGGAATCTGTTACAGGGGGCCGCGCGGGCGCGGTGACGCCCACCCGCCCGCGTCCGCGCCGCTCACGCACATCGCGCGTACTTAGCCCCGGCTAGTCGCTGTTACTTCGTTGCGCAGTAATCACATGTTTATAGTTATATTATAACGTAGATTGTATTTGTAAGTTTACGTCGTAACGATGGATTTCGATGACTTTGAGATTAGCCAAGAAGACCTGTCTCGAATAGATACTATAGAAATTACTCTCCTTAACCAAAGCTTTCAAATAAGCTCTGATGAAGACGACAACATTCAAATTTTGCGACCAAGACGGCGTCGAATCATCTTATCAGATAGTGAGTCAAGTGAAACGGAAATTAATCGTGCAATTCAAGATTTAGCGGAGAGTTCACCACCGTCGACATGGACCGATCCCAAAGGTAATCAACGCCAATTGATAGCTTTTACCGAAATTCCTGGTGCACCGTTACATGTTCGCAGGCTTATGACTAACAAATCCCCAGCAGAATTTTATGCGCTTTTGGTAACGGATGATGTTTTGAATGAAATAGTGAAAAACACTAATAACTTTGCAATTGCTAAAATACTTAACTCACAAGAAGCTACAAAATGTGCACGCATTCGGAACTGGGCGCCTACTAACTTAGTCGAAATAAAAAAATTCTTTGGTTTGGTTTTGTTTATGGGCATAGTGAGATTACCTAAAATATCAGACTACTGGTCCAAAGATGAAATTGTGGGACAAAATTTGCCAAGAACCGTTATGTCCCGTAATCGGTTTGAGATATTGCTTCAAATGCTACATTTTTCAGAACAAGATGAGGAGAACAAAGCTGATCGCTTACACCGGGTAAGAAATTAGTGAATGTAATGAATCACAATTTTAAGGAAAACTATATACCTGGTGAGGATTTATGTATCGACGAGAGTGTTGTGCCTTTTCGAGGACGCATAATCTTTCGTCAGTATAACAAGCAAAAGCGTCATAAATATGGAGTAAAACTATTTAAATTATGTACACTGCCAGGTTACACCTATAAAATTAACATTTATGCTGGTAAACAGAATGACGAAATTAACACTACATCTACAAATGTAGTTATGGAACTGTGTAATGACTTGTTCGACAAAGGACACACTCTGTTCACAGACAATTGGTACACAAATGTCGAATTGGCAAGAAAGCTGTTAAATAGAGAGACGCATCTTATTGGAACATTGAGGAAAAACAGGAGACATTTCCCTAAAACAGTTGTTTCTACAAAGTTGAAAAAGGGGCAATTTATTGCTAAAGAAAGTGCGGATGGAATAACAGTGATGCGATGGAAGGATAAACGCGATGTGTTAGTTTTGTCCACAAAACACTCGACGCGTTTTGTGAGAGTGGTAAAACGTAACAAAGTTATCTCAAAACCTGCAATCGTTGTCAACTATAATAAAGCTAAAGGTGCTGTTGATTTGTCGGATCAAATGTCAGCGTACCAAACACCACTAAGGAAAAGTGTGAAGTGGTACAAAAAAGTGGCCCTGGACTTAATCTTGAATGTAGCTGTTGTAAACGCACTCACTCTCTACAAAAGTGTAACAAAGAAGAACATTCCTATTGTAGATTTTAGAAAAGAAATTATGACCAATTTCCTAACAAAAGGCATAACGTCCGAACCTCTCTCATCGAAACCGAAGAGAGCTAAACATGAACTGGCGAAAAAAGAAGGATCATCTAAAGTCGTTCGACGTCAGTGCCAACAATGTTATAAGCAGAACGTAGCCGTAGTAGTAAAAAAGTCACTACTTTTTGCAAAACCTGTCCTAATGAACCTTTTTTATGTCCCGAATGTTTTATTAAAATTCATTAAACTTTGTCAATTTATCTTTTTCAGTAATTAAGTACCTCATTTTTACAATAAACTTTTATATGCGCGTCAAAACTGTTTTATTTGTAGTCTATACCAATTTATTTCATTCCTACCGGAAAACATATAAGTCGCGAGCGAAGCCGCGAGCGGAAAGCTAGTATTTTTTATTCCATCTAACATTGCGAAGTTAAGTCCAAAATGTTTAGGCTAACGCTAAACGCTATTTGTATATAATTATAACACACAGGTACAGTTAAAGTCGACACAAGTAGTCCACTATACTGAAAATTAGAGCTCACAAGTAAAAACACGACACATATTTTAAACTTGTCTTGTTTGCAAAAACCAAGCTAAACAGGATAAAATACAGGGCCGCGCGGGTCCCACAAAATTGTCATACAAAATTTAAAGACTTTTCTGTCCGTTGGCCTACAGTTGCAGTTTAAAAACACGTCTGACGCGCGGTCACCATTGGGCAACGCGGCCCGAACAGAAATGTTTGTTGTCGCCCAACAGTGACCGCCACGGCCTGAATGAAAAACACATATTTTGTTAGTGGCAGTGAACGTGTGAGAACCTTCAACCAACGCCCGATATTTAATCTACACTTTTAGATGAAGATTTCTGGTCCATGTTAGATCAGTGCATTAGTGTTCTTGAGCCTGTAGCAGATAGTATATTAAAACTGGAAGGCAATGAATTCAACATACATGAAGTATTTATGGTGCTTAGAAACCTGAAATCAAAATTAGAATTTTTGTTACCATCAATAACAATGCTGGACGATGAAAACAAGGAGAACATAAAAACTTCAGTTGAAAAACGAATTAAACAGTGCATAAAACCCATACATTATGCGGCCTACATGCTGGATCCTAAATCTGCAGGCATTGAACTAAATCAGGTGGAAGAAACTGAAGCCATGGAATTCATCTGTAATCTCGCCGAGCACTGTCACATTGACTGTCTTGCTAATCTAGCCCAGTATAAAGCTAAAGAAGGATTCTGGAGTAAACCATTCATTTGGCAGGCCGTTGAGAAAGTAAGTCCTATTTTGTGGTGGAAGGGGATTTGTGGCTCAAGTCAGTTAAGTAAAGTTGCACTGAGAATATTGACAGCACCCTGCACATCTGCAGCCACCGAACGATCTTTTAGCACGCAGGGATTTATACACAGTGCCAAAAGAAACCGTCTCACATCAGAAAGAGCGGCAAAAATAACATTTTTATCATATAATTGGAATTTCTATACATATAATAAATCTGTAGACGAGGCGTTTCTGTACAATGAAAAAAAAAAAAAAAATTTGTGGGTTGTCCAAGAATAACCAACAGATTCCATTTCTACCATTTTTGGAATTTTTGTCTGTTTGTCTGTCTGTCTGTTTGTTTGTATGTTCTTTAGTTTGATTGTTCCACCATCACGTAAAAAGTACGAAATCAATATGGTTAACTTTTATACTCAAATATTGTGTGTAACTCGATGCTTCAATTAGTTTTTGGTTCATCGCAATCGCTTCAAAATATCAAAAGATATATGAATTTAAAGTGTTCAAGAAGGAATTTTCATTATGTAATGTACATACACGTACATAACGACATCTATTGACGCGAAATGATACTTACTTCTTAATTACTAGGTTTGTGAGATCGTGTGTTGTAATATGACCGTCATTTTCTTTGCGCGGAAACTTAACGCGATACATTGTGTATAGAATATAACTCTAAAGTTCGATTAATTAAAATTTTCCAGATGCGTTGTTTATTTATTAGTTTAGTATTAGTGCGATAGGTGGCGCTACCTATCTTTCAAATCTTGATAATCATGAAAGAATAGTGACAAATGTTAATTTCTTAAAAAATATAGGTATTTATTCTTTAATTTTTCACTTTTCTACATAGTTTATTTAGCTTACAGAGTGTTCGAACGTTTTCCCATATATTTTGACAGTATCATTTCGTGCTCGATAGATGGCGTTGTTCGTTTAATGTCATTTTCTGAATCGCGGTGTTAAGAGTCTCCGTCGAAGAATGACTTTCGTCTAGATATTCCAAATAATTTTTAGTGTAGGTATCTTTGTTTTTGACTTCTTTAGTGTCGATAATATAATAATAATAATAAATTGTTGGTTGGGTTGTCATTCGTTGAAAGTATTGATCAGATTGATCTGATTGGTTTTGATTTGGTATTTTGGTTGGTTTCGTTCATTAGGTTCAAATTAAGAAGTCAAGAAACGAGTCGTTACAGATCGATTCAAACTTAATGGCGGCTCGGAAGTTAGCTTTTAGCTGCGCAGCAGTGGCGAAGGGTGATTTTTCGGGGGTGGGAACCCGGAGCAAAAAAAAAAGAAAAAAAAAAAAAAAAAGAAAAAAAAAAAAACTATACTGACGAATTGAAAACCTCCTCCTTTTTGAAGAAGTCGGTTAATAATACTTGTTATGATGTCACTTCGGACCTTCCTTGTGGCCGCGAAAACCTACTTCTTGTTTGTTTACCTAACAAAAGAACGGTATCAATAAACCGTTTCATTAAATTCCTATTTGGATTTACTTTTCTCAAACTTATTTATAAACTCACATTCAAAAAGCCCGCTTTCACAAACCACGCACACTCACACAGTTCAACAAGTGATTACGCTCCTAATAGCGCAACGCCATCTAACGAAAATATCAGAAAAGCAATGCATTTTGTCAGTACAAGAACGAGATATCTCCATTCAAAAAATTCACAAATAATTAAACAGAGGGCGCGTTTAACGAGAAATTTTTAGGGAGTGGCATTTTACAATTCAGAGTTTTCGCTCACGGCCACTAGAGGGAATTGGCCGCGCGGGTGTAGAGCTTCAAACGAATTAGCGAAAAATCGTCAGATTATGAATGTAAAAACCCCTTTATTACATAAACTACTAGAATCTGAGAAAAGTAAACAAGGGAAACAATACATTTTATTTTATTTACAACTGCCAGTCAGCTATTCATATTTATCGTAAAGGGAAACATTAGAATGTTTGAAAAAACTATCACGTCGTTTGTAATTTATACTTATATCTGAGCGAGCACGGCCTAATTATGTGTTTCTTAATTTCAAAACTTAACCTTGGAAAGCATGTTTCCTCACAAAGAAAATAATCCTAAACAACAATGTATAGGCTACCACTAAGCTACCAGACGGGCCGCACGCGGGCCAAAAGACATTGTAGTTAATTAGAAAGTCCTTGACGAATTATTGCCGCCATCCTAATCCTACTGATAGTACTAATAACTTTTCAAATCTATTAAGAAATTTCAACTTATTAACTATCTACCTACTTACCCCAAATACATAATTACAACGTACACTTTCACTAAAGTCAAAACACTTTAATCACTGTTTTATACCAACAAACTAATACTACTACTACGATTCTCGTACTGATAAACTAATGTATTCAATAAATAATACGAACAAAATGCAAATTAACTGCAAGTGTAAACAAATTGTAATGCGATTACGTCAAACAGCAACCACACAATAGCGTCCCGTCCTGTCCGAACTCCGAGCCGAACGCATTACGAAATTCAACGAAAACTACCGAACCGATATCGCGGCATCTCGTTCACGCGATCGCTTTAGGTACAATAACTCGTATTTGACCGGCTTGCTCGAAGCGTATAAAACCGGGGTGTCACGTGACCGAAGTGACGTCATGACGCCTTGATTTTTGAAGGAGCGATAAGCCAGCCGCGCCGCCGAGTTATTTTAGAGAATTTTTTTTTGCTGTTGGGAGACAACAAAGACAAAACATTGAATGTAGGCGTTTTGTATAGTTTTAATTATATGGTGTATTAAATACCTATAGTGTGATTACTTAAAAGGCATTTTAAACACTACTGACTGTGTCATTTTTCAATGACGATAGAGTGGTTTTGTTTCGAATTCCAGAAGGGAAGCCGATAGGAATCGAGTTGTACGGTAGCTGCGGCCCTGCTGCGCAGTACCCCACCCCTCACCCCCGCTGTCACATGAAATTGTTACTGCGCAGCGACTCGCCTCATGTTCCGAGCCGCCATTAAGTTTGAATCGAACTGTACTATACTTCGTAATTTGTTCGTATGATTCGTGACCACCGCTCATTCGATTCGATCGTTGTTGGCGTGTGTAAGGCCTCGGCCTCGAATCTTGCGGGCAGCGGGGCGGCGGCGGCGGCGCGGGAGCGGGGCGGGCATCAAAGACCTCGAAACTAGCGGGCAGATCGCGCGTCACTATAGCCGCGTAGTGTTGTGTTCACGATTTTGTCGTCGAGATATTTGTTTTTATTCGCGAAAGAAATGTCTGAACAATGGCGGCAACATCTTTTTGATTCAAATTTATTCCTAACGCTCAATTTATTGTGGGCAACAACACTGCAATGCAGACGCGCGGGCGGTCACCGCTTGAATGGAGTGCACCGCTCGCTGCCCGCCGCCTCGCCGCTGCCGCGCCGCTGTTTTCGAGAACCGGTCCATTTGATTTTACGCATAAGATCCTGCTACGCCCGCGCCGCCGCCGCCCCGCTGCCCGCAAGATTCGAGGCAGAGGCCTTATGGTTGATTTGATTTGTTCGACTATCGGACAGCAATAAATACACAAATATTGGCACATGTTTCTGGGGAAAGTCAACAATATACATCGATAAATACGGTTCCCGAAGAAGAAGATGCCACACACTATCCAGTAGAGTTCTTAGAATCCCTTAACACACCCGGTCTTTCAGCACACAAAATTTGTTTAAAAGTCGGAGTGCCAATAATTCTTCTCAGAAATTTAAGTCCTCCCAAACTTTGCAACGGCACTCGGCTCATAGTCACCAATCACCAACAAAACGTCATCGAAGCCGAAATCTTAACAGGTTGCGGCGCCGGTGATGTTGTTTTTATTCCAAGAATTCCTCTCATTCCCAATAATTTCCCGTTTAGTTTTAAGCGTGTGCAATTCCCCGTCAGCCTGTGTTACGCCATGACCATTAACAAAGCTCAGGGCCAGACATTATCCGTTGCGGGGGTGGATCTTAGTATTGGTTGCTTTTCCCACGGCCAACTTTATGTAGCTCTTTCGCGTGTGAGCAACCCTAGCAACTTTTTTGTGTACGCTCCAGGTGGTTCCACCGCTAATATTTTATAAAGAGAAGCATTTTCTTAAATAAAAACACAAGTTTTTTGGCAGTTTCTTACTAGGAAAAATCACCAGGCCTGGTCGAAAGATTCCCCCTTTTTAAATGAAGGTACAACTTTTCTAAGCGACATATTATTGTTTTCCGACATCCATGCGAACGAAGTCGCGGGCACAGCTAGTATTAAATAAAGGTGAAAGCGTTCGTCGTCTTTCCAATGAAGATACTGTTCCGGAAAGTTCTGACATGGAAAACTCAGATGACGATATTATATGGAATGATGCTGCACCGGAAGGTCACATGCGGGAGGATACGCAATCTTCATATAACGAGGATAGATGGGAAGATATTGAACCAGTAGCTTCAACTTCACGTCAATCAAACGATATTCAATTCATAAATCTAAGCGAACAATAGGGAATATGCATGTATTTTTTTTATATTTTTATTCGATAGTTTACATCATCAAATAATAGTTTAAAAAAATTCGATGGCAAAAAAGCAATTTAAAGTACTTGAAAAAATGTTTAAAAATATCCAACCGATCCGGGCTATTTAAACGCCCTCCATTTGGCGCGCTTGGTGTGGTGACGTCACAGTCCTTGAAAACAGACAAGCAACTGTCAAGTCAACGTCAAACACTCCTTTTTCTATGAGCGTTTGACATTGACTTGACACTTGTTGATTGACTTGACATTGACATTTTGATTGTTATCCCGGATTGTTACGTCACATCCGCTCTTAGCCTTTTCAAGTATTTGAATTACCCACAGTTTTTTGGGACTTTTTAAAAATTAATTTCTCGCTCAAAAATACATTTTATTCAAAAATATTGATGGAGGCATAATTCTGAAGTAAAATAGTTCATAAAAAAAAATATTTTACACATATTTGAATCACATGCATATTCCCTATTATACGATACTGATAGTGATTAGGGTAATTGGCCCTACAATACAATAAAAATTATCGTTTGATTATTAGACCCTCCTGGCGTCATCAATGGTTCTATAGTTTATTATAATTAAAATTATTGATGTTGATTATTAAACAATGCTGTTCCTATTAATGCTAAAAGTTATGTTTTATTGTTTGTTTAGTCCTTATAGTTTTATTTCATAAAATCATGCACACATACACACACACACGCCCACACACGCACATAGCACACTGCACATATCTTACTATTTTTTATATAAAAATTATATTGTTAATTTTCACATGAAAAAGTAAAACAATGTTATTATTTTAAAATAAAAATGTGTTCAATCATTGACATTTCTTCTTTTATTTCTTTAATAAGTACTATTTTACATGAAGAACTATATTAAATCACGTTTAACGACTGCATATTTTTATGCCCTGCGATTGGGCATTTATTAGTTATAAATTTATGCCCAAAATGCCGGATTGTTTCCATATTTTCCTGCCGGGCAGAAACACATTGCCCATCTCTACTTATGATACTCTCCATACTTTATTTTTAAACCAAAATCAGATTATTAATCGGCACATTTATTTGTCTTTAATTAAGTCATATTAAATCCAAGTGCTTATCATAAACATTGATTAAAAATTAGTTAAGTATACCATATTGTGATTTCATAAATACACGATGACATAATAAATTCACTTTCACAAAGGTAACATAACATTGCTTCTCTTCATATTTATATAAAAAATTCGAACCATTTTCTGTTTAGGTACACACTTCTTAGCTGATCCTCATTTATGCTAGGTTTTTATCCAGAGCAAATGCTCTCCGCGTGTCCTCCATCAAATTATAGGCAACAATAATAAATTATCCATAAGTTTGATAACCTTTACAATGCTTTGCAGGAACATAATATAAGTACATGAAGTCTCAATTCTTTACAAAATCACAAGTTTTCACACTTTGAAAATTATATTTAAAAAATACTAAAAATCATTTATTATTTTTAATCATCACAGTAAAGACAAGTCGTAATGAACAGAATTGAATTTTCCAGTAAATACCAGGTACCCACTTGTAGCGTCGCCATTTAATTCACACCTTAAATTCTGGTTATGGCCTTCATCAGACATCAGTATTCCACTGTGAATACTCAGCTACACTTCCTTGTAACCTAGCCCTAAGCAGAATATTTTGTGGTTTATCAGCATTTTCTGCGTCTTTCTGCATGTGTCCCTTCATGTGCCTGTTCAGAGCACATTTCTGTATGAAAGCTTGGTCGCATAGCACACATTTGTGGGGCTTTTCGCCCGTGTGTATCATTCTGTGGTTCCGCAAGTCTTTGCGAGACATGAAGCGTTTAGGACAGAGGTCGCAACCGTATGGACGTTCACCTGAAATTAAATAAAGATTCAATTATTGTTTGGAACACAACCATTCTTTATTTCAATTAAGTATACGATACAGGACTTCCTGACTCGTGACTTTACCGATATCCTTTGTGTGTTTTTGGTTTTGATTTTTTTTTGCCACCGACTTCCGATATGTTGGTTTGTAGTGTTATTTGGAAGTCGGTAGTCTTTTTTTTTTTTAGTTTTTATTCCGGTTCAATTTTTTGTTGTGGTGGCTCTAAACCACACAAATTCGAATATCACTACCTGCTATGTAATTAACAGTGTCAGGAAGTCATTATGACATTATCCTAGATAGACTAATTAAGTGGAAGAAATATGTATTATTGAAGCTAACTCAAAAAGTACCTTAGCAAATTTAATAAACTTTATATAGGACCAACTCGAGAGCGTAACCCTTCAAACAAAAAAAATATATATATGTAAACATCCAAATTGAGAACCTTTGATTTTTGAAGTCGGTTAAAAAACAAACAAACCTGTGTGAGTTCTCATGTGCTGTACTTTAAAACTCTGGCTTTTGAACTTCTTATCACAGTATGGGCACGAGTATGGTTTCTCTGAAGAATGAGATCGCATGTGTTTGAAGAGATCACCCTAAAATAAATAAAATAACTTTAATTTTACTTTTCATCCTGAAGGCTAAAAGCTACCGATAAATCGTTCTTGCTTCAGTTAAACGCAGCAATACTGTCTAGCTATTTTCTTACCTAGATGGCGCCACTATTACGCTGACGGCACTACACCGATAGTGATACAATATTTTTTTATTATTATGACATTGTTACAAACCTTAATATAGAACCTCATATCACACACCTGGCAGGCTATATTCTTGATGCCCGTATGCCTAATCAAGTGCGTCTTGAGGTTACCCTGCTGTGCAAACTTTTTGCCACATTGTCCACAAATGTAGTTCTTTTGGTTACTATGTGTTTCCAGGTGTGTCTGGAATAATAAGTAATTATTTATTTATTACTACATGTGACATGGATAAGGCACAAATGGAGAGGTCAGATGTTAAATAATTATTTAATGCAAATTAAAACCATTAAAACATAAAAAAAACTTTTAAATGTCAAAAAATACAAGAAAATAGAATGGATTCTAGTTGCCTTTTCCCAAAGGTAGTTTCGTGTGGAGAAGAATGGGCAAGGAACTGCATAAATTACTCTTTTACTTATTTTATAGTCATTAATATTTTGATAAACAACAGAAAATCAAAGTTTTCTGTTCTTACCTTTAAATTATAACTCTGCACAAATCTAGCATCACATATGTGACACACATGCTTTTTAATCCCCGCGTGTATCATCTCATGGTTCTTCAGAACATTCAAGTAAGCAAAGTTCTTGCCACAAGTCAAACACTGATATTTACGGACACCTGTGTGTGTTCGAATGTGGCTATGAAGATTACGGACTGTAGGGAATGCCTTGTCACAGTGCTGGCATTTTATGTCTGGCTGGAAGACAAGCATATACTCATCAAGTTAATGTTATATTGCGTCGATAGGCTGGGAATAAAGTAAGTACACTTGAATTTAGAATCTTAGTTTAATTTACCTCCATTGCCACTTGTGATAGAAAGGTACTAAATAAAATTTAGATTCCAATGAAATTTGAACCTTGTTTTTTATGACGTTGAGATTGGTGTTCCTTAACATGATATTTATCCGAGATTCTGAATTGAAGTTTTAATAGTTATTCTAAATCAAAAATCTTTATTTCTTATAAACCTATGACACTTCAGATGCTAAGTGCACAGTCCCAATTAGTCGTTTCCTATCGAGAAGAGCCGGAAAGAAACTGCATGGTTATTCTTTTTTAAAATAATGCAACTCTTGAATAAAACGGATTTATATCGAAGGCTCACTCGAGTAGCTCAGGATTCTAACACTTAAATCACTCGCTACGCTCATGATTCAATATGAGCGTAGCGAGTAGAGTAGAGAATAGGTATGGAATAGGAGTAGGCCTAGATTGCTATATTTGCACCTAATAAACTCAAGAGGATAGAAAATCGACTGCAATATGTGAAAATACCTTTTTACCAAAATGAACCCTCATGTGTGCTTCAAAGTTATCATACTTCTGAAATGATTTCTCACATTTAGGACACTTCATTCTAGTTCTTTTTTTGAGATGTTTTACCAGTTCCCTTCGTTTTCTTATTCTCCTGAAACATATTTTTTAAAGTATGTTATTCTTTTGCCGCCCAGTGAGAAAATAGAAAGAAAGAATGTTTATTTAAATACAGGCTAGTCATGTTAGATACTATACAACATAGGAGAAATATTACTAATATGTATTTTTTCACCTTGTATGGCAATTCTGATTCTTTGGGAATAAGTATGCCAGTCCTCTAGTCACGTGAAAAGTTCACCAACCATTTGGCAATGTCTCGAAAAACTAAGTGGGCACTCAGACCCCATGTCCTTAGTGTTTGACCCCACATGTTATTTTTTGGGCAAAGTATCAGCCATACAATGTGGCAATGCCTTTTGGGCACTTTTCCTTTTGACAATGATGTGGATGCATTTTTTGATGGCATATGACTCTTTCCCCTACTTTTTTATATACTTGCACATATTATTATTTTAAGACTGTTAGGCACCTAAATATACTTATTTAACACATACCTAATAATTTCAGCGGGATCCATAGAGCGGTCTACTAGCGTATCATTGTCTGGTGTAATATTCCGACTAAGCATATCATCAGCAGTAATTTCTGCTACATTTATTTCAAGTATTTCATGATCGTTGGAATGGCTTTCTGCTTTCACTGGTTCTTGCTGAAATAATAAACCAGTAATTAATTTTAAATGAGTTCAAAGCATCCAGGCCCCTATACTAAAATGATCCTAAGTTTAGAATGCCTGTTGAATATTACAATTAGTTCACCCTTCTTCCTTCAAATTAAGCTAAACAACTAAACAACCCCAGACTTTAAAAAAAATGTATCAACAAAGACACTGAAAGAAAATAAGCCAACAAAATCAGAAATACCATTTATTATTATTTTAAATTGATAAATAAATACTTACCTCATCCATAACCTGCTGTTTTAAAATAAGATTGGAGCGCACAGCTGCTTGTTTGAAATAATATGACTTGTTTAGCATATCTAGACATGCCTGGCATATTTGCTGAGGTAAAATGTCCCCTTCTTCAACCTGGAATAAAATATACTAGGTAAACAAATTGTCTGATCTAACACGTAAGGGCGCAATTATACACTGTTTTGTCCTAGACTTTGTTAAAACTTCGGGTTTTAGCGGCACTGGTGGTACTAAAGTACGTCTGGCGGCCAGAGGGCACACTGACTGGCATATCTTTCATCATAATGGAGTACCAAAAGTTTAAATATAAAACCTTGTCCTGACTTAAGAGTGACTGAAAACTTCACTAAGGTTTCGATGTTTTACAAATAACTTAAATATTATAAGGACAATTCACTACTTCAAATAAAAAAGAGCCACTTACCTCAACAGACGTGCAAAATTTATACATCTCAGGTGTGCAAACCATGAACAAATCTTTCATGGGTCCAGTGTCCGATAAGCAGGCACGACAAATCTTTTGAAAATCTAAAACACTAGCCATTTCCGTAGACATCATTTCAGTGTAGCTTTAATTAAATTTTATAGTACTTTAATAATAGAAAAAATATTGCTAAACAAAAATAAGACCTTGTCGTCTTCTTGACAGTTTGTTGACAATTTGAATGAATGTTGACATTGACTTTGACTACGGGAATTGCCCGTCAGGGCTGCCAGTCAAGAAACAAAAACGAAAAAAAAATCTGTTTTTATTTTTTATACCATTTGCAGAACGATGAACTTTTTTTTGACCTGGATCGCATATAACAAATAAATTGGGTTAATAATGGCGAGATATTGATGATTGATAATCTCTCGTAATAACAAACTAAGTACTAGTAAAGCACATTACGGCCGCAACGGGCCGCATCGTAATGCATTTTCATACAAAAAAGTAAAAAGTGCTGCGCCTGTGCCCGTACAATACGGCAGTTTAAACTTGGCAGTTCGGAATTTCGAGCAGAGGGCTGCGCAGTAATACTTTATAGGAACTAAATGGTGACATGAGGCGAGGTTGACTGAGAGAACATGCGCGATTGCGCATATTATGCTTATGTTCAGAGCTGCCAAGTTATATCGGCCTTAATGTAGTGTGCATGTCCGTACATAACTTTATAATTAACGGCAAGACTGGGCCCATGCAAGCTTAGCCGTGAATTATGGGACGTGTTCCATATTTTTGCCATGGAAACATACCCTCGCTTCCGTTTTTATAGTTTACTATTATTAAACGTGTCCAAAACCCTACATCTTCAAACTTGACCGCTTTCTAGCAAGATGGACCTTCAACATACCGTCTACCTAACTAATAACCGATACAATACGGCCGATATAACTTGGCAGGTTTTGAGTCAGTACAAGCAGCGTTTTTAACTATTTGTTTAAATTCTTTTACTCAATTTCCCATTTGAAGTGACCTATATGCAGTAGTGGCGCCCTCATTTTTTCAAAACTTTTTTTTGCCAAGCTGTACCTACTCTCTTGAACAAATCGCTTTCTGTTAAAATTGCTTCAAAAAATCCTTTTTGTTATTTTTTCAATTTTCGTGTAAAATACTACTTCAACTTACCTACTTAGGTAAGTTGAATAATGTCATATTTTTTACTGAACCGTAACGTACCAGTAGGTACGATAAACAAAGTCTATTTTATAATTTTGAATTTTACATTAAAATGTAGCATTAGCATCCTGCTGTTTTAGCTTAGGTTTAGGTCCTCTAGATCTAGCCTCGCGTTATAAAACATAGCTCAATTAAGTACCTAACCCCTCCCAGCGCAGCGGAAATATCACATGATTAATTTTAATAACTATAATACCTACATACCTACACAAGTAAGAATATCAATTTCCAGTCTTTTTTTATTTTTCTTATGTAGGTACCTACTTTGTTTACTTTCTGTGGGAATTATTAGGACATCGCATGTTGTGAAAACTATGTCATCAGTTGATTAACTTTTTGATTGATGCTGATAAGATATAGGTTCTTAACTATATTTTATCTACATTTATTTTTAATCATACCTACCTAAGTAGGTACATTATCAGACAAATAAATAAAGCACTCCTACTACTTCTAGGACTTCTACACAGTACACGTAGCTGCTCTGTTAATTACTTACATGGGTTGGTACTTAAAACTTAAGTACTTCATTCCAATTATAATCAATGATTGTTATCAGATATTTAAGTACTTATACCTACCTAAATGCACTTTACATAAAATGCTGTAAATAACTTATTGCATGTGTTTAAATGCATGTGTGTGGATTGAGAATATTTTTAACTTTGTCTGAGTCATTGAACTTGAAAAAAGAGTTGAATGCTTAATAGAAACCAGTTTTTTCCTAACTGTAAATTACTTCGATCAGCTATACGCTATACACGCGCTTGCGTTGTTTGTCAATGGTAAAATCCGCATTTATTGAACGATTGCAGATGTTCGCTACGTCATCCATATTCAACAAGAAGTTGTGTTAGTAATATTAGAGGTTATATTTTTTTTATATTATTATTGTTCCAATATTATTTTACCATTTGAAAGTAATGTTGACAGTTTATTTCACACTGTTTACAAATAATTCTCAAAAAAAATAGGTTAACTTACGTGTTTTCCTGACTTGTAAAGTTTTGAATAGGTGCCTATGTTTGTTGTGAACTTGGGATCGGATATAACAAATGAACACGATATCATTTTGTTAAAGTGTAGCGAATTGGTAGGTACATACATATGTATATTGTTGATAAGAACATTGTTCAGTCATAAGTTTTCCGTGGCGCGGTGCACTCGTGTCAGTGCGTCGTATTTGTTTACTGACATAGTACCTACACGTAACAATACTAATTGAATATGAGTGCCAATGGTACAAGTGACGAAGTGCCCATAACAGGGATTCCAAACAATGAAAGAATAAGCCGGCTAAAACAGCATTTTTGTGAAGAATTCGGATGTGAACCATTGTTTTTCGTAAGAGTGCCAGGCCGCGTAAACCTAATTGGTGAACACATCGATTACTGTGGCTATCCAGTGTTGCCCATGGCACTGGAACAGGATATACTGATTGCTGCTACGTTAGTAAATAAGCCAGAGCTTCACTTAAGAAACATAAATAATAAATATAGCAATTATGAGACAGAGATAAAATCGTGTGAAGATATAAATATTATTTCAGACTTAAATGGAAAGCCATTTTGGTATAATTATGTACTGTGTGGAGTTAAAGGCGCCTTGGAGTTTTTAAGCGATAAAATTACCAATGGACTGCAGCTCTGCGTGGATGGAATAATTCCTCCGGCGTCTGGATTATCAAGTTCCTCAGCATTAGTGAGTGCGGCATGTCTTGCTCTTCTATATGCTCAAAACGTTCCACTGAGCAAAACTGAAATCGCATCTTTATGTGCAAAATGCGAGAGATATATCGGAACTCAAGGAGGCGGTATGGATCAAGCGATAGCATTTTTGGCGCAGAAGAATTGCGCCCAATATATAACGTGGCAACCCTTAAAGGCTACACCCGTGGCTCTACCCGAAAATTCGGCATTTGTTGTAGCCCACAGTTTGGCGGAGGCTAACAAGGCAGCTACGAATGATTTCAATAGAAGGGTGATAGAATGTAGGCTGGCAGCGAAAATTATAGCTACGTGCGCAGGTGCTATTACTGATAACAAAATTATTACTCTTAGTCAAGTACAAAACAAACTTGATAGCACTTTAGGTGAGATGGTAAACCTTGTTCATGAGTATTTGCCTAAAGATGTATATACAAAAGAAGAAATATGTGATATCCTGAATGTTAATGATGAAGAATTGGAGCATTTGTATTTAACGTCAAACACGAAGCATTTAACGGAGTTTAAATTGAAGCAGCGAGCTCTCCACGTTTACGAAGAAGCGCTACGTGTCGAAGATTTTCGTAAACATTGCTCGCAATCAGCATCAAATGGCAACGGCGTCAATGGTGTGAACGGAAATAACGTCTCTATTGTATACAAAAATGGTGACGGTAATGAAATAATAAACGTTCTTGGGAAACTGATGTCTAGTAGTCACGAGAGCCTGAAAGAACTCTACGAGTGCTCTCATGACAATTTAGATCGTCTGGTCAGTATATCAAAGGAAATGAACGTTCATTCTCGCCTAACTGGTGCCGGTTGGGGCGGATGTATTATAGCTTTGTGTCCGAAAGAGAAAGTCAATATATATATTGATATGTTAATAGACAACTTTTACGTTAAACATTGTAAAATAGATAAATGTAAAGCTAGGTCTTATGTGTTTGCTACTACTCCAAACCACGGCGCGGAAATATATGTGAATAAATAAGTTAAACTTGCATTTTTCGGAAAGGTATTTATGGGTGTGTAAAAATAATCAGCTATTCCATACATTTGGGTAGAGTAGGTATTGAAGTTTGTATGGGAGTGACAGTTGACATTTTTTTCGCGATTATGATGTTGTTCCCATGGAGAAAGTTTGATGGTCTACAACTTTTTGATACACGCTGCAGATTGTCCTACTAATAAGTTTTGTATCCACCATTAATTTATATTTAAGTATTCTTAAAGTATGGAATTTATTATTCTGTAAATTCTGAAAAACCTATTCCATTAGCTTTTTTCTTGAGCGAATGAATTTATTTTTCCAAGAGTAGATTCACGAGCAATAATAAGATAATATCGTTTTCAGACTTTTACTGCAACATTTATTTCCGAAAACGGTCAATAGTATTACTTTTTTTAATATTATTTTATTTATAGGTACACACGGCTACACATCAAGCTATACATTTCCGCTATAAGCTGGCCTCGCATTGTACGGAAATCCTATACAGTGCGAGATCAGCATAAATTGGAAATGTATAGCTTGATGTGTAGCCGTGTGTACATATTAGACAAAATAAAAATAAACTTTTTCAGTTAAAAGAAATTATAACTAGTTTGTAACAATAAAATCTTATGATAACCGAAGTGATGTATTTTTCAACAGCATTTATTAAAAACAGTCCAATGACGTTCTTACTCTAATTTTTAATGGAAACAAAATAAATAGGTACGTAGTGTTGATTTTAAGTATGTTTTATTTGTTATTTGGTAATGTGCACTTTATTCAACCTGGATTGTCCCACTGCTGGGCAAAGGTCTCCCCTACAGCTATTCACATAATTTATTCTAGTTACCTACACCTACACTACCTATTACTTTTCTAATTAGGTACCTACTTACTTACACACAAAAAGAACACTTAAAAAGTTGGCGGTTTTACCGTACAAGGCAATTTCTTCCATACAACCCTTGGCTGGGCTGATAGAAAGGTGAGTCATGTTTAGCAAGTGTGGCGTCAGCAAAGGCTACAATCAGGGGTGTATTTACCCTAGGGCCAAAAGGGCCATGGCCCGGGGCGGTAGGCTGCGAGGGGCGGCGTGAGCCGCACCTCGCGGTCAGCTTTGTTAGCCTTTCTTTTTGAAGAAATTTAAAATAAGCCTACTTATCAAAAATGAAAATTCATTTGGTTGTAAATTTGATAGACATCAAGACGCGGGACTATCGTATATAGGCCGAATCACACCGGAATGGTAGCAGCCAGCAGCGACGCAGGGAGCACTTTCAGTGTGAAATAATTTTAAAATTTTATCTACGTACTTAAAAGACCAGTATCGCTTGAAAAGCTTGAAAAGGTAGAAACTACACTAGTCAAGAGGAAACTAGGTGCGTGGGGTCTGGAGGTCACGCGAGTCCGCCAGCGGAGAGCAGGGGCCGCTGCTGGCCGCTGCCGGCAGCGACGCGGCGAGCACTTTCAGTGTGAAATAATTTTAAACTTTATCTACATACTTAAAAGACCAGTATCGCTTGAAAAGCTTGAAAAGCTTGAAAAGGTCGCGAGGACACCCGCGGTGACGCGAGCAGCCGCGCGCCACGCGCCTCTTGTCAGTGGTTCTGCCCGCAGCTGCCAGCGGCGACGCGAGGCCGCTCGCGGCCGCGTGCCGAATGTAGAAACTAAACTAGTCAAGAGGAGACTAGGCGCGTGGGGTGTGGAGGTCACGCGAGGCCGCCAGGGGCGACGCCGGGGGCCGCTGCCGGCCGCTGCCATTCCGGTGTTTCTCGGCCCTTACTGACCGGCGGCTTGTCGGTCTGTCCGACTCCATCGTGACTCGGGACTAGTTTCGTTGCTTTTTTTTTCCTTTAATTTATGGGGCGGCAAACCTTTTAGGCCCATGGCGCTGAATCTTAAAATACGCATCTGTGTACCTACACTGGTACTAGCAGTTAGCCCTTCCAACACTTTGCTGACTGGCCTTATAATATCATAACGACTGGTCGATGTGGTGTCGCTTGAAATAGTCATTCAATACACTTATTATATGAACTTAGAGAGTTGTATTGCTGATTGTTGTAATGTTTATAATTCTGTAAATCCATATTTAATCAACATAGAACCTGACACTGACCTGCAAATTGCAAAAAATATAAGAAAATTTGAATTTCGCGGGCTATCTAAGCGCATCTCCCCAGCGCACAGATTACTAATATCCAGCGGTGGACGTCTTTCGGCTGAAATGAGGATGATGATGAATATTTGGATGTGTTAATTATATCGTAAGAAGCTCGACACACTCACCGTGAGTATATGTTCCTTGCAATCTAGATGCAACTGTCACGTTTTGTCATCAGTGTTGCCAAAGAAGAAAAAAGAAAGTGTCATCTGTCAACGCAACACACGAATGACAAATGTCAAATTCGTTTTCGATTTCATCAGATTGTTTGAGAAAAGAGAAAAATATAATAAATTAGTTATTGTTTAACACAATTACTCAATTTAAAAGACTCAAAGTCACCAATTCTCATTCTCAATATCTACTTTTCGTCGAAAGCTTTTAAAAATCGTAAGTATTATATTTGGTTACCTAAAAAATTGTGTTATTTTGGTATTTTAATTAAGGAAAAATTATAGCAATTTCTACATTCATACATGTTTTATAGCTTACCAAGGAATAGCAGCCATGGTAATGCCTCAGGTATACGTGATTTACTTATTGTTGCTATGATGTGTCACTTTATAATTTTGAGGTTAAGTTCCAAACCTATTTGTATCGTAAAGTTGATGAAATACTTCCCAATGCATATGCAATTGAGTGTCAAAGTTAAAGGATCGCTGTACAATCCTACACCAATTTTGCAATAATTTTAATAATATTCTGTAACCCGTTTGTTTTGGTGTTTTGTTTAATTTTAGTCCTAGTGTACAAATCTTGTTTTTAGTTTATTTATTTTTGAATACTTTTGTGCGCATTTTAAAATATTTAGTCAAATAAACTATACTTTAGTAAACATTATGTTAGCCTGTAGTGGGACTGATAGAACACCCTGTAATACAAATTGTCTCTTACAGGAAAGCTACCAAAAATTAACTGCAAGTACAAAGAGACGAATTAGACGACTTAAACTAAAATCTATTTTGTCAAACACTCGCAAACCTAATATAGCAAATAGAAGTCATAAAATTGTGAATGAAACAAAGCATCCTGCACTAACTGAAGATTCTAATAAAAATCTAATAGTAAACCTCCATCCTGACCCAGGAGATGTGCAAGATAGTTTAATTAATAACATAGTAGAAGAAAATATAAACATGTCTTCAAGAGAAGATGTAGTGGCTGCCAGACAGGCAAAAAAGCTGGCTAAACTAAAAGGCAAAAGCAAGGACACGGTACCAACTGAAATTAAAGCACAAGATGCTACAGGACAAAATGCTGGCATTAAAGATACTCCAGCCCCAACACCAGTTGAAAAAAAACAAATAAAAGCAGAACAAACGCCTATCACAGCAGAACCTAAAATAAATTCACCAAAAGGTAAAGATGAAGTAGATAAAGCCGTCAAAGTAGACACTGTTATTGAAGCCGATAGAACTAAAGAGCAGATTAAAGCAGAAAGAGCCGCGAAGAAGGCTGCAAAGCACGCTAAGAAGATGGGTGCTTCAGCAGAAGGAGATGCTCCTATAGAAAAACCCTCTGTAAAAGAAGTTCCTAAACTTGTAAATGAAGACATGACTGTAAAAGATGTAGTAGAAACTTTAAGAGATATAGCTAATGTAGCCAAGGATATAAAAGATGTTACTGTCAAAGTTAATGCTATTGACTTGAGTGGTAAAAAGGTAAACATAACATAACTTCATGTTTCCATACAGCCCTTAGACAGTTATCTTACCTACCTTATCTTACTATGAGAATAAATATCACTGTGATGCAAAATCAGAATTAAAATACAGTATTTTTATCTCACGAAGCGACGCGCACGTTACTTGTGGTAACCAAGTATGCAAAAAGTTTGTGAATGAGTGTGAGAAGACGAGTAGTGTCAGCACATAACACACACAGACTTCCAATTTCGGCATTGTCTCTGGCGGTACCGAGAGCTCCTGCACTTACACACACTTTCACAGCATGTTTGTTCACTGGTAATCACAAGTAAAGCTCGAGCCACTTCGTGAGATAAAAATACTGTAACTGAAAGGACTGTAATTCTCTATTATTTTTTCATTTTAAATACCATCGTTTCCACACTTTTTGTGTTGAATAAGAAATACATAGCTAAAAAATACGTAAACTCACACCTTCTAGGGGCTAGGCAGAAAACTACAGAACACCACCTGCTACTATCCCTACATACTTACCTCCTTTTGCTTCACTCCCTTTTTTCGTGAATAAGAAATACCACTAACTAATAAGGTTTTATTTAAATTAGGCTGAAGCAGAAAGCAACAAAAGTAAAGCGGACTTGAAAGCAGAGAGGCGCGCAAAGCAAGAGGCACAAAGAGCTGCCAAACAAGCAGCTCAAGAGAAAGTAGTTGCTAAACCTAAGGTTGATGTGAAGGCTCCTGAAGGAGATGTTTCAAAAGCTAAAGAGGTAAGGGTCGAAAGATTTCTGGTGCTTGATTCAATGAAAACAAAGTATTATGCTATACTCACACCACATACACACTCTTATATAATAGAATTTGTCAGAGAGAAAGTCCTACTGTAAGCCACTTTAAGGAACTTTGGTCCATTTTTTTAGGGTTCCGTACCCAAAGGGTAAAACATGTATTTCTGTTGCCGCTATAACAACAAATACTATAAAACAGAATAAAATAAATATTTAAGGGCAAAAAATCACATTTGTTATATGGGAGCCCCCATACAACAAACGTGATTATTTTGCCGTTTTTATAGATAATGGTACTGATCCCTTCGTGCGCGAGTCCGATTTGCACTAGGCCGGCTTTTTTTAAATTACAGCTTCTGTCTTTAATAATCTAAAGGTAGCTGACTTACGAAAGGGTTCTTTTGGAACTGGAATTATCTACAATAGTGTCTAAGTAAAAAAACCAGTAGATAAGTTATTTTGTAATATTTATTGAAGTAAAGAGAAAGCAGTTTGCTTGACAAAACGTTTGTACGACTGAGCTTGGCTGATATGATAGCATCGATTCTCCCCTGACAACCGTCATACTATTCATTCATTCGGATTTCAAATTTGTTACAGGAGAAAGCAACTAAACAGAAATCCTCCGAGAAACCGAAAGTGAAATCTCAAAGTGCTCACAGAGTGAACTGGTTCCAACATCTGTACAAAGAACATGACAAAGAGTCACTCAAATCTATTGCTATCAATTCAAAGTAAGTGCCTACTCATCCTCACAGTATTTAAACTGACTGATTATTACATGGAGCAACTGCCTATCGGACCTCCACTACCCAGTAACTGGGTAATACGATACCCCTTGGTATCTCTGTGGTGGTCAGACTTTCGGGCTTCTGACGGTCCGTAACAACTGTCAAAGATCCATGAATATACCGTGCAGTGTAGTTTTAATAGTAAAAGTTTATAAGGTTGAAATTGACTTGTATATTCTGTGTTATATAGTTCTTGTAGTAGAAACTACGTTGTCTTTAAAGATTATATTGTAGAATATACATAATAATAATGTAATACAATGTAAGTAAATAGAAAACATACAACTTATTATTGTGACATTTTCATGATACATTTATTGTTGTTTGAACATTCTCATCAAAATAGTTGTACTGTTATCTTGCAGTATTTTGTATACTAAGCTGAGCTTGTTGTGAAATTATCACAACTACTTCAGTCTATCGTGTTCATAACAGTACTCATATCAGGTCAATTGTAATGAAACCTTGAATGCTTATTGAGTGATATAGGCACTTAGCCAACGGCTTAACGTGCTTTCCGAGGCATCGAGGAGGTTTGTTATGTAAAGATGGTCACCCATCCTCGGACCAACCCCGGCAAGCGTAGCTTACCTGATGGATCGACCCGTGTGGCTATTATTATTTAGCGACGAGGTCCTCAAAAAAAAAAATGGTATAAAGATTTTATTATTTTACAGTTCATTTTTAAATTATTAATTACTAGCTTCCGCCCGCGGCTTCGCCCGAGTGGTTTGTCGATAAAAAGTAACCTATGTCCTTTCTCAGGCTCTAGACTAGACTATCCGTGTACCAAATGTCATTTAAATCGGTTCAGTAGTTTTAGCGGGAAAGCGCGACAGACAAACAGAGTTACTTTCGCATTTATAATATTAGTAAGGATTTTTGATAGACCAAAACGTACTTCTTCACTGCAATGTAATGTCTTTTTATCGTGTTGTTTTGTTTCCAGCTTGCACCCAGCTATTATAAAGCTGGGCGTTCAGTTGGCTTCCCGAGTCGTGACCGGGTCTAATGCGAGGTGCGTCGCGCTTCTCGATGCTCTAAAAAAGGTAAGCTTTTATATACCTGTACATAAGTTATAAACACGCAAAAAGGCGCTTTGAAATAAAATCTAATTTTCTGTTTACATAATTTGGTACATTATAACTATTCTTTCAAAAATACAAGTAAGTAATTACTATTACTTTGTATTGTACAAACATAATTTAATTAAGAATACAATTGTTATTAAATTTTTGCGTCTGTGTTCCTATGATAATTAAATGAGATATGCACATTTCCTGTTTACTGTGAGTGATGTGAATAGAATAAATGCAACAAAATAATGTTTGGTTTGGTTATTGGCATTAGAAGACTTGATTTAATATTACAACATACAAAAACTCTACAGAAGTAATACTTGTAGAAAAAACCACAGGTTCTGCCATAATTTCAAATTGATCTAAGAATCCTCAAAAAACCAACTTGATAATATTGTTGGATAACTTTCTTTTTTGATAATCTGGAACATCATGTGTCATCGTCATCTGATGGATAGTGTTCTATCCTTCGATGATGGAATAAGCCCTCAAAAGAACTCATTCTTTTAATCCCAGATGGTTCGTGACTACACACTCCCAGCCAAGACGGAGTTCGCTCGCGGTCTCGAGGCGCACCTCGCAACGAGTCTGGACTTCCTGTGGGCGATGAGATCCCCTTCAGCCTCGCAAACCAACGCCGTCAAGTTCTTCCGGTACCACCTCACGCAGCTGCCGAACAACGTCGATGAGTTTGATGTGAGTTCTAGTATACTGATAAGTAAACCAGGTCACATATGTGACCATAATTATGAGGTATTCTTTAAAGTCCTTAGGTATAAGAAAGGTTGGTCCAGCTCAAATAGGCTGACGTCATGGCAGAAGGTTTTTACTCGACTGCCCCAAAGGAGGGTAATGTTTTGTCCAATATTTAAAGCACTTTTATAAGACAACTAATTATATCACTACCTGCGCCGCGCGGTTTCACCCGCGTAAGTTTCGATCCCGTGGGAATATCGGGATAAAAAGTATCCTATGTGTTCATCCAGGTTATAAACTATCAGTTTGCCAAATTTCATCGAAATCCATTCAGCCGTTTTTGTGTGATTGAGTAACAAACATCCAAACACACAAACTTTCATATTTATAATATTAGTAGGATTTGCAATTTCACAAACATTCTAAATGTTGCGTTTTAAGCCATTGTTATTTTACAATTCAATTTATAATAATTAGTTATCTGTGGAAGTTCATTGACATGGTTAGGTTTCAGTATAAGTATAACTGATACACTAGTTGCACAGCAATGATAAACAACTTTATTGTACCTACATTTTAATCACACAATTTTAAAAGACCCGAAGGTCTTGCTCGTCCATTATTTTTACTTTTGTAAACCAAAGAAGAATGAAAGAGTATAAAAAAAAAGATGTGAAGCAACATTAAAAAGAAGTGATGTTCAAAAAAGGTTCCTTCTTTTTAGTTCTTTACCTTTAAAATGTCTTCTGCATAAATTATTTCATTAGTAACTTTTACTTACAGGCAAAGAAGACCTTGCAGGAGGAAATAGACCGGTACATTAGGGAACAAATCGACATGGCGGGCGAAGCGATCAGTATAACGGTGCGCAATAAAATATCTGACGGTGATAATATACTCACTTATGGATGGTAAGTCAATTTTTGTTAAACATTTGAATGTATAAAAGCGTCAGAGATTTGTGCCGCCCATGGGACTCTAATTTGCTTCGCCAAAGGGCACACACAGACTCAGAACTGAGAAAAAACGTTTTTGTAATGCAACTCATCATCATCTGCCTAGCCTTTTCCCAACTATGTTGGGGTCGGCTTCCAGTCTAACCGGATGCAGCTGAATACCAGTATTTTACATGGAGCGACTGCCTATCTGACCTCCACAACCCAGTAACTGGGTAATACGATACCCCTTGGTAAGACTGGTTGTCAGACCCGTAACGACTGTCAAAGAACCACAAATGACAGCCGGGACCAACGGCTTAACGTGCTTTCCGAGGCACGGTGGAGTCTCGGTATGTAAATATGGTCACCCATCCACGGACCAACCCCGGCAAGTGTAGCTTAACCTGATGTATCGACCCGTGCGGCTGGTGGCTCCTCATTTCTTCTGTAATGTAACTGTAACTCTGAATAAAGGCTATACTTAAATAAAAATAAATAAACATTATAAAAAATACTACATGTTATGTTCTCAGCTCATCTCTTATCGAGCGTATCCTCCGCGACGCGTGGTCAGCCGGCCTCAAGTTCAGGACTATAATCGTCGGCAACCGTGTTCAGACGTCGGCCACACAAATGTTACGACGACTGGTCGCTCTCGGCCTCCCGTGCACCTATGTCGACATCACCTCGCTCTATTTCGTCATGCACAAGGTAAGTAACACTGGATGATGGATGAAAATATTCCCAAAACCCAAATTATACAAGGTGGAGACGACAATACAACAAAAAATGAAACTCTTTATATCTAATGACGTTCTCGGTCTACATACAAAAAATTAATCAAATATTTCCAGTAGTTTAGTTACGATAGCTAGTCAAGGATCGGCAAATCCCATAGTCGGCCCATCACTACTATTTAGTTTGTTTGAAAAAATGACTTTTTTTATTTCGATGTTAGGATTTATTTGATAGTTCCAAAATACTCTTATGCATTAGTATTGCCAGTGTTTTCATTTATTGTTGTATAATCGTTTCCACCTTGTATAATACTAGCTGATGCCCGCGGGGATATCGGTTGTTCTATGCTTAAACCTTCCTCGATAACCACTCTATCCATTGGTGAAAACAGCATGAAAATCGGTGCAGTAGTTTTTGAGTTTATCGCGAACAGACGGACAGACGCGGCGGAGGACTTTGTTTTATAATATGTAGTGATAACATCACGTCTGTAGTCCCCGAAGGGTGAGGCAGAGGTTTACCTCTAGTACACCCACATTTCGACAATTATGTTTAAGTCCCATGTAATAGATGGCAAGCCTATTGATATCAACCAGGCACAAATCCAGACTCCAGGCTGCTTCTGAGAAATTCCTGATTGAAAAATCCAATTTCACTTCGCCCGACCTGGGAATCGAACCCAGAACTTCATGCTCGGCAGTAGCCCCAAGTAGTGTGATTGAAATGGTTGAATAGAACACAGCCCCTTAGGAGCTTCTAATTTTATTTTTTTCTCACGTTGTTTCAATGATGGTCCACTTTGAATACCCAAATGACCTTTCTTTGATATTTTTTAACCTCCGACGGAAAAAGAGGGGTGTTATAAGTTTAACGTGTGTATCTGTGTGTCTATCTGCGCCATCGTAGCTGCCAAACGGCTGAACCGATTTTGATTTTGTTTGAAAGGTGACTTGATTGAGAGTGTACTTAGCTATATACAAAAAAAAAAAAACGTTTATTAGATGCTTTGTTTTAGTCGGGGGTTTTTAATTTTTTTATAAATTAAAAATATATTGACATAATCTACTCATTACCATGTTTACTATATGAGTTGTATTGCAATATGTGGTTAGCTAGCAACCTCGAAAATTGATAAATATTATTTATTTTACTTCAATGGTCCTAGTTTATCATTTATAACTTCCAGTTACATCTAAAAATAGCTATATGTAGGCGGGCACGCCCTTTGTGCCTGGAGGCTTTTATTTAGTTAATTTATGTTTACATTTACTTTTTATTTCTGCTTGAGTGCATATAGTTCTCGTTTTTTTTTTGGTTGGTATATTAGCGTGTGCTAGCTGACATATAATAATAGATTTATGTTTTGTGTTGCATAATGTAAATGATTTTGCATGCTTTTGTATAGAATCAATTTTTTCTAACTGAACAGACAGCTGTGCTGCTGGGGAGTTTGTTGCGCCACTTCACTTTGGGGGACTGTCTTATGTGATTTTGACGTTCGAGAAGCTCTGATTCTCAGCCTAGTTTGAATAAATGACTTTTGATTTTAATATAATTTAACTTTTTTATTGCCGAATCGATCATCACGGCTAACAACGAGAACAAGATCACAACAACAAGTAATGTTCGTACACGAGTCTTTTAAACAAGGGCAACGGTTGCACGCGTTTTATTGGAAATGGCAATGCATTCCACTAAGGAATTTCAAATTCAAATGTTTATTGCTCAACACGGTACATAATCATACATTTCTAGATGTCAAGTGAATGCGCCGTCCACTCTGTTGCACAAATTCAGGCATGCAAAATGATCATTAAAATGATACTGTCATAATTTCATCATCTTGAGGCTCAGAGTGAGTAATGTGTCTCCGCAGACGCAGAAGGTAGTGCTGGGCGCGAGCGCGCTGCTGGTGAACGGCTCCGTGCTGGGCGCGGCCGGCACCGCGCAGGTGGCGCTGGCGGCGCGCGCGCACAACGTGCCCGTGCTCGTCGCCTGCGAGACGCACAAGTTCTCCGAGAGAGTGCAGACTGACGCCTTCGTTTATAATGAGATTGGTATGTATTTTCATACTTAAAGAATTTATTTCAATTAAACAAAATTACAGGCATTACTTTTGTCAAGCAGTCAGTAAGATGAAGTTAGTTGCTCGTTCAAAGCATACTAAGGAGAAGAACAGGCAAGAAACTCCCATTGTCTCTTTTATTTAAATCAAAATATTGGTTCAATAATTTTTCTTTTATCCAGGCGATCCCGACGATTTAATCGACAAATCAGACGAGAACTCCCCACTGAAAGACTGGCGGTCGAACCCCAACTTGACGCCATTGAACCTAACATATGACGTCACACCGCCGAGTCTCGTCACCGCCGTCGTCACTGAACTAGCCATACTGCCCTGCACTAGCGCACCCGTTGTACTGAGATTTAAGTTATCAGAGTATGGAGTGTAAATAAAAGATTATTTATTTTATACAAAAGTGTTGTTAATATTGACCTTTATTTTGTGTAGAAAATATGTTTTTAGTTAGATGCAATCTAGTATGGAAACACTATAATACAATGCGAAAATTATGAAAAATATCAGCCAGCAATGTTCGGTATGGTCTTTATCAATTTACCGACACTTGAAAGAATGCATGTAATAAACTGTGTTGTACTTCGTAGCACGACCATGAACGCATTCATTATAACTTTAGATGGAAATAAAATCCTTTTAATTTGTACTATTTTATACCACTAATTAAAAATTTTATACCTCTCAATTATCGTAGATATACAGGTCGTGCTGGCAAGATTCCTTCCCAGCACGACCACGTTAAAATGAACACATTCATTATAACTTTAGATGGGAATAAAATCCTTTTAATTTGTACTATTTTATACCACTAATTAAAAACTATTATACCTCTCAATTATCGTAGATATACAGGTCGTGCTGGCAAGATTCCTTCCCAGCACGACCATGTTAAAATGAACACATTCATTATAACTTTAGATGGTAATAAAATCCTTTTAATTTGTACTATTTTATACCATTAATTAGAAATTGTACACCTCTCAATTATCGCAGATATACAGGTCGTGCTGGCAAGATTCCTTCCCAGCACGACCATGTTAAAATGAACACATTCATTATAACTTTAGATGGTAATAAAATCCTTTTAATTTGTACTATTTTATACCATTAATTAGAAATTGTACACCTCTCAATTATCGCAGATATACAGGTCGTGCTGGCAAGATTCCTTCCCAGCACGACCACGCTAAAATTCCAGCTGGCATAGTAGTTGTACTCATTATGTACTACCATATTTCATTACTGGAAATGACAATTCATTGGTTCCTCCAATGAATTGTAATTTTTTAAGGGGATAGTTTAAGGTCAGAGTACTTTTTTCCCGGAGAAACATCTTATTTCTGCATGAAAAAAAGTTTTATTATCAATATGTACACGCGGGCGAACCCGTGGGTAACAGCTGGAGTAAAATGAAAGAATTGCAAAAAAAAACAAAGGGCGGCAAATATTTTTATTATTGTTTGAACGTTTTTTCTTAATTTTTACATTTAACGCCATCTAGTGTCAAGTATACAAATCACATACTTATAGGCAGTTTTTTTTTTGCTTTTCTAACTATTTATGGCAATTTACCAGTAATGAAATGGTAGTACATAATGAGTACATTTTTTTAGGCATGCTCCCGTTTCATCAACTACTATTCCAGCTGGAATTTTAGCGTGGTCGTGCTAGGAAGGAATCTTGCCAGCACGACCTGTATATCTGCGATAATTGAGAGGTGTACAATTTCTAATTAATGGTATAAAATAGTACAAATTAAAAGGATTTTATTACCATTTAAAGTTATAATGAATGTGTTCATTTTAACATGGTCGTGCTAGGAAGGAATCTTGCCAGCACGACCTGTATATCTGCGATAATTGAGAGGTGTACAATTTCTAATTAATGGTATAAAATAGTACAAATTAAAAGGATTTTATTACCATCTAAAGTTATAATGAATGTGTTCATTTTAACATGGTCGTGCTGGGAAGGAATCTTGCCAGCACGACCTGTATATCTACGATAATTGAGAGGTATAATTTTTTTAATTAGTGGTATAAAATAGTACAAATTAAAAGGATTTTATTTCCATCTAAAGTTATAATGAATGCGTTCATGGTCGTGCTACGAAGTACAACACAATAAACTAAGTGGATGTACTAAATAAAATAACAGTAAATAAAATACCAGCTCATAAAGATAAAGGTTTTAACTAGATTTTGTTTTAGAATTTTCTAAAATGGTTTCTTTGCTTCGCTGTTGTTTTGTTGCCATTTTAATGATTCTGTTTCGTGTTAAATGTTACCATGACAACAAATTACAACAGCCAATGTTGGTTGGTTACATTCTCAAGAGTTTGTTACGCATTTTTGAAATCTCGACCATTAGTAGTGTTCTAGCTTTTGTTATTAACTGTAGCTAACAAATCTCTGTAGCCACCATAGATTACTATTATATATAGTATCCACACCCTTTAATTCTGCAGCTTTCTTGAGTAATTTTTCGTGCATCAATAGTTTTTGTTCAGATTGTCATTTTTTTTTTTTCTATTTGCAACTTTCTCTGTAAATAATATTAGAATCAGAATGCTAAGATGTGCTCAAAATACCAATAATATATAAATTGTAAATAATTATATTGCATACATGGATACCTGCAGATTAAAATATTTTATGTTTGTAAAGTTTTCTTTTATTTATTTTGAATTCCCATTCTATTTGGGACAAGTCAGAAGCAGTGGAATGTCAAAAGGTAAATATTTTGATAGGCTTCTATCTATATTTCTTGTTATCTAGAGAACAAAAAATTTAATGAGGTACTAAAATAGGCAAAAGGAGTTTGTTATCAACAGTTCAATAAAACCACAATTTAATTAAAAATCACTTGTATTCAGCAAACAACATTGCAACACCAAAAAAATGCACAAGAACTAGATGTGTTATAATAATTAATATAAATGAAATATATTAGTTATAATATTAAGATTAATCTTTATGATGGTGTTCAGCCTTATGGATAGAGAAATCTAATCTTACATAGATAATTACACAAAGGAATAGGGCATAAAGGAACCCTACAACAAGCAGTGGCTCCTGCAACATCAGCAGGCGAGGGAATGTGTAGCGCAGTTGGAAATCTTGAATGTGATTCTCAACAATATTCTTCTTGGTGAATGAGATCACAGGACGGCCTTTAGTGTCTAAGTAGGTGTAGTGCAGGCTGTCAGGCAGTCTTGTTACCAGATAAGGCAGGTTAATTTTCACACTCGTTGAACCTTCTGGCAAGATGATCTTGGTGACCACCTCATCAACTTGCATGTCATCATAGATGTGATCAATAACCCTCATCTTCAACAGATAATCATTACCAGATTGGTACAAGTATTCATAGCTGGGAACATTGTATCCCATTGTGTAATGAGTTCTCCATCCTCCAAACAGAGGGTATCTTGGTCTGAGATCAAGTTCCACAGAATCTTTCTTCACCTTCATGTTAGAGGTAGAGATGTTGCCATTTGTGTCTCTGTAGTACACATCTGAGGCAGACGCAGGCAGCAGAGTCTTGTAAGACCTGACACTAGCAGGCCCACTGCGATGATCCTGTTGGTAGTCATAGCGGGAGAATGGACCCTTCAATGCAGCACCAGTGTGCTCTATCTCAACAACCTCCTCTACAGCAATGTTGCCCCAGTGGGAGACCTCGATCAGACGCTCGACACGTGTGACAGTCAGGAAAGGAGAATTGTTTTTGTAATGAATGACCAATTCCTTCTCACTGAAAGGTTTTACAGTAGGATATGGTCCGTACTGGAACCCAAGATCCTGCTGAGTGAATGGCTTCACCTTCGTGAACGTTTCAACACTCTTTGTATTCAGAATAACGTTTGTTTTCTGAGATGTGACATAGTATGGCGAATACGTGTACAAGTTACCGCTGTATTTGACTAATTGGTCTTCCTGTTGTGTGATGGCTGTAGGGAATGGCAGAAGAGCCTTAGTAAACACAGATTCAACCGTGATCAGCGATGTCGAACCCGAGTTGACGGCATCTTTGAGCTCCACACGCCAGAATTTGACGTAGTCATAACCACTCACTGTGGTCTCGACGAGCCGTAAATCTTTGTTGTTGCTGTCCTTCGCTCCAACGAAAGCTACGTTATTCTTTCCAACACTTTCAACAGCTATCAAGAAATTCTTAACCGGCGTACCCCCTGTGTTCTCCAAGGTTAGTTTCGATGAAATTTTTACGAGTTGCGATGATATATCTATTGTCCGGTCGACATTTTTGAATCTTACATCGCTAGATATGGTGTCGACGTTGACACTCTCACATTTTATTACAATGAAAAGAAGAAATATAAAAGAAAACCGTAATTTAGCCATCGCCGGCAACATCTTTATTTTTGACACTTGACAACGCATTAACCGGAAGTACACGCCATCAGCTAAAACAGGAAATGCTAAGTTATGGTACATCGAGTCCATAGCTGTTTTTATCATTATTTAGTCGATTAATTGTCACTATCATCTTCCTGGACCTTGGCCCATATTACTTGGGATCAGCGCGCAACGCATTTTCTTTTTCCATTCAATGTCCACCGTCACGATGTCATTCTCTCCCTTTTCTTTCCTAAATTCCTCACACATTCCATCCATCTATCTTTAGTATTTCCTCTCAAACTCTATCTATCCCCCTATACATCAACATCAAAATTTTTCAATAGATAGCAGAAATTACATTCGAAAGCTTTTTTCTATCCAGGGGACCTTTTCTATCCTTAGTGTTAGTAGTAGACCAAGTTTTATACTGGTATACTGTACTGTGCCTCAGCTCAGGGGGAATCTCATCCAGGCTCTCAATCGCGAGAGACCTCTAAAGGCCAACTCTCGTTCAAGACTAATCAAGACTTTCACATTAATCTGTCAAACTTGTCAAAAATGTTGGTATTATGACAGATTGCGAATGAGACTAGAATGCGAAACGCCCGGCAACCATGGTTGGATGGTTGCCCCAAAATTGTACGCTACGTTCGAGCGTTTGAGTGGTTAAAAGTGCGGACTATCCTGTGGGCAACTACATACACAGAATGACAGAAGACAGCCAAATAATAGCCTCCGGGAAAGGCATATAAACTTACGAAATAAGCGACTGCTCGCTAAGGGCACCCTTTGTGGGGAGCCGCTGGGGGGAGGACAGCAAGATGGGACAGACTGGATCATAACTAGATAATTATTATTATCTGGGTAATTTAAGCTACAGGCTCAGCTTCGGCACTTCATCGAGCAATCGACTATCAGTTGAGGAGCACAGCACACACAAGTTTAATTGAGATGCTGTAGCTGTACTCTATGGTTTTCCTTGCTCTATTTCATTCATTCCTTCTGTCAATGTATCGGTCACCTTCAGTCATTTTACGATTCGTCGTTCCGTTCGTGTTCGTACTTTCGTTCGTTTACTTTTTTTTCTTTCATTTCACTGTATCCAATGTATTACTATACTCTATGACTGTATCACAGACTATCATTGTGCGATGTGCGCTAGTAAATAGACCGAAGAGAATTAAAATTATTTTATTTTGTGAAACGTACATATTGAAAGCATTCTTGAAAAAAACTTCCTCGGAATTGGTCGAAAAGTGCATTTACTGTGAAAATTCGACGTTCCGTTATAGAACTTGCACTTTGCAGTTCCTAGGGACGAGTCCGAGTGGTAATTTGTGGAGCTCCCTGCAGGAAGTCGAAAATTATCAAAGATGATAAGTCTGTTGGTTCGCACGAGCCTTGCACTACTTGGTAAGTGGATAATTGATATTGATTTCATTTATAAATATGGAATTTGTTGTTAGTTCGACCACGAATTCTTAGAAGTGTACACTTTTCTCTAGCGAGTCCCTTCTCGGATCAAGCATAATTCGAACTGTGTTCAGCATACCTGCATACGTTTCATTTGCGTGTGTTTATATACCCTTGTTTTTGTCAGAGGGTCATCTTAAGCCTCTGTTTAATGTTATGAGTATGTACAATAATGTTTGATTTCCGTGTTGTTTCAGTTTTCAACTTTTTGTTGTCACCGGCCGCCGCTTTTCGGAGCAGGGACAGTGGCAACTATGAAAGAGGCTACAGTGACATAAGCTATCCCAAGACCGTATCTGGTACTAGTTCTGGACTTCCAGCACAACATGCTACCCGAAGAGGTTTGGGGATATCAGCATGGGGTATTGTGTTTGTAGTTGTGGCATTAATCTTAGCTGGAATGGGAGTCTACTACTTTACAATCTGCTATGAAGTTTGCAGACCAAACAAGAACAAGTATGACAAAATGGGCCTGCCAACTATGGCTTAGTTTATATTTGTAAAGCCCTGTGATAAGTCAAAAAAACACTTGGATAAATGATTTTATATTTTTAACTTGTGAGTGTTTGATAGCAAGTGCTAAAAGTATATTTTTATACTTTTATAGCCTATAAGTTATAATGCATATTATTGTAACTAAAAATATATACCATACATAGGAATGAAACGACTGAAACTTGTCTCGAAAAAGGGAACAAAAAAATACATTCCCACATATCATAATAAGTAAAGCAATAAGTTAATGAGAGAGTAATATTGTCACATTTTTGAATATGTTTCATAATGGAGCCTTAGTATGTCTGTAACATATTATTCTATAACAGAATGAGAGAGTAATATTGTCACATTTTTGAATATGTTTCATAATGGAGCCTTAGTATGTCTGTAACATATTATTCTATAACAGAATTAGAGAAATAAGCATAGAGGTTTTATGAGGTTGTGACCTACATTTATAATTTTTTTATGTATACCACCATTTTGTAAACTTTTCTAATGAATTTTTGGGTGCTACTTGCTTTGGAATATATTTAAAGGCTTTATGATTGTAAAAAGACTGTTTTGGACCAATTAAAAAATTATATAAAAACATTTACATTTTTGTAGTAATTTAGATAATATTTATTGATAAAAAATGAACTTTTATGTGTTCATTAATTTGTAGTATTAACATAATTATTTCATTTAAACGAAGTCTTATAGCAGTTTATAATTACCATACTAACCAACAATAGGAATTACCTCAGACAGAAATAGGTGCCATACAAACAACATAATCACATGTTTTCCTTATGTCACACAACACTTGTAACCTACCTTTATTTGAGATGTATTTCCATCTTGTTAATTTTAACCATTACTCATCAAACCATCATGGTCATACTCATCTACATTATTCTGTTTAATTGTTGACTAAGGTAATGCTGATAAAACATTATTTAATGTATTTATCATAGAAATTCTTAATAATTTCAAAATGTACCTTCAATTATAGCTGATTGTGTGCAAACAAAACAAGAACTTCCATTAAACGTGTTATCGCCATCTAATCTGCTAATGTAGTCAAGTTTTTAATAGTTAAAACAGCAAACTTGAATAATAATTATGTGGTTGTTATGACAGCAGACGGAAATTATTCATTTAGTTGTTCAAATATGTGTCACAGAAAGCATGAATGTCACACTGTACAATATTAGACTAATTAGGTCATAAATAACTCTCGCCTTACCCTAATTAAACTTTTATCAGCGTTATCCAACATGATACTGCCCAGCCGTCTATATGTAAGACTGTACACACTAGACATAATGTAGAATAAGTTTCATAATCACTATGTTCAAAACCAATGCTCAAATAAATATTGTTATAAATTATACGCAACTTTTGTTATTTATCTGCACTACCATGCACATTGTGTTCCTCAGTTATTTAGAATTATCTTATCTAGACGGTAAAGTCTAAAAACTTATTTTTGGGGTAAGTAAATAATCGGAAATGAGTCATCTGTGTAGTAGTGATTGAATACTATTATCTAATACCTATCGGCGTTTTAAAGAGAAAAGACGGTTTAAAGACTTATTACCATGCTTCCTGTTATCGCATGACTGCGTCAACTGCGTGAGCAGAATAATAAACCCAAAAGGGACTTTGCTCTAAGTGAAAAATTTACGAATCATGATTTTAGTGGGGATTCTGAATAATTCTGATTACTCATTTTGGACTCGGCATAGATTATTTTTTTATAGCGACCGTGTGGGCAATCCGGTTCTAACAAAGTAAAATAAGCCCATGGTCATCGAAGAGGTTTTTGGTAAACCCGAAGCGTGCGCGGGAGCTCGTCCACCCGAATACAAAAAAATATCCAAGGAAACATAACTGCAAATACCTCGATGCTCTACGGCCTGATGCGGGGATAAACTTTGCAAGCCGAAAAAAGCTGCTTTGGCTCAATGATAAAAGCGATAACCAATGACTCTTTAGCGATAAATTACGGTAGCCTGGTGGTTAATTGCAGAGGTCGTGAGTTCAAATCTCATCCCGAACACTTCTACCAACGACTACTATCCTTATTGATTGTCAGCTGTTACGACGTCAGGCTTCGTATACATACCTACACGACGCCGGAATCGCAACGGCGCCGGATCGCAAAAAGAAAATAAATCAGAATAAATTGAGTGTAAAATCTGGGTGATATTCACAAACATGCCTTCCGGTGCCGATGCAGCTCCGGCACAGGTAGCCAAAATATCGCTCAAGATTATGTTGCATTCATCTTTCTAGATATTCGTGATACAAACAAGACATCTAGATAATTAAAAAACGCGATTTAAAAAAAAATACTTTTATGAAAAAGTGCAATAAAGTGTAGCTAGCTCCTCAATGCCAGATGTAATCTTCATCAATAATAGTTTCGTGATAATAAAAAATGAGGTTAAATCACTAGAACGTGAGTTATTCATAAAACTCATTGTGACAAGCTATTTTCCTTATCCAAACCTTAACTCTGTTGAAAGGTTGAAACAAGTATTTTTGACACGCCTGTGTTCTCGGAATTGAACCTAACTTTGATACAATCATATTTCATGTTACAACTATGATTGTAATACAAATAATTTGTGTTTGCAGACACAGACTAGTAAAGTAGAAGTCTATTGAAATGAGAAACCATTGAGACCTTTTCAATAAATAGGTATTCATTTAAATAATGTCTTCATCTCATGCATGATGCAGTTTTCAGTTTGCATAAAATATACGGACTTAGCATAACTTTAAATAGGTCGTTATTATCCTCAAGTTGTTTATTATAAGTAAATATTTTCCCGTACGCAATTGGACTTACGGATATCCCAATGTAAAGTAATTATATGCAACAATGACGAAAATTGGCGGCTTTTCCTCCAAAATCAAGGTCACGGTTCAATACCCATAGTTTCGGATTTAGGACTGATGTGTCATAGGAAAATTCACCCTGTATTCAAATATCCTTACATAATTATAAAACAAAGTCCTCCGCCGCGTCTGTCTCTCTGTACGCGATAAACTCAAAAACTACTGCACCGATTTACATGCTGATTTCACCAATGGATCGACTGGTTCTCGAGGAAGGTTTTTATATAATAACTGACATACACGCGGGCAAAGCCGCGGGCATCAGCTAGTTAAGTATATAATTCAATTTGGACTGATGTTTAGGATTTACCTGATTCTATATTTCATTCGTGATGTACTTCGTTTTTAAAGTTTCATCAATGACCGCCAAGAAAAGCGCACTACTGCCCCATACATTTTGGTCATTGGCTTTTACGGAAAGTTACATTAGGAAGTAGGTAATTAAATAATAAAGATTATTTGTATTATATAAAAATTTATTAGCGATTATTAATTCATAAAATTATCCAAAATTTCTCCTCACAACAATAAATGCTTACCAAAATTAAACAAATATTGGAAGAATGGTAGATAGCTAATGTACACTCCAATTATAATCTAATTCAACTAAAATTAAGTATCAGTTGCGCGGATCACTATTGTTGTATTTTCAAAATTCATCAAATGAATTACATATTTATAAATTACAATGATTCAAAAATATCAGTCGTTGTACGCTCTCTCGAGCCGAGCTCAAAAACTCGCGAAAAAATACTTGTTTATAGTTCTAAATTGTGATTCACAAATACTTTAAAATGTATCAGAAAATAAAAATATGTGATGGAATTAAGCTCCCCCACCTGTAATACAATAACTGCATAATTTGAAGCTAGCCACACGTTAATAGATATACGAATCACTGGCTCACTGGTGGAGATATATAGATATAAGATGCCGTTAAAGTTAAATGCTTGAACCCGTGTTATCACTGTCGCAATCTTAACATTATTAAAATCAGGTTTTTGATATGATTGAAATTGAAGCATTCATACTCAGAGAATATGGCAGAGACACTCAACCGATGGTTCATAAAGTCCAGAATGCAGAACAAATTCCCTGCTTATAACTCGTCCTTCTCTAAGTCGACGTCGGAGAGGTCAATGTCTTCTTCTTGCGGCAGTTCGCCGTCTTTGCCGTCCCAGGCGTCGGCGGACACGATCTTGGGCATCTCCGCGCCTTTCACGGGGGCAGTCTGGCCGCGGCCGAAGGATAAGTCCCTGAAATAAAGTGGTTTATTTGAGTTTATTTTATACTCTATGCACGGGCACAGATATTATAATACTACGTACAGATACCCAATCCCATACAAAGAAATGACACCACCCTAAGTCTGGCTATTTTTCTTCCCCATTTTTTTAACAGATGGCAGCATCATCGACTCACTAATTGCCAGAGACCGTAGTTTTAAAACGCCATCTAGGAGTCTTGCCTAGGTACAAGGCAACACGGGCGGGGGGTACGGGATGTGAACTGACCGGCCGCGAGCGCGACTCCTCCCTCAGTCAGTCAGCTGTTTCACTAGAGAGCACGGTGTCGGATAGAAACTTTTTAAAATCTTTTAATGAAAATGCCTTTTTTTTTTTTGTTGTGTTCGGTCATTTATTTTTATATTTAAGTCAACTACCCATGGTTTGAATGACAAGACTGTTTACCCTTACAGCCTGTATATATATATATATAGTTTTAATAGGTTTACGTATTTAAATCATATTTATTCCACAATTTTCGCTATTGCACCTACCACTGTTTGTCTCTGCATCACCCAAAGGTTGACTGGTAGAAAATGCCTATGGCATTAAGTCCGCCTCTGTACATTTGTGTGCTTAAAGTATTAAATAAATAAATACAAGGCAAGACTCCTAGATTTTTTGTTCCTTTTTTTACGTTTTTTTCTTCCTAGGTGTTCAATTCTTATATTTCTACGTAAAGTACTAGATTAAAAAAAAATGTTGTTTGATTTTCCTTAATGAAACGACTAAACGTTTCAAGTTTAAAGTTACCTGTCATCACTTTAGTAAAACGCCATCTATTGCAAAGAGCTCTCAACCAAATCTCAACAGATAGCTACTTTCTCATTCTAAGGGCGAATTTCACCAAACTTTTATACCGAGTATAAGTCTTATCCTGCGAATAAATTTTGAATTTTTGACAGTTTTTCTATACAAAAACTGTCAGACGCCATTTTTATTCCACGGATAAAAGATATCTGACTTTGGTAAAATCAACCCTAAGGATTCGAATTGAAGTAAAAGGCTTAATTTAATTTTTTTGTTGAAAATACGAGATTTATGAGTGTAAATACATAATTCAGCATTAAACAAACATGTTTTGATTTTTACTAATATTACTATAGCCAAAATTTGCCATTTATCGCTTTTTAGTAATTGTTAATTTCATAATTGTTACATTATGCTGCCATCTATGATTTTTTTCAAGACTAATTCTAATTTGTTCGAGTTGGGACCCCATGGCACAGGTAAGAACTACATTAAGGCGGAAATTAATGCCGTTTTTGTCTGGTGTACAGTTACAAGCATAAAATACCTTATTATGGTTTTCCCGTGAAATAAAAATTGCAACTTTGAAAAATATACCTATACATTATATTTATGTATGGTATGAAATTGGTCTATATTATGTTCATAGCATCATAAATTACGTCATTACGAGAAAATCACTTTTGAATTTTTCGCAAGTGTTTGGTATTTACTCTAGCGCTCGTAATCTTCGGGTGTTGTAGAGACGAAACGTTGTAGGCTTGTAGGATTTGTAAGGGTAACAAAGTTAATTGAGATAGGTACCGGAAATGGAACAGAGGGGCTTATGGCTAAATAATTAATATACGCTTGCCGCGGTTGGTCTGTGGATGGGTGACTATCTGTACATACCAAGACCTCTCTGTGCCTTAGAAAGCACGTTAAGCCGTGAGTCCCGGCTGTCATTTGTAGATCTTTGGCAGTTGTTATGGATCGTCAGAAGATCGAAAAGTTTGACAACCAGTCTTACCCAATTACTGGGTTGTGGAGGTCAGAGAGGCAAACAAAGCAAAAAAAAGGGATAATATACTGGTATTCAGCTGCATCCGGTTAGACTGGAAGCCTACCCCAAAACAGTTGCAAAAATGCTTGGCAGATGACGACAGGAAATTGATGAATCGGTATTTTGATGACGGCTATATTGATAGGAATCAGGTAAATATTTCGGAAAATACATTATACATGAATGATGAATAGAAATTATAATTAAATGCATGAGGAAACGTTTCACAGCTTCCTTTAAAAGCATATGATTCACACCTGTAACCATCAGAATTCTACTAATGTTATAAAAAATGTGGCTTGTTGGTCCTTCTTTTACGGAGCGCTGGATCGACGTGATTTTTTGCATAGAGATATTTTATGGATCAGGGAGTGACATAGGCTAATGTTCGGTTCCTATTGTATACTATAGGAACCGCTATCTATAGACCACAGGTATGCTTGTAATTTATATCTAAAATCAGTCCAAAATTAAGTCGCTTTTCGCGTTTGTTTGTGTAACTAAACAATAACGGATTTTGATATCATTTTATTTTTTTATAGAGACAACGGTGTTTACCCTGACACCTTGTATAGGGAGTCAGGGTAAATACCGTTGTCACTCAAACCATAGATAGTTGACTTAAATATAAAAATAATTGTCAGGTCAGGTCGCGTCCCGCGCCCCCCACCTGTGTTGAGACGCAAGTTCGTTGCCCTAGCGCAAAGGGTGAAATACTTTTGTGGTAAAATGTAATACAACATTTTTTTAAATGTATTTTCCATTAATTTTACGTTCTATAAATGCCTAACCTAACACCCTGTGTTCATAAAGAAATCTCGATGTTCGTGACGTTAATTAAAAACGGTACGAAGCAGGGGCGTGCTGTCAGTAATGTTAAAAGTAAACTCACCTTAGGAACTCATTGATACCAGTCTCTGAGAAGGATCCTCTGAGAGTTGAGAACTTGAGTTTCTTAGCGTTGACGACAGCCATGGCGGGGTAGCCGAAGCCGCCGAGTTCTAAAGATTCTTCTAGAGCAGTCTGCGTACCAGCCTCGGCCCACACCCATCTGAAATAACACGCATTTTTATTAACAAATGAACTTACATAAATTGTAAACAAACACTAGTAAACAAATGTGCTTGCCTGATATCCGACAGCACCAAAATGAAATACCACCTCAAGGTTAGGCTACTTTTGTCAGATATGTTAGAGTGTAACGATTATGTACCTTGAAGCGGCTATATGTTGTATGAAAATCAGGGACTTGAAACGTTACTCAAAATTGAGGTACGATAACGTTACGTAATAGCGTTACGTAGTAGCGTTGCGTTCTAGTAACCATTTATAAACTAATTTCTTGTCAATATAACGAAATCTATGGGAACGAAATCTTCAACTATTAACTTAGTTACGATCCGGGTGGAACGGTAGAAATTATCTTTACTGGAACTATACGTAACGCTATTTTAACGTTATTTCATAACGTTTCAAGTACCTGATGAAAAGAGAGACTATCAAGCACTCAATTTTCTGAAAAAGCTAGCCAGCTGTTCTGGTACAGCACATGGGTTTTTTTCCAATTGAGCTTAAGCTGGCTAAGGCTGAAATAGCCTAATGACATTATTTAACTATTTAGTTCTATAGTGACTCACCCCCACATCTTGTTCTTGTATTTCTCTCCCAGGCGCGCCAGGATGGCGAGGTAGTCGTTGCGACAGGCCGCGTTACAGTCCAGGATGTGAGGCAGCACGGACACCACGCATAGTGGCTTGTCACTGCACGCCTGCATCGACTTCTCGTCGGTAACCTGCGGGGAAAAAAGACATATTTAATTAAATATTGATAAGTTTTTTTTTATAATGATTCTCATGGTATGTATAGACTACCAGCCTATTAATATCCCACTGCAGGGCAATGAGCCTCTTCTCATACAGAGACGGTACAAGCATTGATAACTACACTTGCTCAAGCGGGTTGGCGATTTCAGACTTATATTATGAGTGTTTATGCTGAAAGTGGGCAACGTCGCAAATAGATGTCAAATATTTCGCTGTTTTGAGTAATTTGGCAATATTACTGTATGGAACTATGAAATATGGCTTGTAAAAAAGGCATTTGGAAAACTTCCAAATCCTTTTTTTACAACTAAAACTAAATATTCGGTGTAACGATATTATTTATTGCATTTCATTAATCAATATTTTAAACAGTTAGGAACCCTGAACCCATATTTCCTTACAGTAATATTGCCAAATTAATCAAAACAGCGAAATATTTGACATCTATTTGCGACGTTGCGTTGCCAACTTTCAGCGTAAACGCTCTTAATAAAGTCCAGGGGGCTGACTATGAAGTATTAATGCCATCATTATTCCACTGCGAAAAAAGGATGGTGCTAGCGGCCTTGTATAGCTGCGTCTCTCACTAACACTGGAAAAATAGTGGCATTAATACGTCTTGGTATATGTACAGGTTTCCTCACGATGTTTTCCTTCACTGATGTCATAGATATCCAAGATAGACTTAGAAAAAATATAAATATTCCTGACTAGGTAATCTTTGTAATCAAAGGATGAGTTATAGTACATAGCTCTATAAGCTCATAGATAGCTATAACTACTATACATAGTTATGTATGCTGATAGTCAAATTGTAGAACTATGACAGTGCAGTTTGTGAATTCGCCTTTATATTCTCTTATCGATGGCGGTGATAATATATAATAGCGGCCAGGGTTTTTGAGATATTTTTAACCTGTTTGATAGATGTATTGGTTCGATATCTTGAGACTGCGTTTCCGATCATTTAAAGACAACTTTGTCGAATTAATAGCTATTTAGATTTATGAATTGCTATATTTTACTAACAGGCCGAGTGAGAGTCGGTTAGGACCAGTCAAAAAGTGTGTTTTTGGATACATTCTCAGTTCGTATCTCGTCTTATTCTCAGGTAAACTTGTGTATTGTATAGCTTTAATTTTCATACGACTCTCTTGGTTCATCTGCAAGTAAAATATACCAGGGTTTATTGAATTCAAAACTGAATCAAGGCGAATTATAAATGATGTCTGTAATCCATACTAATATTATAAATTCGAAAGTAATTAAATTTCTGTCTGTCTGTATGTTACCTTTTCACGCCTAAACCACTGAACGGATTGCGATAAAATCTGGCAAGGAGATATCCATCCCGGGGAAGGACATAGGCTACTTTTTATCGACATTTTTATAGTTAATTATAAGTTTGTGGTTTATCTATTGAACATGCATCTCGATATCTCGCCTCAATCGAAAGTATGACTTTAACTTTTTGAGCAATAGGCTCAAAAAGCAAAATTTTTGAGGAATAAAAATGTGGGGAAGAACCTGTTTGTGTCTAGATTTTTGCATAAATATATTTTTATTTGTATGTCAATATAGGCTTAGACTAACGCTTCCTGTACACGACCCCGGTGCCGGCCCGCATGTTTGTGTATACGAATGATCGCTCATGCGCCGCACCACAACCGCGTAGATTTTACTCATTGGGAAATGTTTTGTATTTTTGCAATCTTGCGTTCCGGCGTCATGTACGGTCCGGCGTCATGTACATGAAGCCTTAGGGAAGCATAACACAAAAGGAAGGAGTTCTACACATAACAGTGGGTGGAACAAGGCTGCCAATGATAGGCGTAGGATCAATCATCGAAAGTTTTACAGTGGGCAGTTTTTCAATATCACCACTTTGTAAATAAAAAATGCCTTTCTTTCTTTAATCGCCATAAAACAGAATAGGAAGTACATAAATCTTATGACGAATCTCCATTGATTGTCAATTGTTATTCGGGCATGGAAAACTGATTTTTTTGTGAAACAAATCAGTTGTTCATGCCCACTGTTTTAATATAAACAATAATCCGAGCTCTTATATAAGATTGATTATGTTTATATTCGCGCAGTAATTCAACTGTAACAAAGTTTACGACATATTGGAAATAGTGCGGAAACACGAAAGACATTCAGTTTCTTTTTACCATAATCTGTTTAAACCGGTGGTGTACGGAACGCAAGGATTTTTTTATTAGTAACATAGTAACTTATTTGATATAGAAAATGTTTGTAACAAAATTATCGAAAAAACCTAAGTTTCATGGATCAAGAAGGGTGGATCTAAAAAGTGTTTATATTTGTAAATTTACGTCACAGCAATTAAATAGACTTATCTTGTTCGCAGCACAGTATGATGGTGCGAAACTTTACGGAACCACGGCTAATTGTGAGCTAAAAAGTGCAGTATTCACTACTCACAGGCATCTTGTGAGACATTGAAGTATTTCTACAATTCATCTCCTGCCAAACGTCGTACCTGGCTAATTTAACTACAGCATAAGTCATTTTCTATAGGAAAATGGGTTATGATGTTGCCGCAATGAAAAAAGCTCCAATCTCCTTACCAGCGCAATGGCTCTGTATCGCATAGTGTCACAGCATTATGCTGAGCGATGGCCGTTTTGGGAATATGACGCAACTTGTTCTTTTTTGTGTTTTGTTTTTTGCGTCATGTTCTCATCGCAAATAAATGTATTCTCTTTCTTACCTGAATAATCTCCGGCGCGGGAACATTCTCAGCGAGCTTCTCAAGTGCATACGTCACGATGTCACTGGACGTTCTTCCTCCGTTGTAGTCTTCAGCGGAGTCTGCGGTCTTCTTGCCTGAGGGGAACAGCTTGATGGTCGGGTAGCCTTGCACTTGGAAGCGGGAGGCGATCGCCTGGTGGACGGTCGCGTCCAGGGCGCCTACTTTCACCTGAAAGGTATGAGGAAGTGCTGTTTTAGTGTGATTCTAGAAATATGTGAATGAAGTGTAATTTGTAGAAGAAAAAAAAACGAAAAATGGAAAGCATAGTGATGCTTTTTTGCTGGACCGTTGAAATCTCCAGAAATTTCATATTTTATGGCAAGTTATTGAGTTTTATTTGTACAAAGATCAACAGCAATCCTAACTAATATTATAAATGCGAAAGAGAGTTTGTTTGTTTGTTAAGTTTGCACCTAAAACGGCTCAACGGATTTGGATGAAATTTGGCACATGGTTAGACCTTGACCTGGAGAAGGACATAGGCTACTTTTCGTCCTGGATCGCATGCAAAGTCGCGGACAACAGCTAGTTAGGAATATTTCGGTTTTACCCCAATCACAAAAACAAGATAACGAACATCAGACCATAATTAAGTAGTAAAGAAGTTAATTAACAAACGATTATTACAAAACACCCGCGTTATCAGCACAGAGCGCGAGAAGTTTAGCTGATAAGGATATTAAGTGGGAAATTGGCTAACGGAGTACTTAATTATTTTATGGTGTATTTTTTATTAAGTACCGCGATAAAACAATTAATTCTACGGTTACAGTTATGCTGGCAGATCATAAAAAATCAAATTGGATTATCTGAGGTAATAAAATTAGAGAAAGATTTTTTTATAGTCCATAGTCCTCTTCGTGGTACATGTGGTATGTTTTAAATGCATGCATTTTTTTTCCATATTTTTAAATTACTTTGCAACTATGTTTTGTTTAGAGAAATCGTCGAGTCAAATACACCGATAATCTAAAATGGTAATCACCCCAGCAGTTGCAATATACCTCAGATGACGGTGATACATTGGCTTTTAGATAAGGTAAGTAATCTAGGTAAACCACAAACATATTTATCATTATTAATGAATTCCAATTTATCTGTTATCTATAAGATAATGGAATGCCCCCATACTGTTGGTTGCCAACTTAACATTCCTCTCCCAGGTATTGTTGTAAAATATTAATAATATTTTAATAGCTCTTCCGGTTTTTATTTATGTATCCAAATAGAGTATGTTAACTAATAAAGGGCGTTCCCGTTAACCCGCAATAACATAGCGTCCATAAATGCTAAAAAAAATATTACCACTCAAAAATATATATATTTTTTAAATTTATGTATTGAAATATTCACAAAAATATTAAAATGATAAAAAGAAACACTCTGTACCGCACACTTGTATTTCAACGTGGAAAGACAAGTGTGACAACTGTGCGCGTACAGTGTTTCTTTTCCTATCAATTTAATATTTTTTGTGAATATTTTACTTCTTAAAAAAAAAAATACACATACATATATGAACTAAAAGTGTGTGTGTATGTGATTATCGTAGCGTGGCGTTCTTCAACCCTACCCCAGTGGAATGTGACATCTTTAAACCTGATCTTACTGACTGATCTTTAAACCAGACAGAGCCACAAGCAAAGCTAGTTAAGAAACGCTTTTGTAGTACTAACCTTGCCCCTGAGTTCAGAGGCAGCCTTGGCCCAATGGGGTTCCAAGTTCTTGCAGTGTCCGCACCAGGGCGCGTAGAACTCCACCAGCCACAAGTCCTCGCTGTCCAACACTAGCTTCTTGAAGTTCTCGTCCGTCAGCGTGATCACGTCCGAGTCCGACTGTCGAGGAGTAAATTAAAATTAGACTCGGATGATGGTAGAAATAAATTTTTAGAAGACTTGAACATGGAAGATATAAGATGTTCAGAAAATGAATGATTTCCACTTTATAATAATAAACAGGTGTTTACTTAGGTGATAAAACTCAGCATTCAAAATCTGTCTTAAGGATTTTTTAAGAACCGAATTATTCGGAAGGTTCAAATTCAAATGTGTATTGCTCAACACAGTACATAATCATACATTTCTAGATTCAAAGCTGCAGATGGGTTTTAAAACCTGGGTTAGTTCTTCAAATTGGGTGCTCATGTTTTAATCTAGAAACTTAAGAATCCGCCAAATGCTTCAGGTGCGACGCCTACGCTTAGAATTTGTAAGTCAATAAATGGTTAATACATCTACGTACCTAGCATGAAAGAAGACACCAAATGTGGTATTGTGATAAAAAGTTCAGATGTGTGTGCGCAATATTTCAATTCGAAGATACTTCCGTAAATGGACATTATATTTTTGTTATTGTTCCAAAATAACTTTTGGGTAGAAGCCAGTTTTGTTCAGACGAATAAAGAAAATAATGTGTGAATAAAATAAATTACAACTCTAAGCTAATGACCTGTCTACAACATAGTAGGCACAGTAAACGCTAAATATAGGTACGCTTTCCTGTATTGTTTTATGCATGAAAATAAAATATAATCTACTACCTATTTTCAGTTTCCGGATGGGCATTTTCATCACTAAATTGAAATAAGTACTTAAGGCTCTTACATACTGGCGCGATTCGCCGCGCGACGCGAATTTTAACAAAACAATTTCTGAGAAAACTTCACGGCGAACAATGCGGCGGCGTCGCGTCGCGCGACGTATCGCCCCAGTATGTACGAGCCTTTACCCTCAAGTAACCTCATTTTAATTTAGTGGTAGAAAGTACCTATGACTTAGAAAATAAAATATGGTCATAATTTCCTTTACCGCATTCTACAGCATTTTTTTTTTTACCATTTTCTACCATCAAGCGACAACAACATTGAAAATGTTTTTCTGTAAGTATACAGTATGAAAAGGTACAGAAATGAAAACTATAATTTTCTAAAATATCATGCAGATTGATTGACATCATGCCAACAGGGAACAAGAAGAATTTATTGCGAACTCTTCTGTCGTATCTTGTGAGTATACTGCAGATAGTTCAGTGAAACAAGTAAAATAATAGACACACATTTAAACGTATGAGTGCAAGAGTGTCGGGACTCTCCAAAACCGATTTTTTTCTTCTAAACTCCATGTGCCTTATTAAAAGTCAGGTACCAACCTATGAGGTACAGTTCATTGTACAAAGTGATTAGAGCTTCGAAAAAGTAGATAATGAGGTTAAATCATTCTTCCATATACATATACGGTGCCAAGTCGAATAAGGAGGTCAGTAAGCTGACTGACGTGTCCCAAGAACATTGTCTAAAGTGAGAGGATGCGTAGGAGTTTAGTGGGCGACACACGACTTACGACAACTAAATAATTATGTTTCCTCCTACGCTACGTCTGAGATTTTTCGATATTTTTTAAATACCTACTAGACTACTTATAGAAAAGTATGTACGTAGGTCTGAGATTCGAGACTTCAAAAATATAATAATATGTCCAGTGGGCTAGTAGCGTCGAGTTTAATTTTTTGTCTCAATAGGTATGAGATTTTTTTAATATCTTCTTCAAGAGGTTAACACGAGGGAGACTTTGCATATTCTAGAATTTGACCGAGGGGGTTCGAATTCTAGAATATGCAAAGTCTCATCATCAAGTTTGAGGCTTTAAGGAGCGAGGCTTTCAATATTTAATCAAGGCGGCCTTTGGAATAAGATAAAAAGTTGGCCAGAATTACATGATTTAGTATTTTCAACGTTTTTGTTTTATACAGATAATAATAATCGTTTTAGTTTGGCTCCTAAAATAGATAAATTGTTGACATAACAAACACGGCTACGTGATATGAAGATAAGATGTCAACGCCCCCCCTTTATACATACAGTGCATTTCCTACACTATGGACACTCTACCTCATAGTTTTAGATTATGTAAGGATAGAAATAATTCAATAAAACAAAATTACTGCGTAGCACGAGGTCTTGGGTTCTATTCCTAAGTCGGGCGAAAGATTACTGCTGAAATGTAGGTATAGTATAGGTACGTCTCAGCAATACAGAATACCTACAGCCGTGATTTTAGGTATGTGAAATATAATGTACTTCGCAAATAGGTCACATTAATCATGTTACCATAGTTAGTGTTTAGAACATTTGATTATACATATAAAGTATCACATTCTTGAATGTCCTTTTATACATATACACGTGAATGTCGAGTAATCATGTTTACATTGGAAATGCAAAAACTGTGTAGGGAACAATGCATGCATCGTTAAATCACAATGCATTTATAAAAATATAAGTTTTTATACCCAAAATCAAATTCGAACTACTGTGTTCCGATGAAGTCATATAAATCTTCTACATTTACTACATTTTAAAATGCATGTATCAGGGATGTAGTTGTTGTACTTTTAATAAAAACTTTTTACAACATTAAAACAACCGACTTCAAAAAAAAACAATTAAAAAGTGAAAAACAACTGTAATTTCGGAAGTCGGTGTCTTTTCTTTTCAGTTTTCGTTTTTTGCCACCGACTTCCGAAAATAAAGTAATTTTTCACTTTTTTAGTGTTTTTTTTGGAAGTCGGTTGTTTTTTTTTGTAATAAGTTTTTATTTTTCACTTTTTACCACTACCTGCTATGTAAATAACAGCGACGGAGTCACATAGAACATCGTCTACGTAGACCAAGTCGGAAAAATACGTAATATTGAAGCTAACTCAAAAACTACGCAAGCAAAGTAAATAATATTTATATGACCTCTGGCCTACCAAACAAAAAAAGAATCATCAAAATCGATTCATATTTGGTGAAGTAATTGCGTACGTAACATAAACACACAAAAAAATACACAGACGAATTGAGAACCTCCTCCTTTTTGAAGAAGTCGGTTAAAAATAGAATAAGTAGTACTTTTTATATTTTTTATTTGTTAGTTAACTGCGTCCCCGCCGTTTATTTGAACGTTGTCGCTTGATAACTGATGCTTATAGAACTTTCCTATTTTGAAGTATATATTTCAACTTCAATAAAGACTTAATAAGTTTCGTTTTCTTTTCACCGTTTATATCACCGTTAAAAATCTGCGCTTGTAACATTTTAAACTTATTTTTTACTGTCATGCGAGTTGTCTTTTTAGGAGCTTTGTTATTCTTGGCAGTTTTCTTTACAATGCTTGCTTTTGTAGTCATTTTGTTTTTAACAGATATTTTTAGTGCTCCTTTCATCCGAGCTATTATTTTTTTATTTTTTGGAGTTGTAGTTTGTTGTTGATTGGTTTCTGCTTTAATGTCAGGGATACAAGTCTCCAGCATATCTTTTAGTTGCTGATCACTTAGTTTTGGTGGTAGAGAGGTTTCAAAAGTGTTTCTACTGAGTTTTATCCATGGTATGTTGTAACCAATGACTGGCGCTGGTTGCTAGTGAAAACTTTGTGATGTAGTAACTTTCAAGTGTTAAATTATATTATAGTGCATGATTATTCATTCAAAATTATTGAGAATGAATTTGTTATGTAGATGAATATGTTAGTTTACGTCCAGTGGATTAAATAAAATTTAGTAGTGATTGAGAGATCGAGAAGTTAAAATTTGCTATCATTATTCTTTGACGAAAAATAGAAAATGTCAGAGCAGCCATACATAAATAGTAATACTAATATAAAATGTTTCCACCTTTGTGAAAAACCTTAAATGATTTTTTTTTTACCTAACCATAAAAGAGATAATAAATCATATTGTTTGTTAATTAATAAAAAACTTTGTTCTAATGCATTATGTCAGCATTGCAATAACATGAATAAATATAATATCATGCAAGAAAGTGTTTAATAAAAAATATATTGGTGATGCAATAAAATGATTAAAATTTAATCTGAGTTTTCTATCACCACATATTATGATTTAATCCTTTACTTCGGGCCATGTAACCTTTAATGAGTCTATCAAGACTTTTCAAAACATGTACCTTGTCTGATCCGGACTCTTCGGGTCTCTTTCCGAGACGCTCATAGACCTTGCTCTTGACGGCTTTAAGGGCAGCATCCACTAATGCGTCAGCAGTCCTTGAGCCTTTGTATGGGACGTGTTTGCTACCTGTGAAGATCTTGATGGAGGGGAACCCACTGACTCCGTAGTTTTTGCCAAAGCTTTTATACTTATCAGCATCAACAGCTCCAACTTTAACAGTACCCTGTAAATTTAAGATTTAAGTAGTTTTTATTCTGTGGTATAAAAATACGAACTGTGAGAGACATTGTTAATATAAAAATAGTGGCTTGTTTCTAGACATTAAACTGATTGTAAATAAGTACATAATTTTGCTGTGTTTTATTTCTTTTCAGCTGAACTTTTGAACTAACTTTACATAACATGTAAAGTCACAAGCAAAAATATGTATACACTTAGCTAAATTCAATAAACATTTTTTAGTGGAAGAACAATTGCAACTTTGAGATGATACCTATTTCATGATAATATGGGTTCCAAAATACTGTGTTTGTTATAAAACAAAATTGCATTGATTGCAATTTTGTTTTATAACAAACACAGTATTTTGTACAGTAGGAGAAAATCACTTTTTAAAGTTGCTAAGTGTATACATATTGGTGCTAAAACAATTTATAATGACTTCGAAGGGACCGTCGGATTACGGTTGTTTGTTTTGGCTGATACTCATTATAACCAAACATTATGAAAACAGAAATGCTGGGATCTCAAAATTTCGTTGTTAAAAATGGTTTTGACTGTATATGCAATAGGTATGCCAATTTGAATGATGCAATATGCCAAAAGAAAGATTTAAAGTAATGTAAAGATGTTTATCTTTTATTGGAATATTAATAATTGGGTATTAATTGGATTTGAGATGGAATGTAGCAGTTTTGCTGGTACATGATAAAGTTTCTAAAACATGTAACAAAAGTTGTGCAACATTGGTTCCTTTCTAGCAACATTATAAGTTATGGGAAACATTGTTTAGTAACAGTTTCTCAATTCTTTACTGGTTTATTTTACCTGTTATAATAAATGAATAAGTGATGAAGTTTTTAACTACTATCAAAGATTTCTGGTAAGCTGATAAAATGTATCCTTTTTTGCCCAATAGTATTTCTAATTGTATAGAACTATATGGTGAGATAGCTGTCATTAAACTTTCTTGAAATAATAATTTCACCCCATGAGCGGACATCAAAAATACTCTCAAAGTAAATTCATGTGCATGAGTAAATTTTATTACCATGCCTGATTTGAGAAATGTAATTTCCTTACATGATTTGCTAGAAAACTAAATACTTACAATGCACTCACATGATTATGTGTTTGGCCAATTTACAATTAAAGCACTGGTTTTTCTTTTAGTACATAAATATTAGACACGTACCCGCAATGCTTTAGCAGCCTTCTTGTATTCAGGAACTAAATTCTTGCAGTGACCGCACCACGGCGCGTAGAATTCCACCAGCCACACTTCCTGGCCATCTGTGACCAGTCTGTTGAAATTATCGGGAGTCAGGTCTACCACGTCTGAGTGAGAGTCGTATAAGGCGTAACCAGACCCCACGACCAATAAAATACCTGAAACAAAATTATAATCATTACTACCGGCTCCTACTTTTTCAACATAACGAATTATTCATTTCACGGTTTAATTATGTTTTTTAAACATACCCAGGAAATACGTGTGTAACATTGTGAGTTGATTATATGCTACTTAATTTAGAAACTAAACACCGACTATTATTTTATGAGATCGCACGAGTTACCGGCTAAACAACGACCTGCTGAAGAAATAAAATAAACACGTCAGTCAGTCGATCATTTTGGCATCCCGAAAAAGAAAGACACGATATTGTCAATGGAAATCGTGGACTCGCATCATTGGCTAATTCAGATTTCCCGCAAAAAAATTGATGATGAAATCGATTTTATTTATAGTGGCAACCCCTCAACCCTGTTCAACGTTTGTTCGAGTCGGACTCGCGCACTATAAGTTCCGTACCCCAAAAATTACGAATAGTTTAGGTGAAGCCAAAAGGAGGGTTATGATTATGACCGGTATCTAAGTATGTATGTATGTTGATCTGTTCCCTAATAACTTATAAACTACTCAACATAATTTGACAAATATGAGGTTTTGTTGGAAGCGTCTTGATCGTCCGCTGGTTATAGACTGTGACGTCACAATAAATAGAATATGGCGCCCTCATGTTGAAATCTCTAATTTCTGTCAAAAATTTTATGGAAAATTGACAGAAAATAGACATTTCAACATGTTTTGTCGTAAATGTTTCACCAGTGCAAACGCACGGTTAAGTTTACTTTTGTGTCGATCAAAAATGATACGAAAACTAACATATGTGCAGCTTGACAAAAAATAGTAAGATGCGGTGACAAATGAAACTAAATATTTTGTTTAGAACTAATGTTGGCACTACTTTGCCGACAATTTTGGTTTTGAGTCACTACAAGCAGAGTTTTTAACTATTTGTTTAAATTCTTTTACTCATTTCCCATTTGAAGTGACTATATGCGGTGGCAGCGCCCTCATTTCTTCCAAACTCTTTTTTACCAAGCTTTAAATAATTTATGTGACTTGTAGTGTAGCACTATTAAAAGACGAGCTAGAATAAGGATAGGGGAAACGTCTACCACTGGTAACAATTTTTTTGTAAGAGAAGCGTCGGAGTGAAACTGCTTAAACTATAAAACATGTCCTTACGCCAAATTTTATAGCGGTGATTTAAGTCAGGCGTCGAAAAGCCACATGTGGTTTTGTGACGCTTGAGCAGTGAAAACCAACTCAAGGATAATCATCCTGATCCTGACTGTAAAACTTCAGAAATGTTAATTTAGCACTGCTTTAATAAGATAATACAAAACACCCACACCTTACCGTGCGTTTGCACTGGCGAAACATAACAACAAGACATGTTTAAATCTCTAGTTCCTGTCAAAAATTGTATAGAAGATTGACAGGAACTAGAGATTTCAACATGTTTTATTGTGAATGTTTCGCCAGTGCAAACGCACGGTAACTATTTATTTTACGTATTAACACATCATACCTGCCCTTAAGTAAAGAAAACAGACTTAGTTCTCTCGGGAACATTACCGGTTTAAGAATTTCTCCCATATAAGTCTTCAGGTTTTAATAGGATAGCGCATAGTCTTGACGAAATATGATGAGTTTCCAATTTTTTTTCGGAGAGCTTTCTTCCTCAGTTTTTAACCCCCGACGGAAAAAGAGGGGTGTTATAAGTTTAACGTGTGTATCTGTGTGTCTGTGTATCTGTGTATCTGTGTGTCTGTCTGCGCCATCGTAGCTGCCAAACGGCTGAACCGATTTTGATTTTTTTGGTTTTGTTTGAAAGGTGACTTGATCGAGAGTGTCCTTAGCTATGATTCACGAATATCGGTTCATCCGTTTGAAGATTATCAGCTCTTTTCCAGTTGATAAATGGATGTGAGCATCTTCCACGGGTCTAATCTATTGGAAATTTTGAATTCTCTTATTTCAATGATATGAAAAGAATATAGTAACCTTGAGCTGATGCTGCAGCATCACCTGGAATTTGCAGGATACCCAACTCCCTCACCAAATTACAGCAGAGGTATCGTGTTTGGACTCATTGGAAAGGTCTCAACAAATAGGTTACAGATAGATGAGATGTGATCAGAGTCTGATGATGGAGTAGGAAAGATAAATGAGAGTAAATTAGTAACAAGCTCCACTGTAGCAAAAATACGTACAGCTACAGATTTCGGCGAGAGACGTGTTGATCGTAGCGTTTCTGCTAATAATATAATATAAAATTTAAAAAGCTGGAAATAAAAATTAAATTTAAAATTTAAAAAACCCCCGACAGCAACAAAGCATCTAAAAAGTAAAAAAATAATATTTAATGGCCCTTTAAGTTTAACATAAAAGTTGTAGGTAATATTTTGATCCAAGCGTCGTCGTGTCGGGTATCCTTTCTACAACAGTATACATTTATTAGTTTCGTTTATTCATTCATTAACAATTTACATTGTGTTGAACATTACATATTAAAGTTATCACATGCATAGACAATACTACATAAACAATACATTTAAAAACCATAGTAAAATTGATGTGAAATGAGTTTTTCCCAGTATGTGTTGGCGTTTGTATTAGCCGTCCCCCGACACGACGACGCTTGGATCAAAATATTACCTACAACTTTTATTTATTTATTTATATATACTTTATTGTACACCAGAAAATACATTGCGAAAATAAATAAATTTAACACTATAAAACATACAATGGGCGGCCTTATCGCTTTCTGTGATCTCTTCCAGGCAACCTTTATGTTAAACTTAAAGGGCCATTAATATTATTTTTTTAACTTTTTAGGTGCTTTGTTTTTGTTGGGGGATTTTTAAATTTTTAATTTAATTTTTACTGTCTTAAAACAGTTCAACAGTTTAAACAGCTGCCCAAGGGCTTATTAATTAATAAATATGCGTAAAAGAAGGAGCTTGTTTACAAAAAATGTATGGATCGTGCCAGCTAGCTGTCAAATTCTTAAACGGGTGATAAACGTGCGAGCAAGTCCGTGTACTTATGGCTCGGTGAGCTTACTCGCCCGTTTGTCATGCTAAGTACGCGGACTTAAAAACCTCCGAGTAAGTTCGTCGGCGATCCAAAAAGTTTGAAATTTTGCTCGCCTTGGCACGTCGTCTGTCACCACCGCGTGTCGCGAGCCGCGTTGACAATGAAATTCTGAGAAAGCTTCACATGTGTCACCGATGGCGAGCCGAGTACTTTAAGTACGTACGTCTATCACTCACTTTAGACGCTGGATAGTAGCGACATCTGAAGGCAGTTTTTATTCGCATTCATTAGAATATTGATTTTCAGGATATTCAGCAGGTGCGGGTTGTTGTGTTTTATTGTCATTGGGCAGCACCCAGTTACAAGTTATAAAAATTAAAACTATTGATATTTGATAAGCCATCTCAATTTCAAGTTAGTCGATTAATTGCCTATGATTGCACAACAAAACAGACAATGCAAAATATTATCATTACTAAATATTCAACTGATCATGAAAAAAGTAAGAGTGCATAGGTGTGCAATAATCACAGCAATAATGAAAGCATCTTTTCTCTAAATACGTTTCAAATAGAATTTTTTTATAGAAACACAATAAACTGGTAACTCCATTGAATTAACTCTATGGTAACGACATCCGCGACGCATGACAAAATAAAAATTTAAAATCTTTGATCAATATTTTCAATGTCAGCAACGCTTTGCATCTTAATATAACAGCATTAAATAGTTTATAATTTTAAGATTAAATGTCTAGTGGCGATGCTAAGGATCGGTATCGGGCAATTTTTATGTTTTAAAGGTATTTGTATTTACTATTTTCTTAAATGACAGGTTATGTTCGCGCGAATTTGTTTATTTTTGGGTCAATTTAGGCGGGAAATCGGCGTCAGCAACGCCTTCTTGTATGTCATTCGTTAATCATCAGTATACTTACTACAATTTGCAGCCGTGAACCCCGTAAGGTTTTGTCAAAATATGAGCGCAATGGCGATGAATACCAAGCCGTTCACTGTGTTCGTCGAAGGTAATATTGGCAGTGGCAAAACAACGTTTCTGGAACACTTTCGTCGATTCGAGGACATCACTTTGTTGACAGAGCCTGTCGAAGAATGGAGAAACCTGAAGGGATGGAATTTATTGGTAAGCATTCGACGTTATTGTACTATGCTAAATTGATAACTTAACCTATCACATTCAGTCTGGATTAGGTACCGAGGTTAGCTAAGTCAAAATGTCGTATTCTATAAAAAAAAGTCACCTTTTCTTTTTTTATTTATTAATAGTTGTAGGTAGGTAGTTTAAACTTGTAAAATATTCATATAACTCAGATTTATCTTTGGTGTAGGTAATAGTTTTGGACGTCTTTGTTGTGTAGTGTCCCATGGTTGCGCCATTCACTAACATAATGTCAGAAATTCATAACACACTGCCTTCACACTTTATTCCTCATTTCCTACCTAAGTATCTAATATGTTTATAGAACAACTGCAACAGACATGGTTACACTAATGCGATTCCATAATAATTAATGATCCTCTTTGCTAATTTTTGTGTCAAACATTAAATGGCTTACTAATTTGGAAATGAAATCAACTGAGTAATCAAATTTAATTTTTCAGGATCTAATGTACAAGGACACGGCAAAATGGGCAATGACATTCCAATCCTATGTGTCTTTAACAATGTTAGACATGCATCGGAGGCCTACTCCTACACCTGTGAAGCTGATGGAACGCTCCCTATACAGTGCACGGTACTGCTTTGTTGAGCATATGATGAGGAGTGGGACGCTGCATCCAGCAGAGTTTGCCGTGCTTGACGAATGGTTCAGATTCATAATGAATCAGATACAGATTGATGCAGATCTCATTGGTTAGTATATTATGTTCAAATAATTTGCAATGATAATGTACCCACAACTGGGTATCTGGCCAGCGGTTAACACATTCATTGAAAATACCAGTCTGTCAAAAAATTGCTTATTATTTAGGTACTTAGTATTTAAGGAAGTAAATAAAAACAACAAGTTGTAACTTGAATCTAAAGTCCTTTTAAAATTGTTTGTTATTCTGTGAGTATGTAGCATAAACAAGATAAAAATGATAGTCATTAATGACAATAAACCAATACAAATCAAACATCAAGATGGATTATGCTAAATTATGGTGTACTACATCAGGCTGACATAGATAATGGAATTTTGAGACATTACATAAATACTACATCATACATTTTTTATGAAGCATCACACAGTACACGCATGCTTTTTAGGGTTCTGTACCTGAAGGGTGCCAAACGGAACCCTATTATTAAGCCTCTACTGTCTGTTCGTCCCTCTGTCTTTACCTTTTACAATGACTCCATATTTACAACATTTCTCTAATTTTCAGTTTACCTGAAAACGACGCCCTCCGTAGTTTACGAGAGGATAAAGAAAAGAGCAAGATCTGAAGAGCAGTGTGTCCCACTCTCCTACATAGAAGAACTGCACAAGTTACATGAAGACTGGCTCATCACTAGACAACATGCTGAGTGTCCGGCTCCTGTAAGTAACCTGATCAATAATGCAATAGCAACAATGATTTCATGCTACCTACCTAGTGATTATGCATGGAAAATGAGTTACTTCTAACATTATTTTTATAATCTCAATTTTTATACACATGAAAGTATGAAAATTGAGATTATGTAATGTGCATGTAATGTATTACTAGGAATTTATACTATTATTCTTTATCATTTCAAATAAAAACACAATAACCCTGTGGGTAGTGGGCTGGTTGCAGTATTTTGAACAATTTCATTGTATGGCTCTTTGACTTTGAAGCAAAGAACTAAGTAAAATGATCCCCTCTAGCAGGCTATGCTGCCATGGTGTATATAATCAATAGCTTATTGTTAAGAAAAATAAAAAGGTTGAAAACTGTTTTATAATAATGAATTTGTACATATTATAATGGTTTGAAACAAAATTACAATAAGTAAGCAGTTGATTTATACTTTATTTTTTGCAGGTTTTAGTGATAGATGCTGACTTGGATTTATCTCAAATAACTGAAGAGTATAAGAAGAGTGAGCACCAAATATTAAGAAAAGCTGTTGATGTGGTAATGAGATCTCCCAATAAGCTTAGCCCAAAGAAACCTATTACTACTTCTCCCATACAGATAGTGCCTCAAAGAAGAATATTATAATATTAGCTATACTTTTTATTTATAAAACTTAATTTAAATTGACTTTTTCCCTAGGCTTGTGTTCTATATATGACTTATTGCAAGTATTTTAGTTTGTAAGTTTATGAATGACAGGATCACAAATAGTATTTTCTATTTTTTACATGTTGTGGCTAGATGTCACAAACAGATATGGACCTTAATCATTTAAACAATGCTTTAAGAAATTATTCCTTCAAAGATACTTTGAAAAATATGCACACCAGTGTTTAAAATATTGATTTTTATTGACAAGTAATAATAATTATGATTATTGTTTTTTTATTTTCCTAACTACATAATTATATTTTACATTTTTTAAGTTTCTTTAAAAATGTATGTATCTATTATGTATGATATTATTAAGTTTGTGTGTATTGTATGTATTAAAATTTCGCATTTACTTTCAGTTTTCATATTTTGTGTATGATATTGATTGGTTTATTGAATCAATTGTACAATTTTGTGTCAATATAAAAGATTATTGACTATTTTATTTTTATTTTGCGGAAACGACAAATCGGTGACCTAACACCAGCAAGGTTTCTTGTTTTGGCCTGTTATGGACTACAGGTTACAGAAATATTATTCTCATAATAATAATCATCTCCACTATAACCAAATGGATTAGTGTTGGTCTTTGTTATGAGAGTTTATAGGATTACAATAACGTCGTCGCTATTATAGTTTCGAAATCGCGCTTATTACTTACTACATACTCTTGGGGAGAGTTGATGATAGTGCAGTCTTTGTTTTGAATCGAAGTAGCCTAGTGTAGATGGTTTGCGCACACACCGTGTGTAACGAACTGTGTAGCATTTATGCTTATTCTTGATCAAAGCATGCCAATATGGGGACAACATCATAAAAAATCCTAACAAATATATCTGTCTTACAAACCCCATGAATTTCTTGAACGTCTTCTCTCGTATCGAGCTTTTATTGGAACGAACTATTAGAATACCGAGCTAATGCCGTCGTAAAAATATTGGCCAGTCAGCAAGATGGTGTATCACCACGGGAATAATCTTATTGATTTTTAAACCATTGGGTTTGGCAGAAACCTACAGAAATAAATGAAATTATGCTGGCAACACTGGTTGTCTGTCAATTTGTCAAAATTATTATTGTGTCATTGTCAGGTGTTTACTTACATGCCGATAGTATAAATTAAATAATTTAGGTAATTTTTTAACTAAATCAATTCTTTAGGCATAGATTTTATTGTTTTATTAAGTGTAATTTGTTATAAACATAATTTGTGATGAGTTCTTGTTGCGGCAACGAGTTAATATTTAATTCGGTCATAAGCGAAGTAGTGGCTTCCAATTTGGAGCAAGCATCGTATTTTATCAATATTTTATACAATTCTGGTTTTATTGTTGGTGCTTTTGCATTAATTGTAGTCTTGTTATTCGTGGCTGTTAGTAAGTACGGTGTGAAGCTTGGATCGCGAGCGCGTTGACGCATGAAAGTAAAAGTAATGAGATTGTTTACCGTGGACCTGTAACCACTCGGCGTTGTAAGGTAAGTCGTTAATTTATTATTTCTTATGTATATTTATCGTCGTGCAGATCCTATAGTAAAGTTCATGTTCATAGGTGTTTTAGAAACCCAATACATTACCTATTTAACCAGTGATGAAGGCTCTTGTATTAGTTATCATGGCTGCTATTGTTAGCCTAACAAATCGAATAGCAATCACTAAATTCACATATAATTTGTGATAAAGTATTATTGGACTTCTACAATTTTCATGATGAGGTGCTACCTACTCTTGTACTCATACATTTTACAGAACATAACATTGTACATTACATTTACTCTCTACATCAAAATGTTATGTTTTACTTCTTCCTAGGTTATGTGGCACATTCTTAAATTACACTAAATATGTGCATTGTCATGGATTTCTGGAAAACTGCGGGCCCCACCATACCATGAGTCCCATTCGTGATCTACCCTGTAGTTCCGGGCTTTTGTAACTTGATTCATATCAGAAGCTCGTCTCTACAGGTAGCTCACGGCTGGTAGACCACGCTACATGGTGCATCTAATGTATTATAAGTAGGATACTTATGACACAAAAACATGAATCTTGAATCAGGTAAAAATGTTTAGAATGTGCATGTTATTATTATGTTTTTTCATTATAGCAACAATTATCAAACACCAAGCTCTATTAGAACATTGTTTTTTGGATCAAGAATTCGTAGGATATTTAAAAGCACTTGATGAACACATGCTCTTTGAATGCACGGGCGTCACCCAGATCAGAACAGATCCCCTTGGGTCTCTGATATCTTTCACAGACATTCTGAATAGACTAGGAATTGTAATTAACTTCTGGAGGTAGGTGGGCTGGTTGGAATAACCATCAATGGCCGCCTAATGGGATAAGGAAAGGTGGAGAAGGTGTAGTGATAACATACAGGACGCCATAGTTACTGATGCTAGCTATGAAGCTAAAGCAAAGGGGTTATTGGGTAAAAAACGTTATTATATAGGATATTAATGTATTATTTTAAGGGTATGGATCATTCTTGGCCCACTTGTAAAAAACGTTGTCATGACTTACAATTAGTTCATTGTAATCAAGTAATTATATTTTTATCACTACATATTTTTTGAAGAGTCATGCTAATTCAGATATTCCATGTGTGAAAATACATGACCTTCCATAACCTCCATAGAATGTACTTAATGTGTACCAAATTATTGTGTAATGGAATGCATTCTGTTCCAATGAAGTAGGCAAGTCAGGTATAATATAACCTTTCTATGGTGTTGTTGAACATGAATAATAAGTAAGTACCTAAGCAATGCTGATGCTGATTATGCAATGTTATTCATCCTCTTGTCTCCAGAAATTAATTAAAGTTGAACCCAGTTCCAGAATTCATCTAAGTCACAACTAAAGGTATGATTCCGAATAACGCTACACGCGGCAGTGCTGCCTCGTCACTACTGGTTCCCATACATTTTCTATAGGTTTATATGAGACTAGCTTCCGCCCGCGTGGTAGGTCGATAAAAAGTAGGGCTCTAGACTATCTGTGTACCAAGTTTCATTTAAATCGGTTCAGTAGTTTTAGCGTGAAAGCGCGACAGACAGACAGACAGACAGAGTTACTTTCGCATTTATAATATTATAAGGATATAAGGATATAAGGAAGTAAGGATTACATTCCGAGCACAGCAGAAATGTGATGCACCAATATTGCGCAGCATTGCTTAGCAACCTATAGAAAATGTATGGGGACCGACCAAGTGTCGCGGCAGCACTGCTGCGGTAACACTGCCCCGTGCAGCGTTCAACGGAATTTATTATGATGTCAAGTCCTTATTGCCAGGATCTGATCTCCATAAGTCCCTCTTTAATTTAAACGCTAATTGGGTACAAGAATCCGAGATATACCTAATACTAGTATTGAGCTCTAACTGGCAGTTAGACTGGTTATCTCAACGAACGAAAGTGAGTGCGGCCGGTGAGCGGCGCTAGTTTAACGCACTAATATTACCTCATTCGACTCGCCCACTTTTTCACTTTCCTCTAGTGCACGCAGAAAGCGTAAACTTGTCAACTTTATTTAGATTTTTGAGAATTTTCATATCTACTTAATTATAATTATTATGTATGCGTAAGTATGTGCGTCTAGTTGTGTTAGTTGGGTCATTTTAATAAAAACTCCATCGTAGCTTCATGGTTTGTGAGTCATGTTCATTGGGAAGGGAAAGAACAACATGGCGACTTTTGATTCGTAGGGTGTGGTGAGGTGGGCACGGAGCATGCGCGATCGAAACCCTCGCTCACGAGTCATACACCGTGGGGTTTTAGTCTAGGAGTCTACACGATGTCAATAACCTCCCGAGGCAGATAACGCCAATGAGGATTTCTACGAAAAAAACGGAGTCCATGCAGTAAAGAAATATAATATGTAAACCAAATTACCGATCGGGCCTGATTGTCTGTTTCCAGCTAGTCTAAAAACTGACCAGCCAGACTAGTGATACGGTTATTCCATTGATTGATTGGTAGCGCGAAGCTCATCGACCGCCACGTTTTCGAGACTACTCGTCAGAGTGATCCAGAGAGGAATATTTCTGACTAGTTCCATGCAATTTAAGTGAAGTTTATGGGTTGTACCCAATGACTGGTTGCACCGAATGAAGTAGTTAATCGAGTGGTTAATTTCAAGTTTAGTTTGGCAAGTACTGAAGCACTAACAAATACAGCGAACAAGACATAATCCACATACCTAATTATAGCAAAAGCTGTGTATGGTTTGGTTGGAACAGTTAAACGTCTGGAGGAAAAGCAAACGATCCTTGTTCAAGTGAAGGAACTATTTAGAAAGCTTGCATTCTTCATCAAATGCCTAAGAACAAAGTTAACACCGTCAATTAATTACTCGTCAATATTTCCCACGTTCCAGAATATTGGTCGGTAGATCACTGGGAAGGGATCACACATAAACAATGCACGAAGAGAGAGGATTCGATCACCTTGGTAGTTTTACAAACAACATCAATAATTATATTGTGGAGACTGCATGGTAGTCGTGATTACTTTACTATTTATTGTTTACTTGATGCCAAAAACAAATGAGAGCAGTGCTGGCCCAGTGATAACGGCCGCGACTTACCGAGTAGGTCGTAGGTTCGAACCCTGACAGGCGCTTTACTTTGTGTAAATATTTTCATCACCACTGCTCTCAAAACGGTGAAGGAAAACATCGTGAGGAAACCGGCATGTCTTAGAACCGAAAATTCGAAGACATGTGACATCTGCCAACCCGCAGTGGGCCCGCGTGGTGGATTACAGCCCACACCTTCTTACAGAGGAGGCCTGTGTCCCAGCAGTGGGAACATTATAGGCTGATTATGTATGATATGTATGGTGCCAAAAATAATAGGTAGTTCTAAAATGTGGCAATCAAATTCTATTTTCATCTAGAAGCGTTGGATGCTTTCTTCGTACACGCTATATCCATGGGCTTTACATGACATAATGATAAAGTGTAACTTTTTGCACCGCGTGACAATTTTTTTGTCCAGTCACGTAGCACAATAACCTAATTATTTCAGGTGACTGATTAAGTACGTAGAATGATACACTACATTTTCTACGTCGGTAATTAAATTCCAATCGTCCCAGTGTGGATGTTGGGTTGAATAAAATTATTTTGCTTCTCTCTCAATCACGAAGGCTTTTGAGATAGGTAATAGACTAGACCTACGCCAAACCTGCACCTTAATTGCGTAACACACTTTCAATCACAATCTGAATCGTTTTGAAGTTTATTGCTAATACAATGCTTCATTATGTTCGAAATATTTGTCTGCTCAACAACGTAAATAACGCAATGAATGTTGCTGAACTGTCAAAATGATAGCCATTGTTACTGTTAGTGTGTTGCGCAATTACTCCGATGGCTTTAGCTAAAACACTAAGGGCGAATTTCACCAAACTTTTATCCCGAGTATGTCTTATCCTGTGAATAAATTTTGAATTTTTGACAGTTTTTCCATACAAAAACTGTCAGACGCCATTTTTATTCCACGGATAAAAGATATCTGACTGCTAAAATCAGCCCTAAGTATTCATAATGAAGTAGGTTACATAGGTGGTATACCAAGGAGAAAAGATTGTTAACTGTCGATTGGCCTTCTAATGGCCGATAACAATTAAAATTCTATTGTGTCTCGATAATGACAGTTGGATGTATAGGATGCGACTTCAAGGGTTGTAATGACAAACTGGGGGTACAGGTGCTTTGATCATTTTCAAAGGTGCAGTATTGGCAAGACGTACTGCTGTCGACAACTACACGTCAAAGCGCGTATTTTGCGTACTCAAAGATAAACTTAGTGCAACTCTTTATAATCCATATGCAACGCAGACGGTTTGGCTATTTATTTTGCTTCTATTTAAATACATCCAAGTATCACGAAGCCGTTGCATGTTAATTGTTCGCTCCTTCCTTTGACATTGCCCTCGCTGACATAGTTACAGGTTGGTAAGAACCACTTCTACCAATCAGCGGCAATATGGCCGATTGAATACAAAGACAATCTCTCACGAAGGGTGATCAATTCGTCATTTACAATTTGTATAATGTCAATTTATCTCAATCAAGTTTGGAGTCCGCAGAGTAAATCATTTGATGGACGTTGCATTTGTTACTATTTAGTTTATTGTAACGTGATTTCGCCCAATTTGGGTATGCTCCATTGGTTCTAGAAATACTTAGTTATTTGTGCAACACAGAACCACAGAAGAATTAATGAGAATTGGAAAATTGAGTTTTTTTTTAGAATTGGTTTATTGGGAATTGGAGAATTTGTGCGAGAAGCACAGAATTGGTCGAAGTGGCGGTGCTTGGGGGAGGCCTAAGTCCAGCAGTGGACGTCTTTCGGCTGAAATGATGATGGTGATTTGTGCAACAAGAGAGCAAACTATGAAAAATAAGCCCATGATGAAAAATTTGAAAATACACTCAGGCGCCTTCTTGGATTTACGAGGGGTGTTCAATAAATGGTGAGAATGAGTATGACGTAATTATCTGTTATTAAAATGTTATTTTATTTTTCGACGTAGTAGTCACCTTTCAGGGTCACTTTGTATAACTTTTTTCTAAAACTAAAATTCCCTTTCTAAAAAAATATTCTTTCTGATCCCTAAAAATCGTGTACGGCGGCGACTACTGCGTCATCATCTTCAAATTTCTGGCCCCTGAGATGTTCCTTTAACCGCAAAAATCGGTAAACATCACTGGAGCAAGGTCCGGTGATTATGGAGGAGGCATATCCTCCATAATCACCGGATCAATTCGAAGCCAGCTTTTTGAATGGCAGCCATCTCAACTCTGGATTTGTGCGCGGGGGCGTTATCTTGGTGAAACAAACAAACAACAGAACACGTTCCGAAACGACGAAAACAAATGACTTCTATTTTTTTTTAAACAAAAGAGCATTGAGATTGTTTTTTTTTATTATCATCATAGCTAATGTCTGTGCTATGCCTGCCAGTATATTTTTTTTTTCTTTCCAAGGAGAATGTATCGCATTCTCACTATTTATTGAACACCCTTCGTACATTTTAATGTCACTATCGGCTTTAGCACCCTCGAAAAATATGAAAACGAAACCCATGACGAAATATTGAATACCTATACATCAAGCTATAGGAAATGCTAAGTTAGAAATTTTAGATTCAGTGGCGAGATGGCCAGGACGTAACCAAGACCAAACTATTTGGAACGGATCACACAGAAACACTATACTTATTTGAAAGTGGTCGATACGGTGATGCCTTTCTTTTAGCGGACAGTGGTTACATGAACCGACCATACATTATGATACCACTGCTGCACTGCAGAATCCAATGACCCCGGAGGAGAGGTAGTACCTACAATGAATCTTTAAGACGTAGGAACGGGAACTCCATTGAACGCCTGTTTGGGGTAGGTATGAAAACGTCGTTTTCCAGTACTTGCATTATAAGTAAAGACTACAGATTTCATGAAATCACATGATGACATTTGGAGGACTTATTTCTATCTCTCGTTTTAGTATAGTATCGATTTTAAAGTGACAGAAGAGACAGTGAAGTTCAAATCTTTCGAATTTTGTGAGTAACCCACCCAGAACTGTTTTCGGTGTTAAAATAAAAACTTTTTACAAAAAAAAAAACAACCGACTTCCAAAAAATGTAGGAAGGAAGGATTTAATTTCGGAAGTCGGTGTCTTTTCAATTTTACTTTTTTGCCACCGAAAAAGTAATTTTTCACTTTTTAGTTGTGGTACCTACCCCACACAAATTCGAATATGTACCTACCTGCTATGTAAATAACTGACGGACCATAAACATAGGTAACGTGATATTGAAGCTAACTCAAAAACTATGCAAGCAACGTTAATAAAATTGATATGGGACCACCTCTGAAGCATGACCTACCAAACAAAAAAAGAATGATTAAAATCAATTCAAAATTGGCGTAGTAATCGCGTAACAAACACAAAAAAAAACAACATACGAATTGGGAAGGAAGGAAACTCCTCCGTTTTGAAGTCTATAAAAAAAAGAAAAGTTTATTTGCCTCACGCTCGCAGCAAAATCATAATAAGCAAAATCATAATAAGCAAAATCATAATAAGCAAAATCATAATAGCGTTTTTAATTAATTTTTATTATTACTAAAACTTAGTCTTTAAGTTATTTTGTATACTAACTTAATTAATTTTCATGTTTACTAACAATAGTCTTTAAGTTATCTTGTATACTAACACTATGGACGAATGTCTGAAATAAATTATTTGAATTTGAATTTGAAAATCGAATCTTACTCACAGTCTTTACCTGCTTGTGTGAGATGCTGAGGTGAATATTGATGTGACTTTTGCGGAAACAAAAATAAAGATGAAAGTTCATAGAGATCTAAATTCGAATTTTGTTGCGACTGAATTGTTTGCGGAGGGTTTGACGCAGAATGTGCACTTTATAACTAATTAGATCATGAAAGTCGCCTTTTTAGGGTTCGGTAGTCAACAAGGAACCCTTATAGTTTCGCCATGTCCGTCTGTATGTCTGTCCTTCTGTCCGCGGCTTAGCTCCGAGACTGTTGCGTTGGTATGTACTAGAAAGCTGTAATTTGGTATGGGTGTACAGTCACGAGCAAAAATATGTATACGCCCAGAAAAATTCAATAACGTTTTTCTCGTGGAATAACGATTGTAATTTTGAGATTATACCTATTTCATAATAATAGGGGTTCAATAATACTATGTTCGTTATATCATAAAGTTACAACCAATACAGTAGGAAAAAATCACTTTTAAAAGTTGCTAAGTGTGTACATATTAATGCTCGTGACTGTACATATAATCGTTGGAAAGGTCGTTTAAAAATAATGTTAGTTTGTGAAAACCATTTTTGGAGTCAGGGATCCGTTTGCGAAATATTCAAATTCAATTTTTAAAGTGCTAATTTTATTTAGAGTCAAGTGTCCCCCCCTGCCTGCTAAATGGTTGGTTTTGGATATGTGAAAAAATTCACGGCAGTAGTATATAAATATAACGAAAGTAAAAGGAAAACTGTCAAAGCTAAGTAGGCTCCACAAGTTACCGAGTAAGTTTGTTGGATAAATTCATCCCATCTACGGAACCCTTCATTGTGCGTGGTTCGACATTGGCCGGTTTTAGTGTTTGTTGTTATAGCGGTCACAGAAATACATCATCTGTGAAAATTTCAACTGTCTCACTATCACGGTTCATGAGATACAGCCTGGTGACAGATGGACAGACAGACAGGCGGACGGACAGCGGAGTCTTAGTAATAGGGTCCCGTTTTACCCTTTGGCTACGGAACCCTAAAAATTGACCGTTCAGAATTTAAATAACAAATATATTTTAAATACCTACTGTGGCAACTTGCTGGCTTCTGAGAAGTCAATCTAATGAATTTGTTGTTCTAAGATGGCGAATTGAGGAAAATGCGATTTGTTATAGGTCTTTGTTTAAATCATAATGTTATGTTTTAGCTATATTAAAATAATTAAGGGCGAATTTCACGAAACTTTTATATCGAGTATAAGTCTTATCCTGGGAATAAATTTTGAATTTTTGACAGTTTTTCCATACAAAAACTGTCAGACGACATTTTTATTCCACGGATTAAAGATATCTGACTTGGATGAAATCAGCCCTTAGTATTGTATATTTAGTCAGTCAGTCATTCATTAGATTCAAAAATTGATGAGCCAATGTTTTAGTCGTGTTATCTTCTAACGTTGTTAATGCAGTCCTAGATCTTTGTTGATCAGGGGGCTTAAAACTGTCACTTTAACAGAATAATATGATGATTCATAATATGAAAATATTATGAATCATCGTAAAATGTCACAAACTGACAATTCATAAATGATCTGCGTAATTCATCTGTTTGACAGTTTTCTATGGAGATTCGTAAAATGGTCCATAAATTATGAATTGCTTTTATGTCAAATTAGGAAGAATTGCTAATGACAGCTGGGGTTCAGGAAATTAACTGCTTTTAGAGGAATTGCTAATGTGTACGGTTTAGGCACCCTGATTGTTTGAAATGTTTTTGGGATTATAAAAAGTACCTAATTGAAATTCGGCGGTGTCTTCCTATCTCTTTTCAAGACAATAGCGGCGCACCAGGTATATATATACGAGGCATGCCTTTTAAGTTTTGTCGTTTGAAGAAAAAAACACAACTAGAACCTTATAGTACTTTTTATTGTTTTTTCAAAGTATTCACCACGTAGCTTAATACACTTTTCCATTCGCTCAAACCAGTTATTATAACATTTATTCCACTCTAAAGTGGGGGTGTTCAAAATGGCTGACTTGAAAGCGTCGACTGCTTCTTCACCGGACTGGAACCTTTGACCACGAAGACTTTTCTTAATTTTAGGAAATGTAAAGAAATCGTTAGGGTCTAGGTCAGGACTGTATGGAGGATGGTCAAGAATTTCTACTTTTTCCTGCTACAAATACTCAATCGTTTGACGAGCGCTGTGTGAGCTTGCGTTGTCGTGGTGCAGGATGATGCGTCGCTTTGAGTTAGAATTTCGAAGTTCGGCCATGACTTGTGGTAAACAAACTGTGGTATACCACTCTGCATTAACCGTTCTACGTTCTTCAAGTGCAATAGTCGCAACATGGCCGGTTTTTCCAACAAACGTGGCCACCATCTTCTTTGAAGTGCTTCGAGAACGAACAACTTTAGTCGGCTTTGGCTCGTCTTGAAAGACCCAGATTGTAGATTGGTGTTTGGAATCAGGATCGTAGGCATCCAAGATTCGTCACCACTGATGATATCGTAGACGTGATTTGACTGTCCTCGGTTGAACCTTTGCAGAGTTTTCTTACACCATCTGACGCGGGCCGCCTTGTGATCGTCGGAAAGCAGATGCGGTATCCAACAGCAAATTAGCTTTCTCACACCAAGCGCTTAATGCAAGATCTTCTGAATGGTTGTCCCTGAGATGCCTAATAGAGCCTCTATCTCTCGATACGTCACATGACGATCTCCGAGAATTAGTTGTCTCACAGCTATGATGTTATCTTCAGTCAAGGCGGATTTTGGGCGTCCTTCGCGAGATTTGTCACTAAATACCAGCGTTCGACAGTCCGCAGACTGGGGCTTCATCACTGAACACAGATGTTAGCTCTTCAAAACACTGAAGCCGTGTCAGGCCTCTTCTAAAGTTGTAGAAAATTATTGCACGAACATTTTCCTTAGAAAGATTCATTTTTGTACGTAACCTGACAGATTTCAATCGACGCCGTGACTAAACAATAGCATTAATCCTAATACTTTTAACTGTTTTGAGATTCCAAATTTAAACACATTCGAATATAGAACAGTTCCAAATTCAAAATTGCCGGGAAATATGGAAACGACAGAACTTAAAAGGCTTGCCTCGTAAATGTACATTTGCTGCGCAGTTTGGATGGGATGGGATTATAAATGTCGTCCATCTTTCGACCCTTGTCTTGTCCCATATTAGTTGGGACTGCCCAAACCTTGGTGAAATGAGTGGCAAGTCAGCATGTTTTTGTTTTTAAACTGTCTGCTACTGACACATTCTTGGGTTCCAAAACTTTGTTATCTTGTGGATGTGGACTCTGGTACTATGTTTGGAACCTCACTTAACATTCCTAAGTTCGCATTTTTTTGTTTTATCAGCTCCGTCAGCTCCTTGATAACTATAACCCATCGGTGACGAATTTAGAAGATATTTTGTTTTGAAAAATATATATTACTAGCTGCACCCGCAGTTTCACCCGCGTACATATCGATCCCGTGGGAATATCGGGATAAAAAGTATCCTATGTCCTATTCTAGGTCATGGTCTACCCATGTGCCAAATTTCATCCAAATCCTTTCGGCCGTTTTAGCGTGAAAGCGTAACTAATAAACAAACTCAGTTTCGCATTTATAAGTAAGGACTAGCTTCCGCCCGCGGCTTCGCCCGCGTTGTATATCGATAAAAAGTATATGTCCTATGTCCTTCCCCAGGATGCCATCTATCTACTTGCCAAATTTTGTCGAAATCCGTTCAGTGGCTTAGGCGTGAAAAGGTAACATACAGACAGACAGAGGTATATTCGAATTTATAATACTTACTAGCTTCCGCCCGCGGTTTCGCCCGCGTGGTATGTCGATTAAAAGTAGCCTATGTCATTCCCCGGGATGCCATCTATCTCCATAGGTACCAATTTTATCGAAATCCGTTCAGTGGTTTAGGCGTGAAAAGGTAACATACAGACAGACAGACAGACAGACAGCCAGATAGACAGACCGACAGACAGACAGACAGAGTTACTTTAGAATTTATAATATTAGTATGGATTATTTATGCAGATATGTATTGAGGTTATATGTTTAGCAAAAACGTGGTTAGCGCTGTTGAGAGCTGCACATGTCATGTTGATCTATCAAAATTCAAAATCAGGACACGTTCCCCTCCTAAAATACGAATAATCATAATCATATTCTATCCACGTGCCCAATTTCTTCAAAATCCGCCGATTTATTCTGTAAAAATCTCACCGTGAAAACTTGCGAAGTGAAGTTGAAGTGAGCTGTCAAACCTGCACTATTGACAGCTCACTTCTTTCTTAAGCATTAGGTGGAATGACAGTTCACTTCACCTGAGTTTTCACAGTGAGATTTTTACAGAATAGACCTATTGTTCAGCCTTTTTACGTGAAAAGGTAACAAACAAACAAACCAAAGTCACTTTCGTATTTATAGTAGGTATTAGTTAGGAAGTTAGGATTATCTACTATTTATTTATTTATTCACTCCAAACATACAAATATCCTTACAGGCTAGACCTAATACGATATTGTAGCAACCTTAACTTAAATAGTTCCACTGCTTGTACCGTAACAAATTCTATGTGTAGCTATTTTTTCAAATTCACCCAAAGCGCAACAGAATATGTCGACGTCATCAGCAATGAGGTTGAGAGTGCGGAGCGCGCTCGTCAGCGGCGCCTCCCGCAGCAAGTTCGTACTACTACTACTTTACTTTGTAAATTATTGTATTATTGTGAATTTGAGGACTATGTGGATATTTATTTTGTTTTTATATTTTTGCGTTACTTTTAACGATTGCTCTGGCAATTTGAGAACTTTATGCGGCCTACCCAAATGTCCTTTCTTTGGTATTGTTCGTCGAGTCGTTGAGCTCCTTAAGTTCTGAGTTGACTATTACTTACAAATGCTTGCACTGACTGGACAGGTCCACTCAACTCTGTGTGGTTCTTTCCTCAAAAGACCATTTCAGACTCTGACATGGACCTCATATGGCCTGACCAAGATTACGTCTGGACTTTAAACGAGATTGTGAGGCTTATTCCGATCGGATGCCACAATTTGGGATCCGTTAGGAACGTGGAAAAAATGAAGATTTTTTTCCGATCGGATCCCACATTGTGGGATTCGTTTTAGGTTTAATAATAATAATAATAATAAACTTTATTGACATAAGTACATTTACAATATAATAAGATTCTCTAACACCTGCGCTAGTCAAGACTGTGTTGCAGGTGTTAGTGTCTTCCCCTATGGTGACAATATTCGTATGTCCTATCGAATTTAATAAAAGAAAAATAAAAGGTTACAATATAAATTAGTTTACAAAGGTGCTGCCATGCGTATGAGTTCGTGTGTGTATAGGTGGGTGTGAGTGAGTGTGTAAGAGGGTGAAAGTGTGTGTATGCGTGGGTCAGTGAATAAAAATGTGTATCTGTGTGTGTGAAAGTGCAGTGAATTATGTTTTTAAGAGATTTTCTACATCTACATAATCCAAGGTCTTTAACCATTCAAATGTAGTAATTTTAAATTTATTATTACTCAACTTCCTAACCTTTTGGGCTTTATCATATTTACTATAGGAATGTGGAGCTAAATAATAGTAGAACCTTCTAGCAAATTTTGATCTAGTGCGAGGCACAGGGCAGCTTTCTACGCGCTTTCGTGATATGGGCAGGTCAGGGACAACACGCTTGTGATATCTGCGCAGCATTTCGTACACAAATATTTTTCTGACAGATAAGACTCCTGCCAGTTCATACACCAAAGATGTTGGATGCCGATACGGTAAGTACAAAAGTACTTTTAGCACCATCCGCTGTGCCCGCTCGACTCCAATCATATGTGTTTTTGCTGCACCTCCCCAAGCGCAAATACAGTATCTGATGGTGCATTCGCACAAAGCTCGGTAAGTTTGTATCAGAAGAGTCCCAGTTGCAACTGTCCGCAAGTTTTTAAATATATAAACTAGTTTCCTTATTCTAGCTATAGTCAGCGATAGATGCATAGTCCATGTAAGTTGGTCATCCAGCGTCACACCCAGATATCTAACAGAGGCGACTCGAGATAGTGTCGCACAGTCACAGCTGGTATAGAACTCTCCTCTATTGCACGGGAAGGTATGTATTTTCAGGTCGTATGACGCAGTAGGTTTTCCTGCTGATGTTTTACTAAAGCAGACATATTTTGTCTTGCTAGTGTTCAGCGATAGAAGACTGCTCTCCAACCAGGTGGTCACCTCTGCCAAGGTGGTCTCAGCTACTCCAAATACCATGTCCCAAGTGGGACCATGAAACACCAATACCGTATCGTCAGCAAACATAAGTAGATCCATGTACGGGAGGCTGGCGGCTATCTTGCATAGGCTATTTATATAAATAAGAAATAGTGTAGGCCCCAGCGTGCTTCCCTGGGGTACGCCATATTTGCATATGGAGTCGGTACTCTCGTAGCCAGCTACTCTAACACGCTGAGACCTATTTGTTAAATAGTCCTTAAACCAGTCCAGCGCTAGACCTCTTATGCCAACGTTCTCCAAACGTGTTAAAAGTATTTTAATCGACACGGTATCAAATGCCTTTTGAAGGTCTAAAAAGACCCCAAGACATCTGTCCCCCTTATCTAGACATGAAACAAGAGTTGTCGTTAATGCCAAAACTGCATCCTCTGTAGATTTATTTTTTCTGAACCCGAATTGGTAGTCGCTAAGCAGTTTGTTACTTTCCAGGTAGTTAATGACTCTCTTGTTGACGACTTTTTCTAAGATCTTGGATAGCACTGATAGAAGAGAGATAGGGCGATAGTTATTTGGCTGGTCCTTATTCCCAGATTTAAAAATAGGACAGACAACTGCCTTTTTAAATGAGGATGGGAACCTGCCGGTTGACAGGCTAAGATTGCACATGTATGTTATAGGTGGTGCGAGACATACAACATTCTTCTTCAGAATCTCTGCAGTAATTTTATCCCAGCCGGGTGCGGTATGCGATCTTAGCCCTAGAATAATACCCCTCACTTCGTAGGGATCCGTAGGTGTGAATGACATAGAGTCTGTTGGTGAGGTATCCTGGGCAGCTTCTCGCGATAGATCCTGTTCCGTTTTACCCATCCTATTCAGTAAATCATTTGCTAATGCTTCTCCTACTCCAGTAAAAAAGTTATTGACCCTATCTAGAGACTGTTTTGGTGAAGCATCAATATCTAATAGTTCGACTGTGGGTTCAATATTTTTCTTCATTTCACATACTTCTTTAATTATTTCCCAAGTTTTCTTTATGTTGCCTTTGTTAGTATTTAGTTTTTCTTGGTAGGTTTGTTTTCGGCCTTTCTTCTCAGAGTAGTCAGATAGGAAACGCCGACCTCATCTAGCTTATTTTTACTTGGCGTGTAAAAGTGTTTCCATTCCATCCATATCCTATTTACAGAATAAACAATTTCATTTCATTTCATTACATGTGTTTTTAAAACTATGTAGGAATGGGAATGTGATCAAAAAAACATCACAACGTTGGTAACACTTCATAGTGTTATGAAATATTGCCTTATCGTTGATAAGTTACCCAATATTGTTTCTTTGATTCGTTTTGAATGAGATACCATTATGTTTTTCACTTTCCTGATAGAAAGATAAGAAAAGTTCTAGTTACCTAGTTATTTTTAATGGTTTGCGAGTGCATTCTGTACCTACAAACATGAAATAGGTAATTTAAGTTAAAAGCAAAGATGATTGTATAGTTAAATTGCAGTTTGTGTCATATTTGCGAAAATTGTTGTTTTCCCCTGAAAATGCGGGATTAAAAAGTCAAATAAGTACGGGAAACCCACGCACTCAAATAAGTACGGACACGGGTTGAAAGACCACATTTATATCGTGTCAACGAAAATAACAACAAAAAAACTTATGGAAATGGATTTCTTGTGAAAAACGAACAGGAAAAAGTTAATAGAAATGTATGTAGATATGCAAAGAGTACCGTAACCGTTCGTAGCCTGTTTTTATGAATCTCAAGGTTTTTGTACGACCTATAACGGTAAACATTTTCCATAAACATTTGCATGATCCCGATTATTTCCGATCTCTTCCGTGAAAATGGATGGCGTCGAGTCGTGCGATCGATATGTGTGCTCTGAAAGAGTAGCATCATCCAACCACTTATCTCTACGACGGAATACTGAAAATATGACGTTCTACCTACTTGAGGAAGTCAGATATTAATTTGATAGGAAACATTATCATACCCGTTGGTCCAGCTTTTAGCTCAGGGGTTGGTCTAGGGCAGATGCTTATCTAGGTTTTCCACTACCATTATATTTTATAAGGAAAGTATGTTGTATACCAAGTTAACGGACCCCTGTCGGGTCTATTTACTACGAATATATTAATAAAAAAATCAAGTAATAAAAACTAAAACCCAACTACGACTTAAAAGGTATAAACAAGACACCACAGACAGACAAATTAAAAATCCGGAGTCACACGTGTTAGGGCATAAATCGAACAGATTACGTGTGACTCCGGATTTTTAATTTGTCTGTCTGAGGTGTCTTGTTTATACCTTTTAAGTTCGTAGTTGGGTTTTAGTTTTTATTACTTGATTTTTTTTAAATTCTTTTTGGGTTATAAAATATATATTTTTGAAATGTGCTCATTAAGCCCTTTCATTTGATACCCAACATGGTACGATTAAACCATTTTTTTTTTTAAGTTCCTCACTTTATGTCCTCTAGAGGGCGCCATTTTTAATTTAATGTGACTTCACATAGCCTATAACCAGCGGACAATCGCGACGCTTCTAACGATACCTCATTTGTCAAATTGTGATAAGCGGTTTGGAAGATAGGAGGGAACAGATGAACATACATACATACATACATACATACCGGTCAAAATCATAACCCTCCTTTTTTCTTCGCCGTAGTCGGGTAAAAACCTATGAATATATATGTTTATCTTCGGAAAACTTCATTTGTTTTGTACAGATATTTATTGAATTTTGCAAGCTCAGGCAATTGGCAGTAACATGTGTAAGTTTAAATACCTAAATACATGAGTATTTAGAATCGTTGCTAAACGAAATATAAAAGATATTGATCTTAATTACCTAGTTCTGTGGCTAGCTAACTAGTGTTGATGTAGGTCGGTGGGTATATTGCGTCAAATGGACAGGAATTTGTACGAATGTACAACATACGTAATTGATACAAACAGGAATTATAACTGCTATCCCTGTTTTGGTATATGTGGGGAAGGTACTAGCTAAGACTAGACAGTTGAGCAATAAGATTATTTTATTTTGTGGCCTTTCGTGCCCAATTTTTTCTGTAACACTTGTGATGTTTTGTTGTGCTGTTACTCACAATATAATATACCTACTATCTACTAGCCTCTGCCCGCGACTTCCTCCTTAGTCCGCGTGAAAAGAGAATGGGCGTTACTATGGCTGCTTTCCGAATTAGAAAATAATCGCTCACAACGCTCACAGCGATTACTTGCGTACCGAATTAGATATCACAATTATGATAGCTGAGGGCTGTCAACAATTCGGAACACTCGTGAACGCGCTCACAGTCCTCGTAACATAAACATAACCTCAAACCTTGCATTGTTATTATTGTTGATATTCATATTATAAAGTGCTTCTGTGTTAAACACATCAAATTAAAAAAAAAAACAAATTCATCAGTTTATTCATCAATTATAAAAAATACTGTTTGTATGATTTAAAACAACACAGTACAACTGTCAGTTTGACAGTCACATTGACAGTGCTTACGGTGATAATAATATAAGGCATGGTCGGCGTTATCGCAAGATGGCGCATGTCATGACGTCATCTATGACGATTCACGGGACATCGTTATCGTGCTTAGGCTAATACGGAACGGATTTTAGCACGCCCAAATCGATTACAGCGTAACTCGTAACGCACCCTATATGAGTTGCGTCTCAACCCTTGTAACAAGTTGCGACTAGTATAAACACCTTCATTTAGTCTTTTTTGTGATTAATAATCCAAGATTTTCTTAAAATTGCGTGCAGGTCTAAAGTTATGGGGCTTCAAGTAAAAAAAGATTATTTGTATTAAATAATGCTTTAATCATTTTAATGGTATTATTTAATTCATACTATGAAAACTTTTGGGGTACTATTTAATTCATACTATGGCAGCTAAGTTGAAATCGAACGCGAACATGGTGTTATTGAACATTAAAAAATTAGGTTAGGTTTGCTTCAACAGTGATATAACTTCTGCCATGTGAAAGCTTTTGGGGTATTATTTAATTCATACTATCGCAGTGAAGTTGAAATCGAGCGCGAACATGGTGTTATTGAACATTAAAAAATTAGGTTAAGTTTGCTTCAACAGTGATATAACTTATGCCTTGTGAAAGCTTTTAGGGTATTATTTTATTCATACTATGGCAACTATGTCGAGATTGACCGCGAACATGGAGTTTTTGAACATTCCAAAATATTCAAAGCATTCACAAAAAATCATGCGTGCGAAGCAGCGACGGCTACCCGTCGCTGCTGCTGCTGTATATGGAGGTACCCGTTTTTATTATCAGCTAGCTACCTAGCTGATAATAAAAACGGGTACCTCCATATCTACATGGGCATAATCTAACCTAACATAACCTAACCTACTTTTTATATTTTTGAATGTTCCAAAACAATTGCCCTGCACGAGATACAGAGTTATGCCCATACAAAAAAAATAAACACTCATTGTGATCTTTCATATGATATAGGTAGAAAAGTGTTACAACACTTGGGACGAACCTGCCCATTCTTCTTTATTGTTTTATCATAAAATTCACTCGGCAATAATGCGGATGCGGATGTGCGCGGATGTACGCGTTCGCCGGATTTCGGCTCGCTACTGCGTTTGCGAATCGCATCACTGATGCATCGGGTGCGCGGCAGCCTCGTGGCTACTGTAGCCGGCAGGGTGGATGGCAGAGTAATGTGTCACTGGATGGCGGCACACAGACCGCCATGCAGATTAGTGAGATAAGTCTGTTGTCTAAAGTGTTTTAGTTAGTAAGTACCAATTATATGTAATTGCATGACCTTGGTCTGAAAATAAAGATTTTATTATAATTAATAATAATGTAGCTTCCCATTAGTGAAAGAATTATCGGAATCGGATCAGTAGTTCCGAAGAATATCTCCTACATATGAACTCACAAATTTTATCTCTTTTTATAAAGTATTTAAGTATAGATAGATTATCAGATATATTTGTTTATAAAAGATTTATGTAAATAGCGTGTTCAAAATCATGTTTGAAGAATATTACAAATTGATTTTTGAAGAATGCTACAAATTGATTTTTGAAGAATGCTACAAATTGATTGGTAATCGTTTATCTCGCTTAACACTTCGAGATTCAGAAAAATCGAGTTAGACAGCTCACTAACAAATCATTGTTAATTATTCAGATCCACTAAATAGGTACCTGGTACCTGCTTAGTTATAATTGAGCTTAATTTGATTTATGTTTTGTATTCTTGAAGATTTTAAGAATTATTTTCATTTGGCATGGTGTTGTGTTTGCTCGTGAATGAAGTTGGAATGTCTGCTTACTTATTTGTAACTTAGGTACTTTTAGCTTATAAGCAACTTATTGCTAGTAGTTATGTGACAGGAAAATTGATTTAAGTACTGAAAAGATGCTCTTTTTGTACCTACTCACCTAAAGTTAAGTTTTTTCGCTTGTCGGAAATATAAATTTTAAATGATTTAAATTAGAATTTATGTAAGAAACTACGGTTTAAGGTTTAAGTAATACAAAGAAAAATCTCGTACTTATAGAAAATTGTATCTACCTACATACTTATGATTATTTATAAGTATTTGGTCAAAATGTTAGCCTAACAACCGTAATTCCCAAAAGAATAATGGGAACAAAACATTTCGTATTTATAATAATTTATATATGTACCACCATTTCACGCTACTAAATCTTTAAATGTTTAAATATAAAAAAGTAGGTTCTAATGGAGTAAGATAGTAGGTTTGCGCAAAAAAAAATATGATTGGTCATCATATTTTACAATAAGCATATTTTTTGTTCTACGTGCGTTTTGGCCCCTCATGATCACGCGTATAACAAGTGGCTATGTAAATTATGTACCGGATCAAATAAACGACAATAAATACATAATAAAGCGTGTAAAATACATGGTCACGTATCACGTTATAATGTTACTACTACCATTACCACCAGCTTATTTTCATATTATACTAGCTTTCGCCCGCGGCATCGCGCGCGTGAATTTTGGAAAATATCCCACGGGAACGTACCCTGTCTTAATCCTGGTAAACAATGTATTAATTCCGTAATACATTATTTTCATATAACTCTATTGGTTTTGGTTTACGCGGCAGACGCCAGTAAAGCTCCCAGTCGGCATGTTTTTTTCCGATAACTTCAACAATCATCGTCATTTTTTAGACTCACAAAACCTTCATGAACTATAGGTACTTACATCGAACCCTTCCTCATGAATCACTCAGTCCATGAGTGAAAACCGTATGATAATCCGTTCGGTAGTAGCAAATTTGTTAATTGTGTATTGCACAATAAAAAATTTGCTCATAAAATATTTGCTTTCGATACCGGGCCCCGATTCCCGATTCCCGATTTCGATAGAGGGATGCACTTGTCAACAAACGCGACCGCATTACAAAGTTATATTAAATACATAAATCATGGTGGCCCTGCCTAATACGAATATAACACACACTTTCAGTCACAATATTAACCATTTTGAAGACTGCTAATCCATTGCTTCACATGTTTTTCTGCTCAACAATGTAAATAATGATAATGAATGTTGTTGAACTGTCAAAATGAAACCCATTGTTATTGATAGTGTGTTACGTAATTACGCCATTGTAAGCAAAAGATTTTTGCTAAAGGACGCGTGTGCACATTTAGCTGGTAACACAGACTGGTTTATGTTCAAAGACTCAGTACTATTGCTTACGCTGCTACCAAAGATTCGTAAGATGATATGACTAAAGAAAACTACGGAGATGACAGGCAATAGAGATGCTTGAAAGAAGACGTGCGGAAACCAAATAAGTTGGCAGGAGGAGAATGATGCAAATAAGACATGTGACATAGTGACGAGGTGTTGATATAACTGTTCCTGTAACTATAACATCTGCTTTATATTCTACATTAATATTAACAGTGGACAGAGAGTGCGTATATTACCAACTATTTTACTAACAGAACTACCTGATTGCATGAACATGAATTTCATGGGATACATTTTAAAATTCAACGTTCATGTTATATTGATTTGTCCCGCTCTTAAATGTTAAGGAGTGCAACATTAAATATGTATACGATTTAAGTGAAAAACTTGTTTTTCTCTCATGGTGAATTGTCGAATTGATTCGTTTCTTAAATAAAATATGGCAAATGTGAGGCTCATACTGTGGGATGGGAACTAAATAATTCGCGGAAATACAATACGCAAGGCTGTAGAGCCTTGCGTATTGTATTTCCGCGAAATATTTTCTCAATTGCTGTGATTTCAGCATCAGCAAGTGATAGCGATCTGTTTGCTTTAGCACGTAGTACCTACGTAATGATGAGTGATAGAATTATCAGGCTCAAAACACTTTTCTCCTCTTATCAAGCTGTCAATACAAAAATAAAGTAACTTCCAGTAACAAACATGAGGGAAACCTAATACTAAATACACAAGTGAATAAAACAGGTACCTACATACCTTATATCTAGGACTAAAGTAAGATACAGGGCAAAAAGTGGTTTACTAGCAGCTCTGCAGTCTGTTAGCTCCGGTTACATTGCCATAACTTTACTGCAGGCCGACTCTAGCACCTTTAATTCTATTTACAGCCGGTTATCGTGTGAAATAAAAGGTATTTTTAAATTAGTATTGCGTGTGGAATAGCCTTTAAAATTAGGATCAACTACTGGTTATAAATATGGTCTTATAAACTTGAAGTAAAGCCTGGAATTTACTTGATTAATTTCTTTTTTGCCGATCCTACTATTTCGAGACGCTTAATTGATATCGAACTGTCTGGTATGAACAGCCGCCTACTTAATAGTTTTTTTTACTTGAAGGCTCATTAAATATAGGCGTGAATGAGGCCTAGGATTTTGTCGACTCACTCCACTCTTTAGTTACCCAGCATACAGTCGCGTGCGAAAAATTATTGTACCTATACGCGCACAAGTGTGTCAAATCCTGATTACAAAAGTTCTTGATTTTAATAAGCATAATCTGTGACGAATTACAATATTCGAAATAGTGTTTAAGAAACGCCGATACCCGTCGTATAAATAATGACTTGTCAATAACAGTTCTATTTTTAGAAAATCACGAGTATTCTAATACAGAAGCTCACCTATAGCTAGTACAACGAAAATAGAAAATGTTTGGGCCAAATGTTGGTGAAGGTAGTTCGACGGTAAAAGTTTCATGAGCAATCAGTTGTCGGTACTCGGCATGCATCAAACGCTCACCGGAGGAGCAGAATAGAGTGACGTAAGTGATCGGTGTTTATTCGGCTAGGCTTTTCGGCGGGGCCCCCACCATTACGTTTTGTTTACAAGAGCGACGCCTGAGCGCCGGCACTCGCAGCCGGTCAGCACGCGAGACGCGACGCTTGCGACGCTACAACACTACCGCTAATAACCTCCTCACTAACCATTGATAAGTGATGCCCCCCAAGTGTTGAGGCCCCGAGGACATACTACCGGTTCGGATCTCGCCGCAGAAAAAACTGGAGCTATTTATTATACACAATTCGGTTTACATTAGATCATATCCGCGAAATTAGACGTCGTGTGCAACCAGTGTGTGCTAAGGACCTGCATATCGCCGAAAATTATCGTAAGTGTTATATTGGCAATTTTATTTTATATATGCTAAACCAGTTTTGTGTTTGCGAATTTTGTTACAACAATCATCAAAATGTTTCGTGTGAAAACTAAATAGTCATCATCAAGAGTCGGTATGCTTGATCTATTTGCTCGTTGAACGTTTTTGTTAGTATCTACGCCTTTTAATTTAGGAACAAGCATCATGTACGTGAAGGTCGTAATTTTTATGTCACTTACGTTCCTTTTCGAAACCGAAAACCGGTTGGGATCTTTTTTTAAGCTGGGGTAATAAAATTAACATATCAGTGGCAGGGATCGCTGCACGTGTGGCACTCACAGGTACTTTTGGTTTAAATTTAGGGGACCCTCTTACACCACAAGTCACAACACGCGCGTTCTGCGTTTGAAGAAACCATTTTATTAAAAGTCACGGTGTAGTTCAAATTCCATGTTTGACATATATGCGTTGTTTACCAATCTTCAGTATCAATTCGTATCTCCCCTCGCGTGGTGTCGCCATTTGTTTACATAGTTGTTTACATGGGCAGATAAGGGAGGATATCGGTAATTGAAAGTTTTCTGGCTTCTATTTTCAAAGCTATAAGCATGTAGTAGTATGACAACAGACTTATGTATAGTTTTCAGAGTTTAGACTCATTTCGTCTTCGTGGCTCTGTTCATTGGTAATAGCTGTAATTTGGGTATTACCAAACTACTTTTGATGCAGCAAGGCGTCTTGCATGAGCATGTAGCTGTAAAGTTGAAGAACCACAACCGAATTAATGATTATCGAGCTTTAAACACACCTACAGGCAGAAGCGGCATTTTGTAATAGTTATTACCAGTTAATTATGTTTACAACCAGCGCTATCGTCACACAATGGCTAAAGGAACAGATTAATGAGCTAATGCAAAGAGCGGAAAAATCAACTTACCAAAAGGAATTGGTTTCCGAATACATTGTAAAATCGAATGTTGATTTAAAGTTGTTGTTCATAATATTTAAAAGTTTAAAGTAATCGATACCTATAAAGCAGTTTGCATAAATATCTTATAAAATTTAAACTAATTCGTGTAAATTAATTAAACTGGATCACTGGATTATTTTCTTAACGTTTAATAATAAAAGCGTTAACGAGTCTGAAAGCTTAAACAACGATTAGTGGCACGTCGTAAATGATGATGAAGTTATTTCTATGAGATAACCAATGTTTCCCAATATGAATGAAATATACTGTAATTAAAAGAGAGCGCGTGATCGAGATAAAATATTATTTCAACTCCAGTCACTATTAACTTAAATGACTTAAGACGAAGAAGATATCGATCGAAAACAATAAAAAAGAAACAGTTCGGAAAACATCAAAAGAGACATCAACAAAGGATTGACTGGTAGAAAATGCCTATGGCATTAAGCCTGCTCTCTAGTTTTGTTTGCTTAAAGTATTAAATAAATAAATAAAACATCCGCAGTAATAGTGAGTCTATCATGTAGTATTAGGAGATGAATAACATTTTGACAATGAAAATTTCCCACCAAAAGTAAATCTTACAAGCGTTTGTTGCCACACCGATCAATAAACTGGAATCCTTAAAAATGTAGGTACCTAAATTATCGTCAATTCCCAAAATCTTCACTGCATAAAACATTTCCCCGAAATAAGCAATTAATCCGCAAGATGAAAGCAACAGCAACAGGTATTCCGATCTTATCTGAACGAGTGAGAGAACAATGTTGAGCAGACTATTGTGAAATGCCCTCAACTTGTCCTATTTGTAGGTTTTCGTCTCGGAGTCTGCTTCAGCTATGATAGTAATGTAAGCACCTAAGCACCCTCTTCCCAGCGACCTCTAGACGGTTGACCTCAGCTCCGGGCCCGCCACTCAATTGTTGTTACACAATAATATTCGTCATGTATCGATTTGGGAAAGCCATTAGAATAATTTTACATTGATTTCTTTGGTCAGTTATTTGGCTGCGTTGGCATTGCAATCTTTGTTAGTTTGCTTGCCCGGTGGTCGTTTAAGCAACTTCATCACTTCTGGTAACTAGACTAACTTCCTAAATTATACTCTTGGGTGGTGTTTAAATAAAAGTGTTAAAAATGGTAACTCTGTGCTAGGCTGGAACTAAGTTTTTATTAGGTACTTGTTACGCATATTTCGAAAATCTTTAAAATACTATCGTTTCATTCAGATATAAGTGCTTCATAAACATCCAGTCTTACATTGGCTACTACAGTAATTTATATTGTGTACAAGTTAAGTTAATATTTTATTCTACTGTACTTTGACCATCCTTCTGACGAGGGATTTGCCAACGATGCCAACTTTTTTCTGAATGCCTATGTGCACATGTTTTGAATTTGGCACTTATGATTCACTTCTTAAAAGCACAGTTTGTTTTGGAGACTTGCGTATGCGCATGTGTCCTATTTGATGGTGATATTTTTATCTCGGCTCTTTCCTTGGCCCTTTTACAAGTCAGTCATCCTGTTTGTCTATCTGGATTGCCGATTCCCAGCAGTTAATAAGTCGGAGTCTTTTTAAACTTTTCTCATGTCTATTTATCTCTGACAAGTGACACTAGACATTTACTTATTTTAATTTGTGGGTGTCTCTAGTGTCAAACTCCAGTTCAAAAGTGATGCATTTGAGGATATGCTATAATTATGTTGTTAACAGCCTCTAGGCTTTTGAGGGAATAACTGATATATTTTCTCGTCACGCAAAATTATGGTCTTTAATCTAAGTGGCTATTGAAAATAATGGTAAGAGAATCCAGATCAAAGACCAGATATTATTAAGAAGTAGCTATTGCCAATCCTTTGACCTGCATAATCTTTGTGAAGGCTAAGAAGACTGGTAGGTTTGTAGTGGTAAACTTCTGGGTAATTCAGTAAGTGGTCATGAAGATAACTCGTTCGTTATCGTTCATTGACCGCCGGCCACTTACGGTTAACTGATAACTAATTTTCAGTAATATTATAACGTTACGAGTAGGTGTTATTAATATAACTTGGAGTGTAAACTAATCGATAGATACGTTATGAAACGTTTATTTTGCAACGGTTCAGACATAATAGCTCAATCATATAATATGATACATATAAGTGGGGTTACGTATAAAATTAAAATATTCACATCATAATCCGGTTTTGATAGGCAGTCGGAGAAAATTCATTTCCAATTTTATCGATCGATAATTCAAATCGATCAATGGATTTTATTCGTAATTTTAATAAATAAATTTTTGATATTTCGTGAACAAGAAAAGAAGTAAAGATGAAAGTTACTGATGTCGTCATGGGTTTTTCCAAGCGCGGCGCTTCTTACGGTCAAGAATAAATGTGCGTTGTCCAATCGAAAGTATATAAATCATAAAACATCTACTTGCAAGGCTCTAATTCAATAATGTGGGTTACGAGTTCCACTTTGTACGAATAGATGAAAGTAATTAAGTGTTTTCGCTTTCGTACAACCAGTTCTGGTTCTGGCGTACTGTCGCCGCGTTGTTCACACAATTTTCCTTGATCATTAAAATTGCAAAAAAATATTTTATAGATTTTGGGGCTAGGGAAGGATTTTAATATTGGATTTCTACTCATTTAGATGCATCACGAGTCATAACGTGATTTAATGATTAACCTTATAACACGCCTTCGGATATCACAAAATGTAGGTGTCTAACAAAAGTTAATCTAGAATGTACATAAATAAACAAACGATTAAAGTTACATGAATACAGCTTGTTTTGGGCTCAAAAGTCACAGTTATATTGGTTTTATTAGGCATTGTCATTTATGTTACCTTTCGCTACATAAAGTATTTGATGATGCGTAAATTACCAAAAGGCGTCACCTCTAACATGGTAAGTCTCTATTTGTTAGACACTGAATAATGTTTTACATGTACTTGTGTATGTAAGCTTATAACAAATATTTTTTTATTTAAATAGCCGTATCATTTACTGAGCTAGGTAATATAGTATTTTAGAATGTCGTTATATAAAATACAGCGGTTGTCGAAGAAAACCGATCTTTTCATACCGAAAGTAAAAGTTTACTTTCGGCATCTCCACCAGATGAAAGTGATTCAAGTGACTAGTTTGTATTAGTTTCGCTCTCGAGCGCTTTGTCTGGAATTCTTCTTAACCATCCTAAGGTTTAACCTAAAAGCTTATTTATTAACTACTAAGCTTTCCAGAAAAGCTGCTAGCAGTTTAAGTGTGTATCCTTCTTGTTGTGGTTCCTCGCATAGTAATGCAATAGTTTGTATTCTCGTCTGCTTTCCATGCCGAAATAAATTTTCCATCAATCGCTTTGTGTGCAAAAAAAGCGAAATTTAACCAAATTCGGTTGCGTAGCTCGGAGAGAAAGTCGCACTAGATGGCAGGCGCGTGCGTCAGACGAATTTACGTGCTGGTAACGTGCGTGTTGCGAAAATTTGTTCGGAAAAATTTGCAAACGATGATAACGCAAAGGGGAGTGTCTATTAGCACTTTGGCATGACGTCAATAGAATACCAACCTGAAATATGAATGAATTCGCCACGCAAACTGAAACTTACTCGATACTTTACTGCTCCACATCGAACGACTATCTATGTCAAGAGTTACGCAAACACGATTCGCTAAACTACGTATCCGTTTAAATTTTGAGGCCGTGGAGACTCCACCCAGCTTTAAGCTCCATACCCATTCATTGAAAGAGAAATTGGTGTCATCACCGAACCCATACACTGAGCCGCTGGACCGTACGCCCGTTGCCGAAGTAAAAGTGTTCCAAAAAATTTACGTCGCGAAATTACATTGCGATTTCGCCGTAACGAGGTCACCGATGTGGGTCGAGTAACAGCTATCTGTTAGAATTGATACTTTTTTGTTTGTTACATTTAGTATCCGGCAGTCAAGGCGCAGTTCACGGCCACCGAAATGTTAGCAATAGTTAGCGATTATAGCTCATATAATTTTGAGTATCACGATTAGACGTAATTGATATATTGTGTGAACGCCATCGTTCGTTTTTGTGAGTTACAATTTTTTATGCGCATTAAAATCAGGTTGCTCCAACATCTAGTTTTTACTTGACAGCGACGAATGCTAAAAAGAGGGCTACGAATGTCTGACGTACATAACCTAAACGAGAATTCTCTCGTAGCAAAAGTTGGATTGTTTTATGACTTTTCTTGTAAACGTTTTGCTAAATGCGTGATACATTAAAAATACTCTGGCAAATTGCTCCTGAGGTGAAAATAAGAAAAGCCAACAGGGAGCACCTAACTTAACAATATTTTGGTTATATACAACCAATATAATTACTACTACGCGGCACGACTGTCTTCGTTTCATATTGAAAAGGAAAACATAAGTTGAATCTATCAATTTCCTGTATATCATGGTCATCTTTAGGTTCTTTGTATAACAAGTTCTTTAAAATGGCCAGACGCAGACTTTATCAATTTATATTGGCAATTCACGCCTCTGTTATTACTGTGTCCGCTACTGATATAAGTACCTATAGGTACATTATACCGAGTTAAATTGTTAATATCGATAAAAAGTTTGCAAATCCATGTGATAATAGACGCTTTTATGTCTGGTGCCACGACAAGAATTTTAATTGTGTTGGATGACCAGCCCTTCAGTCCATGTCACCACATGTTGTTTTATTTTAATTAATCTTATTTTTCTTGCTACGCATAAGTTGTTTTAAAGGTGTACTTTTCGGTCCGTTAATTAAGAAGATATCATTGAAGCTGGCGTAACCTGTAGGCGTGGGATAACGACCTGTCATTACACTTTTAAAATCTTCGTCTATATACTTCTTATTCTTCTCTCCTATTGCCAGGTCTTAATTATTCACTTTCCTCATTGCGCTTGCGCACGTATAACGTTTCTAGTTTAAGAATTTGGCGAATGTCTAGTTCTTACGTGGAATTTTTGTCGTCCAATCTCCGCTAAAGTAAAGTCAGGTTTTCAACGTATGATGTCATCAATGACCATTATTACAAGTGTTTAGTTCAATATGTTATTACTTGGTACTCTTGGCTTCACTTGGCTTTATAGTTTTTATCACCTCTTAAGGAAAAGAATCAATACCATTTACATCGTTAAAACCTTAAGCATTACCGTGACTTTTTCTGCACATTCTTTCGTTCTTGTTTTGAACATTCTATTTCACTTCGTCAAATACTTTGACTCTACCGTAGCAAATTCCGTTATGTGAACTTCAGGGTCTATTTTCCTTTTATTGTTTTATTTATATGCCTCTTAATATCAAGTTACAGTGTAAACAGTTTTCTTCTCTATCTGGGATAGGATAAAGCCTCCACCTGTTAGTCCGTCCTACTTGCTAATCCATAAAATGTACAAAATGTTAGTGAAGTCATTGAACTTCGCTGTAAATGTCGATGCGGGTCATCAGTTTTGACTTGAACCCCTAGATAACCTTACAACTTCTGGTTCGTATAAAAACCACAGAATTTTGTTTTTTGTACGTGGCTTGGGGACCCTTGATCTTGAATTTATTGCTTGTTGACAGTTACGTAATGTACATTAGAATCTTTTATCGCTACGAGTAAGTACGCCTTGTGTTTTATTCTTTCTTTTCCCTGTATTTTGATAGTAGAGTTCGCTACATTATCGTTGTGAGTTACTTTGAAGGCGTCTCACTCGTAATTCATGTAATGCATCGCACGGGTATAAAGATTGCAACGTAGCACAACACTGACAGCTTGTTAGTATTGCCTGCAAATATGGAACCCTAACTTTATTGGCTCACTTTTTGTAAGTTCGAAGAGAACATTCACTCTATGCGTATATTCGTATCACTCTATTGCGTAAAATCATCATCATAAATCGTATTCACTCTATTGCGTAAAATCTGCTTATATACGCAGATTTTTCATATTATATAATAAGTAGATTTGTCTCAGCTTCAGCAGGGAGTTGAAATCCTACTTATTATTAAACATTATCATATTTTGTTGGTAAGAAAATAGTGTTATTTCAAATATGTAGGTATGTATTAGAAAATGAATGATACAATCTTAATGGTATACGGAATCCTTCATGAACAGTTACTAAAAAAGACGATGAACTTTAAAAGCCTTTTATTGGCTTCACGAAGTCTAGGTATCATAACAAGTGCATAATTTATCCAATAAACTAAGTTATTTTATTTTTCTTGGAGAATACATCAATATTAAGGAGTGGAGCAGAATCCGAGACTATGTGGGGAACAGTAAGTCTTACCTGCAAAGAATGGAAAACACTGGAAAATTTTCAATTTACTTTGTACCTAATCCATATTTATGCCATATGTTCAAGTGAGTACAACGCTGACTCTAAACTGTTATCCTTCTTGACCGTAAAGGGATTACAAACGCCATATTACGAATGTTTACTGAAGTAATACATTTACCATTTTATCTCGCTTCAAGAGTACCGAGAGTAGGGTAAGATGTATGTTCCGTTTACTTGCATAATGTGTAATGTTAAATAAACAAAGGGGCATAAAAACGATGTGATATATGGCTATTATGATCAAGTCTTACAAGTCTATTGTTAAAAATTTCGTATAAACAGCTGTGCCAAATGTTACTCATTTACTAATAAAGCCATAGATGACGTCTGTATTGTGCGTGTTTAAATGAAGATGTATTGTAAATATGGCGTCGTGAGGTCAAGATCTCAATTTTCTACCTTAACACGTCAGCATAACAACACTCATTAGGTGGCTAAGTAATAAGAATTGAATAGTTAGAAAATTACCACTGCATTACCAATCTAGTATTCTTGTATGTCTTAGTTATAATCGCGCACATTTGTTTCGCAGGGGTCCAAACATAGTGCCTTGCGGCACTCCTGAAGAAAACTTTGTTAAGATGCGTGTCTGACTAAAGATCACGATATTTTTCCTTAACATTTTTATTGTTTCTTTACTATCTTAAAATTGGCTTTTTGCACGGTTAAAAGTTGTTCTTAAACCAGGATCTTGGTTTTATTTAGTACTTGTTTCTGCAAGCCTTTGCCAAGACTAAAAAGAGTTATGTTAGAACTATTTATATACAATGTAACAGGAATAGTCTAGAAAAGCTTGCAGCTTGTACTGGAATACAAACTCTTTATAAGATTGAGCACGTTTTCGTATTCCAGTCTTTATTTTTGTCCTAATAGCTAGAACAGCAGGATTTTCAACATGATTCACATTCAGCGGAAAATCTTGTTTCCTAATTAAAAATGTTTGTAATGAAGGTTAATTCACCGTCATTTTCACGCGTACTTAAAGAATAGCCTATTATTATCTATATATGTATGCTCAAGGTCGTGCCTAAAACGTCTGTAGTTGTTGCAGTATATCTACATACTACATACATACGAGTATTTGTGTAGCCGTCATGTGTACAGTTCGTGTCGGAAGTGGTCTCCGCTAAGTTGTTTGGTGAGGCGAGAAGCAAAACCACCTTCTTTGTTTGAGTTTGGTAGTAATGTTTGAATGTCCGTAGGGATTTTATACCCAAGATGTCGCGTCTCAAGTTAAGAGGTACTCTTAAGTGCATTGTTTTATGTATCTTATTCTTATCCTTGCGGTCTTTTCCCTTAACAGATGAGTTGAATATCAAATGAATGTATTTAGCTCGATACTAGGCAAGCTGATAGAGTCGTCATGTGTCTATTTATGTATTTTATTGGATTATTATTAGCAACTGCAAGTGTTCATTCACGCTCGGGGTTTTCAGTAACAAATTGTTTATGTGGTGTTTTTTTCTAAATACTGAAGATGTTTTCTCGCATTTTTTTGCGATCAACACAACTGGTTCTTCGGTAATTTTTTATAGTTTATCCTGACAAGGAAAACCATTTCATGTCGCTAGTAAGTAAGGCGTATTTGTTTTATTGAGGTCACTTCGATTTTACCAAACGTTGCTTATGGATCCAAACTTTCAATTTCCTAATTAGGGCGCTTCACCACATACCTGTTTAATTATTTATCATAGAAGTTAATAATTCAGAGGAAATAATATTTATGTGACTAGGCACAATTACTCATGCCCTCAATATTTAATGAGTGCAAATATTTATTGGAAGTAAATAAATAAACTCGTGTTGCAATATCAGTGGCCTATTAAAACAATGTTGGATTCTAATCGTTTGACCTACTTTTACGACGAAGGAAGGAAAATATAGAAACTTGCTCAGAAATGTATGGAACAGAATATATTTATTATCCATTTACCGCAAAGTAGGTAGTAGAGGAAATACATGATATTTACAAAATATAAGTTTTATCAGCAAATAATCTAGGGTTACGTTGGAATTACTTTGATAAGATCATTCATGATAATAAATTATCAACTTTCTTCAGCTGCTATTTCTGAAGAAAATTTTCAAGTTAAGAAGAGCGTGACCTAGTACCTTAATAAAATATTTATATGAATGCATAATATATGAGCCATCAAGAGCGTTTCTTCTGTAGTCTGTGGGCAAAGCTTGTTGTTTTAAAAAGCGGTGTGTCCAGATTTCACCATGCGAATTCAAGAGTGCGTTGTATGCAAATTGTCGATAACTACACGCCAATGCGGAGGCGTTTCTTTTGTAATGACATTTTTATCACCCCGCCCAATGCACTCGTGCTGTATCACTTTCACCAGACCTTTTACTTCGATACCAATCATACTTTTTATTTACAATCATTTCGTGAAGAAAGTAAAATTATTGTGCAATAACATGCAAGTAGCGTCATTGCCATAAAATTGTTCAATGTCAGCCTGACTATCAAAGTAGTAACACTGAGTGGATACCAGTCACTAGTGTTATTTATTTACATTCAGTTAAAACCACATATAGAGATAAAGGTTCTTGGTGAGTTGTAATACCTCTTAATCTTAATTGACATAATACGTCTGTTCATTGCCGACTCGGCGGACAGTGTAATGACTTGTAATTTCGGTGCGAAAAGAGACGTAAACGTGCAAAACGTATCATACGTTTCAGTGACGCTACGTCTATGTAAAAGTTGAAGGTTATTATGGTACTTAAATTCACTGTTAAAATGGTTTGTGACTTGGATATTAAGATAAGGATGCCCACGTTTGAGTTTTAATTTTCTTAACATTTCTTGCCTACTAAGTAACCATTTTAGAAGGTCTCGTACCAATATTTGTGTTTAATTTTGTTACCGAGTGCATTAACCTGTTTTGAGCACACCCTTGCCACATCTATAATCTACTCGATGTCTGAATTGATTTTGCCTTCAAATGTGACATCTGTTTCATCACAGCTGATGCTTGTTAAATGATTACAGGATAGCGTTTCGTTTCTTCATTTACACGTTCCACTTTGTCCAATAAGCGGAGGTGAGTAGTGTCAAATTGGTGGTACTAGTGATTCGTTGGCAGCGACCTTGCCCGATACACTCATTCGCATCGAGCACGCAGTTGCTCGGCAAAGTGCGTTACGCAGATGATTTCAACTTTGAACATAATTATTATGTATATATTTTTATGTGCGGATATTTGTCAACACTTAAAAAGTTATTGGCAATTTGATTGTTACTGTAGTCTTGGCGGCACTATTGTCTGTAGACGTAAGATCTCAACGGAATAGCAATGATCAATTGGAGTGCTTCTTCTCACTAAAGTGTATAGTTTATTGAGGTGTTTATCCTCGTGGAGGCTATTCATATTCTACGGTCGATTAGCGAGCCTCTTGACCGCCATGTTACCTGCAATGGCTTTGGCACGGAGCGCCGACTATGAGATCAACAATGTCAAGGCACGGTTATGTTATGTCAGTGTTGCGCAATCCACTCCACTCGCGCATATATGTACAACAACACCTTTGGGCCACTGGAAGCCGGTTATCACAAAAATACAACGAGCTTTTTATGCTACGGTCCAAAATGCGATGCATTTGCGTGCAATTGTCCATTATAATTGCAAATGGTCAGGTTTAAAGTAAGCGGTCATGTGTGTCGTTGGAGGTTTTTCTCCACCGCATCCCATTTGTTCTTGTTGTTGATCGTTACATATTAATCTCTTTCCACGAAAGGTCATTATGTTTTTGTTACACAGATACTTGTGAAGGGCCTGTCGTGATGTATGCGCTTGCTAGTATTTTACACAATTTAAAATACTTATCAATATTTTCAACAACGTAGATATTAACGCGTAACACCTCCAGGGACGCTACCACATTTGTGTCTTTGTGTATCTATTGTGGCCTTAGAATTTTGAACTACTGCTTATACTTATGAAGATTGTCAATTGTATATAAAAGTTTTATTAAAAACGAAGTGCTAAAGGTCGGCAGCCGCGTCCATTATGTCGAGCGCGTAGAGGGCAGTAAGTCAGTATATCTCAGACAGCTCTCCGCCCCGGGGTGTCCGGTGTCCGAGCCTGGTTTATGCAGGCACACCTACTCGGAAGATTTGCTTCACACGACTGTCTCCGCAACTGAAATATTACCCTTAATCAGACTATCGTTTATTTCGCATTTATTTTTATCGGATTTCGATTTCGATGCATTGTTGCGCTGTTTTATTTCTGAGATCATCTCTGTAATATCCTGTTTATTATTTGGTTTCAGCTTTTTCGTTGGTTCTTTATTTATATTAATCTTCCTCGCAAATTTATCAATTTGGAAATCGCCGATTATAAATCAGCATGTCGCATCACAAAGTCTGGAATGGCCCTGGCCATTGGTTGGGTGCTCGTTGGAAATATTAGTGTCACTGAACTTTGAAGTTATCACGTTGCAAATCTCGGTATTGGTTACGATACGACTAATTACGGCCGGTGCACTTATCTGTTCATATAAATCATTTGTCTCATAGACACTTAACAGCTGCTGTTGAAAATTAATACACGCATTAAGTTGAATTTGATTTGCAAATAGAGTCTTAGTGCCAGACACGCTAGTAGGCTCGTAAGCGTTATTAACTATCATTGAATCGGCCTTAAGGACTGTGCTCAATTAAAATAACTGGAACTAGCTCCTAGGAATCTCCACGGAACGTACCGAATTAATATGATTTTTTTATGCTAAGATATTCTTTATAAAAACATTCCCTTTAAAAAGATGAGTTACGTCATTACGTGCGCTTATTACAGGTTGTTCTCAAAAAGTTCCACTTTACCGAGGCAGCACGTTTGGATTATTTGTTTTGCTAGTAATTCCTCATCAGCAGGCGTAGCATGAGCAACGTTTTGTCGACGGAAGAGTAGACATGACTCTTCCTGTAGACAGTTGACAATACGAAACGGCAGCAAAGTAGAAAGAGTCAACTGCACTTCTTCCGAAAAATCTTCTTCTTTAGAAAACTTTCTTCCGAAATAGTCTACCTACAAAAAGACCTAGACAAAGATCGTTAGAAATGAAAGACAAAATGACAGATTGTAGAAAGATTTCTACGGTGAATGTCAAAAATGAAGAAACGAACTGTCACTTTGTATAGAAAAAGCTATGTCTATTCTTCGTAGAGATAGAAAGCGCCATGCCTGCAGTTACTTTGTTCCGTAATTATCCGGTTAGCTTAGTGCACAGCCATGGTTCTCCTTAATTAATAGCCAGTGGGCAGAATCCGGTTTAATTTAATTAAGACCCCAACAAATTTTACTATTAATACTCACCTTAGCATATGTTTATTTTCGGTACCAACTACAAGCGACCGGTTCTGTCTGATTAATAAACCTGTGAATTCTCAATAGTTAATAAAGTGCAGTGGCGTTTGTAGTAACATAGCTACACGACATTTAGCGCTCGTAACGAAATGTTCCTCTTTTATTAATTGTATTGTTTTGTCTCTGTGTGGTATATTGAAATCACTGCAATAGAATACAAATTAGTAGTTTACTATGCTCAATATATCAGCGGCTCTTAAATTTTTTATAGCGCAATATTGATATGTAATACACTTTTATAGTTTTGTTTCATTCATCTGTAGCGTTGGAAAGAGAATATAATAAAGGCTATATAATTAATGGAATGCAAAAATATTTGAAATACCTGTATTTTTTTTAACTATTATTTGACGATGTAAACTATCAAATAAAAATATTAAAAAAATACATGCATATTCCCTATTGTAACCTGTCAGGACCAGTTGTTGGTGCATCTGCTTTCCATGTAAAACGATCAATATTTGTATGCGTAAGACAAGTGTTGGTCCTTTGTCTGAGAGCTATGTTGCCACAAACTGGTAGGGCCATCGTTGGGACTCTGGAACCTAAACATAATTACTTGGACATTGAGCGTGGCATAATTATTGTCAGCGCTTGATTTACCAGAAATTATTGTGCCATTTAAACTGTTACTGACGAGCTGCGTCAGCAACAGTTTAAATGGCACAATAATTTATCTAGACTAGGTCTAGGTCCTTGCACAGATTTACAATGAAGTTTCTCCGCTGGTAACTACTGTATATCTCATTCGTGCCTGCCACCGTCATTGTAAATTGTACCTTACGTTATTAAACTGGGTTTAAAATGGAGATTAATGTCGAGTGCACAGTGTCATCGACAACAGGTATCTGCTCACTTACCTTGACCGCGCACGTTGTCCTCTCACTTATAGAATGATCATAGACGTCTTCGATGCGCCTGCGCCACTAGCGTGCACCCTGATTCGTATTCCGCAGTCTTCTCATATTCCTCTAAGTAAGGTATTGTTTCTCCAACAAAAATCGTTTTTCCCAGAATTTTCACCACATTCTTAATTTATTTATTAAATCCTCATAACAATCGTGAAAGATTTATGATACCTCCCTTTTTGTACGCTCTTTAACTTTTTAATTTTATATCAATCTCAGTTTGTATGAATTTCAAAATATATGTATGAGACCGTGACTTTATTTTTTCCCGAAAAGACAGCGAACTGTATCTTTTTGTGTTCAAGATGAATTTTGATGCGGGTTGACGTCGAATCTGTTCTTTGGCGGTTCATTTTGTCATGTCACTGAATCATAAGTGAGGACACGGTGTTGAGTAACTTTTTGTCTCCTTCCTAACACGCGTTCAGTTTATCTGATTTCCACACGAATCTTTTATTTCAATATGAGCGTTTTATAAGTGTTGCGTTGATACTATAGTTTATATTCAATTTATGTCAATAGATTGTTCGACGGTCGCCATATTCATATGATTCATTGCCACTCAATCGCGATGGGAGATTAAATAAATCGTCAGTCGCCGTCCTCGTATCGTCGATGTGATTGTATGTGCGTGCGGGGTTGACTTTCATACAATATTGCCGTCAATTAGATCGTGGCGTCTCGCAACGCTGCCTAGGACATTCGAGTTCACTTTACTGATATATCGATTTCGTATGAGTATTTGAATTAATTTCATTCATATTTTGTTAACATGTTTTTTTTTCCACATGCTGTTTAGTTCAAAACATTTTGCCTCATTCGTTTTACCACATGGCACGCTGATTTCTTAACGTTATGTCAGTCAGAAAATATTTTAATATTACAAGGTGTAGTGGACAAGTGAACATTAATTTTATATTTGGCTGCATATCAAAGACGGACGATTCTTCTCAGAAATAAGATATGTTTAAAACGTTTTATTGTAAAGGTCGAGCAGTACTGGTATTTGAGATAAATAGGGCATTCTATATGATATTGGTGCAGCAGTAACCCGCTTCACAAGTAGTATACCTATCTGCTGTGTCCCGTTATCACTGGAACGATAGCACTTGGTCGATAGCTCGACCATTGCACAAGTTCGTGGGCTTATCTCGGAATGCAGTTTACTGTGCACTTCATTTGGTGTCAGACGTGAAAAAAATGGTTTGTTTGAGTCATCCCTAAAAAACAATTAGTATTATTTTAACTTAGCAATTAGAACTATCAGTAAAATAGTTTTCCTGCTGGAACTGGTCTGTGTAGTGCAATAGTGCGTCGTGTTCGGTGTCGCCGGTGGTCATCGGCCCCCATCGGTGAGTTTCGCAAGTCCAGTTAACCGTATGAGTCGATCACATTAATATTCTACGGTTGATTTTATTGCGAACCTAGCGTTTGCCTCCACGTCTGTAGGTATCGATTTTATAGATTTTTTAAATCGGTTATATTAATCGTGTATATGATAAGAATTTGACATAGGTACACCTCGCTTAATTTATTTTAAATTCACGTGAATGTAAATCGTTCGGGAGAGCAATGAGACAAAGACATTCCGTAGTGTCGAGACGAGAGGGAATCTTCAGTGAAGGGCGGCGCGCAGACGGCTTTCATCGTGTGTAAATGCGTGCCGCACAAAAAACGGATAGACGGCCAATAAAAACCCCGTGTGGAGAGAAGCCGAGGGGCGGGCTCGCGGGTGCAGCGCGCTGCGCCAGTAATTGCATGTTGCAGTCAGTCTCCGCCGCGCTGGGTGCGCGCACGCAGCCTCCATCCCTCGCCCGTACTCGGGTGAACGACTCCCCAATCAAGTATGCGTACGACTCACCACCACCGCATCGTGCCCGCTCCTTGTTTTCGCGATCGTTGATCAATCTGTATGTTTTGGTCCCGTTAGCCGGAAGCGTCGTCGTCGCCGACACTGACGTTTAGCGTGCGTTTCGTTTTCGCTCGGCCGCTCACATAGACTTGATAGCAAAGGGGTTGTGTAATATTCGCGTCAGTAACCGCTTAGACGTGACGACCATGACGTGAGTTTATCTAGGTGTAATGTTTAAGTTTCTCGTCAGACAAAGTTTATTTGAACTGGTTATAAATGGTTGTTTCTGTATTGTCACAGGGCGAACGTTGTCGCTACAGTATCATCAGCGGGTGGGGAGGCGGGTCCCCCGGGCCCGGCGGCCGAGGACGCCGACATGAAAGGCGTCGAAGCCACACCAGAAGAACAGGAACGACTAGCGACAGGAAACAACAATGGGTCTCTCGACTGCAAGCACACGGCGGCGCACCCGCAGCCGCTCCGCGAGCGCTCCGTATTCGCGTCCACGCGGGTCTTCATGCTGGTTTTCCTGTCGGGCTGGGTGCTGCAGGGCATGTTCCTCACGTACTTTGTTAGTGTGACGACCACAGTAGAAAAGCTGTTCAAAGTAGAGTCAAAGACGACGGGAACCTTACTAGCAGCGACAGAGATCGGCCAGATATGCACGGCGCTGTTCCTGACGTACCTGGCGGGGCGAGGGCACCGGCCGCGCTGGATCGCATGCATGATGCTGGTGCTGGCGGTGGGCGTGATCGGCTGCGTGGTGCCGCACCTGCTGTATGGCACGCAGCTGCTGGACGTGCACATGGACGACCACCGCGCCGGCGCCGCGCCTGTGTGCTACTCCTTCCAGAACTCCTCCGACCTGTGTGATGATGCGCATGTTAAGAGCTCCACGACACGCTCGTCCATCACGGCAGTCGTGATCCCATGGCTGTTCATCTGTCTGCTGGTGGTGGGCGTGGGGCAGACCGGTATAGCCACACTGGGCATCCCCTACGTGGACGACAATGTCGGAAGCAAGCAGTCGCCACTTTACATGGGTGAGTGAATATTGATTGTGATTGATGTTTATTACCTGTAGTTTAATTGTATGAAGTAACCAGGCGCAGGCGCGCCGTTGAATCACTTAGGTGTGTTCCCTAAAACAAAAGCTTGATGGTCGCTTAAATAAATTCGGTGTATCGATTAAGATGGTCGATTGTTAGCGATTTGCGAGTACTTACTGGTAATAAAATGGGCGCATAAAAGTGTATAAATCATAGCCGCCGCCCACGGCCCGCCTACAACGTACTCTGCCGGCCGCCTTCTGATGCGTTGCGTAATTAACAATCCACTTGAGTGCATCCCGCACCCTCATTAATTGCAATTTTGTACAAAACATCCTTTTGCAATATTCATCATGCAGAGTAACGGCCTGTCCAGTTTTTCACTACCAGTTCTTTGCCGAGAGTATGGTAATAAATAAAATTTTATTGTTAGATTTGTGATATAAGCAATACTATAAACCGATTCGTTTCGAGCATTTCGCTTCGATTTCCCGCCGGATCATGAATACAAAGAAACTCAAGTCTCAGAAACTTAATTCGAACTTATAGCAGGGTTAGTATAAAATGCATAAAAAGCAAACAATGGTGTTTGGGTGTCGCGAACAGTTGCGTACAGAGGTGTAGATTGTGTAGTGTTACGTGTGTATTGTTGTGTCTGCGACGTATCTAATGCGTCCACTGCACCAATACCATAACATACGGAATACGCTCTACAGTTCGCGACTAGCAAGTTATCTTAGTGACGTACGGGACCTCATTATTATTATTTACTAGCTGATGCCCGCGGTTCGCCCGCTTGGATGTCGGTTATTATATACTAAAACCTTCCTCGAGAACCACTCTATCCATTGGTGAAAACAGCATGAAAATCGGTGCGGAAGTTTTTAAGTTTATCGCGAACAGGACGGCAGACAGACGTGGCGGAGGACGGAGGACTTTGTTTTATAATATGTAAGGATTTCAAACTTCAAGCACACAAATGTACAGAGGCTTAATGATATTGGCATTTTCTACCAGTCAAACTTTGGGTGATGCAGAGACAAACAGTGGTAGATGCAATAACGAAAATTGAGGAATTATCTCTTTTATTGTTCAGACCGCGGCATAGTAGCGTATACGTCCACAACGTTGCCTCTGAAACATATAGACGAGACTCTACTGTCCCCAGTCCTTGATAAACGTAGGTTACTGTGTCTGATAAACGAATATACCTACGAAAATGCTAAACTATCAAGTGTGAAAAACTCGTGTTTCTCTAGCCAACAAAAGTTGGTAAATGGAATTCATTTCTCATGCATTTAAATAAAAGATGAAATAAATTTATTGAATGGTGATGATTTCATTTTGTTATGTTTACCTTCGACATTTCATAATGTTTATTTAAATTATTATATCGTCTAGTGTTAGATTTCAAATCTTGAGTAGATTTTGAAGGTAAGGCATGTGAATATTAAAAATAATATGTCGACTATACATAATACCACATTAGCTTACAATATTATGGAATAACATATCACTGTTTTGACTAACTTTATTAGAAAGAACGGAAGTTTATAGTTATTGCACATTTGTTGCAGTTCGAGTCCCTTTCCGCTGACAATGGGTCCCTAGCCTCACATCGGCCTTGTAACGATTTTGTTAAACAAGTATCGGTGACTATTTTCGTACTAATGGGTGCATAAAAATGCTTTTCATGTTTTGTTACATCAGGAGAACGAGTTATATCCTCTCCAGCTTTAGGAACATCATCTTTGTCTACTTTATTTCCTTTTAAGCATAGTTTCTGTGTACTACGTACTGGCTATACGTTGCTGCTCTGTTTTCCATAAAGCGGTAAAGTGTTCTTATTCGATAGCACTTGGAATGCTCTACGTACATAGACGTACAGTCATCTTATAAATACATATCGAGAAAGTTACTTTTTCCAATAAAAATAATTCATTATCATGAAATATTTACCCTTCGCCCGACCTATATTCGACCTGTAGATATAGGTCAGTTACCTTTAAAGTAGTGCAATGTGGCTATTTCTGCACAAGTAGTTCTGTTCTCAAATGAGAGCATACTCGTGTTTTTGTTGCGACTATGTCTCGATAATATAGATTAATGTTCTATCTAGTGAACTTGCCAATGATTAGATAAACGCAGAATAAGTCCGTTTGTTTTATGTGGGCCAGTCATTATCTGACACTCATTCAATGTATCCTTTCAATTGCGCTGCTCTTATCTCGTGTTTTAGGTTTACGATATCTTTACAGCATGCTGTATAAAGGCAATTAAAGGTCTTTGTGATATGGTGTGTAGGGCGCAATATCCTTAAAAAATAGATTGCCGAAAGCTAGGGTATGATGCCGTCAATATTCTTGGAGTTCGTAAAAGTATTTTTGTCCATACTTAATTACTACTAAGACTAAATTAGGCACGTCTCTGGCATTAAACTCCATTTAAAGTAAATCAATTTTTAACCCCGATCTATGCACAAATTGATAAAATATTAAGAATAGGTGTTATAAAAGAACTGATTTCTAGTAAGTCCGATTATGAACTAAAAGCACTAAAGAAGGGATTTATACTAGCTTTTATAAAGCTTTTAGAACACTAGATATATTATATGAGTCACTAGATATAATGATATTATTGATTATTGTTATTTTATAGCCATATAATTTAATGATATTTCCTAGGATATAACAACAGCTCATGTGCGAGTTGTATGCTGCTATTTTAATTGAATTTTGTAAAGCTTCAACATTCTCCTTTGCTCATTTATGTTTGTAAGGTAACCTTTTAGGAACTTATTTGTTAACAAGCTGATTTGATTGTTCGCTCCACACTTAGATAATAGTAAAATTTAATAGGAATTCAGCTATAATAACTTTATAATTCAATTATGATGTTGTTCAAGCGGACAAAGTTAAGTACCTATTCATACTCAGTGCCTCAATCGCAGTAACGCAAACGCAAGGAGTACTCTCAATTAGAGTACCTAATCAATTAATTAATTCAGTAATAATCCTAAATCTTCATAATCACTACATGCTGGAATGCGTGCGATAAAGGAAACATTATTTAATAGCACGCAACGTATTACGCTAATTTACTTAACCAATTAAATTCAATTCAGTTAACTTGTGTCGACCTAAATAAGGCACTGTACGCACGGATATTCATTGATTGATACCAGTGTGGTGCGGATTATTTAGGTCAATTACTACGTGTGATCGTGACCTTAGGTGTTAGGTACTTGGAGTAGGGTATGATAGGGCTATGAGTAATACTATTTATCATTTAAACGGAGGAAAATGTATATATTTTAATTGAAGTACGTATCATTCTGCACAAACGTAAACTCAATTTGGCAAAAGAGTGTTGATAGTTCCATTTTACTTTTGACCAAAAACTTTAACTACTGAATGCAGTACAAAATAACTTGAAACTTTATATCAACATAGGCACTTTACATTTTTATTACGAAATATTTTTCAAGAAACGGTTTTAAAAGCTGCGCAGTTAACCTATTTCAAATAGCAAAATTCTTAGACTGTTCAAGTTATGGTTTTTCAAAAGACCTTGGACGTAACTATTGCACAATACCAATTTGGTGTTATCTTAAATTTATAATCTAATGGAACTGGGTTTCTATCTACAAATTCGACGATTGTTTTCGAGAATATTTCGCACCTGTTTTCCTTGTTTTTGTACAAACTAGATCCACATCCTATTTTGTCAAAGTTTGTCTTGAATAATATTAGCCTGGTTTTGATTCAAGTGTTGGTAAAATAGATTAGGATATATCATAATGTTCAATTGTAGCTTCAAGAAAATTCAAAGCAGCGTCGCGCTTCTTATTTCGTTCAGTTTTCCCGAGTTCATTGCTCTCTTCAGTAGCGGCTTTCAGTACAATTTCTATTGATTTCCCGATCGATACCTATACAGTTTTAAACACAGCTCACTTATAATTCATGGCTGCTCCGTACTTCTTTACTGAAGCCCTGTTGTGCAGTAAAACGTATGCAATTGCTATTTCAGTAGGTGGTTAGCGAAGTGTGTCAGTGTGCCGACGCGTCGCGGCGACAATTTCAGCTCGTTGGTGTCAGTGCGTGTGTCTCGTTCCGTAGAGACGTTGCCCTAATTTCGTCCCTCACGATCACCGTTCGGGAATGGTCGACTTCGAGTCGTTTCCTCGATGCGTTCTTCAGGTTTTTTCTTTATATTTGGAAAGTGTTTTGTTGGAATGTCTTTGCTGCTGCATATATCAACGTCCTAATATAAATTTGGTTATTTGTTGTTTGATGATACACATTTGCTTACAATATTTATGGGTGGGTGTATTAGGGTCCTTTGCAGTTCTTCTATCTGCATTCTGCATGTAGTACTATCAACACTTCTTCCGACACTTCATGTACTTATCATCAAGTATGCTGTTTCTACTGTAGGTACTAGGTACCGCCAGTCAATATACAGAATTTAGTGGTATCCAATTAAACGTCCTACCTTTAAAGTTATTTTACTTTTACTTCTAATTGGTATGTCAAGGAAACAATTTTGCTACGGAATTCGACAGGTGCCTATATTTAACATTAATAAATTCCTTTAGAGAATCTTAACAGTCAATGTAAATAAAATGTACCTCATTTTAGATTCTAATTTATTCAGTACGGCATTATGGAACCGTGTATTGTAGTTTTCCTTGAACAGGGATTACGATTTTTACATCCAAAATGTTGTGATTCATAAAGTTTTCAGAGAATATACTACAGGCTTGTATTTATTTGGGCCAGTGTTAACACACGCATTCGGATGCTAATTAATTGAACTCTGTTTTTATAAAATTTAGGATTTCTATATCCACCTTGTACCTTGCTAAAAGAATTTGGGCGGAAATACCGATTCCGAGAAGTATTTTGGTATCTCTGTTTTAAATTAAAGGGGTTAAGTTCAGTTAAATTTTTATCTGCTTTAGGATAAAGACCGATCTTGTATCCTGAGGACTTGTGTATTACACACATGTGAAACGTGTAACTAAAATCATATAACATTAATGTATGACCCCAAAAAGTATGATTAACGCTTACACACACCGTATTTTGGAACGTTTTTTCTTTAATCGTACTATCTGTTTGCAATCTGATTGCGATTAATTACGCCTTGTACGGACGATAAAATTACCTCGTTATTACGTTACGACAATATTGCAATGTGCACCTTATGCAACTTTTTTGCGAGTGCACTATCAAATTGCGCTCCATCTAATCATTTGTTGCTGTAGTTGTCATAGGTCAGTTTTCTTGCACCATCGCTAGATTAGATTACGTCTGTATGATTAGATATGATTATGTCTGCTGTTGTTACTATCGTACCGACAGTTGATTTAACCTTTTTCTGACGTCAAATTGCCTTTATTTCATACACCGCAAGTAGTTTAAATATAATTTATTGCCTCAAAACTATTTCCTGTATATCTGTTTGGACAGGTGTTTTCGTAGAAGCGTCACAGCGGTTGCTATTAGTGTTTTCCAACCGAATTAGTCATACTTCTAAAAATGATTTTGCATCTGAAAGAGCAATGAACTCTGCACCGATTAGGAATTGTGTTCCTATTTCTTGGCTATTAAAAATATCGTGACTGGCGAATATTATTGTGTACCGACTGTCTGTGATGAGAGACTTCGGGTTTAAGAATTAGCGGTTACATATTCAAGAAACGTTTGTGTAGGTTCCAATGCTAATCAAGGGAGTGATAAAAGTTTTATGGCGCTAATCTAATACGTATGTTTACATTAATTTCAAATTCTATTGAGGGAAGACCGGTGCTGAAGTAGCTGTTTAGATTTTGCATTACCTGGTAACAATAAAGTCATGTTCCTATAAACGGAATTTGATACCAGTACCAGAGATAGAACTCGTCAGACACCTTATTTAGACATGAATATCCTGAGGTGTGATTATTTATTTCTTCTTCTAAATGGATATGTTGAAAATGTTTCAGCAGCTTTTTATATCTATTAGGCGTATATCAGAGGTGATTGTAGCTGTCAGTCGAGATGACCTTATTTACAGAGGCGGGCTTCGCAAGGTTATCTCTGTGAGCCCTGATGCCTTTCATATCAGTATATTTATGTTTGGCTCTATTATTGTAGATAGGGTGGCAACACTCATCTATTTTTAACCGCATGCCAAACTTAACTGCAAGAAACGTCCTCGTATCAAATACACACTGTATTGTGGGACCCTTACCGCGTTTGCCTACCGGGTTTATTTTAATGATGCAATTCGTCATTTTTTGACAATCACTGAGCGTTAATTCGAGGGAGCAGCACTTGAACGATGTTAATGATGCATCGGAACCGGTAAGGACGAGTGTACCGGGACTTAATAAAAACTTGTACCGAGACGGGTAGCGGCCGTTTTGAAAAACGATCCTGACGAGGCCATTATTTATTACAAAAGCGCATGATGATAATAGGAACGTATATTTTACTTTGTGTCGAACGTGAAGCACGCGAGCTGAACGCACGCCCATCCGTTTTTTGGCAAACGATGCGGTTGGTTTCTGGGAAAGATTACATTCGGGACCTAAGTAGGTACCTGATTATTTTTCGGTCACTCACCCTGCAACGGTCCTTTGTTATTTTATTATAACAGGTTTTAATTTAATTTCGAAATTTGGGACAGTTCTTACGCATGTTCAGACGCGCCGGATGATTCGCCTTCGGATCGTGGCGTGTCCTTAACATATTTCGGCCTCATCACGTATTTAAATGAGTTGTTTACTGTTTATAATATGTTATGCAGTAATAAACATATAATTTAATGGGCTATAATAATATTAGCATTTCTCGGAACAATAATGTCAGTAATCATCCGAGCTCGCAATGCGTTCGTTTTTCTTTCGTTCTAACATGAAGTAGCTGTATGCAGCAGCGATCGTTGACAGCGGCAATTCCTCATACGATAATTTGTTGTGGCGAGTTCAATGGCCCTCAATTAGCCCCAGAGCCCTAGCCCTATTGAGATAAACGACTGCGGTCCACTGTGTGTGCGAGAGTCCATCTCAATTTGCATAACGACCATCTCCGCCTCACCGATTATGCACATTAATATTTAGTACTACGTCATTAAGTGGCCCGATGATAATATTTCCTCGAATAAATTCAGTGTTGCTATTTTACATTGTATCTGCAATTTCGTGCAATAGAGCGGTTTCAGTGATGCGTGCACTGGAAAATGTATTCATTTCGTGTGTAAGTGCCGTAATAGGAGTAGAATCTGCTAGCGTAATATTATTTAATACTTCGTGAGAGCAAGACATGTAATTGATTACAATGTTTGTTTAATGTTTTTTATCAGTATTGTGGGTTTTTACCTTCGCTGCGTGCTACTGATAACTTTTCAGTGGTTCTCTCAAACAGTGGTAAATGCATTTAAAAAATTTGCAAACGTAAGCATGACCATCGATTTTAATCGTGTCATGACAGATTTTTGACTTTTGATTTGAATGTTGGATAGTGATTGATTTAAATGCGATTTTGCATGATTTATGAAACGAATATTTACGGAGAATGACTTTTGAGGTTTTGGGCGGAGAAGGCAACACACAGGGAAGAGTGGAAGCTGTGGGGGAGACCTTTGCCCAGCAGAGGTGCGGAGGGACAGAAAAGGTTGAAAAAAAAAGAAGTTATTAAGAGCTTTTTAAACTTTTCTGATTAAAAAAAAACAATAGAGAGACTTTTAAAAGTAACTTACTCTGATTGCGGTATAAATATCTACAAGAGGTTTAGTAACTAAAAAAATAACCCTTTGAGAGAAAATATTAAACGAGCCAAGGTAAAATAAAAGCTTGTAAAATGTAGAATTCCCTCTGGATTTCATAATTTATCCCAGGGTACAAATCTCTTCTTATTAGTCTTAGAAAATTATGTTAGGGCTCGTCAGGCTTCGTTTCCAGTCTAACCTGACGTTAACTATACGTATACATTCTGCTGCTCACCATAAAGTTTTATAAAACGCAGCCGGACGTTGGTCGTTGTGGTTTGTCTTTCTTGTATGGTTTTTTGTACTGTGATTTCAATCGTTTGTCTCCGGCTGACGCTTCTCAAGTATACGGGGTGGAAAGATTTGTAAGTTCGTTTTTTTTATGCTGGAAAGCACGTATATTACTGGCGGGGTTATTGCGTAACACGATATCAGTAGCAATGGGTTTCATTTTGACAGTTCAACAACATTTGAAGCTATGGATTAGGAATATCCTTCAAAATCATTCGCAGATTGTGATTCATAGTGTGTTCGCAATTAGGGTGCTGGTTCGCGGTTTAATAAATAAACCCTGATTTTAGGCTATGATATTACCTCGGGTATCCCAGGCGGATTCCCGGCCACCGTGGGCGCGGGCTAGCGGACGGCGAGCAATGGGTAGCTCGCCGTCCGATAAGGACCAGGCCCGGGTCGACGGCGACGGCGCGTTTTGTTCCATACGCGCCTCAATCAGATGTCAGCACAATTGGCGGGGTCCGCTAGGACGATGCCTGCCAGGGTTGCGGGAAACTCCCAAAGGGATACCGGGGCCCTTGGCAACAGGCAACTGCAGGAACACGGGTGGGTTTTAGTCAGTAAAAGTCTGACACGCCCTCCGCTCCGCCCAGAGCAGGAGAAGTAAATCGACGATTATCAACCCTCAAAAAAAAAAAAAGGCTTTGATATTACACAGTCGATAATGGAGCATGATGCTTTCAGAAATAATCGTCTACTGACACTATCCACTCTGTATGGAATTTAGACATCACACGTTCTTTCCCGTTTCGCCAGCTAAAGTAAGACCCACTCTCATGTAATAATAATCATACCGAATACAGTTCCAAACTCCAGGATTCTAATGAACATTTCCTAATCATACGGGACCACAATCAGAGCATTTGCGACTATCGCGGTAGAAAGATGAAGTTTATAAGCAGAAAATGTGAACATATTCTAACGTTTCATGTCCTTTGTCCACAGCTATTACCATCGGCATAAGGGTGATCGGGCCAGCTCTCGGGTTCCTCCTGGGGGCACTATGTACCAGGGTCTATGTGGACCCTCTGCTGACCCCCGGCTTCGATGCCAGCGACCCGAGGTGGGTTGGAGCCTGGTGGCTGGGTGAGTAGACTTCTTTTTCTTACTTTTTGTAACGGCTAAACTGCGATGACCGTCTGACATATTGATGACGTAATAGGCTCATTTTTTTGTTTCTAGAGAGTAGGCTCTTCATTTCTTTAGAATGCTTATAGATAATATAACTAAAAATAATTACGGTACAGCATCGACGAAATTCGTAAAACCGATCACATCCGAACTGAGTGTGCCTTCAAAATCACCAATCTTTTTTACTGCTTTAGGCGAAAATGATCTTTACGCAAACAAAGTCATATAATCAAATACATTCGTAAAACTGATGCGTATATTTTTTCGATGCTACATCTAAGTTGTGTCATACTTGTAAACACTATGATTTGTCTTGCGAACCTTGTGACAGTCGGCTAGTAAGATATCGTTATTAAGATAATTACATATTTTTTGACTTAATGGTAGTTCTTTTAAAATTATTATTTTAAATCCCATGTAAACGGCTCGCTCCCTATAACATGAAATTTAAAAATAACTGGTGAAATGCAGGTGTAGTACATCTCTGCCTAACCATTCGGGGAATAAAGGCGCGATATTATGTGTTAAGTTATAAATTATTATAGTTTTCAAGGATGAGATGTTGGCTGATAGAGTTGCGATAGAAGACAAAGCCGTGAAAAATTATTCCAAATAATTTGGATAGAGCAGAATTTGATGTATACGAAGTAGCAACTAGTTAACAATTTCCAACTCTCTCAATATGCAGCGCTTGGAAATACCTTGTACCTATCTTGTTAAGACTTTCGTCAGCAGAGCCAAACGGGTGGTTGTAACCGATCGCATAATATCCATTCATAATTAAGTTGCTGCCAGAGACGCACTTAGTTCTCAGCACACGTCCCTACAGATGCATTTATTGTTATACACTGAATACCTTCCGATATAATAGAATGGTATCGCAGATGCACATGTTTTCTGCATACTACCCTATACTTTTGCAGTTCTGCAAAAAGATAGAACTAACTTTTAATATTATTTTTTTTCGTACATGGACGAGATAATCACAAAATCATGTGTTTTAATTTTTTTTATTATTATCAAAGTATTTTTGTTTTGAACCTTCCAAACTATGTACTACTGAAGTTGCTTTATTGTAGGAACTAGAGTCCGACGGTCGAGAGAATGCGTTCCTGACACATGTCAGTTGGAAAATTTCTAGAAGTAATAAGGATCAAATTCGGCAAACACATATTTGTTAGTATGTGGTATTTCGTTAGTATGTGTGTAACAGGTGTAAAGAAGGCGGATGATCTTCAAATTCGGGAACTTGCTCTATTTCTGGGAGGGCAACCAGCAGTTCCAAGGTGGGGTCGAGTTTATCGTCTATATGTTTTGAGCAACGTGGTGAAGATCGAGAGTATCGACCAGAGTGGCGTACCTTATACCACAGATATTATAATACTACGTACAGATACCCAATCCCATACAAAGAAATCACACCACCCTAAGTCTAGCTATTGAGCTGGCTATTTTTCTTCCTCCATTTTTTTAACAGATGGTAGCATCATCGACTCACTAATTGCCAGAGACCGTAGTTTTAAAACGCCATCTAGGAAGGAAGAAAAAAATCGATTTTTCGATGAAGAATAGATTATTTTCTTCCTTTGTTTACGTTTTTTCTTCCCAGGTGTTCAATTCTTATATTTCTACGTAAAGTACTAGATTTAAAAAAAGATGTTTTGATTTTTACTAATATTACTTTAGCCAAAATTTGCCGTATAACGCTTTTTAGTGATTGTTAATTTCATAATTGTTACATTATGCTGCCATCTATGATTTTTTTTCAAGACTAATTATAATTTGTTCGAGTTGGGACCCCATGCTTAAACTCAGAATATCCGCAAGATATTCGTTGAATGTCGTACAGGTTTACGACCCGACCTCATCACACCCCGACGATGAGGTGGATACCGTTTATGAGGATATTTCCAGAGCCATGAATGGCTCTAAAACTCTTTTCACCGTTGTCATGCAGGACTTGTGTTAATGGACTACGAGAAAGCTTTCGATTGGATCGTGACATGGGCTTTACTGCAGTGTCTTCAACAGTGCCAGATCGACTATCGGTATATCGAGGTGCTTGAAGTATTTGTACGAAAAGCCACTATATCAGTCCGACTAGTGAAACAGATCTCGAAACCTATACTTCTGCAGCGAGGTGTGAGACAGGGAGAGGTTATCTCTCCAAAACTGTTCACCGCTGCACTGGAGGATGTCTTAAATGATGATGAATATTGGGTAGTAACCGTAGTTGCTAACATTTTCTTACATATCTTGAACCATGCTGCGCCAGGTTTCGAAATAATAGAATCTTGCTTCGCTTGTGAGCCAGCACCCTTATCAATCTAGTTCAAAAGTTATCAGTTGTCATTGTTACCAATGTGGATCATGTTATGCGCATTCAACTGCATATTGTTTTCGATGCATGTTTCCAGAATGATTAACGAAAACAGTACTATCTACACGTTCAAGCTGAGTTTTCCTCTTCTTAGTCCTGAAGTAGTGGAATCTGTTTTCGTCCTTAGTGGCGGGATATTACCTAAGCTGACAACTAAACCGATGACCTGTCTGTAGCTACAACGAAATCGAAGTACCAGACATTCCAACGCGGAACAGTCATCTACCGTTAGCGAAGCACTTGCACAGATTTGCGCGCAAAATCCACGAAGAAAACACGTGCGTGACCTGCACACCAACCGAATGCGTGTAAACATAACAAACTTCCATATACCACCCATCAAGAACCTATCACACCTTAACTTCTGCAAAATAAAGCTCAATTTTGAACAGTAAAGGGTTTTAGGAAGTTATTTGTGCGTCGTGTCGCGGTAGAAAACTGCTGCAAGCATGTCCCGACTGCCAACGTATTGACTTCGCGAATACGCATTGAATGATTTCTGCGTATTTCCTTATTGTTCCAACGCTACACTCATGAATGAAGTTTTGAATTTTAATAGGTTTATTTTAACGGACGTTTTTGAATCATTAACGTATTGTCTGGATGTACTAAATTGGCGACAGTGGCTCACAAAATTCAAAGGTATGTTCGCAGTTAGAGTTTCAATACTTTCAGCTGCAATGGCTATATTATGAGGTCATGGATCTGAAGTATTGTGGCGCCTGACTCTCAAAGCTCGATTATTAGAGAGCTCGAGTATTGTAGAGACACTTGAAGGACATAATATAATATACAAAGGACAACCACCTTCAGATTAATTCAATCAGCAGTAATTTTCAAAGAAAAGTAAATTCTATATAAGAAACGCTGAATATATACTTATATGGAAATGAATTACATATTTTGATACGCAATAGCTCCACGCATATATGAACGTGCGTCTATAAAATGTCAGTTAAACTGGAGTTGCGACGATTTACGTTATTATAAGAACATTTCTCAAGGGATAATGAGCATACAGATCGTTTGTTGCAAGATGTTAATCACCGCTCATTACTTCCCCCAGCTGACTCCCATAGTGGCTCGATTGCATTGTAATTGTTTCTGCGAAAGGGTGAGCGAGACATTCCGCGGTTGCATAATTAATACTTCACTATAATGTATTTACACGAGCTTTCAGTTCTACCGACAACTTTAGCAGCTTTAGGAAGCGTCAGTTTCGCGAGATGTGTTATAAAACCGCGGTGCAACGTGTATGATGTGGTGTCATAGAGTGGCGCGCGGTGCAATTTCCAGTCGGCTTTCGCTTTTTTGTGCGCGGGCGTCACGCTGCGGTGGCAGTGGCGCGGGCGCACGCCACTAGTTATATAATGCGTCTTACATCACGTCGCGTCACCACAGCTAAAATAAGCGCTCTATCCACAGCCGGTCACGGCCAAGGCTGCGCGCCTTGTTGCCGACAATTATGCCGTCGTCGGTGCCCGTAATGAGGATTTAGTGGGTGGACACGCGACCGACGCCTTGCTCACTTTTACTTTTAAACCGGTTCTCTTGACCTTCGTCTTCTCTTGCTGCTCGCTGTAAAACTCAAGTTCTCACCAAAATGTATTAGACGCTGCGACTCTCTATATTACGTTTAATGGTACAATTGAGCGTGGTAAACAATGCTGTTCGGCGTATGTATCCATAGTCCATACCTACCGTGTCTAGCGAACGCCCTTGACTGAACGTCGACCGGGCGACCTTGTGAACGCGCAAATGTTTTCTGTTTGAATCTATCAGAATTGTTTTTGATCGTATCCAAGGTTTCATGAGTAATTATTACGATCACTGGTTTTGACAACTCTAACAATTGTCGGTTTTGGTTAGATTTCAACGATTGTTTATCTTAAATTTAGGTAGATACTTTGAGGCTCCTACTGCTGCGTCATTGTTTGGATATCTTTCCAAGTTTACATAGCATGTTCCAGAACTTGGCTACTTTTAAAAAACACGAGTGTTTTGCTCCTGTACATTGTGCATATAGATAGATCGTGCGATCAGTCTCGCTCGGTGGCGCCTCGTGGTGCATGAAATATTCCACACGTTTGAGGTAATCTCCTGACGACTGCTAACGGATTAGTGCTATTGAAAGGAGCATTTCTTACTCTCCGCGACTCTCGATAATTGCCATAATAAGAATGTTCCATAATGCAATCCTGCTGATATGTTCTATAAACAGTGAGTGACTCGTCCATGTAGACTAGTAACAAATTGTATTTGCTTGCTATATTTTTCGCGATTTCAATTTCCTTCGTAGGTATGTATTTGCCAGAATAATGTTACTATGTACGGTGTTCATTAGATCGCAGGATCTTAGCCTTTATGTGTATTTGTACAACGTTTTATTACGACTGTGATAATACAAGAACACATTATGAAAACTGTTATAAACTTATTAGATATCTTGTGTTTATCTAAAATATGGTTGAATGGCCCTAGGGTAGGTAGGTACGCTACGCTTTTACTGCATACGTCACTTGTTCAAGTAGGCCCATGTATATTTGTATACTTGACACATTAAATGGCAGTATTATTATTAAAAAAACTGTTACAAGCAACTGAATATTTTGATCTTTGGCCCACTCATCTATACAAATTAAGTGTGACATGATGCCACAAGTAATATATGTTTTTGTCCAGCCGTGAATTTTTTGATGTGAACATTTTCACAAGAACTCATCAATCTCTATTTATTGAAAATTCGGCGAAGTTATGAATTTGTTTGACATTGAGGTAGCGTCCTATTAATAGATAAACATTTTAAATCAGCTTGCTACGGAAATTTCTTGGAAGACAAGTCTAAAAGTCACTAGCAAATAAAAAAAATCAATGGTTTCAACAATTAATTGTTAAACCCTATCTTTCTAGTTATCTTTTTTACGAGAGTATTTTTATCCTTTTCTTTCAGCCACTTCAACTTATCCCGAAAAGACCAGAAAACATCTTCATATTAACAAAATACACCTTACTAATAACCAATGTTGTATTGTTCCACAGGTATGGTGTTTATAGCTGGGTTCATCGTGCTTCTGTCAACCCTCATGTTCTGCTTTCCACGGCAGATCAGACAAGAGCCCATGCCACTGCCACCCAAGAAGATCAAGGATAAGAACGAGCCCTTCTTCAAAGGTAAATTATATTTTCAAAACTTTTTCATTCTATCAATCTTGTGTTTCTACCAGAGAGATACTGAATTGGAGGTTAAATAAACATAAGTTTCTATCTGATGCATTGTGATAGGGATGATGAATGATAAAGCAAAGGCTTACAAGGGAAATAGAAGAGAAAAACGTTTTGCGTCAAGATATGACTACGGCAGAAAGAGGAAGAAAATGTTTGTCATTATTATAGTATCAACAATTCATCAAAAAAGAATCTTAAGTAGGTAATTATTATTTATTAAAACTTAAAAGAAGGGAGGGATATTAAGGGAAGAACAATAATTATTCAGAACGACCTCGAAAAAAATTTCCTAAAGTATCTCTGGCGTTAAATATCTAGCTGAATTGTGATAAGAGTACAGTTATTGTATCTCCGTGTGTGGTCCAGTTTTTATATTGTAGTAGTAATCCGGTTGACATAACTAGCACGACTTCGATGAATAAGGAATATGCATGTGATTCAAATATGGGTCAAATATTTTTTTTATAAACTTTATTACTTCAGAATTATGCCTCCATCAATATTTTTGAATTAAATTTCTTTTTGAGCGAGAAATTAATTTTTAAAAAGTCCCAAAAAACTGTGGGTAATTCAAATACTTGAAAAGGCTAAGAGCGGATGTGACGTAACAATCCGGGATAACAATCAAAATGGCAATGTCAAGTCAATCAACAAGTGTCAAGTCAATGTCAAACGCTCATAGAAAAAGGAGTGTTTGACGTTGACTTGACAGTCGCTTGTCTGTTTTCACGGACTGTGACGTCACCACACCAAGCACGCCAAATCGAGGGCGTTTAAATAGCCCGGATCGAAATTGCTTTTTTGCCGTCGAAATTTTTTTTTCTATTATTTGGCGATGCAAACTATCGAATAAAAATATTGTAAAAATACATGTATATTCCCTATTCCGTCCTATAAACCAAACTTCTAATAAGTTCTAACAAATGATATGTTATCATAAGAGAAGATCGTCTCTAGACAATGATTCATATAGCATATCTATTATTCTTTTAGTCTGATGTTGGCAATGTTTTGAGATTCATAATGACTTTTTTATATGTTAGAATTTGTTGTTGTTATCTAATTTATTATAAAGTATTTATTACGTCTCAAGTCTAGTTGGTTACCTGTCCAACCCAAATGTAGCTTCTATTTCGTCCAAAATATTTACCACACTCGAACTCTTCTTATCATATCACTATATCTCTTTTGATTAATGTATTATCTATATCAGAATTTGTTCGTGAAAATTCGACAACCATGGTTCCGCTTTACTTTTTCACAATAGTTGTATTATCCTAATGGAAAATGTAATTTAATTTAAAATCTAAACGTAACCCAGTTTTTAGTTCCAAGTTCTAGTTTGAAATCAGTTGGACGGTTTCCAAACAGAACAATAATAAAAACTGTGACAACATTGAAAAAGCGGCGGGAATTCGAGTTATCAGTCTGACAAATATGTTATATCGCGATATATGTCTTCCGTAAATATATTTGTACGAGAATTTTCATAGAATTTGTTTTGTTTTGTATACAAATGAATGTTTGTAATATCTGGGATGTTGCCGGTTAGGAGTAGAACTAGATTATTGATATCAAAATAAGATACTTAAGTCAGCGGTTACTACCAGGGCTTCGGTTTTGGACAAACCATCAGCTCCTAAATTCTATCCACTTTTGCTGGTCATCTATCATCCTTCCCACATCTTTTCATTACAGTCAGTTCTAGTTTATCCAAACTTTTCTATACCGTTAATTGCTTTAAACATTATGCACATTTCAGTATACAAGATGAACCCAATACAGTCCCTTGTGAGACTCCTTATATAATGACTCGTTATCAGATGCGCATTTATAGCCTTTCTAGTGTTAAAATTTATTTGAGGACTTGAGGGGCACATTTATATAACTTTTTCCTCGATTAGCCAGTCAGCAGTATGGTAGTTCGGCTGATTACCCTGTGTTTGTTAGGCAAACGCCTAGCTATTTACATAACATTCCAGTCTTAGCTACATCACTCTTTCCTTTTCCAGATTTTTTCGCGACGATAAAAAGGCAGCTTACAAACGACATCCTAATGTGGCGTACAGCGAGCTCAGTCCTCCACCTGATGCCCATCAGTGGGGTGTACAGCTTTCTCCCCAAATACCTGGAGAAGCAGTTCCGGCTGCCGACGCATGACGCCAACCTTGTCTCGGGTGAGGTACTAACATGAACACTCTATTGGTATTGGTGGTCGATCATGGTCTGCAGTGGGGTACGATGTTACAGATACTCTGATGTTTTAGAGATGAGGGTAAAGTGATAATAACAATGTTTTTGAGTGAAGTGAATAATGGATGCGGAAGTAAATTATTTCGTTAATGTTTACATTTTTTATTTTATAATGATTTTTGTTTAAATTGAGCTATTGTAATGGCCCTCATGCGGGGTCAGATATAACACTGGATTAACGTCTTTTGTCAGATTGATAATACTTGACACTTTCCACATGGACCGTTTAGGACCTTTGTGTTTACAAACATTTATATCCCCTATATTATATTTTCTTTTCTTCTATGACAATGCCAATGTAACCTCTATGATATATTCAAATTTTAATTTCTCTACAAATGAGCCCCAAGAACATCCAAACACTTTTACTTAATGCATGTTTTCATGTTCTAGGTCTGGGTGGTATTTTAGTGATGGGTCTGGGCACAATCACGTCGGGCGTGGTGATACTAAAGTTGGTGCCGACTGCGAGGCAGGTAGCCGCGTGGACGGCCGTCAGTGCCGCTATCTACAGTGCTGGTAAGGAGATTTTTGAATATTGATTTTTGCGATTAATATTAAATTTTGTATTTTTAAGCAATTGCTCACTAGAGATAAAGCTAAGCTCAAAGCTAAAATTGCTGAAGTATGTGTCATAGGTATCTTGGTCACCGGCTTGATAATTATGGATGTGAGAAATTGTGAAATTGCTGCAATAAGTATTTTGGTTCAGAAGATGATCTCTTGCTGGTTTGCCTTTAATATACTTACCCATTGGCATCTTACAAGTGAATTCATTGAAAACTTTACTATTTCAGGTATGGTGGTCCTGATGTTCGTGAGTTGTCCCGAGGAGAACTACCGCATGATCAGCGAGGTCAGCATTGCTAACAGCAGTCTGGACTGTAGCGCCGGCTGCTACTGCGCAGACGTGCCCTTCAACCCCGTGTGTGGACAGGTTGGTGATAATTACTTAATAAAAATCTTAAATTCATTCATTCAGTTACAGACAGCGCACAGGCCAAATCTCTGGATCTAGAAACATGAAATTTTGCATAAGAGTACCTTATATAATGAAAGTGGGCGCTAAGGAAGGATTTTTGGAAATTCATATAATTCAATGATTCCAATCAATAAAGGAGTTAAATAGGGGATGAAAGTTTTTCTGGAAGGTCGCCATTTTTGCCGATAGGAAATCCTATCGGGCCCCGCTTGATAAATATTGTGGTATCAAGCAGAATAGTTGACGGCTCTGTTAGTTTTGATAATTTGCGACTGGATAGAATATTATAAATTAAATTTGCTCACGTGTTTGTCTGTGTGACCGTGTGGTTCTTCCTAACTACGCAACGGATTTTAATGTGGTTTTCACCATCATTTAGACAATGAAGTCGTAAAAATATTGTTAAGCAGGGACGGGTCGCTAGAATAGTATAGATAGATTTTGACCTTGCCTGTCCCATTTGGGCGCCAATGACGACTTCTTGGCGCCCAAATGGGACAGCGAATGGGAATTTCGTTGAGTATATGTGATTTTGATGGCATTATACTGATGACTTGGAGGTCCAAACCAGTGGCGTTGTGCAATTATATTTTGAACGCCACCACGGTTTATATCAGCTGAACACTCGGGCTGTTTTTCATCGTTAACGCAACTTATGGCGACTGTCTTTTGTAACTTCTAAGGTTTTCATTTTTATTCGCAAATGATACAATACTTGTCATTCCTGTTTCCAGGACTCATTCACGTACATATCTCCGTGCCAGGCTGGTTGCCTCAGTAGTCAGCAACTTGACAACAGCACGTGGCTCTACTACAATTGTTCCTGCATCGAAAGCGAAGCTCGCGGTGAAAAGGCTATGAAAACGTGAGTTTATACTAATAATTACTATGGGTTCTTCCAAAAGTATCTGATGAGAGTGTAACACATATGAAAGTATGAAAACACAAAAAAAAACAGTTGCGAAAATTAAACTCCTACTTCTAGTTGTGTCCATAACCCATCGCGCCCTGAGTTTGTTTCGTTATTTTTTCTCAGGAATAGCGTAGGATAGGCAATATCGACTTCATCTAGCTAATTTTATATTTTGACGTGTATAAGTGATTCCGATATCATATTTACATAATAATTTTTTTTTTTTTTTTTTTTAAGTAAGTATAATGTAACCCGTTTCTTCTCCCCAGAATCGAGCGCTACGAGCTGTACAACACAACAGACAGCATCCTGTCGCGCACGCTCGGGTTTGCAGTGAGCGGCGAGTGCGGCGGGCCGTGCAACCAGATTTACACGTTCATCGCCGTGTTCGCCGCCGTCATGTTCGTGCACGCCAGTGGAGAGGTCGGCGCTGTACTGCTGATTATACGCTGTACTGATAAACAAGGTAGGCTGACATTCTTTTTGTACTCTCCCTAACCGTTGCGAGATGCCCAAATATCATGCATGCATGTAAACCAACTGACGAGATACTTAAAAAGAAACAATTAGATGAGCGGCCAAGCTAAAATGGCCGTTACGACCGTATAAAGTATTCACGCAGCAGCTTAAAACTATTGCTACGAGCACAACTCATGATCGTCACTTGGCGTTCAACGCCTTATTCACAATTTCCCTTCATCTCCACAGACAAAGCAATGGCAATGGGAGTGATCCAGTTCGCGATCGGCGTGTTCGGCAACGTGCCGTGCCCGATCGTGTTCGGCGCCGCCGTGGACGCGGCGTGTCGCGCGCGTGACGTCATGTGCGGCATGCTGGGCGCCTGCGCCAGTTATGATAACGATAGCTTCCGACATCTTTATTTGGGTGAGTGTTTGATTGACTAGGACGAAATAAAAATAATGCACAGGAAAATAAAACTTTTTTCGGATTTAAAGCGAGGGCCATAGGTGAATCACGAGCTAGTGAAGGATTCTAACGACTGAATCACGACCGTAGGGAGTGATTCAAGTGTTAGAATCCTGAACGACGCGAGCGATTCATGGCCCTCGATAAAAATCCGTTTTATTCAAAAGTTGCATACTATACTTAATACCATGACTACGAGAAAAAGAACATGCAACTTCGAGTATGTTGTTTTGTAATTTTATGCCTTGTTTTAATAGTACCTACACCGTAGCATAGAATACATACTCCATAAGGTCGATGACTTCTTTTTCTTCGACAACTCATTAAAATAAGTTAGGAAAACAGACTCTGAAAATGTGGTCAGCTTGATTTTCATTTTTCCATTTACTCAAACAAACAAACAATCTCACACTCAATCTCATCGTAGGCTTTGATGTAAACCAGCCGTGATTTGTTGGTTAGCAAGCTTTCTACTATATCGGCCGCCCTCTCTTTCATAAACTCAGGTGTTAACACATCTTCATCACTTGAACACATTTTCAATCGATTTATTATTAAGTAACCCTAAACTTTTTGTTCGTACAACTTACAATATTTAAAATAGCGCCCATTTACTAATGACAGCAAAGAATACAAAACAGTTTTAATTCTAATGCTAAACTCCTGTTCGAAAATCAAATCAAATAGGAGTTTGTTTAGCATTGAGATGGAGTTCGAACAAATTGGTGTTCTAAATTCAAACACCAAAACAGTGATTAAAAAATAAGCTTTTTAGAGGGGGCATGGTATAAAAGAAGTTTGTGGAAAATATGAGTCACATTCACGCTAAACTGCCATCGCTCGGCATAATGCTGTGACGCTATGCGGGACAGTTCACAGGGCTCAGCGACAACCGGCGTTGACGTATGACGTCGTAAATCGGTGCAGCATGTAATGAGATTCCTAAAAGCAAAATAAAAAATAAAACTATAAATACACAATAAAAGTTTGAAATTTTTATTTTATGCCTAATGGCAACATTCTGTTCCGTCAGCAACGAAGCCGGCGCCCGGCTTAAAGTTATGTGTGTGATTTTTGATTGTAGAACTTCGCTTTTCCGGTTTCCTCTTGATGTTGTCCTTCTATAATGCGCATGCGGCATTTGATTTCAGATTTTGTCAACAGAAATTATACAACGATTTTTGCACGACTGTAACGTTACGTCGCTCTCGTTCCAGGTCTGTCGGCCGCGCTAATGTTCCTGGCGTTCATCATGGACCTGCTGGTGTGGAGCAAGGCGGGCCGCATCGACATGAACCCGGCCGACGCCTGCCCCCCCCCCGCCGACGCCGCGCCGCTCGCGCGCGTGGACACGCAGCTCTGACCGCACACCAACTACGAGTCGCATCTATAAGTGATCGCGGACTTATTGCCTAAGAATTACGGCCCAAAATCCAACGACACGGCTGCAAAGATAATTTGGGTCAGCTGTAACTGAGGTGTGGGACGATGTGAACTTTACACTTAAGTGTTACGGTCTAATTTGCAACGACACGGATCCGAATCTGCAATGTTGCGGATTTAAATGGTGAACATGCTCTTGGTTTAGCTGAGTTTACATGTTAGAAAATTCAATCAACCTTATGTCCCAGTGATAAAGTCCAGAATACAACGACGCAGATCCAGTCTAATTAGAACAGCTTTTGGGCAATTGTGAGCTAGAGTCGTAGTTATAACAGATTGATAATAATCAACTAAAGTTTGGGGTGTCTGGAGGGAATATTGAAATATATCATAGAAATGACATTTGTCAAAAATGTTTTGCATAACTTAAAAATAGTCGTAGAAAATGGATTTCATTGGAGACATGCAATACTTTTTTGATGAGTGTGTTTGTGTAGCGACTGTTTGAGCCCGTACAAGAGGACACATCCGAGCTTAACGCGCAATTCGTTTATAAATCGGCTGTAAACCGGCCACCATTATGAGCCATATTACTAAATATGTGAACAGTGCATGCCTTATTTTGTAATCGGACAAAATTTAGATAAGTATATTTGTATATACAATTAATTTACAAGCGCCAATATTTTGGTTATTTATTAGATCCTTGCTAATATTACCATTTTAGTAAAATAGCAGTGTTTTGTTAAAACTTGTACGGTTTATATGGCAACACTCCAACGTGACTGAACAATGAAATAGTTTTATTGTGCATTTTATTTGTATCTATGCATTTTATACACTAGTTACTTTACTGCATAAGTACGTGCTCAATTTTGTAAACATAATAAAAAATAATAAAACTAGAACTGGGTTCAGGCATAATATAAACTTAATCTGTTACTAAAATTATGTATAATAACGATTTGGGAGCAAGTGTTTGATATACCAAATTCTTCAGCTATAAAACTAGAGCCGACATGTTTGGCGAGCTTAGTCTAAATATATATTTATTACTTCTATTAATTTTTAAGAAGATTTTAACCCACTAACGCACAAAACGTTTTATATAAATAATAATAATAATTCTGTGTTAGTGGGGGAAGAACTTTGTCGGGAACAGTTTTCTTGTCTCAGTCCCATACTTTATAGTAATGATCGCGTATTGGAACACATCACTGTAATTAATACATCACTTAGTATTCACAATCTTTTCAAATGGGACTGGGTTTATTCGTCGGGCACACGTTGTCATATTAATTCATTAAAAATAATGTTGAAACGAATATAAAGGACTCGGTTATTATGGTTTTAGCACAGAATAGTATAGAAGGCGCACTCCGCATTTTAGGTATGAAGTCACAAGTACGCGGCGGGCCCGTCTTGTCGGGCACGTAACTTAGACAGAAGATATAAGAGTTACGCGATAGAAAGAGAGAACTAGTTGAATATAACTGTAGGTAATTAGCGTTGTGCGACCTGAATTGCAATTTATTGTGTGGTAGCAAAAGTAGCTTTTTATTTAAATGATTTGGCGGAGTGAACCATCTGTAAGTACTAATCTGTGGTTTTAGTCAAAGTTGAAGTTACTATGAAAATAAAAGTTAAAAAAATGATGATCAACTAATAAGATCGCTTTAAGAAGGATTCATTTTCGAGTTATGAACTCTGCGGGCTAATTGCGTAACACACTTATCAGTAGCAATGGCTTTCATTTTGACAGTTCAACAACATTCATTGCGTTATTAACATTGTTGTTGAACTGACAAATTTTTCGACCATTATGAAGCAATGATTAGGAATATCATTTAAATTCATGCAGATTTTGTTTGATTGTGTTTTACGCAACTAAGCGGCTGATTGGCTGGCTTGGAATTATACAGGATGCTGTCAATTATTATGACAACGTGCGTTCTCAGCGACGCATAATATATTATTTCGATAATTGCGATTTACATGGCTAGTGATTAGACGTTTATATTAGTGTTAGTCAAAGTTTTTTGTAACAAATTATTACTAAAATCCCTGTAAATAATATTAAATGAATTAAACATTGTAATCACATTAAACTAAGAATAATTGTAAGATTTTTTAAAATTAGAATTATGTTTCTGTTATCTTTTTAATCGTAACTGATTTATTTTACTTTACGATATTACTTCGTGCTGCGGTCTGTCGTTGATATATTATGTCAAACTTTAAGTTTATTTTACGATATTTATATTTTAAATAATTTTATATCTTTATTTTCTTTGTATGGGCATTTTTTACAAATATATATTTAATCACAAATGAATGATGAAGAGAAATAATTATTATTATCACAATATTATTATAAGGCGACCCGTTTTGGTTGCGTAAAATATTGGTACCATAAAATGTATCATAATCAGGATAGGATTTATAACCTAAATAATATACATTTTAAATACTGAGCATTTGGAAAATGTAATAAGATCTAATAGAGATTAGATAAAACGGCAAGAAGTTACAAATATTGTAAGAAAATAAAAAATAAAGTATTTTGACGAAAGACCATAGCTGTAGCGGCAATATAAGGAAGAATATCTGATAAAAAGGCTGGGCACCGTGTAAAACTATGTAGTGTAAAAAAAATAGAATAGCGTTTGTTAGGTTTCGTTTCATGATGGAGTTACTTTATACCTCTATATACGGAAAACTGTGATGTTTTGTCATGTTTTTATATATATTGAATTTGGTATATAATTATATTTCAATGTATACGACCTGCATTTAAAGAGCGCTATATATTATTGAAGCACTGTTTTGCAATTTTGGATTCTATCTCTAATGTGATAGGGGTCATTAAATAGCACACTGCTTTGACTAAAGGTGGGCTTGTGCAATGACTTTAAAATGATATTGCTGAGGTTATTTCACTTGTTTGAGTAACCATTAATAATAGTAGGTACAATACACTAGCTTTCAGTAAAATATAGTGCATTATAAAAAAATATTTGTGTTAAAAATTAATCACTTAATTTTGTATTTTGAAATTATTTTATTTATAAGTGCAATGAACTCGGTACTAAATGAACGAAACAACATATTTATTTTACATTTCTTAATCTTTTCAGTGACAACGAAAGGTGAATAGTTTGATTTTGCTCTGACAAATAGCAATATTGTCAGCTATGTGTTTTGGAGTAGTGTCTATGGAACTTAAAAAATATATATTTCGTTCAAAAGATAAGATACTAATGAGAAACAATTTGAATATCACGAATTTCTTAATCAAATGATTAATTATTATAATTATAACGTCTTGTTCCTTATTTTGGAAAAATGTGCATTAATTACGTGCAATCTTTTTAATGTTATCTTTTATAATTATTCTTCACAGATTTATAAAATGTGTATCTTTGTAACATATATGTGCATTAGCTACTTATTTTTATTGACTAATGGCATAGTAAAATTAATCATTTATCAAAAAATCAATTTTAGTAAAATATTTTTTTGTAATCGTGAAGTACAGATAAGTGTAAAGATTTTTTAAAGTGTATAAGTAGAATGCATTATATTAGTATACTTTTAGGGATATATTTTTTATCTTGCAATTAAATTGTCTATGTCGTAACAAAAACAATGAATGAATTGAAACTAAAAGGTGATGATAGTGCCGCAATAGTGGGTAGGAATGTATGAGCTTTTTCATATTAATTTAACTTGTACCTAGGCAAAATATTTAGATGTGGAAAATAAGCAAATAATCACAGAAAACAGCATATTATGACGTATATTTGTAACTCGTTTAACATCCTTCTCATATGTAGTTCTTATATAGGCCATCACCTATGTATACTTTTAACATTTATATAAATATTTAGGTAATATCTATGTATGTATATTATACCATGTACTGTCGTAGTTACAATTTACTTCTCAGTGGTAGCGTTTAGCAAAATTTTTGTTGTTTGTTGCTGTAATATTAATAAAATACATTAGGATTTAAGTGTAATATCTCTTCGTAAAAGTGAACACAATTTTACTAGTCTACGTTTAGTTTTAGAGAATAATACCTCTGCATTTTAGATGTAAAAATCTGTAACCGTCTATTACTTTAAAATATATCTGAAAACAACCGATTTATGAAGCGAAATTCTGATATAAATTGTATACTTTATATTTATATGCCACGAAGTATCGAAACTTCACTGAAAACCTCAACTTTGTAATAGTTGTACACGTCTACTTTTCTGAATAATATTTGAGATTTCAGAACTGAAATAATTATCTTTGAAACAAAGCCTGCCACGTGTAACGCACATTTAGTGAATTCATAACATTTTTGTACGTGAGTGTACGCCGCGTGAAGTTTTTATACAGGATTGTATTTTTTTTTTATAAATCCGTGTTCGGTACACCTCCAGTACATACGTTTACAACTTTAATTGATATAACATAAGTACAGTGTAGATTTGTTATTGTGACTTCGGGTCACAGATTTTTTAATTATTAAATTTATTTACAAATTTTGTAAATAAAAATTATTGAGATAAACTTACTAGTATTTTAATTTTTATAATTTCCTAGCTGAACTCTTTATGTCTACCTACCTATTGCATTCAATATTGAAATGGCCGCATAGACACGATAGACAGTAGTTTATACATTTTACCATAGGTACCACTACCTACCTAATATTGATGCGAAAATAACTGTGTCTGTCTATTACTTTTTCGCGCCTTAGCGACTGAACCGATCATAATGGACAGGTTGCCCATAAATATCGGTAGGACCTGAAGAAGGACATATACAAATTTTCACCCTGGATATCCTCAGTAATATTATAAATGCGAAAGTGAGTTTGTTTTTTGTTACGCGTTCACGCTAAAACGGCTAAATGGATTTGGGTGAAATTTGGCACTTAAGTAGACCATGACCTGGAGAAGGACATAGGCTTCATTCTGGATCGCAGACGAAGTTGGGAGCAACAGCTAGTTAGTTTATAAAGTTGAAATACATGAAAATACACAAAAAAAAAATACATACAGCCGAACATACCTCCTCCTAACAGAACCTCCTCCTTTTTGAAGAAGTCGGTTAAAAATACCGGCAGGTGGAATCGGGGGCAACAGCTAGGAGTCTATAAGTCATCCTTACTTTCTTACTAATATTATAAACGCGAAAGTTTGTAAGTATGGATGGATGGATGGATGTTTGTTACTCTTTCACGTAAAAACTACTGAATGGATTTGGATGGAATTTGGCAAACAGATAGTTTATAACCTGGATTAACACATAGGATACTTTTTATCCCGATATTCCCACGGGATCAAGACTTACGCGGGTGAAACCGCGGGGCGCAGCTAGTCCTACTATCCTACTAATATTATAAATGTGAAAGTTTGTGTGTTTGGATGTTTGTTACTCAATCACGCAAAAACGGCTGAATGGATTTGGATGAAATTTGGCAAACAGATAGTTTATAACCAGGATTAACACATAGGATACTTTTTATCCCGATATTCCCACGGGATCAAGACTTACGCGGGTGAAACCGCGGGGCGCAGCTAGTAAGTCATATAATCAAGAATATTGGCACATAGTTATGCAAAGTCGTTAGTCGTTTCTAGAGCTAACCTTTTATATGACGCGCAATCATAAAGCTATAGTTAGGTATCCATCTCTTATTATATGCAGTTATTACTGGATCACAACCATAACATAATTATGCATAACTGGAAAATGAAGATGATTTGTTAAATGAGATAAATAAGCAAACCTGCTTGGATCTATTCTGACTACAACGCTACAAAGACTTTATGGTAAACATTTGTGTGTGTGTAATTTTTCCGTGAAATGTATTAAAAAAACCGGCCAAGTGCGGTCCGCGCACAATGAAGGGTTCCGTAGTTAGGGTGAATTTATACAAAAAACAAACATAACATTGTAGTTAAAAAACATGTTCTCCCATACATCGTTATAATACGGCCATTTATGAGGCATACCTATTTACCTATTCGCAAATAAATCAAAACCTATAGTTGGCAAAAAGCAAGGTCTCACCGCACAAGTAAAGGAAAAAATTCGAAAATCGGTAATTTGTAGTTTATCATATTTTTAACCGACTTCTTCAAAAAGGAGGAAGTTCTCAATTCGTCTGTATGTTTTTTTTTTGTATGTTTGTTACGCGATTACTCCGCCAATTATGAATCGATTTTAATGATTGTTTGGTAGTTCATGCTTCCGAGGTGGTCCTATATAAATTTTATAAATTTTGCTTGCGTAGTTTTTGAGTTAGCTTCAATATTACGTATTTTTCCCAATTAGTTTATCTAGATGATAATTATATTCATTTTCTCCTTCACTGTTATTTACATAGCAGGTAGTGGTATTCTAATTTGTGTGGGGTAGGTACCACACAAAAAAAGTGAAAAATAACTTTAATCTCGGAAGTCGGTGGCAAAAAACGAAAATTGAAAGGGAAAGACAGCGACTTCCGAAATTAAAGTTATTTTTCACTTTTTTTGTATTTTTTGCGTTTACCCACTTACATTTGCACTTGGAGAACGACTTACTGATGCTGAATTTATTGCTGACCGCAACATACGTCCTTTTTGCATAAATTACCAGGGTTTTCTTCAAAATTACTTTACTTTGTTGTTCAGCAAATAATATCAAAATACTGCCGAACAAGTGTGTAGCGAGCCTATGAGAGCAGGTTTAAAAAAATATAGGTGGATCATTTATAGGGTTCCGTAGTTAACAAGGAACCCTTATAGTTTCGCCATGTCCGTCTGTCTGTCCACGGCTTCGCTCAGAGAGTCTTAGTACTAGAAAATTGTAATTTGGTATGGGTATAATACATATAAATCACGCCAACAAAGTGGTACAATAAAATCATTAAAAAAAAGGTAATAAACTACAATCAGTTAAGTTTGTTCTTGGGATATATTCATCCCAACTAACCCTTCATTGTGCGTGGTTCGACACGCACTTGGCCGGTTTTTTTCATCTAAGTATCAGTTTAGTCGAACTTGATTGCCTACCTACTGCATGCAAAAACTAGATCTATTAACAAAAGCTGTGTATCATGTTTGGAACAAGATCTGTGCTCATGTTTTACACTGGTCGATGTAAAGTAGCCTACAGACGACCCAAGTTTGCCCAAGTTCCGCCAGATCGGAGGAAACAATCGGATCTGAGCAGGTTTTTCATTGGCAAAACGATTCATCGTCATTATCATTTTAATTGAAAGGTGTCCACTACTGGACATAGACAATGCCTCAAGCATCGCCACATCGATCGAACCTACGATTCCCGCATCCAGTGGATTTCACCAGGCTGGGCCGCGCCGGGTCCATATTGTGGAGATCCACTTTGTTTGACTTTTTAGATCGATGCCCAAGTTGGTAGATCAGATTCAATCAGAGCCTACAGAAGAGTCAACTAAGCGATCAGTCGAGTGCCAACGGATGAACGTCACTTAAAAATCGAGGCTATTCAATAGCCACGGAGTTGAGACTCGCACTTTTTCTACCGATCTGGCACCAGGTCGGATTGTCAGTAGGCTGCTTTAGTTTCTCGTAATCCGGTTAGATGCACCTAGGTTACGTGCAAGTCACTGTCGAATTGATTAGTATGATTCACTGTGGTGTAGGTAATACGTTGTTTTAAACAATAGAATTAGGGGATTTTTTGGGCAATCATTGTGCAACATTCGCAATTTGATGTTCCTCGAATTAAAGGTAGAATAAATAAGTAATTTATGCCAATCGAAAACAGTCCTGCTGATATGCTATGTTAATATATTTATTAACTCAAGGACAGGGAAGGATCCCTTTTCTAGAAACTCCTTCGAAAACGTGGCTTGCTAGGAGACCTATTTCCAGCAGTCATGAATTCAACTCATCAGGTTTCAGTAAATAACCGGAGACGTAACTTGCTAAACGTCGTGGAAAAAGTTTCTTCTGTGAACATGTTATTATCTGGCATAGCTGAATTACCAATGCCAGATAATAAAATAACATGTTCACAGAATTTAGATAGGAGGAGGAAAACACAACTATATTATTCCTATTTTCTACTCGTGCGTAAAGTTAAGCATTGTCACCATCAACAAAAAAGTGTATGACTAGAAATTCTACCGATTTTGCCCAAACAAGGATGATTGTCAGTTTTGGACAGTGGCTTTGGCCCTGTATAAAATGATGTACCGGCGACGATCTGTCATTACTTTGAACTGGGATCAACAAGCCTAAACATGGTCAGATTTGCGTTTGTGTTGTTTGTTGTGTTTATTGTCACCTGTTTGGCAGCTCCAGGTACGTTTTATATATATTTTTATTTATTTACATAAGTCATAGGTAATAAAGGGATTTATAACACAAGTTACAAAAGATTTCGTTTTTTGTAACCATCTCAGACGCAGTCATTAAAAAACACAAGCTCGACCTTTTTATTGGATACCTTTACCTAACCACGCCCATGCATGCAACATGTATGCTACAAACGGCTATACGGCAGTTTTTTCATTCTCTATTTCAGCTAGCGTTAAAGTACGATTTGAACTCATAACGTAAATATTTACGTGACACTAAATAGTTCTTGTTTACTTCAGGGGAGCGAGTAAGAAGGCACGGCTACGATTTCGGGCACGGGGGCTACGGCGGCGGCTACGGCGGCTACGGCGGCCACGGGATCGGGGGCGGCCACGGCCACGGCTACGGTGGAGCTCCGATCCCTATCTCTCAGTCCTTCTCAAAGTCTTCGGCTAGCGCCAGTTCTGTTGGAGGAAGTGTTGTAGGCTGAATGTACACATGTGAATTAAGAGGTAATGGTGCCCTTAGATATTATAGAATTACTCTTATCAATGTGTTTTGACTTTTACTCTACTTGAATTTAACAGTTGCTATGTTCAAGTTCATGTTGACCTCATAAGTTCAGACAAAACTGTTAAAAACCAGAATTTGAATTACCTGCAAAGAAGCATAATAAAACTAGTTTTTAAACTAAACCAACTTTATGTCGGAACTAAAATGTGTTCACTAAGATTTCTCGCAACCAAAATACGGCGATGAATAATCTAGTGCTATGCCCAGGCGATCTGCTGAATTAATTATGTAGGTATCAGGAAATCATACTGAAACCCCCTAAGACCCCCCTTTACTGGCCCCCTAAGAGCCCTTACAAGGGGGCGTTTATCACCCACTTTGAGAGATACTGTTTTATACTTACCTAAAGATCAGCTAAATTGGTTTTTTGTTTTGTTTTACAGATTATGCTGTCCTAGAACTCTGCAATCCCACGATTATAGTTGATAATATTATCATAAGCTTTTTATAAGACAGTATTTAGTAGTTTTTCAAATACTAAGAAAGCATATTGATTAGAGATACTAATTTATTTATTATATGTGAAATAAAATTGTCTGTGTTTTTTTGCAATTAAGTCTCTCTGGTTCCGTCCCAATAGTAGAAATTTTTCGTCCGTTATTAAAATAATATCAGCTGTTTTATACAAGAGTGTACCGACACGGTCAAAATGTATAGAAGAGCAGGTTTTGTTTTTAATAACCGACGAAGAATCATGTACTAAATTCATGGTTTCATGGTAACTGTTAGCGTGTTTTACCAACTCAGGTTTTATTGGATACTCCTTCTCATTTCAAATTGCTCAGCCTTATTACCCGACTGCCCCAGAAGGAGGGTAATGTTTTTCGAGAGTAGGTACGTATGTATGTATGTATGTTTGTATGTATGTATGTCTATTTCTTTGGCACGCTATGTAGCCTAAACGGCTTGATGGATTTTAACATTTGAGGTGTCGTTAGATTCGTCTTAATTGTGGGAGTGACATAGGCTATAATTTTTTTAATATATTTCATCTGCAAACAAAAAAAAAAGGGAGCGGATGGTTTTTTTTTTAATAAGTTACAATATTTCTTTCAAATAAAAGCTAGTAGTTAAGTAATTCCAAAAATATAATTTAATAAAACAAAATTTAAAAAAAAGCTTGAAATAAAACAAAATTATTTAAAAAACAAAAAACCCGCCTGCAAAAACGCGTAACCTAAAAGAGGAAACAAGCATTATAATCTGCAGAATTCTGGTATTACAGGCGGGGAACAAACCAATAACCTGAAATATGGTGTAACTTTTGTTTGTTCCCCGCCTGCAATCCCAAAATTCTACAGATTATAATTCTTGTTTTTCTCTTTTAGGTTATTGCGTTTTTGCAGGCGGTTTTTTGTTTTTTAAATAATTTTGTATACTCTATACTCATGGCCGACTGCAGGGCAAAGGCCTTCCGGGACCAAGTTCTTCCTGGAACTCTTTTCCCGCGCTACCTCAAACTATAGCCCTCATTGTACCTACATCAAAACTATTTTAGAGTATATTTCTTCTAAGCGAGTTGATTACAAATCAAATAAATAGTTATAAGTTGCAGTTTATTTTAACATCCAACACCAATAAATTAAGAAATAAAAGTGTAAAAATAAAACTGAAAACATACCTACTCAATAAAATAACCAGTTGAGCTAGAATTAGACGATATTTATTTGGAAAAAGCCGAACTGTGTAGTTTTATTTTTATACTGCGGGTATAATAGGTACAAGTGATTTTTGTTTATTTCTGCTTAAGAATTCATAAAAAAGCCACAGAGCTAAATTAGCTCTGTGGCTTTTTAATTAACTGTTAGAAAAAAAGGTAGGTAATGTAGGTACCTAAATAAGCAAAAATACATCATTATAATAAAATAAAAAGATTGCTTATCATTTCGCGTGAATCAATTAAGCCCGCTGGAAAAATGGAATTACCCTTTACACAAAGAAAATAAGATTTTACCTGATTTTTCATGCATCGGGTTTTTCAGAGTCAAACAAAGATTCGAAAACCTCAATTGTCTGGGTTTCCGTAATTTCAGGCTGCATGCAAGCGATAGTCGGTGCGATTAGAATATGCAGCCAACTAATGAGGTTGGATTCGTGCCTGCCTCGGAAAGCACGTAAAGCCGTTGGTCCCGGCTGTCATTTGTAGATCTTTGACAGTTGTTAGTTACCGGTCGTCAGAAGCCCGAAAGTCTGACAACCAGTCTTACCAAGGGGTAACATGATAATGTTACCCAGAAACTGGGTTGTGGAGGTCAGACAGGCAGTCGCTCCATGTAAAACTGGTATTCAGCTGCATCCGGTTAGACTTGAAGCCGACCCTAACATAGTTGGGAAAAGGCTAGGCAGATGATGATAATGAGGTTGGATTGCGGGCCAGAGATAAACTCGGAGACTTCTTCTCGTATTGGCAATAGTTAGGTACATGTACTATGGCAAAATATTAGCCTGTTACTAAGTCACTATTCCGTGGCCGACTGCAAGCAGCAGCAGCTTGTCACGTGTCGTGTAATTTCTATGAAATCGACGGCGACGTGTCGCTAGCTACGGAAGGTATTTCATAGAAATATATAAAAACCGACCAAGTGCGAGTCCAACTCGCGCACGAAGGATTCCGTACCATTCCTTCGTGCGCGAGTAAGATTCCGTACCATTATCTATAAAAAAATCATGTCTGTTGTATGGGAGCCCCCCTTAAATATTTATTTCATTCTGTTTTTTAGTATTTTTTACATAAGTAAGTATATCGCTTGAGAATGATGTAAGATTAGCTACGAGTTTATCAGTAAATGTCCACACAACTTGTGGGTTGGCCGCCTAACTACTAATTCATTTAATAATAGGTATAGCTACCTAGTTATTAAATTAAGTATCTAGGTAGTTAGGTATACCTATGTTCTGGAATCATGATGTTATGGAAATTTTACTGTTTGTTAATTGGTTTCGTAGAGTTAGTTAGTAATGCTTCAACAATGCGATACATCAAAATAAGAATCAACTTGACCTTTTTAGAACTTCAGTTGTGTTATGTTATCTATGGTTATATGTTAACTAGTTAAAAAAAAAACATTTGTACTGTCTGCAATAAAATTCTTTTGTGAAACAGTACCTATGGACTTGTATCACTGCTCTTAATACGTGTATGATTTGATTCGGGATAATAATAACACAATTAGTTCAGTTGTTACCCTTATATATATTAACTTACACCTAATTTTGCTTGGTGATAATTCAATGTCAACTAAATACAAATAGAACTAGATCTAAAACCTAAATAAACAGATAAATTAAAGTCTTTGTTAGAACCAAACCAATTTCCTTACAATAGAGATCTAAATGATAGTAAAAAAGTAATACAGGATAAAAAGTCTTTGATATAGTTTCCTGAACGTTCCATTTCGTACATTCTAAATTCGAAGCGTTCTAAATTCAAAGGTTTGTCTTGTGGTCCTGGTTGAAGGCGACAGCGGAAGCGGAGGAGGAGGCGGACGCTTTGCTGAAGGAGCGGTGTCGTCGGTCGCCTCGATGCCCGTCATTGTTGTATGACAGCTCATGGCTCCCGCTTCCGTAACTGAAACATAGTATTATCAAGTTGTTATCTAAGTCGGCAAACTATTAGGTACCTACTGCACATTAATTGAGTAGCACACGATCAATAATAATCTGAATCATTTTTGAAGGATATTGCTAATCCATTGCTTAATATGTTCGAAAAATTTGTCTGCTTAGCAACGAAAATAACGAAATTAATGTTGTTGAACTGTCAAAATGAATAGGCTTCTGAATAAGTTTTAGCAATTCAGCTAGAGTTTGCTCTTAGTATAAATGTAATTCAAGCTTCTTGCTAAATGCGCGTCGTTTTTGCTTTGGACCCCACCGTGCTGCTGAAACAAATTGAGCATGAAACAGACTTTTAACTAGTACTATCTTATCTAGTAATCGTAATGTTGACTTACTCAGTGACAACTAATTATTGTAGACAATTAACTGTAGTTATTACCTGCACCGGCTTATAAAAGAAAAAAAGAAAAAAAAATGCATACATATAATAAAACTGCGGTGCTAATGCGGAGGCATCTTGTCCTGTCCATACGGAGAAGGAATTACTATTGATCATCAGCACCATGCTTGCACGTTTCGTGTCCCCATATGGATACTTTCAGAAAGATTGGCCTCGGGCTACCTTCTCAAATCGTCTTCCTAGAGTAACTATTCGAAGCTAGACTCGTCGCATGAGCTTGGGGGCCTAAAACAGCCACATTAGCAATTCCTCTAGCTAGAAGCAATACATTTCCTGAATTTCCAGCTGTCATTAGCAATTCCTCTAATTTGACACAAAAGCAATTCATAATGTGTGGACCATTTTACGAATCTCCTTAGAAAACTGTCAAACAGATGAATTATTTCGTAATATTAATCGCACGCATATTATGAATTGTCTGTTTGTGACATTTTACGATGATTCATAATATTTTCCTATTAGGATTCTGCCAAAGTGGCTGTTTTAAGCCCCCTGATCCCAGGGATTGACACTATTGATAGCTCACTTCAAACTCACGATAATTTTTTTACAGGATAGGCTGGATCTCTGGTGGGACGCTCACTACTACTTCTCCTGCTCATGTCACTAACCTGCCTCCTCCTTGCTCCTCGCTGCACCCGAGCCGCTCCTTGCTGACGCTATCGTTGTGCTCATCACTCCGACCGTACGTGTCACCGTGGCCGAACCCACCAGGGTTGTAGCCGCGCTTCACTCGCTTTACTGACTCGAACCTCCAGTCTGAAATAAAAAATATGAAACAGAACGTTCTTCAATAATTAAAATTTACTAATTCTTCTTTGCGGTGTATCGTATTGTCTTGCATCTTCTTCTCTGTTTGAGCATACATGCTTTTAAAACATGCATACCTTATGCCGTTTATGAAAAAAATTGCAAGCCGCGTAGGCTCATCAATGTTTTAGCAATGCATCAACTTTTGTAAAGAATTTGGTGGTGCATCAGGTCATAAGGGACTTTCTCCTACGAGGCAGCAACTCTCCTGGCCGGATCAATGCCCTGGGATCTGGACGCGAAAATCCTAGCGTCTCTATATCGCTGGCGGAAAGTGGAGCTAACGAGTGGTCAGCGTCCGGTTCCCCGGGAATTCGAGACACGAAGGACTGAGCTCCGGCAGATGCTAGTGGCTGAATGGAGGGAGCGGCTTGCGCAACCCAGGTGGGGGCTCGCCACAATAATGGCGGTAAGGCCTGTTATGGAGGAATGGCTGGAGAGGCAGCATGGAGCCCTCAGTTTCCGGCTGACGCAGGTATTTAGTGGTCATGGATGTTTTGGGAAGTACCTGCGTCGCATAGGTCGGGAGCGGACGGCTGCTTGTCATCACTGCGTGGACTGCTCCGAGGACACGGCCCAACATACGCTTGAGGAGTGCTCAGCTTGGGCCCAACAGCGCTGTGCCCTTGTCTCAACACTTGGTACGGGTGATCTTTCGCTTCCGGTTGTGATTCAGTCCATGGTCGGAAGCGAAAACGCGTGGGATGCTGTCGCCTCTTTTTGCGAGGAGGTGATGCATGCAAAGGAGGCAGCGGAGAGGGAGAGAGAGCATACCTCTCATTCCACCCGCACGTCGAAGGGCGCTTAACGATCTCCGGCCACCATAAGGAGGGGCCTGCGGGCGGCGAAATTGGGGGCTGTGTCGTCACCCGAACAGTCAGGTCCAAAGAGGTGGCACGCAAAACATCATGCGTGCCTTTATAGGAGGACGTGCGGTCATGGGATCGGATCGCACTTTGTGATGAGGCCCGCTAGGCAGGACGCGCTGATACCAGTCGGGGGTGCGGCGCATGTATAAGTATCTCCCGGGCCCCCGACTCATGGTAGAAGTAGGAACAGTGGGGTTTTAGTCGGTAGGAGTCCGACATAACATCCATGAGGATTTCCCCACTGAAAAAAAAAAAAAGGTCATAAGGGACTTGGTTCTGCCTATTAACTGCACCTTACGTGCACACAGCAGCAATGCTTAAAATAGGCAAAATTAGAAGGGTCTGTGTTGTTGAAGGTACTAGGAACCTTTTATCGAGGATCGAAGAATTTTAACGCAGTCGTTACGGGTTGTCAGAAGCCCAACATTCTGACAACCAGTCTTGCCAAGGGGTTTCGTATTACCTAGTTACTGGGTTGTGGAGGTCAGATGGGCAGTCGCTCCATGTAAAATACTGGTATTCAGCTCCATCCGGTTAGACTGGAAGCCAACCCCAACTTAGTTGGGAAAAGGCTAGGCAGATGCTGAAGAATTTTAACGCACACAAACTCAGCTGTACAGGCTTACCTCGTCCTTCCACAACCACAGCCAGCAGCACCATGAAAGCGAACAATGAGGCTACCTTCGCCATTGTCAAACACATCTAAACTGAATCTGTTCCATATGTCACCCACACGGTATATATACTTCCCAAATTCACACAGGATGGCCAATGCCCATCGGATGTCACGGTCTGTCAAAACGTCATGATTTCGGTGACACGCCGTGATGACCGCACAAAGGCACTGTGACGGTTTAATTCACTTTTGACGAATTGTTTGCTGCCCTTGACTTTGGGGACAGGAGCCGATTAGCTATAGTTGTATTGACCTTACAAATGTCAGAGGAAGAACATGTCGAGATCTGGAAAATTCTGACAGCTAAATTATGATTGTGTGGAGTTAAAAGGTGGTGAAGGCGACGTGAATTCGTTAATGAAGTTGATTTGCAATTTAATTGTCAATGAGAACCAAGTAAGTGACCTCTATCTCTATTCCTATTTCTTCTCTCTTATCTGCATGAATAGTATAGCAGCCCACTGCTGGACATAGGCATTTCAAATCGCACGCCAAACGTAAGATACGATAGGAGGAGAGAAGATCTTCGCAGGATGGCTGGTAGAACCTGGATGACAATTACCGAGAATTGAGTTGAAATGTGTAGGTGTCTGAATTTGTTAAAATTATAAGCCAGATAACAAAGTGGTAGCAGTACTGACTTGCTCAGGGTGCGCTGGACTTTCCTAGCATCGCCAATCAATCAATCTTCGTATGTAATTGAAAGAAAGAGGGCGTGTGCCTATGGTCACGATATAAGTACGACTGAGCGACCCGAGCGTGACGTTTCAGTTTCGTTTACTGTTAAGAAAGAGCGCAAAGTGCGCCTACAGAAGTTTACTTAACAAATTAATGCTTTGAATATCATAGATTTTATGGACAACGGGCTTTATATTTTAACGATCGAACGAGTAATCAAGCAGATTGATCGGACTGGCTACTAACATCGTTACATCACATCATAATAATAATTATTATTACTTATCACATTACACAGCCGGTTTGAACTCCAAGTTTACACTGACCTTGTATACATATACGGTCGTTCGCTTGATTTTTTCCCAACTTTTTTTTTGTAAACAATCATCACTCGAAATCATAATAAAAGATTTCGGTAGAACCTTTCGGAACCAACTGAGCGTGAATTAATTTAGTACTATCAAAATACCTGGCTTTGCTCAAGGTTTTGATGAGGTATAGAGTGTTCTCGGAGACTTGGAGTCAGAATAATGTAAGAAATGTTTGCTAAGAAGTCTTAATTTACTTTGCCACAAACAAACACCCAGTGTTGTATAAAAATAAATAGCAAGTTCTGTTCATATGTTAGTTTGGGAGAAGGTAGAGAACCGATTCTACCTAAAGAGTAGAACAACTTTGGAGTTTCTATAATAATGATTTCCCATTGGTAATTCACAGAAAAATATTACTTGACATGTAACAAGTTATCGGTATTATAATGTTAGGTCTGGGAAATTATTTGTTCAGCAAATTGACTCAATCTGCCTAGCCTTTTCCCAATTATGTGGGGTCGGTCTTCCAGTCTTACCGGATGCAGCTGAATATGAGTATTTTACATGGAGCGACTGCATATCCAGCATATCTGACCTTCTATAGCTCTGATCCTGTACAGCTGTGTAATTAAATTACAACTGTTATTTAAACAAATGTATAAATGGCTATAATACATAGTACCTACTTATTTACTTGTGCTCACTCTCTCACTCACTTAACTCAAACACATTTACACATCGGCACACAAATGTAAATGTATTACTTAACCGCAGTCGCGCTCAACACCTTGGCTGCTGTTATACCTAAATGACTAACTGCCCTTTATGGCCTAACTCTGTCTCCTAAGATACAGTACTACCTAGTTTAGGAGACAGGGTTTACATGATCTGTGTAGATTTATGTAGATATACCATGTCATTTTGTACACCTGCTCTTGTGTATTTCTGTGTATTTCATAATAAATATTAATCTTATTCTTCTTATTTTAATTTGATAATTAAGTATTTTTCCTGTAAGTAAGTAACCATTTTGCAAACTGTAATAATGTGTTATTTCATCGGAATAATTATCACCTGCAAATGTGATTGTTGAGCTCTGTAGCTTCTTCGCATCTATCTAATGGTTAGCGTCAATTATTACCTATTTAATAGTTAGGAGTCAGAATTGATTCGCTATTCGTCGGTTTCTCCTTGAAAGTTTAGAGGACAATGGTTATCAATTTAAAAGCAATTTCAATTCATTTTATAATAACGTTTTATTTAGTCATGGTTTAAACCTAGTAACAATCCCAGTACTATATTTAGATCGCGTTTTGGAATAAGACGGTTAGTGTTTAACCTGTTTAACCTAACTAAATGCAATATAATGAAAATAAGTATTAAAGTAAATATGTACTTGTTATTATTTTGTGACACCACCTCAATTATTTCTTCTGTATCAAGTGGAACTCGTTCATTTTAAGTTAATATAAAAAGGCAATAGATTAAATTGCTTTCTGGATCAAACAGATGCCACCTTTTTTTCTTGTCGGGTTGTTAATCCCGTAATGAAGTTCCCTGGCACACATCCTCGCGCGTAAATTCATCGTCCGCTGCCCTGGACTGGTGACCGTCATCACCAAGATTTTGAAATAAAACGATCAGAAAAGTTCAAAAATAATATTTCTCAAAATACAAAATTGTGCACAACTAAAGAACTAATTAACAACATATTTATTATATGATACAGGTTCAAGCACAGCAGCAGGTTCTAATATTATAAAAATGAAGTGATTTACACATAAAACCTAAACAAAATTTTCATAAATTATCAGTTTCCATTTATCGTCAACCTAAGTTATCGTAATAACATTAGCAGTTTTCCTTTACCTCCCCCATCCGTATCCTTTTCCATATTCCTTGCCATCATATTTATTATCCCCTTTGCCACTGCCTTTACCCTTGTCATCATCTTTACCCTTGTCGTCACCCTTACCCTTACCTCCGTCGTTTCCCTTGCCGCCACTTCCATTACCCTTGCCGCCTTTGCCACCGTCTTCTTTACTCTCACTGCTGCTGCTGTCAGAACTATCCCCATCTTTGCCACCGCCCTTACCACCGTCCTTGCTGCCACCCTTGTCGCCTTTACCACCATCGCCACTTTTGCCTCCTACAAAATATGAAGATAAAATTCAGATTTGTACCTAACTCAATTCCAACGCAATTTTCATGTGATTAACGTTATCCTTATGTTATGAAAGAATAGTGCAATTTTAATGATCTTTCTTCTATAGATTACAGCATATAGTTATGTGGCATTATCGATATTATTACAACGGTTCGGTTATTAGTGATACAATCATTATGTTACATGTTCACACGGATGGGTTGTACTTGTAGCTTTTATGTTGAATATGTTATTTTATTCATTACTAACATTAAGAGTTAGGAATGTTGGAGGTCATGTTCGAAATATAACATGAAACATCTAAAATATGATCAAAAACTATAATTGTTCTTACCGCCAGGTGCTGCGTAAACACATACTGGCAATACTATGAGCGTAAGCGCAATGAACGTTAAATTCTTCATATTGTGTTGTGTTCTATCTTTCTTTTCTTTGATTAACAAACTGATATTGGTTTGGTTTCTCGCACTCTTTTCGTTCGACTACAATTACTAGGAATCCAACTGCGCTTTAAATACATACTCATTCACTTTCCGATTTTCCATGATATTTTTTGTTTCAAGTAAAAGGTACTGAACAATCTAATCTATCTTTAATTACCGTTACTAATAATCGTTCCAGAATTTGCTATTTTGGTTTGATTGACCTCCACCTAATTACAGCTTGTAATCCATTTAAAATACTATCATTAGATTATTGGATTGATTTACGCGACATTCGACTCTATTTGGATATGTTAAGTTTGAAATTGTAATTAGTTAAGAGGAATCTGATTAGTCTAGTGCTATTGATGATCAAGATGGGGTAACAATGATTGACTTTAGTAGATTACCGTTAGACTTCAGACAGAGCGGACGATTTAAGACTTCTATCAATTACATGTTTACAAGTTTAGTCAATTTACTCTTATATTTTCTATCTTGTTTCGGCAATTCTCGCGCAGCTCGATGCTGGTTTATTAGTTACTTATTTACTAAGATTGTAATCGGCTTATACTTACTTACCTAGGTTAGTATAGCTCCTTGTCCCACTTTTTTCTTGACTCCCAATGGTAAGACATCGTCAACTAAAGTACCTACTAATTGCAGTTAAGCAGTGATAGCCTAGTGGTGTGACCGTAGGACTGCCAAGTCATAGGTCTCGAGTTCGAACCCAAGGCACCTCTGACTCTTCAAATTCATGTGCGTATTTTATGTGCACCAGAAGGATAAGGAGTGGTCCTTATCCTTCTGGTGCACATAAAATACTACAGAAAGTTCTCGCAAATGATTATTTAATAAGTATTGTGATTTACCCAATATACCTGTAAATTAATTAGGTATAATCCCGAACTGGGTCCCGCGTGTATTATGGCCCACTCACTCTGACAGAGAGAACGTCTGTGTCCCAGCAGTGAGGACTTTATAGACTGATTATTCAATTAGTCTTCTTCTTTCTTTTCGTGTGGTTAGTGACTAACCTAGTGTCAGAGTTTTAAAAAATCTGCATAAGAAGGCCCACCATTTAAGTGGTTAAATGGTGGGCCTTCTTATGCAGATGTGAAGTGGTTTGTTTTTAGCTCACTCATGTTTTGTCTACTAAGGGGTTTTATTTATAAACGTTGCTTAAAGTTAAGAAATGATTAGCAGGTAAGGTAAAGAGCTAAATGACGTATAATGGTATGAGCCTTTGAAATGTGTGTACCGTGTTGTAAATTTTCCTTTATTTGTAATAATAATTCACTAAAAGCGAATTTAGTATTTCCATTGATTTTCCAAGATAATAGCATAAATTATATTCAAGCCATGATTACCAAGCTAAGATATAGGTCTGAATCTTTTAGACACTGCTGGTATTAAAACGGTTATAGGTTGTCATTGAAAGGATGGAAGTAAGTATCAATCTTCCTAGCCTTTTCCCAACTATGTTGGGGTCAGCTTCCAGTCTAACCGGATGCAGCTGAATACCAGTTTTTTACATGGAGCGACTGCCTATCTGACCACCGCAATCCAGTAACTGTGTAATACGATACCCCTTGGTAAGACTGGTTGTCAGACTTTCAGGCTTCTGACGACCCGTAACGACTGTCAAAGATCCACGTATAACAGCCGGGACCAACGGCTTAAGGCTTTCCGAGGCACGGAGGATTCTCGCTATGTAAAGATGGTCACCCATCCATGGACCAACCCCGGCCAGCGTAGCTTAACCGTATGCAAAGAACCGTGCGGCTGTTATTACTTAGCCACAAACTACTCCCAAGGTGGAAGTAAGTATATGGATTTAAAAACTATTTTATAAAATAGATATTTTTATTTGCTATCTTTAATAAGTAAGTAGGTACATAGTATGGCGAAACTTAAACTATTTGTTCTTAACACATTGCGCTTCTGCATTTCTTTCTGCGGGACCTTCAGGTAACAGCTTAACCTCTGAAACAAACAAAACAAAGCAATGTTAATAATACAGTCAAATAAATTACGAACGTTTTGTATTTATTTACAGGTACAGACGAAGATGTCATGTTTTCTCTCTTTATAAAAATATTGTCTCTTTAATATACTTATATCAGCTGCACACAATACAAGTGTAAATTATTTTCAACTACAACGGGTTCTCATATCATAAAATGCATTTTCTGTTGGACAAACTTTTATAGAGAGCATTATGGTTATGGCTGAAGATAATATCGGACGTCATGCACAAAACAAAAAAACACCTACACAACGTGTTCCATTTGATGACTCTAAGGTTATATGTTGCCCTATAAGTAAACATAATACAAAGAGTTCTAGAACAAGTGTTCCAAAAATACATAATTTCGAAGATAACATTAAACTAGACTCTCGATGCTGTGTACTTAAGTTACATTGGTACGTACGAGTAAATCATTGTCATTCAAATCAATCATTCATATTTAAAGCTAAGAAAATGCGACGATATTTCAGATAGGGGGTTTTTTACTTATATAATCGTGACTTTGTCGAATTATTAACGGAAAGAAAAAACTTATTGAAAAATAATTCATATGCAAGTTGATTCTTTGACATGGTCTCATTAATAACTAACACGAGTTTTGTGTTATCAAAAATTTTGTGTAGAAAATAGAATCGTAAGTAATATTTACCCTTATCCACCTGGTGTTTTGTGGGCAGAGCTGCCGCCGCCGCCGTTACCACTGCCACCACCTCTATGACTACCACTGCCGCCGCCGCCTAGGCTACCACCACTACCGTGACCTCCTCTTAGGCCACCACCGCCGCCGCCGCCGCTACCACTGCCGCTTCCGCCGCCACTACCGCTGCCACCTCCACCGCCACCGCCTAGGCCTCCTCCTAGGCCACCACCACCGCCACCGCCTAGGCCTCCTCCTAGGCCACCACCGCCGCCGCCGCCGCTACCACTGCCGCTTCCGCCACCACTACCGCTGCCACCTCCACCTCCGCTACCGCCGCCGCTTCCGCCGCCGCTTCCACTGCCGCCTCCGCCACCACTACCGCCGCCGCTACCGCCGCCGCTACCGCCACCACTACCGCCGCCGCTACCGCCGCCGCCACCACTGCCACTACCGCTGCCGCTGCCATGACCACCACTGACATTACCTCGGCCATATCCACCTGGAAATTAGAAATTATTTATAACAAAGTCTTAGAAACATGGTGTAACTATCTTTATGGTAGATATCTGGAAGGTTAATATATTTCCAGGGAATAGAATGGTCATATAATTTTATTGAATGAAGAATTCGTTTTAGCAAGGTAAAATTCAGACAGGACAAGTAATTCGACGAAAGTCAGAATATTGAATCTACACGAGTCTACAGAAACGTGTAGTTATTTTATGATATTTTGATGAAAAACCACTTTGAAGCTGAAAAACAAATTGGCATCAACTATGCGATTTTAATCGAGTCCTAGAATAACAGTATTTTTTTTTTATAAGTAGTTTTTGTATGTTTTCCATTCCATATTAATTATTGGTAAGCAGGAAGCTCATGTTCCATTCGTTGAAATCTACATTGTATTTTTACCCAACTGCCCCAGAAGGTATTGAAGAATTTTTGAAGGAATGGAAACCAAAACAAAATTAGAACAACAAAATAATACCTGGTGCGGCGCTAGTGATAGTGAAGAGCCCTAAGGCTATTATAACTGTGACTATTGCTAGACGAGTCATGTTGATTTGTGCCCGCAGTATAACGACCTAGCTTATATAGGTACAGACTCACTTATGTCATGCAATTAAACGAACAAACGTTTATTAGACTTCACTTTTTGCTGCGCTATTTTTCTTTATCTATATACCTACTAAAGAAGAAACTGACCGTCTGCCATATCAACAAACGGCCCAAACTACAGGACTAGAGACGTAAAATTTTTCTCCCTTGAGCAAAATTTCACATCCCTAGTCCTTTTCGTTTTCCTTCTAATTCAACATTTATGATCCTAGTAAGCGAGCACTAAGGAGTTTTAAGAAATTCAATCTTTACGGGGGTGAAAAGGGGGGATTTCGTTTGTATGAAATTTTTTATTCATTTAGTTAATAAAGTCTAAGTAAATAATAAAGTTTGTCACATTTAGTATTTTTTTGAATAAGGGGTTTTTTAATTGGTTTCAAAGGATTGTATGGAAGAATTTTAACGCGCGGTTCGATTAACTAGAAATTCGGTATTTATACTTAGGACCGAAAATAAAGAATAACGTGCATAAAGGTTTTGATTTTTTTAATCAATAAACTTGCATTTATTTATAAAGTGGTGTGACCGTCGTCGGACTGCGTCGGACTGCTAAGTCAAGTTCGAACCCAAGCCACGCACCTTTGACTTTTCGGATTCATGTGGGAATTGTTTAATTTTATTATCACTTGCTTCAAAAACGGTGAAAGAAATAATCGTGAGGAAACCGCATGCCTGAGAGATATTTCTCGACGGCATAAGAGCCAAGTCAGAGGCCCAGGGTGGCATAAAAACTCTATTCTAACCGCACGAAAACAAAATCTAATAATTAAAAATTTCTCACCAACTGGTCGATACTTCGCTTCGATACTTGGAACTCGTGGCTGCGTAATAACAGTTGCACGGGTCGATCCATCAGGTTAAGCTACGCTTGCCGGGGTTGGTCCGTGGATGAGTGACCATCTTTACAAACCGAGACTCCTCCGTGCCTCGGAAAGCACGTTAAGCCGTTGGTCCCGGCTCTCGTTTGTGGATCTTTGGCAGTCGTTACGGGTCGCCAGAAGCCCGAAAGTCTGACAACCAGTCTTACCAAGAGGTATCGTATTACCCAGTTACTGGGTTGTGGAGGTCAGATAGGCAGTCGCTCCATGTAAAATATTGGTATTAAGCTGCATCTGGTTAGACTGGGAGCCGACCCCAATATAGTTGGGAAAAGGCTAGGCTGATGATGGTCGATACTTCACAAGACCAGAGGGCTGGCTTGTTCTTTGGCCAAAGAATTAGCATTGCCATTCAACGTGCAATTCTGCCAGTCTTCTGGGCACGTTTCCGGAGGACAGCGATGCGGACAATACTTCGACGCCTAAAGGTCCCTTTGTTTTTCTATTTATTGGTATAGTTAGTTAGTCCTTTCAGTTTTAGTTTTTTAGTTAATTTAAGTAGTATTAATAAGTTACCCAATTTAAATGTAAATGCTTAATAAAATTATTAGGAAATACTAAAAGAAAAAAATCTCGCAATCATTTTTCGAAACCTACCTTTTAAGCGGGTGGTTTGTAGGGGAAAATACGAAATCCACGCGGACGAAGTCGCGGGTGAAGTGCTAGTTTGTAATAATTGTGTTGTGTTTGTGAATAAAATTAAATGTTTATGGTTCCGCTGAATTAAAATATGTTTGTTTGTTTATTTTTTTCGATATTTAAGATTAAATGGCAAGTCAATGATGATAAATACCACCTAAGAATACCTACATGTGGAATGCAATAAAGTATTAAGTATTGAGTATTAAATGTAAGGTATTGGAAACATAAATTTACACCAACTTTTTATCTGTAACTAATTAATTAATTTAATCTGATAGTTTAAAGGGTGGTTGGAAGTATATGAAATTAAAAGCTGAACAATTTTATAATAACGAAAAATTTTATTTGCATTGCATTAATACATATTTATGGCGAAACGTAAACTATTTGTTTTATCACATGAGTTTTTGAATTATTTCTTTAACCGGGACCTTCAGCTTAATCTCTGAAACAAACAAAACAAAGCAATGTTAATAATACAGTTAAATAAATTACGAACGTTTTGTTTTTATTTACAGATACAGACGAAGACGTCATGTTTTTCTAAAACTATTGTCTCTTTAATATACTTATATCAGCTGTTAATAATGCTTAATATGTAATACAAGTCTACGTAATTAATTTTCAACGTCTATGCAGAGCTTTATGGCTGAGAATGATGCCGGACCTCCAAAAGCGCACAAAGAAGATAAAATCGTAATAATTACCAGTAACCGCCTGGTTTTTTGTTCCCAGAGCTGCCACCACCTCCGTAGCCGCCGCCACCACCGCTGCCACCGCCGCTGCCACCGCTGCCGCCTCCATGACTACCACCGCCGCTTCCATGACTACCACCGCCGCCGCCGCCTAGGTTACCACCGCCGCCTCCGCCTCCATGGCCAAGTTTTCCACCGCCAACACCGTGGCCTCCTCCTAGGCCACCACCGCCACCGGCGCCACTACCGCTGCCGCCTCCACCGCCACTACCACCACCGCTGCCGCCGCCAAGACCACCGCCGCCACCGGATGAGCCTCCACCAACATCGCCTTTCCCACCGCCATACCCATCTGGAAATTAGAAATAACACAAGTTTTAGAAACGTGGTGTAACCTTCAAATTGATGGTAGATCTCTAGAGGGTTAATATATTTCCACGGAATGGAAGGATCATATAATTTTATTGAATGAAGGATTCGTTTTAGCAAGGTCGTAAAATACGGACAGGTCAAGTAATTCGGCGAAAGTCAGAATGTTGAATCTACACGAGTCTACAGAAACATGAGGATATTTCATAATATTTTGGTGAAAAACCACTTTGGAGCTGAAGATCAATTTGCATTTAGTTTTACTGGAATCCTAGAATAACAATAATCTTTTTTTTATATGGAGTTTGTTTATATATTTTATGTATTCCATTCCATATAAATTTATTTATTTATTTATTATTAAATGAAATAGAACGGCCGAGGCCAATTATACTATTTAATCAAATTATAACCAACACAATTTGCAAAACAATATTTTACCACACTTTGATGCATTCTTCTCACAAAAATTCAAACATCCCAACAATAACAACTTCCATTCATCCGCAAATAAATCAAAATCAGGATTTGAGTCCAGGCGAGCTTTGAGATCCCTTAGTGATCTTGGTAGGGGGGAGTTTGACCGTGCAACCGCACGGCACGACGGAGCCGCCAGCAATCTGTGCCGTCTACCACGACAATAGTTATTTGGCACAAACAACCTACAGGCTTGATCGTGGAGGTCCTATGCATCAATCTTCCCCAATAGAACCTTGCATGTTACAATCATTCCGATCAAACAAATAAATAAAGTATTGGTAAGAACGAAGCTCATGTTCCATTAGTAGAAATCTACACAGTTTTTATTGTGAACCGAATATAAGGTCAGTGGGTCGTCTTAGGGGTAAACACAAAACAGAATAACAACAACAAAATAATACCTGGTGCGGCGCTAGTAATAGCGATGAGCCCTAAGGCTATAGCTGTGACTACTGCTAGACGAGCCATGCTGATCTGTGCCCAGAAGTACCTCGACCTAGCTTATATACAGACTCGCTTATGTCATGCACTTGAACGAACAAATGTTTATCAGACTTCACTTTTTGCCGCGCTATTTTTTGTAATAATTATTAAGGTTCGGTTGAATTAAAAATATCCTGATTATATGCACCGAAGAGGATAATGATGTAAGTATATTAATAAAAATGATTGCTGGCTGTTTGTTACTCCTGAGGGCCTAGACAAAGTGACATTCTATCAGCGATAACGATGATGGACTAGGCAAAAATGTAGGACTGGCATGCTATTGAAAAACTTAATGTCAATTTAGAAAATACGAAACGCTTTTGAAGCGATTAATTGTCACTTCTCTACACTCTGATAACTTAGAGTACCTAGATGTACCGTGCTGAGGGGCTATTCCCTTATATTTAAGAACGTTCACATTCGCATCTAATTCGCATTCTGTCAAAAAAACCATCAATCTACCAAAATTTTTGACAAGTTTGACAGATTGCGACTTGAAGGTGAATGTAAGAGAATTGGCCTTCAGTTCGAAGCTTCTTTTAGCTACGAGATCAAATTCGCAAACAAAAGCTTGTTTCGGTATACCATACCGAAACAAGCTTTTGTTTGCGAATTTGATCTCGTGATTGAGTTTTTTGGCTGATAATATTAAAGTTGTAATAGGATCTTCTGGCGCGTATCCAAAATCGGAACTAAAGTCACAATCCATCATCACCGACAACGCCCTCCCGGCAATCTCATTCAAATGTCAAAAGATCCTTGTTGCACCCTGATTCTATGGGCGTGTGATGTGATATTTTTTATTTTTCACCCTTTTCGAATTTCGACTAAAACCTATTTGCCAATAACAAAATAAAATATACTTCTACTGACATAGACATCATATTACTTAAACAGTATTTCGATAATTTCAGCACTTTCAGAGGGTGAATATTACTCTTGGTGATTGTAATATTCTTGTTATTAGTTTTGGATTTAGATTCTATCATTCTTAATTTTTTTGGTTTGATTCAGCAGACTTATAGTGTATTCAGGTAGTAGACAAGACGTTTGTTGTCCCGGGCACTAACATGTTGCGCAAAAATTTTTTTCGCAGTGTTTAGTATACATTGGTGACACAACCTCACTGGTGATAGGTAAGTATTACTTCTTATTGGAATGAGACACTCTGGTTGTGATGAGTGACGGTATTCGTAAGATGTCTGGATAGGGGTGAATGTGAATACCCGAGAATAGAGGTTTATGTCGTACAAATGAAGAAGCGTATGCCAAGCTGTGGTCCTCAGTCGATCTGTTATTTACAAGATCAAATTAAATAACTGGTGAAAGGAGAATGCCATATTGTCGTACCAACAAAGGAGCCAGAGTGTCACAACCAAATGTAGTTCATAAAATTACTCCTATTTTTTAAATCAGATATACGATTTTGTTATGAAAACGATTCCCGGCTTTCGGACACCAAAAATAAAAGTTTTTTTTTACTTTTGTGGTACGTATTTTCCGCTTATGTCACTGACATTGCACTTCATTTCCGAATGTTGCTACTATGTCAAAAATATAGGTACCTACCTGTCAACGAACATTAAAAAATGAAGAAGATAATTGTACCAATTTGCCATTTTATATTAGGATACAATATATTTTTATGTGTGTCAAAAAACATCTTTAGGTCACGCGTTACATCGTAATAATTTATTATTATTTTTTTGGAATACATTGCAAATACATGCATTTAATGAAAAGAGGATCTATTCAAAAAAGTAAAATGTCATTTGTACTGTGACGTATTGCAATAATTATTCTGTGGCGCCGTCATGGATGACGTTACTTTCAATATTGGTTTCATCTGAACTATTTGAATAATAATTTGTAATACTTATTAACAAAAAACGGGGGCTCAGGTGCGTTTTCATAACGTAGTCTTTGTGTGATAATCCTTAGCGATGCCCTCAACTAGAGTAAGATATCGGCCAGCAAGTCAGCGTCGCCGACGTATCCTAAACCGTTCACTAGTATTGTTAGAACAATTTAGAATATATTACATAGAAAATATATCCGTGGATATGATCGTGTTTTAACATCATAGATTGTACCGACGACGCGACGCCTGTAAGTATTACCTCACCTAGTAGAAGCATGTATATTATAGTTAGCTTCTAAAGTACCTACCTACTTCCGGGACTATTTATTCAATTTATGGATTAAAAAACAGTTTTTATGCTTTCAGATCAATCCTGGTAGTTCCTATTCATAATGTTACAAATGTTTCGCATTGATACAAGAAAAACTCCTGAGATTCCGAACTGATACCTGAACTAACACTTGGTCACAATGTGGAGTGATGTGTGCTTTGGATGTGGACAGTCCATGCTACGTGTTGCAACAGTTGCAAGGCGTTCCCGAGTGTCACCCAATTGTCCTACCTATTGTTTTATTTGTATATTTCTTTTCTCTGTCCTGGTAGCGGTCGAGGTCATATACGTTATGTAAATATGAATATATCTTAACTGCGTTTTTCATTTTTGATATAAGTGCCTTATTAGGTACTAACAACATTATCACCTTATTATAATGTGAAGTTCGAGAAGTGGGTGTACTATATAGTAAATACAACTCTGCCTAACTCTTCTGGGAAAACAGGCCTGCTGTTATGTTAAGATTTCAAGATATTAGGAATCAGTAAACACAGTACTAAATTGATTACTTATCAGACTACCAGCTGCACATACTATGAGTACCCTTTTTTTTTTTTTTTTTTTTTGGTGGGAAATCATCAAATGACTTCTCCCGCTCTGGGCGGAGCGGAAGGGCGTGTCAGACTTTTATAAACTGACTAAAACCCACCCGTGTTCCTTCAGTTGCCTGTTGCCAAGGTCCCGGTATCCCTTTCGGACTAACCCGCAACCCTGGCAGGCATCGGTCCTAGCGGACCCCGCCAATTGTGCTGACATCTCTTTGAGGCGCGCGTGGAACACGACGCGCCATCGACCCGGGCCTGGTCCTGATCGGACGGCGAGCTACCCATTGCTCGCCGTCCGCAAGCCCGCGCCTATGGTGGCCGGGAATCCGCCTGGGATTCCCGACGCCCAGGGCGTCTCCAGCGGCGGCGGCGGTTAGGGGCGTGAGGGCGCAAACTTTGCCTCTCCCTCACGCGTTCCGCCTCCTTCTTCGCGAGCATTACTGCTTCGCAGAAGGAGGTGACTGCTTCCCATGCCCTCTCGCTCCGTACCATGGCCTGGACCAGAGCCGGACGCGAGAGGTCACCGCCGCCAATCGCCTCCAAGAGGACACGGCGGGGCTCCGCCCAAGCGGGGCAGACCTCCACCGTATGCTCCACCGTGTCCTCCGGGCGATCCACACAGTGGTGACACCCGGGCGTTTCCTCCCGCCTTATACGAAACAGGAACCTCCCGAAGCAACCGTGTCCGGTGAGGACCTGTGTCAGGCGGAAGGTGAGGACGCCGTGGCGCCTCTCCAGTGCCCAGCACTGGGTTGCGACAATCGCACTCTCCAAGCCGCCATGAGATCCTGCCGGCAGCGGAGTTATGCCCCGGCGCTTCATCTCCTCGCGCCACTCCCATATGTGCGCGAGGACTTTCGCCTCCAGATCCCATGGCGGTAATCCGGCAAGGAGGCTCGCCGCCTCACGGGAGACCGTGCGGTATCCCCGGGCCAGCCGAATGGCCATGACCCTTTGGGACGCGTTCAACCGGCGGGCTGGCCGCAGCCTAAGGGAACGCGCCCACACCGGTGCCCCGTAAAGGGCCATGGACCGCACGACCCCCGCGTAGAGCCTCCGGCAGGAGGCGTTTGGACCCCCCAGATTGGGCAGGAGACGCCCCAAGGCAGCTCCAGCCCGGTCCAGTCTGGGAGCCAAACGTCGGAAATGCTCAACGAAGTTCCACCGGCTGTCGAGGACGAGTCCTAAGTACTTCATCGTCGACTCGACGCCGATGTGAACCCCTCCTACCATAATTTGGGAACCCGACGGTGGCGCGTTCCGAGGGCCATGAAAACACATGACCTCGGACTTGTGCAAGGCCACCTCGAGTCCCAGCTGCCGGATTCTATCGACGATTGTCGCAACCCCGCGTGTCGCTACTATGAGTACCTACCTACATGATTATTGATATCCATTATCATTATAATATAAAACCTGACACCAAGAATTATCATTGACTATCAGTGATGTATTGTATATCCATCAGGAAACAAGCGCCAAATCAAGAATAAAAAGCAACCGATATTAGGTACCGCTTTATTTGTCATTAACTTCACCATTTCGAGCCTGTCACTTTCTCGAACTTAACCTCAAAATATGAAGTAGATAAATGGTTAATAAATACGAATTGCGGGAATCCATGTAAAAAAAAGTTAACAATATAAGACGAGCATTTAATTCTCCTCTAAATACACTAGGTTTGGTTGTGACAGGCGGACTTTTCGCTTGGTACAGGGTGCCCTACATTCCTGGTCATTCTCCTTTCACAGATACGATATCATCATCTGCCTAGTCTTTTCCCAACTATTTTAGGGTCGGCTTCCAGTCTAACCGGATGAAGCTGAATCCCAGAGTTTTACATGGAGCGACTGCGTATCTGATCTCCACAACCCAGTAACTGGGTAACACGATACCCCTTGGCAAGACTGGTTGTCAGACTTTCGGGCTTCTGACGACCCGTAACGACTTCAAAGATCTACAAATGACAGCCGAAACCAACGGCTTAACGTGCTTTCTGAGGCACGGAGGAGTCTTGGTCACAGAATAAGATGCGATATCTAATGATGAAAAGACAAAAAAAAGATTTTCTAATCACTTATTTTCAAGTAACTATACTATCTTAATCAGCTGTAGTTGCTTGAAATAATGAGGACATCACCCATCACGTCTGCGAAGTATCGCAAACGTACATACCTATGCAGCTATGTAAGCAAAAAAAGTATTGTAAAAACTATAATCGATATTTATTTTTCAAATTTTATTTTTCATGTGTTAATAATACTTATATTTAACTAGTTGTTGCCCGCGACTTCGTCTGCGGACCAGGATGAAAAGTAATAGCCCCGCTTTTTTCTGTTTTCCCATGGTTAGCTGTCGTCTACTGAAGAACATCCTAATTGCATAATCAGTCTATAAAGTCACTGCTGGAGTATAGACCTCCTTTCTGTGAGAGTGATATATCATAATCTCTGCGCGGGCCCAGTTAGGGTTGAAGTAAGTACCACCTAATTGTTTGTGGTCGTACTCTTGTCACCGCCGGGGTGACGTGACGATGGGTAGAGACCAGACCATAATGCCTTGGAAGGTAGGTAGGCCTTTGTTGTGGGATGCAACGTGTGTCGACATCCTTGCGCCATCCCATCTTCCTAGCACGGCGGGCTGTGCTGGAGCTGCTGCTGCAGGTGCTGAAAACCTCAAACGGCGTAAATATTCAATCTTACCGGGACGTATATGTTTGAGCCGTTTGGGGTTGAAACCCTAGGGCCATGGGGTTCGAGTGCCCACTTGGTTTTTCAAGACATCGCCAAGCGCTTGGTCGACTCTTCACGTGACCAGAGGGCTGGCCTATTTTTTGGCCAAAAAATCAGCATTGCCATACAACGTGGCAATGCTGCCAGCCTTTTGGTCACTTTTCCTGTTGACAGTGGTGCAGACGAATTTTTTGATGCCCTTTGATAATTTTCCCTTGTACATAATTATTATTATAGATATTAAAAGTCTTTAAGTTAAATAAATATAATAGAACCTACCTAATAATGAAAACTTAAATTTACGAAATATTGGGTCAATCACAATGCTTGTTATTTTATCATACAAATTGATTATTGGAAATAACCCGCGAGAACTTTGTGAAGCTTTGTATGTCCACTAGCAGGATAAAGAACCTACAGATGTTAAGTAATGTGAAGTGGTGTGTTTTTGGAACACCAGTGTAAGTGTTCTTCCCTCATGTTTTATTTACTAAGGTGGTTACTGTGGTGGTGGTGGCTAAATGTGGCTTTAAGTTAAGAAATGGTTAGCGACTGCTTAACCAAAAATTTTTGACGTTTAAACGTCTCAAAACTTTAAGCAACGTTCATAAAGCCGGCGCCAGACATAGTCACATATTTGATCAAACATATTCGATAGACTTTGCACACACATATGAACACTTGTTTGCAGAGACCGGCCAGACATAGTCATATATTTGATCAAACACTTCGATAGACTTTGCTTACACATCTCACCACAGGCTAGGGGTGAGGCGTATATATATCGTAAGACGTACCAGATAAAAATAACAGATATTAAAAAATAACAACTATCAATTTATTTCTAACAATATAAAATACCCGTTACTAATTAATTAATAACAGACTCTCAAGACTGTTACTCGGGAGTTAGACTTATAGACTGTTACACTGGAGCTCGTGGCTAAGTTATAACAGCCGCTCGGGTCGATCCATCAGGTTAAGCTACGCTTGCCGGGGTTGGTCCGTGGATGGGTGACCATTTTCACATATCGAGACTCCTCCGTGCCTCGGAAAGCACGTTAAGCCGTTGGTCCCGGCTGTCATTTGTGGATCTTTGACAGTCGTTACGAGTCGTCAGAAGCACGAAAGTCTGACAACCAGTCTAACCAAGGGGTATCGTATTACCCAGTTAGTGGGTTGTGGAGGTCAGATAGGCAGTCGCTCCATGTAAAATACTGGTATTCAGCTGCATCCGGTTAGACTGGAAGCCACGGCTGGAAGCCGACCCCAACATAGTTGGGAAAAGGCTAGGCAGATTGATTTCTCAAGACTGTTACCGCGGCTGTTACTGTTAAACATTATAACAATCCCCACACAAACTGTTACCACGGCTGTTACATACACACTGACACAAAGAAAGGAATATAGCAAGGTTATCAATTTCTCTCTCTTTCTCATTAAAGAATGGAAGATATTCAACTGAGATTTAAATACGTATATATCGTCCGTACAAAAATAACAGGCTGTTATTTAATAACAGATATTTGGAACAATTTTTTTTTGTAACAGTAACAGTGATACTGATAACAGATATCGTGTTTAACCTGTTACATAGAGTAGTAAACCACTTGAGAGCTGATAGACCGATTTCGTCTAGGCACACGACTCACCACTGCGGGCCGGGGGACGAAGACATTACAGTAGGAGTGAGGCGTATTTATCGTCACAGATAGAAATCACAGATATTAAAAAATAGCAGATAGCAGTTGCTCCTAACGATAAAAAATATCTGTTACTTAAAATCACAGATCCTCAAGACTGTTACTGTTAAAACTTCGGTTACGATTTTCGACCTAAACGAAAAGAAATAAAGAAGATATTCAATTGAGTTAATACGTATTTATCATCCGTACAAAAATAACACGCTGTTATTTTATAACATAGATACGATTTTCGACTTTAAATCAAAAGAAATAAAGATGATATTCGGTTGAGATACGTATTTATCGTCCATACAAAAATCACAGGCTGTGATTGAATAACAGATATTCGGATCTGTTATTTTTTTGTCACAGCCACAGTGATCACAGATATCGTGTTTCACCTGTTACAACCCATCTCTACATTACAGCGGTTGTGATTGGCCGATGCAACAATGTCAGGACGAAAGTCTAGTCAGTCTTAGCACTTTTAAAAAGAAATTATTTATGCACTTTCAGTTAGAGGACATTTGACTTATAATTCCAATAAGTATACAATTTATCACTTTTAATTAATTATTTTTTTATGAAATTTAATGTATAATTTTATTTTTTTAAACTATTATTTTTTAACTATTAGACCATGTAAATTTTCTACAAATTTTAATATGTAATGTAAATCTTTAATAATGTCAATCTTATATTTAATGTTAATCTAAGTTTGTTAATGTATTTTTTATTTTTATTATAATTATACTAATAATTCTTAATTCTAATTATATATTCAGAGCATGTGTACTCAATAATGTGTAAGTTGTGGTTACCTGTAAATGAGTTTGCATTACAGGATATTTTATGTTTAAACTAGTTTTTATTATTAGTTTTTATTGTTGTTTTTATTAAAGATAGTTGTAATGTAGCTCGTTGGTAATCCTTAAATAAATAATAAATAAATAAAGTCCCAAACATAGTGAGGCACAAGTCAGTTTTGCAACAATAATATCGATATCGATAAAATCGACGTCGATTCGACGATTTCCTAATTGAACAATAATTAAATTGAATTTCACTTATAAGAATTTATTGTTCTATCGGAAAGGAAATGACATTGCTATTACTTATTTTTAATCTGCTGTGAAATGCCTTGAACAAACAACGCTATATTTATTTGGAATAAAAATTTCTCTGTGAACTGCATTAATCCACTTTTCTTAAGGTTACGGAATATTTTGAAATCTAAAATGTAAACATTAAGTACTTAATGTTACTTTTTTACCATAACATCGTAATTTTTATCGTCAATAATATAGTTGCTTTATTATGAAGTTATCACAACACTCTCCAGTATAAGTACAGTGAGAGAAAGGGACTTTTCAAAAATACATCAACGCGGTGTACTTTTTTTGTGCCCCTTTACGTATCAACCAGTTTATCTTGAGCCCTGCAATAAATTCATAATATTATTAAATTACAAATATATTCTACTTACCGATGAAAATTAATGCTATCTTTTTTATAGTTGGATGTTCTAGACCAGTGGTTCTCAAACTTTTTAAATGACGGAACCCTTTTGGGAAGCAAAATACTTGATGGAACCCTACAATAAAACAATTGTTTTTATAAGTGTATTTTTTATTAATCAGCATAATAAAAGTACAATGTAACAGTTACTAATTATTATTTACTTCACCACTTGGCAAGGACAACAATAGAAAACATTAAAAAAGAAAAAATGTAACTAGTGGGAGGTATGAAACTGTTTTTTATTTTTCATCAATTGGTTGATATCAGGTTTGATGGAAGAAAGTTGGAGTCTCATATCAGCTTCGGCGTCCAGTCTATTGCGATATTTTGTTTTCGTGGCTGCGTAGGTAGAGAATCCTGTTTCGCACAAATATGTAGTACGGGAGCAGAATATCCAGAGCCATTTGGCCAAGCATTGCATATTCATCTTGGATTCTGCACCAAAAATCATTGAGAGGCGTCGTTTTGAACAGTGACTCCATACTTGTGTCTGATGACATTTCTAAAAGAGATTCATATATCTCGTTTGACATGTTTTCAGGCTTTTCCAAGTTGGGTAAAAAAGGATTATGAATCCATGAATTCACTTTAATTTTTGTATTGTGTTCTTCGGGAAAATACTTTTCAAAAGATGCGCGCATCGAACTGAGATATTGGACCAATTCAAACACATCATCTTCAAACATTACTGAGTCGTTTTCGCTAACAAACTCACTGAGTAACGTAAAGCTTTCTATTTCTTTCTTACCAATGCAAATGATCCAAAAATCTAATTTTCTTTTAAAAGCAGTTATATTATTATAGGCCTGAAACACTGTTGTCTGTTTACCTTGCAACGATAAATTCAATTCGTTAAGTTTTTGAAAGATATCCGCCATAAAAGACAATCGGAACAACCAAGTTTTATCATACAAACGGTCCTTCAAATTAAAAGAAGTATCTGCTGAAAGAAACATTTGTAACTCGGCTCTAAGTTCAAATAGCCTTGTTAAAGTTTTACCCCGAGACAGCCATCGCACTTCTGTATGGAGCAGCAGTGTTTTATGTTTGCTGCCATAATCTTCACACAATAATGAGAACAATCGGGATTGTAGTGGTCGTGATTTGATAAAATTAATTATTTTTACCGCTTCATCCATAACTAATTTTAGATTTGACGGCATTTGCTTCATCGCAAGTGCTTGTCTATGCAGAATACAATGACTGGAACTACAATTACGCGCTTTATTTTTAATTCGTGACACTGCTCCTGCTGTTTTACCTGTCATCGCCTTGGCCCCATCTGTACAAATGTCAATGCAATTGTTCCAACTGAGATTATTTTCTTCAAAAAATATATTTATTTTATTAAAAATTTCTTCCCCGGTAGTGTTTGTAAGCAGCGATGAACACATAAGCATGTCTTCTTCAAAAGAACTTTTATATGGATATCTCACAATAACCAGCAGGATAGCCAAACCAGCGACATCAGTCGACTCGTCCATTTGCAAGGCGAACCGTGTATTTTGTAGACGTGTAACTAGTTCTTGTTTGACGTAGCTTGCCAGATCATGGATTCGTCGTGAAACAGTATCGTTTGATAGAGGAACAGTAGAAAGATGCTTTGCAGATTTTTCATCGAGCATACATTTTGTTATGGCTAATACACATGGTTTTATTAATTTCTCAGCGATAGTATGCGCTTCACCTGCTTGTGCAATGCGATAGCTAACTAAATATGATGCCTCCGTGGCCTTTTCGTTGATAGTTTGTGTTACATGCATCATATTTTTTTGACTTTCTAATAACTGATCTTTTTTGCGAACAAAAAATTATTTATTCTTGTCTTTAGACTCGGGGTGTACAGTTTCTAAATGTCGGCGCAATTTGGCAGGTGCCATGGAACTATTAGGAAGCAGTTTACTACAGAGCATGCAGAGAGGTGAGCCGTTGGAATCAACAAATCCGAAACTGATATAAGATTCATCATACTTCCTTCTTTTCGTCTTTGAAACCGTCGAGCTTGACGTCGTGGCATCATCTTCTGAATCGGTGATAGCTATATTCTCCGCACGCACTGCTTTTGAACATTCAGCGTCATTAGAAGATGTTGTTGCAACACGTTTAACACCTTTAAGCCAACGTTCCATTCTTCTTTATTTATAATGTTACACGTCAGGATAGTGGGGTTTAAATAATCCACAATCGTTACTGCGTATAAGAGACTAAATTTAGTACCTACGGTGAAGAAATGTACAAAACTGAGACAACAGAATACAGCAGGCAGTAAAACAATGAACACTAGTTTCTCGCTAGCGAGCTTGTAAGTAGGCAGTAACTTATCGCTCCGAACGCTAATCGTCAACTGACGACGGGCGACGCTTTTATACTTAGTCCTAGACTCGATCTCAAATATTCTCGAAAATACTCGAGTCGGCACCTTTGATAAACAAAAAATAAAAACAGAAATTTAAAAAATGCGTTGTAAACAATATCGACTTTATCCTTTGAAGTTAGAGTCGAAAGTCGCTTGTTGACAACTATAGCGTCTAATTCAGAGGCGGCTTTTATCAAAGAGACTACGCGCTCACAAGTATACTACCCGCTCGTTTTAAGTTTGCCGCTGGCGATAGGTATGACGTTCGAAAAGTAGCGTCAGCAAAACATAATATAAAAATATTTTTTATTTAATTGTAACAATAAAAATTTTAATATTTGGGTAAAACTATGACACATTATAAGTTTTGTTGTCACGTGGGGGAGGGTACGCGCATTCCACAGAACGGCAAACTTAGAGCGAACGGGTTGTACAAGTATAAAATTGTTGATACCAAACTTATGAGATATTGTACCAGCTATTGTAACACATGTTTCTACAAATACAAATAAATAAATAAATAACGTTCATAGCGTTTTGTCTCCGCGCGGCCGCGGAGTCCGCGCAGCCGCGGAGCGACCAGAGAGAGGTTTTTGATTTTTTTTTCTAAATTCTTACTGAACCCCGACAGAGGTATCACGGAACCCTAGGGTTCCGCGGAACACACTTAGAGTATAGCTGTTCTAGACGATTATCCACACCAATTAACCGAACAATAACTCATACTTGTTTAGTATTATGTTTTTTAAGATCAAAATAACTGCGTGTGCAGAGTTCAAACCTGCGCACTGGTCAAAACTAAAATGGTGGTAAACGTGCGTACTTAAAGTATACCGCGGTCTTTAAGGGGGATGTGCCAAGGTAGCCCGTGAAATACAAATTTTCTTACGTTTTTTGCAATTTGCAGGTCAGTGTCAGGTTGTATATTGATCTATATATTATTTACGGCCGTAACAAGTATGGGTTTACAGAATTATAAACATTAGAATCAGCAATACAACTCTCTAAGTTCATGAAAGTGCCAAATGTCTTGATTTCATGAAAATCTATCATTCAATGTACTTACATGAACGTAGATAGTTGTATATGATGGCACTGATATATTATTTTTGCGTGTAATCTTACGCCGTCACTCCATCCTACCTCTCGACTCAAACATCCTTCTAAGACGTCGAGGCCGTCCGGTCTGTGACTCCGTCCAATGTCGTTCCGCTTTTGCTAGCCGCCATTACTCGGTCCTAAGTGCTCGGATTTATAATAGGGTGCATCGCTTAATTGATATTTACACGCTGACCAAGTTTAACCTGAAAGCAAAGCTAACAAATTGGTTGCTGAATTTGTCTTACGACGATACAGAAGATATTCTAGCAATCACCTCATGAATACCTTTCTCAATAATGATACCTGTAATTGCTGAGTCACCTCAACCTGATTGCATTCAGTTATAATAATCATTGTTTGTGAGGAACTTTGGCTCCTGAGATACAAGTATCTTTTTACTTAGTTCAGGAACCAGCTGTTCTACCTGTTTTTGACAACCACTTGTACAATCATCCTTAGTGTATAATTTATGTGTTTCTTCCGTGTACAATAAAGATTTGTTTTTTTTTTTTTTTTTTTTTTTATTAGTTTAGTGAAAATGCTATTCTGAATTTGACGTTTTAACCTAAAATTTTGTTCTATATCTAAAAACTTCTAACTTAATCTGACTATTTTTAATCACGATTAAAAATGTGTGGAATAAAATTAGATGTCATGAAACCATTTGATTCAAACCAGCACCTCGACTTCAGTTGCAAATGAGTACTGTATCTTATTTTATTTTCTTTTGCTTTTATCTCGAAAATGGTGTGACCTATCACAAAAATAATGAAAATTTGGACCCCCTATGCAACCCGTAAACCCCTAATGCTCTACATATTGGTAATTTTTTTATTTTTTTTTCGTCCAAAAAATTAAAAATTCCATACAAAATCCGTCGAGATGGCCAGATTGCGCGCATCTCCGGCTCAAAAAAAATCACAGGGTAGGGCAAACAAGTAGGTACAAAGTGGAGTCGCGATTGTCAAATTCGATTTTAGTTGAGTCAAAATAATTTTTAAATTTAGAGATTTTTTTTGGCAGAATAGCCCTATGATTCTCATAGTAAAAATAAAGGAATTTTAGTTCGGTGTATAAGAGAATCGGCACCAATGTCGGACGGTAATCACTAATCATAAACAGTAACAGTACCCATGTAGTTGGGCATGGCATCGAATGCAAACCATGAAGGTCTGTACATTTCTTCAGCACCAGATCCTGTCCTTGTAGACTGCTTTATTATTTTTTATACATTCCCTTTAATTAATGGGTCAATAAAATGTTTCTCTTATTTTTTAATTCCTCGATAGTGCAATGTACTGAGAATTTATCATTTATCTTGATCCAGGCGTCATTTACCAAATTCCTATTTTTATGTTGTTTTTTACTTAGGGTTCCATAAATACATGGTTCTCCCTCAAGCAACTCAATAAATTCTAGGGCACTCGTTGCTCCATTCCATCTTGCGATTGAGCAAAGCGACCGTTCCGGTCAGTTATTTACGAGGCACTGGGCTTGCAGGCTACGCACACATTTGAAATTCGAACGCGCTACGCACACATTTGAACTTTAAACGCTTTGATGTGCGCTCGAAAAACCGACTCCGAATGGAAAGGTTGATATAAATGATCAAACTTTGATGAAATACCCAAACACCCCTGCCACACATGTGTCAAACATGTGATCAAACATGTGATCAAATATTGTTGCTGTCTGGCGCCGGCATTTATATGTGCCCTCCATGTGCACAGCATATGGCAAAGTTGAAATATGTGATCAAACTTTGATGATATACCCAAACACCCCTGCCACACATGTGTTCATACATGTCATCAAACATGTGATCAAATATTGTTGCTATGTCTGGCGCCGGCATAAAATAAAGGGTTATATGACGTGTGACGGTAGGAGCCCGTGTGGTAACTTTTTAGTTGGTATTTCCATTGCTTTTTTTGCGATCATTTTTTAAGACATAATGTAAAAGTCAATGATGATCTAAGTAGGGCATTGGAAACATCAACAATATAATAGCATAATCATAATATTGAAGCCATGATTACCAACCTAAGATACATGTCTGTACTCTTTGGGCACTGTTGGTGTTAAAACTGTTATAGTTTGTCATTGAAAGTGTGGAAATAGGTATATGGATTTAAAAACTGAAGTATTTTATAAAAACGATAAATTTTATTTGTATTGTATTAATATATATGTATGGCGAACCGTAAACTATTTGTTTTATCACATTGAGCTTTTGAATTTCATCGACCGAGACTTTGAGGTAACAGCTTAACGTCTGAAACAAATAAAACAAAGCAATGTTAATAATACAGTCAAAGAAATAACAAACGTTTTGTATTTCTTTATTTACAGATACAGACGAAGATGTCATGTTTTTCTAAAAGTATTGTCTCTTTAATAATACTTATAATAACAACTGCACACAATACAAGTGTACGTAATACAATTCTACGAAATTAATTTTCAAGTACAAAGGGTTCTGTTATTATAAAATGCATTTTTTATGGACAAACGTTTATGGAGAGCATTATAGCTGAAAATAATATCGGACATCCAAAAGCACAAAAAAAAACAACTAAGTTTAAAGTAGAAGATAAAATCGTAATATTTACCCGTAACCGCCTGGTTTTTTGTGGCCAGAGCTGCCGCCACCTCCGTAGCCGCCGCCGCCGCCGCCGCCGCCACCGCCACCGCCGCCGCCGCCGCCTAGGCTACCGCTGCCGCCTCCATGACCGAGACTGCCGCCGCCACCGCCTCCTTGGCCGAAGCCGCCGCCGCCGCCGCCTCCTTGGCCGAAGCCGCCGCCGCCGTTGGAACCACTTCCTCCATGACTGTGTCCGCCACTTCCTCCGTGACCGTGTCCGCCGCTACCACCGCCGATACCGCCGCCGCCTCCTTGGCCGAAGCCGCCGCCGCCACCGCCTCCTTGACCGAAGCCGCCGCCGCCGCCGTTGGAACCACTTCCTCCGTGACTGTGTCCGCCACTTCCTCCGTGACCGTGTCCGCCGCTACCGCCACTACCGCCGCCTAAACCACCGCCATGGCCTCCTCCGCCACCGCTACCACTGCCGCCTCCGCCGCCGAAACCGCCACCGCCACCACTGCCACCACCGCCGCCGCCGCCAAAACCACCGCCGCCACCGCCGGATAAGCCGCCGCCTCCACCTCCTTGACTACCTCCGCCATATCCACCTGGAAATTATAAATAACACAAGTTTTATAAACGTGGTAACCTTTAAATTGATGGTAGATCTCTGAAGGGTTAATATATTTCCACGAAATGGTAGGGTCAGAGAATATAATTTTGCTGAATGAAGTATTGTTTTTAGGAAGGTTGTAAAATACGGACAGGTCAAGTAATTTGACGAAAGTCAGAATGGTGAATCTACACGAAGTCTACAAAAATATATTCCATAATATTTCGATAAAAAACCACTTTGAAACTGAAGACTAATTTGCATCCAATTTGAATCGAATCCTAGACATTTTTATTATGGGGTTAATTTATGTGTTCCATTCCATATATAAACTATTTGAAAGGACAAAGCTCACGTTCCATTAGTAGAAATCAACATTGTTTTTTTTTTGAGAAGTGAATGTAATCCAAAACAAAAATAGAATAACAACAACAAAATAATACCTGGTGCGGCGCTAGTAATAGCGACGAGCCCTAAGGCTATAGCTGTGACTACTGCTAGACGAGTCATGTTGATCTGTGCCCAGAAGTACCTCGACCTAGCTTATATACAGGCTCGCTTATGTCATGGACTTGAATCAACAAATGTTTCTTAGACTCTTCACTTTTTGTCGCGCTATTTTTTGTAATAATTATTAAGGTTCCGCTGAATTAAAATATCCTAATTTTATGCATCGAAGAGGTAGAGACGTGGACTAATAAAAATGATTGCTGACTGTTCATTAGTTCTGATAGCTTTTTAGATTATACCGTGCAGTTATTAATGTTATTATGCTCGAAGCTTCTTTTAAATAGCGTAATTACCAACACCTACCGAAACAAGCTTTTGTTTGTGAATTTAATCCCGTAATTTACTATGACTAGGTATTTATTTTAGCTGATAACACTGCTGATCATAATAATTGTATGGGCTGGTATGTTATTCAACCTCTTTTCACCTGTTTCGAATTTCGACTAAAACCTTTTTGTCTCTAACATTATCTTCAATTGACATATTGATTGACATACCTCCTGGTGATTCAGCATTCAGTGTTTCGGTAATTTCAGCACTTTCAGCAGCGTCTTCAGAAGGTGAATTACTCTTGGTGATTTTATTAAACTTGTTATTCGTTTTGGATTTAGATTTCGACATTCTTAGATTTTTGGTTTGATTTAATTAGTTTTATTACGCCAGAACGATGTCATGTGTCAATTATATCAGTTACATTTGTCTATAAAGCAGACGGATCTAGTTCAGTATTTTGCCAATCGAAGAAGGTGATAGGTTAACAATTAATTTATGATTTAAATTGGATATGGGTGAATGTGAATACCTGATGATTGCGCTTTTTATCGTGCAATTGAAGAAGCGTATGCCAAATTGTGAACTAATTTACAGGATCAAATTAAAATAGCTGGTGAAACTTCACAGACGTGATGGGTATTGATTAATATCGAATGACGAACAAACACGAAAAACGATTTTCTGATCACATAATTTCAAGTAAGTAACTATGATTATTGTGATGCTGTAGTTACTTGAAATTATAAGTTCATATAAGTCTGCGAAGAATCACAAGCTAATTTTAATTTGAACTTGTGTAAGCAAAGGGACCTCTCAAAGGGATCATTTAAGTTGAGTAACCTACAAAAAGTAAAAAAAAAAATCTTAAAAAATTTAATCGATATCTATTGCGGAACCCTTTGAACAGGTATTAATAATACATTTATATTTAAATTAATTCGTTAACACGTCAAAGTGGCCGAGAGTTTTTGTGTAGCTCAGCCGATCACAATAAATATCTACGTATATTGTTTATGTATTAATAAACTAGTACTTACATTGTAAATATTGCGTTATTAATAGCCGGTTAAGGTGGGACGTACTCTGTAAGATATACATAGCTAGTCTCATTCTTCTCGCAGTTTTTTTTTTTGATGGTGGGATATCGTCCAATGACTTCTACCGCTCTGGGCGGAGCGGGAGGGCGTGTCAGACTTTTACTGACTAAAACCCATCCGTGTTCCTTCAGTTGCCTGTTGCCAAGGGTCCCGGTATCCCTCTCGGTCTTTCCCGCAACCCTGGCAGGCATCGATCCTAGCGTACCCCGCCAATTGTTCGTTCTGACATCTCGTTGAGGCGCGCGTGGATCACAACGCGTCGTCGACCCGGGCCTGGTCCTTATCGGACGGCGAGCTAATTGCAGAATTTTATCTCCGCGGCCAAATAACCTACTGAGGTATACCGACCTAACTCTAGGTTGCAATAAATGTGCTTTTAGTTTTCTATTTAAGTATTTATTGTTCTTGACTCTTTAACGAAAAATTTCTTAGAGTCAAACATATTAGAGAACTCACTAAGCTATATGATTGTTTCAAGTCATCTCGCAGACGTAGGTATTCAATCAAGACTTGCTCATAATATGTTATAAATTATAGCTTACCCAGGACAACAAGCCTAACAAAATTATCGCCTTGGAGATACGTGGAATTTTTTTTTTTATTCGTTACCAGTGATCTGATGAGGAAATATTATTATTTTGTTATTGTTGTTCTACGAATCGGTTTATCGACCGCGGGATCTGTTTGGAGTGGTTCTTTCCCTTTGCGCGGGCGCAGTCGGCTGTAGATGATGATGCTGGGTGCTCGTGCGACTAGTGAGTTTTAGGTTCACTCGGTTTACAGGTACGTATGGTTTTTCACATTGCGGACTATAGATTTTGAGGAGATAGATAGAGTATTTACTTGCCGGTGTGGAAATAAACTTAAATATAAAATAGATAGATTCAAAATTACTGTTGTTCTACGACCTTTCAAGTAGGTTTTTTAATGTGATTATAGTGTTAATTTTTAAAAGTAGTCTTTGATATTATATAAGTTTAGTAAACTGATAATTTTTTATAGTTTTGTATTTTTGTGGACTGAAAAGTGAAACTCCTAGTTAATATTAAATGCTTTAGTGTGATATGGAAAAAAAATAGTTCTTGCAAAGTAATAATCGTATTAAGCTTCAGAGCATATGAGTGTTTACGCACGACAAGGCGTTAGAAAACGTAAACAAATAGTATGCATATAGTGATATCACTTTACATTCGATTCGGACTGTCTATGTGTGTTTTAAACTTGAAAACTTTATTAATATTTTTTTAAACTAATATTTAGGATAGACGTAACATCATGCTCTCCACATTTCTGTCGAAAATCGACAAGTACTTTAAGTACTTGTCGATTTTTTTTAAAGAAGTGACGACGTGTAATATTCTCCTGCGTCTCTTTTGACGTTAAAAAGTGCCTTTTATCTGCTATTTTTAAATAAATGATTTGACTTTGACTTTGTATTTTAAGTAGACACAAAACATGCTTAAACTATAAATGACATAAGATATGCATAAGTACTGAAATGTTGTCAAAATAAAGGCTCTTACATATTGGCGCGATTCGCCGCGCGACGCGAATTTTAACAAAACAATTTCTGAGAAAACTTCACGGCGAACAATGCGGCGGCGTCGCGACGCGCGGCGTTTCGCCCCAGTATGTAAGAGCCTTAAGGCTGGAAAAGTCTAAAGTATTACTGATGACTTTTGAAATTAATTAAATAAAAAGTGATCTTTCGTTTCAGTCCGCGCCAGTTTTCGCCTAACTGAAACTGATTAAGTTTCCAGAGAAAATAATAAAATAAAGCAACAAATAATTATAAACCATTTTTTTTTCTTTCAGGTTCAATCAGGGATTATGTGCTAATTATGTACAGATTTAGATGTAAAACGATCTCAGCTCGAGAACGTTTACACAAATTATAGTTGTAAGCATCGTTTATAATGATTTATGTATCAAAATCCAGCCGGGCGTCCCCGTGAGCGTGGCGGGGCGACGAGCCTACTGGGACAGCAAACTTCTTTGTGAAACATAAGCTTGCTTACGACATGCGAGTGATACGTGGAGGCTCATGGGCTCAGATACAATGTTAAGAAAAGTGAAAAACTTACCCGGAACCACAGGTGAAACTTTGGGGAAGTCCCTAAAAGCAGACTTGCTTAGGGAACCTAAAGTAAGTACCCATTAGTAGGTACTTTAAAGTATCTGGGCAACTGGGTTTCCGAAGACCTAAAAGACAGTCTGGATATTAAGCGTGAGCACAGGGCGTTGGCTGTCTGCTGCAATATGTTGGCTAGCAGATTTGCATAATGCACGTCGTTCTACCTGCCTTTCCTATCCATTTTTTTTTCATTTTTCACAAAGAAATAATTCGATGAAGTCACGATTATTTACGTAAAGCAATTCCAAAAATGAAAAAAAAAAACTCTACTTTCGTCCGTAAAAAATAAATGGCCACGTCGCATTTTCTTAGCTTTAAATATGAATGATTGGTTAGAATGAAAATTATTTAATCGTACCTATCAATGAAACTTAGATACACACATCGAGAGTTTAATGTTATGATATCTTATTTTTTTTAAACAAATTGTAAAATATACAAAATAATTAATATGCCAATTGATTCTTTGACATGGTCTCATTAAAACCCAAGAGTTATGGGATTAAAAAAAAAAACGTGTTGTATAGATACACGCAGTCTGTGGGTCAACTATACGCAGAGGGCATACAGCGCCCTGCGCGTACAAATACAATAATGCATTCAGGTCAGGCTGCTGACGCGCTAATGAAGTGCTTCCGGCGTGTGCGCAGAGAGGTGAGAATAGAACGTACGTGTAGTATTTAGAAAAAAAAAATACTGGCAGCCTAAAACGGCCACATTAGCAATTCCTCTAAAAACAATTCATTTCCTGAATTTCCAACTGTCATTAGCAATTCCTCTTATTTGACCAAAAACTATTCATAATGTTGGACCATTTTACGAATCTCGATAGAAAACTGTCAAACAAATAAATTATTTCGTAATTTCGTAATATGAATCGCACGCAGATCTTATTATGAATGGTCAGTTTGTGACATTTTATGATGATTCATTATACTTACCTAATATGATTCTGCCAAAGTGACTGTTTTAAGCTGTTCTGTAGTATGTCTGAATCTGATAATTTACTTTTTTGTTAGGCTTCATTGTTAATTAGTTCTTAATTTTAGGTTTTGTAGTAGACATCCTTGTTGTAGTCACACATGCTCAAAAGATTGCAATGTTTTCAAGTTCTTGAACACGTAATATTAAACCAAACCCAAGTTATGAGTTCAAAAAAACGACGAAGTGCTTCGAGAAAAGGTAGGTAGTGCCCTCCTTGCGCTTCGCTTGTCTCGTCTTGGCGGGGGCACTCCCGTGCCCCCAGATAAAGGGCAAATCATATGATTCATTGTAATTTAAGTTAACAATTGAAAACTCATTTATACCTAACATTGTAAGAAAACTGAGGTGACTTAGTGAATAACTTATGTTATTGCATCCATTGAGATAGCATTACATTTTGTTGTTAATACCTATTTAATAAATTACCCTTTAATAGGATTGTATTATCTATTATTAAAAACTAGCGTATATATGGTTTGAATGAGCAGTTAAAAACAATAGATAATTAAGATTAAGAAACATAACATTTGTAAATAGGATCTTTTTTTTTCTTCAACAATAATGTAACTTTTTACCAATGGACATTCAAACGTATCGATATAGAAATACGACATGCTTTAAAATCATGGCATCGAAAGGGATTTCATTGCACGGCATTGAAAGACGCGCCACGGGCTCCCGCGGGCGGCGGGATGTGCGCTGACTGACGGCAAAATCCTTTGCCATCCCGTCCCGGTCTGCGTTGGCCTTTAATCGGGAATAAATAAAAAGTAGGTAGGTAGAATATTCTCAAGATAAATCTGCGCGCGGCTGAAATCAGAACTCATCGTACCTATGCCGCCATCTTGTCGTTTATGTAAGGTCAAATTAAATATAGAATTATTTATTATACATTATTAATATCAATTTAATATTTTAAATATTACAGTATAGGATTAGGCACGCCAGCCAGCGCCACCAGGCACGCGCAGACTTATCTTGCGAGCACTCTGATGTTACCTTATCGGATATACACATGCATGACGCACGTCGTATACCTAAATGAATTTAAATTTTGCAGAACAAAAATAGAGAGCCTTGAGGTAGGGAATGACGCCTTGAACCCTCAGGCTAAGTTGACCACAAGGAAAACTGCTTACTGTTTAGGGTTCCGTATCCAAAGGGTAAAACGGGACCCTATTACTAAGGCTCCGCTGCCCGTCTGTCTGTCTGTCTGTCCGTCTGTCAACAGGCTGTATCTCATGAACCGTGATAGTTTGACAGTTGAAATTTTCACAGATGATGTATTTCTGTTGCCGCTATAACAACAAATACTAAAAAATGAAATAAAATAAATATAAAGGGGTTCCCATACAGCAAACTTGATTTTTTTTGCCGTTTTTATAGATCCCGGCCGGTATTTTTAAATATTAGGTAGGTAGGTAAGTATAATATGATATCAAACAAGCCGGCAGCTCACGTGATTATATTAAGTGGTCATTGCCGCCAGACATATTATATTAGAAGCACCACATGTGCGTTCCCATCCCAGAGCGAAAATTTAAAAAATCATCTCATTACCCACAACATCACCCATTCCCTTCAAGCTGGAACAAAACAACGCTGCTAGGCGGCAAAAATAGTTATGCTGGAAACTACCTACCTACTTCCCCGGACGAACTCCTTCATCAAATACGCTCTACCAACTACATACTGTTTCTTTCCAGACTGCGCATGTGTAAGCTCAGCGGCTGAACTTCATCGCTCACCTGAACGCATTCGTTCCCAAATTATTTTACAAAAATTCTCAAAATAACATAATTATATTCTATACACTCAACACCAGAATGAGGAGCTCGTGGCTAAGTAATAACAGCCGCTCGGGTCGATCCATCAGGTTAAGCTACGCTTGCCGGGGTTGGTCCGTCGATGGGTGACCATCTTTACATATCGAGACTCCTCTTTGCCTGGGAAAGCACGTTAAGCCGTTGGTCCCGGCTGTCATTTGTGGATCTTTGACAATCGTTACGGGGCGTCAGAAGCCCGAAAGTCTGACAACCAGTCTTACCAAGGGGTATCGTATTACCCAGTTACTGGGTCGTGGAGGTCAGATAGGCAGTCGCTCTATGTAAAATATTGGTATTCAGCTACATCCGGTTAGACTGGAAGCCGACCCCAACATAGTTGGGAAAAGGCTAGGCAGATGATGGACACTCAACACCAAAATGTAATGTGGTAATCCAGGATGGTTTTTTTTTTTTGGTTTGCGAACCGTACGCACTCAGGCGTGGAGTTGCGGTCACAAGCAAATACCTATACAATTTGACTAGCGAAACTTCACCGACATAGAATATTGATGATATCGGTAGGTATAATAAAACAGCCACAGTTTACTGTGAGCGGTTCCTCGTCATGCAAGCCGCGCGGCCGAGCTTCGTTATTACGCCTAGAAACTTTGTTCCTGACATCAGCGGCAGGTCTCCCGACCACACATTTGTCGGTTTCCGTATCGTCGGAGTCACACCGGGTGACTATGTTTATGCCTTAATTACATCATTTAGTAAGATGGTACCTAACTACTGTAGTATTGTTAGGGACAAAGATAGTACACACGGCTACACATCAAGCTATACATTTCCAGTTTATGCTGATCTCGCATTGTATAGGATTTTCGTACAATGCGAGGTCAGCTTATACTGGAAATGTATAGCTTGATGTGTAGCCGTGTGTACGTAGGCGTACCTACATATGCAAAATAATTCAAATGAATAAGTTTAATACTATCACTATCAAACTCCTTGGTCACGCATTAGAATATAGTTAACAAAAAAAAAATAACAGAAAAATAAAATTTCAAAAATAGAACGCGAAAATTAGTACCACGCGTGTTGCAATTGCGTGGAGTATTTTTTTAAACTTTCGATATTAATGTGTATGTGCGTGTGTTTTAATGATTGGACCTATGGGACGTGTAAATTAGTTTTGTGAAACATGAACACGGAATTAATTCTGTGCGCATGAAAATGTTAGTGAAAACCAAACACGCATAAAGGTACCTAAGAGTACCTAGGTATTTATATTTTGTTTCAATACAAGATGCCTTCTTTATACAGTACTTATTTCAAAAAACATTTTTAGCGCCTATTTTCCTAAACTTCTACTGGCTAATGCTGCATGCATTCACTAAGCTGCAGGCGCCCGTCGACAAATGTTTTCTAACCTATGCCATACTGCAAATCCGATGTGATGATCCTGAATTAACACACACTACCAAACACCCCAAGTAGAATATGTAGATCTTTAACAGTTGTTACGCGGGTCGTCAGAAGCCCGAAAGTCTGACAACCAGTCTTACCAAGGGGTATCATGTTGTTGTGGAGGTCAGATAGGCAGTCGCTCCATGTAACATACTGATATTCAGCTGCATCCGGTTAGACTGGAAGCCGACCCTAACATTGTTGGGAAAAGGCTAGGTAGATGATGAGGTACTGATTGTGGGAGAAAATTGTGGTCAAATTACAAATCTACGCATGCACACAGTCGCATTTCGCACACGTATAGGTCTCTAGCGTATTAGGTAATTCGTCCATTTTGGCTTGTTTTGACTGTACAGCAAAATTAATGACTGTAATTTACGTAGTAGATAGTTCTAATTATTTTAGGTTACCATGACAAAAATCGATTCAGTAAACGATTCAGAGGGCTTTGTCAGTCCTATACATTTTGCCTTTTCCATCATCGTTATCGCTGATAGAATGTCACTTTGTCTACTACTCAAACTAGTTTCATAATGTGCATTCATTCAGTTACACAGTGTATAATATCCATATTATAAATTGAAGTCCCTTTTCGTGTCTGTCGGATTTTGAGCACAATTTTAGAGTTTTCATTCCGGAATATTTAAGCCTAAAGGGCATCCCGACATAACGGGTTAGGTTAGAACTGTAACCGAACGCGCTACTTCCAAGTTAGATTTATTCTTACCGACTTATCCCGATTTGTTAACTGCAGTAAGTGATGGCTTGATATTTATTTAATTAGTTACCCATTTAAATATTTGTTATGTTATGATATGATTCATTTATATTTAGTTTACTGCTTAGTTTTTACTGCAGAATTTGTTAATATTTTTTTTAGTTACCAAAACAATAAGGCCTGAATTCTTCTTACGCTGATGTCGGTCGCGTACCGTCGTCGGTCGCATAAGCGTAGCAACGTAGTAAGCGCCGCGGACGTCAGCGTCGCAGTATGGTGCTTTAAAGAACACAATGTATATAACGTATAATTAGTAGGTAGGTAAGAGGAATTGCCGCTTTAAATCAGTGCCTTTCTTCGATGTTTCAACGTTCAACATACATTTGCAGAACGTTTCTTGTTAGGCACTGCGGTTCTTATTCTGCTCAGTAGGTAGATCAATTATGACCATGCACCGTCCTATGTGGGTATAAGACCTGTATCTATAATTCCTATGTAGGTACGTACATTGCATTTCACATTTTTTTTATCACTTACTTAGAATCTTTTCTGACCACACTATTAGGTTTATTACCTATACGTACCGGTACACCCTTGAACTTGTTAGAAAAAGAGGCCTCGAGTTTCTTTTAACTATCTTCACTTTACGCATCGACCGCGTTCGGCGCTCCGATTGGCCCCTCACCAGTGAAGGCCAGTGAAGGGCCAATCGGAGCGCCGAACGCGGTCGATGCGTAAAGTGAAGATAGTTAAAAGAAACTCGCACTAAGGCCTCTGAAAGTGATAGCTTCAACTTAGCATCTAACAGTCAGAAGCTAGAATAGATTCGCTATTCGTCGGTTTTTCCTTGAAAGCTCAGAGGACAGTATGTAGTTATCAACTTAAAAGTAATTTCAATTAATTTTGTGTTTAACCCAACTAAATGCAACGGAATGAGAATAAGTAAAACTATCTACATACTTGTTAGTTATTTCGTCACTCACCACTTCATTTATTTCTTCTCTATCAAGTAGGATTAGTTCATTTTAAGTTCATATAAAATGGAAAAGTTCAATCGCTTTCTGGATCAAACAGCTTTCACCTAAACGAAGTTCGTTAAAAGTTCTCTTAAGTTCATCTTTGTTTCAGCCGAAAGAAGTCCACTGCTGGATATATAGGCCTTCCGTAAGTTAAATGTAACCAATTTCGATAGACCCTTGAACTCTTGCTTTGTGTGGATACAATAATTTTCCAGATACTTATAAACCATTTATTAATATATTAGCATTTAAAGTGGGTTTAAAGTATCGCAAAACACTAAGAAACAAACATAATTTTATGCTTAGGTACTAATCTTTATTCATAATGATATTACCTACAGCTAAACATTTTTATTTGTACTGACGCATTACAAACATTAGTTCACATAATTTATTACTTCATCTACCTCAAGATCATGATCTTATGATTGAGATAAATCAGCAATGCGCATACAATTTGCTCATTAACATAATAACACTTCTTGATATTTCACTCCACTCCTCAAGCACGGACATGTTGCCCCCTTGTCACTACGTCACTATGCGCTAGCGACAGTTACTGGGGGCCCAATATTGAGTGTGCAAGTCACCCCTGCCATTTTATCCGTGTACATGGGTGCAACCGGGGGTGCACTTATGTTGTAGACACGGCTACACTTCTTTCCAGTTTATGCTGATCTCGCATTGTATAGGATTTCCGTAACTGTATAGCTTGATGTGTAGCCGATAGGGATAATCGTACGTTGGAGCCACATTTAAATAAAAACGTCTAACGGGCCTCTGCGAGTTGGCTCCGGCACTTTGTACGCTGTCCAAAGGTCCGGGACCCAGGGTCCCGAGAAATGTCAAAGAAGGAAATAAATAATAATAATTTTTGTATTTATTAATGCTTTAAAAAAAAATATATTTAATAAATATGAAAATAAATGAACTATAAAACAATCTAATTGCATGATGCTATTGAGTGGATAATAATTGTGATCTATGTTGTTTTTATAGGAACTTGCCGCTGTTATTTTTTAATTACGTAAATGGAATGATCACGTGTTTTCGTGACTGTGGAGATCAAACTGGATCAAGTTATAAATATAGGCTTGTTTCTATTTGTTAAAATATTCTGAATGGCTAGGAATTTGTGCAGATAGGGAAAAATATCTAGAAAAATAGTAGTTCAATATTTTAAGACCAAGATATTGAAATAAAATTATCAGAAAAGTAGGTACAAAAATAATATTTTTTCAAAATACAAAATTGTGAACAACTAGAACTACCTAATTAAACAACATTTAATATGAGCTTGAACCTGCATAAAGATAATATAAGATGAAGGTTCAACTTTGATATAATCATCCTATTCTTTGACATTATTATATCAACTCTTTATTTGTGACTTTTGTGGACATGATAATTATTCAGTTACAGTTGAAATGGCATTTATGTCATTTGTTTTTTTTTTGTTATCTTAAATCTTTAAAAAAAAATCTGCTGTTCCCTACATTTTGTCGATTTAAGTGAACACAAATGTATGGAACAGCTGATTTTTTAATGATCCCCATTTGCCGCTGCCTTTACCCTTGTCATCACCTTTACCCTTGTCGTCACACTTACCCTTGCTCGTTTCCCTTGCCGCCGTCTTCTTTACTCTCTCTGCTACTGCTGCCACTGCTACTTTACAGCTATCCCTATCCTTGCCACCGCCCTTGCCGTCTTTACCACCGTCGCCACCTTTGCCTACAAAGTATGATGATAAAATTCAGGTTTTTACCTTGAACTCAATTCCAACGCATTTGTCATGTGATTACGGTTATCTTATGTTAAGAAACAAAAGTGCAATTTTAATGATCCATCTTTTATAAATTATATGTTAGAGTTACAATGCGGCATTACCACCAGCAGTTACAATGCGATATTGTTCGGTTCGGTTATTAGTGATACAAATATTATGTACAACCACAATTAAAAAGTGAAAACTGTAGTGTCTTTTTTTTGGAAGTCGGTTATAATATGTTACCCAATTACTCAAAGACGGCTGGACCAATTTGGAAACTACTAGGTGGTTAACTTTGCTTGTGTAGTTCTTGAGTTTTGTAGCTTCAATAATCCACCTCGCGGGCCCATTTCGGATTTCATTTTAATTTACGGTCAATCACAATCCTTGTTATTTTAATTGTACAAATTATTACCGAAATCCCACGATCCGCGATTTTGCGGACGGACACCAACGAGCCCGGACGACGGACCGTGGGAAGGTGTACGTGCGGGGTATCGCAGACATCGCAAGTACCTTCGGTGCGCGGTGCGTGACGGTCTGTGGTCGTCTGCTGTGCGTGTCCGTCTGCAATATTCCCGATCGTCGGATTCCACCATAATGGTGGAATCCGACGAATACCCCGCGAGAACTTTGTGAAGCTTTGTATGTCCACCAGCAGGCTACAGATATAATTATATTAAGCAGTGTGAAGTGGTGTGTTTTTGGATCAGCATGTGTAAGTATTCTTCCCTCATGCTTTATTTACTAAGGGGTGTACATAATAAACGTTGATTTAAGTTAAGAAATGATTAGCGACTACTTAATCATACATTTTTGACGTTAAAACGTCTCTTATGAACTTTATGCAACGTTCATATATCAAGGGTATGTGTCGTGTAGGAGCCTTTCAATTGTGTATACCGTGTAGTAACTTAGAAGTTGTTTGTTATAATAATTCACATCGAGTGAATTTGGTATTTCCATTGTTTTTATTCGGTACAACAATCCAATGTCATAGTCAATGTACCCCTTGGAAACATTAACAACTAGCATATTATATTGAAACCATGATTACCAAGCTAAGATGCAGTTCTGTACCTTTTGGTATTAAACCTGTTATAGTTTGTCATTGAATGGGTGGAAGTAAGTATATGGTTTAAAAACTAAACTATTTTATAAAAACGATAAATTTTATTTGCATTGCATTAATACATTTTGTATGGCGAAACGTAAACTATTTGTCAGATTATTAGATTGTCAGATTTCAGAGCTTTTGAATTTCTTTGATCGGGACTTTCAGGTAACAGCTTAACGTCTGAAACAAACAAAACAAAACAAAGCAATGTTAATAATAGAGTCAAATAAATCACAAACGTTTCTTCTATGGACGAAGATGACAGTGTTTTCCTAAAAGTATTGTCTCTTTATTAAACTTAGGCATATCAGCTGCACACAATACAAGTGTAAACCTACATCATATGTTTTCACATACAAAGGGTTCTCTTATTATAAAATGCATTTTCTGATAGAGAAACGATTATGGAGAGCATTATGGCTGAAGATGATATCGGACCTCCAAAAGCACAAAACAAAAACAACTATATAGTAGAAGATAATATCGCAATATTTACCCGTAACCGCCTCCATGACCGTGACCGCCGCCGCCTTTATGACCGCCGCCGCCGCTACTACCGCCACCTGCCGGGGGGGCGATAGCGGCCGGGGGAGCAATAGCGGCCGGAGGGGCGACAGCGGCAGGGGGGGCACCGCCGCCGGATCCGCCGCCATGACCACCGCCGCCACCGCCTTGACTACCTCCACCATATCCACCTGGAAATTAGGAATAACACAAATTTTAGAAACTTGGTGTAACCTTCATATTAATTGACATCTCTGGAGGGAGAATATATTTCCATGGAATGAAGGGTCATATAATTTTATGACGGATTCGTTTTAGCAAGGTCGTAAAATACAGACAGGTCAAGTAATTCGATAAGAGTCAGAATATTGAATCTACACAAGTCTACAGAAACGTGTAGTTATTTCGTAATATTTTGATAAAAAAACAATTTTGAAGCTGAAGACCAATTTGCACTATCTAATATTAATCGGGATTCGATTAATATTAGATACAAATCGGTCTTCAGCTTCAAAATGGTTTTACAATGTATTCCATACATTGATTTCTTTTGTGAAGCGAATGTAAACCAAAACAAAACTAGAATAAAAACAACAAAATAATACCTGGTGTGGCGCTAGTGATAGCGAAGAGCCCTAAGGCTATAACTGTGAGTACTGCTAGACGAGTCATGTTGATTTGTGCCTCGAAGTACTCAGACCTAGCTTATATACAGACTCGCTTATGTCAGGACTTGAACGAACAAATATTTATTACCTAGATTCTTCACTTTTTCCGCGTTTTTTTGTAATAATTGTTAGGGTTCCGCAGAATTAAAATATAATTTTATGCATCAAAATAGCTAGAGATAATATACTATCTAATAAAATGATTGCTGGTTTTTCGCTACTTCTGAAAGCTTTTAGACATAGAGCGGGAGCGCAGGGCGTTGGCGGTGAGGAGCAATATGCTCGCCCATAGGTTCGCTCGCTGCACGGCAGACGTCAAAGTCAGTTTATTTAAGGCGTTTTGTCAGTCCTTCTACTAGAGCGGCCTGTGGGAGTCATATACGCGCCGAGCCTACAACGTCCTGCGCGTACAATACAACAACGCTTTCAGGATGCTGTTGCGATTGCCGCGGCGTTGTAGTGCGTCTGGAATGTTTGCTGCAGCTCGCCCGGATGGCTTTCACGCCATCATGCGTAAGAAAGTGGCTTCCTTACTACAACGCTTGCGTAAACTCGTAACGGTATCCTGAAAACGATTGCTGGCAGACCGGACTGCCTCATCCAAAGACACTGGGTGAAAATAGCAATAGGTTTGTGCTAAGTAAACAAATAGGGCAAGTACTAACATAATATATAAGCACTAACAGAATCGACCAGCTGTTACTAACCACTAACAACGTATGGATTTTTTTTTTTAGATTATAACGTGGAGTATATTTGAAGCTTTTTTTAAATGGCGTTGTTACCAACCCCTACACACCCTTAAATAGGTTTTAGTCGAAATTAAAAACAGGTGAAAAGAGGATGAATAACATACCCGTCTATATTTTTTTTAAATATCAGCAGTGTTATCTAACTATTTATTTTTAAAACTATTAAACTATTTATTGTAGCTGATAACACTGCTGATAATAATAATTTTATGGACTGGTATTCATCTTATTTTCATCTGTTTCGAATTTCGTCTAAAATTTATTTGTTTTAACTAAAATATACTTCTATTGACATACAGCTTGGCAAAAAAGAGTTTGGAAAAAATGAGGGCACCACTACTACAAATTAAACATTATTAAACAAATAGTTAAACACGCTGCTTGTACTGAATCAAAAACCTACTAGCACTTGTCGGCAAAGTAGTGCCAACGTTATAGGTCTGCTTTACTTAAGTAAAATATTTAGTTTCATTTGTTACCGCATCATACTCTTTTTTGCCAAGCTGTACCTACGTCCTGCAGGCGTAGCATGAGCACCGTTTTGTCGACGGAAGAGTAGACAAAAATTACGTTTCCTGTAGACAGTAGACAGTACGAGACGGCAGCAAAGTAGAAAGAGTCAACTGCACTTTTAACGAAATTCACTCTTTTACATAATTCGACTCAGAATTCTTTGTTTTGTCGGTTTTGTCATAGGATTTATCGGTTGTCAGTGTGATTTTGACAGTAAGGATAGAAAACTTTCTTCCGAAATAGTCTACCTACAAAAAGACAAAGTAGACAAAGATCGTTAGAAATGAAAGACAAAATGACAGATTGTAGAAACATTTCTACGGTGGATGTCAAAAATGAAGAAACGAACTGTCATTTTGTACCTATAGAAAAAGCTATGTCTATTCTTCGTAGAGATAGAAAGCGCCATGCTGCGCCTGCTGACACGTTACATTATGTTTATTGGTGATTCAGCACACAGAGTAAGTTTTAGGAGCATTCATATCCCCTTATAGTATACTTACGAGCGAACCGTTCCTGATTCGCACGGTTTTTACGACTTGACAAAACATCGAGATTTCTTAGCTTTAAGTAACTGTAATATTATCGTATTAAACACATAAATCTTCCAGAGTAAATTCTCTAAACGATGGTGAAAACCTCATCAAAATCTGTTGCGTGGTTTAGAAGAACAACGCGGACATACAGACAAACACGAAAAGCGACTTTAATTTATAATATGTATAGATTTTTTACTCGTAATTTCAGTAATTTCTGCACTTTCAACAGCGTCTTCAAGCAGGGTGAAATACTTTTGTGATTTTTTATCTTACGCCAGAACGATGTTTGCATCCATTTTTTATTTAAATCAAAACTGGATCTTGTAGAGTTTTTAATTAATGTCATGTGTCAATAATACCAGTCACGTGATCACGTCCTAACTAATATTATAAATGCGAAAGTGAGTTCGCTCCACTGAACGGATTTGAATTATATTCGGCACATGTGTAATTGTGTTGACTTTGACTTACGCCATGACCTAGGTTAGGACATAGGATACTTTTTAACCAACTTTAAAAAGGAGGAGGTTTTCAATTCCTTTGTATGTCTTTTTTTTTGCAATTGCTTCACGGTTTCTCCACCAATTTTGAATTGATTTTGATGATTCTTTCTTTGTTTGGTAGGTCATGCTTCAGAGGTGGTCCCATATAAATTTTATTAACTTTGTTGCGTAGTTTTTGAGTTGGCTTCAATATTACGTATTTTTTCCACTTAGTATAATCTGGACGATGTTTTAAGTAACTCCGTCACTGTTATTTACATAACAGGTAGTGGTATTTGAATTTGTGTAGGGTAGGTACCACAAATAAAAAGTGAAAAAAACAGTAAAAAGGGAAAAATAACTTTAATTCGGAAGTCAGTGGCAAAAAAACGAAAATTTAAAACCAAAATCACCGACATCCGAAATTAAAGTAATTGTTCCCTTTTTAGTGTTTTTTTTTTAAGTCGGTTGTTTTTTTTGTAATGATCCCGATATTACCACGGGTTCGATACTTATAGAGGTGAAACCGTGTGGCGCAGCTAGTTTGTTTATAAAGCAGAAGGATTCAGTTCAGTATTTTGCAATAAAAAATCAAGATTTACTGGAGCAGCTCAATCCCAAGCTATTTTGTTATCAATATAGTCTATCAAAGTAGTTACAGTAGGTAGGTATAAAAGGCTTTCTGGCATAGTTTCCGCTTTATAAAAGATTTTAATTTATTAAGGAAGTTTATTATAAAAACTTATACCTACATTGATTTAATGTTTTATTAATGCCTACCTATTGAATAGACTCATGCATGACGCAAGTCGCGGTCGTATGAATTAAAATTATATTATAAGTGGTATTATTATTAACCTGATTATAAGTGGCCATTGCCGCCAGACATACTTAAACTAGAAGCATCACAGGTGTGTTGCTATCCCAGAGCGAATATTGAATTAATTATCTCATGTGCCTGTAATTAGGTACCTACAACAGCAACAGGGAGTTTGCCGGGAGGAGCTCGTGGCTAAGTAATAACAGCCGCACGGGTCGGTCCATCAGGTTAAGCTACGCTTGCCAGGGCTGGTCCGTGGATGGGTGACCATGTTTACATATCGAGACTCCTCCGAAAAACACGTTAAGCCGTTGGTTCCGGCTGTCATTTGTGGATCTTTGACAGTCGTTACGGGTCGTCAGAAGCCCGAAAGTCTGACAACCAGTCTTGCCAACGGATATCATATTACCCAGTTTCTGGGTTGAGGAGGTCAGAAAGGCAGTCGCTCCATGTAAAATACTGGTATTCAGCCGCATCCGGTTAGACTGGAAGCCAACCCCAACTTGGTTGGTCTAGGCAGATGATAAGCAACCGGGAGTTTTTGCGCCAGTTCTTCTTCCCAGCTAAAGCACAAGGAACTGGTGAAGGAAGGTGCCAGGACTGTGTAATTTTGACGTTCGAGAAATGCTGATTCTCAGCCGAGTTTGAATAAATGACTTTTAATTTGATTTGTTTTGTCATATTTCTCCCTCCAACCAGATAGACTGTGCAGCCCCGATCTGTGTGTATACCTTCAGGCACGGGCCTGGAAAAGGAAATGCCCTTCAATCTGGAACAAAACAACGCTACTAGGCGATAGAAATATTTATGGTGGAAACTACCGACTTACCTACTAGGTACTTCCCCGGTCGAACTCCTTTACTAAATAAGCTCTACTATTACTCTTTCTTCCTTGACAGCGCATGTGCAAGCGCAACAGTTAATCATCGAACGCCTCTTTCGTTCCCAAAATATGATATTCCCAAAATATTATGATATTTCCAAAATGCTAGTCCCAAAATTCTCAAAATATGATTATTATTTTGTACACTCAACACCATAATGTAATGTATGTATGAGCGTGTCAGCAGATGGATGAAGCAGAATTAATACTACATGTATATTTATAGGATATTCCCCTATTTAGTAAGGTTTCGAGTGTCAAAATGTTGTATGTATCTCTATATGGTGTTTAAGGAAAGGGTTTTATGAAGAAAAGCACAGAAAGACAAGACTAGGCATTTATTGATTAGGCTTGTCGGTTAAATACCGTAATGAGAAAACTAGTTGTCTGTTCCGAATCTAGGTCATCATGGAGAAGAAGGACAAGAAACTCCATGGCAGCTAATTTTAAAGTATTGGATCAACACATATTTACTTTAGCATAAATCATTGTTATCACATTATTCTCTGGGACTGTTTCTCAAAGTTATAGCAACTTATCAACGGGAAGAAACAGAACATGAATATTCCCTAATTACATTTAACACAAGACATATTATAACAGATAAAGAAAAACATAGCTATCAGTAATAATCAAGAAATATGATCAATTAACTTACGTGAACACAATAGGAAGTCCATCTTTCACCACAGTTGTATCCCAAAAAGGTCCCGAATTGGCGGGTACACGTATTTTATATTCTCCCAATACTAATCAAGTACCTCTAACATTGCCGCCATTTTTGACCAATCGCAGATTGTCATAGATTATTGTTTAATAATCTCTAACATAGTTAACAATAAACAAATCTTAAATAGTGGAACCATTTTAAAACTTAATACGGTAATTTAGCAATTTAGTATTTACTTATTTGATATCGAAAAGCAAAATCAGATAAGTTATTGACATCTACTTAAAGTTAGGAGAATCGTTTGAAACTACTTGTGACTTTTTAATTACAATATAAAATCTTAATTAACATTATAATATCATATTAATTAGAACTTAATCATTTATTGAAACTCTAAATAAATAAGCATTTGTTTTGTTTATTCAAAAACCACCAATCATAACATAAGTTTGATGACCTACTTTTCGTCTAGAATCGCTGTTTTTGATAGTAGTATTTTAAGTCACAATAAAAACCATTAATATAGAACAACATAAACATCGAAATAGTATATAAAATCAAGGATATATTTTAAGTACAATATAATTCTGTTATCATTAAATTTTAGGTAAAAGTCAATGTTTTTGTATTTATTTAGACCAACTCACAGATCACAGGTTTCGTTCGTAATTGATTGTTCATCTAGAAATACTGCGAAAGTTTAGATTATGAATTAAATCGAAGATTAATTTTATATAATGCTACATATTCCTGACACGGCCATTCTGATCTGTGGTTCGTCCCGAAGTACATAGGTACATTAACACAACATAATGAGCAATCATTATTGTTCAATTATGGATTACAAATATTGGTTCAAGTCAGGCTGACAATATTTCTATCTACGTTAATTTTACCTAACCACATTAATGGCCTCTTTGGTATAACATTGCTATCCACACTGATATCCTCCTTGATTATCACATCGCTATCTACACTGATATTCTCTTTGATATTATATTCCTATCCAGACTATATCCAATTTAATATCACATCCATATTCACACCGATATCTTCTTTGATATCTATTTCCTATCCAGACTGATATCCAATTTAATATCACATCCATATTCACACCGATATCCTCTTTGATATCATATTCTTATTCAGAATGATATCCAATTTGATATCACATATCCATACTCACATCGATATCCTCTTTGATATCATAATATTATCCACAACGATATCCATTTTGATATCACATTCCTATCCAGACTGATATCTACTGTGATACCACATGTATATTCACAACTATCTTTTATATCACTTTCCTATCCACACTGATATACTGTTTGATAACATATACAAAGATAATCAAATAAAAGAAAACCAATTCAACAACCGATTTATAACTTGGTACATTAAACTATAGTGAATAAAATGCTGATGTACTTTCAAGATAACAAAACGAAATCTTTTTACTAAATAAAAAAAATAATAGTGATAAATAAAATGAAAATAATAATAATAAATTGTAAAAATTCTTGGAAACTAACAGAAAATTTAAAAGAATTAGTACTATCTATTCATAAATTTCGTACCGAAACTAGTCTTTTAGGTCGCAATATTTTTATTGCAACTTACAAGGCTGAAAATATTAATTCAGTGATACAGGTATTTTAAATCAAAACTCTTGTTTCAAAAACTATTAATTTACAATGAGAATGGAATGAATAAAGTTTTAAAACGGAACGAAAGTCATAATGACAGCTGATTTGTCTTTTTATAGTAAACATTGCGAATTGCGTTTTACAATATCAACAAACAGTCTTGTACTATACATATGAGGAATCTAACACGGCCATACTGACTGATACTTTGCTCTCAAAGTACTTACAATATCAAAGCATCTATGTGCATTAAAATCTAACAAGTATCTTTGTGAACACATTCATCCAATTCTCAGTATCATCTTTGTGACTACTAGAATCGTAACAAGCTATCTTCATTCTTAGCCTCATCGTACGTAAGCACCAGAATCTTACATATTTGATGCCAGTTTCATCTTTGTGACAACTTGCAACCCATTCTTAGCCTCATCCTATGTGAGCACCAGAATCTTATTAACTATTGCCAGTTTCGTCTTTGTGACAACTTGCAACCCATTCTTAGCCTCATCGTATGTGAGCACCAGAATCTAGACAATGTTTCATTTACCACATTTGTACCTATCCAATTCTCAGTCTCATCTTAGTGAGTACTAGAATCTATCAACAGCATTACCAAATTTCATTTAGGTGAATACTTGCATTTTGTGGATCAAATAATAATTAATATAAATCAATAGCTAGCCAAAATATTTCTTAATTTTTTTTGACAATTTGTCTAAAATTATTAACCAATCTAACACGGTACAAAAAGAAGGAAAAAATGATATATAATGCTATGGCGAGTTACATCATTAATCAAAATAAAATCAAAAATGACAAAAGAACAAGAACAATAAAGTTTTAATAATTACAAAAATGTATTCTAATCACTTTTTCTTTTTCTAAATCACTTTTAATAGAAATGTTCTGATCAACCCACTTGCCTACCCATTTTCTTAGTTTTTCTTTTGCAATTGTTATATCTTGTAAAGTTACTTTTCCTTTAAGGCAAATCTATCATTTTTTTTTTTAACTTAATTTATCATGGCGTCTATGATCTTGGTTAACATAAACTATTACAATATTATAATCTATAGTATAACGTCTAGGGAATCAAAACCTTTCTTGAAACGTTCAGCAACTTGGTAAGTCTTTGCATGGCCAAGTTTCGTTCTGCATGAACATCAATAGTGTGTTCCACATTATTGGATTGGCAATATATAATTTAGTCTTGTCTGTACACAATAATGTTATGTTTGCATTACGACCTATCAGTAATCGCAAGGAAGAAAATCAGCTGATTTTGTGAAATTTAGAGATAATTGAACTTTCCATATACCTCTCGGCCAGTCTGACTTATTATTCTGTAGTGAGCATAAAATTATAGGTAAGACCTAAGTTTATATCTTTGCATACCAGTTTTGAATTAGTGTGGGCAAAACGGAGAGGAGTGGAAAAGAGACAGAGTTTTTGCCCTGCAGTGGGACAACACAGGCTAAAAATAAGTAATTGACAGTTACGTATAGGGGTACTTGTAGTTATCATAAAGGTGATTAATTTGCCATTAATTAAACAAAGACCTAATTTGGTTAGTATTGAAATTAGTGCTCCGATCTGTATCAATTATTAAGGACGGAGTTCCGAAAACACTGGTATATTATAGAGAAATTCCATAAATTATGATCTAAATTATGTTTTTGTCCTTCGACTAATGTTGAGAACCAACCTGTGTAAACAAATGAACCATATGGGAAGGTCTGGGTATTTTTTATTTTATTTGATGCAAAGGTCTGTGTTTGTCCCCAGAAGGAGGGTAACGTTTTTGTTTATACTAAGCACTGAGCAATATAGAACAGAAGAAATCTGAAGTAAAGCTTAAACCCTGCTAAAAATCCTGCTTTGCCACGTTCATTTAACAACGATTTTAGAAATTCATCATTTCAACCATATTAGATCAAAAAGAACAAATAATATTTTATTTACTTTCATTTACCAACTTTGAATTCTTACTTTTATAGTGAGATGAGGTTACCCTACATTCAAAACTAAATTTATAAGCAACACAGCTTAATATCTGCAATGACCATGATATTACCTTTTGTCCACCCCTGCATCATATTCATTTATATTATTTGAACCAATTATTATCAAGTATTTAACATAGTTATAAGTTATAACACTAATTTTCATCTTTTATAAACCAAGCTTAACTATAATATAATATAGTTATCTAAAACTATTACACAAAAATCTTCAAATTTTATAATCTTCATTAAATGTAGGTATTTCGTTTTAACTTAAGAAGAACTTCTGAGGGGCCTTACCGAATTTTGCCGCTTCTTATTGCTGGAAAGGTTCCCGATACTCGTTTAGCAGCTCGAGGTTCTGTAGACTCGATGCTTGACCAACAGCTTGCAGCTCCGCAGTTGTGATGATAGACCAGCAGCTTGCAGCTCCGCAGTTGTGATGATAGACCAGCAGCTTGCAGCTCCGCAGTTGTGATGATAGACCAGCAGCTTGCAGCTCCGCAGTTGTGATGATAGACCAGCAGCTTGCAGCTCCGCAGTTGTGATGATAGACCAGCAGCTTGCAGCTCCGCAGTCCCGATGTCAACTGCGGCATGCGGCAGCGCGATTTCATCGTCTAGTTGCGAGTTAGCTTGGCGGCCCGCAGACACCAACAGCTTCCAGAAGATCCCGATAGCTCCAACATTGTTCATGAAAATAGAAAAATAAAATTCATTAGAAATCCGTTATGTAAGCCAGAGCCCTATCCCACTTCTGATGTCAGCAGATGGATGAAGCAGAATTAATACTACATGTATATTTATAGGATATTCCCCTATTTAGTAAGGTTTCGAGTGTCAAAATGTTGTATGTATCTCTATATGGTGTTTAAGGAAAGGGTTTTATGAAGAAAAGCACAGAAAGACAAGACTAGGCATTTATTGATTAGGCTTGTCGGTTAAATACCGTAATGAGAAAACTAGTTGTCCGTTCCGAATCTAGGTCATCATGGAGAAGAAGGACAAGAAACTCCATGGCAGCTAATTTTAAAGTATTGGATCAACACATATTTACTTTAGCATAAATCATTGTTATCACATTATTCTCTGGGACTGTTTCTCAAAGTTATAGCAACTTATCAACGGGAAGAAACAGAACATGAATATTCCCTAATTACATTTAACACAAGACATATTATAACAGATAAAGAAAAACATAGCTATCAGTAATAATCAAGAAATATGATCAATTAACTTACGTGAACACAATAGGAAGTCCATCTTTCACCACAGTTGTATCCCAAAAAGGTCCCGAATTGGCGGGTACACGTATTTTATATTCTCCCAATACTAATCAAGTACCTCTAACATTGCCGCCATTTTTGACCAATCGCAGATTGTCATAGATTATTGTTTAATAATCTCTAACATAGTTAACAATGAACAAATCTTAAATAGTGGAACCATTTTAAAACTTAATACGGTAATTTAGCAATTTAGTATTTACTTATTTGATATCGAAAAGCAAAATCAGATAAGTTATTGACATCTACTTAAAGTTAGGAGAATCGTTTGAAACTACTTGTGACTTTTTAATTACAATATAAAATCTTAATTAACATTATAATATCATATTAATTAGAACTTAATCATTTATTGAAACTCTAAATAAATAAGCATTTGTTTTGTTTATTCAAAAACCACCAATCATAACATAAGTTTGATGACCTACTTTTCGTCTAGAATCGCTGTTTTTGATAGTAGTCTTTTAAGTCACAATAAAAACCATTAATATAGAACAACATAAACATCGAAATAGTATATAAAATCAAGGATATATTTTAAGTACAATATAATTCTGTTATCATTAAATTTTAGGTAAAAGTCAATGTTTTTGTATTTATTTAGACCAACTCACAGATCACAGGTTTCGTTCGTAATTGATTGTTCATCTAGAAATACTGCGAAAGTTTAGATTATGAATTAAATCGAAGATTAATTTTATATAATGCTACATATTCCTGACAAGCGCGTAGGTATTTTGCGGACGGACGTAGAGTAACTCGTCAACTCGTCCTACATACCTACGGCCCATTTAGGATGACTTGCGGAAAATCAAAAAAACCTCCTAAATGGGCCATAGGCGTGTAGGACGAGTTGACGAATTACTCCGGACGTAGGGTTACCAGCATAGGTATACAATTTGGTAAGCGAAACTTCATCGACGTGGTGGTATGGATATTATAATAACAGCCGCATTTTACTGTGAGCGTGTTCTCAGCTCTTCTTCATGCAACTACCAAACTCAAACTCACACTCAAAGCATAATTTCAATTAAACCATTTACAGGCAGTTTTGAATTGTCAAGGAGTCGGACAGTCAGGAATATGAAGCTAGTTGCCCATTCCAAAGCGTAGTGGGTACCTATGGAGAAGAACGCAATGGGCAACTAGAATCAGTTCTATTTCTATTTCTATGTATTTGACGTTCAAAAGTGCCTTTAATTTGCCTACTTGAAATAAAATATTTGACTTTGACTTTGACTTTGAACGGGCAAGAAACTCCATGGACATTTTTTTAAATTATATTGTTATAAAATATAAGTTACATCATCGTTGAATTTATAATTATATGTTAAAAAACGATGTTAAAAAATGTACACGTTCAAAACATCCAGAATACAGCAAAAATAAATAATTATAATACAGCAGCCAAGAGATGACCAGTGCCAACTAGCGGCGCCCGTTCACGAACATAATGCACGGATCAGCACCATTCAGGTCAACCATTTTGAAAGGAGCTAAATGTTCCAACAGACGCGCCATCATCAGCAGGACAATTGAGTGGGTATACATACTCGCAGCCGCCACACGACATTCAAGTCTATTAAAGAAATATTACCCGGTAAATGGTAGTTCTATTGTACATAGTACTCACACCTGTGCTATGCAATTATAAAGTACAAAGGAGATTGAGTTTATATACAATACTGATAGTCTTACAATCTTCAGCATCTCCAACAATTATTTTCAAAATGTTAATCAATTGTAGTTGTGGAACAGGACCAGCAATTAAGCCAAGCATTTTTATCAGCGATGTAATCCCCCAACTTATAATATGCCTGCCTGCATAGTGTGCGTTATACACAAGACTAGGTAAATAATTATATTCGTCTTCTTTAACTATAGAACTAATCGGGTTAGTTACATTACATCCATTTATAACTCAAGAATGGCTGGACCGACTTTTATGATCTTTAATTTGTTGGATTTGTCTCCGCCCCGAATAGCAGAATAAGTATTAAAACCTTAGAATATTAAAACATAGGAAAAATGCACGAAAGAAAAAATCATAGTAGGTAAGTAGACACGGACGCTAAGAGGTCTACATCGGGCCCATGTAGGACCTGATTCATAAATTGTGACACATTGTTAAATAACATTATTGCAATCATTTATTTATGAATTGTGACACTAAACATTGATTTACCTACAATGTAATTACAATAATTTGTTTATGTTATTATTACGAATCGTTTATTTATGAATTATGACATTACCTATACATTGTTTGTTTATATCTTATCTTATGACTCATACGTTCGTTTAATCTTCTTCATCGTCATCGATTATAATTGTATCGAGAAATAGAGCAGGGCGCCAAACAACGTCTTGGTGCCTAGCCCTAAAAACAAAACAACCAAAACCAGCTCTAAGCACATACCTTATTACCACAAAACCGTGTTTAGCCTAAACACCTTTTAAACATGACATTTCTGTATGGAGTTTATTATAAAACTGACATTAAACAAGTGTCTAAGTTTCAGTGGTGGTAGTTTCAGTGGCAGGACAACCGCCAATTGTTCTCCGACCCGTGAAACATGAGAGGGCAATAGTTTCTTATGCACTCTAATCCATGATTGTCCTGAATGAATCAGTATCACGTAGCAATGGTAGATTTTAGACGATATATTGTCTAGTTTTTATGTGCGCTTGTATGAGTTGTTTATCAATGGGTGGCATATTAAATGCAGATATATTGTCAAGGGGACCGTTATGTTGTTGTATTTTAACGTTATTTTCGTGTTTTCTTTCCCTTATGTTGACCTACCCACCTACCATGTTTGTTCTCTGCATCACTCTAAGGTTGACTGGTAGAAAATGCCTTAGTCTGCCATTGTGCGGATTTTTTAAAATTTCTAACCAATATAATAACGAAGGGCCTACTGGATGGAAACTGAAAACTGCCATTATTTTATTTTAATCCTAATGACGGATGTACATTGAATATGTCCGTTTGTCGAGACCATGTCTGTCGGGTCAGCTAGTTTATTATAATGACGCCATGTTTACCAAGCCTAGAAGGTACCTTTTGGGGAGTGTCGGTATTAAAGTTGTTATAATGTAGACTAGAAGTATATGGATTAAAAAAACGGAAGTATTTTATATGATCGGTAAATTTTATTTCAATTGCATTAATTCATGTGTCCGCTGGATGCAAAAAGCATAGAATACGGTCGAATTGGCGGTGCTTTCGGCTGAAATGATGGTGATGATGCTGAATTCATATGTATGGTGAAACGTAAATTATTTGTTTTATCACATTGATCTTTTGACTGTTCTTCTACGGGACCTTCAGGTAGCAGCTTAACGTCTGAAACAAACAAAACAAATCAATGTTAATAATACTGAATACTATACTTTTGCATTTATTTACAGATACAGACGAAACTGACATGTTTTCATAAAAGTATTGTCTCTTTATTAAACTTATTTTAGCTGCACACAAGACAAGTTTAAATCTACATAATTCATTTTCACAAATGGTGTTCTTATCATAAAATGCATTTTTTGTTGGACAGTCGTTTATGGAGAGCATTAGGGGCATGGCTAAAGATGATACCGGATCTTCAGCACAAAAGAAAAAACAACTATATAGTAGAAGATAAAATCGTAAAACATATTTACCCGTAACCGCTGCCGCCTCCATAACCGTGATCGCCGCCTCCATGATCGTGAAAGCCGCCTCCATAACCGTGACCGCCGCCTCCATGATCGTGATAGCCGCCTCCATGACCGTGGCCGCCGCCGTCTCCATGACCGAAACTACCGCCGCTACCGCTGCCGGCGATGGCAGCGGCAGGGGCGACAGCGGCGGCGGGGGCGACAGCGGCGGCGGGGGCGACTGCAGCGGCGGGGGCGACAGCGGCGGCGGGAGCGACAGCAGCGGCAGGGGCGGCGGGAGCGGCAGGGGCGGCGGGAGCGGCAGGGGCGGCGGGAGCTCCACCGTCATAATCACCACCGCCATCGCCGTATGAGCCACCGCCGTAACTACCTCCACCATATCCACCTGGAAATTAGAAATAACACAAGTTTTGGAAACGCTGTGTAATCTTCAAATTGATGATCTCTGGAGGGTTAATATATTTCCACGGAATGGAAGGGTCATCTAAATTATTTACTGAATGAAGGATTCATTTTAGCAGGATTGTAAAATACAAACAGGCCAAGCAATTCGATGAAAGTCAGAATGTTGAATCAGTCACACGTGAAACGTGTAGATATTTCATAATAATATTATTTTGATGAAAAACCACTTTGAAGCTGAAGACCAATTTGCATCGAATTTTAATCCAATCCTTAATTATATTTTTTTAAATAAGGAATTTATTGTATGTGTTCCATTCCATATAAAGTATTGGTAAGTACGAAGTTCATGTTCCAGTAAAAATCTACATCGTTTTTATTGTGAACCAAATGTAAACCAAAACAAAACTAGAATAACAATAATAAAATAATACCTGGTGCGGCGCTAGTGATAGCGACGAGCCGAAACAAAACTAGAATAACAATAAAATAATACCTGGTGCGGCGCTAGTGATAGCGAAGAGCCCTAAGGCTATAACTGTGACTACTGCTAGACGAGTCATGTTGATTTGTGCCCCGAAGTACCTCGACTTACCTTATATAGAGACTCACTTATGTCATGGAATTTAACGAACAAAATAATGTTTAATAGACTTCACTTTTTTCCGCGTTATTTTTTTGTAATAATTGTTAAGGTTCCGCTGAATTAAAATATCCTGATTTTATGCATCGAAGTGGACATAGATATATTACTAATAAAAATGATTGCTGGCTGTTCGTTACTTCTGATAGCTTTTAGTAAGAGCTTCAAAGCTTTTTTACATGGCGTAGTTACCAACACCTTCCGAAACAAGCTTTTGTTTGCGAATTTGATCTAGTGATTGATTATTTATTTGGGCTGATAACACTGCTGATATTTAAAAAAATATAGACGGGTATTGTTGTATATGTTATTCATCCTCTTTTCACCTGTTTTTAATTTAGACTAAAACCTATTTAACATGATACAATAAACATCTATTGATATACCTCCTGTCACGTTGTTTCTCTTGCACCTGTTTCGAATTTAGACTGAAACCTATATTTCACTAATAATTTAAAAAAAAATCTATACATATACCTTCAGTGATGTTACTTACTGCCAAAATAATGCTTATCCCGAACTTCTCAAAGTTATGATATTTTGTACATTCAGAACGAAAATGTATCTATTATATTTAGATGTAGGGACATGGTATTTGTCATTTGGTTAGCGAACCGTATGCGCTCAGACGTGAGGTTGCGGTCACCAGTAGGTATATCTTAATGTTTTACTGGATAGCATTGAACGCATAATTTTATTATGATCTACGTTATTGTCATAGGAACTTGCCGCCTCGTTATTATTTAATTACATAAATGGAATGATGACGTGTTTTCTTGACCGCGAAGATCTAAACTGCATCAAGTTATTAATACCTACGGGTTTGTTTCCATGTATTAAAATATTCTGAATGGCTAGGTATTTGTGTGGATAGGGAAAACTGATAATATAAGAAGGGTATTGGAAACATCAACAACATATTGATTTCCAAGCTTATTAAAATATTTAAATTTATTTGAATTTGAATTTTATTATTATTAGTCTTTTAGATAGATTATTTTCTATTTTGTGAATGTGAGAACGTTGTAGGCTTATTGGACTGTAGATTTATTAAACATCTTCTATTTTTGTTAAGTACCTGGTACTTACTTGTTGAAAGGCCTACATTGTCCTCCCATGCCTACCAACACTGTAATTTGAAAGTATTGTAAAAGCCAATTATTTTTAAAAGAGTAACCATGAAGTTTCTTGCCGGGTCTTCTCCATAGGAAACGACCAATTGGAACCGTGCACCTAGCTTCTGACGTTTCATAAGTGCCCATGTAGGTTTATGTGAAATAAAATATTTTGACTTTGATTTTTGAAGCTAAGATATAGGTATACCTTTTGGGCACTGTTGGCATTAAAACTGTTATAGTTTGTCATTGGAAGGGTGGAAGTAAGTATATGGATTTAAAAGTTGAAGTATTTAATAAAAACACGATAAATTTCATTTGCATAGTATGGCGAAACGTAAACGTATTTGTTTTATCACATTGAGCTTTTGAATTTCTGTCTACGGGACCTCCAGCTGACAGCTTAATGTCTGAAACAAAAAAAACAAATTAATTTTAATAAAACAGTCAAATTAATACAAACGTTTTGTATTTATTTACAGGTACAGACGAATATGTCATGTTTTCCTAAAAGTATTGTCTCTTTAATATACTTATATCAGCTACACACAATACAAGCCGTGTATACCTAATTCATTTATTTTCAAGTACAAAATAGTATAGTTGAAAATCTAACCACCAAAACAAAAAACCAAAAAAACAACTACAAAAATATAGTAGAACATAAAATCGTAACATTTACCCGTAACCGCCTGCTGTTTTGTGGCCAGAGCTGTCGCCACCTCCGTAGGCGCCACTGCCGCCGCCGCCTCCATGACTACCACCGCCGCCACCGCCTAGGCTTCCGCCGCCGCCTCCATGACCGAGACCGCTACCGTCGTTACCGACGCCTAAACCACCGCCGTTGCCTCCATACCCAGGTTTTCCACCCCCACCGCCGTGGCCTTCTTCTATTAGGCTACGACGGCGGCGTTGACCGCTACCGCTGCCGCTACCGCTGCCACTACCGCTACCGCTACCACTGCCACTACCGCTGCCGCTACCACTGCCACTGCCGCTGCCGCTACCGCTACCGCTACCACTGCCAGCTCCGTTGCCTTGTACAACTGGAAATTAGAAATAACACACGTTTTAGAAACGTGGTGTTCCTTTAAATTGATGGTTCTCTATGGCTGTGGAGGGCTCTGTAGGACTAATATATTTCCACGGAATGGAAGGGTCCTGTAATTTTATTGAATGAAAGATACGTTTTTAGCAAGGTTATAAAATACAGATAGGTCAAGTAATTCGAAGAAATTGAGAATGTTGAATCTAGACGAGTCTACAGAAGCTTGTAGATATTTCATTATATTTTGATGAAAAACCACTTTGAAGCTGAAGACCAATTTGCATCTAATTTTAATCGAATCCTAGAATAACAATAATATTTTTTTTTAAGGGGTTTAGTGTATGTATTCCATTCCTTAGAAAGTATTGGTAAACACGAAGCTATGTTCCATTAGTAGAAATCTACACAGTTTTTATTGTGAACCGAATGTAAACCAAAACAAAACTAGAATAACAACAACAAAATAATACCTGGTGCGGCGCTAGTGATAGCGACGAGCCCTAAGGCTATAGCTGTGACTACTGCTAGACGAGCCATGCTGATCTGTGCCCAGAAGTACTTCGACCTAGCTTATATACAGACTCGCTTATGTCATGGACTTGAACCAACAAATGTTTATTTATTTATTAGACTCTTCATTTTTTACCGCGCTATTTTATTATTCATAAGGTGTCTGCTTAGGGGTAGATGTGAATACCCGAGGATTGAGCTTTTTTCGGGTAATTGAAGAACCGTATGCCAAATTGTGAACTAATTTACAGGGTCAAATTAAAATATCTGGTGAAATTTCGATGGGTTATTTAATGACGAACAAACACAAAAAAACTTTTTTTTCCTTTTTCTGTTCCATTCTTCTTGTCAGTTCATTATGTGTACATAAATTGTTAAATAAATATATAAAACAAGATTTTCTAATCACATAATTTCATGTACCTATACTATCGTAATCAGCTGTAGTTACTTGAAATCATGAGGTCATCTCCCATCACGTCTGCGAAGTATCGCAAGCTAATTTCATTTGATCTTGTGTAAATTGAGGAACCTATCATCATTGTTGAGGGCATATATAGTAAAAAAGTATCGTAAAACATATCTATTGTTCATATTGAGGAACCCTTAATTTTTGAACGGGTATTAATAGTTCATTTATATTTAATTAATTCGTTAACACTTCGAAATGGCCGAGAGTTTGTAGCGCAGACGATCACAATACATATCTATGTATAGTGTATAATTATGTAAATATTGCGTTGGTAATGGCCGGTTAAGGTAGGACGTACTCTATAAGATTATACAAGCTAGTCTCATTCTTCTCGCAATTTTTCCATTTCAAGTCCCAGTCCGGGGTTTTTCCATTTCGCCTGATATACAGGGCTATTGGTAAAACCCTGTATAGGGTGACTGGCAATTAGTGACCGATGCTTAAACACGTGACTTTTCTCATCATTGTGAACTACTTTTACATGCGACCAAATCGCAAATCGCGAAAAAATATCTGCTGTTTCCTACATTTTAACGAGATAGGCAAACATAAATGTATGGAACAGCAGATTTTTTTTTCGCGATTTCTTGTTTTTTTTCCCATAGTAAAAGTACCTAGTTCATAAAAAGAGTAAAGTCACGTGTTTAAATATCGGTCTCTAATTAACAGTCATCCTATATTTTGCAATTATGCCTGACCCTAGACTTTAATCTCCGCAACCAAAAAACCTATCGAGATATACCGACCTATCTCTAGGATGAGCGACTGCTGATGCTGAACCATACATTTTGACGTTTAAACGTCTCACGTTTCAGCAACGTTCCTACACAAAGGGGTATATCACGTGTAACGGTAGAAGTCTTTGAATAATGTGTACCGTGGGGTAACTTTCCTTTGTTTTGTGGCGGCAGCTACATCGCCACATGCGAACTACGCATCAACGACCTGACGTCACACAAAAATCCTTACGTCACACAAATCCTAGCATTATCAATTCGTAGCGTTTACCGCGCCATGGACATTATATACAAGAATCCAATATCAATCGTTGGGCAGTTGCCCGCCAGAAACAACACCCGTCTGGTCGGAGGATCCTCCCTTTTCTTTGGTGGATGATTGAACTTTACACCCTGTTCCTCATACCCCTAAAGTTTGTTATAATAACTCACATAAGTATAGCGAAATTGGTATTTCAATTGATTTTTATGTTAAATTTTTTAAGATATACAGATCCACTGTCTAGGTCACTATCAGTATAAGCCTTGATTACCAAGCTAAGATATAGGTCTTAACCTTTTGGGCACTGTTGGTATTAAAACTGTTTATAGTTTATTTTATGTAATTTTATTTTATTTTGGCAAAACGAAAGTTTATTTGGATTTCATTAATACATTATGTATGGCAAAGCGTAAACTATTTGTGTTATCACATTGAGCTTTTAAATTTATTTCAACGGGACCTTCAGGTAACAGCTTAATGTCTGAAACAAATAAAACAAAGCAAAGTTGATGTTAATAATACAGTCAAATAAATTACAAACGTTTTGTATTTATTAAAGGTAGGTACGAAGATGTCATGTTTTCCTAAAAGTATTGTCTCTGCACAAACTTAGTTATTCATTGATAGTTACACTTTTAAATATTTAATTATTTCATAAATAAAATGCATTTGTCCAATCCAATCTGATGGACAAACATGAAGAATGCTCTACGAATTATGGTTGAAGGTAATATCGGACATCCAAGAGCACAAAACAAAAAAACAACTATGTAGTAGAAGACAAAATTGTAATATTTACTCGTAACTGCCTGCTGGTTTGTAGCCAGAGCGGCCGCCGCCGTCGCCAAGACTGCCGTCGCCGCCGCCTTCATGACCGTCGTACACGCCGCCGCCACCGCCGCTATCAACGCCTAAACCGTCGAGGCTTAGGACGAGGCTACGGCGGAGGCGTTGGCCGCTACCGCTGCCGCTACCACTGCCACTACCGCTGCCGCTACCGCTGCCACTACCACTGCCGCTGCCGCTACCGCTGCCACTACCGCTGCCGCTACCGCTGCCACTGCCGCTACCGCTGCCGGCTCCGTTGCCTTGGAAAATTGGAAATTAGAAATTAAATCAAACGTTTATTTGCTAGAAATACCTTATTTTGGTACAGGGAGATCGTATAACCTAAGTGTCATTGTATTCTGCCTGTAAGCACGCGTAAATTGCCCCACATTATCAATCCATAGCTCAGTACAGGTGACACATAACCATGGTAAGCCGATAGGGCAGCATCTACACAAACCTTTTTAGGGTTCCGTAGGAAACAAGGAAAAGGCTAATATTTGCTAGAGTCAAGTGCCATCCCCCCCTGTCAGCTAAATGGTTGGTAGTATATAGTTAGTAGTATATATAACGAAATTAAAAGGAAAACTATCACAGCTAAGTAGGCTCCACAAGTTGCCGAGTAATAATCGACCAACTTACGTCAACTACAATGTTAAGTTTGTTGGATAAATTCATCCTAACTACGGATCCCTTCATTGTGCGTGGTACGATATACACTTGACCGGTTTTTATTGAAATTAATATCAAAAACGTAAGTCGACGGTCCCAAGTTTCTTAATTTTTTTAACGCAATCACAAACCTATCAAGTTTTTGACAAATTTACTATATATGGCTTTTAAAATATATACCTATTATGTTTATCTACAATAAGTCCTATAAATTTTAAATCATCTTACTGTTCTACGTTTTTAACGGCCTGATCAGTTATTGTACTCGTAGTTCTTCCACTGTAGAAACTTTTGTACACTGTTTGCTAATTATTGTTTAGCTGCACTTTTCTTGTAAATAATTCTGTGTTTTGTTGAAATAACACATGTTTTAGAAACGTGGTGTACCCTTAAAATTTGAGGTAGATCTCTGGAGGGTTAATACATTTCAACGGAATGGAAGGATCATATAATTTTATTGAATGAAGGATTCGTTTTAGCAAGGTCGTAAAATACAGGCAGGTCAAGTAATTCGGCGAAAGTCAGAATGTTGAATCTACATATATTTTGATTAAACACCAGCTGAAGACCAATTTGTATCTAATTTAATCCAATCCTTAATTAGATTTTTTTAAATAAGGAATTTATTGTATGTGTTCCATTCCATATAAAGTATTGGTAAGTAGGTACGAAGTTCATGTTCCATTGGTGGAAATCAACAAAGTTTTTATTGTGAACCGAATGTAAACCAAAACAAAACTAGAATAACAATAAAATAATACCTGGTGCGGCGCTAGTGATAGCGACGAGCCAAAACAAAACTAGAATAACAATAAAATAATACCGGATGCGGCGCTAGTGATAGCGACGAGCCAAAACAAATCTAGAATAACAATAAAATAATACCTGGTGCGGCGCTAGTGATAGCGAAGAGCCCTAAGGCTATAACTGTGACTACTGTTAGACGAGTCATGTTGATTTGTGCCCCGAAGTACCTCTATCTAGTTTATATACTATACTCGCTTATCTCATGGACTTGAACGAACAAAATGTTTATTTGACTCTTCACTTTTTGCCGCATTTCAAGTAACTATACTATCGTAGTTGATTGAAATCTGAAGTTCATCACTCAACACGTCTACGACGTATCGCAAGCTAAATTTTCCATTCTATCCACTTATCCAACCCTCTTTGTAGGAATGTTTGGTTACTTTTTTTTTATCTTATCTTTACTATAATTTGGAGGTAAAGCGTAATTTCACACTAGTTATGTAATTTTATCGCGGGCGTGACAGACAGCGCTACCCTTGTCGCGTCCGCGATATCGAGCCAGTTTGCACGAGCCTTTAAGGTTTTTCGTGGTTTGCTGAATAATCCACAAATACTAGAATCTTTAGGATCGCTTGTTCCAAACAGTGGCTGCGGCAAAGGCTGAAAAAGAGTGGCCCGTACAAGTTTGCTATTGCTTGCACCGGTGCGGTGGGGTGGGAAATAAAGATACTCAAAAGCGATTTACTTGCTTACAAAAAATTCTGCTGTTCCTTACATTTTGACGAGCTATGTGAACATAAATGTAGGGAGATAGGGACCAGCTGATATTTTTTTTCGCGATTTCAGTCATCATCTGCTCAGCCTTTTTCCCAACTATGTTGGGGTCGGCTTCCAGTCTTACCGGGTGCAGCTGAATACCAGTATTTTACATGGAGCGACTGCCTATCGGACCTCCACAATCCAGTAACTGGGTAATACGATACCCCTTGGTAAGACTGGTTGTCAGACTTTCGGGCTTCTGACGACCCGTAACGACTGTCAAAGATCCACAAATGACAGCCGGGACCAACGGCTTAACGTGCTTTCCGAGGCACGGAGGAGGCTCGATATGTAAAGATGGTCTCCCATCAATGGACCAACCCCGGCAAGCGTAGCTTAACCTGACGAATCGATCCGTGCGGCTGTTATTACTTAGCCACGAGCTCCTCCTTTTTTTTCGCGATTTCAGTGATAAATGATTTTATTTCTGTAAGTAGGTTTGTACAAACATTTTTAAAACTAGATGAGGTCGGCGTTTCCTATCTGACTACCCTGAAAAGCAAGGCCGAAACAAACTGCGCGGTCACAGTCTCTTTTAAAGTCCAGATATAGAAGACCATGTAGATTGGTGTTTGAAATGATATTTTGAGGAAAGAACCACACAGATTGAGTGGACCCAGTGGACACAGTGTTTTCCCATGGTTAAAGTTGTTCATAATGATGAGTACAATGAGGTCTTAAGAGGATTAAAACGAATAAAATTTCACCTTGTATACCGTTGTACTGTCAACGTGCGTTCGAACTCATTAAAAAGACCCTGAGTATAATTTTCCTGCAATAGTTATAAAAAAACCGGCCAAGTGCGACTCGGATTCGCGCACGAAGGGTTGCGTACCATTATCTATAAAAACGGCAAAAAAATCACGTTTTTTTGTATGGGAGCCCCCCTTAAATATTTGTTTTATTTTAATTTAATTATTTATTTTTGAAGTGAATATGTAACTAAATATTCTGTGAATATTTAAAGCATCTATCTACCTGTTGTCGTTTTCAATATCGAGCAAAAACGAGCAAAAAAATCACGTTTGTTGTATGGGCTCCCCTTAAATATTTATTTTATTCCGGTTTTTAGTATTTGTTGTTATAGCGGCTACAGATATACATTATTTGTGAAAATTTCAACTGTCTAGCTATCAGGGTTCATGAGATACAGCCTGGTGACAGACGGACAGACAGACGGACAGCGGAGTCTTAGTAATAGGGTCCCGTTTTACTCTTTGGGTACGGAACCATAAAGAACAATATTTACTAAAAAGTGCAAAGGCTAGTAATAATCTCATTATCATAATTATACTATGATAGCGCACATTTATCAAACTTTGTGTTTTAAGTACCTACTGCAATTATTATTGTTTTATTATTACTATTGTCTCTTATCTCAAGTTAGTTAATGCTCTAATCTGATGCGGAGAAAGATTGTCTTATTTAGATTCAATCAATCTGCCTAGCCTTTTCCCTATGTTGGGGTCGGCTTCCAGTCTAACCGAATGCAGCTGAATACCAGTATTTTACATGGAGCGACTGCCTATCTGACCTCCACAACCCAGTAACTGGGTAATACGATACCCCTTGGTTAGACTGGTTGTCAGACTTTCGTGCTTCTGACGACTCGTAACGACTGTCAAAGATCCACAAATGACAGCCGGGGCCAACAACTTAACGTGCTTTCCGAGGCACGGAGGAGTCTCGATATGTGAAATTGCCTTATTTAGATTATCAATAAAAATGTTATTTGCAAAACTACATAACATACATAAACTTTTACCTTCTTCGCATGGGGGTAGGTAGAAACTATAGAAGGCCACCTGCTACGATCCTTACATACTCTTTTTGCATCCTTTATATACATCTACTACTAAACAAAACTATTAAACATAGTTTTACAGAAAATCTGCTTCTGTAATAATTATTAGCACAAAGGTTGAGCGCTGTGATGACACCGGCCTCGGCAGTTGCGTCGAGCTCGAGCGACGAGTATTTCTCCCCGCCCACGACGCCACCACCTGCTCGTCGACGGGGAGGACGCCGGCCGCCGGACGGTTTAGGACCTCGAGGCCCACCGGCCTCTGATAGGGTCCCAGCTCCCGGCGGAAGTGTGCAGCGCATGCGATGGACACGATCCATTAATGAGAACGTCATGCGCTCATACTATGGGGCTACAGAGGGAGGAAGCCACCTGACCGCGTACCGTGTTCGGATGCTCTCTCTGTTTCGGGTGTTTGAGCCAGCTGTCAACGTGTCGGCACAACGACTGTCGGATCAGGTGCGGGTCATCCAGCGTAACCATATGTTGGATGATACTGTACTTGATCGCCTGCGAAATGAAATGCAGAGTAGCCATGTCATCGCTCCGCCGTCGCAGACTGTTATGGTACCACTACCGATCACTACCAGTCAAGCCGACGACGCGATTGATGACAGGGCTACAAAAGTAAGTACCCAGTGCAATGATGAATTGAGGAGTGCTTTGGAGGGTGCGATTCGGGAATATCGGCTCATGCCGCCCGAACTTAGGCCACGCTTACCTCGTTTGCCCATGCATAACAAAAATAGGGCGCTGGTGGCGGCTCTGGATTCGCAGTTGTCAAGCTATTTTGACGACTGCGAAGACCTCACCGATACTCACTCGATTCTGTACTGTGCGGCTGTAGCGGCATGTCGTGTAGCTCACGTCAAATTTGATAATGAATCTAGAGCTACACGACCGAAATCAGACGTACCAGCTTGGCAGTGCAGAATTGAACGATGTATTGGTGGGGCCAGAGCGCTCATCGGCAAACTAATCTGCTTCAGGGAGGGCAATACTCGCCCTAGAGTGATGCGCTTTGTGAGACGGGCGTTCTCAGGCACTGATATCAGTCCTGAGGACTATATATCCCGTGTCGCAGAGCGCATAGACTTCCTGAAGCAGAAAGTGTATGCCTGGGTAAACCGTATTCGTAGGTATAAGCGGCGAGTAGACCGATACACTCAGAACCGCACCTTCCAGAGTGATGAAAGGTGGGTATATAGGGCTTGGGAGCAACCGGACCAAGGTGTGGCTGACACGCGCCTGCCGGATGATGATGCCATGTGCTCTTTCTGGCGAAGTATCTGGTCGGTGCCTGTCAGTCACACTGAAGGGGACTGGACTTGGGAAGTCGAGCGAGCCTGCGATCCTATACCAGAAATGGGGGCTATTACCATCTGCCCCCAAGATGTAGCTCGTGCAGTCCGCCCGTTACCTAACTGGAAGTCTCCAGGGCCGGACGGGCTGCACAACTTCTGGATAAAATGGTTCATGGGGTCGCACGCTCGCTTAGCGGCTCAGTACCAGACTGCATTGGACTCTGGTTTGCTACCCCAGTTCTTAACTACAGGAGTTACCCACCTGCTCCACAAATCCGGTAGCACCGCGGAACCCAAAAATTATAGGCCGATCACATGTTTACCGACGGTCTATAAAGTTCTTACATCCATTTTGAGAGTTAAAATTAACAAACATATCGACACGAACTCCATCATGTCTGCCTCTCAAAATGGATGTAGGAATGGGTCCCGCGGTACTAAGGAGCTACTCCTCATTGATATGGCCATTAACCAACAGGTTCGTCGTTTCCGAAAGGATCTGTCGACATGTTCTCAATTCAATTCAATTCTCAATTCTTTATTGCGTACCATAATGTATACAGTTGGTGGGAAAAACAGATGTTGGATAGATTATAAGAAGGCCTATGACTCGGTGCCACATACATGGCTCATGAGGGTGCTGGAGTTGTATAAAGTAGATGCATCTCTGCGCACCTTCCTGATGGCGTGTATGGGGCAATGGAGGACAGTCCTTCGCTATCCAGGATGTCGAAATATCCAGAGGAATAGTGAGCCGATAAGGATCGAGCGAGGCATATTTCAGGGCGATAGTCTGAGTCCACTTTGGTTCTGCTTGGCCCTGAATCCTCTAAGCACACTGCTGGAGGACTCAGGTCTAGGCTATCGGCTGAGGAGAGGTGGACAGGTTATATCTCACCTCCTCTACATGGATGACCTAAAACTCTTTGCCCCCAACAATTTACAACTGATGGAGCTACTGAAAGTAACTGAAACTTTCAGTAGAGCCATCAGGATGGAATTTGGTGTGGACAAATGTGCGGTCATGCATGTAAAGGGAGGGGAGATTGTGGAATCCGTGGGCACCCAACTCTCGGATTCCATATACCTAAGAGCCCTCTCCGCATCCGAAACCTATAAGTATTTGGGTATGTCGGAAGCGTTAGGCATCAATGTTACTGACATGAAGCAATCGTTGAAGGAGCGCTTCTTTGGCCGCCTGAAGAAAGTATTTAAAGTATGTAAGTAATCAGGCGGGAACAAGGTGCGCGCCTTCAACGGTTGGGTCATGCCGGTTTTGATGTACTCCTTCGGCATACTCAAATGGACTCAGACCGAACTTGACGCCCTGGATAGGAGGGTCCGTACGCTGCTGACTGCATACCGAATGCATCACCCACGGTCATCGGTAATGAGACTGTATATCCCGCGAAAGTGTGGAGGTCGAGGCTTTTTAAACGCTAAGACCCTCCACAATCGCGAGATATGCAGTCTCAGGGAATATTTCCTAGAAGCCGACGTGGGAATGCATCGAGATGTGGTCGCGGTGGACAAGGGCCTCACCCCGCTCTCCTTGGCGAAAGAGAACTGGCGCAAGCCTGTAGTGCTTGACACTAACGATCGCAAGGAGGTATGGCAGAGTAAGGAGCTTCACGGACGCTTTTTCCGGGCCCTGCATGGACCCGATGTAGATTTACTAGCGTCCGTAGCCTGGTTGCGTTTCGGTGACCTCTTTGGGGAAACCGAAGGTTTTGTCTGTGCAATTATGGACGAAGTTATCATGACGAACAATTACCGGAGATTTATTGTGAAGGACGGCACGGTTGACATCTGTCGGGCATGCCACCGACCGGGAGAATCAATCCGTCACATTATCTCCGGATGTTCTCATCTAGCTAACGGAGAGTACTTGCATAGACACAACCTTGTAGCCAGGATTATCCATCAGCAACTTGCTCTGAAATACAGCCTAGTGAAATCGGAAGTGCCGTACTACAGGTACGTGCCCGACCCAGTTCTCGAAAATGGAAATATCACATTGTACTGGGACCGATCCATCATCACTGACAGGACTATTGTTGCCAATAAGCCTGATATAGTGGTGGTGGATCGAACAGAGCGGCGCGCAATGATCATTGACATAACGGTCCCGCATGACGGGAACCTCGTGAAGGCCGAGAAAGATAAACAAATCAAGTATCTTGACTTGGCTCACGAGGTTGTCGACATGTGGGATGTGAACTCTGCGATCATTGTGCCGATAGTCGTATCAGCCAATGGCTTAATTGCCAAGAGCCTCGACCAACATATAAGGAGGCTCTCGTTGGGCAGCTGGATTAAGGGCTTGATTCAGAAAGCTGTACTCCTGGACACGGCTCGCATCGTTAGGAGGTTCCTCCCTCTGGAGCCCTGACCGCCGGTAGCTTGGACCCTGTTCCCGATACCGGTGGGCTACTATATTTTATATTTTTAAATGTTTTATATAATTTTTTATTCTAATATTTAAAAATATAATTTATAAGTATGAAAAATGAAATAAAGAAATAATATTAGCACAAACTTAAGTACCAATAGTTCACGTTGCTGTAAAATAAATGCATTTTTACCCGACTGCCCCAGAAGGAGGGTAATGTTTTTCGAGAGTATGTATGTATGTATATTTGTATGTTTGTATGTATGTCTGTATATTTCTTTGGCACTCTCTGTAGCCTAAACGGCTTGATGGATTTTAACATATGAGGTGTCGTTAGGTTCGTCTTAATTGTGGGAGTGACATAGGCTATAATTTTTTTTATATTTCATCTGCAAACAAAAAAAAAGGAAGGGGAAAGTTTTTTAAAATAAATTACAATATTGGTATCAAATAAAAGCTAGTAATGAGTAAATTCTAAATATATAAATTAATAAAGCTAAAAAAATTGAAATAAAACAAATTATTTAAAAAACAAAAAACCCGCCTGCAAAAACACAAAACTTAAAAGAGAAACGAAAGTTTTTTTGCAACATCTATAAACACCTATTTCTGCATTAACGTAATAAAATTGTAGTACATTACTGTCGCGGCCTGCAACTGGGCCATTGATGGATGATCGTGCTGCATCGTCACTTCTTTTTTTCCAGTACAACAATTTCGGTTTATCTCGAAGAAAAGATGAAACAAAGTTTATTCAATACCTAACAAAAATGGATCCAGTGCCAGCGCCTACGTTTCACAATGTTTACTGGATAATGCTGCATGCATTCACTAAGCTGCAGGCGCTCGTCAGTATAAAAAGTATGTTAACTAACAAAGGGCGTTCCCATTAACCTGAAATAGTATAGCGTGTATACATGCTAAGAAAATATTACCAAAAAAAATTTTTATTTGTGTCGTGAAATGTTCACAAAACGATTAAATTTAAACGTAAAAGAAACACTCTGTACACGCACACTTGTATTTCAACGTGGAAAAACAAGTGTGACAAGTGGGCGTGTACAGAGAGTTTATTTTCCGTAACTATTTAATATTTTTTGTGAATATTTTACTATACAAAAACAAAAAAAAAAGTTTTTTTTTTTAATGGTAAGAACTATTTTTTTTAGCATGTATAGACGCTATACTATTGCAGGTAAACGGGAACGCCCTTTGTTAGTTAACATACTGTATAATGTCTAAACTCTGCCGATACTGCAAATCCGATACTTAGCAGAGAGGGTCCTGCAGGTGCAACGCCATTTAATACCCATTTACTACTTTTCTACATCTAAGTATTATCCACACATAAATTGCTTTTCGTGTCTGTCGGATTTTAAGACGGTTTTGATTATAATTTTCTAGTTTTTATTCCGGAAGATTTATGTGTATAATACATTAATTTAATATTAAACTTACGTTATATACATAAATCTGAATATTTTGATACGTTGTAAAAACCGTGCGCAGCGGTTCGCTATAGTAATGTATAATTAAAATCTCTTTTTGTCTGTCTTATAATGGCACCAACCGTTACTATGTTTACCTACCTTGGATATTTTTTTAAACAAGGAGACAGGTGTGTAAATGGCGTCGAAACGATCAATTGCAGTTGTCAATTTTTAACGTGATTGATACACATAAATGACTACAATTGCAATTAATGGCAATTGCTCGTTTCGGGAACCCTTTAGCTTATTGCTTGCAGGATCTTTTGGCTATTGCCCCTCGTATGGCCTATTCAAAAGTAGGAAGACTGAAATGAGGCTTAATGGAGCCATATTTTCTAAATGGCCGTTTCTCTATGAAGCACATTAAACAGACCTATTTTTAGTTGGGTAAAGCGTCCCCGAAACATATGTTTTGTGTCTTTGCTAAACCTCTTTGCAGATTGCACCCTAGCTTCCCAGAGGCCCCCCAGTTTAGCATTTGCGGAGGGATAAAATGCCACATAGTTCCATCGGCATCGTTTGCTAAGTGTTCGGAAATTTCTTTAGAAATGCTGTGTTCACCCACTTTAAAAAGGTCTATTTTTGCAGCTCCAACGAAATTAGTGCCGTTGTCGCTGAACAGATGAATACCTCGACGTGTGATAAATTTCTGAAATGCAGCGTGAAATGCTTGAGAAGCACGGTTCTAGGTTTATGGCACGGGTAGCCATACAATAGGCAGATGTACCCTTTAGTGGCATGATGCCCTTGCCCCTTTGATATTCTTAACTCCATGAATCCACTGTTCAAAAAGGCCCTCTGTAGACTCTTCTTTACAGCTGGTAATTCATCAAATCCTGGTTGTTTATCTTGCCTTTATTGACAATACAAACCTTACAACTTCTTATGCATTTTCTTAATGCTGATTTTATGTTTATTATCCAATAATTACTTCTTAGGAACGTCATCATAACTTGTACGCCATTGTTTGTGTGCTTCGTTGATAAAAAATGTAGTGATAATAATGTTGATTACTCGGTTTTAATACTGGATGTTTGGTTGTGACTGGCAAATTAGCGTTTTGTAAACGTTCTCCTACTCTCAACAGACTGTTTAATTTATCAGTCTGTAAGGTATTTTCGTTAATAATGACTCTTAAAAAGCATTTTTTTATTTATTTATTTAGAAGCATTATGGTTATGTTAGGACTTCGCGCAGCGTGCAGGAGTGACTCAGGTTTTAGTGCTAGTTTGCCAGGAGATTTTTTCCCCGTGGGAAATGAAAAGGCTAACAACTCGAGAATATAATGTAGGACAGCTTCGACAAGCAATAAATAAGCTACGACCTTCGTCAAGAGCGATTAGCGATTCACGTAGGTAATATTTTTGTAACTTGTAAAGATTTAAAGCCTGATTAATGAGATGATTTCAAAGTCACTTTGTCCTATGATGGCCGAGCTATAAGTAGACATGATAAGTAAAGAAAGCGATTTATTAATAGACAGAAACCTGAGTATAATTTTACAAGACAACGATCAGAATATGGACACGGTTTGTTTGCAGTAATGTTTAGAAAATGATGTAAAAGAAAAAGTTGAGGATAAATCGCTTCCGCTTATAGGTCATACCACACGCAGAGGTCTGTATGTAAAGCCACCACCGCAACCGGTGCGATTTTTGCTAAATAATGCTAAAATCGTTGTGCCAATTTTTGCGGATTAATTTCATATGTATTTCATAATAGAATTTTAATTAAATAAAATGGAAAATTATAACACAAAAAATTAAGTCATTCAGCAAGGAGCTAATAACCCAAAACATATCGGAGACATAGAGATTAAACTGGAAAACTTTGGCATAATTATTATAGTGATCGGTATTGCCCTTTGATAATTGAGTATTTTTACAATGTGGCCTGCGGGACCTGCAGTCACAGCGGCCCAGCAGTCAACCATACCGCAAGCTTCATAAGCGTAATACCAATGCAACATCAGTATTAGTTATGTGACCGAAGCGGGAGCGCCACATAATAAACATGAGGAACGTCTGCCGCAAGGTACACGCTTCCGTTTCGGTTTTGCGTCCCGCGTTGAGGTCACGCAGGTTTGGCCGAAGCTTTACTGTTACTGGCAAAGGCATCGTTATGACAGTAATTGCATGTGCGTAATTGGGTTTGGAGATTTTTATTGGCCCTATGAACCCTAATGGGGTGCCCAATTATTATTTTACTTCAAGTCGAACCCATTTTAAAAGGTATTCAAAATATTGTATTGTTGAGATGTGAAAGAGTTGCATCGTGTAAGTTATTTAGTGTAGATTTTCGGGATTTATATAGGTATTTTGTTGCTCGATCGTAGGTCAATCTGCTGAGTTTGTATTGTTGGTTTATGATGCCAAAAGAGGACAGCAGAATATAAATCAAACAATAATTGGTCAAGATTTTGGAAATAAAAATATCAGTAAGATTCAAAAACAAGTTATAATTTGTCAAAATATAAAATTGTGCACAACTAAAGAACTAATTAACAACATATTATATTACGGTGCAGGTTCAAGCTTCAAAGTTTTCAATAACTATCAGTTTCCATGTATCGCCAACTTAAGATATCGTAACATCATTAGCAGTTTCTTTTTACCGCCCCCATCGGTATCCTTTTCCATATCCCTTGCCATCATATCTATCATCCTCTTTGCCACTGCCTTTACCCTTGTCTTCGGCTTTAGCCTTGTCGTCACCCTTGCCATTGTCGTCACCTTTACCCTTGTCATAATCCTTAACCTTGTCGTCAACCTTGCTCTTGTCATAATGCTCACCCGTGTTGTAGTCTTTACCCTTGTCGTCACCCTTGCCCTTGTCGTCACCTTTACCCTTGTAATAATCCTTAACCTTGTCGTCACCCTTACTTTTGTCATAATCCTGGCGCTTGTCGTCACCCTTACTCTTGTCATAATCCTGGCGCTTGTCGTCACCCTTACTCTTGTCATAATCCTGGCGCTTGTCGTCACCCTTACTCTTGTCATAATCCTGGCGCTTGTCGTCACCCTTACTCTTGTCATAATCCTGGCGCTTGTCGTCGCCCTTACTCTTGTCATAATCCTTTACCTTGTAGTCACCCTTAGTTTTGTCATAATCCTGGCGCTTTTCGTCACCCTTACTCTTGTCATAATCCTTTACCTTGTAGTCACCCTTAGTTTTGTCATAATCCTGGCGCTTGTCGTCACCCTTACTTTTGTCATAATCCTGGCGCTTGTCGTCACCCTTACTCTTGTCATAATCCTGGCGCTTGTCGTCACCCTTACTCTTGTCATAATCCTGGCGCTTGTCGTCACCCTTCCTCTTGTCATAATCCTGGCGCTTGTCGTCACCCTTACTCTTGTCATAATCCTGGCTCTTGTCGTCACCCTTACTCTTGTCATAATCCTTTACCTTGTAGTCACCCTTAGTTTTGTCATAATCCTGGCGCTTTTCGTCACCCTTACTCTTGTCATAATCCTTTACCTTGTAGTCACCCTTAGTTTTGTCATAATCCTGGCGCTTGTCGTCACCCTTACTCTTGTCATAATCCTGGCGCTTGTCGTCACCCTTACTCTTGTCATAATCCTGGCGCTTGTCGGCACCCTTACTCTTGTCATAATCTTGGCGCTTGTCGTCACCCTTACTCTTGTCATAATCCTTTACCTTGTAGTCACCCTTACTTTTGTCATAATCCTGGCGCTTGTCGTCACCCTTACTCTTGTCATAATCCTGGCGCTTGTCGTCACCCTTACTCTTGTCATAATCCTGGCGCTTGTCGTCACCCTTATTCTTGTCATAATCCTGACGCTTGTCGTCACCCTTACTCTTGTCATAATCCTGGCGCTTGTCGTCACCCTTACTCTTCTCATAATCCTGGCTCTTGTCGTCACCCTTACTCTTGTCATAATCCTTTACCTTGTAGTCACCCTTACTTTTGTCATAATCCTGGCGCTTGTCGTCACCCTTACTCTTGTCATAATCCTGGCCCTTGTCGTCACTCTTACTCTTGTCATAATCCTTTACCTTGTCGTCACCCTTACTCTTGTCATAATCCTTAACCTTGTCATCACCCTTACCCTTGTCGTCACCCTTACCCTTGTCGTATCCTTTACGCTCGTTGTTATCTTTACCCTCATCGTCATATTTACCCTCGTCGTCATCTATATCCTTGTCGTAACCTTTACCTTTGTCGTCATCCTTACCCTTGCCTCCGTCTTTTCCCTTGCCTTCATCGTTTCGCTTGCCACCACCTTCATTACCCTTGCCGCCTTTGCCGTAGTCTTCTTTACTCTCACTGCTGCTACTGTCACTGCTACTGTCGCTGCTACTGTCGCTGCTTCTGTCATTTCTGCTGTCAGAGCTGCCCTTATACCTGCCATCGCGCTTGCCACCGTCTTTGCTGCAACCCTTGCCGCCTTTACCAACGTCGTAACCCCTTCCTACAAAATATGATTATTAATCTCAGGTTTGCACCTTGAACTCAATTTCAACGCAATTTTCATGTGATTAACGTTATCCTATGTTATGAAACAAAAGTGCAATTTTAATGATCCTTTTTTTATAGATTACAGCATATAGTTACAATCCGGCATTATCGATATTATTACAACGGCTGAACCGTTGTAATATCGATTATTAGTGCTACAATTATTATGTTACATGTTTACATGGATGGAATATTTTTATTTATTACTATCATTAAGAGTCAGGAATGTTGGAGATCATGTTTGCAAAATAACGTGCGTAGATCAAAAATATGATCAATAATAGTAATATTGTTCTTACCGCCAGGTGCTGCGTAAACACATACTGCCAATACTATGAGCGTAAACGCAATGAACGTCAAATTCTTCATCTTGGCTTATATTCTATCTTCTTTTCCTTCGATTAACAAACTGATACTGATGAATTTGTCTCACGCTTTTCGTTCGACTACAATCACTAGGAATCCAACTGCCCTTTAAATACTCATTCGCTTTCCGACTTTCCATTATATTTTTTGCTTCAAGTAAAAGGATCTGCACAAACTAATCTATCTATAATTACCGTTAATAATAATTGTGCCAGAATTTGTGTTTTTGCTATGATTGACCTCCACCTAATTACAGCTATCCATTTAATAACACTATCCATTATACTATAATTTCATTATTAGATGGATTTACGCGATATTCGACTCTATTTGGTAATGTTAAGTTTGAAATTGTAATTAGTTAAGAGGAATCTGATTAGTCTAGTTCTAGTGATGATCAAGCTGAGGTAACAGTGATGCCTTTAGTAGATTACCGTTAGACTTCAAACAGAGCGGACGGTTTAAGACTTCTATCAGTTACATGTTAAAAAGTTTAGTCAATTATGTTCCGACACGGTACCGGCACAGTAGGTGCACAGTGCAAAATATTCTTTCATAAATTCTCTATGAACGCATCCCCACTTGTCAGGTGTCAGTGCCGACACTGAATGTAGAATGTACGAATGTGCCGGAACTGTGTCGGAACGGTGGCTTCACAGATATGTGTGAATCAAGCTTTACTCTTAGAATATATAATTATCTTATTTCGGCCAGATATTAGTTTATTCGTTACGTATTTATTGAGATTGTAATCGGTTACTATTCATATTTTTATGCTGTCTCTGCACGCGGTACTCGGTATATTTTCCTAGGTTGAAATATGTAGCTCCGTGTCCCACTTTTTTCTTGTTTTGCCGTCGTCACCTGTGGTCGTCACCTACCGATGTATTTATCTACTAATTGCATAATCAGTCTATAAAGTCGCCACTGCTGGGACACAGACCTCCTCTCTGTCAGAGTGAGTGGGTATAATACAGTGGGTGCTACAAAATAAGATTTTTGGCGGAGAAACTTAGTTGAGCAATCTTCATTTATTTGGGCGTTTATGTTTCTATACCACGCGGGCCCAGTTCGGGTTTATAAGTAAGTACCTACCTAATAATGAAAACTTTAATTTTCAGGTACATTGGGTCAATCACCATCGCAATGCTTATTATATTAATCACTGAGTTCTGCCCCCGACTTGTCGGACGTGACTTCGTACGCGTTAAACTTGTTCTCCCGACCCACATCCCGTCGCATCGCATCGTCGGCCCGCACTATTACCTACTTCATTTTCGTTTAGCGTTCTTTCTGACTTTTTTCTTTTTGCTCGGCTCTTATGGGTCGTAGCGTGATGTTATTTAGCTTATAACCTTTCTCTGGAATTAGGCTAGCAAATGCAAAAAAAAAAAAAAGCTAATCCGACTGAGATTTCCCGAGATTAGCACGTTCAAACAAACAAACTCTTCAGCTTTATTATTAGTATAAAAGATTAGTATAAAAGATCCGGTTAGATTGGAAGCCGACCCCAAAACAATTAAGAAAAGGCTAGGCAGAATGGATTGATCGATAAATTCGAGCAGGATTACCGTATCTAGATGTTTAGCAATGTGGTTTGTTTTTGGATCACCTTTCTAAGTATTTTTCTCTCATGTTTTATTCATTATGGGGTTTATTTATAAACGTTGCTTAAAGTAAGAAATGATTAGTGACAGTCATACATTATTGAAGTTTAAACGTCTCTTAACTTTAAACAACGTTCTTAAATAAAGGGGTATAATAATATGACGTGTAACGGTTCCAAAAGTTACCACACGGTACACACACTTCAAAGGCTCCTTCCTGCCTTTGTTATGTGTAATGTGCCAAGAGGTAACTTTTCTTTTGTTTGTTTTAATCCTACTATCCTACTAATATCCTACTAATATTATAAATGTGAAAGTTTGTGTGTGGATGTTTGTTACTCAATCACGCAAAAACGGCTGAATGGATTTGGATGTAATTTGACAAACAGATAGTTTATAACCTGGATTAACACACAAGATACTTTTTATCCCGATATTCCCACGGGATCGAGACTTACGCGGGTGAAACCGCGGGGCACAGCTAGTAATTCATATAGAGCAAATTTGGTATTTCCATTGATTTTTTTGCGATCATTTTTTTAAGATACAATGATCCAATGTAAAAGTCAATGATGATCTGCCGGGGCCGCGGGAAAGTTCGAAAGGGATGCCGTGGCCTCTGGCAACATACAGGCAACTGAAGGAACACGGGTGGGTTTTAGTCAGTAAGAGACACACACACACGCCCTTCAGCTCCGTCCAGAGCGGGAGAAGTTATGTGATAATTTCAAACACAAAAAAAAAAGATTATATACCTAAGTAGGGTATAAGAAATATTAGCAACATTATATCAACAACATGATTACCAAGCTAAGATACAGGTCTGAACCTTTTGGGCACTGTTGGTATTTCTCTGTAACTGTGATAGTTTGTTGTTATCAATCAATCAATCAATCATTTATTTGCAACGAATGTAGGTTAGGTTAATTGATTGATTGATTGATAACTGTTGAAATTGATAATTGTTGAAAGGGTGGAAGTAAGTATATGGAATTAAAAGCTGAAGTATTTTATAGAAACAAGAAATTTTATTTGCATTGCGTTAATACATATGTATGGAAATACGTAAACTATTTGTTTTATCACATTGAGCTTTTGAATTTCATCGACCGAGACTTTGAGGTAACAGCTTAACGTCTGAAACAAACAAAACAAAGCAATGTTAACAATATAGTCAAATAAATTACAAACGTTTTGTTTTTATTTACAGGTACAGACAAAGATGTCATGTTTTCCTGAAAGTATTGTCTCTTTAATATACTTATATCAGCTGCACACAATACAATTGTAAACCTACATAATTTATTATTTTAGTACAAAGTGTTACCTTAACATAAAATGTATTTTCTGATGGCAAACATTTATGGGGAGCATTACCTATGGCTGAAGATAATATCGGACCTCCAAAAGCACAATAAAAATATAAACTTTTTCAAAAAAAAACAAACAAATGACTTCGTTTTTTGCCACCGACTTCCGAAATTAAAGTTATCTGATAAAAAAATAAAAATAAATACAATGTTGCATTAAGATTGTCAAATCTATTTGATACCGACCTCCTTTGAATGAACTCGTTATTTCTGAAAACTTAACTGAAGACAGTGACAGTTGAAACATCAATGTCAGAGACGTTACTTCTAGAATTGACTATTACTATTTATCCGTACGCTAACGTTACTATCGCGACAGTAACCTAGCAACGATTGTTTATCGTTGATAGGTTACTGTTGCTAGACCTGCAATTGGTTGACTTTGGGCAGTCACTCTGCTGTCAAACTTCTAGTGCTGGCTCTCAGGTTAGCCAACCGGTAAAGATATGAAATATAATTTTCTTCTTCTAATACGAAGACATATGACTTTGCGTGACGGGAACCGCATACACCCGATTTGCATAACACGGCTAAAATACGAACAGTGCCAGGTGGCTCATCAATTAAAGTCCGTGACTGTACCTACCTACCCCACCGAAATTAGAATACCACTACCTGTAATGTATAACAGTGACGGAGTCACATAGAATATCGTCTACATAAACTAAGTGGAAAAAATACGTAATATTGAAGCTAACTCAAAAACTACGCAAGCAAAGTAAATAAAATTTATATGGGACTACCTCTAAAGGATGACCTACCAAACAAAAATGGAATCATCAAAATCGATTCATATTTGGCGGAGTAATCGCGTAACAAATACACAAAAAAAATACTTACAGACGAATTGAGAACCTCCTCCTTTTTGAGGAAGTCGGTTAAAAAACAACTATATAGTATAAGATAAAATTGTAATATTTACCCGTAACCGCCTTTTTTGTGACCGCCACCACCTCCGTAGCCGCCGCCGCCGCTGCTGCCGCCTCCGTAGCCGCCGCCGCCCAGATTACCGCCGCCGCCTCCATGACTGAGACCGCCGCCGCTGCCGCCTCCCTTGCCGAAGCCGCCGCCGCCTCCTTGGCCAAAGCCGCCGCCGCCTCCTTGGCCAAAACCGCCGCCGCCACCATACCCACCACCGCCACCGCCGGACGAGCCACCGCCTTGACTACCTCCGCCATATCCACCTGGAAATTAGAAATATAATAAGATACCAAGTCAAATCAAAACATTAAATTCTAGATTATTTAAGATAAAGTTGTACAAGTGGTTAAATGAGTATAGCTTCTATGGTCTAAAAGAATTTATGGATAAAAAATGTTGGTGTTTGTTGTAACATTTTCAATAACCCTCAAATTTTGCGTGCTTATCCTAGCTAAATATGTTTGTGCCATTATAACTATGTCTTAACACCATTGTATACCATGTTTCATGCAAATAAATTATTTATTATTAGAAACGTGGTGTAAGCTTAACTTAGCTTAGGCTTTAGCTTAAGCTTAGGTTAGGTAGATCTCTGGTGGGAGTATACAGGGTTATTAGGTATTAGACTTGCTGTTGGTTGGCTGTATGTCGGCAGTCCTTTTAGGGGATGTAGGAGAGGTAGTTTGCAACCAAATGACCCCTGACGACCCCTATTTGGGAATTTGACATTTTATATTTTAAAATAGTAGGATAATAAAAAAAAAAAAATACAGCCGAATTGATAACCTGCTCCTTTTTTGTAGTTGGTTAAAAAATATGACAATGTTAAATGATTCGAAAATATTTGATATTTGCATAGGAGATGCAAGGGGTCATTTGTTTGTAAGTGACCTCTTCTACATATCCTGGATCTGGATCTCATCTGGATTGCCGACCAATAACCCTGTATACAGTACCTATGTTAATGAACGAAACGTTAACGTTAACCCGCAGTAGTAGGTATAGCGTCGATACACGCTTAAAAAAGTATTACTTATCATTAAAAAAAAATGTTTTTTTTTTAAATAATAATAATTTTACAAAAATATTTTACTGATACGTAAAAGAAACACTATGTACACGCACTTGTCGCACTTGTCTTTCAACATGGAAATACAAGTGTGACAAGTGCGCGTGTACAAAGTGTTAAACTACAACAAAAACATATTGTTTTTTGGAGTTTGTTTATGTATTCCACTACATATTATATAAAGGATTGGTGGGCACGAAGCTAGTCTACACACTTTTTATTGCGAAATCTACATTGTTTTTCTTTTGTAAAGCGAATGTAAACCAAAACAAAACGTGAATAAGCAAAATAATACCTGGTGCGGCGCTAGTGATAGCGAAGAGCCCTAAGGCTATAGCTGTGACTACTGCTAGACGAGTCATGTTGATCTGTGCCCAGAAGTACCTCGACCTAGCTTATATACAGACTTGCTTATGTCATGCACTTGAAAGAACAAATGTTTCTTAGACTCTTCAGTTTTTGCCGCGCAATTTTTTGTAATAATTATTGAGGTTCCGCTGAATTAAAATATCCTGATTTTATGCATCGAAGTTGAAGATGAATACTTATAAAAAATATTGCTGGCTGTTCGTTACTTCTGATAGCTTTTAGATTATAAAGTGCAGTTATGTTCGAAGCTTCTTTTAAATTGAGTAGTTATCAACACCTGCAATCCTGCTTAAACAAGCTTTTGTTTGCGAACTTGATATCGTGAATGTCAATTTTTTTTTGCTGACAGTATTTCAATAATTTTATGGGCTGGTATGTTATTCATCTTATTTTCACCTGTTTCAAATGTGGACTGAAACTTATTTGTCTCTAGCATAATAAAATAATCTTCGATTGACAAACCTCTCAGTATTTCGTTAATTTCAGCACTTTCAGCAGTCCCCAGAGGGTCTGTTACTCTTGATGATTTTATTATTCTTGTTATCAGTTTTGAATTTAAATTTCGACATTCTTAGATTTTTTGGTTTGATACTATATTACATTTAAATTCAATTCATTTGTTAACACAAAGTGCCCAGAGTTTTTATGTTGTGTAGCACAGCTGATCACAATACATATTATTTATCTACTTATATTGTATATGTACTAATAAACTAGTACATTGTAAATATTGCGTTGGTGATGGCCGGTTAAGGTCGTTCGTACTCTGCAAGATATTTAAAGCTTGTCTCATTTTTCTCGCCGTTTTTTTGGGGCTATTCCATTTCGCCTGATATATTTTGTGAGGAGTCGGCCCTGCCTGACTGTAGACTTTGATCTCCCCAACCAAATAACCTACTGAGATATACTGACTTAACTCTATGTTGCAAATAATGTGTAGCTTTTAGTTTTCTATTTTTTGTCCTAAATTATTTAACGAAAAAGTCGCAGAGTCAAACATGTTAGAGAACACACATTATGCTCTACGATTTTTTCAAGTCATCTCACAGACTTGCTCATAATATGTTATAAATTATAGCTTACCCAGGACAACAAGTATAACACAATTATCTCCTTTTAGATACGTGGAAATCTTTTTTTATTCGTTAGCAGTGAACTGATAAGGAAATAAAAATATTATTATTTTGTTATTTTTGTTCTACGAATTGGTTTATCGACCGGGGGGGATCTGTTTTGAGCGGTTATTTCCCTTTGGGCGGGCGCTGACAGCTGTAGAACTGCAGATGATGATGCTGGGTGCTCGTGTGACTAGTGAGTTTCAGGTTCACTCGGTTTATAGGTATGTATTGTTTTTTACATTGGGAACCGTAGATTTTGAGGGTATAGTAGAGTAGAGAGTTGGTGTGGAAATAAACTTAATTATAAAATAGGTAGATTCGAAATCACTGTTGTTCTACGGTAGATTATGTTAGTGTGATTATGTGTGTAAATATATTATAGACTTGTCGCTGGAAATTGTTTTTCGCATTTGGCTTTTTGGCGCCCCTTTCCATCTGGCGTCTAGAGCGACCGCTCCTCTCGCTCTACCCCGGGGTCGGCCCTGGATATGTATCTACATGTCGTTTTTTTTTTCAAGTGACTCCGTAAATTAAAAATCTACATCTGAATTTTGTTTAAAAAGACACAATACATAGTTACCTAAGGTTAGAAATAACATAATAAGTAGATGCATACTGAAATGTTGTTAAAATAACTGATAGTACACTATCATTTGGAGCTCGTGGCTAACTAATAACAGCCGCACGGGTCGATCCATCAGGTTAAGCTACGCTTGCCGGGGTTGGTCCGTAAATGGGTGACCATCTTTACATACCGAGACTCCTCCGTGCCTCGGAAAGCACGTTAATCCGTTGGTCCCGGCTGCCATTCTTGGATCTTTAACAGACGTTACGGGTCGTCAGAAGCCCGAAAGTCTGACAGCCAGTCTTACCAAGGGGTATCGTATTACCCAGTTACTAGGTTGTGGAGGTCAGATAGGCAGTCGCTCCATGTAAAACACTGGTATTCAGCTGCATCCAGTTAGACTGGAAGCCGACCCCACCATAGTTTGGAAAAGGCTAGGCTGATTGATTGACACTCATCATTTATAGCATAGATACGTGACAATGTATTATAGACGGATGAATCTTTTGTGAGCTTTGGTACCAAAAATAAATATTTTATAAGAAATATTTATTTATGATATATATAATATCATAAATATATAAGTGGATAAATATGATACGTGATATAAATGATAGTTTAATATCCACCTTTGAAGGATTTTGAAGTTAATTTAATATTTCCTAAAAGTGATCGTTCGTTTCAGTCGCGTCAGTTTTCGCATAATTGACAAGTTCCAATAAGAAAAAGAAAAGCAACAAATAATTATAAAACCAATTTATTTTTGTTTCAGGTTCAATTAGGATTTATGTACTAAGTAACCAGGATTCGTACGATTTAGATGAAACACGATCTCCGCTCAAGAACGTTTTATACGAGGGGTGTTCAATAAATAGTGAGAATGAGATACATTCTCCTTGGAAAGAAAAAAAAAAATACTGGCAATCATAGCACAGACATTAGCTATGATGATAATAAAAAAACAATCAATTCTCTTTTGTTTTTAAAAATAGAAGTCATTTGTTTGCGTCGTTTCGGAACGTGTTCTGTTGTTTGTTTATTTCACCAAGATAACGCCCCCGCGTACAAATCCAGGGTTGCCATGGCTACCATTCAAGAAGCTGGCTTCGAATTGATGGCACAAACTCCATAATCAACGGACCTTGCTCCAGTGATGTTTACCGATTTTTGCGGTTAAAGGAACATCTCAGGGGCCAGAAATTTGAAGATGATGAGGCAGTAGTCGCCGCCGTACACGATTTTTTTATGGGATCAGAAAGAAGATTTTTTTAGAACGTGTATTTTAGTTTTAGAAAAAAGTTATACAAAGTGTATAACCCTGAAAGGTGACTACGTCGAAAAATAAAATAACATTTATTAACAGATAATTGCGTCATACTCATTCTCACTATTTATTGAACAGCCCTCGTAGTTGCAAGCACCGTTTATAATGATTAATTTATTTAATACCTAAGGTTTTAGAACAAAATGACTGTTTTCTGATAGTAATTAGCTTTTTTGTTAGACATCCCATCCTTGATGTCAGATCACATAAAAAAAAAGTATTATTTCTACTTTTATATCTGAAATTTGTATGACGTAGGTTCATAATAAAGATTAAATATCTATAAAGAAATTCTATCTATCTATCCTTTTGTGATCAGTCATGCTCAAAATATTGTACTTAATGTTTCAAGTTCTTGAACACTTAATAATGATACTTAAAGAGCAAAATCATTTATTTCATTGTAATTAAATTTAACAATTCAAAACTCATTTATACTTAACATTGTAAGAAAACTAAGGTGACTTAGTGAATAAATTATGCTTTTTGTTTCAGTTACTAAGTGAGGAAGTGTTATATATGATTACGTCAGCATCATCATACTGGTTGCATCTATTAAGATTGCATCATTTTTCGTTGTTAATACCTATTTATTATATTAGCCTTTATGATTGTTACTAAATAGATAGGAGCAGGATAGGCAGTCGCTTCATGTAAAATACTGGTATTCAGCTGCATCCGGTTAGACTGGAAGCGGACCCCAATATAGTTGGGAAAAGGCTAGGCAGATTGATTGACTCAAAATCAATAGATATTATTGAGAAATAACATTTGTAAATTAAATCAGTTTTTTATTTCTACAGCAATAATTATGTAACTTAATTTTTGTTCAATGATCATGTTATATCAACGTAGCCCTTTTTACCCGACTACGGCGAAGAAAACGGAGGGTTATGATTTTGACCGGTATGTATGTATGTATGTTCATCTGTTCCCTCCTATCTTCCAAACCACTTATCACAATTTGACAAATGAGGTATCGTTAGAAGCGTCGTGATTGTCCGCTGGTTATAGGCTATGTGAAGTCACATTAAATTAAAAATAAAACTTAAAAAAAAAATGGTTTAATCGTACCATGATGGGTATCAAATGAAAAGGCTTAATGAGCACATTTCAAAAATATATATATTATAACCCCAAAAGAATTTTAAAAAAATCAAGTAATAATAAAAACTAAAACCCAACTACGACTTAAAAGGTATAAACAAGACACCACAGACAGACAAATTAAAAATCCGGAGTCACACGTAATCTGTTCGATTTATGCCCTAACACGTGTGACTCCGGATTTTTAATTTGTCTGTCTGTGGTGTCTTGTTTATACATTTTAAGTCGTAGTTGGTCGTAGTTTTTATTACTTGATTTTTTTTTTTAGGGTTCTGTAGTCAACAAGGTACCCTTATAGTTTCACCATGTTTATCTGGCTATCTGTCTGTCCGCGACTTAGCTCAGAGACATGAATCTGTATACCCGTATAATAAACACGCCGACAAAGTGATAAAATAAAATCTGCTCGTAAAGTGGGGATGTCTTTTTTCACGTCTGTCCCATGATGGTGTCGTTAGAAAGGTCGTTCAAAACTATTGTGGGTAGACTACAAGTAAAACAGCTTACATACATAAGAGCGTTTACTCTGAAAGTTGGCAACGTCGCAAATAACTGTCAAATAGTTGTCTAGCCATATTTCATATTTACGTACAGTAATATTGCCAAATTAATCAAATCAGCGAAATATTTTACATCTATTTGCGACGTCGCCAACTTTCAAACTAACGCTCTTAAAAAAATTAAGTAAGAATATATTACCTATGATATCAAACAAGCTGCAAATTTAATAATTGTATATCATAGATTTTTTTACATTTTTGATTATTACACTCACACACTGTCCTATTAGTATTACTTGTAAGTTTGCAGGAATATTGTGATATCGTATACTTTTACAATGTTTGTAAATATGTGAGCACCATGTATCTATCGCATACTTAATTAATTTATTTGTCATTGCTCCATTTTTAATTCTTTTTTTTTAACCTATTGTGGTACAGTAATTGTATTCTCGGTGCATCGTCTTCACATGTAATTATATAATTGATATATACCAAATATTGTAAAACATTTTTTTTTTTCAAAAGAGTAACGGTGTAGTTTCTTGCCCATTCTTCTCCATACGAAAACTACCTTTTGGAAGGGACAACTAGAATCAGTTCTATTTCTATGTATTTGACGTTCAAAAGTGCCTTTAATGTGCCTAGTTGAAATAAATTATTTGACTTTGACTTTGACTTTGCTGGTTGTAAGTGGTTATTGCCGTTCAAAGGAATTAAAGGAAAATCGCTGATAAAAAATTATCCAATGCTAAGTAAAGACCGATGACCACGCGAAGGAAATCATGGGCAAATGCTAGTCTGCACTATCTACACTAATATTATAAAGAGGAAAGATTTGTATTTTTGTGTGTATGTTTGTAATGAATAAACTCAAAAACTACTGCGCCGATTTCAAAAATTCTTTCACCATTAGAAAGCTACATTCACCCTGAGTAACATAGGCTATATTTTATAAAGATTACACTCGGGCGAAGCCGCTGGCGGCAGCTAGTTCTCTATAAAAAGACCTTGGTTTGATTTTTTTTAATTACTAGGCATGTATATTTTCAAGCATATACAAATAGTTCGGGGACTAGTCAAAGGGGACAGACACTCCTACCGCTCGTACGAGTAGTCGCGAAAGTACCATTTTTTATGGATCTTCTTTGCTTACCTACTCTTAATTCTCATATTTTTTACTGATTATTTTTGTTTTTACTTAAGTCCGTTTTCATCTCGTAAACTAATTTGACATTTCAAGTGATTGTTGTTTGTTATTTTTCAATTCGGAGTTTGACATTTGCACCTGTCAAATTTTTTTTTTTTTTTTTTTTTTTTTTTTTTTTTAAAAACGTTGCCCCACACTAAGAATTTCTTCCTGTATCGTGGGTGCGTTTACAAACATAGAAACTCACATACACTAACACCCAGACCCGAAACAACTACTTGCAGATCATACAAATATTTGTTCCGTGCGGGGATCGAACCCACGACACGTTGCGCAGCAGACCATCGCTCAGCCACTGCGCCAACCGTGTCGTCAACAATGAAATTGGTCTATGAGATTAAAAAACATGCTTTCGACTAATGCCAATACCATAGACTACTATTTTATAGCCAATACTGCCACGAGACATTTTCTAAATAATTCTATGAAAATATTATTAAAATTAAGTGGTATACGCTGTATATGCGTATACCACTTAATTTTAATAATATTTTCATAGAATTATTTAGCATAGAAAGTAATTACAATCTACGCTACGCAAACTAATTAAGAACCTATTACGATTAACTTTAAACTCCTTCGTCATGCATTAGCAATAATACATACACACAAGAAGAAAAAATAGAACATGAAAATAAGTATCTCTGCGCGTGTGTGGTTCTCACGTAATGGCGGCAAATGGTTTAGTGTTTGTTATTTAAAACTTTCGATTGTTTCGTTTTCGATAATAAATTGTTTATTAGGGTATTATGCGCAAAAGGTGCGCTTCCATGGTGCGCAGGGTGTGGAGCAGCTCCAACAGTATCCTAAGCATGATTTCGAGTCGCCTAGACTGTGTTTTCGTGGGTCGCTGTTGTGCCATCTCACATGGGTTGCCACAACGGTGATCCTATTTGTGTGTTTTTGTTTTGTTTTGTAAATTGTCAGTTCTTACTAACATAGTTGTAAGTCTTACTAACCATTTTTGAGTCATGATACTCTAATAAAGAAACATTCTATTCTATTCTATTATCTATAATTTATTTGAGTGTGTGTATTAATGATTGGACGTGTAATATATTAATTTTGTGGAACATGAACACCCAATTTCTAGTGCGCATAAACACACTAATATGAACGCCAATCACGCATGTAAAGGTAAGGTATTTATGGTTTATTTCAATACTAAGTACCTTGTTTATTCAGTACCCAAAATGTCTACTGGCTAATGTTACATGCATTCACAAAGCTGCAGGCTGCGGCCGGCAAATATTTTCTAACCTCTGCCGATACTACAAATCCGATACTTAGCAGAGAGTGTGCTGCCAGGGTTTTGCTACTTTTCTATATCTATATCCATACATATTATAAATTGAAATCACTTTTCGTGTCTGTCGGATTTTGAGACGGTTTTGATCATTACAGGACCTTCCTGTAATGATTAAAACCGCCTCAAAATCCGACTGAATGGAATGAATCCGATTGTATGTGTATAAAACATTAATTTAATAATATCATGAAGTAGTGAAGAATGCTCAATTTTATGTCACGTTGTAAAAAACGTGCGAAATGGGGGCGATCGCTAATAGACCTCCAACTGTCACTAGCCAGACACAATAGAATTTTAATTGTTATCGGCCAAGCAACAGTTGAGTGAATTAAATCTTTTTCCTTCTCTAACTCTAACTACCTAATACTATGTTTTTTTTTAAACAGGCAGAGATGCGTGTTAGCTGACTGCCTGCAGGGTAAATATTGTAACAATATTTTGATTTAAAAGAGTGTCCATGGAGTTTCTTGCCCGTTCTTCTCCATAGGTACCTACTACGCTTTGGAATGGGCAACTAGCTTCATATTTCTGACTGACCGACTCCTTGACAATTCAAAAGTGCTTGTAAATGGTTTAATTGAAATAAATGCTTTGAGTTTGAGTTTGAAGTACTTACCTATAAGTATGTACGTACGTAGATTATAAAATGAGGTTTGATGGGGCTATATTTTATACAGGCGCGGTCGCAGCACAAGATTTTAGGGGGGATCACCATTGGTGCCGAGGAATATTTTTAGGGAAATGGTGACCTAATTGATAAGTACTCCAAAATTTTTTTTTTGTTTGTGCCCATCGGCGTCACTGTGGCTCAACTGGCTCAAGTACCTACAGTTTTTAGTTAGTAAAGCACGTTAATCTTTACTAACTAAGCTTGAATGATTTTGGGCGGGGTCATGACCCCCAGCTCCCCCTGCATCGGACCGCGCCTGATTTTATAGTTGGCCACCTACCTATTTTTAGTTCTTCGATGTGACTGACTTCATTCATTTGCAGAACGTTAATTGCTAGGCGCTAAGGTTCTTATTTTGCTCAGTAGGTACACACGGCTACACATCAAGCTATACAAAAAAAGTAACGTATACGTTAAGTATACGGTAAAAGTAACTTTATTCAAAGCGTATTGCACATCTCTGTACTCAGCGAGCCTGTGGTTCAGATATACCCAAAAGGCTTACAATGTACTGCGTATCCAGTTTAATAATGCCTACATGCCTGCAGTTACGTCTGCCGCGCTTCTGCAGTGCGTCAACAATGTTCGCTGTGTCGCGCACAGACGGCTTTGATGCCACCTGGCACAAAAAGACCGCCTCACTGCTAACCAGATTGCGTGGTAGCAGTAACAGCATCCTGAAGGTAATATGCAATAAGATGGACAGTCCACTGGTGTGGTGGAGCCTCACCCAGAGGACTAAGTCTCTCTTAGTTATTAGGTACTAACATAGTTTTAAGCTCATACTAACAATATAAATGTAAATTTAATTTAATTTAATGCAATGGATCAATGGTCAAACTATGAGATCAGCATAAACTGAAAATGTATAGCTAGATGTGTAGCCGTGTATTATACGTAGGTAGGTAGGTACTACTACACCTTTAAAATTAAGTTTACTGTTTATTCAATCTTAAAACAGGGTTCAAACGGACCCCTGAGTGAGACAGTGCAGGCAAAACAAGTCTTTCTCTTTCGATAATTTGTATAATAATCATTAGTAATGAGTTAGTAAATAGGTAAACAACCGTTTTTTTTGTTAAATCTATACATAATTTATAGTAGTTTTTGCCCGCGGATTCGCCCGCGTGAATGTCGGATACCGTCCCACGGGGACGTACTACCGGTATACTTAAGAAATGCTGGGTTTCCTATACAAACTTTCATTCCTTATATCACCCCCTATAGGACTATTTTTGAAACAAAAAGTAGCAGTCTATGTCCTTCCTCAGAATGCCATCTATCTTCTTGCTAAATTCGTTCGAAATCCGTTCAGTGGTTTAGGCGTGAAAAGGTAACATACAAACAGACGGACAAAGTATCAATTTTTAATTTTTATGTTGTATGCTTTTTTTACTATTTTACTATTTTCTATTTCAATTTTTGTATATGGGTAATTTGCCTGCAATAAAAGACTATTTATTTCTTTATTTATTTATTTATTTAAAGTTACTTTCGAATTTGTAATATTAGCATGGATAGTATGGATTAAAGTCGCTTTTCGTGTCTGTCTGTGTGACCGCGTTGGTCTGCTAAACTACTCAACGTATTTTGATGCGGTTTTCATCATCATTTAACAATCTAAGAAGTCCATTTTGACAGTTATAAAAATCCTTTGTAAGCGATGAAAAAAATTTTTTTTTCTTATATAGGTACTGATTCTCGAGACAAATAGATTGAACATACTTAGAGACTTTGTAATCGACGACTTATCTACATTGCTTAAAACTGATTCTCAAGGCATAACGTTTTATTACAAGTACGAGAATGAAACGTCAAAACGGACTTCTTAGATTGTCGCGAGTATAGAGAATTTATTCCGTAAGGTTTATGTATATAAAACATTAATATTAAAGTAAAATATAATAATGAAATCTAGTTGTTTTTAGTCTAGTCGTAAAAACCGAGCGTAGCAGGGGTCGTTATTATGAAAACACCTACATACACAATGCCCAGTGCATCGTAGTACGTATGTAGTTTGTAGTTGTATTCTGCTTGCAAATGCAAATTAGCTCATTCAGTAATACAGTAAAGATGGTTCTTGTACAACCATCTTTACTGTATTACTGAATGAGCTAGTTGTCAAAATCAGTTTAGAACAGCTGGTTCCTGACATAGTGTGTTGTGGTTCTAAAAAGATAGCATCTCAGGAGCCAAAGCCAATTTTAACTTATTCAATCAGTTTAAAGTGACTCAGTAATTACCTTCAGGAATCAATCAGCATTGAGAAAGGTATTCATGAGATGATCGTTAGAAAGCTTCTGTATCGTCGTAAGACAAATTCTGCAACCAACTAGTTAGCTTTGCTTTCACGGCTAACTTGGTCAACGTGTAAATATCAATTAACCGATGTACCCTATTATAAAGACGAGCGCTTAGGACCGAGTAGGCTCAGAGTAGGTTTACACTGTAGGACGTAGGTATATATGCCTAAATCTTATTGGTGGATCTTCTGGTCTTCACTCTTCAGGATAGGTAACACGCAACGGCTCTCAGTTAGTTGAATTTCAGCCTAAATAAGTCGTTGAACTTTAATGGCAGAACGTCTTGATGATTCACTTCACTGGAAAATAAGTTTTTTTTTTAAGCGTAATATACTCAATACTCAATTTTTTATTGCATTCCATTATGTTACATAAATGGTAGGTGTAATAATTAAGTAAAATATCAATATGGACCCTGTCGGGAACAGCAAAATTAGGAGAGAGGAAGAGGGCTGCGCAGAAATGTAATTCACACGTCACACCGTACCTGTACTTGCCGCCGTGCCGTTGAACGACGCCGTGCCGTCTCCCGGTAGCGGCGTCGTGCCGTTACAGGCCGGTGCCGTACCGTAGACATATGTCCACGCCCTTGGAGCCAATAAATCACTTAAATGGCGTAAATATTTATTTTTTGTTTATTAAATAGAGAGTCTTTTGATCAGAAAAATTCAATATGCCGTTCTAAAAGTAAAAATTCAATTAGGTAAAAAACACTGATTTTTTATCAATTGCCGTAACTCGACCGCGCATTCGAGCGTAGAAGTGTGTTTGTTGCTACTTGCTACAAGTGCGTAGCGTGTTGTAACTGCGTAGCACTGCGTAGCTTGTCGTGTATGCGTAGCATTGTGTGTGCGTAGTATTTAGATTCTTGGTTTCGATATTGTGATAGGTAGCTCCTACAGAATAAAATTATATTGTATTTTTTTGTATTTCAATTCCAAAAATGACATTAATATTAGTGACGCATAATAGCATGATGTTTGGCCTAATCGCGTGATTTTATGTTTTATTGGGTAAAAAAATAAGTATATACTAACCTGCTTATTTAACATTTAAGTATTTTGTTTGTAACGGCTAGGGCTTTGCAGGTAGACTGCGCAGGCCGCTAACTGTTAAGTAGGTAGGTAGGTAGTGTATAGTGAGATGATTGAAACCAGTCGGGTAGGTTAATACATATAATTGTAGTCATAACACAACTAGACCTCAGCTAGGTCGCGGGTAAGGTCGCACTGTTCAGTTCTAAGCACTAACACACTTATAGTTAATAAATGTACTTCCTTGCACTAAGTTGTAGACGGCGGATGCCTGTTCCTACAGGCTCGGTGAGAGGCCAGCAGAGGCCTTCGTTAGGGGCCGGTAGAGCCTCCGTGAGACCCGGCAGTACGTGTCAGCGACACGTGGTTGGCGCGGAGGCCTGTCAGTAACAGGTCAGCGAGTAGCTCGCGGCGTTAGGCCGCGGTTATCCAGACCTCGCAAGGCCTCGGTAGCGCACGTGGGTAGAATACCCACGCGTCCTGTCCTCAACCGGAACTTGGAACCCTGGAAGCGCATTAGGGAGCGCATGTCAGAAGCGGTGCAACTAGCAGCAGCCCGCATGCGATGTGCCAGCCTCTTCCCTTCTTCTAGCCACCAATGAACAGTGTGGTAAGCATAGTGAATGAGAGCTCAACACATCGCAGCGGTTTACAGGCAGAGTGTTTGCAAACACAGCGTGGCACAATGACGGATGCACTTAAGAGGTTATGTATGCGGCACGCGGGCATAAAACACAAAGTAACAACGATCATAGCAGATTGCTCACTTAATCACTTATATACACAGCGAGGCACTACATCACCTAGATGCAGTAGCGATACATACATATTACAGTCTTCCATGCACTGGATGTCCCCCTGACGCGTGGTCCGCCATTGACACTCGCGAAATCAGATAATACATATGTGATGAAAACAATATAGGTTATCCAGTGCAGAGGGTCTGATATGGTTACCAAATTAATGTGGAACTCACCCTAGGTCGGGGTACTTAGAATCTTGAGGATCAGGGAATCGCTTCTATCAGCTAGGCGAGCGGATGTCGAAATGGCAGAGCGTCCTTAGGAAATTAGTGTTGTGCCACGTTTTTAGTGATGTGGTAAGGAGCTTACTAATTGTAATAATTTAGCACCACTCGACTATTTTCCGCTGAGACCCCTCACCACGCTACATGTTCACTTAAAAACCAATACTTTGAAAATCTCCACTATTATCACACGCGAAAAATATTTACGATAATAATTCTCTTAATTCGAGTAACATGCTGATTTTATAATAACAATAAAAAAACTAAGTGCAACTTATTATGTGCAACTTATAATAATAAGTTGCACTTAGTTTTATCTCACTATACGTCATACTGGGTCTCTAGTTTTGTGGTCGTAAATACGTATGCGTTTCGATCCACTACAGCCACTGTCACTTTGACAGGACCAGAAACGTAGCTGAGCCAACAGGTTTCTGGTCCTGTCAAAGTGACAGATCATTATTGTCAGGTCTCGCAGCAGGCACTGAAATTAACAAAAAGATCTTTATGATTATGGTTCGCTAACAGCGTGATGAATGTAAGTTTATCCATCTAAGATTACCTTCTGAGTTAGGAGATAATTTTATTATTTATTACAGGCGTGATCTTATATGTATGTGTGTGTTTATTATTTGTTATTTATTTAGCTCACCAACAATTGAATACACCGATACAAAGATAAGAGATAGATCCGATACTTATAGAATAGTGTACCAATTTCTTACAGGTAAGCACATCATGCATTACTTATTTGTCGATTGATATTGAGAGCCTACTTAAAATTAGATGAGTTCAACTCACCGAACATAATTATGCTTTCAATCAAATTCCAATTTAGAATTACTCCAAAATTAAAATCACATAAAATCAATCAAAATTAAAATCATAATTAGAATCACATAAAATCAAATCCAAAATTAAAATCATAATTAAAATTAAAATCACATAATATCAAATCAAGATTAAAATAAAATTATGTACCAAACCCTAAGTCAAGTCCTTGTAATGGATTTACATCCCTAAGCAATTTTTTGACTGGAAGCCGACCCCAATATAGTTGGGAAAAGATTAGGCAGATTGATTTTGATCTTTAAATATTCAAATCCAGTGACGCCTAAAGCTACAATTTTTTTAATAATGCTTCAAATAAAGCGACAATACTCCTCATCGTTCGATAATAATAAACTATCGGATTTAAAAAATCAAGACTGACTGGATGGACAAGTACTCGTATTAGTACCTTGCAGAGTCGGATTGATAATCATCAAATTGATGATTATTCATTTAGGGATGCTACAGGGTTCATAGTTGGGCCCAACTTTGTTTTATCTTTAGGTTTAATTGAATTAATCGATCTAAAATTAAACATAAATCTTTAGTGTGCAACTCAATTCACATTTGCACTTGACCGGTTTTATGATCTTAGTGAACCAAGATGGATAACACGTTTTATCGAAAAAACAGGTTAATAATGTAAAATCCATGTAACAAAAATAACAACATGAGGAAAACCGATACTTTAACATTAAGTTATAAAACTTTTATAGGTATTGATAGATTTTTGTAATCTGTTAAAATTGAGACATAGCTCAGGATAATTAGGGTTTATCAGACTGAATCAGTTGTTTATTATATCAGCCTTACATACCGTATCACTAAAGCCTGTTTTAGAATAAGGCTGCTGTCGCACGCAGCAGTTATAGTGGTATAACAGTTGCGATTCGTTCACAAAAGCAACGTTGCGTTGCAGAGCTATGCAGAGTACAATTTTGATTTTTTGATAACGAATAAAATGCGTTCATTATGGAGCTACTTCGTACTGTAGGTACCAAGTGTGTTATATAAACATAAGTTTTGCTTAGTGTTAGGCATCTTTCCCACCGCCAGCGATTAAGGAGAAGTGAGTAGAGCGATTACTCGCTGCTATGTACCGAGCATGAGTGTTTCAGTGAGTGTTCTGCCCGCCAAGCGAGGGTCGCTGATCGAGTTCCCTCTTGGATAGCTCTTGTCGCTGCAGCAAACGAGTACGTGCGGCGCGCGGTGATAGTCCTAGGTAATCGTAATTGTCCCACCGTAATACAGTTTAAACTATTACGGGAACAGAGTGAATCAGTTCCGTGAAATAAGCACCGATACATACCAAACAAAAATGTCACCTAGCTCTACTGCTTATTTGTAACTTACTTAAATTGTGCAAGCAGTGTTGCCAACTTTATTTTAACGATACCACTAGTTGTGGTATAGTAACTCACCAGAAAACCACTAAATTTGGCGATCCCTCAAACCACCAACATATTATGCCAGACAGATAATACCTAAATATTATTTGAAAATAAAACAACATTATTGTATTTTTTATTATAAAATTATAGTTTATTTTTGATAAGAACAAAAAAAAATTTTACAGGCAATCATCTTCGAAAGAATCGGCTTCTTCTATGATTTCTTTTGGGTGTACTATGGTTTAGGCATATTCGTTTTACAAAATAAACCAAAAAAAGTAAAACATCCAACGCGAACTCTGAACTGTCCGTTGTATTTATATTTTTGTGCATGAATAGAAAACAAACGTTTTTAATTCAAATCAAACTTGACCCAGTTATCATACAAATAAAGTATAATATAATCAAAATTATTCAAGAAATTGACAAACTATTTTCGGGGGATCCCAGAAAACAACCACCTTAGTTCTGAGTATTGCCTACACATCAAAAAAATATACACTTATAACGTAAACGTTCGAGTTATTTCCCGAAAATATGCTAATCGTGCTAGTGGTTGAATTTCGTACCTTACCACTAACTGAAGCAACCAAAGCCACTAGAAAAATCCACTAGCCACTAAAACCAAAATTTGACCACTAAAAGGTAAGTCTAAACCACCAGATCTAGTGGAAATTCCACTAAGTTGGCAACACTGTGCAAGGTTGTTATGTTGGTTGAGTAAATAAAGATGTTTTTTGAATATAATTGTGCCGGACGGGCGTGATCGCTGGACGCGAAGATCACTGGCCCTGGTGGTGGTGGTAGGGCCCTACCACTATCGTTTACAGCAGTGTTGTTTTAATATTACTTCAGTTTAGGAAAGAGATGACACAGGTACAGGACGTATAGCTCCATCTCTTTCCCCCACAAAGTAAGATTATAATAATATTGCTGTAAGCGGTGGTGGTAGGCCCCAAAAATATTAGCTGTTCCCAACATTTTGACGAGGTATACGAAGTTGAATGTAGGGAACAGCTGATTTTCTACGGTTATTAAATATCAAGGGGTTGCGTCGCGTGGAGCATATCTACCTACACAAAACATTTAATTGATTTCAGATAAGTATGTATATATTGGCATATGTATTCAAATTCTTAAGAAAAGTCCTTGTTTTGTATTCAAGCAACTGTCGACTTGATTTTATAGTTATTATTCTTAGGAATGTTGACATAAATGAAGTAAGAACAGGAACAATAAAAATATCGACATAATTATAATATTCGCCCAAAACTTTATTTAATCGTGTGTAGCTTAGCAACTAATATTTTCTTTTTGCCAAAATATATATCTCAAGTTGCTGAACATGAAGTTACAAACTATTAGGTACAAAGCACAGTGAAAGGAAACATTTACGTGCGGATAATTGAGTCTTTATAACCGTCATCAGAGAACACTAGGAACTTACAATATTTATTTTTAATGTAGGTAGTTTGGTATTGTTGGGCGGTTGATCATTACAACAGCCATGGTGGAAGTAGGACATTTTACCCGTACCAGGTGGGTCCATAGTATCCTGCTGGGTCGCGGTAAGGTCGTACCGGGCCGCCGTAAGGATCTACCGGGCCGCCGTAAGGTCCTACCGGGCCGCCATAAGGTCGGCCGTAAGAGTAAGTCCCTTGGTGTGCACCGTAAGTGTTAGCCCCATGGTTGCCGCCGACAGAGTTGGTCTCGTGGTTGCCGCCGTTAGAGTGGGTCCCGTAGTTGTTGACGTGGTGGTCGCCGCTGCCCTGGCTGCCGATGTTGATATCAACGGGTGAATTAACCACTTGGCTAAAGTTGAGACCGCTTAGATTGTTAGAGATGTTCACATAGTCGTTGTCGTGGTGGTTGCCGTTGCTCTGGCTGCTGAAGCTGCCATTACCAAAGGTTCCACCAGAAACGTGCCCTGCGCTGACACTGCCTTTATTTGCATTCGCTGTATACGTCTGTGTAGCTTTCTTCCGCTCTGAAAGAGTAACTTATTTTTAGTGGTACATATCCTAGCCAGCCACCCCTCCTTCGCGCGGGTGTATTGTTGACATATTAAAACATTGTGACTTCTGTGTTAAATCTAAAATAAATGTTAATGCCTAATAAACATAAACGTTACTGAATAGATTCTCTAAATTAAAATGGTAGGTACATACATAGCTAGGAAAGAGATAATATGGATAGTAGGTAAAATAATTAAAATAATAGCTTAAGTGTATGCGGGAAGTCCGAAAGGGATACCGGGACCTAGGCAACAGGCAACTGAAGGAACACGAGTTGATTTAGTCAGTAAAAGTCTGACACGCCCTCCCGCTCCGCCCAGAGCGGGAGAGAAAAAAAAAGAGTATGCTCGAAATATTAGTTAAGGATTGTAAGTGTAATGGTATCGTACACCACGCATTTGAATATCTAGATTCAGTTGTTGCGAAGAAGTACATAAAATAACATATCATAACATCATGCTTGTATTCCCCAAAGAGATGTTTTTAAGTCCCATTTAATAGGGGGCGGGCCTATTACCATCGACCGGACCACAAATCCAGACTCTGGGCCGCTCCTGAGCCATTACAGATGGGAACACCCAATAACACTGAAGAAACATATGTAGGTACACATTCAATGTGTCTTCATATAGATAATACCGTATGATGTATCGAATCATATGGTACTGGAAAAAAAATTGATTTAAAGTAAGTTTCACTTGTCTCTATGTTTTTTTTCTTAATTTTCTAGCGGGTTCCAAGGATTTGGTTCATGTTATCACTAACATTGTGATTAACATACCTACAGTCGGCTATTAAAATACATAACTTCCCTTCTTCATCTCTTAGTTTTACCTTTATTTTATAAAAGAAAAGTAGGAATAACCAAGATTGTTTTAAAAATAAAACATAATAAATGTAAAAAAGCACAAGAAGATTAATACGATCATAAACAAATAAAATTACCTGGATTTGCACAAGCACAAGCAACCAATCCGAAAGCTAAAGCTACACACACGAAGCGCGTCATTTCTTTAGGTAGGATTTATAACACTAAATCAGTTGTGTAATATGTCAGTCTTATATACCTACCGTATCACTAAAGCCTGTTTTAGAATAAGGCTGCTGTCGCACGCAGCATTGATAGTGGTATAACCGTACCGTTTCGTTGACACTCATTGCGTTATTTACGTTGTTGAGCAGACAATTTTTTCGAATGTATATGAAGCAATGGATTAGCAGTATCCTTCAAAATTAAGATAGTTAATTGATTCAGGCGTGACTTTGCGGAAATCCATTATAAAATACAATAGACGATGATATATTTAGTAACCTATTCCGCTTGACTATTCTTCAAGAGTCATAAAAACCCTGTAAGAAATCGACACGTGTTTCACCTCTCAACGAGGCATCTTCAGGATGACGATTGACCAATTGCAAACCAGAACGCGACGTGTTACCACACCGAGCGCTGGACGCAGAGTGATCCTTCAAAATTATTCAGATTATGATTGATCGTGTGTTACGCAATTGATCTATAAGTACGGTTTTGTTTAAACAGGTTTGGTTTGAAGAATTCGATAGTGATTTAAATACAGTTAAGTAATAAAATGAGGAAAAACATACTATAAATTGCTTTTTTTGTTTGTGGAACGATGGTCTATGTAGTCTTGTCTGGTTCGACTATGCGAAAGAAATAAAATAATCAATAGGACACCATTGGCTTTATGAATGAACTAGGTGTGCGTACGTTCGTCAGGAATTTATAATATAGAATAAAAATACGTACAGTCGAACTAAAATTACAATAATTTATTTAATATTTACAGAGCTTAATTTTACGAGTAGCTAGTGTGGCCAGAGTCTCCTCCCGGGCCACCGTAAGAGTTGGTGCCGTGGTTGCCGCCGTGACCGCCATGGCCCTTGCCGCTGCTCATGCCACCGTGACCGATGCTGAAACTGCCAGCACCAAAAGTTCCTCCACTCACGTGGGCCAGGGCGATACTTCCATCTGTAGCAGTCGCTGAATACCTTGAATTAGTCTTCTTCTTGCGTCCTGGAACAAACGTATTTTTCACAGGGGTGTAAAATTTGTTGCCTGTGACCGCGAATCTGTTCGGTTGGCAGTTGACAAAAACATTATTTTGCAAGTTTATAGAAACCGTTACAATTAATGACGATGCCAAACAAAAAGGAGGAAAACTTATATTTATTCATTTATACCGAGACTTTTGAATGTTTTGACAAAACGGTTTGAGTTTGACTTTGCTTGCTCCGTGTCTAGGAAAGCACGTTATGCTGTTGGTCCCGGCTGTCTTTGACAGTTGTTTAGTAGTTGGGAAAAGGCCAGGCAGATTGCAGATTGATTGATATAGAAATGTCTCTTGCAAATCCATCTCTATCTCTAACTTATTGTAATCTATTTTTGGACGATAGGCCTCTCCAAAATGTACGAGAGCCTCAGCTATTGGGATACATCATATTTTGCTGTTATTTAATGAGGAAGAATTAAATTGTGACGATTACCTATCGCTGGCGCCGTAATGACACAGGTAATCACTGCTAGAATTAGAACAACTGTCACTAAACGCGCCATCTTGCTCACTATAAAATTGTTTGAAGCACTGAATGAGGATCGTGTGTTTATGTTGCTTTTATATTTTTTTAAATTATATAGAATAGCGAGTTAACTAACATGTTGTCCGGAAGAACCGGTTCGGACAAATGTGTAGAATGAAGGAAAAAGCGTAAATAATATTATTAGAATCGCGACGGATTCTTATGTCAATGGGAGCTTAACGTTTCCTTCTGGTTATAATTATACACTAATGGTGTTGTGTCGAATCGGTTGCAATTTGGGTTTGGGGTACCTACACCCTACTATCTAAACACTTTCAGGTTTTTAAAGATTACAAGAAACACATTCTTAGAATTGACAGAAACTCTGGGAAGGTTTGAAAACTTAATGTGATAGAAGTGGGTTCACATCAGTAGTGCAACGGATCAAACAACCTCTTGGACGCGAAGTCGCATTGGGGATCTCGCGCACTAGACGGTCACGACTGCGGCCAGTCGTGGCTGGCTAGTGGTATTGTATGGTGGCCGGCTAGTTAGCCGTTGTGACCAAGTGCGCGATTCAAAAACGCCTTTTTTTTAAACATTGCAAGTTACCTATACACCAATTATTAAAAGAGCTGTTCAAGGAGAACCTTTGCTAATAACTCGAATTTTGCCAATTGTTAGTCAATGCAGATTTAATTACCTAAATAGGTAGACTAATAGGACTACCTAGCCACCTAAGTTTAGGAATGTTCTTGGCGCCCATAAGTGATATATCAATGTATAGTGCTTTTTAAGAGAAAAAAATGTTATTAAAATGAATTAATCGTTAAACGAATGAGTACCTTTTGCACCTTTGAAAAAAAGTCATTTTTGATTTTTTAGTTAAGCGCAGTCTCACCAGGATTTTTTTAGTCAACCCACTCGCGATTTATATTTTAACATAGATATAAAATACTTTTCATTCATTAAACAGATGGGTGAAGGTCGTCCTCTGCCGATCTTAGACTATAAGAGGATTTTTAATTTGTTTTTTGGTTAGTGTTGTTGTGTCCGTGTTCAAGATGTCGCGTGCTGTGCCTCTTCTGTTAGTGTTCGCGCTATTTACAACTACGTTTGCAGCCCTAGGTAAATATTTTTACTCTAACAGCTGAAAACACGTAGATACTACATTTTTAAATGATCTTAGACTTTTATCCAGTTTTATGTAAAGTAACTTAGAATTATGCAATAAAATGCATAAAAACTTAATTATCGTTATGGATACCTACCGATTATGTCGTTATTTACATCAAGGTCAATCTACAGGTCAAGTACCTACTTGTTACGTTTCTGATGCATTTTTTTTGCAAAAACAGGTGGGCTTTGCGTTAAATATGTAGATTCGCTTCAGATCAGAATTATGAAAAATATTTCTGATTTATGGACTCCTTGGGGGTGAATGCAGCAACAAAAGAGAATGCAGCCTCAGTTATTTGATGATTGAAGTTTTCGACTTTGTCACGGTCCCTTTTTTGATTCAATTGTGGCTAAGTAATTGGTGCAACTTCCGTGTGATATTTAAATAACTCCTCGTCAACCGGTTCCATTTTGCTGAGCATTAATCAGGCCCCACTGGGATGGTTTGAGGTCACAAGAATAAATCTGCCTGTTCCTTTGCCAACATGGTGATCACCTGACCACTCCCATGATTTCGTTTTCATTTATTTGTTATCTTCCAAAGCTTTATTGATATGACTATCACTATTTTTTGTGGCAACGTCTGTTATAGTATAATTCTCGGTAGCCTGATTGAGGTTATCCAAATATGTAGGTACCGCTCTCTAGGGCCAAAAAGCTCGTGCACTCGATGAAACTTTGGAGACCGTTATAAATTCATAATGAATATTGTTGCTTTCAGTTAACCACCATGACAAGGATAACGAAAATCACAGCAAAGAAAGTGATGAAAGTGATGAAAGTGGGAGTGACGAATATAGTGATGACGATGATATTTACGCCGAAGCAGTGGCAGATGACGGCAGCATTGGGGTAGGAGTCTTAAGTGGTGGTGACTTCGGAGACAGCAGCTTCAGCATCAGTCACGGCGGCAATAGCGACGGCGATGGCAACGGTGGACACGGCGGCAACCACGGCACCAACTCATACGGTGGCTCGGGAGGAGACTCGGGTCACACAAGTTATGGAAGATAAGGGCGCACCGAGCTTCTGGCGCTAATGAATGGAACGGGCGGAAAATGGAATGGGCGAGTCGCGCCCTAATTTAGGTATTTCCTTCGCCGTAAAACAAATACACATTTTGAAAATGTAAAATGTATCCGATAAAGAAAACATCTAGTTTTCTTATTATTAAAAAACGAATGACCTTCTGTGAAGTATTTACGATTTGATTTTGATTTTTTAAAGATTATTTTGTTTTTTTTTCTATCGAGGAATCTACAAGAAATCGTATTCGTAAAGTGTACGATTTCTTTTTCTTAAATATTGATTGCATAACTAAAGGTTAAGTAATAACGATACAGCAAGGGATCAAACGAACACAATTATTTCGCAATTACGTATCGTTCCCTCAGTGCGCTCTATACGACAGTGCGGGAGTACGGTTCCAAAGGTTTAATTAAATCTGACAGGTATATGTACATATATACATATAGGCCTTTTTTAAATGCATATAGGAGATCTTGGGATCTTGGAATTCTATGTTTTAAGAATGTTGCTCATACTAGCTGTGGCAAGCTGTGGTTGTTACTCTAAAACTTTCATCTATCTAGTAGGTACTTAGAAATTAGTGTATGATTGATGTGTAAAATTGATTGATTATGGTGTGTCGTTATTTAATAAGAATAAATTAAAGTATTACACTTTCGAGAGGTGGTACAGTGTTGTTTCAATTTATTTGTTTGTATATGTCAATGACTAAGCGTACAAGGTTTATAAAAGGTGCATAATAATTAGTAATATTTTAGGAGTTAAATATCCATGAACAGTTTATAGAAAAAGTAGGTAGGTGCACTTAACTTCTTATCAGTCAAACAGCTATAGGAAGGTCATTAAGTTAAATTTAAAGACAATTTAAGTTCAAAGTGCCTTTATTTCAATAGTGCGGTGGTGGTCGTGACCACCATGGTAGCCACATGCCAGGTCCATAGTTACTGTAACAAAACTGAAAATGAGATACGGTTCGGATAGATATAACAGTAGATAAAGCATTGTTCAGAGTTTTAGAATAAAATAGAAGTAACTCGCTAATTAATTGAATTACCTAGTAAGATCACAAGTGGGTCTCATAAACAGATATTTTTAGAAACATTAAGACCAGTAATTACCCATGTGGTGGGAAAAAACTTAATCGATTAAGGGCGAATTTCACCAAACTTTTATACCGAGTTTAAGTTATCCTGCGAATAAATTTTGAATTTTTGACAGTTTTACCATACAAAAACTGTCAGACGACAATTTTATTTCACGGATAAAAGATATCTGACTTTGATAAAATCAGCCTTTAGTAAAAAATGAGAACGAAAGACGAGGAAAATAATACACTAATAGGTGACTAGCCGGAAGATGTGTAAAGGAAAAAATAAGAAACATGAATAAAGTTGGACATTGGTTTTACCATTCTACAGTTTTATAACAAATTAACAAAATGAATGAAGGTCACACATAAATAAAATTAATGTTCTCTTACTCATATTCATGTCTGAATCTTCGTTTTTTGACTTGAGAATGTTTAGCCGTGAAGCTTTTTCCTTTGAACTTCGAGCTGGATATGATCCCTGAACCAATGCTGCCTCCAAGCGAGAGAGAAAACCCAATGTTGCTGTCACCAAAAATTATGAAGCGGCGGTCCCTTTCTGGAAATTTTAGAAATTTTATAACATTATGAGGAAAATTTGCCTGGTTATCAACTTTGTGTGTGAAACTTTCTGGATTCATTCAGGCTACCCTGCTGGTAGCTTGAATGAATCCAGAAAGTTTCACTCTACTGCTAGGGAGCAGTACAAGGTGAAATTAAAATAACTGGCAAAACTTCACAGCCATGACCGGTCATCATCTGCCTAGCCTTTTCCCAACTATGTTGAGGTCGGCTTCCAGTCTAACCGGATGCAGCTGAATACCAATATTTTACATGGAGCGACTGCCTATCTGACCTCCACAACCCAGTAACTAGGTAATCCGATACCCCTTGGTAAGACTGGTTGTCAGACTTTCGAGTTTCTGACGACCCTTAATGACTGTCAAAGATCCACAAAATGACAGCCGAGACCAACAGCTTAACGTGCTTTCCGAGGCACGGAGGAGTCTCGGTATGGTACTTCACAGACATGACCGGTACCGATATCAAATGGCGTATGAAGTTTAGCTAGTTAATTTAAGACACAATGTTTACCTGCAGAGTTACAATAAACATTACTGACAATGAGTAATGCAGCAACTAATGCCACAGTAGATCTGGCTAAAACCTTCATATCCTTAAGTACTACCCAACGAGATGTAGGTAATTAGGTATCATCATCAGACCAACGGCTTTTATAAGGTATTCTATTTCAAATTATCCCTTCCCTTCGAATACATCAGAATTGGACATGACAACTAACAATATGAAGACTAATCAACATTTTAGGAATATCCTAAGGATTCTTTTGTAAATGTTTCATCTGACATGTATAAACACGCCCATAACATGATTACGATCACATAAACAAAGTTATGTATTGATACACCATAAATATTGAGGGTATATTGATAATGACACGTTCGTTACTTCAGTGATTGATTAACAAGACCTTTGTGATTTACTGCATTGTCATAGTTGGACCTGAATGTTCGTATGCCCCATGTTATAAATTGAACCTAAATGTTTTTTTTTTTTAATGAGATACCTATATACCATCACGTATACGTGATGGTATATTATATGTCTTTATGGTTTTGTTATCACAGAAAACCTTCAAAGAGCGGTTTTGTTTAAAAAAAAGGCTAAATAGCTTTGATAACACAGTTAAGTTTATCTACCTATGTTGAGGCTTTTTATGTTCTTTGTAATATTTGGCTCCTTAGGCTTGGCTTAAGCATTTATTGGTGTAAAGTTTCTTTACGGAAAAGTAAGTGTTTGCGTATAAATTATTTTTAGTTTGTATTATTTGATCGTGTACTATTTGTGTTAGTACTATTTCCTCATTTATGTTATAGGTACCTATTTTGTACCGACCTTTTTTTTCGTTTTTATTTTTAGTAAAACTTGTAAATTGCCTTCAATTTCATATTGTTTAAGAACACTGTATGTATGTAAGCTGCAAGTTTCCCGAATAGAACAAAATAAAATAAACATCTGCGCGGTTTTGGTCAATGTACCTGATTAATTTAAGGCTTGAAAGAGTTTATTGAAAAAGGTTTCATTGCAATCGCAAAAGCGAGTAGTTTCAAAAGGAAATGTGCATTTATTCATTTAAGAAAAGGCATTCGAACTTGCACAACTGAATCAGGAATCAAAATAATATAAAAGAAACATAAAAATGCCCAAATGGAAGTCTCTTCGTTTTTTTAATTCGGTTCCGTTAAAAAGGGTAATTTAGTGTGGTGCAGATTACCTGATGCAGGCCGTTGGCCTGTCGGTTACCGAGACCAGACCATGCTCTGAAAGATACCAGGACTCGTTTCATGCTAATAGAACCCATGTCACGTAGGGCGTAGCCAATTGCTCAGCCACTAATTATACCAACACACGGAATCGGTCGAAGTCTTTCGGCTGAAATAATGATACCAATACCAACACTGCATTCACAATAATTATGATTACCTATTATAATAATATAGAATACTTTACATAGCGAATGTCAATGTACAGATTGCCTGTATATAAGTAAATACATATTATCGAAATGTAATTGTAGATATATAGAAAATAAATACTTACCTATATTAAAATATAATTATCAGCGTTGGTCCATTTATATCATTCAACAGCTCTATCCCAAGCCTTTTTGTCCTAAGGCCCCTCGCCCACGGCGACTTTTTGTAGCGATGGTGTCGCGCGTTTTGTAAACGCGCTTCTTTCATTGCGTTATTTTCATTCGTCTGTTCAACAACATTTATGTAAATAACGCAATGAAAGAAGCGCGTTTACAAAACGCGCGACAGCATCGCTTCAAAAAGTCGCCGTGGGCGAGGGGCCTAAAGCTCTGTTGCCAGTAATTTGAGAATTAACCGGCCCTCACTTTCAATCACAATCCGAGAGTTTTGAACGAAATTGCTAATGCACTGCTTTATAGGTTTGAAAATTCGTCTGCTCAACAACGTAAATAACGCAATGAACGTGGGTGAACTGTCAAAATGAAACCCATCAATTGCCCCGCTCACTAGGCTTGCAGAAAAAATATCGATACCTATATCGAAATATCGATATTTTTTATTCGATATATCGATATTTTCAGGCGATATTTATTATTTCGATATATCGATGTATCGATACAAAATATCAAGTATTGAAAATGTATTAAAAACGATATATTTTCAATAGCAACACCGTTGTCGCCGCTGACTAAAACTGCTGGAATTCAGAGCCGTAAAATTTGTACTTCTTTTCCTAGTTTGGTATTTAAATTATTAAAAAACTTGAACTACGAAAAGTATTTTTTTTTTTTAAATTTCACCGATATATCGATTTTTTTTTTTCGATATATCGAAATCGATATTGATATTTTTTTTAAATATCGATACGATATATATCGATACTTTTTTACACTTCTTGCATCCCTACCGCTCACTGTACTGTATTTTTGAGTTTAGAGAATTTTTCTGTCTTCAAAAAAAAGGTAAGTAACATAAGACTTTTGTGGCCTGAATCCTCTTGTGCGTGAGGTGGGCTAGACCAGCACGGAATACTTTTCATAAAAAGAATGTAGAAGTATTTTATTGTGATGTTACGGCGTTGGTTGACTGTTCGCCCCAATTACTTGGGACTTAAACATACCTGGCGGAATGCGATTGTCATTGTAAACATCATCATCTTCCTGTTCTTGTCCCATAATACTTGGAGTCGGCGCAACACGTTTTTTTCTTCCATTCGACCCATCAACTGTCACGCTAATAAACGCGTACATATAATGCGACTATACCTTTGACAGTGACTTGGATGATCATTTTCACTCATTAGAAAAGTGTTAATTGCGGCTTAAGTGCTAAGATTAAGTCTAAAACTTAGGCTTCAATACTATTCAACGCTATCTGCGTTGAATAGTATTGAAGCCTAAGTTTTAGAGTTACTACTTCAGGCAGAAGTGTTGCCTTTTTAGACCACTGCAGTGGTAAGTCGGTTAACATAATTATTATCCGCTACGCTACTGGTCATGGCCATGGTCAGTGTGGTGAGAAGGAATGTCGCGCCATCTATAGGCATGACGAAGCATTCAGTACAAACTCAGTTGGGAAGAATACTATTCTCAAAGTATTTTCACGAGCAGTGAAAATACTTTAAAAACGTAACGTAAACCCACTGCACGATTACACTTATTTTTGCTCCTGTTTTTGTATGATTGAGAACTAAACGCAAATTCTACATAACTTACTGGTTTAAATATTGTGTGAGATTTGAATGTAGCTCGGAACAACCTATGTGGAATTGGATAGTAGGTAGTTCATTAAGCTGCAATTTGTTGTTTCTATAACCTAGAAATTATATGGTATACCTAGGCTATGTAAGTCTAGGACTACGTCAAATGACTGAACTTTAAAGTTGATCAAGTTTCACTAAGGATAGGGAATTGCAAGGTTTATAAATTATTTTGTAGTTTATTATTGTACATATATTCAATCATAACAATTCATAGCATACCGTAAATTATCGATACCATACTCAATTTACACATTTTTGTATGTCTTTAAAATGTTACCATTTACCTCATGAATAAACAAAATAATACCTAACAGCTGGAGTACAAAAAATAATAAAGTTATCTTTATAGTAACAAATAGTTTATAAATATAATACTGACTTAATAATACTTATGCTGAATGAAAATCTATTTTAATATTTACTCTCTACATAGGCAGTATACCGGTAGGTACCTATCTACTCCATATCCATGGCTCTTCACCACTTTCCGAGATATGACCTGAGTTGATTTGACCATGGTTATAGCCATCTCCGGAGTTGCCAGCTCCATTGTCGTTTGCACCATGTCCTATAGAATAAAGTGCTTCATTCCCTGCATTAGAATATCCAGTATTTCCATTATTGATAGTACTTTCCGTCTTGGACACGTTAGTTCCGGGTCTTTTATTATTATTATTGAGACTCCCAGTTCCTTCTGCAAAGTTGCCCCCTATGATTGAACCGATTTGTATACTTCCTTGGCCACTTGTATTGGCAAACCCGTTTTCTGCACTAGGAAAACCATTATGTCCACCGTTACTACTAAGTATAGCTTCAATTGCGCTAGCATCAGTTACAATCGGTTATCATCATAAGGATTTTCCTGAGGGATAACTGTACCAATATATTGATCGCCTCCATAACCTCCTTCACCTTCCATGCCTCCTTGTACTGAGGTAACGTGTGTTGTTTGGTGTTTCACTGGATACAGTTGTGTATTTCCACCTTGAAAGAAATATAACCAAAATATTAAAATGTTTATTGATTATCTACGTATTTTTATTTGACGTCAAGTTGTAATGGTGTATGTTTTCATACACGAAATCTTTTATGGGGTCATTGTATTCATCATTCTGAACAACTTTCGCTACGGGACCAGCCCTGAAATCGCGAAAAAAATCAGCTGTTCCCAGTGTGAAAATTATTCATAAAGATGAGTACAATGACCCCTTAAGAGATTTCGTGTATGAAAAGATAAACCTTATATAGAAGATATAATTATTGTATATGATTTTAGTACATTTATCATCTTAATAAAATTGCAAAAGAAACTAAAGTAAACTGATTGAATGCTGTGTTTACCTCCAGAATTATTAGGCTCTGCACTACCACCCTGGGGTGGTCTATTATCTTGCTGTCCTGTACGATGTAAATGTGATAGGTGGGATTTTACTTTAATATGTGCACCATCGTCTGCATCATCATTGACGTTAACGTGCATTTGTGGCGGACGGCCCCCGCCGGAACCGCCAATACTGAAGCTTCCAGGTCCAAAAGTCCCACCGGTTATAAGTCCAATACCAAGACGGCCATCATCTACGACCACCGTAGCACCCTTTTCTGGAAAGGGAAATTGTCTAATTAAAACATATGATTTCCTAAAAGATTATAGTTAATGTTTGATTATTTTTGGGGTAAACAAAACTATTTTCAGCATGTTAAAAAACAAAATAGTCATATAGTAACAGTAAAACAAGTCACAATACAAATCTAGAACGTAAACTATATTATGATATTTTTATGGTACATCAAGACAACTCGTTTTGCGATGCACAGGAAAATAACAACGGCGAGAACAATGTCACTGACTTAAAGATATGAGATACACATACATAAGTTAACATTATAAACTTACCGGGTGAAGTGTGACAGACAGAGATGAACGCTAGCGCAGCACCGAGAGCGACCAGACGCTCCATCGTAACACTACTCACGCGAAGAGAAAGAACCAGCTTTTATAAAGTTCATACTAGTATATTTATGTGCTTATGTTATTCCAATCCGGGTTTTGCCTGCTTAGAACTAAATTTATCTAACGTGAATATTTTTTGGACATCGATTACACTGGGTTTATTGGCATCCACGGCTATATGTTCATATAGTAGAATAACTAAATCGTTACGCATCTTTCATTGTCGTGTTTGAGGGAAATATGATGGTACTTATTTAGGTGCTTGTTAATTTAAGTAACCGGTTATTAATTGTTGCGATTAAAATCAAATTGTAGGTGTTAAGATAGGTATACAAGGTGAATTTAATTCATGAGCTTTCCCATTTACTTATCATTATGAACAACTTTCATGCCCATGAATTCAATTTCATCCTGTATAATTGCGGTTCAAAGGGAACACATTTTAGATATTCAACAGCAGTTTAAAAGACAGTATAAAAAACAGTTTTCACTCATCTCATAATTGTACCGCGTGACAAAAGCATCAGGCAATGAAATGATGGTGGTATGTTTTTTGTGTAACTGTATCACTTCTTATCCTTGTTAACAAGCTAGAAAATTGTGGCATAGAACGCATAGGCATTTATTACTATAGTAATAATTGCAGAAAGAAAACAAAGCCCATCCCGTCACAAAGCTCTTTGTCGTGACTATGCACATAGGTACAGTGGCGATGACATAATTACGATTGACTTAAAATGATTGTTTTCATAATGATGTTTTGTATAAGAATACAAAAAATGACTAATAATTTATACTTTTTGTTCACTATGACGGTTTTGGGGATTTTTTTTAAAGTGTCAGAAAATAGTGATAGTTATTTGTTTTATATACCAAAGTTTTTACCGAAGGAATCAATATAAGGAAAGTCAACAATATTGAATTGATATTATCGATAATTGCTAAGACACGCTTAGCGCTTTGAGGAGTGTATGGTCTATCGTCCGACTATAAATAACAAGATATTGGTGCCGATTCTCTTGTACACCGAACTAAACTAACTAAACTATCACTAAAATTCCTTACTTTTTACTATGAGAATTTTAGAGCTATTCTGCCAAAAAAAATCTCTAAATTTAAAAATTATTTTGACAGAACTAAAATCGAATTTGACAATCGCGACTCCACTTGGTACCTACTTGTTTGCCTACCACGTGATTTTTTTTGAGCCGGAGAAGCGCGCAATTTGGTCGTCTCGACGTATTTTTATATGGAATTTTTCACTTTTTGGAAGAAAACAAAAAAAATAAATTACCAATATGCAGAATATTACGGGTTTGCGGGTTGCAAAGGGGGTCAAAATTTTCATTATTTTTGCGATAGGACACACCGTTTTCGAGATATAAGCAAAAGAAAATAAAAAAAAGATACAGTACCGTTTTGCAACTGAATTCGAGGTGTCGCTTTGAATTTTAGTTCATGACATCTAATTTTATTCCACACATTTTTAATCGTGATTAAAAATAGTCAGAGTTAGTTAGAGGATTTTAGATATAGAACAAAAATTTTGGTTGAAACGTCAAATTCAGAATAGCATTTTCACTAAATTAAAACTCAGTGCCATCTTAGTGCTGTCAAACTAAATTATAGTTAAGTTGTGTCACTTTAGTCTATTTTCAGAATAGGAAATCGTCGTTTGACAGGAATAAACTAAATTTTAGTGATTTTTAGTTTAGTTTAGAGAATTTGTGACAAGAGAATCGGCACCAGTAATGACAGTTCTTAACGGAGACATCTAATACAAAGTTCATCAGTTTCTGGCTATGTCGTCATTCCTTAACTGATATCCTAGAAGAAGAAATAAAGAAAGACAAAAAGAGCATACAAAAGAGAAAAGGGCAATGACGCATTATTTCAGGACAAATGTGCGAGATGTAGATGAAACTCAAAGCGCTCCATTAACCTAGGGTACGCTAATGATGTGTCATAAGAAGAATGATAAGAATATTATCGATTATTACTTTTGTAGTACCTTTTATTCAATCAGACAATGAATTATTTATAACGACAGTAAGTAATCGTTCGCTAAACGATGATCGCACAAAAAAATAAAAAGTTATAAGGACAATCCATCATAGTGGAAATTGCTGATGGACAGAAACCGGGTACCTTCTAAAGTTTTACTATAGCGACCGTGACCTTGACAATAAATAATAATAAAAACAAAAGCTTCGATTATGAACAATATCGTGACTTATTTCTTGTTTTTCTATAATTTTGAGTCACGGCACGCCTGTATGCGGCCAGTTCACTTCGAGCGCAACATAATAAAATACAGCAGGAAAGTACGCACCGTCTGTTTTGGCTTGCGGGGCTCAGTGTTGTTCGCAATGTCGCGTTCCGTGGCCGGTTTCGCCTTATTTCTCTATGTCTGCGTGGTCTCAGGTATAAACATTGCAATATTAACCTTCATTATAATGGTGAGGACTGGGTATGTTACCCTACTTTCCCGTTCCTCTCTATTCCAGTTTCAAAAATGTATTTTGTTCTGGTGTTTCTAAGTGACTAACCTGTGAACGCTTACCAGTTACGCACTGTGTTTTGTAGGCTTAGGTAGTTAACCCTTCACCGCGTAGGTACCTACTTGTGTTTTGCATTCTGATTGTTGTTTGTGGTCGATATCATGTTTTACATTACACATCCAATCGTCTTTTCTTTTTATTAAATGACAGGTGCCAATAAACACGTTTCATTAGCATATGGATTTGATTTTAATTTTCCTTGTAAGTATACGGGCGATTTTGGTGAAGGAAAGTCAAAAAGCGTTAAACCGGTTGTCTGCATCATTCCATCATTGTCATGGTAACGAGTCTAATGAATGTTTGTTTTTCTGTGACATTATACGGGCGCATGTCTGTCCAGCGATTCAATCCTATCCTGAGTCGCAAATGGAATCGTCTAAACTTCGTTTTCATTCCAGTACAATGCACTAAATCCAGTGTGGATATCCAGTCCGATAACTGACAAGCGCATCCATTCCAGCACGCATAACATGACCACAATAAAAACGGATTTTGAAATGGGTTTTGTCGACGGAAGAATAGACAAAATGAAACAAAACAATCACAGTCACAATCTGTCAGTTTGTCTCTTATTCAGTCAACAAAACCCGTAGAAAAACCGTTATATAGGTAATCTATGGTTGTCATGCTTTGCATGCAGCACTACTGGAATCTTCTCTAGCCAATACAGAGTATATATTTTCTTAATTGCTCCCATGTTCAAATTATTGTTACTTTAGTCATGTTTCAAATTCAACGGCTTTTAAATTACTGGAATAGTATTGAAGACGACATCCAATCCAGTACAATGGTTTTAAATTTCTGGATCTAGCGACTAGAATTAATTCACTAGAATAATGTAAACTGGCCATAGTTGTGTGACTCTCCCAAGCTATGAAGAACTGTAACTGGCTGAAGGTCAATCAAAATAATCATATAGCTACAAATACCTGTGTGATAATCACACAGGTTTCTCATAATCACACTGTGATAGCGTGTGTATCCTATCGATGAATACAGAGGAATCGTGAGTTTTTTATTTATGTCATATTCATAAATACCTACTAGCCAAACAAAATTAATAAAAACATAAAACAAACGATACATCGTTTATTTTCCTATGTGTAAGCACAGCGCTAAGTGTAAGGCTATATTTTGGATTAACTACTTTTAATTGAAAGCTTTGAATTTTCACGATATCTATATTTTCATATCTATTCCAAATCCTATTGACCCTATAATACATATAAGACATTCTCTTTACTGACAACAACACTCTGTATACATTCTAGGACAGCAGTATCCTAGCATCCAGCTGAAGGGTACTCCAAACGACCCGAGCTTTGCCATCGGCGTGATATCAGGTGGTAACTACCCTGCTGGTAGCTTCAGCATTGGCTACGGTGACAACAATAAAAACGGCGATGGGGGCCCAGGCGCAGACCATGGAGTGAACGGTGGCAATGGACAGTCCAACTATAATGGCGGTAACGGACAAATCCATCCCATCACTGGACAAGGACAACATGAAGGAGAATATATCAATGGACAGAACGACATTGGCAGCTACGGTGGACAAAATGCCCAAAATGATGGCAACAACTACGGTGTGCCGCTCCAAAATACTGGAGAAAAACCTACCAATCCTTACGACGATAGTTATAATAAACCAAATAATGATACTCCTGTAAATAATTCTGCATCCAGAATTAGATTCTTTTTTCAAATCTTAAATTTAGCTTTTAGCTGGTTTTATTAAACTGTGGAGTATGTACTTTCAACAATATACTTAATGTGATAATGATCAAGCTTCAACTTTACATCTGTGTGACCGAGATGTGCCTACTGGTAGAAAAGGGGAACGGCGCGCACGCTGACGCAAAGTTCAAGTCTTGTAGCAGAAACTATAATCTTATTGGCAAAATCTTAACAGTAGGCACTTAAATATTATGTTAATTTTTACTTGCTATTTTTAGTTTGGTAAGATCTACTTCAAGTTATTTACGTTCGTTTTCTTTCCTTTCACGTTTATTTTTATGCGAGTTTTTAAAATTTTTGTTTCTATTTTACAGAATGTAGGTAATGTACAATTTCTGTTAATTTTTTGCTATTTTACTTCTATATTTGACGTTCTAACTACGGGGTGCATCAAGCTAGCTAGAGTGTATCATAATTTCTGTCATAGGCATGGTTTGCAATTATCGGTAAAAAATCACTAAACTGAACAGTTACCGTCTGTTAATTTTGAACCACCCTGATTTAACTAATATTTATTTTAAAATTACCAAAACTTTTTTAATAAAATCTCTAAAAGTCTTATTTTAAATGTTTAATAATTTACATATCTTCTTAGACACTCAATTATGGCCACGGAGCAATTATGTCTTACAACATTGTTAGTAACTGAATGACTTTAAAAATGTTAGGCATAGTGAATGCTAACATTTGAAAGAAAGAAAGATAATAAGTAAATAAGAATAACGTTTATTTGGACACAATTCGTTGAAAAACATATAAAATAACAAAATAAAAAAATGAAAAGAATGTGGTCTTGGTCCAGCAGAGATACACATCAGAGATAATATTATCTCTAATGTGTATGTATATATTATATTCACGCCACGCTACTAGAGATGGCATAGTTAGTTAACTAGAAGTAGCATTTTACATTTACATCTCAGGCGAAGTTTACATTAAGACGCTGAGCATTAATTTGAGCAGTCGGCTAAATGTTATTTAAAAATAGCGAAAGCTCCATGTTCTGTAACAAATAAATGCTCACTTTATCAGCACCTTTTTCGCCTTTTTTGCATTACACATTATTTCTAACCAAAGAAAGGTAAAGAACCTTTGGTTGGATCGTCGGCGACCTTGTTGTTCTTTAGAACCCCAGTTGCGATGCTTCCACTGACCGCGTAAGCAGCTCCTGCGTTCACATTGTCCAGGACAGTGACGTCTGGCACGTTATTTCCTGAAATAAGCAGTACACTGTCATCAAATTTGATATATCATACATGAACTCCCTATTCCAAATCCTTTGTGAACTTTCAAGGCTTGTAGAATTCATTAGTGGACAGTTAAATGATATACCGACAGAAATCTTTCCCCTGACCAACTACCTTTTAGTTATGTATTAAATTCACAATCAATTCATTGTTTTTTCATTTTTTATTCACAGTTTATTCATTGTTTGATTGTTTTTAATATAAATTAGGTATTTCACATTTATTACGCTAGGCTGAACTACCACATGGAAAGTTACACCTCAGGATTTGCAAAGTAAGATTATGGTACAGAACCTCCAGCCCCATTGGGTAATTTAAAAAAGCATCTACCTAACATATAATAATATTATGCTTTTTGAAATCACCTAATAGAATAATCAAGCTGAAAAAAAAAATTTTGCTGCCGCTAGCTATACGCTGTTCAGGTAGTAAGGTACCTACTAAATATTTATAATTCATATTATTTTAATAGATCGAAAAATCTAATCCGTTCTTTTATACAGGGTTATTGGTAAAACACCAGCAGCCACTTAAGGAGTCATTGTACTCATCATTATAAACAACTTTTACTATGGGAACAAATATGAAATCACGAAAAAAAAAACAGCTGTTCCGTACATTTTGACGAGTTATGCGAACATAAATGTACGGGACAGCTGTTATTTTTTTCGCGATTTCATATTTGTTCCCATAGTAAAAGTTGTTCATAATGATGAGTACAATGACTCCTTAAGAGGTTGTTGGTGTTTTACCAATAACCCTGTATAGACTGACACACTTCGTTGGCGGATTGGCAAACAGTGTTTGAATGAACGATTTTTTATTTCATAGTATTGTATTATTATTTATAGCAAGTAAGAGGGGCTTGTGGGTAAGTAATAACAGTCGCACGGGTCGGTAAATCAGGTTAAGCTACGCTTGCCGCGGTTGGATCATGGATGGGTGACCATCTTTACATACCAAGACCCCTCAGTACCTCGGAAACCACGTTAAGCCGTTGGTCCCGGCTGTCATTTGTAGATCTTTGACAGTTGTTACGGGTCGTCAGAAGCCTGAAAGTCTGACAACCAGTCTTACCAAGGGGTATCGTGTTACCGTAGCAGTCGCTCCATGTAAAATACTGGTATTTAGCTGCATCCAGTTAGACTAGAAGCCGACCCCAACATAGTTGGGAAAAGGCTAGGCAGATGATTGTATAGCAAGTAAGAGGACACAGTTGCCCATACATACGTACAAACTTACTTACTTTTACTATACAGACAGAAGTATAATATTAATAAACTCTACCTGTATCTACCGGTGCTTCGATCGGTGTATCGAAACCTTTGTCTGAGTCTACCAAGCCATGTGCGTTCCCATTCTGTCCCGCCACTCCTAAACCCAAGGCGCTATCCTTTACAAATGTGAATTTTGGTTTGCTTGGCTCAGGTGCTGAAATGTAAAAAATAATGGGATATTATATTTATATACGGTATTTTTACGTCCGTACGTAGTATTTTTGGCGCAATCAGCTGTTACCTAGCGGCTGTAACTAATTAATGAACTCCGGAGGAGCTATACCTATTATTAGATATAAACCCATATATTGAACACAAAATCAAAATCAAAATATTTTATTTCACATAAACCTACATGGGCACTTATGAAACGTCAGAAGCTAGGTGCACGGTTCCAATTGGTCGTTTCCTATGGAGAAGAGCCGGCAAGAAACTCCATGGTTACTCTTTTAAAAATAATTGGCTTTTACAATACTTTCAAATTACAGTGTTGGTAGGCATGGGGGGACAATGTAGGCCTTTCAACAAGTAAGTAGCAGGTACTTAACAAAAATAGAAGATGTTCAATAAATCTACAGTCCAATAAGCCTACAACGTTCTCACATTCACAAAATAGAAAATAATCTATCTAAAAGACTAATGATAATAAAATTAGAATTCATATAAAAATAAAAACCTATTTAAACCAATTGACGTGATTGCTATTACAACTGTAACAAATTGAATAATTATAATCCTGTCCACAAAAGCCACTAAGAGTTATGAAATTTGAAATTAGTTTGAAATTAGTTTAAGTTGAAATTAAGGAGGTATACAATGTCAAATACAATGATTATGTGTCAGGGATGAATGTAAAGAAAATAAACATGGTAATTTGGGAGCAGTTAATAGACTTACATAAATATGCCGTTAAAGAGGTACCAGGGAAGCCACATGTGCAGAAGGAATTATTGCCAAACTTCCTTGTCTTCAACGTAGTCTTCAATCTTATAATATGCTTTTTTGATAAGGACACGTTTGATGTGGGTTTTGAACTTTCCATCGCTAAGTTCTGTAACCGACTTTGGCAACTTGTTATAGAAGCGGATACTGTTTATTAGAAATGACTTGCTTGTTTTAGTTAATCTAAATTTGGGTATGACAATTTCATGTCTACTACGTGTATTTATATTATGGAAATCGCTTCTTATTTTGAAAAGTCCTAAGTTTTTGCGAACATACAAAATACTTTCAAAGATATAGAGAGAAGACAGAGTCAGTATATCAATTTCTTTGAATTTGTTTCTAAGGGACTCGCGAGGACCCATTTTATAGATCGCGCGGATTGCCCTCTTCTGTAAAATGAAAATTGAATCTACGTCAGCTGCCGATCCCCACAGCAGGACGCCGTAAGACATAATACTGTGGAAATAAGCAAAGTACACTAACCTAGCTGTGGCTATATCAGTCAACTGCCTTATTTTTCTTACTGCATATGCAGCTGAACTTAGTCTACCTGAAAGAGTTCTGATGTGGGCGCCCCATTGTAATTTTGAATCTATGGTAATTACTAAAAATAAAGTTTCCGTGACTGCATCTAGTTTCTTGCCATCAAGTTTTAGATTTAGACCCACTTGAGGTACATTTGGTAATGAGAACCTAATACATTTAGTAATTCGTTACAGTTGTCAAAAACCAAAATCGAAGATAAATATTTAAATATTTACCTACCTACATAAACTCGTGTGCGTTACCCCAGCAAGAAAAGTCTTCTAGAAGGAATTGAGTTATACGAATAATTAGAGCATAATCTGAAGAAAACGTGCGCCAAGTAAAAAAAAATGCGTGCTGTCGTTTTGGAGTAATAACGAAAAAACAAATTCTGCTGGGGTAACGTTTTTTCAGCAAGAAAATTTTAAACGTCTTCTTCCCATGGGGGCAGATAGAAATAAAAAAGAAACATTATAATCTTACTTATTTATTTATTGAAAGTTTTAGGTAAGTATATTTATATATATAAATACCTAAAAAAGTAATTTACTTATTGCCGCCCATTGTGTCACTCTATGTAAAATTTTTACGTTTATTATCTGTATTTTTATTGTGTACAAATTAAAGAGTATTCTATTCTATTTTCATTGTTCATATTTTGAATTTTATTATATTGTTGTGTGTGTATGTTGTTGTTCTCTTTTAAATCTCTCTTTTTATAAGATAAGCGTGGAATATATTTGAAAAAATATAGTTACCTGGAGCTGCGTCTGCGCAAGCAAGGAACAACAAAGTTACGGTCACTGCAAGATGAGCCATTGTGTCTTTTCAACGGATACTACTCCAACTGGTTGCCGATCGAAAACGCTTACGTTTATATATAAAACCAATTCACCCGCTGTGCCATTCGGGTGCACTTTCTCATTAAGTAGGTATAGGTAGATATTATATTTGAGGAAAACTATAATTTGAATCAAGTAAAAAGAGAAGTCAGCGTTTCATACGAAAGATTCTGTTAGTTGTAAATGGAGCTTTTTTTTATGTAAATGTAAGCCCAGAGGTTTTAGACCGTTTTTAGTATTCAGTGATTTTTTTCTTGATTTTCTCTCTTCCATTTCATCCATATTTATAATTTCAGTATTCACTTCGTTTTTATCGACTCCTTGTCATTTTAAGGTGCAGCGCAGATGACACACTTTTTGTGCGGTCGAGTCTGTGGCGCACAAAATGTCTGCATGGCATTCAAAAAGTCCGTCGTGGATTTTATGCAGACTCAACGCACACGAAGCACATCTTCGATCATTCTGTCAGCAGAACTGTAGGGACGTAGACGCTAATACTAAAAATGTGCGCCGTCTGCGTTAGCGCGTTAGCGTTAGTTGAAGCAATCGTTCAATTTTTTCGCGCACTGTTTATGCGGCGCGGCGCGGCGCGATCTGCCAGAATGACACGGATTTTATGTGCGCCGGACTTTTTGCGCGTCGTATGCGTTACTACATTATAATTGCTTAGGTTCTATTTTCACAGACTAAAAAGTGCGTCACGGATATTCTGCCATCTGCGCTGCACCTAATGCAAACTTTTACTGATTCAGTAGAGGAATATTGCCTATAAATCACCAACTACATGAATACTAACAACATAACATCACGCTGTAATCCCAGAGGCAGAGGTTTAGCTGCAGTACACTCATATTTCGTCAGTTATGTTTAAGTCCCATGTAATAGGGGACGAGACTATTGCCATCCATCGGGCACAAATCCAGATTCCGGGCCACTAATGAAAAATTCCTGACGTAAAAACCCAATAAGACTTCGCCCGACCTTAGAATCGTACCCGTACTGGATACGACTCAGGCTCAGCAGTAGGGCTTACAACCACTATACCAACGAGGCAATGTATACTCGTTATTAGAAAATAAAATCTTTATGAAAGAAATAAAGATATTTAACGAATACACTTACAGACAATTTATAGTCAATATTAATGAAAACAAGTTTTCGATTCCTTTTTTACCTTCTAGGTCAACTACCGGGCCATCTTTCACAGAAAATAAATGTTTTTAATATATCGTAAAAATTTAATGAATAATAATTCTTCTTTTATGTGTTGAAAAACATTTTGGTAATCTGTAATTCAAGGTTGTGGAGCCACAAAATAATGCATTTTCTGGTTTACCTAATGGCAAGATGTCAATATATAAATGTCTCCGTCTAAAATACATCTAATCATTAACCATTTTGTTAATATTTCCTCAAAACTGACAGGAAATGGGTCAATAATGTTAACAGAAGCACCTCCAGTGCAAGACACGCAATAGGTATACAGTAAATTAAGTGTTCATTATTCGTTATTTATGCAACTGTTATATAATAAGGGGTATTAAAACAGGGATAATAGTATCACATGAGTGTTTTAATACCTAATTATTTACAGTTGCATACAAGATTTTATCTACACTCATGATATGAATCTTCTACAGGCTGTAAGGGTAAACAGTCTTGTCATTCAAACCATGGGTAGTTGACTTAAATATAAAAATAAATGACCGAACACAACAAAAAAAAAACTTCATTTTCATTAAAAGATTTTAAAAAGTTTCTATCCGACACCGTGCTCTCTAGCGAAACAGCTGACTGACTGAGGGAGGGGTTGCGTTCGCGGCCGGTCAGGTCACATCCCGTACCCCCCGCCCGTGTTGAGACGCAAGTTCGTTGCCCTAGCGCATAGGTCAACGAAGTTGCGTCTCTTGTGGTAAAATGTAGAATTAAAAAAAAAAAAAAAAGTTGTTATTTTCTATTGATTTTACGTTCTATAAATGAAACCAAACCACTGGTTGCAAGGATAACGGTGTTTACCCTAACACCCTGTATAAAAGTTTCTTTGCAATACCAATATCGAACAAAAATGGCGCGGTACGACGTGAATTCGAATTTTTCGAATTCGAATGTATGTTTTGTTTTTATTACGCTGCTTTGTTAGTGAAAAGCTCGTGAATGACAATGTTCTTTTTTGAAATGAGTTGCATTATAAAATTCAGCACAACATTATAACACCCGTTTGGATGATATTATGGTTACTATAACACTGGTTGTTTTAATGTTGGCAATAAGCTAACTGTTTCAGAAACTTTTAGAGAGGATATATAGCATGGGTGTAGAACTGTAGATAAAAGTATAAATGGAACCTAGTTTGGAAGGCAATTTTAAGGAAGTAGTTTGGAAGGAAAGTAATTTTTAATTAGCACAGGCACCAACGATACACTTTTTTCAGTAATGTTCATTTTTAATTGAAAAGTTGCCGAAGGATTTTTATAAAAATGTGGCTGTTACTAGTACGTATATTGTGTCTTTTTTACGACATTCATGCGAACGAAGTCGCGGTCAAACGCTATATAAAAGTTTGGGGGTCGCTGCCTGGGTCGAACCCATTTCCTTAAATAACTACATAATTACAATTTTGATGTGTTTGCGCTTCTTTATTGAATAGGTACCAGCGCGCTAATTGGTTTTCACATAATATGAAACATACAGACATTTTATTAGAAGTTCTTATTTTATTAATAATGATGAGAAAAGAAAAAACATAAAACGTATTTTTACAAAATGCAGGATTTACATTATTCATATTAGAAGAGTGAAAGGAGCTCGTGGCTAAAGTAATAACAGGCGCACGGGTCGATCCGACAGGTGAAGCTACGCTTGCCAGGGTTGATCTGTGGATGGGTGACCATCTTTACATATCGAGACTCCTCCGTGCCTCGGTAAGCACGCTAAGCCGTTCTTAGGCGGGTCGTCAGAAGCTTGAAAGTCTGACAGCCAGTCTTACCAAGGGGTATCGTATTATCCAGTTACTGGGTTGTGGAGGTCAGATAGGCAGTCGCTCCATGTAAAATACTGGTATTCAGCTGCCGACCCCAATATAGTTGGGAAAAGGCTAGGCAGATTGATATTAGAAGAGTGTAAACGAGAATTACAAGTTGTGATAGTTGACGTAGTATATTATAATAATGTAGGTTTGACATTCAGACTAACATTTTTTTTCGAAAACGTTTTACTTTTTAAAGGAAAACTATAAAATAAGCCAAATACGAGTGCTAAGGCTAATTCACAGTCACTATGCGTAAGTAGTCATTTCTTGAATTTCAGGATCGCCAAATGAAAACGTTTACTTAGATAATATTTCAAATAAAAAAAACAACAAAATAATTGTGGTTTAGTACATCATTGAAATGTATAAGTATTTTAATAAATTACAAAGTATTTATGTCTACTTAAAATATAGCAAAACATTGACAAACAATATCATTGAAATTAAATCATTGCCTATCTTACCATAATAAGGAAAATTTTTGTTCTGGGGGCCTACAGCGGCCACATAGCAATTCCTCTAAAAGCAATTCATTTCCTGAATTTCCAGCTGTCATGAGCAATTCCTCTAATTTGACAAAAAAGTAATTCATAATGTGTGGACCATTTTACGAATCTCCTTAGAAAACTGTCAAACAGATGAATTATTTCGTAATATAAATTGCATGCAGATCATTTTATGAATTGTCTGCGTGTGACTTTTTGCGGTGATTCATAATATTTTCCTATTATGATTCTGCCAAAGTGGCGGTTTAACATTTCAATTTTGTTTATCCTAGTTATTAAAGGTACAATAAGTGTTAAATGCTCACAACATTCTTTTACTTCTTCCTCCAGAATGGAGTCTTGCCGGGGAATATTTGGTCCTTTATAGACGTTGCTACCGACAATATTTTATCAACGTCGATATTAGCGCCTAAAGCGACGCTAGTGCCGGAGTTCACGTTCTCTAGGAGAGTGATTTCTGGAGTTTTGTTGGCTGAAAAAGTAATAATTTTAATTTATTATTTCGAATTGGCAAATTTACATTCATGGTCAATTTGCTAAGTTTTAATTATTTGCAAGGGTATAGATGAGAGGCTTACAAAATATTCCAGAACCACATATAATAAATAAGCTTGTCCATTTAACCAATGTATTTCAGACTAGCTGTTGCCCGTGACTTCGTCTACGATCCAGGATGAAAAGTAACTTATATCCTTCTCCAAGTCATGGTCTACCCATGTGCCAAATTTCATCTAAATCCGTTCAGCCGTTTTTGCGTGAAAGCGTAACAAACAAACAAACTCACTTGCGCATTTATAATATTAGTTAGGATTCAAATTCATTTATTAAAACTAAGGTACACATAGTTCACAAAGATACAAGTAACATGGCATGAAATTCTAACTGACAGATTTAACAGCGGGTCACAAACACTACACAAAGTAAACAATCTAAAAGGTTCTACTAGCGCAAGATTGTTATTGATAATTTCAAAATAAAATTCATATAAATCCAAAACAATTTAAAAAATATAAATAATAAAATATATAAAATATCCTGTTATATTCAGGTTCGCCTTACCTGCTTCGTCTGGTAAGTCCAGATGCAAATGTCTAGTGCCTTCGAAGACACCTTTTGCCTGTTTGTTGCCTGCACCGAGATCATAGCCGACAACACTGTCCCGGAGCAGCGTGACTTCCACGACCCTAGGAGCTAGAAAGAATTAAAAAAAACTATTTTGTCGACGGAAGAATAGACAAAATGACAGATAATGATTGTTTATCTGTCATTTTGTGTATTCTTCCGTCGAAAAAACCCGTTTCTACGGTGATCATGCTACGCGTGCTGCACTTATATTTGGTCAACGGAACGTCAAAACCCAAGAAAGCAACCTTTCAAAGGTGCTACAAATTAAAGGCGGTGTGCATGTCAAACGTACACCTATGCATAAAAAACCAAAGCACGACCAAAATTAACCAACCAAGGAATGAATAAAAAGCTACAAATCTTTTGGTGAAAAATTCGCTTCTCACACAGATAACCTCTGTGGCTTCTCACAATTGTGGCGGTATCTTCATCGCCACATGCGAACTACGTTTCGAAGACCTGACGTCACACAAAAATCCTGACGTCACACAAAAATCCTGACGTCACATAAATCCTGCATCGCGCAATTAGAGTTTACCGTGCAGTGGACATATATACAAAAACCCAATATCAATCATTGGGCAGTTGCCCGCCAGACACAACACCCGTCTGGTCGGAGGATCCTCCCTTTTATGGTGGATGAGTGAACTTTATTCCCTGTTCCTCATACCCCTAAACAATTAAATTCTGGAGGCTAATTTTAAGAAGTATAATAAATTATAACAATAACTTGCATACAACATGATATATAGTATTGAGGATGTTCAAATAATGTTGCAGTTATATAGACTTAAATGACTTAAGTTGTGTTTTTTTGTTGTCATAGTTATGTTGTGGTGTCGAAGTTTGATTCACCATGAAAGAGTGTGCACCATGAAGTGCGACGAATAAAAAAACATAGATAATAATTGTTCAGTACCTGGAGTTGCGTAGGCGCAGTCAAAGAACAACAAAGCAAAAGCCACCGTAGCACGCACCATTCTGCCAACGTGCACTGCAAATACCAAAAAAACTGGTTGTCGTTTGAAAATCTTACGAACTTAAATACGAAATTATTCACAACCTGTATTATTCGGATAAATAGTTCCTAATGTCCGGTGATAGAAATACTGATAGGTAATAACAGAGGTAAAATCTTATGTAAAAGAAATTATTTAAACGTAGTTTTGACATTAAAAATATTGCATTAGTCCATGTCGTATATCGGTAACAACAAACTTAATTCAGATAAATTATCTACTAATGCCAAAAGCTAGTAGAAGTAGTAGTGTAGTAGTAATAGTAGTAGCAACAGTGAAGGACAGTGAAGGGCCAATCGGAGCGCCGAACGCGGTCGATGCGTAAAGTGAAGATAGTTAAAAGAAACTCGCACTAAGGCCTCTATTAACTTTTTGTATGCACACGTGCATACAAAAAGTTAATAGAGGCCTTAGTTTTCTGTGACAAATAAACCAATTTTTCTTTCTTTTCTTTTTCTAAAGTGTTTTCCATTCTTTGTTGGTTTTAGAAATAAGATAAGACACTTGGTACTTGGTAGTTTCTTACTTTAAAAATAAAGAAAATCGTAGGCTTCGTAAACTTCGCTGGGAACTCCGTGTTCATCTAAACTGCAGGGGTATTACTTGAGTGACAATTAAGTATTAACTCAAAGAAAGGACTTTTATTATTTGTGGACTCAAAGAATATTTTTTTACATTTCTTATCCTGAGGATGCAGTAAGTTATGGGCAGAGCAGATTCTGGATAAGCCAATTACTTTTTGAAGACTTGGAATTTCCCATCCGCAGTTTTATAATCATCTAACTAAAAATCCAACATAATCTGTTGACAGCGATGCGGAAGAATTTTTTGATGCCCTTTGATAATTTTCCCTTGTATATAATTATTATTATTAAGTAGATAGTTTTTTAATTTATTAGTCTAATCTATAGATTGTTTGTAAAAACATAATGTAAACAAAATGCAAATTAAAAAAAAGCTAATAAATTAGCATTATTTTAGATCATGTTGGAAGGTTTTTTTGCAAATTCCGGCTAGACTAGAAGCCGACCCCTGTTAATTTAGAATCTGCTACATAATTTTTATTTATTTATTTATTTATAACAATCTTACCTTCACTATCTTTACAGATCTATGATCCAATGCGACAGACTGGCCTTAATAACTAAATCCTAAATCTACACCTTATACCTAGTTAAAAAATATCTTAATCTAAATAACTTATTACATATAGTGTAACTTTTGCGAATTCACTCAAGTTGCACCACAATACATCAACCCTCCCGTGAACTTCATTCACCACGCGTATGGCTCTAGTGAGAGGAGTTCTCGCCAGTAGGTTGGTCCTGGCCGCAGGCACAGCGAGCAGGGGCGGGCGTTGCCGCCTCCACACGTACCGGTCGGGCACGTACAGCTGTAGGTGTCGCAGCACTCCCGGGTTATGCGCCACGCCACGTAGTAGTTTCACTACATACGCTACGAGCGAAAACTCCCGTCGTACTCTTAGAGTGTTATAATGACATTATAATGACATTATAATGACAGATAAACATTATAACTGCTTTTCTTTCAAAATACCATAATATCTCACATTATAATGTGAGATATTATGGTATTTTGAAAGAAAAGCAGTTATAATGTATATCTCACATTATAATGTGAGATATTATGGTATTTTGAAAGAAAAGCAGTTATAATGTTTATCTGTCATTATAATGTCATTATAATGTCATTATAACACTCTAAGAGTACGACGGGAGTTTTCGCTCGTAGCGTATGTAGTGAAACTACTACGTGGCGTGGCGCATAACCCGGGAGTGCTGCGACACCTACAGCTGTACGTGCCCGACCGGTACGTGTGGAGGCGGCAACGCCCGCCCCTGCTCGCTGTGCCTGCGGCCAGGACCAACCTACTGGCGAGAACTCCTCTCACTAGAGCCATACGCGTGGTGAATGAAGTTCACGGGAGGGTTGATGTATTGTGGTGCAACTTGAGTGAATTCGCAAAAGTTACACTATATGTAATAAGTTATTTAGATTAAGATATTTTTTAACTAGGTATAAGGTGTAGATTTAGGATTTAGTTATTAAGGCCAGTCTGTCGCATTGGATCATAGATCTGTAAAGATAGTGAAGGTAAGATTGTTATAAATAAATAAATAAATAAAAATTATGTAGCAGATTCTAAATTAACAGGGGTCGGCTTCTAGTCTAGCCGGAATTTGCAAAAAAACCTTCCAACATGATCTAAAATAATGCTAATTTATTAGCTTTTTTTTAATTTGCATTTTGTTTACATTATGTTTTTACAAACAATCTATAGATTAGACTAATAAATTAAAAAACTATCTACTTAATAATAATAATTATATACAAGGGAAAATTATCAAAGGGCATCAAAAAATTCTTCCGCATCGCTGTCAACAGATTATGTTGGATTTTTAGTTAGATGATTATAAAACTGCGGATGGGAAATTCCAAGTCTTCAAAAAGTAATTGGCTTATCCAGAATCTGCTCTGCCCATAACTTACTGCATCCTCAGGATAAGAAATGTAAAAAAATATTCTTTGAGTCCACAAATAATAAAAGTCCTTTCTTTGAGTTAATACTTAATTGTCACTCAAGTAATACCCCTGCAGTTTAGATGAACACGGAGTTCCCAGCGAAGTTTACGAAGCCTACGATTTTCTTTATTTTTAAAGTAAGAAACTACCAAGTACCAAGTGTCTTATCTTATTTCTAAAACCAACAAAGAATGGAAAACACTTTAGAAAAAGAAAAGAAAGAAAAATTGGTTTATTTGTCACAGAAAACTAAGGCCTCTATTAACTTTTTGTATGCACGTGTGCATACAAAAAGTTAATAGAGGCCTTAGTGCGAGTTTCTTTTAACTATCTTCACTTTACGCATCGACCGCGTTCGGCGCTCCGATTGGCCCTTCACTGTCCTTCACTGTTGCTACTACTATTACTACTACACTACTACTTCTACTAGCTTTTGGCATTAGTAGATAATTTATCTGAATTAAGTTTGTTGTTACCGATATACGACATGGACTAATGCAATATTTTTAATGTCAAAACTACGTTTAAATAATTTCTTTTACATAAGATTTTACCTCTGTTATTACCTATCAGTATTTCTATCACCGGACATTAGGAACTATTTATCCGAATAATACAGGTTGTGAATAATTTCGTATTTAAGTTCGTAAGATTTTCAAACGACAACCAGTTTTTTTGGTATTTGCAGTGCACGTTGGCAGAATGGTGCGTGCTACGGTGGCTTTTGCTTTGTTGTTCTTTGACTGCGCCTACGCAACTCCAGGTACTGAACAATTATTATCTATGTTTTTTTATTCGTCGCACTTCATGGTGCACACTCTTTCATGGTGAATCAAACTTCGACACCACAACATAACTATGACAACAAAAAAACACAACTTAAGTCATTTAAGTCTATATAACTGCAACATTATTTGAACATCCTCAATACTATATATCATGTTGTATGCAAGTTATTGTTATAATTTATTATACTTCTTAAAATTAGCCTCCAGAATTTAATTGTTTAGGGGTATGAGGAACAGGGAATAAAGTTCACTCATCCACCATAAAAGGGAGGATCCTCCGACCAGACGGGTGTTGTGTCTGGCGGGCAACTGCCCAATGATTGATATTGGGTTTTTGTATATATGTCCACTGCACGGTAAACTCTAATTGCGCGATGCAGGATTTATGTGACGTCAGGATTTTTGTGTGACGTCAGGATTTTTGTGTGACGTCAGGATTTTTGTGTGACGTCAGGTCTTCGAAACGTAGTTCGCATGTGGCGATGAAGATACCGCCACAATTGTGAGAAGCCACAGAGGTTATCTGTGTGAGAAGCGAATTTTTCACCAAAAGATTTGTAGCTTTTTATTCATTCCTTGGTTGGTTAATTTTGGTCGTGCTTTGGTTTTTTATGCATAGGTGTACGTTTGACATGCACACCGCCTTTAATTTGTAGCACCTTTGAAAGGTTGCTTTCTTGGGTTTTGACGTTCCGTTGACCAAATATAAGTGCAGCACGCGTAGCATGATCACCGTAGAAACGGGTTTTTTCGACGGAAGAATACACAAAATGACAGATAAACAATCATTATCTGTCATTTTGTCTATTCTTCCGTCGACAAAATAGTTTTTTTTAATTCTTTCTAGCTCCTAGGGTCGTGGAAGTCACGCTGCTCCGGGACAGTGTTGTCGGCTATGATCTCGGTGCAGGCAACAAACAGGCAAAAGGTGTCTTCGAAGGCACTAGACATTTGCATCTGGACTTACCAGACGAAGCAGGTAAGGCGAACCTGAATATAACAGGATATTTTATATATTTTATTATTTATATTTTTTAAATTGTTTTGGATTTATATGAATTTTATTTTGAAATTATCAATAACAATCTTGCGCTAGTAGAACCTTTTAGATTGTTTACTTTGTGTAGTGTTTGTGACCCGCTGTTAAATCTGTCAGTTAGAATTTCATGCCATGTTACTTGTATCTTTGTGAACTATGTGTACCTTAGTTTTAATAAATGAATTTGAATCCTAACTAATATTATAAATGCGCAAGTGAGTTTGTTTGTTTGTTACGCTTTCACGCAAAAACGGCTGAACGGATTTAGATGAAATTTGGCACATGGGTAGACCATGACTTGGAGAAGGATATAAGTTACTTTTCATCCTGGATCGTAGACGAAGTCACGGGCAACAGCTAGTCTGAAATACATTGGTTAAATGGACAAGCTTATTTATTATATGTGGTTCTGGAATATTTTGTAAGCCTCTCATCTATACCCTTGCAAATAATTAAAACTTAGCAAATTGACCATGAATGTAAATTTGCCAATTCGAAATAATAAATTAAAATTATTACTTTTTCAGCCAACAAAACTCCAGAAATCACTCTCCTAGAGAACGTGAACTCCGGCACTAGCGTCGCTTTAGGCGCTAATATCGACGTTGATAAAATATTGTCGGTAGCAACGTCTATAAAGGACCAAATATTCCCCGGCAAGACTCCATTCTGGAGGAAGAAGTAAAAGAATGTTGTGAGCATTTAACACTTATTGTACCTTTAATAACTAGGATAAACAAAATTGAAATGTTAAACCGCCACTTTGGCAGAATCATAATAGGAAAATATTATGAATCACCGCAAAAAGTCACACGCAGACAATTCATAAAATGATCTGCATGCAATTTATATTACGAAATAATTCATCTGTTTGACAGTTTTCTAAGGAGATTCGTAAAATGGTCCACACATTATGAATTACTTTTTTGTCAAATTAGAGGAATTGCTCATGACAGCTGGAAATTCAGGAAATGAATTGCTTTTAGAGGAATTGCTATGTGGCCGCTGTAGGCCCCCAGAACAAAAATTTTCCTTATTATGGTAAGATAGGCAATGATTTAATTTCAATGATATTGTTTGTCAATGTTTTGCTATATTTTAAGTAGACATAAATACTTTGTAATTTATTAAAATACTTATACATTTCAATGATGTACTAAACCACAATTATTTTGTTGTTTTTTTTATTTGAAATATTATCTAAGTAAACGTTTTCATTTGGCGATCCTGAAATTCAAGAAATGACTACTTACGCATAGTGACTGTGAATTAGCCTTAGCACTCGTATTTGGCTTATTTTATAGTTTTCCTTTAAAAAGTAAAACGTTTTCGAAAAAAAATGTTAGTCTGAATGTCAAACCTACATTATTATAATATACTACGTCAACTATCACAACTTGTAATTCTCGTTTACACTCTTCTAATATCAATCTGCCTAGCCTTTTCCCAACTATATTGGGGTCGGCAGCTGAATACCAGTATTTTACATGGAGCGACTGCCTATCTGACCTCCACAACCCAGTAACTGGATAATACGATACCCCTTGGTAAGACTGGCTGTCAGACTTTCAAGCTTCTGACGACCCGCCTAAGAACGGCTTAGCGTGCTTACCGAGGCACGGAGGAGTCTCGATATGTAAAGATGGTCACCCATCCACAGATCAACCCTGGCAAGCGTAGCTTCACCTGTCGGATCGACCCGTGCGCCTGTTATTACTTTAGCCACGAGCTCCTTTCACTCTTCTAATATGAATAATGTAAATCCTGCATTTTGTAAAAATACGTTTTATGTTTTTTCTTTTCTCATTATAATGTGAGATATTATGGTATTTTGAAAGAAAAGCAGTGCAGTCTAATTTTTCATTTAATTTTCCAGAATGGTTCCTTACGCGCAGATTATCATCTTAATCCATTATATTTAAGTTATTTTACCTGTTTCCAGTAATTTTTGCTAATATTAGAAGGAGCTGCCTTCTTATATTGAGACAAACACTAGTTTATAGAATAGTGCTTCCATTATCATCAGTCTATAGCAGCCCACTGCTGCACAAAGGCCTTTCCAATTGACCGCCATTTAGCTCGATTCTTTACTACGATCCGCCGCGCCGGCGCATAATTATAATATTGAAGCAACATGTTACTAAACGCGCAAGTTTCCTAAGCTATTTTGTAGGCGCTTCCTATTTTTTTCGGTAACGTCACACGTGTGAAAATTCAATAAACATCTGCCTAACCTTTTCCCAACCAAGTTGGGGTCGGCTTCCAGTCTAACCGGATGCAGCTGAATACCAGTATTTTACATGGAGCGACTGCCTATCTGACCTCCACAACCCAGTTACTGGGTAACACAATACGCCTTGGTAAGACTGGTTGTCAGATTTTCGGGCTTCTGACGACCTGTAACGACTGTCAAAGATCCACAAATGACAGCCGGGACCAACGGCTTAACGTGCTTTTCGAGGCACGGAGGAGTCTCGATATTGTAAAGCCCCGGCAAGCGTAGCTTAACCTGATGGATCGACCCGTGCGGCTGTTATTACTTAGCCACGAGCTCCTCTGAAAATTCAATAAACGTAGACATAATTATTATGTTGTTAATCCAAAATGGTTTTGAATATTGGTTTGTTGGCTATCTTTGTTCGTCCATAAATACTTTTTGAAGTATTTCGTTAGTGTTGCGCTGTGGCTATGGAATGGCTTTAGCGCCTGAATAAATTGATGTAAATAAACTACTCCTTTAACAGTATTGCTATAACAGAAGCCATCGGTTTCGGGGACTACGGTCACATACAAATTATAAATTGTTGACTTATTTAGGCATAGTTTTGCAACAAAAGTTGTTCATTACCAAGGCCGCTGCAGCGTTTACTTACTGTTTCCTTTCGACTTTGTATACAGGATGTTAGGGTAAACACCGTTATCCTTGCAACCAGTGGTTTGGTTTCATTTATAGAACGTAAAATCAATGGAAAATGACAACTTTTTTTTTCTTTTTTTTTAATCTACATTTTACCACAAGAGACGCAGGTTCGTTGCCCTATGCGCTAAGGCAACGAACTTGCGTCTCAACACGGGCGGGGGTGCGGGATGTGACCTGACCGGCCGCGAGCGCGACCCCTCCCTCAGTCAGTCAGCTGTTTTGCTAGAGAGCACGGTGTCGGATAGAAACTTTTTAAAATCTTAAACTACCCATGGTTTGAATGACAAAAATGTTTACCCTTACAGCCTGTATTCTTTCAGGAATTACGTAGTGCCTAAATTAACTGGCGTGGTAATCCTTTCTAGTAGGTATACTCTACTGCTTTTACTGGAACTTATCTCAGCGTGAACGACCACCATTTGAAACCTAAGCAGGTGTTAATGAATTGTTATAACGCCTATTCTAGCAAAAACAGAGTAGATATTAATTAATCAATTAATAATCATGTAATTGCTCCGTGGGTGCAGCCTATTATAGCTCAATTACGGCACGGCAGCCATTGTGTCATGCACGCAATTATTATTGCCTTGATGCATGCTCGTTAGGGACCGGTGACACAGGCGTGGAAAAATATAGCTGTAATTAAGTATTGAATGTTTCAAGATGTTTTTTGCAGCTCTGGGAGACGTGCCTTTGTTATTTTCTTTCTAGCAAAATAATAATTTTCAAATTAAAATTCATTTATTCATTATGTGAACATAGGGTAAAAAATACAGATGTTATATAAAACTTGACAGAGAATTTTTCCGAGAACGTGCTACCACATAGCCTTTTCCTAACGCTTAATTTCTGTTTGATTTAATTTAATTTTTTATTTTATTTTATTTTAATTTAATGCACAATGTACACAACCAATTTTACATGCTAAGCTTAAACTAGTGAGTACATGACCCTGTTAGGGCGCAGCAAGATAACTTAAAACAAATATTGCAAAAGAGGTATCCAATATCACATAAATATCATTAGGAATTAAATATTAAATTAATTAAATTTATATCTAACATTTCACTTCATTTACTTAATAACAATTGTCTGAGTGTCTTAAAGTTTAAATTAATCACTGAAAATTAGTTGAATAAACCAAACATAACTTGATTAATAATAAATAGAAAAAATATAAAATCATAAATATATCATCACTATGTCAAATCCAATTAATAAATCACAATATAATGTCAACATGATAAAAATAAAAATATTATAAAGATATCTACATCATTCGATATTTAAAATGTCGTACCAAAATTTTATCGAATGTCAAAAATTAAAATCATTCACCAATTTAATAAACGAAAACATGTCATATAAATAACAAATAATCACAAATAGTATCTACATACAATAGAACCTATAATAAAATGAACACATGATATATATTTTTAATTCTGTTTTAACAGGTTATTGTACGTTATTGCTAGTACAATAGCTGTAAGATTTTTTAGCTTATTGAACTGCATCTCCAACGGTCTAGAAAGTCCACTTCGCAAAAAATCTGACTAAAAAAAATCCGATTCGCAAAAAGTCAGACTGAAACAAAATCAGATTCTCAAAACGTTCTGTTTTCATTTAATGCTCTAAAGAAAGCACAAAGTAACATGTTCATACATAGGCGCTATTAATATTGTTTGATTTTTTTTATTAAAGTTTTTCACATTTTTAATATCATTATTAATTCATAGGTAATGTAAATTATTACGCAATGAACTATGTACACGGAAGTACATAAATATTAGCTTGTTTTCTCCGAGGGGTCAGGCAGAGGCAACTAATTTCCCTATTACTTGCTTGCTTTTTGACTTTTGGTAATGATTTACGCTAGGTACTAAATTAAATAACTAACTTACTTTGTAATCATAGTAGTAAGTAGTTTGTTTTGTTTGTGTTTGTATGAAAATTATGTTTTGATTGATCGACGTTTATTTATTGAGTTTTATGAGAATTCTCCTTTGACACAGAAACATTGAGCTTGAAGTGAGAAAAATATCCGAAATTGTTCCACAATTGAAGAAAATATAGACGAACACTTATAAAAAAAATACATACGGATGAACATAGAACCTCCACTTTTTTTTTAACTCGGTTTAAAAGACGTCTGAAATGTTCAGTGACAAAGTGAAATTAAACGGCAGGCGGTCTCGTCGTTTCAGATACTGCTGATTTCATAGCTGGACAAGGACAACTTCGTGAGTGATTACTCCTTCATTATACCCATATTTAATTGTAGACCTGCATTATGTGTTTATTTGTGGCTGATTGTAGGTTTACAGATGCTTTTTTATGTACCTACTCCTCTAAGCTACCTCGTAAGTGCTCGGGGCGACGATGCCGTCGCCACGCTGCGCCGCCACCGCGTCACCACCGCGCCACCACCGCGCCTACACCGCGCCACCACTGCGCCGCCACTACGCCGCCACCGCGCCGCCACCGTGCTGCCACCGCGCCACCAACGCGCCGGCGCCGCTGTGTAAATGCAACGTCGCCAGCTCGCTGCCGCGCCGCCGTCAAGCGGCACTGGCGCGGTGGTGGCGCGGCGCATGTACGAGTCTACATAGTTACGAGAAGCAGTGTCGGTGCGGCTGCGGTGCCTTCTACACGACCCCTAAATCATGTGATACCTGCACACGGCTTTCCTGTTGATTTTTGACATTTTCATTTGACAGTGACATTGAAAACACCTAGTCGTGTTCTGGCGAGATGCGGTCTTAAGTTGGCAGGTTGGAGTGTAGCCATAGGGGCGCTATGGAGCGAAAATTTTTTGGGACTTTTGTTTTCGGAAATCTTCAAATTTTATTGCAGTATCGGGTTAACCTTGATCATAGAAACCATTTAGGTCCCCAGAAGCATGGCCCTACGACGCGCCGATTCCGAGACAGGAGCTTTTGTTTTTTTTTTACTTTTTTTTAAAACGCTCTATATTTCCAAAATGTTAGCTCGGATGAAAATCTTTTCTGGAAAGAATTTGTTGCTCTAGTCGAAAACCATGAGGTGTTATTAAAAAAACCAACGATTCTTTGCTGTTCATAGGGCCCCTAAGCGTATACTCCAACTCCTAAAACTCCGCCCCTAAGACGACCCACTGACCAGTTAGCAATCACGATTCTATCATAGCGATCGAATTAATCATGAATAAGTTACCTGCGTCACCTAATTCTGTACCACTTATGTACGATCATGATGATATGAAAAATATGAATAAAGATGTGCGATAAATCAAGAGTGCTCAAGTAATTGCGTACCTAATGAATTACGCAATACATTATTATTATTTAATAGGTACCTTTTAGTGTAGTATAAAACGGTCAAAGTCTTATCTTAAATACATAAGTTTCCTTTATTTAAGTTATTATTAAAATAATTTGTGAATGGTTTTTATGAAACAGAATGAGTTCGTAATAGTTATCATAGAAATTGTTTTTTTTGGTACCAGATTTTAGATTTTATATTAATATAAGAGGAAGCTTACCTTTTTATAGATATTATTTTAATAGACTGTAAGTTTTTGGAAGAATAAACAAAAAATATATATATTCCGTCGAAATAAAAATCTGTCAAAACGGAAACAACCGATGAATATGTATTTACATAAAAGGTCTTTTTTTTGTTAACAAATGCTACGCGCAAGTGATCCAATTTATAAATAGCTAATAGTCATACGATACATTAACTATTTATAATTGCGAAATCATTTAGTCAGTGCCAGTTCGCGAATATGGAACCTGTCAGATATGTTGACTTTTTTTCAACTTCTTGTGACATGACCTTACGTGCCAACGTGCAGTGAGCAAGTAGTGCCAACACTGCTCAATGGATCATAGCTTCTCTGAATGATGTGTATTCAGTAATATTTTATGAGAGCCTTTGCCTATCAGCACAGTAATAAGTACATACTGAATTATTAAAAGCTAGCTAACTATCTATCTATAATAGCTAATACTAATAAAGCTTTAGCTTTAGAGTTATTGTTTCTTTGAATGCGCTATATAGTATCTGGAAGTACCTACCAGTAGGATTAAAAAAGCATTTGATAGCCCAATTATTCAGGAAGATTTATAGGCTTTCATCACGCTATGACCCTGAGGTGAACTAAGTGAAAATGAAGTAATAGCGTGGGCGGGCGATGTGATGCGACGCGATGGGTCGGGCACTAGAAAGTTCACGTGGATGAAGTCTCAGACAGAAGCTAGTAAAATGTAATTATGTAAGACAAGTGTGATGTAGAGCAGCGTTGGTGCAGTGGTAACGGCCCCGACTTACGAGACGTAGGTCCTGGGTTTCGAATCCAAGCAGACGACTGACTTTGTGACGAGTGACTCTGTGTAGATAATTACCGTTTTGAGAGCATTATTGAAATTCTCTCAAAACGGTGAATGATAACATCTTGAGGAATTCGAAGTCATGTGGCGCCTACCAACCCTCAATGGTCCCGCGTGGTAGATTAGAGCCCACTCCCTCTCGAAGAGAGGAGGCATGGCTCCCAATAGAACGTTGGCTGATTATGCTAAGTGTGATGTTTAGCCAAGTAAGCTACGATTAGATGAATTGAATATTTAACTTGGAACCAATGGGTTATCGGTGTGTATTTAATCATCATAAAATCTATTATTATTACTATTAAATTATATATACTTTGATAGAATAAGTAATTTTTGTAATGATCTATCTTTTAGGCCTTGGCCAGTTGATATTAAATTAATTGATTTTAATATTGAACAGGAAAAATTTGATCTGATTCTGTTTAAACTGCACTTGAGTTAGCGCTTAAATTGTGTGATTTCTTCGTATAATAGTTACAAATTGTATGTTATGTGTAGTGATTTATGTATTAAATATTTTACAGCTTGCGGGTACTGAATTATTGAGTAGGTAGGAGTTTGTTTTAAATGAAACAACAATTGCAATAACTATTATTAAGTTTAATGACTAAGAGGCATTATACATCACTTTGATTACATTCAATATGGCCGTGAGAACCTGACTATGTTCATCGAACTGAGACGTTGTAGAGATTAGCCGTAGCTACCGGCGCCGGCGTTAGCCGACGCCTTGGCGGACGCGTAAGCGCCCGGCTGGCCGTATCCACTGCCGCCGGTACCACAAGTTTGGCAGCCTCCAGAGCCGCCGTTACCACCGTACCCACCAGCTGAACTGGAGGCGTCACTGCTACTTGTAGCTCCTCCACCGTAACCACCGCCGCCTCCACCACCGAGCCCACCGCCGCCTCCGCCACCGAGTCCGCCGCCGCCAAATGGGCTACCGTAACCACCGGCGCCTCCGCTACCAAGCCCGCCGCCTCCGGATGAGCCACCGTAACCACCGGCACCTCCACCCCCGCGGCCGCCGCCGCCGCCTGACGCACCCCCGTATCCGCCGCCACTGCCACTACTACCGAATCCGAACCCTCCGAGGAAACTGCTTGCTAAGCTACCAAGGCCACCCCCGCTACCACTGCCGTATCCTTTACCTCCGCCACCGCCACTACCTCCGCCGAGTCCACCTCCGGATCCTCCGCCGAGTCCACCTCCGGATCCTCCGCCGAGTCCACTTCCGGATCCTCCACCGAGTCCACCTCCGGATCCTCCGCCGAGTCCACCTCCGGATCCTCCGCCAAGCCCACCTCCTGAGCCAGTTCCTCCGAAGCCTCCACTAAATGAGAGGCCTCCACCACTTGATCCACTTCCTCCAGAGCTTTCACTTCTCCCAGAGCTACCTGTTCCTCCAGAGGCCCCAATTCCACCTCCAGATCCCCCGCTTCCTCCATAACCACCACCACTGCCTCCACCGAGGCCTCCGCCATAGCCACCACCGCTACCTCCGCCGAGGCCACCTCCATGGCCGCCTCCGTGACCTTTGCCTCCAAGGCCACTACCACTGGAGCCACTGCTTCCAATTCCAATAATTAAACTACCGCCTAGTGATCCACTTCCGCCACCTGAGCTACTTCCTTGACCACCGGCGCTTCCACCGCCGAGGCCTCCTCCACTACCACCGCCGAGGCCTCCTCCACTTCCACTGCCAAAGCCTCCGCCACTACCACCACCAAGACCTCCTCCACTGATGCCGCCGGAGCCTCCTCCACTGCTTCCGCCGTAGCCTCCTCCACTGCTGCCGCCGAGGCCTCCACCAGTACCGCCACTAAGGCCTCCACCAGCACCTCCGCCATATCCACCTGCGCTACCACCACCGACGCCGCTTCCCCTTCCACCACTGCCCCCGTATCCTCCACCACCACCTCCGTGGCCACCACTACCGGATCCACTTCCACCAATTCCACGACTAGTACTTCCACTTCCGCCAAAACTTAGTCCACCACTTACTCCACCAGAGCTACTTCCATGTGCTCCACCAGAGCTGCTTCCATATCCTCCATGACCGCCACTGGAGCCACCTCCGGCTCCGCCTCCTCCGCTTCCTCCGTAACCTCCGCCGAGGCCACCGCCGCCACCGCCTCCAAAACCTCCGCCAAATCCACCTCCACTGCCACCTCCACCTCCACTGCCACCTCCACTGCCACCGCCGATACCAGCGCCGTGTCCCAACCCACCACTTCCTCCGTGGCCACCCCCCCCACTGCCACTACCTCCGTGGCCACTACCCTGTGAGCCACCGCCGCCATATCCACCACTTCCACTTCCGCCGGATCCGCTGCCAAAGGTCAGTCCCCCACTAATTCCACCACTTCCACTGCTGCCACCATATCCTCCGGAACTTCCACCACCGTATCCTCCACTTCCAGAGCTTCCCCGTCCTCCAGAGCCGCCAGCCCCGAGGCCTCCTCCACCTCCAGATACTCCGCCAAATCCAGCGCCACCTCCATAGCCGCTGCCGCCGCCATTCGCATCTCCACTGTATCCTCCGCCACCGCCATAACCACCTTTGCCACCTTCAAGTGAACCAGTAAAGGCAAATCCACCAGATTTTCCATCTTCTGATTTCGTATAGATTGATTTTCCATTTACTCCGCCTCCTAAGCTATCGCTTAAACCAGCACTAGCACTTCCTAGGGCGGTGATCCCAGATTTGACGTCACTGAGTATGCTTCCGACTCCATCGCGGATGCCACTGAAGCCGCTGTCAAAGGCAAGGCTTGAGCCTCCACCGAAGCCAAAACCTCCGCCGCCTCCGCCGCCGCCACCATATCCGAACCCTCCTCCGCCCCCACCGCCGCTGCCGGCCTCGTGCGTATACGAGCGCCCGAGTCTCACTGAAAATAAAGTTTCATGTCATTAGATGAAAAATCATTAATTTTATTGTTTATGACTACAAAGAGTTGTTGTCTCTTTCAATTGTTTATTTAATAAAAGTAACAATGCAAAAACTGTAATTACAATACTAATATACAAAAACTTGCATGACAATTACCTGAATATGCATCGCTAAAGCCTAATATGAGGCAGAGGACGATGCAAGAACGCACCGTCTTCATGATTCCTTCGTTAACTGACTACGTGTAGTAGTTAGCATCCTTTTATATATTAAGTCTCTGAGCGTGTTCAAAGTTCATAGGAACTCATACATACGTATGTACGGGAAAAACAATTAGTTTTTATAATGCTTTATACTTCCCACAACAGGTTATGAATGTAGTAAAGCGGACGTTTTTGTTGAGTTGAGATTAGTTAGAAGCGATAGTGAATATCATAGCATCTTCGTTTTTGGGTCTCCTTGAACTATGCAGTCGTATGTAGGTAAAGTTTGAGATCACCTTGGTGCATTGAAACAATATTAGGCTAATTGTTGATGCACTTTTGCACTTTTATTGATGCCTGTGCTAACATTTCCAATCCAATTGTCAATACTTCGCGTCATTAAATATATACTTTATTATTTTATTGTAACCTTAATTACATCGGCCTAATATATTAATTACTAATTATTTAATGCACCTGAGTGGCATGAGTGCGCACTGCCGCACGTGTACTATTATGGTTTTACTCCCATTGTGCCATTTCTCTCGTGTTGTTTCCTCTGTTATTTGTACAGTCTGAGAAACAGACGCTTTCCGATTTGCGATCAATTGTATTTTTTAGTTTACCTACGAAGATTTTACGAAATCGAAGAAATCGTTTTTATTGGGACAATTATGATTCAACGATATATAGAATTTTATTTTTAAGAGTTTTTTTGTGGTTGATTATATAGTTAGGTATACTTTGGCAGACACAGTCAGTCTACGCATAAAGTTTGACAAAAAACTTCATGGATTCTCCGCGCACTACCCATTAGATAGATAATAGCATTTATCACAAAAGAGCAACAGTATCAGTTTCGTCGGTTATTAACAAAACACATTGCTGTTCCATACATTTTGACCGTGCAGGTTTTTGCTATGAAACAGCAGTTAATTTTTTTGATAAACGGCGAAAAATTTCTACGGTCCCATTCCCTACATTTCATCCCTACCGTAGATTTTTTTTTGTCTACAGAATCATGTGCTGAATTCATGGTTACAGTTTGTGCGTCGATGTCCCTACTACCCTGATCTTTCATAGTAGTTTCCCTTCAGAGATATACCTTAGTTACTGCATAAGTCAAGAAGACTGGGATATTCCATATCTTGACATTTTCACCTCTCACCTTTTGAATCTGATTCTTATCGAAAAGTATATCTTATTCTAGTTAGTAAAGTTACGCCCATGATGACGCCAGTGCCTACAGATGCATTATCGACCTTGATATGTTTCTATTAAACCGTTGTTAAATGCATCCTGCGACTTCGTTGAGCAGCTGCCGTATTATAGCCATGGAGTATATGCCACCATTTTTCCAGTGTGCGAGAGAGACAGATCTGGACAAGGCCGCTAGCATCATCCCGTTTTCGCACTGGAATAATGATGGCATTTATACTTCATATTACTACCCCAGAACATGGCAGAAATTTAAAAGTATTTTCTGAAAGCGAAAATACCACGAAATCAACAATAAATTGGAAGCATACTTTCCATGTGAAAAATTTACCTTCTATTAAATCTACCTTTTTATACTCTGCAGCTCTCACAGTGAAAAGAAAAATCTTTGCCCAGTTGTAGATTGCTATAGAATAGATAGAAGACCATCTTTACCAAGACCAAGTGGAACAAAGGATCAAGTGTGTAAAATAATACAAGTAAGAAAATTCAAAAGGACCTTTTTTTTTCGCTAACCGTAGATTTTACGGTTTTTGTGAAAACAATCGATACTTAAAGGGATTGAACAATATTGCTTTGGCTTCCGGTTCCAAATATAACCGCTTTCTTCCTGTACAAAATAAAAGCCGAAATATAGGCGAGTGGCCATTTCCTTTGGACACACCAACACGCGTGTTCTATTTTTCTGTTCCTTATTTTGTGACATTCTACATAGTTTACAATAATATTGATACTATCTCCTGTGCCATATCTAATTATTATTTTTCATTCTTTCTCGCGTTACGTAATAACCACATTCCGCAGTCAGAATTTGTAATGAGGATTATGTATGACTTAAGTGTACAATCGCTTACATTTTTCGATTGACTTTAAAAACAAATGAATGATATCTGATGTTTTCAATTGAGGCGCTCGGGGAAGTGTTGTTTTCCTTCTAACAGAACAGCCAGTTTCTTCATCAAAAATAACAGCCAAAGTAACGTCAAAAAGAAACAAACCGTTTCTTTACTTTGGCTGTTACTTTTGATGAAGAACCTGGCCGTAAGTTATCAAAAAAAGCCGAAGAGTTCATGTGTAAGAAAAAGAAAGAAAAAGGGTTTATTGGCATTACAGCATAAAAATACACCTTAAAACTATAAAAATAGAAAACAATGATTATAATGCCAAAAAGGCCTCAGCTCAGCATAATGTCAGATTACAATGCAAAGTGTACCACGCTGATTTTCAGCTCCAACCCACGAGTGCCATACCTACGCTAGAAAAATAAATACAAGGAAGTGTGCGATGTGCGTCCGTTTTAATAAATTAAGAAAATAATATTTATTTATTTATTAATATTTGTTTGTTTGAACGCGCTAATCTCTGGAAAGTACCAGTCGGATTTGCTTTTTTTGATAGCCCAGTTATAGTCTATTTAACATGACGCTACGACGCTTAGGAGTCGAGCAAAAAGAAAAAATCACAGAGAACGCTAAGCGAAAACGAAGTAATACCGCGGGCAGGCGTTGTGACGCGACGCGGTGGATTTGTTCCCTTCACGTCGAGTCCCGCCACGTCGAGTCTCCTTGACGTCGAGTCCCGCCACGTCGAGTTGCCGCCAGGTCTACTTGTTCTGGAAGCTTTCACACGGACTAAGTCACTAACAACAGCTAGTCGTTAATAAGCAATTTTAGTTTTTCTGTAAAATCAATTGGCATTTTAATTTTCATATTAGTTTTTGCTGTCTTAAACATCTGTCAGATGTAGAAAAATATCATGTTTAGTTAAAATTGCCGAACAGACGTACTATTCAATTTTATTTACAACAATAAATATAATTGATTGAAGGCAAACATTTATGGACAAATGTGGATAAAACCAGTAATGTCTGTGGTTGATATAAATAATATAATCCTTCGCTTTAATTGATACTAATATGACGACCTCATTACATTCTAAGTATAGGTACATATATATTCTGTATATAAAGTTAAGAATAGCCAAGCAGTCACGATTATTCTACGCAAGTATATAAACCGCATCCGGGTGCCATCATAGTATATTTCTGAGATTCCTAGGATAATGGTTTTTACGTTAGATTGTTAAAACTGTATAGAGTATCTGTGATGAAAATAGTTATTTTATCAAATCGTAGAAAATATCGGACTAGTGTTTATTTGTTTAACATGCGTTAGGATTCGGCTATTTAAGGCACCACGACTCGTAACCGGTTTAAAAAATACCGGTTTATTTCGGTTTTCTTCCGTACTTTGCTAAAGAACGCGAACTTTTAGAGAACTTTATTTTAACCTAAATTAACCGGTTTATTCGACGATTGACATGTCGGTAAAAGCGTTGCTACTTGTGACTAATAGTGAGGATATCGCGCCGGATAAAATCTGAAGTATTTACCGGTTTTTATTGCTCTAAACCGGTAAATTCGAAAAAACTTACAAAACTCTTCCAAATACTGGTTTTAAAACACCGGTTTTAGTGAACGAAACTAAATGTAACGGTTTTTGCGTCAAATACATCATACCGGTTTGAAAATTTAATCGGTAGCCGAGCCTTGTCTAGCTGAAAAAGAATAAAATTCGTGAAAAATTGGAAGCGCTGCTTTTAATATTTAGCTTACGGACATTTTCAGGCACTATTGATATTATGAGCAGAAAAATTTACTATATATATTATTGTTCAATTATGTTAGTATACCGAGACTCCTCCGTGCCTCGGCGTTGGTCCCGGCTGTTATTCGTGGATCTATAACAGTCGTTACGGGTCTTGGGAAGCCCGAAAGTCTGACAACAAGTCTTACCAAGGGGTATCGTATTACTGGATTGTGGAGGTCAGATAGGTATTCGCTCCATGTAAAACACTGCTATTCAGCTGCATCCGGTTAGACTGGAAGCCGACCCCACCATAGTTGGTAAAAAGCTAGGCAGATTGATTGAATTATGTAAGTATACACTTACAATAGTATTTATGTGATGAATTAATGTTGATTGCTATTCAAAAGCAATCAACATTAATTCATAAATACCTACACATAAAGGTGTCAACCATTGAAATAATGCAATTCCAACTGCAGTTTTTAAAGCCATTCATTAAATAACCCAAGAGGAAAAAAATCCTATATTGTCTATACAAGATACTTATCGTATATTGTCTATACAAGATACTTATCGTTACTAAGAATCGATTAGGCACGCCATAAAAGTTATACTCTAATAAATTCTTAGATGTGACTAGTAGAACGAGTTATTGCTTGCAAAGTTCCAAGTTTCTGAGATGTTTGCTTTGGATGGCGTTTTATCTGGTTTTTCACAAAAAAAAAAAATTAAATGAAGTCATGAAGCTGACGGTCGGCGTGGCGTAGCGTCCCGCTGTCTGCTATTTTTTAACCGACTTCTTCAAAAAGGAGGAGGTTCTCAATTCGTCTGTATGTTTTTTTTTTTTTTTTGTATGTGTGTTACGCGATTACTCCGCCAATTATGAATCGATTTTGATGATTCTTTTTTTGTTCGGTAGGTCATGGTTCAGAGGTGGTCCCATATAAATTTTATTAATTTTGCTTGCGTAGTTTTTGAGTTAGCTTCAATAATTACGTATTTTCCCACTTTGCTATGTAGACGATATAATTATTTCACTCCGTCACTGTTATTTACATAGCAGATAACGGTATACGCATTTGTGTGAGGTAGGCACAGCTAAAAAGTGAAAAATAAAAACTTTTTACAAAAAAAAAACAACCGACTTCAAAAAACAAACAAAAAAAGTGATAAATAACTTTAATTTCGGAATTCGGTAGCAGAAACGAAAATTGAAAAGCAGACACCGACTTCCGAAATTAAAGTTATTTATCACTTTTTTTGTTTGTTTTTTGAAGTCGGTTGTTTTTTTTTTTGTAATAATATACTGCGATCAACAATGCCTACGTCTGCCAATTGCTGATTATGATGATAACCCTTCATAAAGGTATGTTTAACTAAATGGTGGACACTGAACATATAGGTAGAACATCTTCAAAGTTGACAATGACAATATTTGAGCACTGGGCAGCCCTCGTTTATGATTCTGATGTCTATGGATGGTTATAATCATTAGAACTTAAAAAAATGCTTTCGGTAAAAAAATGTTTTTATCATTAAATTCTCATAATCACATTGAAGGAGGTCATTCAAAAGGTTAATGACCTGTGCAATAACGTAAAGTAATGAAAGGGGTTGTTTCACGCATTAATTGTAATACACTCTCTACTCAGTAAACGTGATTTTACGTGATGCATTTCTTTTTACCCGACTACGGCGAAGAAAAAAGGAGGGTTATGATTTTGACCGGTATGTATGTATGTATGTATGTATGTAAGTATGTATGTATGTATGTATGTATGTATGTATGTTCATCTGTTCCCTCCTATCTTCCAAACCACTTATCACAATTTGACAAATGAGGTATCGTTAGAAGCGTCGTGATTGTCCGCTGGTTATAGGCTATGTGAAGTCACATTAAAAATCCGGAGTCACACGTAGTCTGTTCGATTTATGCCCTAACACGTGTGACTCCGGATTTTTAATTTATCTGTCTGTGGTGTCTTGTTTATACCTTTTAAGTCGTAGTTGGGTTTTAGTTTTTATTACTTGATTTTTTTTTGTCTCTTGAATTCTAAGTGCCTATAAAAATGCTGTTCATTGGTAAGCGCATCTGTAAATTCAGAAAGTTTTTGTTTTCAAATGTTTGTAATAGTCCGAAACAGGTTTTTACGAAAAAAATTGAAAAGTTGCCGGGAAAATTGGAAAATTCAGGACAATTGAAAGTGCATTTTCTATGGGAATTTTGTATGAATTATATTTGTTGATTGATTCTAATATTCATACTAATAATACTTACTTAACAACCTTTTTTTTTTTGAGTGTGGGAAATCTTCATATGACTTCTCCGGCTCTGGGCGGAGCGGGAGGGCGTGTCAGACTTTTACTGACTAAAACCCACCCGTGTTCCTTCAGTTGCCTGTTGCCAAGGTCCCGGTATCCCTTTCGGACTTCCAGCAACCCTGGCAGCACTGGGAACTTGTAACTCCTTCGTTATTGGAAAAGAGCCAATTTTTCAACCTCAAGATAAGATACTATGAACAGCGCGCTTGGTCGTGCCTGTAAGCAATGTGCAACCATTGATTCCCCCCGATGTTTTCTTCCACAAACATTCAGTGTTACTCATATTTTATAACAAGATTTACAAAATTAGTAAAAACTAACTTATTGCTGTTTAAACAAAAACGATTGATGATTAATGTCAGTCGGACAATTTAATAACGCTTATTTATTGCACAAGCGACTAGTAGTACTCGCAAGTAATCATTCATTAGTATAGCGATCTAGACAGCTAAAAGGCCATAACATTACATTCCAATAAAAACTGGATGATCGTTTCCTGATCTGAATACTACGTCACGCGCGATCACAACGGAGTAATCTTTCCATTAACATGGATATTAATAAACTCTAATAAAAAACTGATTATTACCAAGTATTTACTTTTTATATCGATGTTCCACATTGAAGGTTAATTTGTTAGGAAAATTGACAAGTAGAAGTTCCACTCTACGCAATGTTTGGTAACAAGTTCGTGCCATCATCACTTCAGCCGAAAGACGTCCACTGCTGGACATAGTAGGCCTGGACCAAGCACTGCCACTTCCACCGGTTCTGTGCTTCTCGCATCCAGCGGATTCCTGCGGCCTTCACCAAGTCATCAGTTCGCGCCATACAGCTAGGTCATCTAAATCTCTAACTATGTCGCCTATTTATAGAGTTTGTAAGTAAACAAAACTGTAAACTACATAATTATACCATGTTGCAAACAATAGCCTGCACTGCACATAACAAGCAGCAAAACCAATTTGCTAAGCCTTTTCCCTACTACGTTGGGGTCGGCTTCAAGTCTAACCGGATGCAGCTGAATACCAGTATTTTACATGGAGAAACTGCCTGTCTGACCTCCTCAACTCAGTTACTTGGTAACACGATAACCCTTGGTAAGACTGGTTGTCAAACTTTTGGTCTTCTGATTGGTGGACCTAACGACTGTCAAAGATCTAAAAATGACAGCCGGGAACTATGGCTTAACGTGCTATCCGAGGCACGGAGGGGTTACAACCGACCCCTCCGTGTCCGGTCGCCTAGTGCGCGGGTACACTTACGGATTTATTCTAGATCGGGCCTTCTTTGTTCCAACTTTTTTAGTAATTATATCGACCGCGTCTAGCAGTCGCTGTAACGGCAAGGTCAAGATTGTTGTGAACATATCTTGTGAATAAAAAACAAACCGGTCACGTCACGCGAGACCGGCACGCATCAGGGTTTCATAACTAACGGCTATGACTAACTTAAGGGACACACGAAGAAACGTTTCTGAACACGTTCCAATAGGTACTATTTTTGGGTGGTTATTTGAAGTCAAGGATTCCATGGGGCTTGATACTAAAGGACTGCAAAATCGATGCAATGATCTGCTCTTGCCATAGTCGAACCTGGGACTATCGACATTGTCTAGAAATAACCGGACCTCAACATAGTTAGGAAAAGCTATAGCCGGTAGGTTCTTTGTCAGTTCATAATTTCGGCAAAAAATTCAACATTACTCAGAGAGATTTTACTTCGCGACAAGACTCGACAAGTATCTAACATACTAAGTACGATAGATATCCGAGTGTGTCAAACGTGGTGATAGGTATGACGATTTTTTGGGCTTGCGATGATTGAATCGGATTAATCTGTATGAGGCGAATAAAAAGATGTTAATTGACTGAATTAATACTGGTTGGCTTCGTCTATGACGTCTTTCGGTAATCATTGAAATATCGGCTGAGTTCCTATACAAAGCTTTTTTGCTTGATTTTTTGTCTAGAGTCGTTCATCGTCGTACTAGCGCTCATAAAATTGTGAACGTTCAGCACTCAAAAGGTGTTTATTATGACCTATCTATTGCAGATGATTCATAGTATAAATAATGGAAAATCTAATTCCAACCACATAGGTACTTCACGGTACAAAAAAAAGTTGAGATAACCCCATTGTTTAACGATCCATCATAAGCAGGTACATCACGACTTTAATTAATTCATGCTTAGCAGTTACTTACTCAGCAACTTTTCCATTAATCCATAAAAAATAATTGCTCCATTTGAATAGAAGTTTTTCTATCATCCGGTACTTTTTTGTTCACTAATTGCGCAGCAGTGCGTCACAAACGGGTTTCCCCATTTTTACAAATTATAAGTATAAAACCATGATCTTATTTTCATACAATTTATAATTGCCAGCTATCATCAAAATATCTGTGGTGTTTCCCACGTTCAAGAATTGCAATGTTTGTTTTGTTTGGTTTAATTTGGAAAAGCCGACGATGAGGCAAGAGAAGGACATTCTATCTGAATACTTCACTTCGGATATACTTCAAAGATATCCTTTGCCTAAAATAGGAAGGGAAAGAAAACATAATTAAAGTATGTGTCTTCTGAGTTCTGACTTATTGAAATGAATATCTTCTGACACCAATTTCAATGAAACAATCTAGTCAACTACCGACAAGATCTAAATGGCTTATAACTTACCGATGAATGTTAGTGTCTTAAACAGACAAACACCAGTGCAAGCCAAAATCCGTGCCCTGCATCCCAATGAGTTCAAATAGAATTAACTATATAACGTGAAATCTGGCTGTTGACAACAGAAGCTCATGGGCAGCTTAACAGGCAACATTAAAAAATTGGACATAATTTTGAAATAAGAATGAAATTAGTGATCTCGTTGGTGGTCTTGAGCTGTGCTCTGTTCGAAGCAAGAGGATACCCGTACCCGGTGTTTTCATCTTCTGGAAACGTTGACACTTGTGAGTAGTATTTTTTTATTAAACCGACATTACTAGGCTTGCCTGATTTTGGGAGCCATCGTATTGGAATGTTATTTCATTATTATCCGTTTCATTGATTTGATTTTAAACTAAGTCGGCTGACGAATCAGCAGTTTAATACAATCGTAATGTTGTGAAAAAATATGTCTGTCATAAATTTTTTCTTCGTTTTTAGCTTTGTGTTACAGTTACTATAGCCATAAAATTCTTTCACAGGGTCATACGGTGATGCTAGTCGAGGAGGAAGGGTGGTGAGTCGCTCCTACAGTCCTCATGCCAACCGAAGGGCCGTCAGAGCTCCACCATCTACCTACTCGCTGTGGCAACCCGAAGCCAACCAAAGGAATTATCCTTTAACTCACCATCAGGCCCTCCAGTATCATCAGGCTGACCGGCGGCGCCAAGCCCTACTGGAAGTTAATGACACACCTCCACAGGAAAATGAAGTGTACTATCCTCAAGCACCAGAGAATCTTCCCGAAGTCCCCGTTGAGGCCACTGAACTCATCGTACCCGTAGAACAAGCCGAAGAAGTCTCAACTACAGTAAAAGCTATTGTCCCTGAACTAATCGAGACTGAAATTGAAGAACCACAAGAAGAGCCTGTACAAAAGCCTAAAAAAGCCGTGCAGAAGAAGAAGCAAGTAAAACGACCCGTAGAAGATGAAGAAGATGATGATGACGAAGTTGATTTCCCGCCCCGTAAGTTCCTTTCTGGCGCTGTTTTCCCTATGTTCTTTGGATGGGGTGGTGGTGGTCCCATGGCTGTTGCTAATGCGTTTAGCACCGGGAAAGGTGGTGCAGCTGCAAGCGACGCTATCGCCTATGGAACCTTGCCACCTGTAAAAAAATCGCAGTAAAAACGCTTAGAATGTGCTCAGAGTGAAGTTAATCATAATATTGTACAAATGCCATTGTTTTTGCTTTGTTTTCTCGTGTAAAGAAATACTCTAGATTCTATTGTTCATTTAATAAAACTTTCCATCAGTTCAAATTCTCGCTCTTTGTTTATTGCCATAATCTGAGACGTCAATCTTGATAAGTTATTACACATTGATTAGTTATCAGTCAACATACAATTAAAATTACTTAGAAATTACTTTATTTGGAGAAAACTTACAAACCCGAATGAATCAACATAAGTCTCTAAATAAACCCCTTTATTTATAAGATGCAAATAATGTAAGAGACGTTATATGGTTAAACAGTCGCTTATCATACCTAACTTAACTTTAAAGTAACTTTTAAATAAACCCCAAAGAGTTCGGGCAGTAATTATAATACCTGCCTGAAAAAGTGCTTTTGTTGTGCAATTGCTGGCTCAGCATTGGTCAGTGATAGGTAGGTGGCTGCGTGTTCTGATTTCATTCAGTCTTCAGTCTCCAGATCAATCAGTCAAAGGCATTTCTTCCCCGTTATTAGAACTTCAATAATTGAACTTAAAAAGTATATATAATGACATATTATAGTAAACCACCTTCAATAATTAAATTCGCATGAAACTGAGCTGAAAGGCTGTCAGATGAATCAATCGGAACTGAGATTTTAAAGTGACTAACTCAGGAGTTAACAGATAAAACAGGGTTAATCCAAAAAATCTATTTGTATTAACCCTGAGTTAGCTGTTAACTCCGAGTTATTTAGCTAACCTATGAACGCGTAAGTGGCCCTTATGGTTATTTAAACAATAAAGGTAGAGATTTTATTCAATGCCATCTGTTATAAGATTAGAAATCATGTGAATCTACTTTCTATTATGGAATGCGCCTGAGGGGGCCTGAGTCATGCATGATAAACACAATTGGAACAACTGTTTCTAAACTTTAATACGAGATGGCGCTTTGCCGTAAATTACCGAATACGGTAGGTATATTAATACAGCTTTCAAGTTCTGGCTACCACAGGTGTATCCCTGTAAGTGCAAATAAAAAGACCAAGAGACGTTTCTACTACAGACAATAATGCTACTAAGAAGTAAATAACTCTATCCCTAAGAGCATTCTTACATCCCCATATCCTTCCCTTTTCTAAAATGAAACGTCTTTCAGTCATCATCTGCCTAGCCTTTTCCCAACTATGTTGGGGTCGGCTTCCAGTCTAACCGGATGCAAATGAAACGTCTTTCAGTCTAATAAATTATAGACTGAAAGACGTTTCATTTGCATCCGGTTAGACTGGAATTCTTAATTTTGCAACAATAAGGCCATAATTATGAAGATAAGTAACATGAGTACTTTTGTAATAACGCCTGTTAAAATAATGACAGACGATAATCTCGGATCGCCAACTATGTATTAGCTTTCTTTTAAGAAAGTGACCACAAGTCCATTGTTGATGACTTTTGTCACTATTGTTGTGCCGCTGAAGGGCACAGGTCTGATATTCCTGATGCCACTTTGTATAGTTGTACCTTTTGCCGTCAGTAGAAATCCTTCATGAAAAGCCTATAGTTCATCGCGCTCCATCTTCTGGGTTTGCAGCACTCTCGTTTATAGGTGTTTTGGACCCACTTGATTGATAATAAGTAGCTAAATCTAAGTATCAAACTGTATCTAACAAACTTTAGAAACGGGTAGTACTTTAAGGAGTTGATCTCTCTCTTCTTTCTCATTTTCTTCTTCATGTTCTCTTCATCTTTATGTCTCTTGTGAGTTGCGACAGAGTCTGATAAACTTATTAAGTTATCTATCTTTAATTTAATTTTATTTAATAAGATGATTAACTCTTTACCGTGTTACTGATACGTACTATAATACCTACAGTACTATACATTGAGCAAATTGTGAATTTACTTTAGTATTTCATTGCGAAAGAAAGGTTTGCTTATTATAGAACTTTCTGAGGACACTAGGGCGCATCAACATTTTTAAACAAATCTATTTACACTGGATAAAATTCTTATATTAGATTGACAAAAAAACGAAATTAGGACTAACTAACTAGAACTACTCAAATATTATATGAAATACAACATACGCCTACCATGTAGAAAGATGAAGTTAAGTTTAAGTTAAGTGAAATTCAACAAGTTTGCCATCAGGGGCGACGGGAGCTACATAATAGGCGGCAGCCGAACGATTTGAAGGACTCAATTAAAGTACAACGGTTAAATGGCAAAGTTTATTTGTACGGATGATGAAATGCACATTAACTCTATACATATAAAAATATAACAATGAAGATATACAATTTACACTTAGCTCTAACAATTTGTGATATATTTTACACTCTCTCTTCTATTCTGGGGGTTCCATAGGCGGTTGCGTGGCTTGTGGCTACTCCACCTTTGCCGGTGCTATAGGCGTTAGCGATGGCAGTGGGACCACCGGGACCACTTCCACCGGCACCTCGTCCTCCGAATCCGAAGAACATGGGGAAGAATGCTGCTGCAGGCATCTTAGGAGCATACTCATCTTCATCTTCATCATCGATCGGCCTCTTGACTTGCTTCTTCTTGTTGACAGCCTTCTTGGTTTTCTGTACGGGTTCCTCTTCTGGTACTTCCTCTACTTCAGGTTCAATCAATTCAGGGACGGCTACAGCTTTTACGGTAGTTGGGGCTTCGACCTTTTCTGTTGGTTCAGCGAGTTCCGTAGCCTCAGTGGGGATAAAGGCAGTGTTCTCTGGTTGTTGGGGGTACAAAACTTCGTTTTGTTGGGGTGGGATGTAGTTAACCTCTTGCTGTGTTTGGCGGCGCCTGTCTGGGAGGTAGTACTGGCCAGACTGCTGCGGTTTCGCCTCGGCTCCCGGCTGGCGGAACATAAAGGCAGCCATGCCGCCGCCGACTCCACGTTGCTCGTAGTACGGGTTGTAATAGCGACTGAGCGCCATCCCGCCGCGGTTGCCATCTCCGTATGATACTGTGAAAGAAAAAAGGGTGGTTTTAAATTTCTCACCACTAATTGAAACGTGGGTGTTCTAATACACCACTGTTTATCTACATGGAGTAATGGCATGATGGTATACTATGTTATGTTCATTACCCCAATAAAATATCATGCTGTTGACCGTTTCTCAAACTATTTTGAAAATTACAAAAATAACACTAAAATATAAATCTTCACAAGTCAACACTGCAGACAAAATAACTGCTAAATGTTTTTTTTTAATAGTCAAGTCCAATTAGGTAGTCTTGTATAATAAGTGGTAATCGATGAAACCTCAATAGAGGTCTAATCAATCAGGTCAGGCGGAAGAAAAATATTAAAATATTGTACTCACGAGAATCCACATTTCCGTAATAGGGATAATACGCATACGGGTATCCTCTAGCCTCGAACAGCGCGCAACTCAACACCACCAGCGAAAGTACCAACTTCATATTTACGACTTTCGTATTATATTGTTCACTATTAGATACCCTTTGTGGAACAAAGGGTGTTGTGCGTTATACTGCTTCTGAATGTGTGTTGGCCTGAGCCAGACTTCGCGTTATATAGTCCATTCTGTCTGGACTAATTGGGATGCAGGACACGCGGCTGCTAGCACCCGCGCGGGTTTCGACCATTTTACAATATTCGGCAGAGTTCTAACCGTTATTGGAGACTGGACATCCTAGAGAGGACCTGGTAATGCGCAACACGTCTCTATTAGGTAGGTGAACCGTTGAACTTTTTGTTTTGGTGTTTTTTTTTTGCATTAAACTGCACCAAGATCTGGTGACTCAGACTTACAGTATTAATGGGGTTGAATTTGGAGAGTTGGTTTTTCTTTGACTCTTTCTAATTTATAGCGTAGTTCTGTTTATGTGTGCACCATCGTTTATGAATTAGAACTTAGTTTTGACTGGTTTTATGGGCTCACCGTTCAACTATTCATTTCTACATAAAGTTTCAATTACCTCCACATTTAATTTTTTAGGTACAACACCATTAATTTCAACCAATTGCCATTAAAAATCTCATTTCGCTTACAGTTCAATGTAAGGAACTCTATAAATACGTACTTATTTATAGTAGCATCGTGTGAATCTGCAAACACAAAGTGCTATAAATATGGAAAAATCGAACTGTTCGCTGCGTGCACGCATTATGTTGCGTTTGCGAACGCCCTGCATAAATCTGACCCTACGTGGAATGACAAAAAGGTTCATTCATGAAGATTTATAACGTTAGTAAAGCATGTTTACTAGATTTTTAACTACTTCTTGGAAACATTGAACGGTATAAATTACACACGGTAAACAGCGCGGAAAATTGTTTTGCAATATAGATATTGGTATATTATGTTGCGAATGAACTTTATTGAAATGAGTGAGTGAGAATTGAAGTGAGTATAAATAAAATGAAATGCTGTTCGTTGGTAAGCGCATCACTTTAGAACGGTTGGACGGATTTGCTATTTTTTCACAATTGTTCGCAATATTCTGAATTAGATTTTTATGAAAAGAAAAAATAAAAAAGGTTTCCGAAAAATTTTGAAATTCGGGAATAACTGAGCGTCCTTTTTTCTATAGGATTTTTCTATGAACTTTTGGACATGGTCTTATCTGTCAGGTGAGCTAGTAATTAATACATATAAGTTGATGTAATAAATTATATTTTTATTATGACGTAATTTATTGTGATGATCGAGTAAATCCAGCAAATTCTAGTAATATTCTAAAGTTTGTTCAGTTGAAATTAAAATGAAAATTAAATAAGTAAAAGGATAAGGATAACGTAACACGTAGAATTCAGTAGTTTCAACTTACCCTCTTAGTTGATACTAGGTACTGCAAAACACGATCACTAGTAGAATTTGCTGGATTTCCTTGATCATCTCAATTTTCAATATCATAATAAGATTAAGAAGCAAAGGCAAAGCATATACTATTAACTGAGCAATATTTATAATATACAACGTGCCGCTACAATGGCGACATTAATTTAACATACGGGTAGGGCTAGTGGCCAGTAACCATAAAAATTATAATAAAATAAAATAATTCGTAAATTGAAAAAAAATAATTTTCAAACAAACTAAATAATAAAAACATAACCAAAATTGAGATCACTCTTTGTAAAAGATTCATTCATGTAGGTACCTACCAGCTGGCTTACGTTCCATCGGTCAAGATCCTTTGTCGGCATAATTTCTAGGAAATTGCGCGGCTTTCCTTTTATTCGCCTACATATGATCCGTGACCCCGGCAAATGAACTCTTCGCTACAATTCTTTAAGTACAGGTTGCTCCAGGATGGTAATTTAGAAAATTGTAAATAAATCAATAAATAATAACATTTAATGAAATTAAAATATTTTCCTAAAACGAATACGCGAAATCGGATACGTGTGTTAAATTAATGTCGTCATGGTAGCGGCACGTTGTATATAATTATTAGAGATGCGCCGAATGTAGGTTCAACCAAATACTAATGTTCGGCCGAATATTCGGTCCAAAAAGTACCGAACCGAATATTCGGCCGAATCATTCGGTTCAATTCTGCGCGGTTAAGTGGTTTGTACACGTAGAATGAAAAAACATGCCGAATGTTCGGCCGAATATTCGTATTCGGCACGAATACGAATATTCGGCCAAACATTCGGCGCATCTCTAATAATTATTTATTTGTAATCGAAAATAGCTATAACGATTTCGATGAAAAATGCAATATAGGAGTAAATTGAAAAAAATGAATTTTCTCAGATTTGAGACCAAGCTAGATCGATTTTTGTCCCCGGAAAATCGATCTAGCTAGGTCTCAAATGAGAAAATTTGTTTTTTCTATTTTCACAGCCTCGGGAATGTGATACAATGGTATACCTGGATGACATGTTTATCTAATTTCACTCGAGCAGAGCTCGGTCGACCAGTTACTAATTATCTTAACTAAATGATAGCCATTAATTGTATGCGTTGCTACGACCACATTTTATTTTCTTCTGCGGTTTGATTAGACACTTTGAATATTTCATGCAAAGAATGTTAAAAAGGACCTAAAAAGTAATCCGTAAGTCTGCGACGTCAATCATTTCCCAAGAAATTAATTTACGTATTCGCGGTGCCAATAGAGCTAAAGCCTTTGCACATGTCCGAAATTCTTAATATTAAAATCCATACATATTTGTATGTCGTCCACGTGAAAGATTTGAGTATACTAGTAGCAAAGCCGGCGATACTATCTCTACGTTCGTCCACTCCTTGCATCGATAGGATCTGTGCCCACGGCATAAATTCCGTTAAAATGTTCATAACTGTCAAATTTGCCTGTTTGCACGTATGGAGATGTATGCTGGTGGATTTATGCCGGAAACGTCGTGTACTTCACATTAGTATGTTCAGCAGAGCGGCCTGATTCATGCTCTACAAGACTCAAGTCATGTTTGAACACCTGTACAGTCGTAACGTCTGCCGGACAATGTCATATGAAACTTGGATTTTGACGCTAAAGCTTTGTAATAGGTTGATGATGTGATTGGTCGGTTATCAGGTTTGAGACAAAGAATAAGTGTTCCACGGTTCAATGATTGCAATTTATATAAAAAACTGAGCAAAAGTTTATACGCAGTTTCTATCTCGCTAGACAACAAATTCTCTAAATAACTGTTTTGATCTGTCCAAAAATAGGTGTTAATAAATTCACACTATACTCCAGAAATCCCGATCAAATATAATTTGCGTAACAAAGTATTCGGCGAAGTGCATTTGTGGAGCTCGGCAGACATTCTGACTGCGCTCCACCTGTCAGATGGAGCGATACGGCTACATCTAGATGGCCTGATATCACTGCTAAAGAGACAGTGCAAGGACCCCCAAAACCGCTACAGTTAGTTATAACTGATGTAACTTTGGTTTAGCATTGTTCTATTTCATCCAATATTATTCTGGTGTGTAGATAAACCTACATTGAATATTGAAAATTATACATTTACCTATTTCTTAATATTAGCATGAGGTGATGAGATGTGTTAGTAGTGGAAATAATTTATAAATAGATTGAAGTACTCGTATAGACCATGATGGACCCAAAAAAACCCGTCAATCCAAACAAAGTAAACAAAACGCAGTTCAAATGCAAAGTTATAACATTTATTTGTTAAAAATGTATGGACGTATGTCTGAAATAAAGATATATAATATAATAATATAACATTGCATTAACAATTACCAACATATTTTAATCAGAGCCAATGAATATGCAAATTAGCATCGTTAGCATTAAAATTCAATCGGCTGATGAATTCGGGGATGCATATACAGTGGCTAATAATATAGAAATTATTAGTAAAGTCGCAAGAGACGTTATGTACCCTGAGAGATCCGGCAAGGGTCAGGAGCTTGGCAGACATCCATCAAAAGATAAGGATCAATGGAGCTTTGTCGGTGACTCGGATAACTCTTTAAGGTCGAGGTAAAGACGATCGTGACCCTAATATTTACTTTATTTGATGATATTGTGATTAGCGCCCGTGAACAGTCTTGTTTGTCATTTGGTTGGTAAAAGAATTAATTTACATTTGCCACCCTACAGGTAAAGTGATTGATGCCGAAACGTGGACACTCAGTCGGGCTGGTCTACAAATCAATCAAGGTCGTTCAGCGCACTATGGAACGGGTTATGCACGGAGTTTATGTGCAGGATAAAATCTGGAATTAAATTATTTGGAAAAGAACCTGAGTTACCGACATAGCTTGCAGAATAAGCACACTGAAGTAGCAGTGGGCTGGCCATGTTTGTCGAAGGGCCGATGGCCGTTGGAGCTGACGAGTTCTGGAGTGGAGACCGCGTATCGGCAAGCGAAGTATGGGACGCTCCCCAGCTAGATGGACCGACGCCCTTAAAGAGGTAGCTGGGACCGACTGGATGCGGAAAGCAGAGGACAGGGTATTGTGGCGCAGCCTGGGAGAGGCCCATGTCCAGCAGTGGACTGCGATAGGCTAAGTTGATAGGTAAAGAGATAACGGATTGAAAATTTCTTCAGATAATTGTGACAAAGTATTCCCAGAGTCGTTGTAGTTCAAGTTTAATACCTTTATTTCTAAGCATCTGGGTTGAGTCTGCATTTATAGTTGTAGGATCCTATAATTCTATTATCTAACCTCTTGAACGACATTAATGAAAAACTTACTTTATTATGTTGCTTAGGTTGCTTAAGTTTGATTATCATTATTAACGGGTGTCTGAACTGTGTAATCTGATGTTTAAAGGGGTTGCTTTAGCTACACTATTAACAAGTTTCTTTGGACACAGCACACCACAGTAACCACTAGCCGTTATGTCGGCAGTTTTTAGATGATACTCTATCACCATATGGTAAGATTTATTTCTGTATATCTTTAATGGGTCAGCAGAATTTATAGGCATTGTCGGTAATCCTTTTAGCCGCAGAGTTGAAGTTTGCGCCGAATCTATCCTCTGCTTTACATTCATCATGTATATTATGTGATTATTCTTATCACGGCCTTATTTGCATTCATGCGTTACTCTGCATTGAATTTTTAAATAAATATTTAGCTGGAGCTTTTTTGGTTAACATTAATCTACCTGCCATTATATGTTTGAAAATCTATGGAGTTACTTAGCCATATTTGTCCAACATATACCAAATAACATCCTAATCATCTATAAGTGAAATCGTTTAATCGCAATTATTGCCTATCAAGACCGTTCACTATGTCTTTGCCGCCATGTTGGCTTCATTGCTTGTCAAGCTTAGATTCAATAATAATTGGAGTTCAAAAAGGCGACTGACATAACAGTAATACCAATCTCGTCACGGGTCAAGTTATAATGAACGCTCTATACTTACTATTCAGTTACATTCAAGTCAAAAACTCCCTCGAAAATTCGTCAGTAAAAAGACAATCGCCTATTAAAAATAATTCAAACGACCTCAAATTACAATCGACTTTAAATATTGCAAAGCTTACATGACGTCGTTGTCGCACCCTTTACGTCTGTCTATAGTCTGGCTATTGAATGCATATCGGACCCATCTCTACGTCAAACAGGTACTTTAGGTACAGACAGACATGAAATTTTCCTGTTCTTTGTATCCTTAATGTCCATTTACAGGGAATACGTGCCTAAGTTCACGATCGATTTTGATTTGTTGATGCCATGTAGATCATTACAAGTGTTGAATGTTTTATGTTTATCCTCTTGCGTAGGTACTGTGGCCGCGTGTGCACGTTTATTGTATGCATTATTTATCATTGTTATTGTAGGAATATCTTTAGATTTAGGAAAACTACCAAGTTTATGAAACGATTCCAGTTCAATGCTATTTTCAGTAGGTATCCTTTTTATTCACGCTTAAGTAACTTATAATTTTTTAACCTTTTTTTAAATCTGATGAGGATATTGGACTTTGATTAGATTTTACGAATTTCAAGATTGCTTGTTCCTGCTGAAGCTTTCAAAAACGAGAAAAATGGAATGTACAATCCCTGGATTTTTTATGGTTTCCGTAAAACTTAACAAAAGAGGAAAGAAGCAAGAGAAGCTTCAGAGGAAGATAAAGTGGTTTTAGGCTGTGAAGAATGTAATTTTTTTAATTGATTATTTTTACTACAGTACCTACATATTTCGGTTAAAATTTTGCTGGTAAGTATGACGACGATGTCTCCCATTGTGGCTTTATGACGCACCGGGCGCCGGCCGACTATTGACGCCTGATTATATCATCGGTTACTCACATTGGTTTTTACTCTCATTCCTTCCAATACATCTCGTACCATACAAGTTGTGAGGGACTCGATGGAAGCTACTCAATAGTCAAATCACGTAACACGATTTTTTAATTTACGACCTCATTGATACATCTCGATTAAAAATGCCTTGTGCGTTTAAAGAACTTTTATTGTTCACAGTTGTTATAAATTCGGAAAAAACAGCTGCAAATAATAGAGGCGGAATATAAATCCTTGACGAGGTCGTTGCTGAATTTTTTTTGCAAATATTAGGTACTCTTTGTCAACTCGAGCTATAAATTGTCGCTTAGACAATAGCCACGGAACAAGCAATTAAATGAATATTTCATTGTATTTCTTTACTATGCAGATACTACAAATAAAATACATGTTCATTTTAATTGGTTGTATAGCTTAAAACTTTAGAATATTTTGTGCAATTATGTTTGTTGATTACAAATGAGCTCGTTTCGTCTGCATTAACATCGTATATGCAATTCAATCAGTCAGGTTTGACAGCACATATGGAGATTAGCCTTTCAATTTGTGAACAAACAAAACAATGGATTTGAACATTCTTAGAATTGATATAAATAAAATCGTCGCAAGTGATATCAACTTGGGTGGCATACATACAAGTACAGTAAAACAATACATCTGTGAATTGATATCGTTTTAACACGAAATAGGACTCTTCTTGACGTCTCTAGTGTCATCATGTTCTAAAGCCTCAGCCTCCTTACTAACGAGGCTCATAGAGCTAGATGAGGTCAGACTAACAAAATTAAATTTAAAAAATGACTAATAAAATGAGTTTAATCCTAATTAGCATAAGTACTGAAAGACTCCAGGCTGTATTTGACCAGCTTTAAAGTGTTGAAGCTATAGGCTTCTAACAGACAATATGAAAATAAGAATCTTATCGGATATTATTATTATTATTATAGCAGATATGTAATCCTATTATTCTTATTGAAATGATAGGTTGGTAGAATATATGACGAAAAACTATGTCTAAGTACCCATTTGGCAACTTATTTTGCTCGTATTCTTGCAAATATTATTGAAATATAATATTCTTAGTCTAACATAAGGAGTACAACTAGCATTGCAGTGATATCCAAAAATTTCAACTGCTTTGAAAGGAAACAGACATAGAAAATACATTTATTAAACATAGACTAAAATAAAATAAAAAGTGTAAAGTAAGAAATTAACAGGAAAGTGTGTCTCGCGGGTGCTGTTTGCACACATTTCAAAGGATTGAATAGAATTTTTAGAGTTGGAGCGTTCTGTTTTTCATTGAACGATCTCTAGAGTTGCATAATAAGAGAAAAAAAAACATGATAGAAAGAACCATAGACCATCAGTAGCGTTGCATTCGTTCATAGATTACTATCATTCGGTCAAATAATATACGACGAATTGATAGTCGTTCGATCATTGACATTTAGCTTCATGAGTATGACTCTGCCTCTAACGAATTAAGAGAAAATGTATATTTTTTCTCTTCATTTCAGATTCTGATACCGACTTCTGACCACATTTTACCGCTGTCCGAATTAGAATTCAATATTACCAAGAATCAAAGTCCTCAATTCCATTAACTTTAATTAAACGTATTTTCGCCATAGTAACAAATCATTTGGAAGGTAAATTGAAATGTTGGTTTTCTAAGAAGCCATATCGTGGCGTGGGCTAGGCGGCGGGCGTCCATACCAAGTATTAGCGGCTGTTGCGCGTGCGCCTGTTCGGGCTGTAACGGTGGCGCGCGGTGATCCTCTCAGTTCTAATGTTGATTGTATTCAAATATTGTTTCAAACTGACGAGTTTATACGTGGTGTTCCTTTTTGAGATATTTTTTGAAGATTAATAAGAGATATAGATGAACATGAAAATGTGCGCTTTTATAAGTCATTTCCAAATACTTATCATGGCCGTCCTGAGCAGTGGTGGCCTTGTGGTAACAGCCCCGACTTATGAATTATATGGTCGTTAATTCGAACCCAGACAGGCGCTTTACTTTGTGTAAGATTATTTTCATCACCAGAGCTCTCAAAACGGTGTGCAAAAAAGTCATTTTCATTAAAACTCATTGTTTTGTGGATCCAAAATGTCTTTTCGTTTGTATAATGTAGGATTTACAAAACTACACTCCGTATACTTACAGGCTCGCGGCACATTATGCGTGACGCGTGCGCTACTCAATGTGATGTCCGCGCACACGCTCGGCGCATACGATTACCACCGAACACCTTTTCGTCTTACTGCTGCTAATAACAATACATCTCCTAAATACACTATTTCTATTCTGATCGGAGAAACATCAACAACTTAGTCATCGCGGAGATGCTTTTTAATTAATTTATTCTATTATGTGATCATGTCCTCTTGAAACTCGCGTCGGTTGTGTCAAGTTCATCCACCTTTGTATTGATAAGTACATACCTATTAATTTCGTACACGATGTGTTTGTCGTGAAATCTAGTTTTACTCCCCGGCTGCTTAGCTAGCACCAATATTCGGATCTTGTTTTAACTTTGTCGTAATTGATGGCTAGGTAACATTATAGATTATGCAGGAGCAGATCTAAAGAAAGTTGGACGAATTTTGTGAAAATATTACTAACCCAATGATCCAAGTCTACACTAAGATTGCACATAATATAGTTGAAAGCTTTGGGTGACCATCTTTACATACCAAGACTCCTCCATGCCTCGGAAAGCACGTTAAGCCGTTGGTCCCGGCTGTCATTTGTAGATCTTTGACGTTTGAGTCGTTACGGGTCATAAGAAGCCCTAAAGTCTGACAAGCAGTCTTACCAAGGGGTATCGTGTTACTCAGTAACTGGGTTGTGGAGGTCAGATAGGCACTCGCTCCATGTAAAATACTGGTATTCAGCTGCATCCGATTAGACTGGAAGCCGACCCCAACATTGTTGGGAAAAGGCAGGCAGATGATGATGATGATAGTATTGAAAGCTGGAAAGCTCTTGCTTCACCAACTCAAAAGGAAATTGGGGTAAAGACAGCAAATTAACGCAGGATGTTAGACAATAGACATTATATTCATTAAGATCAGACTTTTCTAGAACATAAGGACGTTCTTACGCTTCGTTGTTTCTTTCAATGTAGGAAAAAAATGCGTTTAGTAGGTTCTGAACCCTTTGTTAACCATCATAGGTAGAATACATTTAGTTACAGAAGTGATTAAATTAATCGTTTTCTACAACGGGTCGTGCTGTTTCCGTAAACATGTTCCTGGAGAAGGCAGGTGACAACAGCGGACAGGTTTATAGTTCAGACAGACTTGTTGTTGCCAATTGTGTGTGTTACAGCTGAGTTTGTAGAATTAATAGGGACCTGCATTATAGTGAGTATTTAGTTTTGTACTGGATCATGTTTACCTACAAACGCTGATTTTCAATTGACAGACACTGTTTAAAGTATTTCGTTTTAGCAGATATGGATAATTAATAACACCTATAGGATAGATACTTAGTAGATAATTCGTTATTTTACTCATAATCATCTGCCTAGCCTTTTCCCAACTATGTTGGGGTCGGCTTCTGGTCTAACCAGATGCAGCCGAATACCAGTATTTTACATAGAGCGACTGCCTATCTGACCTCCACAACCCAGTTACTGGGTAACACGATACCCTTTGGTAAGACTGGTTGTCGGACTTTCGTGCTTCTGACGACCCGTAACAATTGTCAAAGATCTACAAATGACAGCCGGGACCAACTGCTTAATAAGGAATTTAAAAGACCAGTAGCTGTGGATTTCAAGTGCCAGTAAATAGTGGATTTAACTACAGATGCTCTGAGATATAGTCAAATTGGATGCAAATAAATCCAATTCATCAGTTCAACCTTTATTTCATTCTTTCGTGACATATTTAACAATTAGATATGTAGATTTGTACCAAACTATTGCAGGTGTTCTTTTATTTAATATTCTACACCAGTTTGGACCATTTGCGGCGCCGCAACCCTAAATGCTCTAATTTGTGTTACTATGATCGTAAAATTGGCAAAATTATGGGCAATTTTAGTCTAAGTAGCTCTAAAAAGTTTATGAATTGAGGATATGTGGGCTGAATACTACTCTAGTTTTTGTATTTCATTCAAACAAGCTTCTTTACGTTACATATTTTTATATTATTCTAGAAATCAACTGAGTAGGTAGGTTGGATGAAGCCTGTTGGGCTATGAATACCCAGCAAAAAGTACTATCGGCGGTCTATTCTGTGAAAACTTAAAACTTACGTGAAAACTTAGGTGATGTGAGCTGTCAATCCCTAGCGTCAGTTGTGTTATTCTGTTAAAAAAATCATCGTAAAAACTTAGGTGAAGTGAGCTTGGAGTGAACTGTCACTGTCTTAGCATCAGCGGGTATCGATGACACTGACAGCTCTCTTCACCTAAGTTTTCTCGGTGACATTTTTACAGAATACCACTACAGGCCTTTTTGGTAGAAAAGATGTAAAGCATTACAATGTGCAGAATAAATGCTATGTTGAACGAAATTGATTGAACTGTTAGAATAAATACTAACTCGAATGTATGCAAGCCTAGTACTGTTTGTTAGGCAGTCTCCAAAAAGATGATTTTAGTCATAAAATAAATGGTTTTATTTATAACTGAATGCGCTTTTAACTTTGTTTTTAGTTTACCTAATTTGCTTTCCATTTGGCGTAGGGGTAGTAAATCGCAAATACGTATAGGTACATAATAAATATGTTATACGACACTGACTGTAACATATAACATAACGTATCGCATACATTCCTTCCCCGAAGGTTTAGGCAGAGTAAATATGTCTTGATTGTGATTTTAGAAATAGGAGCGTTCCTTCAAAACAATTGTGTAAATAAAATGATTTTTTAAACTATCGACATTTTTGAATCGTTAACTACAACCGTCGGTGTGCAATGTGGAAATCTAACTACCTACTAATGTGGAATAACTTGGCATGGGTCATCTTCAAAAGGTGATATACACGAAGGCAATCCGCATGCATACCACCTTCATGAGGCAGTAGCTAATCTGATATAGGTACACAGTACAAGTATTTTTAGCCTCCAAATGTGTTTATTAAACTGGTGCGTACTACTTATAATAATTACAAAATAAATCAAAGGGCCGTCAAAAATTTCCATTCATACATTAGGCGCGCATTATATTTACAGTCAAAACATTTATTTTTAAAGTATTTATCACTTGTTTACTGCGTACATCTGGTGATAATGAAGTACATAAATATTCGGAAATACGGAAATACTTGACTGGTTACATTTGTTATAATTATATTTGACCCAATATTGGCATAATTCTTTGGATCAAAAATAATTTCAACTTTTACTTGCGGGTAAAACAATAAACTGACGATAGAAAATCAAATTCGAAAAAAGCTGGAGTTCCCATCAGGTTAGCAATAATATTCAGTTTTAATATAATAATAAAAAAGCACGTACTAAATAGGTACCTACTTAATAAAAAAATAAGTAGAGCAGTTTAACTTGATAGGTTTAACTAGCATGCGTTACGGGTTATCGTGGTCTTAAGAATCATCTTTAAACTCAGGCAAACCAGTAAAGTGGCATAAGACAGCTGGCTAGTAATTACTTGAATAATAACGTCTACATTCAAAGTAACTTAACTTAAATAAAGTATTGGGCTACACTACATAGTCATACATACATTTAGATATTCACTTGTTTCTTAATGAACAATGACCGTGTAATCGATGTTTGAATCTACTTTCCTCCAGTAGGTATCTTCACACGTTTTTTACTCAACACAAAACATTTCCTAATGTACTATGTGGCAAAATATCATCAGTTCTTACATCAGAACATCTGCATCTACATTAACTAATATTGATGTCAATGCATTGTGTATCCACCACAAAAAGAATTATTCCAACCTGATGTATTGTTTCTGACCAATAGACTGGCACTTTATTTATTTATTTTTAAGGCACTAAGTCCCAGTATATAAATTATTACAAATTAATAAAAAATTAAAATAAATACATTACATTACCATTCATTAAAACATTCAAATAAAATCATAAAATAAAATAAGCATGTATTGACACTGTAGAGTCTCCGTATGAGAAATTGGGTGAAACAAAACATAATTAAAATAATCTTGGATTTATTTACGTTTATTTTATATATTTTTATTTTATCTATTTACACTTTTTTAATACACATTATCATCTCGAGATCTTCCATTTTTCGATGTTGGTTAACTAAGTGCAAGCCAAATTCTACCAGAATAGAAAATGTTAAAAGGGTTTGTGTTGGGAAACTTGTAATTGTGTTAATAAAATGAAAAATGCAGATCGGAAACAAAATCGTGTGCTGCATTCAATGCTCTGTCGTACAGTGGTGATCATGACATTAAAGTTACATTGACAGTAGTGATGGATGACAGATAATTAAAACTAAATATTGTGTTGCCAACAGTTTGTCGTAGTTACCACTCAACCAATATTTTTTGGCTGTATGACTAAAACTAACAAATAGACTTTTCCTCAAATCTAATGATAGATCTTAGCCTCGGCGACGCGAGCGCCATCTTGCAGACTTGTCTGTGTATTAGTTCTCGCCTGGCGACTGGACGGCGAGCGAATGTGCAGCACTGACTCCACCACTACTTCCTCTACGAATGGCTGGCCATCAGCATCTGAAAGGTATAATTATTTCATGTTTAATTATTTTCTTCTGGCTTCTAGGATGGCAATATTACCAATCAATTATTATAAAAGTAGGTAAGGCTATCGCTGCTTCCGTCTTATCATTAACTACTAATTTATCTATTTCTAAACATTTTGGAATATTTTATTGCATTTCGGAATATTATATTGCAACCAGCGTCAGCTTTTCTCGAGCAATAGGTAAGTTTCCTTGAAGAAACCGCATTACAATCTGCCAAGTAGTTTCATTAGGTATTTAGAGAATAGTTAGAAAATTAATAATTTAAGAAGAGACCGTCGGCAACTCCCATTGCTTGGTTCAATTGTATCGTCACATCAAAGGCATAAAATTCGCACGACACAGTTCCAACAAGTGTGTCAAGTAAGTACAGGTAATTGGCTAATTAATGATTATATTATTATACAAGTTATTCTATTCTTCTATTGCGTTGGTAACATGAAAAATGGCAGCTGCAGTAAACAGTTGGTATTGTAACCACTTTTTTGCTTTTAATGCCATCCTTATTTCTACGGTATAGAAATCAAAATCGGTTGAACGGACTGTATAAAAGGTTTATTTAAATGTCTAATCTTATTTCAAATGAAGTATATGTAATTCTTCTTGTTTTGTGTTCTTCACCGGATCCAGTCCGACGCCTTAATAAATACATTAGTAGTTATAGCCTTTTACAAACAGTGTCATGTGTTCTACTATAAAGTACCTACTTATTAGTCATACTTCCTATCTGGTATAGAACCAAACCAGATAAGCATGAGTAATCATGATAAAAACAAGTTCACGTTTATTAAGGCGGTGACAACAGGCAAACCGTAAAAGTAGGCTTGACTTAAATAAAAAAAATGCCATATCTATATAGTTTGTGGTAGCAGAAAAATATATGTTATTCTTGAACATATTTCTCAGAACTTGATTATTACTAAAACACGTTTTTCAAAAAAGAACTCGGTAATCGGCTTACCTTTTACCTTGAGTTCTAATCAAAAATATTTGTATTAAATATCAACGTACGTGGGTATTTTAATGAATCACAAGAACATCTTATTTAAATGCACAATTTGGTGGTTTTTAACTGTCGATTATTGAACTCAGTTTTGAATAAATCGATAATTGCTTCATATTTTGTTATGTAATCGCGCTTCTCTTTATTTTCTATGCAATCCGACAGTGACCGCAATTTATCTGTTGCCAGCGTCTTAAGATGTGTTATTATGTGTAACAAACACCCGAGTTAGCTATACGAAGGAAAAACAACTATTATGCGTGTAATATATTAACTACTCGATCGCAATTTTAGCCTGCAAATAGAGTTTTCATCAAAATATTACACAACTAGTGAGTTAATCAAACATCGACGTTCCTTTAATTTAAAGTAAGTTTGATATTTATATATTCGACATAATTATAAACCTACTGGAATAAATTCACAAAATGTTGGTGAAAACTGAATTAAAACTGCATCATCAACCGTTGCGCTTTTTAGAACGTCGTGGTCACACAGACTACCACTAAAAGCGACCGCTATAATATGTCATTGTATAGATAGTCCACAACCATCGGTTCACACCATTTTTACGATTCGCGTAGGTAAAGTTAATGTTACATCAACCTTGAATCTCTACAACACTTAAAGAACAGTCACCAACTAAATAAAGACAAAAACATAATCTCTTACTATCAATTTACAACTAAACGTTATATAAAGGAACTTCGATCACTGGAATTAAAAATCAAAAATCTATCGAAAGAAGCAAACGCAGTTTGTAGTTAGTTCATTATACTACGAGGGAGGGGGCAGGACGTGTGATGCATACTAATGCATATACTGACAAGTATATTAGTTAGAGTAACTACGTCTACTCTCAAAGGTTCCATCGTTTATCTTCGAGAAAGCCGAAAGGCGAATAAAATGATACTGATAGTGAGTACAATCGTTTACGATTTAGGCGCGATTTCTATTGGTCATTCCATTTTATTTGTCTTCGATCTTTTCCGAAGATTACCGATAGATCGACCACGGTTTGATCGTGGTCGATCTATAATTATTTTGTAAGTTCTTGAGTACGTACCATTGGCTCCGGTCTGTAGCTTGGACCTCCCTGGAGCTGCAGCAGTGAGGTATACGATGGCGCACAGAGAGATCAGCAGAAGGGCTCGCATCTTGGCGCATGCGCGGTGAATACTGCGCGCGCAGCGCCACGCTGTGTCATTGATTGAGTGCGTTATTCTGCGACAAGTTAGGTTTTTGTTATTTTTCAAGTACAGCGCAGCGGGAAGGGTTATTGTTTTTGACGCTCATATTTTGACATAAAACAGTTTGATTTGAGAATAATACAACAAGTACCTACAAATTTTTTCTTACAATTGAAGATGAGCAATACGTCTTTAGGCAATTCAAACGACGCTCATTCTGCCTGACAAGTGTCGTGTCGTGATAGCAAGATGGTAGGTACTTTGTAGCTAAAACTGAGGAAAACCCACGTTCAATAGTGGACATTTACGAGTTTTTAAAGCGGACTTATTACTTTCCTATAACGGGTCAAGTAGTTACTGTGTAAAGGATTTTAAGATCAGTATTTGAGTGACTACGTTGAATTTTAAGAAGTTGTTGATTTGCATGTGGGTATCCTTTACAAAATCGTGATGAAGAAACTAGATATCTACGGAAATGATGGTGTAATTATATTGGAAATGTTTTTAAGTAACTATAGATAATTAAGTACACTAACCGTGCTCAAATCCAGAATACGGGCTAAACCGGGAATAACCCAATAAAACTTTGCCAGACCTGGGAATCGAACTTAGGACCTCATGCTCAGCAGTGGCGTTTGCGAACACTAGACCTACGAGGAAGTTTTATTTATTATACTTAAGTTATTTTTTTATTTTTTATTATTTACTTTGCACTATTTGCAGAATAACGCTATTTTAATTGCATAACACTATAGTTAGTGGGGGTGTGATTTCCAAGTCTGTTAGGGAGGACACATTCAGTAAGAGTAGCGAGTGTGCTAGCTTTTTGTATCTAAAATGTTTCAGTTAATAAACTACAAAAATGATAGATATTCTAAAAAATTCAAAAAATATACCCGGATATAGTAGGTATCTGGGTATATTTTTTATTTTACTTGAATATCTTATCTATCTTATCTATTTAACTAGAATATCTATCATTTTTGTAGTTTATTAACTGAAACATTATTTAATAAATATAGTAATATACACTTTATTATCAGACTTCAAGGCCCATAACCATTTAACCGCTGCTGCCTTGCTTATAGTAACTCGACTTAACAATAATGTTAAGGCTTGCTTGCAAATGTAGGGTTAAAAAATAAATAAAAACTTTTCAGCTTTAGAATAAATAATAAGTACTGTTTTATTATTCACACCAAACCGCTGACCTCAGGTATGTATACGTTGGCTTTCTCGCAGTAAATTAAATACAATCGATATTCAATCTCTAATAGTTACATTTAGATCTAAATTCGATCGATTTATAAACGGAATATTGTCACAAATAGTCTAACCGGTATCACCGCTATTCGCTATTCTTATGCTAATAAATGCGCACCATATAACACAAACGGTGGTTGCACAATAATCTCGACCACACATTCGCGACCAATCTCGCTTACTGACATACATTCATACGTTTTGATCGCAACTTTAAAAAGGTACATTTTAAAAGTTGTAGTATTAATTAAATACGTAGCTATCTAATAAGAACTTGTTTTAATTATGCTTGATTTATTGCATCTTATTACAAAGCGTGATTTTACACAGTTCCTAGGTATCTACTCTATCTGTAGTTATCCAAACCACGTTTCGGAATAAGGGGTTAAGTTATAATTTTTTGACAGAAGAATTTTTTGACGCCCTATGAGCCCTACTTTCATTTTTTTTTTTTTTTGAGAGCCTATACTGTCCCACTGCTGAGCAAAGGCCTCCCCCAAATCCTTCCAAACATCCTTTTCTAGGGCCACCTCGATCCAACCCTTGCGGTACGCGTCTAGATCGTCCCTCCATCTCTTCCTGGGCCGGCCTCGGCGGCGCCGTCCTACTTTCTATAATAATTTTTATTTCGCTTTGTATATAATTTATAGTGTTAGATTGTATATAAAAACATATGATTATTAAATATGTAAATTAGAAAAATAAAAATAAAAGAAGATTAAAAAAAAAAAAAAAATTATGCTTTGCTTCCTAATAAACATCAAATTAAGCAAGAGAGAGAGGGAGTTTGAAAGAGACTGAAATATTGTGTTGCACTCATGTGGTGAGAAGTAGGAGCACAGCAATTTACAAAGTAAGAGTAAACATTAAAATGAATTTACATTTTTTTAAACGCTATTATTTAAATTCTGACTGATAATATTTATTACGAAAATCTACAGTCCGGCTGTGGAGAGAATGCGTTTCTGACACCTGCCAGTTGGACAATTTCTAGTAAAAATAAGGATCAAATTCGCAAAACACATATTCGTTAGTATGAAACTGACAGCATTCTCTCGACAACCCGACTGTAGGTTTCGAGTCTCAATAAAAAATTATATCAGACTAGCTACGCCCCGCGGTTTCACCCGCGTCAGTCTCGATCCTGTGGGAATATCGGGATAAAAAGTATTCTTTGTCCTATTCCAGGTCATGGTCTATCTCTGTGCCAAATTTCGTCCAAATCCGTTCAGCCGTTTTAGCGTGAAAACGTAACAAACGAATAAACAAACAACAAACAAACTCACTTTCGTATTTATAATAAGAACCTATTAGTTAGGATAAATCAACGAAATCTACAAAAATACAAGTTTACCGTTAAAGATAGCGCTTATCTTGGATCAGTATCACCAGTCTTTCTAGGTACTTCATTTTTATTGCTTTTCCTTCATTATTCATCAAGATGTGGTTATGGACTTTTTTGACTAGCTACACAAGGTCTTATTAACTTGTGAGAACAGGTAACTATTAATGTTGGCCTCAAATATCACTCCAATAAATCATCAAATTATTTGATCTCCTGACCCCTCGACTATCACCAGGGTGTTAACTGTCGACCCCTTGTTCCTCTCCACTGATTATCAAATTATAAATATTATAAGTAGAACCTGTATTTAAAAACTAGTTTTCCTAAAATCTTATTTATTGGTCGTTAAATGGTCATATATTTTATGGATTTCTAATAAAACATAACTGTCACACATTAATCAAATACTTAGCTATTAAAATGAAGGTTGTTTTTAATGGTGAAGTAGTCAATTACCGCACAGTTGTGTCTCTCCATAGGAATCTACATTTCTCTCCATTTATGGACTGGTTACTAATTTAAACATTTTGATTTTTTAAAGTATCTCCAAAGTACTGAACGATTTATGTAAACAGCAAGCGTTTAGAATTATTTTTCTAGCAGTCATTATTGGAACTATTTTTTTTTTTTTTACTATCCTTCAGGCCTTTGCTCAGCAGTGGGACAGTGTAGGTTAAAAAAAAAACAATAAAATGCTTAAGGTACCTAGGTTATTATAGATATTGGGCACTTATTTTTATTTTTTTACTTAACGAAAAGATTACATTTCAGTTTAATATTTCTTCTAACATTGACATATTATTTAAAATTTAAAACAATTTTTCAGCGCTCACTCAATTCCGACTTCGGCCAAATCGATTATGAAAATTTTGATGACGTTACATGTGCTCCAACTGGTACTTTTACCTGATTCCACTAAGTATGTTACTCTTTTAATTTTTTATTATAAGCATTTTAGTCGGACAAACAAATTGTAGTCTTCAGTCTCGTATTTGGCGTTTATTTATATTTTGTATATCCGTTTGCCAGTCGGCAAAGGCATCCTCCAACCTTCTCCATTCCTGTCTCTCTCTGGCCACTCTGCCCCATGTCTTTCACTGTTCCAGCCACCACTTTGATATCGTCTTTCCACCTTTTCTGTGGTCTACCTCTCTTACTTTAGCGATTTCTTGAGTACCTCTGGGTAACTATTTTGCTCCATTTATCTTACCCTCTAATCATGTGTCCTGACCATTTCCACTTTAGTCTTCTGATTTTTAGGGTTATGTCCTAAACCTTGGTGTTGTGTCTGATGGTGTTGTTTTTTATTTTGTCCGCGTTTCTGGCTCCTAACATGATTCTCTTTATAGCTTAGCATAGATTCCACTAATTATATTAGTTTAATATCAGCGTAGGAGTCAATCAAGAGTACAGAGTCAATAGACCCATAATTGAGCAGGTTGCATGAAAAAGAGATCATTTTGTTTGGTAAATAATTTCTGCGGATGCGCCGCGGGAGCAATGATCTGTTTATAGATCTATAATCTAGAATTCTAGATCAAACTCGATTTATTGTTATTTCATTCTAGACGTGACTACTAATGCCGTGATCCGACGGTGCGCCATATTGCGGACGGACACGGACGAGCCCGCACGACGCACCGTGGGAAGGTGTACATGCGGGGTATCGCAGACATCGGAAGTTCCTTGGTGCGCGGTGCGTGGCGGTCAGTGGTCGTCTGCCGTGCGTGTCCGTCCGCAAAATCGCAGATCGTCGGATCTCGGCAAAACATGCTGTAGGTAATTGTCAAAGTAGCTGAGCGTTTGGCACATCTGATATGTCTTATTTTAACGTCTTCGAGCATTTTTTCGAACGAATCTGGCGGTGACATCAGCATGATTCTTGATGACTAAATCACAACCTACAAGAATTACTATAGATAAAAAGGAAAGAAAATACGTTTATTTGCGGTAAATATGACGCAAAAAAGAAAAAAAGAAAATAACCACAAAGTAAAAATAAAAAAGGTTGGGGGAAACATGCGTCACATCCACGCAAAACGGCTATCGCTCAGCATTATGCTGCGACCCTATGCAAAACAGAGCCCCAGCGCTGGTTTTCAGCGACAGCCGGCGCTGAAGTAACTTTCATTAACTTCCATGCAAGTCCACAGCTGTAGGTATCTACAGCTATTTAGAACTTGCAACACACGGGCCTCTTTTCTTACAATGGATCGACAAATAGAAATACTTGCGTTATCATGGACAATCTGCCATGCGTTATCACTATGCTTGGCCTACTCTTCTTTACAGTCTATACTCGCTCTCTCTCTCTTTGCCTAGCTTTATCCCATTTCATTTGAGATCCCCTCTGTCTTTGCCTAGCTTTATCCCATTTCATTTGAGGTCCTCTCTCCTCGTTTACAGTCAACCTAATAATAAAGCCAAAATTATGTCGTTCTTGTTTGCCGTTTACAAATCTCTGTGAGTAATGTTGAACAACAACAACATTAAAATAATTTACGCAAAATCAGTCATCCTACGGTTACGTCTTATATGGATATAATTAATTATCCTCATCTAGTGGTTTTATATTTTATTATGGTCATAAATTCCGCCTTATACAATGTGATTTAAAAGCTTTTTCTTTCATGTGTTTTTTTTTCTGGTTTCTGTTGTTCTTTTTGGATTTTTCCCAGATCTATGTTTTAAGTATATTAATTTCTTAATCGTATGCTACCAGAAGAATGAAATTCGGCCTGGACGACATGTATAACTTTTTTCAACGACATGTATTACGTAACTCAAACTCAAACTCAAACTCAAAGCATTTATTTCAAATAAACCAATTACAGGCACTTTTGAATTGTCAAAGGGTCGGTCAGTCAGAAAGGTAAGTAGGTAGCTGTAAGGTATTTATGCTTGTGACTGTCCCATATGTAGCTAATTCTTATTGCTTGAAGTAAAAACACACTTAGCTTTAGGCTAACAGTAGAGTGTCTAGACATAAATTTCGATGATATACGGGACCGACCTTCATTAGTCGAACTTAGTCGGGGTTGTGAAAAAATAAAATAATAGGGGTTTTATCGATTTATTCCAAACGCATTACCAAAAGTTAAAATAGGGGTTAAAGCTCGGGTAGTACCATGCAGGACTCATCATGACATCATGTTGTGGTAGACTGTGTTTGAACATGTCTTTCCATGGATCTGGCATCCTTGGGGTGTACGCAGGCTGCTGTATCCTCGAGTATGATGGCTGTGATATCCTCGGGAACGATGGCTCCGGTATCCTATGAAATGTAGGCTCTGACATCCTGGTGTGATATGCAGAGTTCGGTATACTAGGGAATGCTGGGAACGGATCAGGAAAGAATAAATCATTCATTATCGGCTTCATGAATGAATTTGACCAAGGATTGAAATTTGGGATATTCGGCCCTGCAGACGCTGAAGCAGATCCCGAATTAGCTGAAGAGGACACTGATACTGACCCTGGCATAATCTTAATGGTTCCTGAAACACCGTCGCCTTGCTTTGTGATCGTGATAGGCATAGGCATTTTGCCATCAGTAGATTTGAAGATGAAGTTTCCTTTACTATCTGTCTTGATCATAGATGAGTCTATGGGTGGGTAGAACTTCACGCCGCTCATGGTGGACAATCTGCCGTACCTGGAGTCTACGCCGGCGATGCTGGCGACGCCCATCCCATTGTTGGAAGAGGCGTGAGCGGAAACATGGTACGGTGTCGAAGCTTTGCTGGGTGCGGCTGAACCTCTTGTCTTGCTTGCTTGTTCAACTTTGCTGCTGGATTGACTCTTCGATTTAAGTTCCGCTAGAAATAGAAACAAAAATGATAATATTAGAATCTAGTCTACATTTTAATCATTTGAATACATTACTAAAATTCTTCACAAAATTATTCAAATCTGATTTCCGTTCAGAGGTTACAATTAATTATGTCTAAAAAGTCGCCCAAAAAGTTATCTTGATCAGAATTTATCGATGTTTTATTAATTTCTATAAACAAAAGGATGTTTCTACAGTTACCTGCTCCCGTTGCGGCCACAACTAATATATAAACAACGAGCACACTTCCTAACTTATTCATGTTGCAGACCAAACAGAAATGCATGACAAACATCGATCTCTCACTTTATATCCTCATCGTAAAATTACAAGTTTTCGACTTTATAGCATAAGAAACGGTTCTTAATATAGACGCTACGACAGATCTGTTTTTAAAGATAATTTCTCTACTATTATTTTACAAACGTAGTTTTGATTATCCATTTAACTATAAATGGATAATCAAAACTACGTTTGTAAAATAATAGTAGAGAAATTATCTGGTAAATGTTGTAATCATACTTTAATGGTATTGGAGCTGAGCAATTGTGTGAAGCAATTATTTTATTTTTTTCTTTGCCGCCATAGTTTGAGTTAACAGTACTGTGATTGTTCATTCGTAGACGACAAAAAATCAAGAGGCTATTGAAAACAGTTTTAATATGATCATTAGAATGTTTTGTGTATTTTTAGATGCTGATATTTTTACGAACGCTGTATTTTCTATTGATATATTCAATTTACTTTGCTAATCATGTCTGACTAGTTCATAAAACATATTGTGAGTACCGTAAAAAGCTAATATGTAATAGCTCTTCAATGCAACGGTAATTTTGATAGATTGATCGACAAGTCGTTTTGCCCACTCAGTTAATTAAAATGGCCTATTAAGTGCCCTAGGTTATGGATGGCTAACAATATAATTTTTTTTGTGGTATTTGACATGAATTTTACAGACTAGCTCATAATATTAATTGGTTGGCGAATTTCTTTCATTTTTGTGCCTGCTGTGCTGTGACTTTATATGGAGATATTGTCGTTAAAGTAAGACCTGCCTCCCACACTTCATTCACCTTTCTCAAAAACCTTTTATGGCTTGGCTTCTTTATTAATAACAGTATCAAAGTTACTTTCATTTGTCTCAATTTTTTTACTTTTGGCTTAGTCTGATACAGGGCACCGTTAAAAATTAAAATTAAAATAGTTAATTTAAGAAGCCATTAATTCGGAGACACATCTGACCGATCTGTCTTTAGGATCGCTTTTAGATGCGTGCAATATTAATCTTTGAATATATACGTCGTTCAGCTTTATATATAACCGTATGAGTCACCGTAGATGTTTTATACGTCATAAGAATTAGATAATTAATTAGCCGATACCACTTTTTACCCGACTACGGCGAAGCAAAAAGGAGGGTTATGATTATGACCGGATTAAAAATCCGTAGTCACACGTAATCTGTTCGATTTATTAACACGTGTGACTCCGGATTTTTAATTTGTCTGTCTGTGATGTCTTGTTTATACCTGTTTATGTAGTTGATTGACTTTTTGTCGTAGTTGAGTTTTAGTATTATTTCCGTCACTTTTCTGTTACTATTGTAACTTTGTGGGTTGTTTTTTTTTCGTGATAAAACTTCTGATCTTTGTTAAGCATTCATTTAGAGTCAATAACTCCTGGTCTGTCGTTCTTTTGATTCATGTGGTGGTCTCTATTTCTTTTCCATAATAAATTGGCGTGAAATTATAACTACCAATTAAAGAACTACTTCTATTACGACCTATCTGTAGTTTCTCCATTAATTACTTTTAAACGGTGTCCTAGTCAAAAGGAACCCATACTGATTTATTAAAATTGCCTTTAAAATACCATGTAGTTACGCGTAAAGTAATAATTTTAGCGGATAATTTGTTTTCGTATAAATCTTAATTTACACCGTTTTGAAGATAATCTATAGTTTTTTTTAATATGTATTTTTATAATACACGGTTAACGGTTAATCCGAATGTTGTTGAACACATTTGTCTACTTTTTAATCCATTAAGAATGTGACAGACTCATTTGTTAGTATCATCACTATGTATGAGGTAGGCGATACAGTTATCAGCTCACGTTTAGCAAGCATATTATTTCTTAACTTAATAATCAACTTGCTATTTATTGGTCCAAAAGTCTACTGGATATGTAAGTAGGTAGGTACATTTAAGTGAAATATTACCCTATCTTATCTGCAGGTACAGAGTGCTAACTTTGATGACCTATAAGTCGTCGCATTTACTCTACCTAAGGCAATAAGTAATTAAGTAATATTAAAACATTCTCAAAATTGAGAGCCGACTTACGAGTCGTGGGTTCGAATCCACACAGGTACTTTGTGTAAATTATTTCATCACCACTGCTCTCAAAATGGCGAAGGAAAACATCGTGAGGAAACCGCCATATCCTGGATCAAAAAATTAAAAGATATGTGGCAATTGTGACATCCACCAACCCGAAATCGGCCCGTGTGGTGGATTACGGCCCACTACCTCCCACAGAAAGACGAAGCCCAGTAGTGGGAACATTACCTATAGGCTGATTATGATTCTCAAAATTCTGATTATGATAAGAAACAACATAGATACCAACTTATCTGCTTAATAAAGGCTCCCACAAGCAGACGCGATATCGCGGGCGTGACAAGGGTAGCCCTACCTGTCGCGCCCGCGATAACGCGCCTGTTGCACAAGCCAAAAACACATTGTCATGGCATCTTTTATATCTGCGCATAATCATTTTGTAGGTATGTATACTTATACCTTACACCTACCCAGTAACGAGCACAATCAAGTAAAATACCGAAACAAAACATTTTATTATAATTTCTTATGACATTATCACGTATCTGCTTGATTGAGTTATTGAAGGTAAAGAATACATTAACATAATATTATAATTATTATATTATTTATAACATAATCATCGAATGTTTATTTACATAACAGCGTATCTTATATCAGAATTTGGTACCTACGTACCTACAAGTTTGTAAATAATAAACAAAAAAATACAGACGAATTGAGAACCTCCTCCTTTTAGACGAAGTCGGTTAAAAAACAAAAATAGATGAAAGTTCATCTAGTAATCTCATTTAGTAGGTGACCTGACTTCCAAATTGCAAAAAACGTAAGAAAATTTGAATTTCGTGGGCTACCTTGGCGCATCCCCATTAAACGATATACGATAATAAATAATTATTTGTAAAAGGTGAATTTGACAAGAATATGTATAATGAAACATTTTAATTGTTTTTTTTTCTTTTAAGTAGCACCTAACGACATCTATTGTATTATGTGTGAACTGCGTATGTTCCATACATTGCCATCTGCGAGTAAGCTATATAACTTTCCCTCGACGTAGTACCTTGAATTTCCGCTACGAAATATACAGTGATCCCCACACTCGCTCACTGCGTGTTTATGGCGAAAGCTTCAAGATAGCCCGCGAAATTCAAATTTTCTTACGTTTTTTGCAATTTGCAAGTCAGTGTCAGGTTGTATACTGATTTAAATATGATTCGCGACCGTAACAAATATGGCTTTACATATTATAAACATTAGAATCAGCAATGCAACAAAATATGAAAACTTCGGTGGACACCGCTAAGTTGTTTGAATATCGGTTGTCATGTCATGTGAAGCATTGAAAAACATTTAGGGAACCAATTTTGGGTTTTCTATATGGATGGTTAGAGGCGTAGAGAAATACCAAGGAAACGAATGACGGATTGTGTGAAAGATTATATTATGAAAGATAATGATAAAGGGCACTACTGAGATGCCGGCTAACAGAGACGTATGGGAGAAGAAATCATTCAGCGCCGACCCTTCCAAAATGGGATAAGGGCAGTAGAATAATGGTGAACATGAATATCAACAATATGAAACCCTTATTTTAAAAACGTATAAGGTTACTTGCAACTGTATATATATATTTTCAAATTCCGATAAGCGGTAAATAATGCTCTTATTTGTTTTTAATCGCCATATAACGCTCTAGACAGCTTGGCGCCATACCAGTAGCTAATGATACGGGTAACGACAGAAGGTAGCCAAGACTATGCTGTTGATTGAATTTGTCTTATTATTCATAATTATGACATAATTATTATCATGGTAGGTAATACTTAAAACAATCATAATCTTTTTGTGCACCTGGCTAACGTACTACATGGATGACAAGCAATTGGTGTAGGATGACAGGCAAATGGCATGCAATAGTAATGAACAGTGACAAAAAAAAGAAATGTTGGATGAAAGACACATCCTAAAATATAGGTTGACGACCTCTCTCAAATAGCACCTGAATATGACTAACGCAGGATTGGTCCTGTCCTTGTATCACACGAAAATATCATGATCTAAAAAACTTGTAGGCTAATTTATTTACTAGAATCATTCTTTTCCATTTGTCTAAAAGCCTGACACACCCAACACCCATTCAGGTTTCTTTTACAGTTAAGTTCTAGGTGCTAAATTATTTTTTTAGATAAATAATCGAAAATGTGTGACTTACAGCACCAGCCCCTTCCTTTCCAGAGAGCGAAGGCCCGGTGTCCCAGCGGTGAGAACATGCAAGAATTTATTGTTATTTATTTGACGATAGCGTGACGAGGCGGTATGGAGTGTAAAGAGGCGGTCAGAAGCTTGAAATTGTCATATCAAAGAAACCATGAAATCATTTTAAAAACCCAACAAAAAATTATGAACATTTTATTATCAAACCAGGACTAGAAGTTAGCAGTTACGACGCTATATATCTTAATCTCTATAAAACGACAACATATAATTAAAGAACACAGAAATGCATCGACCGATAGATCAACTGATCGAAACCCGCCTTGCAACTAATACTATTGAACTTGAATCGCCAATTGCTATACCTACATTGTATATAGGCAACGTGATTTAAGACCAGCTGAAGATATTTATCTCCAAACATTTCTAAATCAAGTTTAAGACAGTCAGATAGTTCATTCACCTTACAATCGATGTAATAAACCATTGGTTCGACCCATAGCATCCTATATAAACCGTTCTTTGTGATCTCAGCACTTATTATTTTATAGAGCCTAACTTATGAGTACGGAGTTGTATTGAAAGGACATTATGTTTGTTTTGAAGGCTTTAGTATCGGTTTTTGCTGTAAATTCGGTGGTGGATGCAGTTCCTGTTGTGTTTAAAGGTGAGTCTTTATTGTGTTTTAAGATTGATTGTTGTTAGTTACTCTCTGAGAAACTTTTGTTTGTGTTGGTTGAATACCTTATTAATTACTTACAGTTAATATACGATTAAATTGATTATGTCCAGCTAAGGAAGGAAGAAAAAGCAATTGATGATATTCTATAACATTAAATTAATCAATAATTATTTTATATTCGTGACATTGACGTTAGCTAAGAAATAATGAATGAAGTCCAATAATTGTTGTGATTAATTAAATAATCATGTCTATTGTCTATCACGAGTTTGACGCCTACAGACAGGATTGGTCCACACTAGCTCAAGATGGAGAGGAGTTGAAAGCAGAAAAGGAGGCCTTTGCCCTGTAGTGGGACCACATAGGCTAAAAAGATAATAAATAAATAATCATGTCTGATGTGTTTTATGAAAATATAATTAATATATTGTGTTGATGAAATGAAATTAAATGAAATGATGAGAGTGTGATTGTGACTAATGTTGTCTTATAGCAAAAATACGATTCTAACAATGACATTTTGAACAATGCAACAAATGGTTTTAAGCTGGTTAATCTTTGATTAATAAAACATTCAAATTGTTTCAGAATCAACACCTAACGGGGAAGCAATAGTGGCAATTTCATCTTCTGACCCAAATGTAGAGAAATATTTTACTCAACAATTTGCCACAAGATCCGGGTTCACACAATTAAATGATGAAGATCAACATCGTCCATTCAACAACCTGCCACAAAGACCTCAAGGTGCAGTACATTCAAGCTACAGTATTGCAGTTCCTGGGAAAGCTGTAGCAGGAGCGGGAAGAAGCTTCGCATCAGCATCGTCTGGACCGTTTCTACCTCTCTTTACATTCCCTATAGCTCCTGAGGGCTTTGGCTTCAATGACTTTGGCCTAAAAGATTGGGTTCGAAATGTTGAAAGTTTCTATAACCCTATATTTCCTGGCAATGGCCCAGTAAATAGTGCAACTGCGATTAGTGATAATGGTCATGTTTATGGAAATGTTAACGGAGTTACTTTTGATAACAGAGCGAAAAGTACTGATAACTTTGAGGGCAATCCCAAAAAAGCAGAACATTTTGGTACTAGTGACAAAACTATATCTTTTGATAAAAAGCCCAAGACCTTAGTAAGTTTTGACAATAAAGAAGATTATCAAAAATATTAAGTAATATTGAAGCTATGAGCAATTATGCATGTCAGTGTAACGTAAATTCATGTATTATTTGACAATAAAAATAGAGCTAGTGAATAGAATAAGGATATTTTTAAACAATAAACAAGATTAAAAAATCAAGGTTTTTATTGATTTTTTTTTAACTTAATAAATTATTACAAGATTCCCAAAGACATTGAGACAAGTTTGATTGTCGTCTCAACATCTTTTTACATCCTGACAAACTCTTTAGTAGAATCCGGTGTTAACGGCGTGAGAGTGGGCAGCCTGGATACCGGGCGCGTTGTAGCTGGTAGCACCGCTGTGCTGGAATCCACCGGGGACCTGCTGAGCTACTTGAGCAGTGCTGGCGCTGTGCTGTCCAAAGTTCTCAGCAGCGGATACGGATGAACCATAACCATTGTGACCCGCGGTGTGGGCAGAGGACACAGATGTTCCGTAGCCAGAGTTACGGGCAGAGGAGAGTGCTGATCCATAACCACTGTTAGCCAAGGAAAGAGCAGTTCCGTAACTGTTCTGAGTGGAGGACACAGCGCTGTTGTGGCGGGCGGGGCCACCGGTCTGAGCGGATGACGCAGCGGATCCATAGCCGAAGTTCTGGGCAGTAGCAACCGCAGACTCGTAGGACGGGCCGGGAGCTCCCGGGTATGTGGGGTGCTGGTGGTACTGCACGGGCTGGCTGTTGCCAGCCTTAGCAATTCCTACACCTCGAGCGTAGGAGCCACCGTCAGCGGATCCACTGCCGTAGCCCTCTGCTACACCATCGCCAGAATTGAAGGCGGTTCCAAAGCCGGTAGAATGGGAGATTCCTCCGATGTTGCTGCTGAAACCACTACCGAAACCGTACGAGATGCTGGGAGAGCGGCCGATCCTCATGACCACCCCAGGGAGTTCTGGAAGAGTTACAATTCAATATGAGACAACAATGAAAGTAAGTTAAACAAGTGTTAAGAAATTATTATTTTTATATACTAATTGGTACCTAGATAACAATAAGCTCGTTAAGAGTTATGGAGAAATATTAATAAATCCGATGTCTTCACTGTCATAATTTGGAAAAGTGCATTTTGCTGAAAACTTTAGGTTGACATTGAAGTTGTCAATAGGTAATAATAGCAAATCAGTTACGTTTCAAGGATCGAATACTAAATTCAATTACTATTGCATCACTTACCGTTGTACCAGATGGGTACTGCATTGCAAGCAGCAAGAACTGTAGCAAAGACGATGATTTTGGCGGCCATCTTTGTTTCTCTTTCAAGATTGTTCAAGGAGTTTGAAGGATGTTTCAATGTCCTTTCCTCAGGTGGTTGTGGATGGTTGTGAAACATTCCCCTCATCTTATATACTACTCACATGATCCCCCCACTCAAACTTGACTGGGTCACCACTATACCCAAAGCCATTGACACTCATAAACAAAATTTATCTAACGAGTTACGGTAAACATTTTTTGATGGGTACAGGTGATCTGATACCATAAATTGTGCGAATATCATCTTTAAATTGATAAGACAACTGATTAATTGGCCGTAATAAAAATTGAGTCCAATCATTTAGAAAAACTAAAACAAGGATTCTCAATTAAAATATTTTCTAATTTGTAGAGGACGGCGGAAAGCACTATATCATTTTTAATGATCTTTTCAATCTTGTGGACCATAACGTTTGCTTAAAACACATAAATGTGACCGATTGTGTTAATTAATAAAGAAATCAAGAAGAAATGATCTCATACGTTAATCAAGTTTTTTTATTTGATGAATCCAATTTCGTTAAATGAGACAGTTTACTTAAACATTATTTAAATCATTTTCCTGCGGGAAGTACTTCTCAGTTATGTGACGATTACTCACGTTTCTATTACATCCGTTTGGTGAACCAATTTTATAATCTTAAAATAGCCCTAAATAAAATAAGCAAGGAGGAAGCCTATTTCTAAACAGCTGGTTATGTTATCTATAGTTTTATTTTACAATGTTTGTAAATATGGGAGCACCATGTATTTATTTATTTATGTAGCAATTAATTTATTTGTCATTGCTCCATTTTTAATTCTTTCTACCTTTTGTGGTACAGTAATCTTATTCTAGGTGTATCGTCTTCACATATGTAATTGATGTATACAAAATTTTGTAAAACATTTTTAAAAGAGTAACGGTGGAGTTTCTTTCCCATTCTTCTCCATACGAAAACTACCTTTTGGAAGGGGCAACTAGAATCAGTTGTATTACTTTGTTTTTTTTGTCGTTCAAAAGTGCCTTATATGTGTCTTTTTGAAATAAATTATTTGACTTTGACTTTATATGAAATGCTGCCCGTTGTTAAGCGCTACACTTGAGAAGGGCTAGACTGAATTGGCTATTTGGAAAAGTTTCCCGGATAAAACTGAACGTCCTTTTTGAATAGAATTTTTGTATGAAATAGGACAGGACAACTTCTGTTGGGTCACCTGGTTGGTAATAGTTCAATTGTTCCCTCATCATCATGCAAGCAATGGAATATCCATGTCTTCTTGTCTTGCATAAAAGTCAATGAGTTCTCTTATTTTTCCCTTAAGATTTACAGTTGTAAGTTGCTCTGTGTTCAGCCAATAAAATATTGCAGGATCAACATGAATGAAATGAACTTGTAAGTTCAATATCAGAATTGTCTTCCTTTAGTATAGTAAGTCCATTTGACAGTATTTGAACGTTTCACGGTAGAGCTTTACACGTTAAACTTATAACACCCCTCTTTTTCCGTCGGGGGTTAAAACGGAAAAAGTCCAACAGTCACGTTACTGATTATCTACAAAATTCAGATGCACGAGTATTTGTTGCAACCTGATGTCAGTGGCAATCAAACCTAATGATGCCCCACAAATCAATAATTAAGAATCTGCATCTATTCGAGAAATCATCTCCTGGGTCATAGACCTTACAGACCAGGCAAACGATCTTAAAATTATACCCAAACATAAAAATTCCAAATTTTATAGAGGATGTGAACCATTTATCAATAATAAACCTTTATATGAAGTTAGATCTTATCTTGATTATCATAAAGTCGTCGTCAAAATTGTTCATAAAGATTTAAATCAAAATAAAGAAAAATTTAAGTAAGAAAACATTATTTATTGGATCGAAAAATACTTCAATATTTTTGATATCATATTTCAAGAAGGGACATCCATATTAAAATATTTCATTTTATCCGTACGGAACCAGCACATTAATTTCTATATTAATTAGTAACAAAAGTTTATCACAGTTTTTCACTCATACATAAACCATCTTTAGCCTTTTTACATAAACTGATCTTGATTATTAAAAAATAATCAATACATATTATTGTAAGACTCGATAGTTTAACTTATCGGTAAACACGGCTATGCGTAATAACAAATAATACAGAAAAAATAAAAATCGATTCAGCAATCGAAAATATCACCATTTAACTCACTAGAATTAACTTGTCTAAGCTTTGCTCCCAGCAACAGCCGTTGCACTTGCACTCGACCGAGCATAAGCGTAATCATTTCCCTCGTCATAGTCCCCTGAGTCACCATCATGCTCATCTCTATAACCAATGGGACCTTGAAAACCATATCCTCCATGTCCTCCATTAGGAGCACCAGAGTAATAGTTCCCATTGAACTGACTGTTGTAGGCTCCATTCCCGTTGCCAAAACCTGGCCTGTTGTATCCTCCCTGGCTTTTGTAGCCGTTGTAGCCATGGTTGTAGCCCTGGTTTGAGTAACCGTTGTTATAACCTTGGTTAGGGTAACCATGGTTAGGGTAACCACCGTTGTACTGGTAGTTATTGGGGTAGTATCCATGGGCGTGGCCGCCGCCGCCTTCATTAGCAGAAGATTGAGACTGACTGATGGCAATGTTTATTGGTGGTTGGTATCCTTGATATCCAGGATATCCCTGGTAACCTTGGTATCCTTGGTAACCGCCATACCCGCCCTGTCCGCCATGTCCTTCGCAGATTCCATATTTTTTACATAGCTTCTTCTTGTGAAGTGTGCGAGGTTCTCGCACTAAGCTGTCAGATTGGACATTTTGAGCTTCTGGAAACAGAAAAAAAAAATTAATATCTTTTTTGTTTTTATGTCAAACATGCATAATTTTTGTAAGTGTAACGCTTAGATACGCGGATTAATAAAACGTGTGGCCATTTTGCACATCCGATCAAAATCTAGTTTTAGAAATTATCCAATTATACGAGTACGAAACGTTTTTAGGACTCACGCCTATATTTATGGGTGAATTGAACCTCCCACTGGCCGAAAGTATGCCAGTAACATTTGGAGACGTATCCTTTATGACTTTCGAAACTTGCAAAAATCTGGTTTGCGGATTTAGCACTAATATGATTTAATTAAAAGCGGCATTAAGTTTATCTTTGATCTAAATTAGCAATTGACTAACTCATCTTGTCCGAAATGATACAAAAAATTTGCCGAATTGAAGATTACAAGTAACACATTTTCCATAACCTATACTAACCTACAATGTCACCTAAGTAGACCACCCAATTACCTACTACACAAGCAAAAATTACCGACAATTACCTAACGGTATCGACATCGAAACTGCAAGTTTTATCGATTGATCGTGAAACCGTAAGCTGATTATAGAGTATCGATAAAAAATTACCACCTTCGGCTAGGGTTGGGCTGCATGCCGCAAGTGCGATGGCAAAAAAAAATACGCGAATATTAGCCATGTTTTATTGTTTATGGTGTGTTCCGTTAAAATGTGTTTAATTTTTTTGCGAGAGCAGCTTTATAGGTCGGCCTGGAGGTCGTGCCCCACGCCTCGGCAACTCGAGAGTCGAGACATTGAGGTTTTATTTGGAAAAAATCCCACGGAAGTGAAGCACAGTCGTTAAAATTGTAAACAATACCGTATTAGTAGACCGGAAGATGTTTATTGTAATATATTCAAATGATGATAGGAAGTGTTGTCTACTGTCAGAAGCACCCATTTTTCTTAATCGTAAGGGTTTTCTGGAAGACCTCGTAGTGGATGATGAAACTGTCAGAATGTGCATTACCAATATAGAGGCAAACGCTACCGTCTGTGATAAAGAAATAATCCCAAAGGATATCTTACGTCACCCTTTGTAACATAAATAATAGAATGTATAGGTATCTGGGCGCGATTCAATGATTACCAAATGAAAATGTACAATGATATTAACCTTGATCTTGGTGGTTAAGTAATAGTTAATGAACTTGTTCTCGTCAAGTGTTGTAATTACAAGTAACCGGTTTATCTTTTGATTATTTAACCTAATGACTTTCAAGTTTGCTGTTCGGTTCTTCAATTTTGTTAAGGCGCTTTCCTACATAAACTTAGCGTACCTCATCCCAACAGCGTTTTGCTCCATATCTAATGACATCATTGCACGCGTGCACACTGTGGTCCTGGATGTGTCTTCACAGACTACAATGTGTCCTGCAGTTCACACAATGAGGCGTCATACGTTTTATCTTTAGCTTAATATCTCATGCACATAGCACATTTCCTTTGTTTGTAAAATAAATAAAATATTTGCGTGACTGAAAAATTGTGCAACTCAAGATAATTTTATAAGCATCAAGTTTCTAACTTACTTCATATAATATATCCAGGATATGTTGATAAATGACTATCACATATATATTTACACTTGACCTGAAGATAGTTAAATTAATTAATAGGCAAAAGATAAAACTGCCCCAGGCCCCTGATGAAATCGATAATATGGTCGATGACACTAAGTCGTAGTATCGGAATCCTAAATATATTATTATGAACACTAATATTGAAACGCGATACCCGTGTTAAAAATATTTTAGTTAAAAATAAAACAGTAGAAACAAATGGCTTACCTACTTACTTATGGATAAACTTTAATGTAATTTTATCTGGTATGTCTTGTTATTATAATATTTATGTATTGCCTATTCGGTTTTTCAGTATTGTTGTTTGTGGTTTTCCTGCTGTAACAGATTTCGTTTCTTTCTGTGGTTTTATTTAAGACTAGCTTCTGCCCGCGGCTTCGCTCGCGTGGTATGTCGATAAAAACTAGCCTTTGTCCTTCGCCGGGATGCAATCTATCTCCTTGCCAAATTTTATCGAAATCCGTTTAGTGGTTTAGGCGTGAAAAGGTAACATACAGACAGACAGAAAGACAGACAGATTTACTTTCGAATTTATAATATTAGTATGGATTATTATTTTTTGTTTGCTCCCTAACAATTTCTGAGAATGGCCTAAACTGACCTTATTTAATTTTTTAATCCATCAAAATGGTGTATAATAGATAACTTTCAGAACAAAAACCAGGTTGAGAAACTTAGAAAAAGTAAAACTGATGGGAGACTGGCTACAGCTGTACCTCCTAACGAAACAGGATACACAGATCAAAAGTAGTCCATCACTAAAGTTCTACCCGAAAATAACGGTGCAATTCGCGGTACAGACGTTCTTTTTACTTGGCGGTTTTATTACCCTATGATTACACTGAGATTGCGCAAACGCACAGTTGATAGCCATGTCTGAGTTGTCACTCGTATGGTGCAGCTCCAACAATAATGGTTCCGGTAGGCGATATTTTAACAGTTAAATGGGAGCAACTTTGACCAGAGATGTGTTTGCGAACTGTCAATTTGGGCTTAGCGGTAGATCCGCAGATGTGTGAGATCCAGTTCCTTAGTCGCACTTTTGTGGGTCCTCGTGCCTTTTAGGGAGCTGGGGCAAGGTTCGGTTATGTTGTATTTGCATTAGGTACTTACTCTGCTTAACACTCTTCGGTATGGGAGCTTCAGACAAACCTTGCATAAGATTCTTGGGAACTTTTTTGATTGCCAGTTCTATGGAAGTTCAAATGATGAATGAAAAAAGTCACTAAATTCGTTCACGAAAAATCACGAAATACTGTGAGTGAAAAAACAACATAAGGAATGTTCTCGTAGATAGGTATATCAATTTTAAACTTTAATGTTCCTATCATTAAATATAATGTAATTAACATATTTACATAGAAGTAATTAATTAAGTGACACTTTTCTCGCAGAAACGCCAATTAATCTCCAAAATAAATAGCTGTTTTTGATCAACAATTTAATTTCTTTGACAAATGGTGCTTTATCGTACATCTACACCGCTATTCTGCGATAACACAGTATTTATTTTAAATAAAAGTGATTTTTCGCTGTCATTTTTAGGGATCAGCAGAAGTAAAGGTAATTATCAGTTCGGTACAAATCATCAATCGCCTTTGGCACGTTTCTTCGGTTGTTCTTATACATAATTCATAAAACTGTCAACGTTATAATAAACGAAATGACAGTTATTAAAATGATTGCCTTTACTCTATTTCTTAATGAAGTTCTATATTTATATATACAATGAAACGTTATACTTAATAGGTATAAAACGGAAGCATTTGAAATAAAATGTTTCCTAGTCCATTAAAGATTTCGCATACTCGTATATTTTGGCCATAAACTTGGTGGCGAGGTTTTGCGTGGGCGCATAACTGACCTCCGCGTTGATGATAAGATTCTACTCGGAAGTCGATGCTTATGTACTTTCTGCCTTGACAAGTAGGTCTGTCGTACACAATACTGTGATCGGCATATTATGAAATTATTTTATAAATACGAGCAAGCCCTTGAAGGTTAGTTCAAGAAGATTTGTATTGAGTCATCCGGCTAGGAACATTTTTTTTTTTTATCTCATCGTAAATATGTGTTCCCAGGCTTCTCTTGTTATAGTATAATATTTTAGTAGTACCTAGCAGATTATTCACTAAGGGTAAAAAGCATTGTCTTAATGTCACGGACGCTATTTTGAATCTCGAACGCAACGTAGGATTCTAGGGCTCCCGAGCGCAGCGAGTGACCTGTGGACTAACTCCTGAGTGAAGCAAGGGAGTTAAGCTAGAATCCTGAGTGCACCGAGGAAGTCAAGCTCGCCCAAGACCTTAAACTTTTATCTCCGAGGAGAATAATCTCCAAATTCTAGTTCTCGACTTTGACCGACTAAATAAATATTATATTTTTTGTGTTCATTAAATTAATTCATCGATATTGTTTATCCATAAATTGTAGTGTGACAATATTCGCATATTTTCAACAAATAACATAATTCACAAAAAAATAAACACCCCAGTTACCATTTCTCAATTAATAAAAAATATCCAATGTAGGTATTAATAGAATGTTTCTTGTCCCAATATTTATAAGGCGAACATTTATACTAATCGAACTCGAAAATGAGATATTTTACGATGTTAAAATAGCATTCGTTTTGTATGACAGGTTTTTAAAACTACTTAGCATTTCCTCCAAATTAATACCTATAGTTTTTTATGGATTTGAGAGAAATGTGTTTTAATGGATAGTTTCATGTATTTTGTCTAGAACTTGATGAACGGTTTTCCATATAGTTTCTATGTCAGCTGCTGTGCTGTGTGTACGGCTCTTGTTCATTGTATTAAGGCTTCCGCAGACAGGTGCGACGCGATCCTGGTGGAACAATTTCTGTTAAAACTTCACGTAAAGTTTTCTACCGGTGTCACGTCACGTATACCAAACTATTGGCGAAAGAATTTTTAAAATCAGCCTCGTCGTTTTTGTGTTCATTAATTTACAAACAGAAAAATACAAAAACCTTTTCTCTTTATAATATTAGTGTAGATAATGTTCAACGTCGTTTCTAGGTGATGAGTTCACAACGATCTTGTTCTTTAAAGTACCGGTAACCGGCCATTTACCAGTTCCTTCAATTAGGTACTCTGTTATAAAGGTTATTGCAAGAAATTAGAAGCAAGTTATAAAATATTGTAAAAGTAACTACTTTAATTTAACCAAAGCGGTAATTATTACCTCCTAATACACACATACCATTTATTACGACTCTATTAAGGCTTGGTACATAAAAAGTAATTTACTAAATACATAAGTTATTTTTTAAATTATACGAGCTGCCAAAATGGATATAATCATAATTGTCTTGATTGCGAAAAGTAAATTATGTGCCTTTCTTTAATATCCGTCACGACTATGGGCGTCAACGATTTTTGATTGGGATAGCATAACTTATTTTTTCTTAAGTGTGGACAGTATTCTAAAATCAATGTCTCTTTATTTGAAATCTCATTAGGAACAATGTTTTCGAGCGGGTCGGGTGGTTAGAAATTGGTGAAAGATTTTATTTTAGAGAAAGTTTTTAAATAAATTCAAATTAAACCCCACGTTTAGGACTCGACACACTCTTGCGACCAAATAGGATTTTTATTTTTTTAATCAGATTTAATAAATTCCGCGACCCGGAGTCTGGATTTGTGCCCGGTTCATGGCAATGGGCTCGACCCCTATCACATGGGACTTATACATAACTGGTGAAATGTGGGTGTACTATAGGTACACCTTTGCTTAATCCTTCGTGGAAACAAGGCGTGATGTTATTTTATCTATTTAAATCATCCAAATATTAAAATTATTTTATAAGAAATTATAAAATATTACGATAGTAAATCAAAGAACAGTTTGTCACCAGACAAGTTAATAGATGTAATATTATGATTTATCTCGAGCATTTTGCCTTTCCTTACAAAGGAATAGGTGACAAGTTGCCATTTAATAGTGCGGGTCTAAAAAACTCCGTCCAGTTTTATTATAAACGGTATTGTAAAATGTAGGTTTCTTTTTCCCTGGATATTTCTTCCAAAATCCAGGGAAAAAGAAACCAGTCAAGTGTGAGTCGCAGTCGCACACAAAGGGTTCCTTACCACCCTTCAATATTTAGCAAAAAACGCGTACAATAACCCGTTTATTTTATGGGGACACCTTTAATTTTTAACTTTATTTTATTTTTATAATTTGTTGCTATAGCGGCAATAGAAACACACAAATCTGTGAAAATTTCAAATGTCAGCCTATTAAGCCTCGTAAAAACTGGCGCGATATCGCGGGTGCGACAGGCAGCACAACCCTTGTCACACCCGCGATATCGCGCCTGTTTGTCGAAGTCTTTACGGTTTATGAGATACAGCCCGCTGACAGAAAGACGAACAGAGCTTTCCAGCTTAGTAATTAGGGTTCCGTTTGGCACCCGTTCGCGTACGGAACCTTAAAAAGATGAAAATATTCAAATCTTCAAATGAAAATATCAATCAAAGTTTTATATAAAACAATAAAAGTTATAACTGTTTAGATGCCTCGACTTTGCTTACTATGAACTTGAACTTACTCCTCGGACAGGTGACTAATAAAACTGTTGCAATAAAGGTTTCTCACCTTTATTGCAATACCACCAAGGCTTACATATGTTTATTTAAATGATACACCTTTAATTAACTTGGCTTTGGGATAACCGAAAATATGACCCTGTACCTACTTACTAACCGCATGGTTTACGCAACACCTAGTCGAGCTAGCTCACAAGGGTGACTTTTGCCAAAGTGACGATACGATTTCGTCACTTTTCACGTGTTTAAAAGTGCGTTTCATCAAATAATTCCCTTGCCGTAATGTTGGCTCCACTGTTTTACAAAACGGACCTATTTGCCTAGCAGCTTAGCGTATTCGTATTGATCCTACAACATAGAAGCCAACATTACCTACGGTATAGGAACTATATAATGAAACGGACTCTGTATTGACCTTAGGTACTGTACTGTACCGTTACGGTACTTGTTGAAACGCCTACATTGTCCTCCCATGCCTACTAACACTGTAATTTGAAAATATTGTAAAAGCCAATTATTTTTAAAAGAGTAACCGCGGAGTTTCTTGCCGGCTCTTCTCCATAGGAAACGACCAATTGGAACAATGCACCTAGCTTCTGACGTTTCATAAGTGCCCATGTAGGTTTATGTGGAATAAAATATTTCAATTTTTTTACAACATCAACTAATCAAATCAAATCAAATTTATTCGTAAATGTAGGTGGTAGGTGTAACATGGCAAACAGGTGACTCTTGACAGAGCAGAGAGTAATGCCAGAGCAAAGAATTAATTACTGTCATTTGGTTTGGTTAACTAAAGTTATGTGCGAAAAATAAGCCAACAAGAAGAGAATTGAATATGGAGAAAAACTCAATAAAATAAGCAAGTAGCAAAAACTATTTAAATTATGTCCATCTGAATGACTCAGTAGATTCTCAGTATGTCCACACAATAGAGCATACATCTGTAAACTAAGACCATAAAGACGTATAAAATGAATAACATTTTCATAAAATAAATAAACTAAGCATAAAATCTAAATATTCCACTTATTTAACATTTTATTAGGAGAGTGGCCGAGTGCTAAAATACGAACATCTCATAAGAATAGAATGCAGTTGTCACAAAATTTAAAAAAAACGATAAAGAAGCTAAAAATATTACAACGGTAAATAGCATAAAACACTTAACAATACTACCTATTAGAGCTTTTCTAAAAACATCAATGTGAGAGATTTTATTGAATATCAGAATCTAACGGGCAACTTGTGTCACACAATGTTATTAAGCTTTTGTTAACTTTTAATTTTATTGTTTCTAGTGTTGTAAAAGGTGGTCGTGTAGAAAGTGTCATTTAAGAAACGGTGGTTGTCTGTCAGTAACCTCACAATTGCCATACCAAACGTAATTTGTACAATGTTCTGTACGGTTTCTGTATGGGGTCAAGTTCATGAGACGTTTAATAAAGTACGTTAACATTTTAGTTGCAGTGGGTACCTACTTGTTTTTTAATTTCCTACTGTAAAAAGTGGAAAAAAGTATAAAAGGTACTAAAAAAGTATCTTTTTTTTCAAATCTGTATCCAAGCGTTTGAACACAATAATAAATATTTGTAAATTGTCAAATCGAACAGAACCAGAGTGAATTTCACAACACTTTCGACTTTCTTCTTACAGCATTTTGTATAAATTAAATGACATTCGCATTTCATTGCTTCTGTTTAAGTAATTATGTAGATTGTCAACAGGTCAACATTCAGGTCATTTGTATTTACATAATTATTATATTGGCATAGTAAAGAATGGTAAGAGGAATACAATCCCAAAAAAATCACATATTTTTCAATATTTAATTCTCATAACAATGGAAATCACACAATATTTATAATAGTAACATAAATTTATACAGTTTAAAACGAATTCAGGTAAAATCTAGAAAGCTTTTATTGTTATCAATTGGTTATCAAGCAACGTATTAAATACATTCAAGTTAACAAAGTGCTTTAATTTTTTTGTTTTATTTTGTCTATATCAAAACATCTCTAAAATATTTCGGACAAAAAATATCAGACAAATGAATTCTTTCTTACACAACCTTATTTACAAACTAAACAGACTTGTATTTATAGCCTAAAACTTAACTTAAAGCAACTTTAGACTTACTCGCTTCACGTTTTTGGACTAGCTTTAGCAATAGCTACTGCAATAGCGTCCCCATTCTCACTCTTAGCATTACTAAGTGAAGACGAAGCACCATTCCCTCCCGCACATGTGGAACACGGCTCCTGTCCTCTCGACGCATTATCAGCTAACTCTTCGAATCGATGACGGTGGTGAGGCGGCGGTGGCCAATATGGGGGCGGTCCAGGCGGTGGTGGCCAGAATGGTGGCGGGGGTGGAGGTGGCGGAGGTGGCCAGTACCTCGGCCCACGTGGTCTGTAGTCCTCGTAGCTGTCACAGGAGTTAGGTGAACGCTTTAACCGCTGGACCAGGAGACCATCTGTAGCTGGAATAATATAGATTGAATCGTTGAGGTGGATTCTTATTTATATGAATCAGGTTTTTCTCACTAGACTCTCTAGGTCTGGACGGGGTTAACATTTCAAATAATATTCCGGATTCTGTAGCATTTAGCTGAGAGATACACCAGATTTTATTATGCATACCAACTTTACCAGCAATATTTTAGATTTTATCCTTTTCAAGTAACTTTGAATAGGAAATTGGCGGAAACATAATACTTAATGATAACCATAATTAAATTATCGCCATTGTAATCCATATTGAGGGTATTTGAGTTGGGTTTAGGACTTACGTTTCACATCAGCAGCTGAGAATTCTATCAAAGCAGTAGCTACTAACAATACACCTATTCGCCACATATTGTCGATTTGTTCTGAACTAATTTTACAAATATTACATCTTTATATGCTCGGTAGATCAATATTAAATAAATGCTCCGAGAAATACCACGAAAACTCATTTTCACAAGTTAACTTTAATTGGTTATGACAACTTAGATGGTTAGTGTGAAAACTTATGTGGTTTTTGTGAATCCCAGTAGCGTGTTTGATTTAGGGTGATTATACACGTTCAAGAAAGGTTGTCAGTTTGGATTGAAGTGCCTATTAGAAGTATAAAACCAGCTGTTGCCCGACACTACGCCCGGATTAAAACTATAACCTAAGCTGAGATACGAAAGATCCTTTGTTGGCCCCCTTCACAATCTACACCCTCTAACTTTCATTGCATTTTCTTTCATCTATACATCTAGCTGGCTTCTCAGAATTCTTTACCTTAGTAGCTTACCATCTTTCACACGATCCGCCTTTATTGGAACGAAGTTCTTTTACGCGGGTTGTAAACTGTCAGAAAATGTAACGCTAAAAGCGTTACATTTTCTGACAGTTTCATACTTGCGACTGTCTTTTTCTAATTCAAAAAGAAAGAAAGTGAGAATGCCGGCAGAAAAAAAATCAAAACAAAAGAGGAAAGTGATTACACTGTCTCGTGGGATAAAATTTTACACATCGGCCCGAGAATTCCCTCTTTTTCTTTCTTTCTACACTGCATGCCGAAGAGAGAGAAAGTGTGAATTTGGTCAAAATGTAAATCCAAGATGGCGGCTGCGAAAATTTTGTTTTGGAACTTCGTTCCTGACGGGGTCCTATACCCCACACGTTTTATTGGTGTGTTTTTCTTAAAGCCAGCCACATTGATACCTATCACTTTTTCTTCGTTCCTTCTCATTACCATATAGGAAAAAATTAATAAGCACAACCTTCACTACGATTTAAAAACCAAACAGTTGGATAGTTGCCATTTTTGATTTGATTTCAATATTTTGTTTTTTAACCCAAGAGAGGTGACAATCGAGCAGCAAAGAGTTATGTGTTAGCTGATATTATAAAGGATTGATGCCCTTGAACAACAACAAAAGGAGCTCAAATTCATTTTCTACACACCTATATTGTCGATATTTTGTTTAATTTGACTAAATATACGAAATTCACGTAGCCAAGCGAACATCAATGGTAACATTTGGGTGTTCAGGTATTTCATAGCAATCTGAGTGGTTTTCGTAATTCAAGTGTCCTCCTGGCTTGCGATTACGAAAGGTACGTTCAGTCTTTATCGATGTATTTGTTTGATAGTTTGTGTCCAGCCTAAGTTTATACAAACCCTTGTTTGTACGTTTCTATTCACGAACGGTTTGATGATGTAAGTAACATTGGTTTAGATCAATTTTCGCGGTTTCTATGTTTATTGTGCAATTCCTCATCTTTGGCCAGGTTTTAGAATATCCGGGTGCATTTTTTTTATTTAACCCAACCACGATTTTTATTATACTAATAACACTTAGTTCCACAACTATGTAATAAATTCAAACTCGATCAGACAACTTTTCAAGTTTCTTTCATACATTTTTCACTTTATTAAACAGCCGTGACGAGTCTTGAAAATGTGTCACTATTGTTTGTTTTTTTAGAAATATTAGTATTGTGTATGTATTTTTTTTAGAAAATATTTCGCATATTCAGTCATATTATAGAGCCCTGAGTTATAACTCGATTTTTAAAACTGTGCGCTTGGAGCTGTCAAAGTCGTATATTGTTAATATTGAATTCTCCCGCACGACTACCTGCTCAGTGCCTCGGCGACGGACGTCTCTTATCAATGTCTACACGACTCATTTCGTCTCCACAGTCCTGTCATATTATTCGTTAGTTGGTTAATAAAACCACAAATACACTGTAATATTTTGACGTTGACAGGCGCACAGTTATAAAAGTCGGGTTATACTGTAAATGATTCTCATCTTTCATGAATTGATAGGTACTCGTCTGTTCGAGAGACGATAAAATTGTTACGTATACCTAAAAAAACCTAAAGAAATACCTAAGTTTAATCTTACTATTTTTACCCGACTACGGCGAAGAAAAAAGGAGGGTTATGATTTTGACCGGTATGTATGTATGTATGTATGTATGTATGTTCATCTGTTCCCTCCTATCTTCCAAACCACTTATCACAATTTGACAAATGAGGTATCGTTAGAAGCGTCGTGATTGTCCGCTGGTTATAGGCTATGTGAAGTCACATTAAATTAAAAATGGCGCCCTCTAGAGGACATAAAGTGTGGAAATTAAAAAAAAAATGGTTTAATCGTACCATGTTGGGTATCAAATGAAAGGGCTTAATGAGCACATTTCAAAAATATATATATTATAACCCCAAAAGAATTTAAAAAAAATCAAGTAATAAAAACTAAAACCCAACTACGACTTAAAAGGTATAAACAAGACACCACAGACAGACAAATTAAAAATCCGGAGTCACACGTGTTGGGGCATAAATCGAACAGATTACGTGTGACTCCGGATTTTTAATTTATCTGTCTGTGGTGTCTTGTTTATACCTTTTAAGTCGTAGTTGGGTTTTAGTTTTTATTACTTGATTTTTTTTTCAAGATAGATAACTACGGTCAAATCGTTTCACCGATTTTCGTAATAACGAATGAAAGAAATTCATAAAGGAGAATTCATCTACGGTTTATTCGACTGCAATTAATTCACCTTAGCTTGGTTAAAATAACGGAAGATTCACCTATGGTTGGTTTATCGACAATTTTTTTAGATATTTCAATTGGATTAGACCCAATTGTCAGACTTTCGGGCTTCTGATAATCTATAACGACTGTCAAAAATAGATAGATAAGATAGATAGATAAAACGTTTATTTGGTGCACACAAAAGACATAGCACAACATACAAAAACACGGTTAAATAATAACTAATTACATTAATAAATAGTTACGAGGTGCCAATATACAAAAACAAACAATAAAAGAAGAAAACAAGAAACTGTGATGACACTATTAGCTATGACACACTTTAAAATAATGAAACATACACAAATGCGGTGTGCATCTCAACGTTGCACCAAATGTGTCAGGCAAATATAATATCTGACACTGCTGCAGTGACATACTGACGTCGAAAATCGCAGTCGAGTTCCAGCCGAAGGCCTTAGATTCGTCTATCCGGGTGATCGGAAAACTGAAGATCTTTTCATATCTCTAATGTATGTCTATTTTTTTTTGTTAAGTTGTGTTTTATTTTCTTATTAGACAAATCTTATATACAACATACAGTCTAACACTAAATTAAATAATTAAATAACTATACAAATAAATACAAAAACGAAAGGACACTTAGGCGTCGAAGTACCTTGAATTTTAATTAATACTCTACATTAACCTCACGTCACTGTTGACAGCGCTGTGTCTTCGTTTTTTATTTGGTCTGAGGCTATTATACTCTCACCTTATAACAGACATATTTTCGTTATGCTCGTGACTGTTCATTGTCCTAACCTACACAGAGTATTTCAACAGAGGATGCTTACAGGCTGAAAAAGAAAAACAAATGAAATCTCGACGGAAGGCCATGTGGCCAAGATTACTAAATTCTCTTTGAGTAACGTAAAGCCACTTGATCCAACAGTTTGATCGCCATTTTATTCCTTTGAAATCATAGAAATCTAAAAGATTTTCTTGCTATGTTACTTGATGATAATGATGAAATATAATAACCTAACCGCGTCGAAAAATTCCCCCGCATCGCTGTGGTCTGGTGATATAGAAACTGGCGGCATTGCAACGTTGTATGGCAAGGGAATCCCCCTCTTTGCATAACATTTTAAGGTATATAAGGCATATAGGCGTTTTCTCATAACTTTTATTAGTATAATAAAACTTTGGCTTAGTATTAACTAGGCATAATGCTAAGGTTAGCATAACTGTCATTTGGTTCAATTTGTTTTAGCATAATTTGGAGTTGCATAGCTATACTCTTATTAGAATTAAACCAACAATAAATAGATACCTAAGTACATTTTTCTATGGAAGCTGACTAAGGGGGTATTACACTATCATATATAGGATCATAGATCTATGATCATAGATATAATGAAATTGAAAACAGACATATTATTGGTAATTTGTGAGCTTTGTGGATAGGTAAATGATATAATATGATAGTGTAATATTCCCCTAAGGGGTTATATACCTACCCTTATTATGTCTATTTTACAATTTCATTATATCTATGATCCTTTATGATAGTTAATATCAAGTTAATATCAACCATAGACATAGTCAACCATCACTATTTTGATCTTTCTCCTAATGGTGGTAATTCTATGGAAAATGAATCATTGTGTCTGTTCTGTGTATCTCATGAAGAAAGGATGTTAAAAATTGAAAATAATATAATATCGTGCATTAAGTAGGTATTTATTAAGTAGCAACATCATTTACAATATTTACATAACATAAAAACTCAAACAAAAAATAACATCATAATTATACTAACAATATTTTAATTAAGTATTATATCTCCAAAATCTCAATCAAACTCATTTCTGTAACTTATAATATTTCAGGTAGGGTACGTCATGGAATCTAACCGCTAACAGAAAGAGCGATTGCGTTTCCGGTCCTGCTCTTAGCATTACTTAAAGCGTAGTTGCTCTTTCCACAAGTGCTGCATCCGGCTGGCTGTTGACCAGCTGTCTGCAACCCCTGAGAAGCCAGTTCAAGGGCTCCTTTAAGAGCCGATTGAGAAGAACCGCTGGATCCAGAATAACCACCGCCGTAGCCACCGGAGCCGTACCCACCTGAACCACTTGAACCGATTCCACCAGCTCCACCTGAACCGTAGCCACCACCGCTACCACCAGAGCTAGAGCTGGCCCCACTACCACTGGAAGCGCCAATATGGCTACTTTCAAATGAGCCGCCATTTTGGCTGTTTCCTTGTTCAACTTGTTGGGTTTCAAATTGGTTTGCTCCATTACTACCGGATCCGGCACTGCCTCCCGATTGCTGTTCACCGCTAAAGCCTCGGCCATCAGATTGTGAATTAAAGCCTCCTTGACCTTTGCCGCCACTATGGTATGAGTAGTGAGACTCCTTAAAGTTGAATTTTTTAACGGCATGTGCTGACTGGCTGTCACTTCCACCTCCTGATTGGCCACCATAACCGCCAGAAGATTGGCCGCCATAGCCCCCAGAAGAGTGATCACCAGAAGATTGACCACCGGAAGATTGGCCGCCGTAGCCACTAGAGGACTGGCCCCCATAACCCTTAGAAGCCTGTCCGCCGTAACCGCCTGAAGTTTGACTACCGTAGGCTGAAGAAGATTGACCTGCATAACCGCCAGCGGAGTGACCACCGTAACCGCCTGATGATTGAGACTTGGACCCGGAAGAAGATTGGCCTCCGTACCCTCCTGAGGATTGACCACCGAAACCGCCTGAAGATTGACCACCATAGCCGCCTGAAGTTTGGGAATTTGAACCTGAAGCAGATTGAGCACCGGCAGAGGATTCGCCATCATATCCTCCTGAAGAATGACCTCGGAGAGCTCCAGAAGAGTGGCCGTCGTAACTTCCAGAAGATTTGCCGCCGTAACCACTTGCAGATTGGGACTTTGATCCATAAGAAGATTGCCCGCCAAACCCACTAGAAGACTGCGAGTTAGAACCAGCGGATGACTTTCCACCAAAACCACCGGAACCTTGAGCATTGGAACCAGTGGAGGACTGAGAACCAGCATTGAATGACTGAGAGCTTGAACTGCTTGAAGAGTGAGAACCGGAGCCCCCAGAGCTATAGCCACCCGAAGGTCGTGATCTAAGACCTGCACCAGCGCCGAATTGAGATGATTGTTCATTTGAATTAATTGCCTGGCCTTCCTGTCCCGAACTATCTGCGGTTGTCCCACTAGAGGCTAAAGAGAATGCTTCTCCTGCAGCCTGGTTAGCATCTCCAGTAGCTGCTGCTGCTCCAGTGAATACTCCTCTTTGTAGGCCATTGTCAGCTAGTCCAGTCCAATGAGCGGTGTGGAAGTATCTTGATCCTCGAGGTGGGGGCGGTGGTGGACCGAATGGCGGCGGGCCTGGTGGCCCGAAGAGTGGCGGCGGTGGTCCTGGTGGACCGCCACATGTGCTGCATGGTGAACGTTCTACACGCTTGTGGACATCTGAAAAATAAAAGTATAAAGTTAGGATCCGCTTTAATGTGGAAGTTTTCTGGACTGTCTTAATACAAAACGAAAATAAAAATAGAAGAAATGATAAGCAGACATTCTGTAATTTTAAACTTGAAATAACATAAGCAGTGATAGCCTAGTGGAGTGACCATCGGACTGTCAAGTCATAGGTCCCGAGTTCGAACCCAAGACACGCATCTGTGACTTTTCGGATTCATGTGCGTATTGTATAATTATCACTTGTTGAAGCAAGTGATAATTATGAAGGTGAAGTAAACGGTGAAGGAAAACATCGTGAGGAAACCGGCATGCCTGAGAGATATTTCTCGATGGCATGTGAAGCAAAGTCAGAGGCTCTTGGGCGGCTTTAAAACTCTGACACCAGCTTAATCACTAACCACACGAAAAGAAGAACTTGAACTTGAGAACTTGAAATGAGCATTTCATTTAATATTTTGACAAAACAAATTAGAAATAATATATGTATTAGGAGCAGTGGTGGCCCAGTGGTAACGGCCGCGACTTACGAGTTGTAGGTCGTAGGTTCGAACCCCGATAGGCGCTTTACTTTGTGTAAATAATTTCATCACCACTGCTCTCAAAACGGTGAAGGAAAACATCGTGAGGAAACCGGCATGTCTTAGAACCAAAAATTCGAAGACATGTGACATCTACCAACCCGCACTGGGCCCGCGTGGTGGATTACGGCCCACTCCCTCTCATAGAGAGGAGGCCTGTGTCCCAGCAGTGGGAACATTATAGGCTGATTATGATTATGATATGTATTAGGTACCTTCATTTTTTATAACAGCACATTGAGCTGTAAACACAGACAGAGCGAAAACAAACACTCCAATTATCCCCATCTTGTCGAAAGATCAGTCTTGTTCTGAGGTAAATCCATCAGACTACTGACATTTATACGTGAGGATGTGATATTCCCCGTCTTCCAAGAATAGTATCTTCTTATGATTGTTAACATCGAATTGATAACACAAATATCACATAAGGTAACAGTGAGACAATTCACACTGTGGTAATAATATTTGCATTGCAGACAACTTCTGCACAAAAGTACTAAATCGGCGAAATTCAGATTTAACACAATATTATGTCATGCGATCTTCAAATATTGATTTATTGTGATCATATTCTAAGTGTGTGTTACTAAGGTAGCGATTTCTTGGTAAATAATAACTTTAATGATATAATGGTGGAAAAATACCAGTTCACAACGCTGTGCTATCTGGCGCAGCATTTTCCTGTTCTCCTTTCCTCTTATTTCTTCTCCACTTCTAGCTTTTATTAGCATCGGTGTGTGTATTATTTTACTTTTCTTTCTTTTTATTTAAATTATTTGTTAAAGGTTTTTTGGTGTTTGTATTGTAAGAGTTTTTTCCTAACGAATCGGTATGAACTCTATAAGCTCATGTCGATCATATTCTGCAAGTTTTGCGCTGTAGCATAAGCATAGCATAATCAGCTTATAATGTTTTCACTGCTGGGACACACACAGGCATACTCTCTGTTAGAGGGAGTGGGCCATAATCCACCACGCGGGCCCAGTGCGGGTTGGCAGATGTCAATAGAATTTTTGGTTCTAGGACATATCGGTTGCTAGACATATTGATGACTAGTTTCACTTCGTTGGTCAAAGATTAGATTATTTCTCGTGTTCTGTCCACTAGTGAGACGCTCAGGTCCAAGAGGCTAAAAAAAAATTACATCAATGATTGAGTAGATACCATAGTCAAAGTCCATACCTTTTTTTTTTTTTTTGGGTGGGAAATCATCAACTGACTTCCCCCTCTCTGGGCGGAGCGGAAGGGCGTGTCAGACTCTTACTGACTAAAACCCACCCGTGTTCCTACAGTTGCCTGTTGCCAGGGTCCCGGTATCCCTTTCGGACTATTCCGCAACCCTGGTAGACATCGGTCCTAACGGACCCGGTAGGTATGCTGACATCTCTTTGAAGCGCGCGTGGAACACGACGCGCCATCGACCCGGGCCTGGTCCTTATCGGACGGCGAGCTACCCATTGCTCGCCGTCCGCTAGCCCGCGCCTATGGTGGCCGGGAATCCGCCTGGGATTCCCGACGCCCAGGGTGTCTCCAGCGGCGGCGGTTAGGGGCGTGAGGGCGCAGGGTTTGCCTCTCCCTCACGCGTTCCGCCTCCTCCTTCGCGAGCATCACTGCTTCGCAGAAGGAGGTGACCGCCTCCCCTCTCGCTCCGTACCATGGCAGTCCATACCTACCTAACCTACCGTGTATAGATGGAGGAGCCATGTCTCATATTTCAACGCGGGTACGGTACGACACAATTTAGATGTAGTATTGAAAAGCATACATTTATTTCAATTTTACGAATGTATTTGAAATTTACAAGTCATTGCGTTAAGATCATTTTCACCTAAAGCAGTAATAAAGATGGGAGATTTTAAAGGCACACTCAGTTCAGATGGTGCTCGGATTACGAATTTTGCCGATGCTACATCTAAGTTGTGTCGTACTGTACTACAGATTGTGATTGGTCGTGTGTTGCGCAATAGGGTGCAGGTATGGTAGGGTAGACCGGGGACAATTAAAACAGGTCATGATTGCAACAACTTCAATTTCTCGAAAACCATGATACCCACGTGTGTGACGCGTTGTTCGTTACTTCGTCGGCCATGTTCGGTTTTGTGTTTCGTACGGCTCGAGTGAGCGAGCGACGCAGTTGTGCACAGTACGCCTCAAAGAATTTCGCGCCAAAAAGTAAGTATTCACGATTTTATAATTTTTGTTATTTACCTATTTAAATCTTGTTGTTTGACAGTTTTTCTTATTTTGGAGTATTGTTGATCTATTTAAGATTGTTTTTATTACTGTTGTATAATGTTAAAGTCAATATAAAACGAAATATATTGTTGCAGAAATCTATATACAATAAAAAGGTCAATCCCTGCCTCCTAAACTAGGGTAACCTGTATTTTAGGAGACAGTGTTCGGCTGAGAGATTATTTTGATCCGATTTTTACAACTTGTGGACTGTGTCGATCTACCAAACAATACGTAATTAAAACAACAACAACAATAGTTTAAAAATGAAATTAAGGAGTACTGAAAGGAATATTAAGCTGAAAGGTAGCTGAAAACATTGATTATTTGAGTTTGTGTGTGGAGGTATGTGCGTGTATGAATGGGGGTGTGTGAGTGTATGTATGGAGGTCTGTGGATGTGGGGGGTGAATGTATCAGTGTTAGAATTTATGAGGATTGGAAGTGTTCAGGCGATGTATGTGAGCAAGGATTCTGTTTGTGAATTCTGTTTGTTGGAGGAGCCATTCTGTTATTTTAGATTTAAGTTGATTTTTATTCAGGTCTATTATTTTTAATATTTTATGGATTTTTTTGTAAATGTAAGTGCTTAAAACATAATACTGGTGTTTAGCAAATACTGTTTTGTGCTGGGTACCTACAGGAAGGTTAAGTCGTTTATTAGGATCAGAGGGGGGTACACTAACATGTCTTCTGAGAATTGCTTGAAGCCCATAGAACTGACGCACTGTTAGAACCCTACAGTCAGTGTATAACTGTGTGGTAGGATAACGGTAGGGTTTCCGAGTCCTCACCTTGAGTATGGCTCTCTGTGCTCTCTCAACCCTCAAGAAGTTTATTTTAGTTGCACCACCCCAAACTGAGATACAGTACCCGAGGACCGATTGGCAGAGCGCATAATATATCATCTTTAGTGTATCTTGGTCCGTTGAGTATCTTAGGGACTTGAAGATGTGGATAAGCCTCAAGGTTCTAGTGGTGAGGACTTCAAGTTGTTTGTCCCAGCGCAGACTTGCATCAATTTGTACACCTAAATATTTTACTTCCTCAGTTCTTGTCAGTTTCGGACAAAGACAAGATTGAGTATTGAAGTAGAAGATGTGAGATGGGTAGATACGTTTGTAACAACATGTCTGTGGACGCTTGAAACGTTTCAAACGTCCCCGCATAAATAACGCATTTTTACCCGACTGCACAGAAGAAAGTTTTGTTTTAAAAATAAAGGATTTATGTACGTTGAAAAAACTACCATTTACCACTTTAACTCACAATCGCAATTATAAAATTACATCTGATAGGCAATACAATAACTCCGACGACTAAATTTTATCTATTTTTTTTTTCATTTATCTTTTTTAGAGATGCCCTGAACGAAAACACGTTACAGACAGAAGTTCCAAGAACATATTTGCATATCAGCAAGCATTAATGTCGAAGAATTGATAAATCGAGAGAGAAGAGTCAAACCTATATAAACAGGTCAATAAACGATTGTTATGATTGAAACATTTTTATGATTGAAACCTTGTCATGATTGAAACATTGTTATGATTGAAACAAGCTGTTTTGTATGAGACTGGATTACCTTTTTTTCTCCCCCATGCAAGTGTCATTACAGCGTAATAGGATGTGTGTCTTTCAATAATGTGAAATAGTATTCAATAGCACAAATTAGAGCAATCAAATTATATAAATAAGAGATATTTTGAGTTGTTTATGTTGCAGATGTTTTTACATTTGTAATTTTCGAAATATTAATGTTGCGTTGACGGACTTATCACGACCTCAATAAATAATGTAGTGGTAAGCTTATATTGTTAAGACTGATTTAAAACCTACAGTAGTTCCGAGAATATTTTCAGTGTTTCAATTATCCCTACATATTGTTTCAACCGTCCTTGGGATGGGGTCAATAGAACCACTCTGCCCCATCTACTTTAATAGGTGATTGTAGGTTAATTATTCGAAATTGAGATGTAAATTATGTTTAATTTAGGAACTAGATAACGACCCTTTCAGCGATATAAATACGAGGGATGTGGGTACTATAGATACTTCACTGCACACGTTTTAAGTAAAATTGTTTCAATTGCCCCCGGTCTACCCTACCAACGGTAACATACTTACTTGATTTGAGTTTGATTCTCTACATCTCAATGTACCTAGTTACTTTTACAAACATATATTGGTGTCCACATATTATACAATAGTTTGAGAAAACACACACCTTTGAGGTTTCGGCCACATCATTATAAATCATAAATAAAACGACATTGTTGATAGTACAAAAGCCCTTTAATTCAATAACAAAATAAAACTAAGTAGCACATTTTCTTTAAAATCCTAAAATGTTGCCTACCGCATGGCTGCTTGCCTGCCTGCTTGAGGCTCAGGCGCATTTTGGGAGACGGTTTTAGTTCCCGGCTGCACGTTCCCAGGCTTAGACGAGTTACCTAGATTAAACCCTTGGGGACTTCCAGGTCGCGCTGAAACCAAAAGAAACCAGTCTTACAAAGTACTCACGATACTGAATCCCTCAGTTATAGTCTTAGATTCCAGAACAATACAATTGCTATCAAGCATTGAGACAAGAATGAAGATAAGATATTTTAAGTAATAATAATTATTTACTTTATTATTTGTGCTTGTCGCAATTTTAAACTAAAATGCTTAAGGTATTTAACCGACTTCTTTTCGAGTCAGAAATCATTCGAATTTACTTCACGTTTACGCTGCAATCCGTGCTTGGGCCTCTTTTGCAGCCCTGCTCTATCGAGCTTCCGAAAATCGCTAATCACTTATGCTAAAAGTATCGCGTATGCCCCTAACTTAGTCAAAAACTTACATGCTTCGACACTGAATAAGTTAACTAAGATCAGAACAGCGAAAACACAGAGTATGAGACGAGCCATGTTGGATAACCGCGGGTTTCACAAGCACTAATACAATGTAAACAATACTCACGTTTAAATTATTCCGGCCGGCACTATGTGAAACATAAACATTATTTATCAAATTGAGGAGTTGAGGAATCCTAGCGTGTGTATATACTATCCAGTCTTAGGATATTAATAGAAGTTGATCTAAGCCAGATTCTGAAGACATCATCTAAACAAAAAATAATTGCAGAAGGCCAATTTACTACAATCTGCAGTCCGGAAGAGTTAGGTACTAATTCATTCCGTTCTTTTCCTTCAGTTGAACCACTGTTCTAGTGTTCATGTCTTCCTAATCCACTATGGAACACTCGATGACGTGAAGAAAACCTTTTTCACGTTATCGAGTGTTTCCAGTTGGGTTAATTGAAGGACTAAAATACAATACGTTATTTTAACTACATTAAATCAATACATACCTCGTTGTCGGAGTACCTAATTCAAAAAGATCATCAAAAATCACCAATAAAATTTGTTTTTTCAGCTCACTCTCAAAGCAGTGTTATGGCCGCCAGATTTGGCCAATTCACTGATGCCACGATTTTTAATATGATTTAGGCAACGTGGAGCATCTCTCCTACCAGAACAAGGTTTACTAATAAAGCTTACCAAGTTGTTAATACAGATAGTTCTGTTCCCACAGACAAACCGTGAAAACGGTTTTGCGGGGCATAGTTATTAAGTAAAGATTTTTATAAACTTTGTTCAAGATAAATAAATCCTACTAATATTATAAATGTGAAAGTTTGTGTATTTGTGTGTTTGGATGTTTGTTACTCAATCAGGCAAAAACGGCTGAATGGATTTGGATGAAATTTGGCAAACAGATAGCTTATAACCTGGATTAACACATAGGATACTTTTTATCCCGATATTCCCACGGGATCGAGACTTACGCGGGTGAAACCGCGGGGCGCAGCTAGTCATAAATAAAGCTTCCCAGTTATCCCCTAATTAATTTTTGTTTTCCCATCGTTCATAAAACAAAACCTAACACTAAAGGTCGCCATTTACTTTTTACAGGGGTATAAAGTTTATAATCTAACTAATATTATAAACGCGAAAGTTTGTAAGTGGATGGACGGATGGATGGATCTTTGTTACTCTTTCACGTAAAAACTACTGAATGGATTTGGATGAAATTTGGCAAACAGATAGTTTATAATCTGGATTAACACATAGGATACTTTTTATCCCGATATTCCCACGGTATCGAGACTTACGCGGGTGAAACCGCGGGGCGCAGCTAGTAAATAAATAAATAAAAGGTAAATAAAAAACGAGTAATACACTCTACTTAAAAACGATTTATTTAACCAAAATACAAAAATCCTTTATTTCATATAAAAATATTACGACTCTTATTTATTATCCACGTCCACCAGCTTGAGAGCTCGCGCTTGACTGAGCTTGAGATCGAGAGGCACCTCCAGAGCTGATGCTGATGGACTTACTCTTGGACACACTGATGGCCACAGGACGCTGATTGCCACGATTGAAGAAGCCGAGTTGGGGGCCAGGGGGGCCAGGTCTGAACGGTACTGAAAGTAAAAGAATATTTTTGATTAACAATCAATCTGCCTAGCCGTTTCCCAAATATGTTGGGGTCGGCTTCCAGTCTAACCGGATGCAGCTGAATACAAGTATTTCAATGGAGCGACTGCCTATCTGACCTCCACAACCCAGTAACTGTTACGATACTCCTTGGTAAGACTTTCGGGCTTCTGGCAACCCGTAACGACTGTCAAAGATCCTCGAATGACAGCCGGGACCAAAGGCTTAACGTGCCTTCCGAGACACGGAGGAGTCTCGATATATAAAGATGGTCTATCCACAGACCAACCCTTGGTAAGCGTAGCTTAACCTGATGGATCGACCCGTGCGGCTGTTATTACTTAGCTCCTTCTATAATTTACAATATTTTTGATTAACACACTGCACTAATTACAGAAGGTAAGACATAAAGTCGGTTAAGGAACAATAATCGTTGCCGCATCATAGAGTCACTCACGTATTATGGGCACAAATCTACGATAACCCAACTTCAATGGCCTGATGTAAATAGAAATGAAAACTTTTGAACGGCAGCTTCCGTTTTTTTATTACGGCAACTGCTTAATCTTAATCCAGAGAAGCATGTTCAAAAAGTTATCCATTTTCTACTTTCAACCGGCTTCGAGTTGGTAGAGGTTCAGTTCCAAACAAAGGCCAAGGATATCAAACAATTTCTGTGGTATTCCTTATATGTATAATTTATTTATTACTAGTTGATACCCGCGGCTTCGCCCGCGTGGATGTCCGTTAATAAGTATATACTAAAACCTTCCTCGAGAACCACTCTATTCATTGGCGAAAACAGCATGAAAATTGGTGCAGTAGTTTTTGATTTTATCGCGAACAGACGGACAGACGCGGCGGTGTACTTTGTTTTATAATAATATGTAAGGATTTATTTCTGGTCTAACATAATTGTAAATTTTTGAGCAAAATGATATAGAAGGAACGTTATTTACCTGCATCAACGCTAAAGAAATTAACTAGGACTAAAACAGCTAAGACACAAACTATAAGACGAGCCATCTTGGATTACACGAGGGTTTCACGAACACTGATACAGTAATATCAATACAGTCGTTTATATTGGTTCGCGAAGACACGGAATATTTGGTATGTTTATATACCAAATATATGTCAATTTTAGCACTTGCTATGCAAATTGATTATCATAACAGTCTAGGTGTACCAAATAATAAACAGGATTTGGTCCTGGGCAGTACCTACAGAGATTTTGATGATATCTTATTATTTCCTACTTTAATTTGGCACGTAACAGAATCATAACGCAATAGCCGAATAGGATTTATCAACATCCAATTAGTTTATAGCTTGTCATTTTCGTTTACATGGGACTTAAACATAACTGGCGAAATGTGGGTGTATTATAGGTACACCTCTGCCAACCCTTCGGGGAATACAGGCGTGATGTTTGTTATGTTATGTAGTTTAGCTTGTTTTAGACTCTAAGGCAGAGTCCTAGAAGCGATAGTTGCAGCCCATCGCTAATACATTGTCAATGATGTATTGATGTCGCTTTCTGCAACCAATGCATGCAAGTGACGTTGGGCACTGAGTTATTTTTTTTTTCTGCAACCAATGCATGCAAGTGACGTTGGGCACTGGATATTTTTTTTATAAGTAGGCATTGTTTGTGAATAGGAGCTGATTAGGTTTACTAATGCGAGCTTTGCTCTTCAGTAATAAAAAAAACACTTTACATTACACAAGAATCATTTATTTCAATCACTACATAGTTCGAACACGTATTTATTCACAATCAGTCTTATTTGCCGAACCCACGCGAGCCAGCACTTGATTGGGCTTGAGATCCTCCACCGGATCCGAAACTTATGGACGAACTCTTGGACGCGCTAAATGAACCAGGGTATCCGCCATTATTAAATCCTGGTCCTCCAGAACCAGGGAATCCACCTTGATTATAACCTTGTCCTCCAAAGCCGCGGCCGCCATAGCCCTGGCCTCCGTATCCGGGGCCTCTGTAACCAGGCCCTCCGAATCCGGGTCTACCATAACCGGGTCCGCCAAACCCACCAACTCCGATACCAATTCCAAGGGCGCCTAAATGTGGCGACCTTTCTCGTCGTGAAGCTGAAAATAAAGTATACAATTTTTATTTTTTTAAATGTTTTCTTTGTCTTTGTTAATGTCTGATTTGAGACAGTCTACCAAAAAATTAATTAAAACTGTGAAAATAAACAGTGATTCAAGTTATTCTACACATTACACGGATTACACTTCAATACGTAAGAATTTATAGGAAGGCTGCTGCCCGCGACTTCGTCTGCGATCCAGGACGAAAAGTAGCCTATTTCTTTCTCCAGGTCATGGTCTACCCAAGACCCTTTCATCCAGATCCGTTCCATCCAGCCGTTTTAGCGTGAAAACGTAACAAACAAACTCACTTTCGCATTTATAATAGTACTAATTATAATAGTACTAATTATAATAGTACTAATTATAATAGTACTAATTATAATAGTACTAATTATAATAGTACTAATTAGTATTATGATATGACAATAAAAAAAATACCTGCAATGACGCTAGATAAATTAACTAAGACTAGTAGAGCCAACACACAAACTAGAAGACGCGGCATATTTATTGTATGCGTTAGTATTGCTTTGTGTTATTCGAGTGTTTATCGAGTACTGAAACAATGTTTCTACAATACAGCCATTTATACCTACCTATATTAAACCGATTCATTGTACAGCGGAATTAAAACGTATGTGAGAATTTTAGCACTTATTATAGTTTTGTAAATAGGATTCTTTTTAGGAATTTCCTACGCGTGAAATACTCGGATCACATATTTCCAAGATTCCGAGATTCATGCCCTAATCACATCGAAGCCTATTTTTTTAGACTTTTGTCTTTTCTGTAGAAATTCTGTGACCGATGCCTATCAAGTTCCCACTTGTGCCTGTTTTTAACCGACCACGGCGAAGAAAAAGGAGGATTATGATTTTGACCGCTATGTATGTATGTATGTTCGTATGTATGTATGTTCATCTGTTCCCTCCTATCTTATAAACCAGTCATGACAAATGAGAGTCACACGTAATCTGTTCGATGTAAGCCATTATGTTATGTTAACACGTGTGACTGCGGATTTTTAATTTGTCTGTCTGTCGTGTCTTGTTTATACCTTTTTAGTCGTAGTTGGGATTTAAGTTTTTAGTACTATTTTTTTTATTAATTAATTTTTTTATAGTATCATATATTGTGGATCTCTATAGGTTCCCTAACACTAGAAGTAGGTACATAAGGTTCCTGTTGAGTTGCTGCTATGATACGTAAGAGCCGCGTACACGTACCACAACTAAACTACATCGCAGCGACCAAGTGTGGGTAAGCAGTGGTTACGTGTGAATTGTGTCGCTGCAGCTTCTTGCAGTTGCTTTGTGGTAACTACAAAATTCCGATGAGGTTGCGTTGTCGCTAGTGGTTGCGATGTAGTTACGTTGCGGCTAGTATTTGCAGCTCCGACTATGACATTTGTCGTCGCGTCGACGCATCGTTGTGTTTGTGATCTGGCCGGCCGCTAGTGTACGGTCTCCCTAGTGTTAGCCTTTCCGTTGTGGCTGCGAAGTGGCTTTGATGTGGTCGGTATCGCCTACACGGTTGATTTTGACGGCAAATGTGGTCCGTCTGAATAAACTATTAATTTTCATACAAACTACCTAGGTACACGTGTTATCGTTGTGGTGTAGTTGTGATGTGGCGGTGGTGTGACTGTGGTGTGGTAGTGGTGTGGTTGTGGTGTGGTTGTGGTACGATTGAAAAAGACTGTGAAAGGACTGTAATTCTAGGCACATACCTTATTATCACAAAACGTGTTTATCAGTTGTTAAGCCTAAACATTGTTTAAACATGAAAACGTGAAAAATAAAAATAACTTTGATTTCGGAAAATTGAAAAGCAAACACACCGACTTCCGAAATTAAAGACATTTTTTTGTGTTTTTTTTTGAAGTCGGTTGTTCTTTTTATAGGCGCAAGCCTTCGTGGTACAAGCTATACATACAAGCTCTAAAAAACCCTTTGAACATTGGTAAACAAAAAGATTTTGAGTAACATGTCTCTAAGTCTACCAATAGTCATACTTTGGGTCATGCATCTATTGGTAGACTAAACAATAAACAGAAACCAAACGTACCTACGATGTTTTCGCTCTTTGCTTAGCTAATGTTTTTCGTGTATCTCGGATGGGTTTTTTACGTAGTCAAGAGTATTGAACTTATCTTTGTAACGTCACGGAGGAATACCAATTTCACATATAATAAAACAAAACCTTAACTAAACAATAATTTATTATCTTACAAGTACCTATTGCTTGACAATCAATCCATTCAGTAACAAATCGTACCTATTTACCGGAGCCACCGGCATTTGAGCTCGCACTTGATTGAGCCGTGCCCCCAGCACCGAATCCGTTTGACTCGCTCTTAGAAAAACTTAACCCACCACCAGATTTAGGCCACCATAGCCATAGCCGAGGCCGCCGTAGCCTGGTCCTCCGAAACCGAGTCCCCCGTAACCGCTGCCATAGCCACCGCCATAGACGCTGCCATACCCGCCGCCATAACCGCCGCCGTAGCCGCCACCGTAACCGCCGTATCCTCCGCCGAAGCCTCTGTAATGGTGGTGTCCAAAGTAGCCGGCTCCGCCATAGCCGTAGCCGCCGGCGCCGGGGTAGGCTGAAATGCCACCGCCAATAACTCCCCCGATGCCAAAGACGCCGAGTTGTGGAGATCTCGCTACGCGGGACGCTAAAAAATTTGATAATGAAAATGTTATTTACTTTACTTTTTTATTTGTTATTGACACTAATCGAGTGTCATGATTTCTACATATTTTTAAATCAACCATTCTGAAATGGTCTTGTGAAATTGTTGATAGTATGAAATAGTTTCATTTCGAGAACCAATCAAACACAGCTTTCAGTCTTTTTTTTTACTCGATGGAAACAGACTATTTTATTACGTATACTATTAATTTATTTCTCTGCAGCTAAAATTAAAATTACCTGCATCACAGCTTTTCAGAATAAAACGAGAACAGCAAACACGAAAACTGCAAGACGAGCCATACTGGATCTAAATTACTCTACTGGTGCAAAAATAACGATACGACCGTTTATATGGAACAACCAAACATATATATAAACGTATAAGTGAGAATTTTAGCAGTCCATGCATAACTGCGTTAATTCGTTTCTGAAAAGGAATTTGATCTGACCAGTATAAATATCTCTTTTAGATTATGTCATTGTGATGTCATGCTGCACACCAATTGCAACCTTACCCGCGGGCTCTTATGATATGATTTGTCTAAAAGGTTTTCGTCAAAATACTTGCCATTGCTGCACCCATTTCAACCTGTTCAATGGTCCGTTCTAGAGATGGGTAGCACACCTTTTTAAAATGAGGATCGTGGGAGGCACTCTTTTTACAAAGTGTGCTAGCACACTGTGCTCCCACGAATGAGGCGAGGCTGCGGTGGCGTGTGACACGAACGTGCTGTGAATGTGTCGCGTGACTCGTCGACGCACCGAGGCGAGGGTGCGTTCCGAGTTACGCTGTAATCGATTTGAGCGTGCTAAAACCCGTTCCGTATTAGCCTGAGCACGATAACGATGTCCCGTGAATCGTCATAGATGACGTCATGACATGCGCCATCTTGCGATAACGCCGACCATGCCTTAAAATAATATCACCGTGAGCCCTGTCAATGTGGCTGTCAAACTGACAGTTGTACTGTGTTGTTTTAAATCATAATAAAAGTATTTTTTTTTAAATGATGAATGTACTTGAATTTGATTTGCTTTTTGAATTTGATGTGTTTAACACAGACACACTATCAAATATGAATATCAGCAATAATAACAATGCAAGATTTGAGGTTATGTTTATGTTACGAGGATTGTGAGCATGTTCACGAGCGTTCCGAATTGTTGACAGCCCTCAGCTGTCATAATTGTGATATCTAATTCGGTACGCAAGTTATCGCTGTGAGCGCTGTGAGCGATTATTTTCTAATTCGGAAAGCAGCCCGAGTCGCCGCGCGAGTCGCTTGTGTGCTGTGTGGTGTGTAGTGAGTAGTGACGACACTGCGATCACGTCACACATACGCAGTAGAGTAGGCACACGCGCGGTGAGTTCTGTGGTGTATGTTTGTGCTAGCAATAGTGAATGATCACAACCACAACTCTAATTTCGGAAGTCGGTGGCAAAAAACGAAAATTGAAAAGCAAAGACCCCGACTTCTGAAATTAAAGTTGTTTTTCACTTTTTTATGTTTTTAAGTCGGTCGGAAGTCGGTTATTTTTTTTTGCAAAACGTTATTATTTTTCACTTTTTAGTTGTGGTACCTACGCCACACAAATTCGAATAGGTACCGATAACTGATATGTAAATAACTGACGGAGTCAAATAATAATGTCGTATACATAGACTGACGTGGGAAAAAATACGTAATATTGAAGCTAACTCAAAAACTACGCAAGCAAAGTTAATAAAATTTATATGGGACCACCTCTAAAGGATGACCTAACAAACAAAAAAAAACATCAAAATCGATTCATAATTGGCGGAGTAATCGGGTAAAATACAAACAAAAAAAAAAAGAACATACGGACGAATTGAGAACCTCCTCCTTTTTGAAGAAGTTGGTTAATAATACAAAAACAGAGAGACTCGATCGACAGACTCATTTCGTTCAAAACTCACAATTACAATTGTTGTGTGTGTAGCTATCTGTGCCAGTGTGGTGTGTGCTAGTACATCAAAATAAATAGAGTGAGTGACTCTTTTCATCCAAATGAGTAACTACAACTGTGCTAGCACGTGTGCTGAGTTACCCAACACTAGTCCGATCCTACATTTTAGATGGATGCTAGTTACAACGACGTAGTGGGTGGCATGTTTTCTTCAGGATAATTGGCACTGAAATCCTAAACAAGTATTGTCTTTGATTTTTAAGTTACGTACAATTTGCAGTTACTATTCAAGAAGTAGATAGCTATGCATTCCTGTACAGTACGACACAACTTAGATGTAGCATTGGCAAAATTCGAAAAACCGATCATCATCTGAAATGTGTGCGCCTTCAAAATCTCCAATTTTTATTACTACTTTAGGTGAAAATGATCTTTACGTAAACGCAATAAGTTGTAAAGTCATATAACCAAATGCATTCATAAAATTTAAATGAATTAATGCAAATTTTCAAATTTATGCTACATCTAATTTGCGTCGTACTATAACATCCTTATTAATTCTATTTATCTCTTAGATTAAGAATATTATACCTCCATGGTTAATCTGCTCCCTAAAGTCAGTCATCAGTCCCTCATTAGTAACAATCAATAAAATATCAAGATATGCTGGTCAATCAAACATCTTTGCACCTCTGCGGTTTGATATCGTCAGTACATGTATTTAAGTTTAATATTAGCGACAAGTTTACGGCTGATCAAATCGTTGCATGGGATTAACCCAGTATATTTACAAAATTATTAACATAGTTGTGTTCGTATGCATAAATATTATTGCTACTTGTTATGTCAATCGCATTTAACATCCTGTACCTGTATTTCCACTGTCATTGCTACACAGAACATCCTCTATATTTCCACTGTCATTGCAACACAGAACATGCTGTATATTTCCACTATCATTGCTACACAGAACATCCTGTATATTTCCACTGTCATTGCTACACAGACCCATGAGACCGTAGACTACGCATGAGACCATGCTTGACTAGCATTTTGATAGATTTCGGCGGTTCGGCCATCTTAAAGGTTTCGTCGATATAGATCGATAAAGTGAAGAAAGGAGAAAGCATTAAAAAATAAAACCAGGAAAATTTTACAAAAGTATTTAATTTAATACACTAACCAAAATTAACAGAACATTCTACTCTAATCACTAGAACCAAACGCTACTTGCCACTAGCACTGGACTGAGCATTGGACCCAGCACTCGACCGGCCGTTTGAACCAGCACTCGAGCTAGCACTGGACTGGGCATTACCTCCACTACTTATACTAATAGTCTTCGAAATACTGATGGAGCCACCAGGAGGGATGTCGTACTTATCACGGTCATTACGGCCATGACTGTGGTGGCTGGGACCCCGGTCGAACCGTCCTGGGCCCCGGTCGAATCGTCCAGGGCCACGGTCGAATCGTCCAGGACCGTGGTCGAATCGTTCAGGGGGGCCGTAGGGGCCACTGTCGGGCCCATAGCCTCTTGGGAGCGGGGGCGGTGGTATACCGTGCGGCATTCTGTATTGAGAAGACCGCGCTATTCGAGATGCTGAAAATAAAAGGAAAATCACTCATAAGGTAGCTGAAGAGTTGAACTAAGCAGGATTGGCTACTGAAGTACACGTACAGTTTACGGACTCTTTTAACCTGCACGTTTTTCTACATTGTACTCACATGTATGATTCCAACATGAATGATGTAAACAACATATTGTAACAATATTCTGATTTAAAAGAGTGTCCGTGGAGTTTCTTGCCCGTTCTTCTCCATAGGAACCTACTACGCTTTGGAATGGGCAACTAGCTTCATATTTTCTGACTGACCGACCCATTGACAATTCAAAAGTGCCTGTAATTGGTTTATTTGAAATAAATGCTTTGAGTTTGAGTTTGAGTTTTACACACCGATGAGTTTTGCGAATAAATTGAATAGTAAATACCTAAATATAATTTTTTTATTATTCTGTAAATCACCAATGTAATCAAAGCTTTCACTGTAATACCAACGGATATCGGAATACGGAATAATAAGGGCTGGCACGAATTGTACAAAAGAGGATGCCAATTTACAATTTGACATGTAAGCAATTAGTTCTTACAGATTATAAAATTTTTATTTAATTAATCCAAATTAATACCAAATTCAGAACGTGGTGTTCACTAAAACTAGTGTAAGAATAAAGAATTACCTGCATCAGTCCTTTCTAAGTAAGCAAAAACTACAACAAGTAGAATACAAAATATACTCAGACGTGCCATATTGGGCCTCCGTTATTACACCACTGAATAAAAACACATTAAACACCACTTTATATTTCAATACTAAATCGCTTAATTTGAACTTAGGTGAGAAAAACAAACCATTGATTTTACTCATTAGAAGATTTTCTTGTGGTTTTGGAAAAGTTTTTGCATTTTCAACCATACGATAATACCTTTAAGTACTACATTGGTATTTTAAGGCACGTATTTCAATAACTGGTCTACGGAATATGAAGTTTGAACTCTGTTCCATATGATATAGAGCTTGAATTGTAATTTGTATGCTTGCCAAACGCCAACAAATATCTCAATGAAATCTATGTTTGTATTTTAGATTTCCGGGGATAAGGGAAGTCACCCGCATGTATTTATTAAGTATGTAAATACTAGCTATTACGTAAACGTATTTCCCTATCTGAACTCTAACTAGGGTCAATGAATGCTTTAACAAACCTTCTTCATTCCATATGCCTAAAATAAAATAATAAACATACAATCTTACGTCATCTGGCCTTGAAAAAAGAATAAAGGTAATGGTTATTAAACCTATGTGGATGAAAATAAGCCTGGCAGCTAAGAAAACCTTTTAGGTCGGCGGCAAAAGAAAAAAAAGTTGCGTAAAAATAGCGGGAAGCAGAAGGCTAGAAACGAATAAAAATAATAATTTTCCATACTTAATTTGTTTTCGATTAATTTAGCTTGGAAACCAGTGATGTTTTCGTTTTTCCCTGCACCCGAACGCAGAAAGAGAGAACCTCCTCCTTTTTTTTTCGTCGGTTAAAATCGAGTGCAACCTAAAGGAAACCATGATTTGTTTCTGAGCACGGTAAGGATTAGGTAAATAATTACAATACGAATTAGTTAGTGTCTATATAAGGTGTTACAAAATTAACTTTACAAACTCTTAAGCGGTGCTTTAGTTAGAGTATTAAGGCTCTTACATACAGGCGCGATTCGCCGCGCGACGCGAATTTTAATAAAACAATTTCTGAGAAAACTTCGCGGCGAACAATGCGGCGGCGTCGCGTCGCGTGACGAATCGCGCCAGTATGTAAGAGCCTTTATTCGTATGGAATGTAGGTATATACTGACTTTTGGCTTTTGGTTATATTAGGAATTTAAGAAACAATCCTTCAAGAGCAGTAAGGAGGCTATCTTAGGTAATCCATAGATAATCCATTTTAAAATGTCATTAACAAGTGTAACAATCGTCCTGTCACAATTTTATAAGAACGTGAATAATTTTAATGATTAATAAATAAGGGAACAATTAATTTTAATTATTTAGCAGATATATTCTATTTAACGCACTTAATATGCAATATATACCAGATACTCATAAAAAGAGAACAAAAAAGAAACTACCTTATAACCGATTTCTAAGACATTCAAACATTCTCATTTGGAAATGTTATTTACAAAGACAGTAGGTGTCCTTGGATTTACATATCCGTCCCCTCTTTTGTAAGATATTTTAGTTCGTGAATAGTTTGTTTGTTTGAATATCCCTAGCGGGGGTAGATATTACGTACAGTCATCAGTCTGTCTCAAAATTAAACCAAACAGTGTCGTATGTAAGTAAAACGCGCTCTGATGACCACGGCCACAACCTCGTCACAGAAACGCAGGTCGTGCGTGGTGCGTCCCATGCGAGTGTAACTACTTCAAGCCTTAAAAAACTTGTGGACCTAAGTTCTGACGTTTCATAACTGCCCATGTATGTTTATGTTTAATAAAATAGTTTTAATTGTAATATTTCAGACGAAGATGGGGTATACTAGTAGCGGAAGCAGTATTTGCCTTACTGCTATTCTTAGCCGCCATCTTAATAGCGAAGCCAGTATTCCTGACACCTCTACAGGCCGAGCCGACACCTCCCCTGACGGTCGACGACATCCTGAATTTATTTCGGAAGGACGACGTAGTGGGCTACGCGCCGGATAACGTTCCTGATGTTACAGCTATTATGACAAGAGCTGCGGAACTTTTGCGCATTAGTAAGTGAAGTTATAGTGTTTTTTTCTTTGGGCCGCCCGGCCGATAAAAACGACATGACGTAACATGTCGAACAAGCTAGTCAGTTTATTTTCAACCTGTATCCCACTGCTGGGAAACTGCCGGAGCCGCTCGTGGCTAAGTAATAACAGCCGCACGGGTCCAACCATCAGGTTAAGCTACGCTTGCCGGGGTTGGTCTGTGAATGGGTGACCATCTTTACATACCGAGACTCCTCCGTGCCTCGGAAAGCACGTTAAGCCGTTGGTCTTGGCTGTCATTCGTGGATATTTGACAGTCGTTACGGGTCGTCAGAAGCCCCAAAATCTCACAACCGGTCTTGCTAAGGGGTATCGTATTGCCCAGTTACTGGGTTGTGGAGGTCAGATAGGCAGTCGCTTCATGTAAAATACTGGTATTCAGCTGCACCCGGTTAGACGACGATTGGAAGCCGACCCCAACGTAGTTGGAAAAAGGCTTCCCCACAGCTTTCCACTCTTCACTGTTTCTGCCCTCTTCGGCCAATCTCGCATTAACGCCTCTTAAGTCATCACGCCAGCGTTTCCCAGGCTCCCCTCGGTGATTTAGTATACAGGCAGCTAATTTTCAATAAATATTCCAGCTGATGTATGGAGTGCATCGTCTGAGGATAACCTGAATCAAATTTTATACATTCAATCCAAGGGTGTTCCCTTCAAGAAACCCATCATATGGGTGATTTGGAAACCAAGGGTTCGTATTTAATGCAATTTAAATATCCTTCTACCATTTATTTAAACCATGTTTAATTTTACCATGAAATGTTAAGATTATGATTCAAACTAGATCTTCAGTCGAAAGCCCCATTTACACGATGCATGTTTCTTCCCATGTTCTTTCCCAGTATCAAAAGCCTTTCCAGACCATGCTTAGGTGAACGCATAATATGTCCGAAAAAGCTGCGGGCACGTTCCTGGCATATTGTACATAGCCGCTTGGTGATGTTGTATTCCATTTACACTAACACTATATCGCACCGTTTAAATCAGTCCCAAAAAGATTCTACTGAGCTATTTCGGCAATCATATCTGAAGCGTTTGATTTAAGACCAATTTCAGTCACGAATAAAATGGGATACCTGAGATAATAAAACACCTGGGTCAGCGAATTGGAGCCACGAATATACTTTGGACAATTGTTTAAATAGATTTTGCTGCCGAAACCCGGGATCGAACCGGGGACCTCTAGATCTTCAGTCTAACGCTCTCCCAACTGAGCTATTTCGGCTGTGCTTAAGAAGGTGAAATAGTAGTCCGAAAATTAAAAAAGTACTGAACAACGTCAGTTAACCACTACAGCTTTCTGGGGAATTTTCTGAGTATATTACAAATTATGTGCAGGCATTGCTGCAAGGCACAATCAATAATTTTATGTATATGTAGACCCTTGCCATAAATAATAAAAAGTTTCACTCGATAATTATAATATTTTAGGAGGGCAACATATGGTCGTTGACCATCCGCAGTACGGAGCGAGCTCGCAATTACATTGCCAACGAAAAGATCAGGCGGGTTTACAACCCTCACCTGGACGCTGGCTTCCTGGCCGTCCAGCTGGCTATCAGCCAGGCCATCATTGAACACGTGAGTGATAGCCCGCCTGATTATAAGGTGAGCATAAAACAAAGTAACATTTATTTACTAGTGCAGAGGGAGGGAAGACTGTCTTCCTTAGAACTTGTCTTGCCTATAAATAAATTGTTTTATGTCTGATAACTTAACTTTATACTGATAAAAAAACTTTATAACAAAAAGAACTTTATACTGATAGTAACACAAATAAAAAAACATGCTCGAGCTCCTATAATCTTTATTACATTCCTAAGCAATAATTGATTGATCTCTAAGACATGATTTTATCAAAGTCAGATATATCTTACAACCGTGGAATAAAACTGTCGTCTGACAGTTTTTGTAGGGAAAAACTTTGCGTTTGTCCCTCAAGTTTTATTAAACCCGCGGAGTTAAGTTTTATGCTTAATTGAAAATCTTCTAAAAATGTTGGTTTATCTGAAGGTTATAAATACTAGTTGAAGCGCGTATTTTCCCTAATAAAATCCCCAACAAAAGCCCCAATACTCCTAGGATCCCCGATTCCAGCCCATCGCCTTAAAATATTCAAAGAAAGATAATAATCAGATATATTTTTGATTAGCACAATAGTGCGGTCCTTCACGTATGCGCTATCTACACGTGATCAGCGCAGGTGTTAGATCGACCGATAGTCTGCGCACAAATATTCAGATGCTACTACACTGGATGAATTTTAAATATGCACCTAATTATACTTGGCTATAACAATTGACTTCTCTCAATTGACGTCTTTTTTGTATCGGATGTTGTGCAAGTTTTTTGGGCTTATTGGTGATTCGCACGAAAATACCCGCCCGAAACGGGCGAATCGACACTATTAAATAATAATTATTATTTTTTCTTGAGGCGATTCGCATGAAGTTAATTTATTTTGAAGGCGACAAAAACTCCTGAAAGCGATTCGCCTACAAATAAATTAACTTAGTCCAAACCAAAAATGATAACTGCCGAAACCCGGGATCGAACCGGGGACCTCTAGATCTTCAGTCTAACGCTCTCCCAACTGAGCTATTTCGGCTCTTATTGCTGAAGCCTGTAATGTAATATCAGTTCATCATGAAAATATAAATTCAAAATATTTTATTTCACATTAACTTACATGGACACTTATGAAACTTCAGAATCTAGGTGCACGGTTCCAATGGTCGTTGTCTATGGAGAAGAGCCGGCAAAAACTACGATAACTCTTAAAAATGGGTTTTACAATGTTTTCAAACTACACTGTAAATAGGTATGGGAGGACAGTGTAGGCTTGTCAAGAAGTACCAGGTACTTAACAAAATAGAAATTTGTAAACAAATTGAAACATCTGTGAGTCTAGAAGGCCTAATGTGTCCTACTATACTAGAGCCTAAGATGATTGCACTCTGTAGCGGAGTCGTAAACGGTTTAAACCGGTGACAAAAATAATCTGGCTATATATAGACTCATATACGTTAATGCAATTTCAAAAAATGTTACCTGCCGAAACCCGGGATCGAACCGGGGACCTCTAGATCTTCAGTCTAACGCTCTCCCAACTGAGCTATTTCGGCTGTGGAGAAATAGGGCTAAATTCTCGATCACAACATCGTAAATGCAATTTAAATGCATCGCAAACACAATAAACGGATAATTTATTTAGGTATTTCCAAAAGTGTTAGTTAATTTAAACGACTCGCATTGTTTACATGCCATATTTTTATCTTTTCGCATAGCAGATCAGTCGCAAAGTGAAAATAAAAACTGATGCAATATAAGGTGCAATATTGCAATCTTTCGCGTGCGCTGATATCAACAAAAATGTGACATTAAGTAGGTACGTAGTATAATAACAAAACCGACAATCACGATACTTGAAAGTTGAAATATTAATCTTACAGAAAATATATCATGGAAATCTAACAGAAAAGTAGAAATAACTTATAGTTTATAAAGCCTTTATAGCATATATCCTTACTATTATTATAAATGCGAAAGTAACTCTGTCTGTCTGTCAGTCTGTCTATCTGTCTGTCTGTCGCGCTTTCACACCAAAACTACTAAACGGATTTAAATGAAATTTGGTACGCAGATAGTCTATAGCCTGAGAAAGGACATAGGCTACTTTTTATCGACATACCACGCGGGCGATGCTGCGGGCGGAAGCTAGTATAAAATATAGCCTTTACAGCTTATAGTTTTAAATAACTCATAGCTTTTCGTACCCAGCTGTTTCGCATTTTCAATGTCGGTCGAATACGAAGGGATGTATTCCCCGGGCGAAGCTTTTTACAAGGGCTCTCTTAACTACTTATATTTCATTTTCAACGGCTTCATCGAATCGTTAATTCTTGATGCTAACATTTTACTGTAAAAGTGTGTTTCTGTTGCTCATTGAGAAGTTTAGTAGATAAAAGTAAGAGCAATGGTGCATTATTTAAAAAAAATCTCTATAAATGGTTCAGTCGCCTCCTTCAAAACACTCTTGATACTATTTCCAATTTCCAAATATTGCATTAAAAAAGTCTTTGGGGACTACAGGACATAAACGCAAGTTTTCTTATGTCTAAATGTAGGTATAAGATCCACTGCAGTAAACAAATTCAGAATATTTTATGATAGATATTTTTCAGGTTATAATACGCTAGTTCACTAATTCTTATTTCAAACTAACTTTTGCCCGGGACTTCGTCTGCGATCCAGAATAAGAAGTAGCCTATGTCCTTTTCCAGCACCCAGGCTACCTATCAGACCAATTTCATCTAAATCTGTTCAGCGGTTTTAGCGTGAAAGCGTAATAAACAAAAAATCACACAAACTCACACACGCCTTTTTATTATTCTTCTTTTTCCATTTATATTTCATTATATTTAGGATATTCTTCTTTTTCCATTTATATTTCATTATATTTAGGATATTCTTCTTTTTCCAGGTAACACTAGTCGCAATGCCAGTATCTCCGCTGATGGAAGAACAGAGAGTAATAAGGGCGATGTCTGGAATACTGCTGTGCTTCACCCTGGCTCTCATGCCTCCCGTGTTGGAGACCGAAGCACTGGTTGTTACTGAAACTATGAGTAGGTTTAAGGTAAGTTGCTTATTTGAAACAATTGTTGTGTGGTGATGTACTAAAACATACTACAACAAATTATTCAGGGTGGAAGGTTGAAGCGGGCACCACACTGGTGGCGTGCTTAATTCTATACTCCCGCTTGCCTGAACCGGGAATCTAACTAATTCGAAACAAGAATATCCTGTATTTTTATGACACCATTCGAAAGGGTCAACCTAAAGTTTAGGTTTATTTATTGGAGAGATTTGATCCTATATGTCCTAAACTCCTGTCCTGGTACGGTACGGTGATCCACTACTTTTTGTTTGTTTTTGTGAAGTGTCAGTTCTTACTAATAACGTCTACAAATCATTTTTGAGTCATGATACTTGAATAAAGATAATTCTATTCTATTCTAAAGGATCAAATCTCTCCAATAAATATAGTACCTTAGCTTACCTTACCTTAAAGAACATTGTGAAAACTTACAATAGGTACTACTAATAAATCCAATAGGGAAAGGGATGGGTCAATAAAACATACTTACACTTCCATTTTGGGGCTCGGGGTTCGGCTACGCTTGCCGCGGACGGTTCGAGAATGGGTGACCATCCATTATATATCCCCCTCCGTCCCCGGAAGGCATGTTCAGCCGTTGGTCCCGGCTGTCATTCGTAGATCTTTGACAATCGTTACGGGAAGTCAGAAGCCCAAATGTCTGACAACCAGTCTCACCAAGGGATATCGTATTACCTGGGTTGTGGAGGTCAAATAGGCAGTCGCTCCATGTAAAATACTGATATTCAGCTGCATCCGATTAGACTGGAAGCCGACCTGGCTAGGCAGATTGATTGACTTAAGCTTCAATTGACGACCCTGACTTGGTCTTCTATTTCCCAGATTCCTACCCATCCGCAAGTGCGGAGCATCAGCATAAATTTTAATATCCGCAAAACGTTCGCTTCCTCAACTTTTTATTTTATTCTCCGTATCCTCATAATTTGTATGGGGACCTTACGTTTTTCGCTCAAATTATTTATTTTTGAGCGGAGTGTGAGTTACGCGCTCCTATTGGCTGAATTCGAAGTGTCTGTCTACCTCTTTTTTGTAAGACATCCGCATCCTCAAGAAGGAATTTTCCAATATCCGTATCGTCATCTGCATCCTCAAACCCGATTTTCTCGATATTCTCATTTGCATCCTCATCGGTTGAACGAAAACCCTGATGATAAGTCTATCAGGTTGAAGGATTGGGAAAGGCATGCAATTTTTGGTCATATCTGTCCAATGCATCAGGGCATTAGTCACGCATTTGATGCCTGGCATGTGAAATGGTTCCATATGTCGTTAATTCGTCATTAAGCCTTCGAGGAAGTGCTGGTGTGATGACTTAGGTTTACTTGTTTGGAAGAGCCAGTGAAGGCAACGGAGAGAGAGACGAGAAAGTCTGTAAGGACGGCCTTTGCCCAGCAGTGGGACAGCAAAGGGATATTAAATGTCGTACTACACAATACACACGCCCGCTTGACAAATAAGTTAATATAAGTTAATATAAATAATAAGTTTTTTCTTGTCATCAGCGTGCTCTTCGCCTACGTAACGTCCAGTACTCATCAATGTATATCGCCTGGCTGGTGTATGCCTACCTCACCTGCTTTCCAATCTGCGTGCTGGCTTCCATCACCCTCATCCTGATCTTCAGATGGATCCATGTCGTCGAAGCTCTAATAGTTGTGCTCGCCTATGAGTCCGTCATGATCATGCTCGCCCTGCTGATGGGCATGTTTATTAAAAAAGGTTTGTACGCTGTCCTTGAAACTAAGAGGTTATCTGGCCTTCATTATCAGCTTTAACTACTTTTTTCATGTTAACGATACTAAGTAAAACCGCGTGTACCCGAGTAAGCATCACCTGATCACTTTCGGGACCAGTCTGTAATTATTGTCCAACAAGTTGGACACTAAAATTATACAGGAATAATTCCCATCATTTGGAAAACTGTTGTAGTTATATCTGTTTTGCTAAGCATAACATTATTACTGGCCGCCATTTACAAAATATTTTCTTTACTGGCGCTGCTTACCTTGAGTAGTACAGGCTATTATTGCATGGATGCAGCGCGGCTAACTCTCATCATCGTCATCAGCCTATAGCAGTCCACTGCTGGACATCTCCAATTGCACGCCATTCAGCTCGATTCTCGGCAGCTCTCATACAGCTGCTACCAGCCACCCTGCGAAGATCGTCGCTCCACCTAGCCTGAGGGCGTCCTACCTTACGTTTGCTGATTCGCGGTCTCCATTCAAGAACACGTGTAGACGTGTAGACGTGACGTGGGGTAGCCCAACGGTCATCGGTTCTACGGCTAATATGGCCGGCCCATTGCCACTTCAGCTTGCTTATTCTGTGAGCTATGCCAACAACTTTGGTTCTCTGCCGGATTACCTCATTCCGGATTCTATCTCTCAGAGGTATTCCAAGCATAGCTCGTCTAACTAACTCTAACATCCTTATATTTCCAGGCTACATCGCTTGCATTTGGACCACTCTATTCACTCTCCTGCAGACCTACCTCGCTGAGCTGCTGGTCCACCATAGGTACGACCGCCAGCATCCCGCTCTGACGTTCTTCTTGCACCTGATATTACCACCAATGGGACTAGTGCATGCTTTTGACAAATTTTCTCTGCTGCAAATTGAACGTAAGTTAGCACACATACAAGTGAGCGGAATAAAAATTGACAGATTTTCGTCGAATAACTTCCGCCGCCATAAGCATTTTTTTTTTACAAGCAGGCCCTTTGTTTTTTTATAAAATGGCTGATGAAACCCATATGGATAATTAGGAACGTGAAGAATATGAAGGCCAATTAACGTACTTAAAAAACATTCACATTCAAATCGCAATCTGTCAAACTTGTCAAAAATGTTGGTAAATAGATTGTATTTTTGACAGATTGCGAATGACATTAGAATGCGAACGTTTTTTTTTAATGACGGGATTAGCTCCTCTGTTGTTGTGGCGCAATTTTGGGTATTTTGAGATGATAATGAGATCATTATTATTATCATCATTATCTCAACCTTCAGACGGTACTGTATTCTAACTTATGCAACCGTCACTTACTTCAGGATTCGACTCTACGTACCACCCCATCACAAAGCTAATCATGTCTTGTGCCTTTTGAAACCAGATAAAGCAGCAGAAGAAAGTAGCAGTTCCTTATTGTATATGGTGGCATCGTGGACCCTCATGAATGTATTGTACTTCGGCTTGCTGATGATGCTGCAGAGAACCATCGGACAGGACCGCGCCATCGGCGGGCAGGTGTCCTGGAAGTCCATCATATTCAAGGAAGTTGAGGTACTTACACTTCCTGACCAAAAAAACGCACAAAAAAAAGTTTTTTCACCTCGTGTTCTGGTTTGCAATTGGTCAATCGTCATCCAGAGAATACCTCGTTGAGAGGTGAAAGACGTGTCGATTCCTAACAGGGTTTTTCATGACTCTTGAAGAATAACTAAGCGGAATAGGTTACTAAATATATCTACGTCCATTGTATTATTTTTTCAAAATATACCACCTATTTCTTATCCGGGAGTGAAGAAGCATAGCAGTTATAAAGCAGTTAACAACAAAATGCGATCAGTAACTCTTCAGCGAAACGTGGTTTCTAAGGCATAATGTAAGTGGCATTGTTTTTAAGGCCCCCTTTACATAAACGTTCTTTCGCGAGTGCTATTGCCCGTGAGAAAGGCTTCCGCAGGCTTCCGCAGGCTTTCCCTTCCCCTTCAACATCTTTAAAACACTCTTTCAAGCACGATTGTTGGTTCACGCGCGATTTAGCGTGTATTTAAAGCCCGCTAATGTCCTCGTAACTGTTCTGAACGATTTCTGAGTATTGACTCAAGTCGGTCATGGCGGCAAAAACGTGAAGTAACTATTTACAATTCCCAAAATTAAATTCATTATAAATAATTAGCGACCGGCACCTGTTTCGCACGGTTTTTACGACTTGACCAAACATCGAAATTTCTATATTTAATACACATAAACCAAAGTGTGACTCCGTATTTTTAATTTGTCTGTCTGTGTTGTCTTGATAATACCTTTTTAGTTGATCTTTTTATCGTAGTTTTCTTTTAGTTTTTAACTTTAATTTTTGTTTGTTTTTTGTATCATCATCTGCCTAGCCTTTTCCCAACTATGTTGAGGTCGGCTTCCAGTCTAATTGGATGCAGCTGAATACCAGTATTTTACATGGAGCGAGTGCCTATCTGACCACCACAACCCAGTAACTGGGTAATACGATACCCCTTGGTAAGACTGGTTGTCAGACTTTCGGGCTTCTGACGACACGTAACTACTGTCAAAGATCCACAAATGACAGCCAGCAATGAAGTTTTCTTTGTATATTTTCAAATATTATTGTGCAGGATCCCAATAAGCTACATCACATCCAGGCCCCCTCAAGGAGTGAGGTTGGCAAGGTGCAGGAAGTGGATGAGTTCGTGGCAAAGGCTATTAGCTTCCGAGATGTTAGCAAGGTAAGTCAATCCATTAGTATGATCATTTTCTTATTCATCATTTTCTTAAATGATAAAATATGACATTACCAGCTCTTTAATATAATTTACCATTGACATGCATGTAAAAATAAATTAGAATTGATTAATTATATATTAATATTACGTTTAACTGACTTTATTTACAATAATTATCATGAAATATGACATTAATAGCCCTTAATTTACTATTGACATGCATGTAAAAATATTTTTTAGTTAATTGATTAATTATTTATTAATAATACACTTAATTGTCATTATTTACTCGAACATGACCTTGTATTGTATAGATTCATACTTACTACCTACTAAAAAAACTAACATATTTGTACACCAATTTCATTGGTAGGACATAGAGCTCGACTAAAATGTATACAAAAGACCTATAATGTAATACCTGTGTCCACAAATAAAGATTGATTGATTGATTCTTTTGTTTTTTATGAGATCGCATTCTCACTGCTATTAGAAATGCAGCTATACTTTTTTTTTAACCTCAGCGGGGAAACTGAGCCTTCATCTTACCTGAAGGTAAGTGATGATCAAGCCGAAAGAGGAAGCGAGCTTCACCCGGAATCTTTAACCACAGAGGAACTGGCTATCTTACCTCTAACAGCCGAAACACAACAATGCTGTTAACATTGTTGTTATGGCGCCTGATTTAGAAAAGATTGTGGTAGCTAGCCAGGTGGACTTAGACCAAGCCGTTCCACCAACAAACTAAGCAGAAAATTTTGCCTTACCACTACAGACTTAGACCTACAGATTTAGATAAAACTTATGATTATAAAATAAATCAGTGGAGGTTTCAATATTTCTAGAGCATCATGGGAGTCTCTGTACTTAGAAACGCCACTTTTGACATATACCGTGGCGAGTTCACCATACTGTTGGCTTCAAAGATACAAGAAACCATGATGAACGCTGTTGAGGACTTGCTTACCGGTAAGTTTGATTGACAGCTATCCTTACACATTATAAAGCAAAGTCCATGGCCGCGTCTGTCTATCTGTCTGTTCGCGATAAACTCAAAAACTACCGTACCGATTTTCATGCAGTTTTCAACAATGGATAGAGTGGTTCTCGAGGGAGGTTTTAGGTCGGTTTTATAACATCATCGACATCCACGCGGGCGTAGTCGCGGGCATCAGCTAGCAATAATATAAAGTAAATACTAACCAACACGGACTAGTTATTTACAGTTCTTTATTTTGATTATTAATAACATTGCTACCTGCAGGCGTAGCATGAGCACCGTTTTGTCGACGGAAGAGAAGACAAAAATGACGTTTCCTGTAGACAGTAGACAGTACGAGACGGCAGCAAAGTAGAAAGAGACAACTGCACTTTTTACGAAATTCACTCTTTTACATAATTCGACTCAGAATTCTTTGTTTTATCATAGGATTTATCGGTTGTCAGTGTGATTTTGACAGTAAGGATAGAAAACTTTCTTCCGAAATAGTCTACATCTATAAAGACCTAGACAAAGATCGTTAGAAATGAAAGACAAAATGACAGATTGTAGAAAGATTTCTACGGTGGATGTCAAAAATGAAGAAACGAACTGTCACTTTGTATAGAAAAAGCTATGTCTATTCTTCGTAGAGATAGAAAGCGCCATGCTACGCCAGCTGGAAGTCCATTTATTTTATTTATTTATTTATTGATTACATTTTGAAAATGCATTCAAACATCAAGAAACTGCATGTGTGCTGAAGCTTTGCGAATAACATAATTATCAAACAGCAACTGTACTACAGTTACACCTCTAATCAATCTCTCTAATCAATCTTTTGTTTCATGCAAAATGAGAAAATCGGCTAGTAAGTAACCGCTCCAGAATTTATATATAATACAGGCTGTAAGGGTAAACAGTCTTATCATTCAAACCATGGGTAGTTGACTTAAATTTAAAAATACCTAAATGATCGAACACAACAAAAAAAAAACGTCATTTTCATTAAAAGATTTTAAAAACTTTCTATCCGACACCGTGCTCTCTAGTGAAACAGCTGACTGACTGAGGGAGGGGTCGCGCTCGCGGCCGGTCAGTTCACATCCCGTACCCCCCGCCCGTGTTGAGACGCAAGTTCGTTGCGCTAGCGCATAGGACAACGAACTTGCGTCTCTTGTGGTAAAATGTAGAATTAAAAAAAAGAAAAAAAAAGTTGTAATTTTCCATTGATTTTACGTTCTATAAATGAAACCAAACCACTGGTTGCAAGGATAATGGTGTTTACCCTAACACCCTGTATATGAATTTAAGTAATCAGTAGGGAAGTTCCATTCATCCAGGTTTAATGGCAGCGGACGCGGGAACCGTTACCGTGCTAGGCAAGAAATTGAAGCCAGCCACGGGGGTGATGACGACACCTCAGATGATGGGCTACTGTCACCGCTCAGAAGCCCTGATCGAAGACCTCACCGTGCAGGAGCATTTGAATTTGTACAGCACGGTAAGTTCATTAGCACCGATTGTGAAGATAAGAATCAAAGTATAAACCGCCTCAAACAACTGAAAGAAGAGACGACATTTTAGATTACAAGGATTAATAAGTTTTATGAGGAAACAATTCCTTCAAAAAGATTGCCGCCGACTTCCGAAACTGATTCACCTACTGGACGATGATATTCTCTTAAATATTGAGTCCTATGAAATTGGCGTTTTTTTCTCACAAATAGAGACTCTCGTCACTTCTAAGATTTAAAATATTCATCAATTGCTTGGTACTATATCGAATAATGACCATCATAGACAACTACCAATAGTAAAAAAAATCTTATAACTTATAGTTTTTTAACATAAAAAATACCTTAAAAATGACTCCTCATTTAGTTAGCAGAAATGACCACAATTTTTTTTTAACTTAGCCCTAACTTGTTTTTGTCGCTTAATCTAAGCGGCATACGTTATCTTACTTTTTAAACATTAGTGCATAAAAGTTTCAAAATATTAGTGTTCATGGTTGTTAAATAAATTAAGAAATCTATGAAACTTCTTTGAATTCCCCATACAAAACGCCGATTTCATAGGTGGGGACCTAATATTAAGAGAATCTCGTCTTAGTGACCTTCGAGTCCTTTGACAAATTACACGAGGCGTAATCTATAATTTTAGTAGTCGACACACATACAAACACAATAATGCAATTTCGAAGGTTCTCGAAAATTGTGTTATTCTACAAGAAGAATTCGTATTTTCATCAGATTTGCCTGTGGAAACAATCGAATAGATACATAGGGGAGTACAGTTACGTCAGGTCCAAGCGTTTGTTAAAGGAGTGTGACCTGGAGTCAGTGAAGCACGAGCAAGTGAGGAGCCTGAACTTATACTACAAGGCGCAGCTGTGCTGGGCCATCGCTATTTTTCTGGAGCCTAGGGTAAGTAAAGGTATGAGAATACGCAGGAGAGACCGTCTGTGGTGACGGGACACAGTGAAACTCATGGCGGCCCGATATACTTATTCCGAATGCGGAGAACACTGCGAGTATAAAAATCGATGGCTTTTTTTTCAGTAGGACTCCAACATATAACCTCCATTCCTTCCAGATTTCTCAAACTTTTGATTGATTGAAGTCATTATAAAACGTTACTCTATGTGTGACTTGAATGTTTCCCAAGAAACATATTTACTTACCTACAATTTAAAAGTTGGGCACATATAGCGAGTTTTTTTTTTTTTAAGATGGCTCTTATGCTTTTGGGTGTACTATAGGTACACGTCTGTCCAACCCTTCGGCAAATACAGGCGTGATGTTATGTTTATAGAGAGAATTTCAATTTTCATATAAATCTATGATGAATAATCATATTCATATGAATCTATGATGTACAGTGGAGAGCAGTGATGTCCAAGTGGTACCGGCCGCGACTTACGAACGCGCTTTACTTTGTGTATAACTAATTTTATTTAAATATATAATATTATTTCAACACCACTCCCTTAAAACTATGAAAGAAAACATCGTGAGGAAACTGGCATGTCCTAAAACCAAAAATTCGAAGACCTGTGACATCTACTAACCCGCACTGGGCCCATGTGGGGGATTAACGGCCCATTCTCTCTCACTGAGAGGAGGCCTGTGTCCTAGCAGTAGGAACATTATAGGCTGATTATGTATGTATGAAGTACAAGCAAATTGACTCTTTGAAACATTATACTAAATATTATACACTGAATTTCCAGATCATAGTTATACCAGAAGTTATTGATCTCAACAGATACACCAATGTTATCAAAGACAAAATAGTGGTAAATACGATTTTCGTTTCTTGCTCTTTTGCGTAAGTTTGAAGTTCGGAGAATATTTATTCAAAATTGAACTATTATGCAAAAACTGAATGCATAACAATACGATTGTCTTAAGTATTATGCTATGATTTCCAGCAATATAAAACGTACAAAACAATAATATCGTTCCATTTCACGAGCCAGGAATTTGAATACGCTGACCGGGTGTTTTTGTTCGATAACAAGAAACTGATCTTTGGAGGCACGCCTGCATTTATGTTCTTCAGGTATGGTAAGTACTGCTATTTGATTTTTTTACTTCATGCTTTTTGGAGCCCCCGAAAATCCTTATATTGTCGTGTTTAGCGGCCGAATAAATTACTATGAAAACTCATAACGTGGTGTTATTTAAAAATAGATCGACCTTTTTACTTCGACACATGGAAACCACGGAAATAACTCATCAAAGATTTATTCTTTCAACTACATAGTAATGTTATCATTAATCACTACAAAACCTATCACAAAGGACGTATTTTTTGCTTAGAACCAAAACTGCAAAACAGTGCAATAATGAAATTTCATACAACTTTACTGCACTGTTTTTAGGCCTGAATAAGTATAATAATACGAACAACGCGTGATAGATTCTGGAATTTTTAATTTACTTATTTTGAATTTCTGCGCATTATTTGAGAAAAGTACTATACAAGCCTTGGCCGCAACCAGACTCACGTTATGTATGCCTCTGCTTCGACTCGGCCCACATTTTCACGATCGTCCATCAATGCCCATGTTGCAGGCCAGGACAGACCACTTTGAACGGGTTTTCCACTGACCTTCAGGAGTGCGGCCTTCATTACAAAAAATTAAAAACAAAAAAAAAATTACACAAAATTTAGGAATAGATGTCATAAATTAATTTTTAAATACAAAAATAGGTACGATAGGCAATGCATATTAGATTGTAATAATAATATTAAAAAATTATGGGACAAAATAAATTATTTATTAGGAAATGAAAAGCAATGTTTGGATAAAGTAATATTAAAAAATATGGGAGTTAACGAACCTATTAAAAATATATGTAATAACTTTGCTCGTATTTTTGCCGAAGATATAGAGAAAACTAAACATATTTGTAGTATTAAGTTGTTATCTAGAATCACCTACGTTGGACAGATGGACAGAAGTATGAGGTGGCAACCCGTAGATAGTAACTATGTTAAACGAATAATAACTCAAATGGATAAAAATAAGTCACCGGGTACCGATCTTGTGCGAATGTCCGACCTGAAAATGTTGGTAGATACAGTTAGCCCCGTGATCTCTAAACTAGTCAACTTGTCTGTGCAAAATGGTGTGTTTCCTAGTATGTTAAAAGAAGCCATTGTGCGACCAATATATAAAAAGGGCGATCATAAGAATTATAGTAACTATAGGCCTATATCAATATTATCCAGCGTAGATAAAGTTATTGAGAAATCTATCATCAACCGTTTGAATAATTATCTGCAGAAGAATAATGTAATAAATGAATGTCAACATGGTTTCCAAAAAGGTAAAAGTACAAATACTCTCCTTACTCGATATACTGACGAAATTAATACATATTTAAGTGAAAAAAAGTTTGTAGTCGCGGTATTCTTTGATTATAAAAAAGCCTTCGATACCCTCGAAACTGAGACCTTACTGAACGCCATGGAGGAGTGTGGTGTGGGAGAGCCGCTGAACAAATGGTTCCGCGACTATCTCACATCACGCTCCTACCGAGTAAAGATAGGTGATGAGTACAGTGACGAGAGGAAGGTGGGGTGCGGGGTGCCGCAGGGGTCTGGATGCGGGCCTGTGTGCTACTTATTGCACGTGAACAGCTTGTGCGGCGTACTGCGCCACTGCTCGGCGCACATGTTCGCGGACGACCTGTGTGCGCTGCGCGCCGGCACCGACCTCGCTGACACCTGTCGACTCGTACAGCAGGACGTAGACTCAGTGGTAAAGTGGTCACATGACAACGGTATCGTTCTTAATAGTGATAAAACTAAGCTGTTGATGATACATTCCCCTTATTTACATCTGAATAAAACATGCCCTTCTATTTTCGCCCATAGCTATGACTGTATGCATATTAATAATACAAACTGTAATTGTAAACCAATAGAACAAGAAGCAAGTGTCACCTATCTTGGAATGAAAGTTGATGAAAATTTCTCATGGTCTTCACATATTGACAACATTTGTTGTAAGCTTAGAATATTGCTAAGTAAATTCTATCACTTAAGCTTTAAAGTTCCCTCCAGCACCTTAAAATGTTTATATATGTCATTAGTTGACTCAATACTGAGTTATTCTCTTGATTCTTATGGTTTGACTTTCAAAAGTAATATTCAGAAATTAGAATCAATTCAAACTAGATTCCTAAAATTATTAGTTAACAAGAAAACAAAAAATAGCTGTAAAGGAGACTATAGTAGGTTATTCAAAATATGTAAAATTCTACCAGTTAGCCTTAAACACAAGTACCTATTATTAGTCAATAACCATGGCAGGCGAGATAGTGACTCACTGGTTTCTAACAGGTGTATTACCAGGTCGATGACAGCTGGTAAATATGATGTTCCCAGAGTCAGTAATTACTATGGCGACAGAACTTTAAAAAAACGTATTCCCTATTTATTGAACACTTTGCCTGCTGACATCAGACAAGAAGGAAATAAAGTTAAATTTGCACGTATTCTAAAAAAACATTTGTTGGATTCTATGTGAGTGTAGGTATTAAGTATATATTGATATAGGTCATAGATGTGCTGATATTATGTTTACTGTAAGAGAGACTCAATGATCTCACAGTTAAACTGCGTAAGCAGTTTTGTGGGGCAATGTACTTAGATTTAGAGATTATTATATGAATAAATAAATCAAAAAAAAATAAAAAAAAAAAAAAAATTGCGTCATCACCTTGCCTTGTTGTTTTTAAACTGCTTCATAGCCATCCTAATCTCGTACAAGCTGACGCCCGGGATGTTTTCGGTATAGTGTCGGGCCAATCTAGCTGTTCGGTCGCTTGCCAGATTTGTAACGGAGTTACTGGTTGACGTGTATACCTGTCCATATAACCTCTCGATCTCCCTCAGTAGATCAGATTTAGTGGATACGATTCTGCCATCATCAGTCTTCAGTTTCGCAAGCTGCAATATCCTCTAGCTTATTTTTTCAACCCAATTACGGACCCGTTCATTGTGCTGGGTCCGACACGCAATTTGCCGGGTTTTCCAATATGGCGGCGCGAGCGGCATAGATACGAGGTGGCAAAGAAAAAAAATGAAAATAAAGAAAATCAACAATTTTCAAAACTTTCCAAGTAAAACTACCAAATTACTGGACTACAAGCAGAACTCCGTATTTATAACCACTGTCAGCGAGTACAACAATGAAAATGTGTTGCTATTGTCATTATTTTTCTATGCCTTTGTTCTATTCATTTCCCAAGGTCGCGAGTACCGAGCCCGTATGACTTTAAGAACCAGTGAAACATCTGAAGATCAGGTAAAAAAACTTCTTGATCGGGTGGAACTCGCTGGGGCCAAAGTGAGAGCACATCTCGGCTCTCTGATAATTTTGCGACTACCTGCCAGTCCTTCTGAGCATGTGGCCGAACTTGTGCAGGATCTTAATGATAACTCCAATGTGTATGGACTAACATCGTTTGATATCAGCGTAGCAGATTCCGAGGAGGTATGCCAACGGTAAGTTTCAACTACAACACATATTATCGTTTTAAGTTTCTTGCAGTCCGTGCAGTCAATTTAGTTGTTTATTGCAAAGGCCTCTGCATTTAATAGTTTTATGCTTTTCTAAAATATTATGAAAAAATAAGAGGTACCTCTAAATCCTACTAACCCTGCGAATATTATAAACGCGAAAGTTTGTGAGGATGGATGTTTATTACTCTTTCGCGCAAAAACTGCTGAACGGATTTGGATGACACAGATATTTTATAACCTGGATTAACACATAGGATACTTTTTATCCCGATATTCCCTCGGGATCGAGACTTATGCGGGTGAAACCGCGGGGCGCTGACAGTTAAAGATAATGTTTTATATTTTCAGAGCAATAGCGCAATTTAGTACACTACACAATCCTCATGACGCCATCAGATCTACTGAGGCTTTAAAAAAAATTCCCGGTAAGTATGAAGGACATTTCCCAATTTAATATTTTTTATCCTTTCTATTTATTATGCATATATATCTTTAATCTAATTTGTTTTTCTTTAATTTATAATTTTTCTCCATTTTAGAACATGTTAAATGGCAGCGACGAACTAGTTCTTGGAATATACATCTTGGCGTCATCTTTAGGAAGTTCTTTAAGTTCCATATGAGTCACATGCAACTGTTATGTGTCACGGTAAGTTACACAAATCTTCGCAAGCAACGTCCTTCTTTAAATTCATGTCTTTTCAAATGTATCTTCTATTGTTAGAAATTATTACAGGGTGTAAGGGAAAGCCCTTCGCAAATTAACAGGAGACATTCAGCTCCTTATTTTGAATCATATTCCACCGGAAATTTTCGCAAGAAAACGAAAAAACGTTACTATTCCTTTATTTCAATGTAAAATTACATAATAAATAAAACAGCTAAAATTAAAAATTAAAAGGTAACACGAAAACATGGCGTCAGCGTCTTTGCACAGCGTGACTGTGCACGAGGACGATGTATGTAATAATGTGTTGATAGATCAATCTCATATTCGTACTACTGTATATGAATGCAGGAAAGGGAAAATAATGAAAAAAAAATTGTCAAGGTTTATGAAACATAGTGTAAAAGTCTCTCTCGATAATTATTTCTTTTGACGTCTGACCGTTTCTTCCAAATTGATGTCGACAAATGACGCCTGGATTTAGAAAAAAATTGGTCACTGTCATTCTTCGTTAGCGCACTCTTTCATGACGTGATAGTAACATTTTCTTGTCACTCGTACGCGCTAGCTCTTATATTCAGAATGAGTTTAGGTACATTATTACCCAAAATTCCTAGTTGAGAAAACTGAAATCTTGGGAAATTCTTCTTAAGTTCCACAACAAGGATTATTTTGGTTTAGCAAATAAAATGTTATTATTGACATTAATCATAAATACTTACTTAGTCATTTATTAATATTTGCAGTTTATAGCGGCGGTGTTATCAGGGCTATTCCTAGGACATTCACTGTCATCTGCACTGCTAACTATGAATGAAGCAAAAATACCACGCGGTGAAGTAAGTTTTTTTTAAATATATATACGAGTAGTGGGTTAATTGCCTTTGTTTGTTAGGTACAAGTCTATATCCTATCTTACTAATCATAACCAATTTATCATAAATGTTTATCTGTTTTTGGAGGTATCGAGGAACAGGCTGGAAAGTTCCTCCATCCTTCATCGAAAACGACGGATTCTCCGACCACCCCGGTAGACTAATCCGATTGTTGTTGTCGGGCTGTTGTTTAAAATATTCAGATTTCGCGATAACTTTGCTTGCGCGATGTAGGACTTCTGTGATGACAATTGTCTCACGTAGTTCGCATGTGGCGGTATAGATGTCGCTATAAGTTTGTGAATTTGAATGTTTGTTAGTCAATCACGGCTTAGCGGCTAAACGGATTTGGTTGCAATTTTGCACACGGTTATATCGTTACTATTAGGATTACCTATATAACTAGATTAAGACATTTTATCCGGATAGATTTTTGTTTCAAGCCTGGCAAGTTGGTATCTTTTAAATGGTATCAAGATTTATTTTTTCATTGTACTTCTTGAGATATCTTGTTTCAAATCGAAGCGCACAGGGTCGTCCGATTTCTTTGCACGCAAGTGTACCTATAATTTCGATAGCGAAAATGCACGATTGTGACAAGTGGTTTATGATACGGCGCAGTTTAGTGTACGCTTTATTGTATTAACCCCTATATAATATTCTTCCTAGGTATATTCTCCTACTGTATTGATTGTAATTTTATGTTGCTACAATCATAGTGTACTAACTTCTTTTAGAACCAGGTTCTATAATAAAATAGGTCTTATCTAAAAGTTGCAATCCACGAGGAAACCACTTTTGAATTTTGTTTATCAGTGCTCATGACTGTACCTACGGGCAGCTTATTCAGAAGCGAAATGAACCGTCATTTTATTTTAATGATTGATTTGTATCTTTTCTTAAAGCCTGATATTTTAGTTTCAGACATTGACAGTGGAGGATTTGGAGATTCATACTACTTTGGTTTTGCGTGCCGATAATTCTCCAATCAGTCGTTCTGTCGCGACCGGGTTAGTACATATTAAGCTTTCACACATGCTTGTATGTTCTATATGATATTTTACACTATAATGTAAGGATAACACGCTGTTGATATTAAAAACATTTACTTACCATCGTTTTTATTATTATCAAATTAGTCCAATTAGTTTTCTTTTCAGATACATAATGTCGGACACAAAAGCAACTAAGGACGAAATAGCATTCATGAAGTATACAGCTCTCCCACATACCGAGGTAAGTTTTATAATCACAATTAAATTAAGGATTGAAAACTTATTGTTGGAAAAATACATATAAAGGAGGACTGGACAAAATGGTCCCCACGACCAATCACAACCAGACATGTCATTAGATAGGCATTTTGATATAGCGCAATAACTCTTTTGAAATCGCTGTGTGAAAAAACTTGTGGCGATGTTTCGCAGGACGGACCTACACACTATGCTATCGGAACACTTGAATATTAATAATTTCTCAGGTCAGTCATCAGATAAAATGAACAGGACTCGTTGAGACACATCTAATGAGCCCACACTCGATGGGTTTGCTGGTAGCTATTCAAGAGTTCCGTTATCTAGCGTCCAGGTTCATAATCAGACCAACTCAATGGGACCATGTAGGTGTCTAGGTCATTCATCAGGTAAAATGAACAGGACTCGTTGATACACATCTAACGAGCCCAAACTAGATGGGTTTACTAGTAGCTCGTTATCGAAGCGTCCAGTTCTATAATCAGACCAGCTCAGTGGTTCCATATTATCATCGGAATGCATACATTTGCATACATTCCAACTATGATCACCAGAAGTGATTAACTATTCAATTTTCCAGCATTCAGGTCAGTCCTGCGAAACATCGTCACAACTTTTTTCACACAGCGATTTGGAATGAGCCGCCATAGTAGTTATTGTATTATATTAAAATACCTATCTAATGGCATATGTGTGGTTGTTACTGGTGCTAAGACCAGCTTCCATATATTCTTGCCGATCCTCGTTTATTGCAACTGCGAGATAAGAATCCGAATAATCTTGAAATAATCCCGAACTTAAACGCATTTGATTTTATATAGTTTAACTATTTGACTATTTTAAGAAAAGTACCTTTCTCTTAACATAAGGCCGCAAACGCGCGACGATATCGACACGATACACGCAAATGTGACCACTATCGCAGCGAAAGATGAACTGGAGGCGTTACATTTAAAAGGAATGACGAAACTGATAATGTAACCACCGCATAGGCTCGATAACTTTTTGAGGAACAAAACAAAAACATAGGAACCCTTTAGCATGCTTTGCTTCGTAACGATGACAGAGACCAGGCAGATGCGGTCCCGGCATTAGCCTATCAAGTTAAACTCGGTATACTCATTTCTTGCCGATGACAATATATTTATTTGGTAAAAATAAAAATGGTCCTGCTGCCAGGATTACACCAAACAGCCCTCCCGTCTCTCTACTCTACCATAATCATTTGCAGGACAGTTTAAGTTCAACCTTCAGGATAAGTCAACGTGGCCGATAATTACACTAAACAGGATACAGAATCGTTTAACACTTCGCATATCACTTCACTTTATGTGTAATGTTGGTCCTTAGCTATGAATGTATGATTATCCCTTTGTCTGTTCCAGAGTCTGACGGAATACCTGGTCATTCGTGCAATAGACTCGCCTCAAATATACGTGTACATGTATGCGTATGGTATGGACGTATTAACTAACAGTAAAGGAACAGTTCAGGTGAATATTACAAAGGTGCTTAATAACCTGTCACATAACAAACTAGCGTCACGCCCCTCCTTCGCACGGGCACACTCTACTGATGTGGTGACATGTCATAACATCGAGATTTTTGTATATATAATGAAACAGCAACGTAACATGGCAACAGAAGGACTGTATTAATTTGAAAATAGAAACACAAGTACACATTTCTACCACTAGGTGGCGACATGCTAGATATTTTGATAAACACAACACTACCATTTATCAAAATAAACTTAATATACACAAGCAGTTAATAAAGACATACAATCAACGCAGACTTTGTATACAACCAATGCTTTTAAGAAATATATAGTGAAAGATTTCGTGTATGAAAAGATATGCCTTATATACTCGTATTTACGTTAAAATAAATATTAATGTATTATACACAATGAACCTTCCGGAATAAATTCTCTAAATGCTAGTCAAATGCATCAACAATTGAGAGGACAAAAAGCGACATAATAATACGATTACTTACTTGATTCACAAATGCCTAAAAGCTGCAAAAAGTTGAAGTTGATTGAAGAAGAGAAGGAACACAAATAGCAATAAGGTTCCTTTTTGAGCGAAAGTTAAACAAGAAGTTGAAGGAAAGCACATACTTCGGACAGTTTGAGGGGTAGTTAACCAACTGAAAGACAGTGAGCTGTTTGCGGGCATACTCGTAGATAGGTACTGTACAGGCTCTTGGAAATTTGTATATTACAGTTACACTGGTGAAGAAGGTAGTATGAGCAAGCCCTTGTTTCACTGCTGCAGGTGCAAGCTCTATATAGTCCGATCCACCACGACCAAGGTGCGGCGGCGCGATCCTTCGCGCGTGTGTACATGGCGCTGATACGTCACTACACCGGCCAATTGGACGCTACCATAAAAATCGTCGACGACCCCCTCGTGTTGGATATTTCTCTGGTACTATTACAAAACATACAGCTAAAACGGAAAAGGTATGCGCTTCGGTAATCTTTTTGTTTCTGAATTAGTAGGTCCGAACGTCGCGTCACAGAGTAACCAGAGGCAAAGCTTCTATGTTTCGTAGGTACTGCCGTACTTTGAAGTAGTGCACTCATCATTTCGCGTTTGTATAAAGCTTTCGATCTGCTGGGTTACTTAGTCTGGTCGCACTTCGTCATCTGTAACTCCTTTTTGAAAAGTTTTTAGGAATTACATAGAGTTGTTAATATCTAATTGTTTTCTATAGGAATACAAAATCGTAGCTGGAGGCGTTCTCTCCCCATGGGAAGAGGGCGTGAGTTTATGTACGAGGGCTGCACTAAAAGTATCGGGAATGGAATATTTCCACTGTTCCTGTCATATTAAAATCTTTTTAATTGAAAACTCCTTGGTTTTAAAAATCGAATACCATTTATTTATTTAAAAAAAGATTCTCGGTCTTGTCACAAGGTTTTGTCAAACTTGTTTAGTCGTTGAGAAAATGGAATTGACTCGAGAAAATTTAAGAGCGATGATTTATTATGACTTTCGAAGTGGTTTAACACAAAAACAGTGTGTTGACCTGATGATTTCTGCATTTGGTGATGAAGCCCCATCCAAAACCACAATTTATCGCTGGTTTGCTGAATTTCAACGTGGACATGTCAAGCTCAGTGATGATCCCCGTCAAGGTCGTCCAAAAACTGCAGTCACCCAAGAAAACGTTGATGCTGTGCGTAAGCTGATTGAGGAAGATCGACATGTGACATACCGCGAAATTCAGGCAACTTTAGACATTGGCATGAGTCAAATACAAATAATCTTGCATGAACAATTAGGTGTAAAAAAGTTGTTTTCCCGATGGATACCGCATTCGCTCTGTGAAGAGCAAAAAGCGGCTCGCGTTACTTGGTGCGTCAGAACTCTCGAAAGATTCCACGCAGGATCCTCAAATGCTGTATACAACATTGTATCAGGTGACGAATCCTGGATATACGCGTACGAACCCGAAATAAAAAACCAGTCACGAGTTTGGGTGTTCGAAAATGAGTTAAAGCCAACAAAAATTGTTCGTTCACGGAGTGTTGCAAAAAAAATGGTGGCCACGTTTGTCTCCAAAACCGGCCATGTTACGACTATTCCTCTTGAGGGACAAAGAACGGTTAATGCAGAATGGTATGCTAGCATTTGTTTGCCACAGGTCGTTTCTGAACTCCGTAAAGAGAACTGCAACGGCCGCATCATCCTCCATCACGACAATGCGAGTTCTCACACCGCGCACAGAACAAAAGAGTTTTTAGAGCAAGAAAACATAGAATTATTAGACCATCCGCCGTACAGCCCCGACCTAAGCCCTAATGATTTCTATACTTTCCATAAAATAAAGAATAAATTGCGTGGACAGAGATTTTCATCACCTGAAGAAGCTGTGGACGCCTACAAAACGGCCATTTTGGAGACCCCAACTTCCGAATGGAATGGTTGCTTCAATGATTGGTTCCATCGTATGGAAAAATGTGTCAAATTTCGCGGAGAATACTTCGAAAAGCAATAAATACATTTTTAAATAGTAATGTTGTGTCACTTCCTTGATTCCCGAAATTTTCAGTGCCGCCCTCGTATGTATGTAATACAGAATATGAAAGTTACTCCATTATTGTAATAGCTTTATAACGGATTTCATCATCACGCGTTCCTACTTCCAAAGATATAGACGATGATTGCCGAAGCGCATACTTTTTCTGACATTTTTAAGTACTTACTTAAAAATGTCAGAAAAAGTATGTTGGAAGAAAATCATCCCTCAAAACCTCGAATCATCTCATAAAACCTAGTCTTGCAATAAATGTGTTTGTTTTCCTAGTAATTTCACAAAAAGCGAACCGAGCCATGGTGGAAGAAAGAAAACGAAGACTATGACAGTGTCAAATAAACAGATTTGTTTATTCAATTTCAATAGGTAGGTAGGTACAGAAAGAAGTTAACAATATGTAAAACATTTAAGAAAAATGTGTCTTTATGATTTCAGTGGATGAAAGGAGTGGACACTCCGCCTCTCTTCATACAGTTTCTGTTAATACTCACCAATTCGCACATCACACTTATACCCTCCCAGGAGCATGGATTTATTAGACATGTTCAGGTAACTATAAATCTATCTATGCATCGGGAACATCAGCGACATACTGCTTGATTAGCATATTAAGTACACGTCAATGAACGCAGCGTAAGTAACAATTTTCAAATATCTTTTGCAGTAGTGATACCAATGAAGCCTCCAAAAATTTGGTGAAACATTGACATTATTGTAAATAAAAACCCAACCAACACTAGATCTCCTAAATATCACGAGTGACCTCACTACATCTATCAACAATGTTAATAACTATTTTGCTAATATTGGCAACGAGCTAGCAGCAAAAATTATTCCACCGCTAAACCTATAAAAAACAAATAATTGAAATCCCCCTGTCAACTTGATGGCCCTACAACCAGTTGACGAAGCTGAATTAAACATCAATATTATGAGCCTATGCAATGACAGTGCTAGAGCGTTGAAAAAATATCCACTGCGTTTATTAAAGCTGCCAAAATATCTCTTACTGCCCTATTGAAGCACATTATCAGTCTTTGTTTACATAAAGGTATATTTCCTGCAAAGGGGTACGCCCTGTTCTTAAGTGAGGTGACAGAAGCAGTATCACTTCAGACCCATATCGGTTCTTACTACAATATCAAGAATATTTGGAAAGGCCTTAAATTAACGATTAAGTAATCATTAGAAAAAAATTAAATACTTGCGCAAAACCATTACGTGTTCAGGAAACGTAAATATACTAAAAATGCAGTTTTAGATGTTGTTAATAGCAATAGTAAAGCCCAAGATAATAAAACTAACACCACTAGGCATATTTTTGGATCTATTCAAAGCATTTGACACTGTCTCTGTCACCATCCTTCTGAATAAAATGAAAATAATAAGAGGCGTGGTTCTTAACATTTTTAAAGACTACCTAACAGGACGAAGCTTAGTGTGCAAATACAAAATTTATAAAGTGATACATTGATCTCACTGGCTTTGGGGTGCCCCAAGGTAGTGTACTTGGTCCTTCACTCTTTCCTACACAACACACTCACATCTACAGTTACTTTTTTTAAGTACCTACCGGTTCATAATTTTTCATGTATCTACACCTACCTTTAAACTTTTTCCAACAAACATCTGAATACCTACATGTATTGCCAATACGCTGTCTCGTTTTAAACGGAACCTACCCTGTCTCCTGTGATACAGTCTATAGGATACTGGTGATATTTTCCACTAAAGTTTAGTAGTTTTGTATTGCACAGTTTTTACTTATTAACAACTGGTGGAAAAATATATTTTTTGGAACAATAAATAAATGATCTAAACTTCTATTCTCTTTTGATCTCAAATATAGGCAGAACATGCTTTCTCTAAACCCTTCAGAAAATTTTCAGAAACACGCAATTAACTTCTCTCCTTTTCGCTACTGGTTCACCTTGTACGTTTGTGACCTCCTGCTGTACTGGTTACTGGTCGCCGTCATAAGCTTCGTCATGATCCTCATCATGTTCCTCACTGTACAGACGTCTCAGTTCGTGTGGATTGATCTTGGTTAGTATATATTTAACTCCTCTGGTAGTTTATAGAACATACTCGTATCTATTAATTTAATAATACGAATTGGTTAAGGGTACACCGCGGTCGATTGACGACATGTGACATATTTTAAGACATATCTAGGTAGGTACTTATTTATTTATGAGGTTTCATATTTTAAGCCGACGGCGACGACGGTTCAAGCCGATCGAGCGCAGTCTGGTTGCACCTTTAAGGTGCGCAGTGGGGCACTTTAATTGCGTAACACACTTTCAATTACAATCAAAATGATTTTGAAGGATATTGCTATGTAATCCGTTTAAAAAAATTGTCTACTCAACAACGTAAATAACGCAATGAATGTTGTTGAACTGTCAAAATTTCAAAGCGTGTTAAGAGATTTTCCCGTAGCTTTTGAGACTGCTGCCCAAAACAAAACGAGAGGTTCTCATTCAAAACTATCCACTGCAGGAAACCCTAGAAACTAATACAGTATGCAAGGGTAAACACCGTTGTCACTCAAACCATGGGAAGTTGACTTAAATATAATAATAAATGACCCAGTAACAACCCTTATTTTCATAAAAAGATTTTAAAAAGTAAATATCCGTCAATGTCCCGATACTCATGGAAACGCGTTCGAGAGAGCCGCGAAACAGCTGACGGCCGGTCATGTAACGTCCCGCGCGCCCCGCCCGCCCCCGCCATCCGCCGGCCGCGGCCTGTCGTTGCCCTTGCGTGTAGAGTGAAATATTCTTGTGGAAAAATGTAGATTTTCTTTAAAAAAAAAAGTTGTGTTTTTTGCATTGATTTTGCGTTCTATAAATGAAACCAAACCACTGGTTTCAAGGATAACGGTGTTTACACTAACACCCTGAATATGAAAAAACCGCCAACAGTACTTAACATACAATTTTGCTAATTACAAAACTCACATTAACGAAGATTCTGTTTTATAGCATCGTATTAGCGACTTTCCGACGTTTCTTGTTACAGTTATAATCCCGTTAATGTTAAGTGTGTACGGGATAAGCTGTATACCGCAGGCGTACATCTTCAGTTTGGGGCCGCAAATGGCTCTCAACACTATGACTTTTATCATCGTCAACCTTGTTTTTGGTAAGTCATGATATTAGTAGTAATAGGTGTCTACCTGCTTCGTTTGGGCCTTTGGCCCGGGACTGAATTACCCAAAAATTAAGCTACCTTTAAATTTCAGTATGACGTCATACCGTTTAATAGAGTACCCAAAATATTTCGATTCCGTTCTTCTTTCTTCTTCTTTTCTAAAAAATATTTTTTTTAGTTCATGACTTTATGTCATTAAATTTCAGTATGACGTCATACCGTTTAATAGAGTACCCAAAATATTTCGATTCCGGTCTTCTTTCTTCTTCTTTTCTAAAAAATATTTTTTTTAGTTCATGACTTTATGTCATCTAGAGGACGCCATTTTCTGTGTTTCTGTATTCCATTTAATGTGACGTCACATAGCCTTTAACTAGCGAGGACGAGCAAGTCAAGACGCTTCCAACGATACCTTATTTGTCAAATTGTGATGAGCCGTTTAGAAGATATAAGGGAACAGATGAACATATGATGATTACTTATAAGTATTGTTTTATTGTGAATGTGAGGACTATGTGGATATTTATTTTTCGTTCTGTTAGTTTTAGCGAAGGTCTGGCAATTTGAGAACTTTATGCGACCTACCCAAACGTCCTTTCTTTGGTATTGTTCGTCGAGTCGTTGAGCTCCTTAAGTTCTGAGTTGAGCTCCACTATTACTGACAAATGCTTGCACTGACTGGACAGGTCCACTCAAATCTGTGTGGTTCTTTCCTCAAAAGACCATTTCAGACTCTTATCTACATGGTCCTCACATGGCCTGACCAAGATTATGTCTGGACTTTAAAGGAGACGGTGACCTCTGAGTTTGTTTCGGCCTTTCTTCTCAGAGTAGTCAGATAGGAAACGCCGACCTCATCTAGCTTATTTTTACAACTTTTTAATATGACGTGTAAAAGTGATTCCAATATCCTATTTACAGAATAAACAATTTCATTTCATTTCATTTCATACATTTAAACATACAAACCGGTCAAAATCATAACCCTCCTTTTTGCTTCGCCGTAGTCGGGTAAAAATTAAAAAAGTGTGTGTGTAAGCAACCAATACCGTTAATATTGTCATCGATTGCAGGGTCTGCTCTGGGCAGGGTAATTCTAATTTCTATGCAGCTTGGTATCAAAACTTCATGGTTTCTTGCTACACAGGTGAAGCCACAGTACTAGCAAAAATATTCTACGGTGATGCTCTCAGGCACATCATGGGCTTAATGAGTCTGTCTCCTCAATTCAATATGGCGTACGCTTACGTGAAAGTCGAACATACATTCATGTACAACAACGAATGCTATATATTCGAAGCAAAGAACCTTTGTTCAGTGCAAATATTTCATAAATGTTGCGGTAAGTGTGAGCAATCATTCATGATTCAAAGAAACAGCTATCCTTGCCAAGCCAAACTTTCTTCTTCCTGTGACTAGGGAGAGGCGCAACATGTCTTTCACAATCATTGGCCCAACTTTTCGTTCCCCTCTCACATTCAAACAATCAATAATATTAATTAATAATATAAATTACTCACTTCCTCAAAATCAAAGATATAGTCATAGGTACTAATATGTTTTACAACCTTTCAGAAAAATGCGGTGTATTGCAAGAATGTTTCTCGAGAAAAAATTATTTCACCAGTAGTTCGGGTATTTTCGGGCAAATTGTAGCAATGTTCATTATTGCCACTTGCTTCTCGATACTACTACTACTTATAGAGTACAAGATATTCCATAGACTGTGGAATTTTACCACTATAACAGTGGCAAATAGAGACAAACCCTCGCCCACGACACCATCGCCCGGATGGATAAAAGAAAAGAAAAGGGTGCGAGACAAGAGGATGGAGCTTTATAACCCACATACACATGGTAAGTTGGATTAGGTTAGGTTTTAGGAGGATTTTCCAACCCGGAACAAAAAAAAAAGTTAGGATAGTAGGTATAGCTTTTTAGGAAAGTTGTACTCGTGGCAGAATAGTTGTTCAATACACCTACAACGCCATCTAGCGGCGAATGGCGCAAACATTCTGCGACGTGAACATCGTGTGCTACCTCCCGCTCTTCCGTGGATAGCAGCGTCGTCGCAACCAACTTCACTCCAATAATTACCGCTAACGGTCTTTGTGTGTCTCAAGCAATTTTTATTGTAAATTAATTAAAATATACGTTTATATTTCAAGCAGAACAATAAAAAGACTTCATTGAAGACATCCTTCCCCTCAACACATAGGGATATAGGGAACGGTCTAACATTTTGGTCCTGTCGAGCCAGGATATACGAGGAACCACGCGGTCACGTGGAGCGTTACAATCACAAAAAGCATTGGAGAAGAGGAGTGTTCAGGATTGTCGCCAAGCAGCATCCGGTCAGGTCACAAAACCCATCCTCCTACTCCATGTCCAACAATTTTGCGTTAATATCGTTATTTTTACGTTTTAGTTGTTCGTTGTGTTGTGCGGTGCTGCGCCGGGGTGGTGCTGAGCGGGAACTTGTAAGTACTCCTGCTTTCTATAGCCTTCCAAAATGAGTGACGATGAGGGTTTTCATTTAGCCTCGGTTCAGGATCCCGTTAAAATAAGGGAAAGGTCTAAATCTCCCCGTTTAGGTGTTAGCACTATGACAAATAAACGTCTCGCTGATTTGAAAAAGCAGCGAGGCACGCTGAAAGGCAGACTTACGTTGTTTGAGAAATTTATTGCAAAATTAGACAAATTAACATTAAATTCCAATAGCAAAACGGAAATAGATTTACGAATACAGTCAACTTGCACTATTTTTCAAAGTTTTAATGATATTCAAGGAGAAATTGAACAATTAGTCGATGATTCCGATTTATCTACTCAATTAGAATACCGCGAATTATTTGAACATCAGTACTTTTCGATCATGGCTGACGCGAAGTGCTTAGTGAATCCTAACAATAGTGAACAAACTCAATCTATTTGTCATCAAGTTAGTAATCCTGTGTCTATTAAGTTGCCAGTAATAAAGCTACCTGCCTTTGATGGGTCCTATGATCAATGGTTAGAGTATAGGAACTCTTATCTCACTATGATACACAATCGTGAAGATCTTAACGAAATACAGAAGTTTCATTATTTAAAATCGTCTCTTAGTGGTTCTGCCGCTTATGTAATTAGTGCGTTAGAATTCACTGCTCAAAACTACTTACACGCGTGGGATTTACTAGAAAATAGGTTTCACAACAATCGTTTATTAGTACAAAATCATGTAAAAGCGTTATTTGCTGTTCAGTCACTTCAAAGCGAATCGTATGATCAAATTAGGAAACTAATAGATTCAACATTACGTAATTTGCGAGCACTTAAATCATTAAACGAACCAACCGATGCATGGGACACGTTAATCGTTTATCTTATTGTTTCTAAACTCGATCAGTCCACGGAACGCGAGTGGGAAACACACAAAGGTTCCCTTGTGTCTAAAAATGATTCAAATAACATTAAATTAGATGATTTATTAGAATTTCTAAGAAACCGTGCGGATATGTTGGAAATGACAAAGTCATATAATAATAAAGATGTTTCTTCGTCTAAGCACAATAAAAATGACTCCGTTAAGTCGAATTCCAATCAAAACAAAAGATACGCTAATAAATCAAACAACATAAACTCGCAACCTGTCACACATTCATACGTCAGTAATTCAACTCAAAATAAAAATAATTCAGATGATAATAAAACAAAACGTGTTTGTGTTGACTGCGGTGGTGATCATTATTTGTATTCATGTCCGAAATTTTTAAACTTGTCCGTGCAAGATAGATTTGTAATTGTGCAAAATAAAAAGCTTTGTCCAAATTGTATTCGGACTGATAGACACTTGCCAAGCGAATGTTCATACGGTCCATGTAAAATTTGCAAAAATAACCATAATACGTTACTTCATAATAACAATACTTCTAGCGAAAGAATAGGTATGGCCGTATCCACGTCTATTTCGCATCCGTTGCCGAGCGTAAGCAAATCAGCTGATACGCAAGTACATTGCGACCGCAATGTACTCACGTGCAGTGCCGCGGTACAGCCGGTTCTGTTGTCAACGGCACTCATAGATGTTCCTGATTCAAGGAATAATTATCACACAGTTAAAGCACTTCTTGACAACGGAAGTCAGAATTGTTTTATCACAGAAACGTTATGTAATCGTTTACAATTACCTATTATACAGTCCACTATTCATATTTCGGGTGTAGGACAAAGCGTATCAAAAAGTTCTCACACCTGCAAAGTAAACATTCGTTCTAAAGTTAATGATTTTAACACTAATATTCAATGTTGGGTACTTTCTCGTATTACATCAAAGTTACCCTCGTTAGACGTTCAATGTCAATTTACAGATATACCTAAACATATTTCGCTCGCGGACCCTACGTTTAGTGTTCCGTCGGACATCGATGTACTATTAGGAGCAGACATATTTTGGGATCTATTAAATAATGATAAAATAAAGCTTAGTAGTGGTCCATATCTGTACGATTCCAAAATAGGATGGATCATCTCAGGCCGTCTTTGTAATAATCATTCTTTTAAACCTGAAAGAGTTCAATGTAATTTCGTTCAAATTGATACTCAATTACAAAAATTCTGGGAGTTAGAAGAATTGCCTGACTTACCTAATGCCATGTCAAAAGACGATCGGTATTGCGAAAAAATATTTACAGAGACTACAAAACGTGATGAACACGGTAGGTTCTCTGTTCGCATTCCTTTAAAGGAGTCACCCGAGTCGTTAGGTGATTCATACAACATGGCTAAGAGTCGGTTCTTATCTCTCGAAAGAAAGTTAGATCGTTTACCTAACTATAAAAAACTTTATAGTGAATTCATTCGCGAATATGAGGCACTTGGTCACATGACCCTAGTTGCATCAAAGGATATTCCTGATATACTAAGTAAACCACATTATATCCTACCTCATCACGGTGTTTACCGAGAGGATAGTAGCACTACTAAATTACGCGTTGTGTTCGACGCGAGCGCGAGCACGTCGAACGACAAATCGTTAAATAATATACAGCATATAGGGCCGCCATTGCAAAATGATATTTTTTCCATTTTACTCAGATTAAGACAGTATAAATACATAGTTTGCGCGGACATTCAAAAAATGTACCGACAGATTTTAATTCAATCGGATCAACGTAACTTGCAATTAATATTATGGCGCGTAAGTCGAGACTTACCTTTACAATTGTATATTTTAAACACGGTGACGTATGGCACTGCGTCGGCTCCGTTCCTTAGCATGCGATGCTTAAAACAATTGGCATTAGAATGTAATGATGATTTAGTTGCTAGGACGATTATCGAGGACTTTTACGTTGACGATCTTATTACCGGGAGCGATGACCTTGATTCGTTAATGCAGTTATGTAATAAAATCTCCGCGTTATTAAAAGGGGGTTGTTTTCCGTTACATAAGTGGACGTTTAGTCATGACGTGTCTACTGACAATTGTAAAGATCTAAACATCGGTGAAAATCACTTGTCTAAAACGTTAGGGTTAGGTTGGTATACTGAAAGTGATGAGTTTTATTTTACAACAAAATTTACACATAGTGACACAGTAGTTACGAAACGTATAATGTTATCAACCATCGCACAAGTGTATGATCCTTTAGGTTTGTTGGCACCCGCAGTAATTATAGCTAAATCATTGTTACAAAAATTATGGTTAAATAAATTAGATTGGGATGACGAAGTTCCTAAAAACATTGCGACTACATGGCATAAGTTTCTTGCTGATTTACAACATTTACGCTATATTAAAATACCTCGTTACATAATTAGTGAAAATTATAAAGAACTTCATATATTCACCGACGCGTCTCAAAATGCCTACGGAGCGTGCGCGTACGTTAGATTGTGTCTTAATAATTGTAACAGTACCATACCTGTTTCAGTGCGTTTATTATGTGCTAAAAGTAAATTAACGCCGATAAAAGCAGTTAGTATTCCTAGGCTTGAGCTATGCGGAGCTCTAGTAGGTGCAAAATTATATAATAAAATAAAGAAATCCTTACGTTTAAATTTCGAAAAAGTTTATTTCTGGACTGACTCAACTATTGTGCAAGGGTGGTTGCGTATGTCACCGCATCTACTAAAAACGTTCGTACAAAATCGCGTCGTACAAATAAATGAATTAACATGTGATACAATCTGGCGACATGTCAAGGGCACCGAGAACCCTGCGGACATTATAACGCGAGGTGCTACGCTAGACACTTTAAAGTACGATAATAATAATACTTGGTGGTGTGGCCCTACGTTTTTACGAGAATCTAGTCTCATGTGGCCAATTCCTAATAATAAAGAATCGTCATCCGTTGATTTACCCGAAACTAAATCTGAAACTATAAATGTACACTCCATTCAATTAACTTCATTGTTTGATTTTGAACGCTTTTCGTCATTTACTCATTTGCAAAGAGTTTGCGCATATCTATTGCGATTTATAGATAATATACGAGCGGCGACGCGCGGCGGCATGTGTATGCGTAAAACCGGTCCGTTATCTGTAGACGAGCTGCAGCGATCGCTTGATACGTTGACGCGTTTTGTTCAACGAGAATCGTTTAGTGAGCAATATCACAAATTAAAAAATAATATACCGTTAAATGCTAATAATAACAACACAAATAAGTTATTATATAATAAAATATCGGGTTTAAATGTTTTCTTGGATAAGTCTAATATAATTCGTATAGGCGGTAGGCTATCTAACGCGGTTGAATTTAATTATGACAAAAAACATCCTGTACTATTAAGTGATAAACATCGTTTAACAAGGTTGCTGTGTGAATATGAACACAAACGACTACTTCATGCTGGACCTCAACTTCTAGTGTATTCTATGCGTGAAAGATGGTGGATCTTAGGAGCTCGCAACTTAGCCAAACAGGTAGTACATAATTGTGTCATATGCAAACGCATGAAAGGGAAGGCATTGACCCCTCTGATGGGTAACTTACCTTCTGAAAGGTTAAAGCCTAGTTTTCCTTTCATGCAATGCGGTGTAGACTATGCGGGACCATTATCAATATTGGACCGCAAAGGCAGAGGTGCTAAGCTTATTAAAGCATATATTTGTTTATTTGTATGTTTTACGACCAGAGCCATACACTTAGAATTGGTAGGCAGTTTAAGTACACAGGATTATATTCTAGCATTAAAAAGATTCATAGCACGTCGTGGAAAACCATATCAAATATTTTCAGATAACGGAAAAAATTTCGTTGGGGCTGAAAAGGAATTGTCAGTAGTTTTTAATAATACTAACGATATTTTAGATTTTCTTAATAATAATCAAATTCGTTTAACGTTTATACCCCCTTATAGTCCTCATTTTGGTGGGTTGTGGGAAGCGGGAGTCAAGTCCTGCAAGTATCATTTACGGCGGGTACTGGGCAATGCCAAACTAACACGTGAAGAGTTTGAAACAGTATTAACGCAAATTGAAGCTGTCCTCAACTCACGCCCTTTGTCCCCTCTATCCTCAGACCCGAACGATTTCCTTCCACTCACTTCAGCACATTTCCTGATTGGTCGACCGCTGACTGCGCCCATCTGCGAGAACTTGACGATGATCGAGCCTACGAGACTGGGACGCTACGCCCGTGTGGAGCAACTTCGACAACATTTTTGGCAGCGATGGTCGAAAGAGTATGTTTCAGAACTCCAACAAAGAACAAGATGGAAGGTAAACAGTGAGGACATCACACCAAACAGCCTGGTTCTTATCAAAGAAGAGAATGTCCCCCCGCTCAAATGGAAATTGGGTCGGATAACGCAAGTATTCCCCGGAGCTGATGGAATATCCCGTGTAGCTGAAATCCGTACAGCGCACGGCACCATACGGCGATCGTTCTCAAAGATCTGCCCGTTACAGTCACCATAATCAAGACAAGAAGCTATAGCGACGAGTACTTCGTGTTGGAAGACTACATCCTGGTACTTCCAAAGGGGCCGGCATGTTCAATACACCTACAACGCCATCTAGCGGCGAATGGCGCAAACATTCTGCGACGTGAACATCGTGTGCTACCTCCCGCTCTTCCGTGGATAGCAGCGTCGTCGCAACCAACTTCACTCCAATAATTACCGCTAACGGTCTTTGTGTGTCTCAAGCAATTTTTATTGTAAATTAATTAAAATATACGTTTATATTTCAAGCAGAACAATAAAAAGACTTCATTGAAGACATCCTTCCCCTCAACACATAGGGATATAGGGAACGGTCTAACAATAGTTATTAATGATAAAGATGAGTGCGGAAAGTAAGTGATTTTAATTTTTACACGCGTACCATACAACGTTTTACAATGCATTGTGCGAGGAAATAACAAAATAAAAATTGAAAATAGTATATTATGCAATTAGTGAATAAAGGACGGATTTAAAGCGAGGGCCATAGATGAATCACGAGCAAATGAGGGATTCTTGATTCAAGTGTTAGAATCCTGAGTGACGTGAGTGATTCATGGCCCTCGATATAAATCCGTTTTATTCAAGAGTTGCATACTATACTTTATACCATGACTACGAGAAAAAGAACTTGCAAGTTCGAGTATGTTGTTATGTCAATGTTATGTGTTGTTTTTATAGTACACTACGGTGTATGGAATACATACTCCATAATGATGACTTCTTTTTCTTCGGCAACTCATTAAAATAAGTTAGGAAAACAGACTCTGAAAATGTGCCAGAAGCTTGATTTCCATTTTTTCCATTTGCATACTCATCGTAGTATTTGATGTAAACCAGCCGTGATTTGTTGGGTAGCAAGCTTTCTACTTCATCGGCCGCCCTCTCTTTCATAAACTCGAGTGTTAACACTTCTTCTTCATCGCTTGAATGCATTTTCAATAGATTTATTATTATGTAACACTTTTGTGTTCGTACAACTTACAATATGTATGTAAAATAGCGCTAATTTACTAATGACAGCAAAGAACACAAAACAGTTTTTATTTTAATGCATGTCTCTCTTTGTCGAAAATGTCGACCAATGAAATCGAAGTTTGTATCGAGTATTTTTTCGCAAGGAGGTAGTATATACACTGAGAGTTTCGGAGTTCGAATATATTGGTGTGTTCTAAATTCAAACACCAACGCTTTTTATTCACTGTTTTCAGTGAATAAAATAAGCTTTTTATAGGGGGAATGGTATAAATTAATAATTACCTATTGAGCAAAATCTAAATCTGGAGTAGGTAATTAATAACACTTTTACGCCAGCCCCTCGCCCCTTCTCACGTATGAGTTCAAACAAAAACAATGTCGAACTGACGACGGAGTTAAAAATTAAAAAAAAAACTGTAAAAGTAAACTTTTAAAAGTAAAAAGCACTAGTGCGAAAACGTGGCACTTTCCGCACGAATTGGTTTGAAAATGCTCTTTTCGAGCACATAATTATAAATACATATTTTTTTAATTTTTGATTTTAATGATTTAGTTAATTGATTCAGGCGTGACTTTGCGGAAATCCATTATAAAATACAATAGACGCTGATATATTTAGTAACCTATTCCGCTTGACTATTCTTCAAGAGTCATAAAAACCCTGTAAGAAATCGACACGTGTTTCACCTCTCAACGAGGCATCTTCAGGATGACGATTGACCAATTGCAAACCAGAACGCGACGTGTTACCACACCGAGCGTCCAGCGCTCGGTGTGGTAACACGTCGCGTCGCGTCACGTCGCGTTCTGGTTCTGGCGATTTCTTACAGGGTTTTTATGACTCTTGAAGAATAGTCAAGCGGAATAGGTTACTAAATATATCAGCGTCTATTGTATGTTTTTTTTAATGATTTACATGGTTGAGATCCTTGTTTAAATAGGTCGGTAACATTAAACTTCAGATCTCATATTCTATGGTTTCAAATGATTTTTCAATAAACAGAAGCATAATAAATTTAAAAAAAAAAAAATTGTTCAACTAGGACTAGATTACATGGCAAGGTAATACATAAACACTTCAAGGCAGAATTAAAGCAAGACGGCTTTCATTCTGCAATAACTTGAAGTTCCGACCACGAGTTTGCGGTGAAAGTCATGGCAGTATCGTCTCCAAATGAAACTATTGTGGAATTTGGGATTTGGAGATTGCAGGAGGTCGTTAATGAACACAAGAAAGAGTGTGGGCCCCAAAATGCTGCCCTGGGGTACGCCATAGTAAATGGGTAGTTCATCACTCTTGTATTCTCTATTCTTGTGACTAATTGTGAGCGATCAGTAAGATAACTCTTGAAGAAAGTTATAGCCTATGAAACAGTAAAAACCACACTTAATAAAAAAACATGGCACTTATCATTTATACACTTATCTTTTAGACGCAGTAAGCCCATTTGGAGAGTACCTCCTACTAACAAACTTGACGAAGAGACACGACGATGTGTACATGGTTCATAACGTGTACTTGGGCATTGAGAAGGGCCAGGTTGTGGCGGTGTCGGGCCTCAAACGACACGGGCGCAGTATGCTGTGCGAGATACTGGCGGGGTACCAAATGCCGTGCCTCGGCAATGTGTGGTCCATGTCCAAGAACAAACTCAGGTCGCAACCGCATCAGGTGAGGGGACAATGGTAAACGTATATACCTACTCTATTTTAATATGCATTCTAAGTCCTCTGAAGTTCTGTGACCCGCTTTTTAATAAATGGGGTCAAATTCATTTTATTTTATCATGCATCTGAAACCCGACACGTCATTAGCTAGTAGCTTCCTCATAATATAGTTACGTATTAAGGCTCTTACGTACTGGCGCGATTCGCCGCGCGACGCGAATTTTAACAAAACAATTTCTGAGAAAACTTCACGGCGAACTATGCGGCGGCGTTGCATCGCGGGACGAATCGCCCCAGTATGTAAGAGCCTTTATAAAACAAAGTCCCCCCGCCGCGTCTGTCTGTCTGAACGCAATAAACTCAAAAACTATACCGAACGGATTTTCATACTGTTTTACCAATTTAATTTAATCCTACTAATATATAATATTAGTAGGATTAATGTGAATTATATTTATTCAGATAACCATTGATCCATTACATAAAATTAACATTAACATTTATATTGTTAGTATGAACTTAAAAAACTATTTAACTAAGAGAGACTGACGGCCTGTTTCTTCATCAAAAGTAACAGCCAAAGTAACCGTCAACTGTTATTTTGCACTGTTGTATTGTCAATCTTCGGCGCTGAGGCGAAGGTTGTAAATCCAACAGCGCGGAAGAACAGTTGACTGTTACTTTTGATTAAGAAACTGGCCGTAAGTCCTCTGGGTGAGGCTCCACAGCAGTGGGCTGACTATCTTATTGCATAATACCTTCAGGATGCTGTTACTGCTCCCACGCAATCTGCTTAGCAGTGAGGCTATCCTTTACGCCAGATGGCATCAAAGACGTCTGTGCGCGACTCAGCGAACATTTTTGACGCATTGCAGAAGCGCGGCAGACGTAACAGCGCCCTGTAGGCATTACTAAACTGGATACGCAGAGAATTGTAAGCCTTTTGGGTATATCTGAACCACAAGGTCGCTGAGCTCGCTTTGAATAAAGTTACTGTACCGCGTCTGTACATCGAGCGAACCTCCGGGCCAGCATGTTCGCCCGAACTGACAATGCCCTGCGCTCCCTCTCCATGTCTATATCATCTCCATATGCCCAAAATACTTGACGCAGTACAGTCAACAAGTTTCGATCAGCTGTGACAAAGAGCTGCTGCCGCCGTGGTTGCGGCTCCGGGAGGCGCTGGCCCTGATCGCGACGTTGCGCGGAGTACCGCATGGCTACATTCTTGAGGAGGTCCGCAATCACATTGAGGCCCTCGGTTAGTACACCAGACTATTATTCTAGGTCTACCTACGGTGATGGTGATGGTTATTCATCGGAATCGAAACTTTTCCCGGCTTAAACAAGCAAAGCTCTCGCTCTAAAGCTCGCGGCCCAAAGCCGTCACCCATCCATCACAAGAACTGCCTACGCAGACTCGAACCCTATCATAGGTCCCTTTAGAGCACCTACCTAAGCTAAGTTGCTAAGGTAGTTCCATCCACACTGTTGTGTAGGTACCTACTTTGGAGAATGCTCGCATCACTAAGAAATTATAGGTGAACAAGTTAGACACGAGTGTCTGCCTTGGATTAGGACATAGGATACTTTTATCCAGGTACTACGTCCCCTTGTAATAATTTCCGACATGCACGCGAGCGAAGCCGCTGGCAAAAGCTAATAGTTTAATATATCTTTAGAAACTTACTGATTTGTCAAACTTTTTCTGACTCAAGAACTGTACTCGGAACGTAATCGCTTGATCAGCGAAATGCCGCGGAAGTGTCGCACTCGGCTACAGTTCGCGGCGGCAGTGATCGGCGCGCCACCGGTCATCGTCCTGGACGACTGCACCGCCTACCAAAGGTTCTCCGTCAGACGAGCCATGTACTTCATACTGACCATGCTCAAGAAGAGGGGGCACGCTATATTGATGTGCTCTGGCAGGTTAGATTCGTCTTTGCTCTGACATTGATGCTAGACTTCGTATTGCCTATAGATAAACCGTCTGTCGCGTGGCATTTATCTCAAAAACATTATCTGGCGTAATTGGGCCTCCTATATAGCGATCGAATACAATGAAAAGCTGAGATCCTTCATCCAAGAATAATCTGCCAATCCTCATTTACTCTCACAGCATAGAAAGTCACATGCCAGTTTCGAACCGCCTAGCCATCATGGTAGACGGTACTATTTTCGACGTAGACACTGTGGACAAGCTGGTAGAACGTTACAGTGAGAGGGGCTACACCGTCGTGGTACATCTAAAGGACGACGTGGATATCAACGTTATTTTCGCGAAATACTTCAAGAACTTTGCAATCAATGATACCACAGAGGTAAGTGATCTTGCTGACTGGCTATTTTAGTACCTAATGAGGTAACATATATGGAGCTTGTGGCTAAGTAATAACAGCCGCACGGGTCGATCCATCAGGTGTCATCGTGGATGTGTGACCAACTTTATATACCGAGACTCCTCCGTCTCTCGGAAAACACGCTAAGCCGTTGGTCCTGACTGTCATTCGTGGATCTATGACAGTCGTTAAGGGGCGTCCCAGACCCAGTTACTGGGTAATACTATCGTATCCTTCCTGGTGAAGGCCGCGGTAATGCGCTGGATGCGAGAAGCACAGAACCGGTCGAAGTGGCGGTGCTTGGGGGAGGCCTATGTCCAGCAGTGGACGTCTTTCGGCTGAAATGAATGGATGAATGAATGACTATCGTATTAGGTACACAGTGTAGTGTAGTGGAGGTCAGTTAAGCAGTCGCTCCATGTAAAATATTGGTATTCAGCTGCATTAGCGCCTTTATTCTATACAAGCACCGGCAGTTTTTGTGTCGATATTTTACCAAATTATAGTTATCTACACCTCCCTATCAACCAGACACAAATCCAGTTGCTACAGAAAAAATCGTAATGGAAAAGCCATAATATGTAAGTATGCCTTTTAGCAGCGGATGTGTGCTGAACATACTTTATTTTTATTTTTTTTCTTTGTCATATAATGTCATTAGGTAAGTACCTATTCTTGTAGTGATAGCTGGTTCCGATACGGGATATTGTAGGAAAGATGCAGAGGACGTTCGCTCAGAACAACCAACTTTCCTTCTACCTTTTTTCTTTTTTTGAGGGTTGGAAATCATCAAATGAGTTCTCCCGCTCTAGGCGGAGCGGGAGGGTGTGTCAGACTTTTACTGACTAAAATCCACCCGTGTTCCTTCAGTTGCCTGTTGCCAAGGCCCCCGGTATCCCTTTCCAACTTTGTCGCAAACTTTCCTTCTACCTGACGTGCAAAAAAAGTCGAACGACTAACGAAAAAAGAAGAACGACTGTCTTTGATTAGATAATAATGTCTCAGTCTCAAAGGCATCACGGCAGTGGCAACAGTGCGAAACCTTAAGTTTCCGGTCGCTGCGCTAGGTTAACTGCCTTACCTACATTATACTTATTTAGTGTTAACTGCCGGTCTCTGTAATCCGACTGTGAGAAATTGGCCACTCCTAAAAATATAAACGATAATTTCCAGGTACTTGTAAACGTCCAAGTAAAGGATGAAGATTTAACTTGGGCGGACATATTCAAGAAAATGGAGGCTGTTAAAGCAGAGAATCAGCAAGTATACTCTTACATAGTCACCGGGTTACCTATAGACTACATTTACAACTCTGTTCTAAAGAAAGGGCCGGGCGTGTTCCCGGCGAAGGGCCTGTTCTCGTGGAAGTGGTTGAGGAAGCTCTTGTTCATCAAACCAGAGATCATGCCAGGGGCGCAGGCTTTGGAGAAACTGGTACCGTTAGAACGGAAGTATGATATCACCAAGCTGAAGGAGCTGCCTTGGTCTGTCATATTTCATCGATAGACACACTATTATAAGCTTTGTTTGTTTTGGTTTCGTTTTCTATGTTTTTACCCGACTGCGGCGAAGGCCAAAAGGAGGGTAGGTACTTAATGTTTTTAATAAGTTGTTTTCGTTTCAAAGTATGCAGAAGGAAGAAAGCTTAGATAAGACTTATTGTCATGAAATTAAAGTAATTAGATAGGTAATTACATATTGCCATTTATTATGACTTGAATAGGTAAGTAGATACCTACCTATAAAGTCTTGAATTGAACATCTGCAACTTTTACGTAGCGTTAGAGCTTTTTTCGTTAAGTGATACCTAATAATGAAGTTTGAGATTTAGGTATTATAGTTGGGTATCGGAAAAACGCGACGATTACTAGGTTCGTTGCCTAGATCATGTTCGTATTGTTCGTCATATGCTAAGGGTAACTGATCTGAAGGCAGTTTTTGTTGTTTTAATTATTAGTGTACAATTCTAGTAGATATTCCTCCCTAATTATGTTAAGTAGTGCGAAAACAACGGGTAAGAGAAACAAACCCCGACCTATCCCGTTCGCCAGCCCTCCGTAGGTAACCGTTAGACTATATTGCCACTTTTATTTTAATTTATTATATTTCGTTTTGTCGTTAGTGCTAGCAAATGATTTAATACTTAACTTCTAAGCAATTTACGTTTTTGATTGATGTTGACAACTTGAAAGCTCAATAAAACGTTTTTATTTTAATTGAAGTACTTTTATTTTTTGACCAGATTGCCTAAGCTCGGTAACGTAGCCAAATTTAATTCTGTAATCTGGGGGCCTACTACGACGTATTAATGGCACCATTTTTCCAGTGTTAGTGAGAGACGGAGCTATACAAGGCCGCTAACACCACCCTTTTTTCGCAGTGGAACAATGATGGCATTAGGTACTTCATAGTAGGTAGGTACAGCCCCTGATAGGAAATTGGGACCTGCAACTTTTTACTGACATTATGTAATACCTAAGTACCTACCTACCACTAAAATTATATACCTACAAAGCGAAATAAAAATTATTATAGAAAGGAAGGGCTCATAGGGTGTCAAAAAATTAGTACCTACCTAAGTGTCCATATTTATATTAAATATTGTGCTAAGGGCCTTGTTTGCCAACATTTAATCAACCAACTACATAGCCACATAAATATGCAGGTATTTAGTTAAAATTTCCTTACGCTGCGCTGACAAGGCAACCTATTACTAAGATGTCATAGAAAAACCGACGGAAATAGTGTTTAAAAAAAAATTAATTACTGTGAAGGTCGCTTATAGATAGTAGGTAGGTATATCAGCATCTTACCAGACCATGAAACTTCCCACTGTATAAAAACAGTTATTTTGTTTCGTGCAGCTACTGCAAAATAATAGTGAATTGCGATTCTGTTAGAATGTTATATATGCACCAAAAAGCAAGCAGTTTATAACTAATCATTTATTATAATAAAAGTTAGTGTTACAGTTTATGTGTAAAGTATTTTGATGAGCGTAATTATTTACAATGTTAGCACATAAATACATAGTTACTGACACCAAGCTATGAAAATTGATGACCATTCCAACACCAGCATGCGAGTTTTCACCACTTTCGATAAACTCCTGTTAAATGATTTGACAGAAAGTGCCTATCTGCCTCCAGATAGGCTCCAGATAGGTGGTAAAATACTACGCTATCGCATTTCCTCCAACTTATACAAGATAGAGCAAAAATTGTAATGACTGCACTTGAGCGTTCGATAGATGATCCGGAGCTCTCCCCCGGGCCATCTATGGAACGCTCAAGGGCTATCAATTTGCGTGTTGAAAGGTGCTTGCATGAAAGCTAAGCAAGCTTCAAAATTTATTTTGCAGAATCAGACACGAAAATATATTATGACGTCACATTTATTTGTTAACCAACTAACGATACTATGTAAATACCCAACAAACACAGTTTAAAGTAATGGTATTGTTAGTTAACATTATAATAGGCTGACTGTGACCATGTTAATAAAAATGAGAGCTTAATAACACAGTGCAAGAAAATAATTTTGAAGCTGAAAACAGAATAATATTTATTAATTTTATAAAGCAAGTGAAACTAAAAGAGCTTGTGTTAATATTAACTTGCACAGTGCATCAATTTATGACAATGTGATAAAAATTAGTTTCTAGTGTTATAAAGAGAGCCTACTTACAAGTTATTTTATATTTAATAAATTGATTTACATGATTTATCATAATGTGGCAGTGGGTAGAGCATATTGCTCGCAGAACAGAGGCCCTAGACAAAGTGACATTCTATCACCGATATGGATGATGGAAAAGGCACAAATATTAAAACATTGTGCCTTTTCCGTCATCGTTATCACTGACTGACATAAGCTATCGAAAAGCTTATGTCAATCCTGTTGAAAGTCGTTGTAGAAGTACGAAACGCTTTTGAAGCGATTGTCAGTTGTCTAGGCCATCTGATGGCCGATACGGCCGAAAGGTTCTGGAGTGGCGACCGCGTGTCGGAAGACGTAATGTTGAAAGGCCTCCCACAAGGTGGACCGATGACCTTCTGAAAGCCGCAGGAATCCGCTGGATGCGAGAAGCACAAAACCGGTCGACCTCCCGGTGCTTGGGGGAGGCCTATGTCCAGAAGTAGACGTCTTTCGGCTGAAATGATGATGATGATGAAATCATACCTTTATAATAATTCAGCTTGACTAGATAATGGAGGAAAGTTCGGGAATTCCTAAACGAACCACACATAGGTACCCAACCTTCTACAAACCCAACTTGTTTCAGATCTTTAAAACCACTACAATAAACCGTTAATACTGATTCAAAATACGTACTCAGTAATCCTTTATCTTATATATATGATCAGCAATTATAACAGAACTGTGTGACTTTAAAATAAGTGTGTGCAGTGTGAGTGTAAATGTCTTCAACATCAATAAAAAAAAAGATTTGTCGTGATATGAAAGGCAGAAGGGTTTCTGCTGTGGCACAATTTGGGATAAGCCTTAATTTTAGCAGAAGCTAGCTAGGCTAAGCAGATTGCTCTACATAGCAAGCACACACTGTTATGAGATCAGCATGTATAATGTAGGTTGCTGTTTTAATGCAAAGTTGTGTGGGACCTATGCAGCTCAGCTGATGAACCCCTAGCCTGTGCCATCATGTTCTCAATCCTATTGGTAGTCTCCCTAACCATAGAGAACTCTGACAGGTCCGGTAGGTCAAGAACAATATGAGCAGAGAGACGTTTGTAAACAGAATTAGAATCTTTTTTATTTCTCCTAGCTTCCTCATATTTTAATTGTTGTTTTAAAAATATTGACTGCTTCAACATTTCTTGGATGTTCTTGAAACTGGTTGCGGCACCGTCCATTGATTTTACTGCACTGGAATTGAAATAGAAAGAATATTTAGAATGAGCTCAAAAGTAGTTTTCAGAAAATGTAACATTCACATTTATAACAGAAAAGTATTGCTTCCTTCATAATTCTACTAATATTATAAATGTGATAGTTTGTGTGTTTGGATGTTTGTTACTCAATAACGAAAAATGGCTGAATGGATTTAGATCAAAGGCAAACAGATGGTTTTTATCCTGGATTAACCCATAAGATACTTTTTATCCCCATATTCCCACGGGATCGAGAGTTACGCGGGTGAAACCGCAGGGCGCAGCTAGTCCATCATAAACCAATTCCAATGCACAATTAAAAGTTGCTATTATAATAATACAAAAAATTCACAGTTGGAGTTTGCCAAAGATTAAAATTTTTTCTACAATAGTTATTATACGAAACTTTGCCATTAGTCATTCATTCTTTAGGTCATAATTGAAATGATCTTTCATGTTGTGCATTTAGACTTTTAGAAACACAGTATACTAACTGTAAAATCACTTGGAAAGCAAAATCGACTATGGCTTCTTAACAAATACAGCTTATATTACCTGAGAGCATACTCCACATCATAGCACCTTCCCTGTAGCTCATGTTGCAGTTTGGTCACCTCTACTCTTCTTTCTACCATAGGCGGCAATGCTTTCCTTACGTGCTCCTGCAGTCGGTAAAGAGCCAAAGAGGGCTCGTTCGCTACTATGTGCATATTCTCAGATATACGCTCCGCAGCTAAAATAACAAATAAGTACACGTACGCAAGAGGATTAACGAAAATATTAAAAGTGGGTTGAATTCTACAAACCTTTTTTCGACTTAGATTCTAGTTCAGGGTCTCCTTGGTATACAAAAGCCATAATTGAGTTTTCTATTGGGGTGAATTATCTTGGCATTTGCTTCTTGAGCTATCAAATAACGTTGTTTTGTTGAAAATATTTTGCTTTGCTTGTATTTTAGTTTTCCTTGTTTGTTTGAGTGAGTTTGACAACTTTGCACAATCCAACTTTGACATCTAGATATCGTTCAGAAACCACGTAAAGCGGTACAGTGCAATACAATAGAGATTTTGCCCGAAACTGCAACATTTTGTGCCCTAATATATGTTTTCAGATCTACTCGAAACTCGAAAACTCGAATAGAAACAAATCTCTATACAGTCTGTTTCTAAAATGTCTACCAATTTTTTTTGTTTGTGTTTTTTTTTTAATTTCCTTTTTTAAACGAACACAATGTTGCAATGTTCTGCATCGAACTTCTACTAATACTAAGAACAGAGGAACAGTTTTATAATAGTTTTACGCAACTAAATAATTACTATTATGTTCATTATTTAAAAAAAAAAAAAAATTAATGATGCAATACCCCACTTTTTTACGCTAAAAAAGCGTGTCTGAAACCCCATTAAACAGCAAAGTTGTTGTCAAGCTGCAGCTAACACACTTGTCAACCCAGTTAAGTCAAGTGTGGACAAGTGTAGATTATCGTAATAACGTCAAACATTTCGTGTTATCGCTTTGCATTTCATAATTGTTATCTACTGCCGGTTATTATCATGTCACTTTTACTATTTATCGCTCTGTGTCCTGTTTAAGAAGCCCAACTTTTAGTTTCTTATTAGTGTTTACAATTACAACTTGAAAGTGGCAGACTATTTTTAATTAACTAAGCGTTTTATAACTACATGTGTTTGCTATGAGTTCCGAGGACTATTTCAATGAAAAGGTGTGTGCAAAGTGATTACTTAGTTATACATAGGTACCTATATTAACTAATAATAAGACAATAAATTGCAGGTACTTATCTGTACGGGTGCTAAGAGTTTTTTATATCTACCTACTCAGATTGCATGTGACAAATAAAAGAGGTTTACATTTTAATAAAATTATGGTAAAGAATCTTAGTATGAATGAAAAATACTAAATCATGCATAATTTAAAATTTTCAGGAAACCAAGATCTCTGACAATATCTTGGGAATTCTCTTGAATATCTTCTTCCCATTCAGAATGTTGCTGAGAGTATATTCTTTATGCATTCTAATGGTGGATATTGGATGGGTGGTCCTGAATGCCATCTGTGCAGTTCTACAGGCTGTTTATGAACTGTTTAGACCACCATCATTGAAATCAGTCAGACTAGAAACGGTTCTGGTAAGTGAATATTGTTATCTAAATCTTCTAAGAGCTGAATTTGTTTTTATTTTTTTATGATAAGAATTAATTTATTGAACCAGATAAATTGCGTAATCACTTTCTTTGAAACTTCTACTCATACTGATAAACACAAAATGTGACCCTAGCAACAGTCACAGAAATAAAATTATTAAAAATCGAAACATTTATATTTTCAGGTAATTGGTGCAGGCAGGGGTGTAGGCCGTGAACTGTCCTTACAGCTAGCTAACCTAGGAGCAATAGTCCTGTGTGTAGATAAAAACAGTTCTTCTAATGAGGACACCGTTGAACACATAAAAAAAAGAGGTGGTTCCGCTATAAACTACACTTGTGATGTTACTAAGAGGGAGAATGTCCAGGCTTTAGCTTCTCAACTGAAGAAAGATCTAGGATTTGTCAGTATGTTGTTCTACTGTTGTGGAATACCAAGCCCTAGGTCCTTGCTGACTCAGCCCCCTCAAGATATTCATGATACTCTGGATCTAACACTGACATCATATTTTTGGGTAAGTGATGGTGCAACAAGTTGCTACAAAAAAACATTACACTAAATTGGGAATTTTATTTTTTATAGATTTAAAAATACCCACCATCTTATTTATTACAGAATTACATATTTTACTAATGAACAGCTATGTGTAATTATTGGCAAACAAACTCTTGTTAAATATTATTTGACCAAAACATTCATTGGTGTTCTGCAATCTTAAATTCTGAATCAAAATGAAAAGGTCAAGAGGCTACAGTCGTTAAGATAATTTCCACAAACAGTTTACAAAATGAAAACAGTAAGTTATTATGTTGCTCATATTAACTATTTTAATTATTGTATTTCAGTTGATTGACCACTTCTTGCCCGATATGAAGGCTAAGAACCATGGTCACATTGTGGCTTTAACATCAGTGGCTGGACTCAGCTACATCAAGGACCAAATGCCATTAAGTGTGGCACAGTTTGCTGTCCAGGGTCTGGCAGAATCTCTTACAGAAGATCTTAGAGTAAACAAGATTGATGGAGTCCATGTGACACTCACTCATATCTATCCCTTTATTGTCAGCGATGAAAGTGCGGATATAAGATTAAGGTTAGTGATCAAATTAACAGAAAATTCTATAGAATAAAAACTAATTAATCATAAATTATTCAGTAGGTACTTAGCATTAATAACTTGTAATCTGATTATGTACTTCATAATCAATAGTTTATTTTAAAAGTGTTGTGACTGAATTTCAAAACTCAATTATTTATAAACTCCTGCTTTCTTTAATTTTACTGTAGCTAATAGCTATTTAACTTTTTTAAATCCTAGAACATGAAAGGGTGCGGGTGTGAGGACTATGTACTTACCTACTTTAAAGCTACGTCTTTTATTGACTTGAATGTGCCCTGGCGGCTGAGAGTATGTCATGCTCGCTCAAATGGCTCTCTGGTGGTGGCTTGTGTGTTGGATCATTAAGTTCCCTTCAAAATGGTGCTGATCCATGCGTCATGTTCGTGAACGGGCGCCATCAGTAGGGACTGGTCATCTCTTAGCTACCACGGCTTATTTTAATTTTTGAATTGTTTTGTTTTACTTTTAAGTACGGACGCTTTTAACGTGCACCTTTTTCTGCATTGTACTCACATGTCAACATGAATGATGTAAGCAATATATTGTAACAATATTCTGATTTAAAAAGAGTGTCCATGGAGTTTCTTGCCCGTTCTTCTCCATAGGAACCTACTACGCTTTGTAATGGGCAACTAGCTTCATCTTTCTGACTGACCAACCCCTTGACAATTCAAAAGTGCCTGTAATTGGTTTATTTGAAATAAATGCTTTGAGTTTGAGTTTGGTGCAGTTTTGTAATAATGTTTTTCAAACAATTATATTTTCAGAATACCAAGTTACTTCGGCACAATAACTCCGAAAAAAGCAGCTACATCGATCCTCGAGAGCGTTCGCCGAAACTACTTCGAGGCATCGGTGCCCAAGCATCTGCTGTACCTTGGTCACCTCTTGCGTATCTTGCCACGAAAGGCTACAGTGCTTATCAGGGATCTACTAGATACTGGAGTGGACTTTGCATGACGCATTTCGTAATCAATTTTTTTAATCTATATTATGTGGCTTATGGTCACAATGATAGTGCATTGATTGTAGCCTAGAATATTTAGTTTTTATAAGTATTATTTATAGAGCGCAACCATGGCATTAGAGGTTTTCCATATTTTTCTAAAGATTTAATCCTAGGAAGCCAAGAGCGCTGCCAACTAATGGGACCATTTAGCCATATAGCTGGTACTGAAACATACTTTGCAAAAGACTTTAGTTATTTGATGTATTGTTAGTAATAAGTATATCTACATAATTTATTATCATACCTTAATTCAGGGTTTTTTTATATAAACAGCATGATAAATGTGTTGATTTGGCTTAGAACTGATTAGAAATTTATATTCGTCTTTTTGTACATACTAGACTAGTTTGGAAATGAAAACTAGTAAGCTCTTCATGATTATTTTAGCGTTTTTACGTAAACAATTATACAGTTCAAAATACTTGCATTTAATTAATTTTGTATAAATTTCAGTGGTTTGATAAAATATAATTGCTCAAATATAATTAAGAGTCATAAATGGTACACTAGTTTGCTAATTTAAATACAAAAAATAATTTTATAACATTATCATCAAGAAGAAGTAGTAGGTAATGGCTCAGCTGAGTAGGCACTGGAATGTTGTAAACACTGTTGTTTATAAAATATGTAGATGCTATGCATGTTGTAAGTACATTATTATTCCGTAAATATTATTTTGTCTAATTTGAACTTTTGTAAAGCCAAAGAATTTACAATCTTAGATTGTTTTAATTAAATCTATATTTTTTCTAAAATGTGTCTTATTTGCAATATTTTTTATTACCAAGGGAAAAGAATGAAAGTAATCTATGCACGACTCGCAAAAAAAAACTACCAACAAAATTTATTTTTACAATGGCAACACGAAGTCTAATGTCATTAGAATATTTGCATTGTGGCGCCATCTTAAACATTTTTCGTTTTCGCAACTAGTTTCTGTGATTTGCGTTAGATAAAAACAAAAAAAAAATCGGTAAATTTAATTGTGCATTGTGCGGTTGTTTTTAAGTGGAACTCTTGATTCATATTGAGGACTGCTAAACAAAAGAAAAATATAGTGTTCGGTGTGGCGACACATCGTTAGGTAAGTTCAACGGTGCTTGAATTCTATCGCAGACTGACACCAACAGCCGATCGATATTAGAAAACTTATGTTTTATTGGTTAAATCGGTCACGATTCGGTAATATTTCACTAGCTACATGTATTATCTATATTAGAAGACTATTAAAACGTAACGACCCATTTATTGTTTGCGCTTGAGGGGCAACTTTCTAAAAGGCTATTTATTACAGACCTACGCAAGATAGACTTGAGCATATTCAAATAAGAATGAAGAAATGCTAATTGGTTTTGGTTTGCATGGACCTTAACCATACACTCGGATATATTTCATTTCTTTTTCATCCAGCAGAACACCTACATGAAGGTAGAAAAATAATACTTAAAAAATAAGGTAGAAAATATTTCTTTTGTAGTTCTATTTGTAGGACTTAGAAGTACTTATCTATTCTTATATGGTAAAAGGCAATCAAACAAGCTGTTACTAAGATATGAATAGATTATGGAACCTATATAAAGCTTTCTGAAAGTCAATATTTTATTTATGTTGCTACTTTCATACAAGTAACAATGATTAAGTCCAAAGTGGGATCTGATGATGTAGTTACTAAAATCAATAATCATATAATATGTATACGTATTATCTTGCAAAAAAATCATAATTCATCTGCGTAGTTAACCCAAGTATGTTTCAGTCCAAACTACGGTAACTCTGCAAATAAGTAATATTAAAATGTCTTGACCCAATGTACTGAGCCAGCATGTTAATGCAATGACTGTGCCATACCTGCTTGAGACAGGGCCTTTGGGAAAAATGGCTCAGCTGAAAGGGTGTCACAAGTATGATGGAGGGCTCAGCTAAAAAGGTATACCTACAGGGTGCCATGAATGGTAGCCAAAAGCAATCTATCCTTACAGAATAGGCTGGTATTCATAAATTGGTTAGTGATATTTTTACTAAGTTATTAAAATAATGATGTTTTGTATGTAGGTACTTTGTTTTAACAATACATTGTAACATGATGAGCAAGTATTTAGTTTCACCTTTTGACCTTCAAAATCCAGTGTAAGTATTATAAACTAGCATTGGTATGCATATTACTTAAATATCTTATTCTATTTTTTCATGTTGGGTCGACTTGAATTTTTGCAAGTAGACTTAAGATACTGTAATATCAGTGTTTCCTATTCTAACTACATTAGAATCCTTTCTCTTACTTACCTTCTTTTATGTAAGTAATTACTATCTACAAATCGACACTTAACTTTCATCAATGTGCCTTATAAATATGTGTCTATCATTAATTCATTAGCCTCATGCTCCACTTGCCATGTGGAATAAGCAGGGACATGATTATTTGGATGTTGCTGTTTTCACAGCACTGGCATTTCACGGCTTCACGCCAAACTTGATGACAGGTGCCTGGTAGACCTGTTCTTCAGGGTCGCGGGGCGATAAAACTTCAAGATATTAGGCGCCACTACCTGCCACGGTTCGTAAAATGAGTAAATGTGTACACACCCTTAGAGATTAAAGTAACAAAGGGTTTTTCAGGTTTTCAGCACGATCATGCTCTTAAAGTATGACGCGTTTACTTTGGGAACTTGATCCAATAGAAATTCAATACTCGTTCGACTACTACTTACGACTGCTTATTGTAGCAATTATTCAAAGAAAGCGCTATATATTTTTCTCGTAGGTACCAAAGATTTGAGTAAATAAAAAATTGATAGCTCATAATGACGTTTATCGCCGTCCGAATGTCGTAATTTTTTGGCGCATTCATTTCGACTTTTTTGATTAATTGCTCCCTAATGACACAAAGCATTAGGGAGCGTAATTTATTGTTAATTTATTCGCTACCCGTCGATTTGATCTTATTTATCGGAAAAATGAATGATCGACTCAATTATGCATGCTTTTGGAATTATTCTGATTCGATTAGTCCGTAATCTGTACCTATTAAAATTATCGATTTCAGATTCAATGAGGAAGAATTTAAACTATATTTTAACTATGTGTGAACGCGGCCTTGCTAAAGGTTTTCAATTCTCCGTTGAGATTCGATTAGAAGAGTTCTAAAATCGCAATCTTGGCTAACAAATTACAGGATCAAAAAACATCGCCCATTCGGAATGCACGCTGGGTAGCATGAAATGTTTGCAAACCCGCAAGCCGAGGACGAGGCAATAAGAAATAAGCGTAATAATGTGATTGTCAGAGAGCCACAAATTAAGTAGGTACCTATACTTAGTTACCCAATTATAATTTAAGGGAAACATACGTCATTTAACTTTAGGCAACGTTTAAAAATAAACATTTCTAAACGTTGCTTAAAGTCAAACGTCAAAAATGTATGCTTTAACAGTCGCTAATCATTACTTATGTTTAATCAACGTTTTTAGATAAAACCCACAATCATGATGATTAAGTAAAAGTTTCTGAAAGTCAACATCAACATCAGAAAACGTCAACATATACGAGTACGCAACCGTAGAATATGGAGGAGCATGAACCCCTAATGTGGCTCTCAAGTCTTGATTTACCTGCTCCGTAGTAAAAATTTTCAAGCAGAGATATTTTATTACCGCGCGAACTTCAATTTTATCCATTTTTAAGAACACGTTCCGAAACGACGCAAACAGGAGACTTCTATTTTTTAAAAACAAAAGAGAATTAATTGCTTTTTTTATTATCATCTTTAACTTATGTCTGGGCTATGCCTGCCAGTATTTATTTTTTTCCTTTCCAAGGAGAATGTATCGCATTCTCACTATTTATTGAACACCCCTCGTATTACCTATTCGTCCATATTTCGATATGTAATTAATTGTGAGGCCCTAAATATTTCGCTCCTTTAATAACAAACAATCGAGTCGATGATCGACATAGATAATTAATTACTGCTAAAATCGCTGAGGCGTAGAGCAACTTACAACATCGCAACATACAGTAGGTAGGTACGTAATACACACATCTTGCGAAACTTCTGAATCCTCTTAACATCAACATCACACCAAAAAGCTTTGGCAGCATGGCGTGCGTTACACTGCTTGCATTACCGAGACATAGGTACCTAGTAGGTACCTATGGTCTCTTCCAAAAGTGTGTGATGAAAGTGAAAACAAACCCTGTTCAGATTGAATTTTTACAGCCACACAGCACTCACTAAAGGGAATTAGTAACACATTCATCTGTATTGAGAAGGTTTCAATTTACTTACCACTTTTCCCAACAATTAAGTATTTTTTTCTATGATTTTTTCAATAATCCTTGTATATACTTATTAATTATTTACTTATTTTACTTATCCATACTAATATTGTAAATTCGAAAGTAACTCTGTCTGTCTGTCGCGCTTTCACGCCAAAACTACTAAACCGATTTAAATGAAATTTGGTACACATATAGTCTAGAGCCTGAGAAAGGACATAGGCTACTTTTTATCGACATACCACGCGGGCGAAGCCGCGGGCGGAAGCTAGTATTGGATAACTAAGTAAAATTGTATCAAATGAAAACATCTAAGGTGATTTAAAATTGGATTTTCGGGTTTAAGTATTCAAACAATCAAATCAAAACACTTGTGGCACTACAAAATGACATCAACAGGTTCGTTTTCTGATGCATTTGTTTACATTTTCATCAGATACTTTTGAAACAGACTATAGGTAGGATCTATTTTCTCGAAGAACACGTGCGGAACATTTCACAGCGGACCTCAAGGCCGCTGTATCAGTCACCTCGCGCATAAAGCCCGACCTCTAATGTCATTAAAATTCTTTTCACGGCGTATCAGTGTAATTTGCTAGGATGTGCGGGATGTACCTACACAGCCACACAGTCCCGCATCCCGCCCCAATCCCGGCCTTTTTGCTGCCGTGTGTTACTTTATTGCGGCCAATATACATTTTGTCCCAGTTTAAATTGGATCTTAAGTGAGGTATGGTTTTTAATTAAATTAATTGATTAAATGACCGCCCGGGTCCGAATGCGTTGCGTGAGAATGATTTGATAATTGGTTTACGGTCTTGTGTGCGAAATTGCGGATTAACAGTCTTATTAATATTGCGAAATGTTGCTTTTTTTAAACGTAGGTATTTATTTCAATTAAACCATAATACTGGCACTTTTGAAATGTCAAAGGAGTCGGTCATTCAGAAAGATGCAGCAGCTATTATCGATTCCAAAGCGTAGTAGGGTCCTATGGAGAAGAACGGGCAAGAAACTTCATGGACCTCATTACTCATTTATCGATTGGTGTAAAAATGTAACGTAAGTACATTTTATATACCCCAGGGAATTGCAATACCCATACATCGGGTTAAGTTAAAAAGGTTCAGTGAGCACAGGTGTGTGCCCACCCCTTATCAGTTTCCAAACTGCGGTTTTTCCACAGTTAAATTTGAATAAACCATTATTCTGCACCGACTCTTGGACGCCTGCTTTCTTTCCTGTAAATCCACCTTTACAAGTTTTCACGATCCTGTTCCAAGTATTTATTGAGTTTCTATCAGACGAGGCTAAGCAGAACCCTGTGTTTGTTTTAATTTTAATTATCATCTTGTGAAGAATAATTAAATAAAATACACTTTCGTTAATCATGTTGAAGTTTCACAAAATATTAAACTAAAATTATGCAACTTATTTCATCAGATGAGATTGAAAGTTTCAGAAAAACTTTGTTTATGAAAATTGTAACATCAAAGTGTTTGTTCTTCGTAAAACTTTAAACTTTCATTTAAATTTTGAAATTAGCGCTTTAAAGTTTAAATCTATTTTAATTTTGTTTTTAATTTAAAATAAGATTAGCTCATTTGTTATTGTATGTTCGAGATTTTTTGCGTTAATCAACGCTCCCGAGTGGCGTGATAAAAAAGGCAGCGTAATTAAAAATCCTTCGTTCCATTTATCACTTGTCGGTTCAGCACTACAGCCAGTGGCAAATTGTTAATACCTACTTGGCCATTGACCTAGCTAGAAGCTGTGATCACAGACACTGATCGAGTTTGAGCTGTAGGTAAGCCAGATAGAGCCAGATAGCTTAGTCTATAATTTGTATATTTACCATAAAGGGAATTTCATATTATAGTGAGGTTGCATTTGATATCAAAAGTAAGAAGGACAATATTACTACCTGACTACCGTACTAATGCTATCACGTAACATTCTTGATTATGAAGATGATGAGATAATCATGAGAACTCTCACCTCATTCGGTACAGTAGAACAATAATAAGACTTATAGGTAACAATTTGATTTGGGGGGACTTTTGGCTAAGTAATAACAGCCGCACGGGTCAATCGATCAGGTTAAGCTACGCTTGCCGCCGTTGGTCCGTGGATGGGTGACCATTTTTATATACCAAGACCCCCTTCGTGACTCGGAAGTCACAACTGGCACATCACACTTGTACATCATTGACAATTGTAACGGGTCGTCCGTCTGACAACCAGTCTCACCAAGGGGTATCGCATTACCCAGTAACTGGGTTGGGACGGTCTCATAGGCAATCGCTCCATGTAAAATACTGGTATTCAGCTGTATCCGGTTAGACTAGAAGCCTACCCCAACACACTTGGGAAAAGGCTAGGCAGATGATGAGGAAACAATTTGACCAATAGGTATTTAAAAACTGTTTCTGTTTGAACTGACAAGTCTCCACTACTCCAAGTAATTAAAAACTCATTGGAAGTTCACTTACGATTAAAATTACGAGCCCAAAGCAAAGCTTTAATTTATTATACGAGCGTTAAATATAGAGCAGTACATTAGAGCAGCGGGCTGACCTGGATCACGGGGCGACATTGTTTTATCTGTGGAACGCACCGTGGTGCTGTAATTAAAACCTCGGCTTAGTCTGTGGCTCACTCATCAGGCGAGTAAATAAACGTGGACACTATTAGTGGGCGGCGTGGGCGCAGGATTTACTTTATGTATAGTATAATCCTACTGTAACAATAACAATAATATCCAGTGAATTAATTACTAACAACTACAAACACTGGCTAGAACTATTGAAGGCCTTGATTTTGTTGTTTTGTCACACCGAGGGATACATGGCGCGAGAAGGAAAATGTCCGACCTTATTCTGTAAGCAAAGCAGATAAAGTAATAATTAGCGACTGTTTAACCATAAATTTTTTGAACGTCGCTGTGTTTATAAAACCCCCAAATCATTTTGCAATTAATAAAAGAAATTGTTCATATTATGATGGAAACAGTAGTCCAATACTCGCAGCAGACACTGCAAGAGTGCCTATGGATAGATGGGATGGGATCGTGGAAAACGCTCAATGCTGAATGCAACTGCCTGAATAGGGAATATGCATGTGATTCAAATATGGGTCAAATATTTTTTTCTATAAACTATGTTACTTCAGAATTATGCCTCCATCAATATTTTTGAATAAAATTTCTTATTGAGCGAGAAATTAATTTTTTTAAAGTCCCAAAAAACTGTGGGTAATTCAAATACTTGAAAAGGCTAAGAGCGGATGTGACGTAACAATCCGGAATAACAATCAAAATGTCAATGTCAAGTCAATCAACAAGTGTCAAGTCAATGTCAAACGCTCATAGAAAAAGGAGTTTTTGACGTTGACTTGACAGTTGCTTGTCTGTTTTCACGAACTGTGACGTCACCACACCAAGCGCGCCAAATGGAGGGCGTTTAAATAGCCCGGATCGGTTGGGTATTTTTAAACATTTTTTTTAACTACTTTAAATTGCTTTTTTGCCGTCGAATTTCTTTTTACTATTATTTGACGATGTAAACTATCGAATAAAAATATTAAAAAAATACATGCATATTCCCTATTCGCGTGTATTTGCAGCCCATCACTTCGACGCCGACGCGCCCGTACCTACATAAGTTAACCAAAGCATTACGTAATAATAATCTGTAAAGGACCATGGGAAGAAACGTCCCCACCCACCAACACGCTTGAGACTAGTGTCATTCGAAGCGTCTGGTGGGTTCGATACTTTTTTACTATGGCGACATTTTTCAAAAATGTGGGGTTTTCCTGGAATATTACTTTTTTTATTCAATATTAGCATTATTTTACATTTATATATTTTCTTAGTTTGCACTTAAGAGGCATAGAATATAGCGACCTAAATATGGTTCTCATTCATGACAACCTTTCTTTTTATCAGGGACCATTTTTTTTTTCTCTGATACCTTTTTTTAAAGTTAGGTTCGGTTAGGTTATGTTTGGTAAGGATAGGTAATTATAGCTTAGGTTAGGTTAGCTAACCGAAAAGTTTAGGTTAGGTTAGGTTAGCTAACCGAAAAGTTTAGGTTAGGTTAGGTTAGCTTCTTTGCGCTGTCAACGCGGCTCTACGTGGGAATCGTGCGATCGATGGCCCTTTACGGGGCCCCGATCTGGGCGGCTGACCTGACGGCCGGTAGTATCGCAGTCCTGCGCAAGCCGCAGAGAGCGATGGCCGTCAGAGTCATCAGGGGGTATCGCACGATCTCCTACGAGGCGGCTTGTGCACTGGCCGGATCCCCGCCCTGGGACCTCGAGGCGAAAGTACTCGCGTCGTCGTATCGGTGGCGCGAGGAAGCGAGAGTGCGGGGTGAGCAACCGATGCAGCGACACATAGAGCTGCATCGGTCTCAGCTTCGCGAGGTCCTGATGGCGGAATGGCGGGACAGGCTTTCACGCTCCAGCGCCGGCCTCGACATCATCGAGGCAATCCGGCCGGTGCTCGAGCGCTGGATCGGGAGGAGGCACGGCTCCCTGTCGTTTCGGGTCACGCAGGTGCTCTCGGGGCATGGTTGCTTCGGGAAGTACCTGTGTCGTATAAACAGGGAGCCGGACGCCCGGTGTCACCACTACGTTGAATGCCAGGAGGACATGGCGCGGCCTACGCTGGCAGAGTGTCCCGCTTAGGAGGGGCCGCGCCGTGCCCTCATCTCAGAAGAAGGCAGTGACTTGTCGCTGCCGGCCGTAGTCGAGTCGATGGTCGGCAGCGAGGAGTCCTGGGACGCGGTGGTTTCCTTCCGTGAGACAGTCGTTTCGCAGAAGGTGGCTGCGGAAAGGGAGAGGGAGATCTCTTCCACTCACCCGGCCCGCAGCAGGCGCACCGGGCGTCGGCGGAGGGCGGTAAACGCCCTCTTCCAGCCCCGCTAAATGGGTCCAGGGACGACGGACTCGGGGACGTCCGTCGCCCCCTACACATCAGGACCCGAGGTGGATGGCGGTGCGTAGTGTTCCAAGCGCGCCCCTCTTAGACGTCACGGGGGGAGTCAAACACCTCACTCCTCGGGTCACAGGGGGGCCCCTGACCCGAGGGGTCCCGCAATGGCGGGCCAGTCTGGGGTTGCGGAAGATTTTTACGTTCCCGTGACCCCCGGCGAAGGTGTGAGCTGGAACACTGGGGTGGTTTTTAGTCAGTAAGAGTCTGACAGACCCCTCCGCCCGCCCCAGGGCAGAGGTCATCCATGAGGATTAAAAAAAAAATAGGTTAGGTTAGCCGTTTTTTTTTAGTTTTTTGTACAATTATCCAATCACAAGAATACACAAATGCTTTTTATCATTGAGGAGTTCCATTTGACCTTCAAAATCCAAGATCAAATTATCACTGTTAGGTTAGGTGAGGTTAGGTTATGTTTGGCAAGGATAGGAAATTATAGCTTAGGTTAGGTTAGCTAACAGAAAAGTTTTTTGTTATTACAAAAATACCCCATTGATTTTGCAATGGAGCAAGACAGTAAGTCTTTCTCGGGATCCCTAAAAACATATTGACACGTATCCTATGACTGTTGGAGGGTGGGGACGGAGTCCATACAAAATCCCCCATGGTCCTTTAAATTGGAAAATTAATGATAACCACAAGTAGGTATTATTGCATTTGATCAATTAACACGTGATTTGTCATTAAATGAATTCGTGGCTGAATAAAGTTTGTTTTCATTGATAAGTACATAAATTGATTTTATCAGTGATCGCATTTTGTAAACAAAGCACCAGACTCTTTGTGATTTGATGGAGGATCTGAAGAACAGTTTTATTTTAAGTGTGGAAAAGAGATGGAGCTAGACTTCACACGGAAATAACATTAAAATAATAGTGCTTTAAGAGGTGGTGGTTGGCTCCCAGTGGAAAATGATTTTTGTCCGTACCAAATGATGCTGTGAATATTTGCTAGAACATACCTACTTACCTACGCAATTAGGTATCTAAAGGTTCTTCTCGTTCTTGTTTTCAGTTCGTACTATAAACCTCAGATACTAATATTAGAAATGCCAAAGTAACTCTGTCTGTCTGTAACCTTTTCACGGCTGAATGGATTTCGATTAAATTTGGCACAAAAGTAGACCATGACCTGGGTTAGGACATGAAAGCTAGTTGGGTACACTCCCGAATTCCTAAATCTAACCACCGTGCATTTTCTAAGGTTTAAAGGCTAAAAACGTCAAAATGAGTTTTCAAGAAAAAAGTTTTTATTTAGTTTTGAAGGCCTTCAATTTAGTATTATCATTGTTCCGATTTGAATCAGACCATTTAAAAAATATATATTAGTTCTCTAATTACACAAAAGTGCAGTGGCTTTCCAAGCAACTTTTCCAATTTTTTCTTTACTTATGTAAAAACTATATTTGGACTATTACTTCATAGGAATATTAAACAAAAAATAACCAAATCAGGCATTCTCAAGTGATGCTATTACCAACGAACAGTAAGTACCTACTTACATAAGTAATTTTTATTTACATAGAAGATAGTAATATAAGTAATAATAATACGAGTAGATAAGTAACTGTTCCACGTCTGCGAATGAACACAGAAGATTGCCAAGCTAGAATAAAACTTCACGAACTTGCAATTTATCAGTACCTAAACAAAACTTAAGTCATTTAAAGACTTCCAAGAAAACAATTTAAGATAGCAGCTTATTTCCCGCCCATTTAAAACCCAATAGATTGCCGCCATTGAGGGTGTAATCAAGTTAATAAACTAGCAATTTTGTTTATAAAAATTCCTCCATTGTTCCTCAATTTCCCTTTGAAGTTTTCTTTTGTAATAGATACAAAGTGTTTCTAATTCTGACGCCATGAGCCGGAAGATTGTTCCTTTGATTAATTTTCAACCGTCTGGAGCGACTTGTGTTGGCATTTTATTTCGTGTCAAAATAATTTGATTCTGTATGCGTATGTAGGAGGTGGGGCCGTAGGTTATATTCGTACTTATACTGTTACAAGTTGATTGACGAAAATTATAGTATTTACCGGGTAGTGAGTACCTACTAATACTACTTCTTGAAAGTTATGATAGTAATTTAAAGACATAAATAAAAAAGGCTGCTCGGTTTTCGGTGGTAATTATTTTAAGAGCCTTTTTTAAACCATTAGGTATTATTAATTCTTTATCGTTTTTGTAGTTCACTACAGTCAAATAACCAGTTTTGTAAACATCCAAAATTGTCAAGCAAAGAATCCTGTAAAAGATTATTCGATCTTTTCCGCAACGGTTTATTTCTACCAGTCGTACCTTTATGTCCGTTTGAGTGAAATCCGAAAGCTTTTATATGTAACAGGCTCTGGTAGGTTCGATTACGTAAAGCTTCGAGCGGCCAGCTTTCAAGGTCGTAAATTCCAAAAGAGAAAATTGTAGTGGGTAGGTACACGCTTTAGGTATTAAGAAAAATAAATATTTTACAATATCACGCCACAGCCCCTTGTAATCTTTTACTCATAAATTAATTAAGTTAGCTCATAATATTACCTGAATTCTTCATCTCCCGCGGCGTACTGTGAATTTAATCCAAGGTTCTCGCAATTTATTAGTCCGTTAATTTAAGAATTTTAGGTAGAGACATGCCTTTAATGTACCTTAGTAAGAATATTAACGAACAAAGAGAAATCGTTCTAACAGTTCGAAGGTAACACTGTTTGATACGTCAGCTAAACGGTTTAGCGTGCATTAATAATGGGCCTGTCACTGTCAGGCATAGACGGGTGTGGACAATCTAAAACTGTTGACGTCATAGACCTACGCTTAATGAAGTGTACAACCACAAAACTATACCATGACTGCCGAAAACGGTTAAAACCTAAAAGTTTTATTACACAACTTTAATTACGGGTACATGACTCGCCGAACTAGAGAGCGTACAAGGCAAGTTCCTCACATATCTGCGCCCAACCTGTCCGTCATACAAGCCTTGGTTAGGAACCCTTAGAACAATACGAGCCTCTCACGTACTCTACATAATACTATTCGATCGTTTGTTTAGAATATTCAGAGTTTCTGACCCACCTAATCTCCACGTCCCAATTTGCAGGCCCCACGGTTAACGTGCCACAGTAATAAATTGTTTTGGGAAACATCCCCAAGATTAATAGTTCTAAAGCTCTTGACGCGTGCTAAGTGAAAGCCGCTTTTAAGTTCTCTGCTAAATTAAACGGAAGTTGTCGACCGTCATTGTACAAAAGCTATTTTTATTGGAGATTTATTTTGGCGTTCTGCCCTAGTTGTGTTTGCTGAAAACAATATTTTAGTCGTAGTCGAGATTTTAATTTGATTCCGGATGAAAGTAGGCGAAATTTGGCGCTTTGCATGAATCAAAACAAAAACCTAGATAAGTCCTTCCTTTATTTTTTTTATTTGCGAGTTCTTTTAAAACCCCTATTAATGGGTACATTTTATCGTTCTATCTTGCGCTTACAGTCGTAATATTTCTTATGTAGTATCAGAATTCATTGGAATGTCGTTTGAACCGCAGCAGAAATTACTCGGGCCATGCTGTAATGTAATGACGTTAAAAGCTTTTATGTTTTCCGGACAACGGCTTCTGAACGGAACTCGTCGCATAAATTATCAACGTTGCTCGCAGTCTTGCGTAAGATAAGTGCGTTGTATGGATGACGCGTGTTAATGGTGTAAATAAAATGGTATTCTGCAATTTGAAGCTAAAGTTATGGAGTAAAATTCATTCACTCATTGAACATTTCTAAAGTTTTTTTCTAACCTGTAGGACAATCCAAACACTTCGATAATCGTTTGGATTGTCCTACAGGTACGTTCTTGATTTTCAGATCAAATTCCTTTTCCATCTTTTCAAATCCAACGATAGGTACCTAATACTGAGGCTACGGAATAAAAAAACCATTGATGAGCTTCAAAAGTCGCAATCTGCGGAATACTGCAAATTGGACACAGATCTCGATAAAGAATCTTTTGAAAAATATTCTTTCGGTTTGCGAGTGTTGGATTTTGCAACCTGATTAAGGAAAGGACTTTACAGGATTTCGATTCAACATTGAACTATAAAATCATTGTTGGAAAAATAAATGAAAATTAAATGTGGTAAATGGACTTCATAAAGAACTTAGACAGGCAACTTACGGTAGTATTTGACCCTCAACTGAACTATTTCAACAACATGCTGGTCGGACATTGTTCACGTTCGGAGTTAGCAGCCTTCTTTGTAACTTATCGGTTACTCGAGGTATTTCTTTACACATACCTACTCTAGAATTCTGAATGCCCCGCTGTCAGACATGATAAGTAATTCAAAATATACATAGCAGCACAAAATAATATTCAACTTTAGTAAATTTCTCTCGCTGTTTCAGTGTATTATTTTCTGAGTAGGTAGGTACTCGGGGGAGATAATTTGGACTAACATTTCTCTTCCAGACTATTTACTTCAAATAAGTACCTACTAATACAAAGTAAATGTAAGCAGGTGATGCTCCGGGCGTGTACGATAAATAACGTCTAAATAAATGCAGACCTACTTACACAAAATAATATGACACTCCAAATAGGGTTGCCATTGCCAAAGGATAAATATATAGGTAAGGTCCTCCGAAATTGGCTGCGAGTCATTACTGCAAAATAAAAACCATTCGTGCTTCTGCGTTTTTTAATGAAACCTCCAACTGTCAATAACGAGACACAATAGAATTTTAATTGTTATCGGCCTTCTAAAGGCCAATTAACAGTTGAGCGGTAAGTTAGTGATAAACGGACAGTTCCCGATGACGTGAATTTATGAAATGCAGATTTTTATTAATGAAAGTTTAGTCAACCAACTAGACGCATTCCAAAGTGACACCCCTTGAAAAGCCCCCTCCAGAAAACAGGCTACGAATCCCTTAAAACAATATTCTTAAACTCACGGCACAAAAGGGTCATTCATAACGTTTTGTTTGAACGTTTATTAAGGCGTTATTTGTTTAAAACAAACTGCCTGAAAGGGATAAAGGATTACCGAGGTCCCAACCTAAGTGAAGGGACAATATTTTACGCTTATCTTCTTGTGATTGCAATTTTCCATACCATAAGTCCATTATTAACCTCGTTGTTAAAGACAAAAGAAATGGAAAACTTACTCGTTGTATAAAAAAAGGATAATGATAGCATCACAAATCCCCGCAGCTCTGGGAACGGCGTATTGAAAGCTTGAGCGTCAACAAGCGTGTTCCATGCAAACTTCCTATTAAATTTCATTACAAAAAAGTACTCTAAGCTTATGGGTAATCGATTTCCAACGTGCCTCATTTCCATTTTCACACTTTTCGTCTAGTTTAGTAAGAAAACTTAAGGGATTTACTTTTCAACTGCAATTTTGAAAAGGACTCAGCTGAGTGGCAATCTTTGGTTTAAAAGAGATTCGCCAAAACAACCTTCCCAAATGAATTGCTCAGGTTTTTTAACCCTTTTCCACTGGACACGACTGGACTAACGAACGCTTTGACGGGATTGAGTCCACGGTCCGCTGAAGTCGGAAAAGGACTTGGAATTGTTGTTGGATTTGATTATAGACGACAACATTGGCAGTGAACAAGTCACTGCCCCTTATCTGGATCGAATAAACTGACTTTGTAGAATTTAAAAATAAATAAAATTAGAATTTATTTTTACCTTTTGAGTCTGCAATTATGTACCTCAAATAATTCAGCAACCATAAATAAATGTATAGGTAAATGTATCTATTGTTATACAGGGTGTTTGGTGCATCGTTTGCCAGATGAAAATAGCCGATACACGTTACAAGATAGCATATCATGACCCCTCCGGTCATGATAATATGCTATCTTCTCAGAAACCCAAAAAAAATTATTGGCCCCACGGGATCTTTTAAATGCCAGATGAGTAAAAAAGCTAGATGTTACTTGCAAGTTATTTTGATTTTGATAGAACCGTACAACATGACATATTACAATTTAAAAAATAGGAGGCTTAGTATTCCCAAACCTTTTATTTTATATTCAAGTTCAAAGGCTGACTTTTGGGATTTTTCGATAATTATTAATATAAAGAAATTGACATAAAAAATTTTTTTTTGGGGCCTGACTAGATTTCACGTGACCCCTCCTATGCGCCATTTCATTTGGCAAACGATGCACAAAACACCCTGTATATTCCGTGGATTGATTGCACTGAATGACACATCATGAAATTTTTGAAACAGCGAAAAAAATACAATGAACTTAGAATTAACATAATCCAAACAACGTCATTCATATTCGGTCCTAAGAGATACCAAGAAATATTATACAGTCTCCTTATTTGCATGTGTACCGTATCAAACAAATGTCTTGTTTATTAACGTGTACACGACCCGAATACTGAACGTTTTGCGTACTAGTTTATATTCATAGGGATGTGATCACGTATCTCATGTACAGTCGAACAAAGAGATTGGTGTACAGGCAGCTAACTTGCAACTACTTTAAAACAATGTTGTGAGTGTGCTGAGTAGTAGACTGTTAGTCTGACTGGTAGTCTTTTAGGCCATTCAGGTCATAGTAGGGAAGTGTTTTAGCACAGATGAAAATTGGCAGTGTAGTGCAAAAATGAATATTTTTGCCTGTATACCATACGTTTTGTTCGATTGTACCTTCCTACCTAATGGCAATGGTTAGAACATTGTTTCGCTGGGAGGAAATAAACAGGCGTCTGCGTCATTAGTGGTTGTATACCTACTCGTATTGCGTATACGATAACGTGTAATTTGAACTCTGATGACAAGCTCTGTGATGAAGGGGTTCCTATTCTAGACTTGTATTGTGCCTGAATTGTGTAGGCACTGTTTATTTTCATTAAAACACTAAACGGATACGTGAATATAGTAGAAGTAAGGTTGAAGATACAGTATAATTTCTGACATTTTCCAAGGAATACGAAGATAAAATAGAAGTAAAATTTCTATAATTTCGTTAAAAGAAACCTTATTCCATTCGTTATAAGGTCTCAAAATGCAATCTTAGAACGGATTACGTAGTGAGGACATTATGATGTGTGATACAATAGGTAAGTACTTATTTGCAATCAATATGCTACTCTGTTGCTCCATTATTTCTTTTACTTTCAACTCAAACTCAAAGCATTTATTTCAAATAAACCAATTACAGGCGCTTTTGAATTTGTCAAGGGGTCAGTCAGTCAGAAAGATGAAGCTAGTTGTCCAACGATTAACCTCCCTCTTAATCCCAGTGTCAAGGCTGCCCTGATACGCACAGTTACCTCTGAAAGCTTAATTCACACAAGATATATCAGTGTGTTCCTTCTCAACTTAACAAGGTATTAGATAAGTACACGGGCCTGGATCTGACAGTCGACATGAGCAGAGCACCCATTTTCTTAGATACTTTAGCAAATGGGTGCGTAAGTTAACAGTTTTGTTTGTGTGTCGTCATGTGTGACAATGGACGATTTGTGTAGTTATCTTTAGCGTGGAATATAGAGTAGGTAAGTATGTAAGTACTTGAGGGTTTCTTGAGATAAATGTTTAATATTCGCCGGATGCGGGTAGACTTTAATTTGTGGTAGCTCTGAAACTGAAACTTCGACGAGGAGTAACTTAATACCTATCTAGGTATCTAACATGTTTCGAACTCTTGAAGAGTCTAAGCGATCTTCAGGTTTGCCTTTATTAGTGGCTTAATGTCTGAATCCCCACATTTTTAAAGTTATTTACTTACATTCAATTCTTGGACCGAAAGCTTTTCCATGCCTTTTGTGTAAGTATCCCTTTCTCACAGTTCAGTGCTCTTCTAACCATATTTCATCGTTCTACTATGACTACTTATCTGGATCGGCTTCAATTTCATCCATCGCATCGGGCCAAATCAGGACCAATTAGCAAATTTGTTCATCCAACATGCAGTGCGCTGACTTGATAATTCTAGTTTGGCTGGTTGCTTTAATCTAGGTATAACTTCTTGATCCAATTTGTGGAGTGCATGCTAGTTACTTTCAGATGAATTACTAACTTTGCATTCAGTAGCTTAGTAGTATTTTATTTATTTGTATGAGAGTGATGGGAAGAGAGAGTACACCTGTGTTTGCGCACACCCTTTTGCACTATAATGTCTCCCGCGCCGAAGGCTAGTCTCCGTTCAGATTAGCTGCCATGGCCGAAATACGGTCTGGAGGACTATATATATCTATAGTATTTAATGTTTGAAGTTTTCACACGGAGTATAAACTTACTCCGTGAGTTTTCACCATTAAGTTGTGCCTAATATTTGTCATATTACGGTAATTTGCAGAGCTGGGATTCATGATACGTGAATATTAAATTTAATTTGGAAGAGTTATCAACAGTCATTGTGCTTCGCAACCTCTAGACAACCTCAATGGAATAGGTAATATTATAACTTGTAAAGTTACATGATCGTGTATTTGTGGTTGTTCTACGGCAGCTGCAATATTATGAGAATCTAAAGCGATATATAGATTAAATGTGAATTTATTGAATAGGTAGGTACTTACGTTACCTTCTTCTGAATCTTCACATACGACATGTATGTTAGAAAATTTTGTGTCACAAGACTAGCAGGTAAAGTATGTATTATGATTTTATTTAGGTCCTCTTTAACCTCTTTTTCACAAATATAAATGTAAAAAAAAACTTTATTGTTCAAGAGCGGTAGGTACAAATTCAATTAGCACTAGCCTCCAAACTAGGATTCCCTGCATCGTGTCTCCTTCGTCTTACAGCTTTATAACATACAAAGTAGGTACGTAAGACAATAATCGAGCGTAATTCCAATATAATGAAACTAAAAGGAACTTTTTTTTTTAAATGCCTCGTAAATACTACTCTAATAAGCTACTTCGCTTGTAAATTCTGTCATAACTTCTGTAGAAGTGCCAATATCATTTAAGTACAACATTCGTTTATATAAATACAAATATAGTCGTAAACTTAAACTTAGTGAACCTTACTCAATATATTTGTAGGGAAGGACACAGAAACTGTGGGGAGTATGATAGATGGCCGTTTAAACAAATACATTTTTCCCCTCTGGAGGGCTTGGGCGGGTTATTCCTCTCATTTCGACCGCGACTCGTATTAATCATTCTTTCTTGAGTGCAAAACCCTGTCGTTCTTAAGTGAGTTAGGTTAGGTAAGTACAGCACACCCGCTACGTTAGCTTTAAATCTAATATAGTCAGCGTAGGTGCCAACTTACCTATGAAGTTGAGTTGAAACTTGATTACCTACAGTTAACGCTTCCGTATCGGACGCAAAACAGTATTTTTTTTCGAAATTGGTGAAAAATAATCATAAATTCATTTCCATGAAACCGTTTTCATCTCGGCTTTCCAAAATAAGCTTCGAAATGGTAAATTGCCTGCTGTGTTTATGTCCTGACTACATCAATACCTATCTGACCGCTATTCTATTCGTAAACCAGTTGATCGTTCATTGCAAACAGCTTTCACAGGACCCAACAATCACAATGGTATTAATCCTCGAGTCCCATTTCAATAATCGAATACTGCTTTTGCTAAACATCGATGCACAGAGCTTTGCATCTGACACCGCACGCTATACGAAGATTTACTGAATACATTGAAAGCCTCCCCGTCTCTATTGTGTCGCGACTTCGTAGGATTACTCTCATTTTATTCGATAAACTGCGAAGTATTTGAATCGAATACGCGATTCCATCGCTCGCGAGTAATTTTTGAATGTAACGAAACGTTCGGTTGATTGATGGCGCCCGCCATATTGGAATTGTATTACTATCGAAATTGGATTTAAATTTTGATATATTGAATTTGTTGTATTCATCATTAGTTTTCGAATTCTGAATTTGCCTTTCAGATTTATAATCATAACTCAATCATGAATGAAGTAAAACTGTAAAGATGAACTAAGCATTCCTTTAAATTAACTGTGAAGCCCATAACGCTTGAGGACGGGACTCCGTGCATCTAATAAATAAAGAGGCAGCAGTGCCAGACTTTCACATAGATAGGTGATTCGTTCAGACAGGTTACACAGGAGAAACCGTTTATGGTCCATTTGCTAGCTGCACGATAGCATCGACTGCGACTCGGCCCAATTTGTCAAGTAAGACGCGCTTACGTTTATGGACCTGCTTTACACTGAGTAACTGAACTGTTTTTGTTAGAGGTACTACTGATTTAAGTGAAACTAACAAGATCCATGGGTTTTAACGCAAGTATTTGTTCGTGTTATATACCTTAAGGAACCATTTAAACCACTGTTTCTACCCCTTTTTGATCTTGGTCTTTTGATGCTTGCATAGCCTTCTACCCGTACGTACTTACCTTCGTAACTAGTAATCTATACCCATAACAAGATTGCCTAGATACCGACAACTGCTTATTATTACGAAATTACGATGATGAAGGCTGTTGCAGTGCAATATAATTACAAGCTATCAAAATTAATTTCAAGATTTCACCTAATATGCTTACATCCACGAATTATTCAATTACTTAGTTCTATTTTTCCGTTTAGAAAATTCTTAGTTAAGTCATTTAGAAGATCTCGTTATGATAAGTTAGTAAGTATCAATAGTATTCACATGTATTCAAAGTTCAAAATCCCAATCATGGTAACATGGTACATGGTACCTACCCATGTCATTATTAAACATCGTCATCATGTTTGTTCAGTGGCGGATTAAATGTCGAGAGTGCCCTAGGCAAGCAACTCATCGACGCCCCCTAGCGGTCATATATTAAAAAAAAAATCACAATCTTAATCTTTTACATTGTGTAAGTAGGTGCATTGATACTTACATAAACAATATTTTTTTTTTTTTTTTTTTTTTTTCTTAAAAAATTTCCGCGTGCGCCCCTTTAATCCTGGCGCCCCTAGGCACGTGCCTAGTTTGCCTTAGGGTTAATACACAACTGTGTTTGTTCCTAGCCTTTTGCCTAGGTAAATAATTAGTTGTTACTGATATTATAAATGTAGGTATTTTCTTTTCTTTATATTACGCGCTCCCCCTAGAAAATGGTTAATTTGGTAAATTGCTAGGAACTCGATACATTTTGTTGAAGAACCGCTTTTCATAATCAGTTTGGGAGTAGGTACCTACGTAAGATGTTTGATACCTACGTCCTCATTAGAGTTTGTAAATGATGGAACGTGTAATGGAGCTTAATTATTTCCTTAAGGATGTTCCCTAAAGCAAGCTTTTACAGATCGTGTGATGGGACTGAATTCTCCTACTTCAGAACCTACATGCATGTGGTCAGCAGTCAGATTATGACTGACATGTTTTGAAGAACAACAAACTTCAACTCAGTTATATCTTTCTCTAATTTCTGTACCTATGCCACCCATACCAACTTCATAATAAATTCATATTGAAAACTAATCTATGAGTATCGATTTTCCGCCACTTACAATATTTACACCCGACCCGCCTTTAGTCGGCTCAGTCAAAACAATTTAGCACAACTCATCCAAAACAAATCTTGATTCGCTCAACGCGAAGTCTGAACATTTCACGGAGAACTTCGAAGCAAGTAACGTATTACCTTCACTTGCCAACTTTACTAGAAATTAAAGAGCACATTGTTTACTGAAACTGTTCCTGCTTAGTTAGCAAGTTTGTGGACTAGTAAAATATACGGAGTCGCGGAGCTAGAGTGCGACTACGAGCAAGTTGGGGCTGCAACTTTTCCGAGAGTTGTGATGAAAAAAAAAATGCAACGACACGAAGTAGTAGACTAGTAGTGTCCCCACACTACTAGTCTACCTACTACGTCGTGTCGTCGTATTTTTTTTCTTTATGTCGATGTCTTTTAAATTCGAACGATAATGGCATCCACTATTTCTATCGATATGATATGGAAATTGAATATTGTGGTTCTTGGCTGAGAATAAGTCGTCTTTTGTTTTCTCACCCGGTTTCTGATTTGAGAAAAGTAGCAAATCTCAACTGATTATTCTCAAATACATAAGTATGCGCTTTTAAAATCGAATTTCTTTTCTGAATTAAGATTTTTTTAACTCTAATCAAGACTGGAACGTGTTTGCATTGATCAGGAATACTCAAGTAAATGATCAGTTGATTAAGGTTTAACGAAATTCGATTTTAAAAGCGCATACTTATGAATTTGAGAATAATCAGTTGAGATTTGCTACTTTTCTCAAATCAGAAACCGGGTGTTAGGGATTCTGGTCATTACAAATAATATTTACATACGCACAGAAACGAGGTAAGGCCTAACTGCCTACTGTTGTTGTTCTTAAAGTACTCATTTATTTATCAACAAATAGGTGTCTAAGTACTTACCTAAATAAATAGTACGGAGGTCAAGCAATAAAATCAGTAGGTAAATAAGTACAGATACGGAACGTGGTTGTGCGGTTGCTAACGAGCATGACTTTTAGGTGTAAGTAGGTAATTCGATTTTCCAATAAAAAAGCGTCTTTATGGATACCTTCTTTTTACATAACCTCATAATTTCCACGCCCACAATATTTATTTTCCCTGTATAAAATTCGGAGCAGAAATATTCCCGTTTTAAAAAGTAGTAGCGAAATTCAAGAAGGTAATTTATTTTTATCGTTATGACCTGCAATAACGGGATTTAAAGCAATTTGGCTCGACGACGATACAAATTGCAATTATTATGGAGCGGTAGATAATTGCCCATTACTTTAGTGATTTTCGTCCTATTTCCAGGTTTTTGTAGGATGAAAATCCTATCTTAAGTGGTATTTTGCCTGGTCTTCATAAATTTCGGGCAGTGTCTTTCATAATTATCCTAAAAAGAATGTTAGAAAGGTTAGAAAAGTATGTTCAACCCTAATTGGTATTCGACTGTTTATCATAATTTTCACTCTGCTTCTGTCATCATTATACTTTGTAAATTATTAGTAGAACGGGAGTAGACGGGAGTATTAGGAAAGTATTTCAAGGTGAATAAATAATGAACTATGAGATATGAAGGTATCAATCTACTGTTGAACATAAGGAGGCCTTATGTTCAACAGTGGATTGGTATGATAGTGATATTCGACGTGAACATTAATTCATGCATTCAATGCTCCTTTTAGTTTTCTTTAAATTCAACATTTGTATGCACAAACACAAACTTAAGTATCATTTACCTACTACTGAAATATCTTAGTTAAAAAATTTGGAAATTCAAAAGTGCATGCCTCAACGCGCATTCAATAATTGCTACCTCAACACTGATAATGTAAGCATAGGAACTCGTAATACAGGAATGTATGTAATGTACAACACGAGTTCCTTACACAAACAGAATGTCTAGGACACGACTGGATCAAATTCCGGAGATTATAGGTACGTCGGTGGAAACTGTGCCTTTGTATTTATCTGCTGCTAAACGTGTTTATCATAATGATAATTCGTAATTCCCTTAGCAGTTTTCCGTTATGACATTGTTTTTCCGAAAACTATCAAATCGATGATAAAAAGTAAAAGTGATCCTTATGTAGTTCGTTTCGTTCCGTCAATTCTGTCACCACGATTTTCCTAAAAATTTTTAGGCCTACCGCCTATCTGAGGCGGTTCCTGAAGTAGCAGCGCGGTGCTGGAGGGGTGATAGCTGTCACAAGTTGACGAATCATGTGCTGTCACATCACGACAGGGGTGGCCTCCTGCACCGCACTGCTACCTCAGGAATCGTTTCATTTAGGCGGAAGGCCGTTAGTAGTACTTACCATTAATTACCGAATGGAGTCTATGAAATGTTCTTCAAAAGAGACGTAAAAAACATGATTTTTGACGATGATTTTTTATACTAACGGAAATCAAATCTAATGTTTCCAACTCGAGACTAACAAAAATACCATTTGCCCAAGTAGATCTCAAACACAGCTAACTTCACTACTCAAACTTATTGGAAAGCGCTAATGCACATTGCGGTAATCCAAACGGGAACCACCGTATACCAACACCAATAGATATCGAGCTCTTTGAAGCTCGATGCTGCAGCTTATAAGCCGCTCATAACCGGAATTAGCCGGCATTCACCGGTGCATTGATATTAAGTTTGTTAGCTGAACGGGTAACAAACATGCTTTCTAGGTTATTTTTACTAAGGGATTGCAGATAAAGAAAATTAAATGGAAACGTTAATTATAATGTGCTATCTTATTATGATTTAAGATGCTACGGGTGCAAGGGCATAAGTTGCTTTCGGTAAAGAGTTTTACGTTCACATCCTTCAATTAGTTAAAAGACGTTTTTTTTTCTGAAAAAGAGCAATACTTACAGAAAGAAATACAAAACATTTACGTCGTTTCTTTTGTAAGAAGACGTCTCTACGTCAACTTTACACGCGTAAATATGACTTTCAAATCCAAGAGTTCGAAATTACACGGCAATCCCGCCAAAACGTAATAAAATTTGCTAAAAGTTGTTCGTAATCAGGTTTACGAGTAATAAAAGTTAGTCCACATTTACACATTGCATTCCCGTGGCATAAGTAGTATGTGAGGGTTCACGGGAGCTTTACCTCGCTCACTCTTTATGATGCAATGCAAGTACGGCTGTTATAAAACGGTTTAAGACCGCACACGCGAGAATTTATTCATACAACTGAAGATACGTGAGATTACCGAGGTATGAGAGGCTTTTAAAAGAATTACGATGCACGACTGGAGTTATTCACTTGTTAATCTTAATGGAATGTGTAGCATTATACAAATGCATATGCACCTGCACGAAAATGAAGTGAGTTTAGTGAAATATTATAACCGTCCGCTGTTGGATGTTGCTATTCCTTTTCATTATCGCAGTGTCTCTCTTTCTAAAACGGTAATCGACTGAAATACGGTAATTAAAAAAAATCTAAAACGGTTATCGATTGAAAAAACATTTCTAAAGTGCAACTGACTGATCAGCATGTCGAAAATTATAGGGTGGACTTTGACAGGCTTTTAACACTACAACGCAATTTTTTTACTTGGTCCAATTATATGCGAGCCAAATTACGAGTCCCTCGTCCAATATTAATATTAAATGATTTAAACGCGGTGGTAAAGCACTCTGAAATAGTCGTGTAATGTCGTTGCTGTCACCTAAAACTTTGCTCTGAACATTTTAAAGCAATTATCTCACGAGCTCAGGCCCGGCGAGTTGGAAAAGTATTAATATAAAATGGTATTAGTTTACTATTTTGTTGTTTAGTAGCGGGTTCTTGATGCTAATTATTGATCTCAATTACCAAAGTAACTACAGAGCTATGGGATGATTTTCCAAACTCTGTCTTCGTAAATTCAGTTTTAAACCCATTCTTTCTTTTTTGATTTATGTTTGACATAACTTTGGCTGTGGTTCTGTTAGCTATGTTTCATTTTCTTGTACTTTTCAAAAAGCTTTTTCTATGATTTATTATGCAGATAATTACTTTACATTAAGTAATAGTTTGTATCCCAAATCTCGATTTAAAGAACATTTTACCTTTTATGTTCGTATCGTATTGTAGACTTTACTAAGTACAAAAAAATTGCGATCTCTGTTTAACAGAGGCTTATTCTAAGCACAATAGTGATACAAATGCATGTGGCTGGCTAGGCTAAGAGCCGGCTTAACAATAGAGTCTAGGCGGAGAGATAATGACAGCACCTGCGATGATGTTGACTTTACATTGTAATAATGAAAGAAAAGGAGTGAATCTGTACAATAGGTACAGAGTCGCATTTAAAATTATAAATCATCCAACGTTTTCAATAGAATAAATTGCTCCTGGGACTTACAAATCACACTTCAAAATACTGCCTTTAAAATATTGTGTTGGCAGCTAGGTGTGCCTTTTTGTTCGTTATAGTTCGTTTATCTAAAATGGAAATGGGTCAGGGACTGGATTCACATACCTACAGTATAGCTCATGTCTACTATTTTCAATGTTTTTGGCAATAACATTGTTTCAACTTTGTGATTTTGGTTCGATGGGTCTTTGTTTTATTTTTACGGTGGACTTCTGTTTTGAACAATGCGTTTTGTTGCGGTGGTTTTCTTTTTTAGATAGTTTTAGTTCTATTTCGTTGTTTTCTAGATAGCACAAGTACCTACTTACTCTTTTTGGACAATTCGTGACTATTAAAGGAAGCTATGTTGGATTGGGTAACAGATTGTATGTGTATGCGTTATTAATTACGCATACACATACAATCTGGTATTATAATTCGGGTTGAGTTGACTCGGACCGAGCTGTCACTGAAAAAGTCAAAAGTCAAATAATTTATTTCAAGTAGGCACATTAAAGGCACTTTTGAACGTCAAATACATAGAAATAGAACTGATTCTAGTTGCCCCTTCCAAAAGGTAATTTTCGTATGGAGAAGAATGGGCAAGAAACTCCAACGTTACTCTTTTAAAAAAAAATGTTTTACAATATTTGGTATACATCAATTATATAATTACATGTGAAGACGATGCACCGAGAATACAATTACAATAGGTAAAAAGAATTAAAAGTATTAAAAGACTGACCCAACTAATCTCACGTGGCCCCAAAAGACAGAAACTCCGAGTTGGAAGAATTATGTTATGTAGGGTAGGGATTACCAAATCGGACTTACGGATTAGGTAGGTACATATGGAGCTCTGAAATAAAAGATTTAAAGCTGTTTATTTATTCGTAGGTAGGAGGTATCCTGGAAGTCCCGGAACACACACCTTACTACCACAAAACCGCGTTTAACAGTTGTTTAGCCTAAACACCTTTTAAACATGACATTTCTCTATGGAGTTTGACATAAAACTGACACTAAACACGCGTTGAACAAGTGTCTTTAGTTTTTGTGGTACGGTTAAAAAGGTTGTGGTTTATAAACGTGGATAGCAGATCACTGATGTAGGTACATGCCTATTCCGCATTGATTTAAACGCCACTCAGAAAGTTACATAGGTACCTACAACCTAGGCACTAGATAACATTAAAACGAACAACGTAGTCGCCACTCGTCAAGTTCCATCAGCATAAGCGATCCTATAAAAAGTAAAAACATTTAAAAAGCAATCCGAGCGGCTCATCCAGAGATGCAATATTCACTTTTTCCGCATTCACACGTATGATATCGCATATATGCATCTTCTTGTTTCATTGCATTCAGCCAACTTTGAGCGTATCGATTACCGATATGAAGTCATGAAAATGTCAATCGCTCAAAAAGTAACGCGCTGAAAGTGTAAAAACAAAAAGTGCTCACAAACTGTGAAAGGCAATTGAAACGCGCTCGTTGGGAATGTAAAACGGCCCTCTGCCTGTGGAATAAAGATAAAACGAAACTTTAGTACCAAAGTTTTGATGTTTCAACATCGGAGTACACACGTATGTGAATGGACGACCGTAGAACCCATGTTTGGGTTTTAGTTCGTTTTTTCGCCAGGTTTCCCTAGTAAAGTCTAAATAAAAAAAAGTCTTCGTCGCTTCCATTTATTTATTACACACAATTACTTAATGCCAAGCCATGTTATGTTTTGTTTTGCCAGATTTAAGATAGTTCTACTTTTTTGCCCGATATATGGTAGTAATAAGTAGTAAGTAAGTTAGTTAGGTACAGTAGGTACCTACCTAACCAAAAGAACTTTCAAATTATTCTTTCAGTTAACAAAGCTTAGAGCGTTTTGAATATCTCACATCACGTAGTTTCGTACACGGAAAATGCTACGATCACCAAAAACTTCATATACTTAAAAAAAAATATTATCGAACTCGACACACAATTAGCGCCATTAATTTTAATGCAGCAACCATAAATTATTTCAATTTGCGTGATTTCAAAGACGTTTCAAATTCAAGTAATAACAACTTGATTTGATAAATGGTTCGCTTCACCCAGAGTTTATGCTTGTTACCGATTAATATTCGAATTGGAATATAACGAGAGTCATACTTCAAGTTCATAAGTTATATGAAGAGGATTTTAAACGGTATTAGGAAGAATTAGAGAAGAAGAGACATAACATCGAGAAAAGTGGAAATAATGAGGGCTTGTGCCCTCATTATTTCCACTTTTCTATGGTATGGGCACAGAATAGGCTGATAAAAAAAATGGTCTAAGCAATACATTGAAAAAAAAGAAACTAGCAAAGGCCATGTTGTAAATGTGAAACGAGACCAGTTATAGAATTACAAAGCCTAAAAAGGTACGATACGTATCCTAAAAACAATACAATTGCAGACACAATTCCCCTTGTATGTGCCCATATTGTCCATTTGGTAACGCGGCCGCCAAAATCTAGCGTCATTGCAAAGCTATCTTAATTGCGAGGCGCGAAACATCCGGCTCTTTAGGTTTGTCGTCCGCGAGATATCGTTTGTGCTCTTCTTTTTGAATTTCACCAAATAAATGTTGGTATTGAGAAACGGAACTTTTTACTGCTTTGCGCTGATATGAAGCGAAGACTGCCGTTGAATTTTTTGCGTTTCCTTTATCAATATTCTTGGGAGAAAACTGCGTTTGAGCAGTTCCTACTTGTAGTGCTTCTCTTTCTGTTATCGATTATGTAACGCTATGTCTTTTGCTATTGTATTTTGATATTAAATACAAGTATTGAATCAGCTGCTTACACTGTCGTGCTCATTACAAAAATATGAGTCACGGAAGAAACAGGCTTTTGCTGATCGAATCGAAATATGCAAAAATATTGGAAATATAAATTGTTGTTAACGCTCCATTAGTCCAAATCTCATTATTTCATCTACAACACTTGTATCATTAAATGATACGAGATTAATTTATGTAAGCTTTTTATGAGGAAGAACTTTTATGCTATAGTGTGCTTCTTCACTATTATGTGCCCTTTGATATCGCCTTCGCTTGGCTTTATATGTAAACGCTTCCTTTCTTTTTCAGATTACCTGCTTCGCTTCGTCAAGTTAAATTCTTCATTGTATGGATGTAAGTGCTTATTTTCTGCTTTTTCATAGTTATTAATATTTTACTATTTATCTGTGTCAAGTGTTTATTAACATAGATAGCCTGGATCACGGATTATTGATCGCAACGAACGAATCAGTTGATTGTTATGCTACTTGACTTATCTAGCTTAAGCTTAATCGTATACCGTATAGTAAACTACCTATAAATAAATGACTAAATGAAAAAAACATGGTCACAATTTGGAGCTGGATTATTTGTTGTAGGAAAACGGCTCCGAGAAAACAAAAAGATCTGGACTAAATATTATATCGATTAAAATAATCGCGTGTATAAAAGTCCTTACATAAAAGTGTATGCCAACAATTTTCTGGTAATTCTACAAACAACCCGACTATTAGCCGCTGTCGAACTGTGAGTGTGCATTTTAACGATGCACTACAACGCTATTATTTTTGCATGAAATATAGAAGGGAGAGAAAAAAAACGTGTTTTCACGTGTTTATCCTTTATGTGAATACAAACATCAAGCGCAATTTCAAACACCGTTATTGTTTTATCTGCGTTATTCGACTATAGCATGCAATAATTCATCTGTTTGACAGTTATCTATGGAGATTCGTAAAATGGTCCACAAATTATGAATTGCTTTTGTGTTAAATTAGAGAAATTGCTAATGACAACTGGGAATTCAGGAAATGAATTGCTTTTAGAGGAATTGCTAATGTGACTGTTTTAGGCCCCCTGACCTCCACAACCCAGTTACTGGGTAACACGATACCCCTTGGTAAGACTGCTTGTCAGACTATCGGATTTCTGACGACCCGCAACAACTGCCAAAGATCTCCAATTGACAGCCGGTACCAACGGCTTAAGTACTACTCTGTCTACTATTTTTATTTAAATTCATTCCCTTCTAGCCAGGCGTTGTGTTCCAAGTTCTGCAGGATCGTGTGACTAATTCCATTTGTCAGGCGATAGGCTATTAGCTTAAAGTCGTACCTTTACGGAAAAAATATACTTCCCCAGGGCATACCACGTAGCGAGTGTTTCGGCACTGTCTTACATTATCTCCCCTCCTTTGTAATGAGCTCTTTAGGTCCGCTCAGGTTTTTGGGCATTTTCCCAATTTCGAGGGATAATTAGTAAGCCGTGTTTATTACTTAAAATATTCGGGTTTTATGATAGCTACTGTAATCATGTTTGGCGATTTTTTATTTTCTTACATTGTCCTAGATTTAGGTAGACCATTTTTTTGTGATTTTATTTGGTTCTGTTCTTGGAAAATAAAATTATTGTTTTCATGGCACCCATAATTAAGTAGATACGTATTGTGATAGTACATACAAAGAGTATAATAAGGCCTGAATTCCTCTTACGCTGATGTCGGTCGCGTACGCGTAGCAACGTAGTACGCGCCGCGGGCGTCAGCGTCGGTATGATGCTTTAATAAGGTGTATCTTTTCATACACAAAATCTCTTAAGGGGTCATTGTAATCATCATTACGAACAACTTTCAGTTTGGGACCAATCCCGAAATCGCGAAAAAAAAAAACTGCTTTTCAATTTAACGAACTATGCGAACATAAATTTAGGGAACAGCTGATTTTTTTTTTGTATGAAAAGATACACCTACCCACGCGCGACCAACGTACGCGACCGACATCAGCGTAAGAGGAATTCAGGTCTAAGTAATAGGGGGATGGATATGTCATAGGACGCATACTAAGCATGACATATAAAACTTCTTATAAATTACTGAATGTCCTAATAAATAGTGACAGATTGTAAGGAAACAGAATAAAAAAAAACCTTTTGCCTTTTCGCAGTCACCTATTAAATTGTCGTCAAAAATTAACCAATTGATTGAATAAGTACAAAAGGCGGAATCTCGTCTATAGAGCGGTAATTTTTAGGTCAGGTGGGGGCGACTTGAATCGGGGGTAATTATGTGGCGTGCGTGTCGGCAGCCTTATCTCAAGTCTTTAAAATTATTGGAACAAGTTGCGGCGGGTACAATGGCGACTTGACAGGCTAGCCCTTAATTTGAAGTGAAAGGTACAAGGGTATTTATTAAAGATTTTAAGCACACAAACGTGATAAAAGTAAATAGAATTTCAGTCGATCAATAAAACGAGGATTCAAGCAATTGTATTGTTCTCCAGGAACGTTCGCTAAATTGAACGATGAAATACTTGAACAGTAATCTAAAGCGAAAATAAAAACCTCGAGCTACAGGAACAATCGTAATCTTCACAATTCCAATTTGTTTGCGAACGCTAAACAAACCAAGACAATGCTGAAATGAGAATTTTATTACATTTTTGGGATACATAATTCCCGGAGAATTCCCCAATGAATTCGTGTCGCGCCCTAATGAAGTTAAGATTAAACTCGCTCGCCACTTGCCCTCTGGGTCGCAAAAAAGGAGTGTCTACCAAATTCGCCCCACCCACGAAAAGGGGCGATTCCGTTCATTATAACAGCCACGTCTTAGCAATTTTAAAGACACCTTTTAAGAGCACTCCAACTTAGTGCTATTTTTGGGCGAAATTGCTTTCGATAGATCCTTCCTTCCCCATTGTTCTGTCTATAGTTAAGTATATGTGGTTGTGCCATTTATCAGCCTATTCTTGGGGGCGATTGTCACGAGCCTTTTGTCTCACGTGAGGTTAAACCTTCTTCACGTCGGCGTCGTTGCTTCTTTTCGTTCGGTCACTGTGATTTATGGTTTATGCGCTCACTTTTACGTCCATGGTATATTTACTACAGGCAATTTGGCTGACTGCATTTGTTTTTGTTTTGATCTTACCAATGACTCGAATTAACCGCAGAACCTACGAGGAAAATAATCACAATCCAATATTTTACTCATTATTGGACTACTTTTTTTGGTTGAGCGTTCTCGTACCATTTTGCCTACATAGATACTACTTACCTATGGTAGGTAGGTACTTACCTCATCATCATCATTAGCCTACAGCAGTCCACTGCTGGACATAGACCTCTCCAATTACACGCCATTCAGCTCGATTCTCGGCTACTCTCATTTAGCTGCTACGAGCCACCCTGCGGAGATCCTCGCTCCACGTAGCGTGAGGTCGTCCTACCTAAGTTACCTACCTACCGTACCTTGGTACTTACCGACCTACGTAATATCTGGATTGAAATAAAATCTATTTCAAAATGTTACACGGTAAAGCTGGCTTACCTAGACCTCGTGCAATATTTTAAAACTAAGAAAATGATAAAACTAAATTCTAAATCGTTTGAATTCCGAAAATCGTGTCGATTCCGAGGCAAGTGAAAAATGTGCTTCTGTTTCAACTCTCAACCTTCGAGAAAAGTATCGGCTTCCAAGAATAAAAGATAAGTGTTCCTGTGTGACAGAAACAATCGTATCTTTTACGTTTATGTTTCCAATACAATTCCTATCCCTTCATTTCGTAACATAATGCCCATACGAATGACTAAAGATTTGGCGGTGCGTCGTATAAAAACAAATAAAACCGTAGCGGGGCGAGTGTGAGTCACCCCCGACAGCTGACTAACGATAGATACACCCTCCTGTGTTCACCCCCACGCATTTCGATTATATACGGACGGAGGGACAATCAACCGCAAGTCCATGGGAATAATAACTTTGACAGTGTCTTTATTTTGTAGCAGTAAGCGCCATTTTTGAAGTTTGTTGTCATCACTGACATGCGGTTGATCATATGGCGTACTAAAATTAAACTTCACCTTTTATGAAGCATTAATTAATATTCATGAGAAATGCGTGTTTATGTAGGTATTGGAGTCTGATTTCATTACGAAAATAAACCTATGGTACTGGTTTTTAATTAGGTTTCATGACTTAGGTATTGTAAGTTAGTTATACTCCATAGGTTTAGGTAGTTAAAAAAGGGTAAACAAAAAAAACCACGTGACTCATAGATGCCAAACCTTTTATTTCAAATGTTAAAATCATATTATATCGAGTCACAGGCTATAATCTGGATCTGATGAACTATCTGTCACATTAATAATAAAGCGTTCAGTGATATCATCAATTATTTTGTCTAGTTTAAACATTTTCTGTTCTTCTTTTAGCGCTGTCAACAAAGGCGTCTGGTTAACCGACTAATCGTACTATCTGCCACTTCAGTTGCCAAACTACGTCATAGTTGTACTCTTCAATTTGGCAACGTTTGGGGAACCTGTCTTTTTGGGCTCTTTACAATAGACAGATTACAAAATATTATATCATTATAGTAAATCTAACAAAAAAATAGTAAATCGAAGAAAAAAATAGTAAATCGAAGAAAAAAATTGTGCTCAATTTTTTTCTACCAAGAGTAGTTTAAGAATAAATGATAAAGTTTAACATACTGTAATAAAAGAGGAAACTAACCTGTGATCGAAAATAAATTAAATTTTGTTATAACGTATTTTTAAACAAGAAAGTGTCACTATAAAAAACCGTTTTTACGATTTGTTTACCATTTTTTAACTACCTAAACCTTTAGAGTATAGGTAAGATTAGAAACTGCAAAACAAACATAATTAAAATATGATTATACTTCTCGTAAAGTATTGATACTAAGTTAAATGGAAATCGCGAAAAAAAATCAGTTGTTCCCTACATTTAGTTTGCATAGCTCATCAAAATATAGGGAACGGCTGATTATTTTTTCGCGATTTCAGGGTTGGGCCTATAGTGAATGTTGTTCATAGTGATGAGTACAATGACCCCAGAAGAGGATGCCCATGAATTAAATTTCACCCTGTATAAATTACATAAAGCATATAAAATGTTTATTATTCCAAGAAAGATCTAGCGTTATTGAATCCCAGTATAGAAACAACAGATTTTTTAGAAAACATACTTTGTTCCTACGTTTCCAAAGAATTATACTGCCACCATTGCGCTTGCAGCGAATAATTAAAATGCTCCAAAACAAAAAGGAAAACGTTCTAGAATTTTCCAGAACATATTTTTCCGAGCATAAAGAAGCCAGCGCCACAGGTACGCGAAGACATTACATCTAAAACCCAATTTACTTTAAAATGGCTAGCGAAAATAACTGCGCTGGCTAGGTTTAAAAAATACCCATGCAAAATATTACTTCGAAATAAAGACTGGCTAGAAACCTTGTTTTTCCAACATTTTTTTTTGACGAACGTCTCTTCTCGTCCGTAGTTTCCAGGTTTTAATGCGGAAATTTTTTAACACTTTATGAAGTGTCGGTTAACTACCTCAATGCTTTGAAAGAGTTACACAGCGGATGTTAAAGAGCCTGATGAGAACTTGTATAAACTTCGGGGATGCTGGAGTGAGTGGATTTTGTGGCTGCAGTGCGGAAAGTGTAATTAACGCATAAACAGTGGTTACAGCAAGCTTTAGTGCTAAGTACGATAATCATCTGGTCTGTTTTTGTTGCGAAGTTATACGAGTATTAAGTCCCACCTATGAAATCAGCGTTTTGTATGTGGAATTTTAAAGAAGTTGCATTTTTCATTCTAAAATTTTCTTAATTTATATAACAACCATGAACACTAATGTTTTAAAACTTTTATGCACTAATATTTTGCCACATAAATTAAACGTAATTAACGCATAAACAGTGGTTACAGCAAGCTTTAGTGCTAAGTACGATAATCATCTGGTCTGTTTTTGTTGCGAAGTTATACGAGTATTAAGTCCCACCTATGAAATCAGCGTTTTGTATGTGGAATTTTAAAGAAGTTGCATTTTTCATTCTAAAATTTTCTTAATTTATATAACAACCATGAACACTAATGTTTTAAAACTTTTATGCACTAATATTTTGCCACATAAATTAAACGACAAAAATAAGTTTTGGCTAACTTAAAAAAAATTGTGGTTATTTTCTGCCATTAAAATGAGGAGCCATTTTTAAGGTATTTTTTATGTTAAGAAAACTATGAGTAATAAGGTTTTTTTACTATTGGTAGTTGTCTATGATGGTCATTATTTGATATAATACTAAGCAATATGAATATTTTAAATCATAGAAGTGGCGGGGTTCTCTATTTGTGACAAAAAAACCAAATACATAAATAGGTACCTACTTTTTTTTGCAGTTTCTACTCAAAATTATAATTGTCTTATCTGTATTTATTTTACTGTGTGTACATTAATATTATTATTATGTACATTTATATTTTTAATTTTGTGTTAGTTTGTCAAGATTTATCATCTATGGTTATAATAAAAATCATCATAGTTAGTATATAACAGAATGTTGATGATTTGTTTTATGTTATATGGCATTTTTGTCAGGATATTTGCTGACCATAACATAACATCACGTCTGTATTTTCCCGAGGGGAGGCGTGATGTGTCGAAATGTGGGTGTACATGTCTGCCTAACCAGGCGTGTACTTAAAGTACACCCACATTTCGCCAGATATGTTTAAGTCCCATGTAATAGGGGTTGAGCCAATTGCTGACCATTCCTTGAATTTACTTCATAGCTCTCTATAGCTCATGGAATGAAAGACCATAACGAAAGATCACAAAAACTTGGAACAACCGTGTCTCCATTATATAGCTTAACTTTTTTATGATTAATCAGAGAAGCACACAAATAAAATCTCTAAGCCGCTCAAGTTCCTGATTGAACTCTTCAGTTCATTGCTAGATGAAAAGTTCTTTCGATTAGCGTTAAATTTGTTCATGAAAAATGTAATGCAATACGTTCGCAGCTGCACTTCCAAGAAACGAGAAGCCATTGCGATGCAAAATTCATTTATCACGGATCCTAGCTACTTGATAGAGCCGAGGTGTCACTAATGGACTGGAAGAAGTGAAATGTCGACGCTCAGTAATATCTTAGAAGAAAAATCTGAAATAGAACACCTTTAAGTCAATTTGCTACTACATTTCATGCTGCATAAAGCTAGGAATGAACTGGGCGAAGACTGTGCAGTTTCATTTCAAAGTTTCAATATTAAATCATATTCTAATAGAGATCTGTCATATGCTTTCGATTTATAAAGGTCATCAAATAGTTTTGACGGCTTCACTAAACGTGACGATACTAACAATAGATTTCAAACAAATTGTATATCATCAAAATAGTACAAATTTTTAGTCTGTATGAAATTTTTAAGACATAAATTTTATGTGGGTAAGGTTGAGAAGCTTGTTAACATGAATAATTATCAAATTATCTGCCTGCATGTCTCTGCTTTCAAACAGAACAATGTACTTGAAAGCAACGATGATAAAAAACATTTTGATTCATAACTTTACTCAAAGTATCTGTTATTTTTCCATTCAAAATTCTAAGATGTTATCGATTTGTCTGGGACTCCTCCAACAATTGGAACAAAACGAGCAGAATTTTGAAATTTATTTGAAAGTTATCGCAGTCAACTTGATTCATTTATCTTATCGCAAACTCCATTTGAACAATAATCAAATTTTAAACGAAGATACATTTGCTTTGATTAATTAAATACATGACTTCATGATTATTTCATTTATCATCTGATTTGTATTTGAAAATAATATGTATCTCGGTAAAAATAGTCAAGTTTTTAAATTTAGAGGCTCATAAGTGGCTAAGTATATTGAACAGCATAAAAAGTTATACAATATAAAGTTTCTGATCCGGTCAATATACCCTTGATCAGATTCTCCCGCATCTCAAGTCCTAATAAAAACAGGATCAAACTTCATTTTGTATAAGCGACAAAGAACGCTCGCGGTGTATAGCTTTCGAATCTAATTTTCGCTCCTTCGAAGCCTTTTTGTTCTTATATTTTGTTTCATTTACATCCTATTTTTCGTTTATTACTTTGGCAACGTTCAGATTTTACAGAAATTAGTTTTGCATCGTGTTTAAAATTTTAACATTGGAATTCTCAAAGGGCACGACTTTTTTATTTTTTTTTACAGTTGTATATCATGGAGTAAGTATATTTAGTGACATTATGTCACTGCAGTTCAGAATTCGTGAGATATTCTTAGCAATTGGCGTTAATTAATGGAGTGTTAGATTTGTGAAAACGCAAAAACTCCCACAATAACGAGGATTTAGAGCGGTGTTCAAATCTAAAATTTTCGTTTCCACTGCTTTATTTCTGAGCGAAACATTTCCAAAAGCTAATTGTGTAAAGTAATTTAGTTTGGACGCGGAGCGCTGTCCACGGCCGCCTTTCGTCATTTATTTCGAGGGCCCCTCCATTTACCTCCCCCGCTTTTTGCTCCTCAACAAATTTACAATTGTTTTAATTGCAATCCGAGGCGTATTTCTTAGTTATCAAAGTCCAATTTGCATTATCTGCTATCAAGTTAACGTTACGTTTCGCAATAAGGACTCGCTGGAATTATTGCGGCCCTGTTTCTGTGTCCCAAACCATCGTTTTGTTAAGTACTTTTATTTTCTTTTTAACCGCTGCTCGGTAAACTTTTTATTTCGTTGTTTTCTCTCTTTTTTTTGTTTTTAATTTGAATAACTTTCTATTTTATGGCTACATGAAGCGAGATTGTAAAAAGTTTCCATTGTGCTGCATGTGCAGACCGTAATCTTGTTCTTGTGTTTTCTCCTTCCCAGGTGTTTTGGGTTTTCAAAGATACTCAATTTTTTTTAAACATCTTGAAAGTTTCAACGTAAAACCTGTTGAAGTATTGTGTTCTTTCATAAAATACTATCCATCTAACATGATTGCTTTTTCCATAATCGGTAGTACTTTTTAACTTTTTTATGCAAGCAGTACTTTTTAACGTAATTTATGCAAAAACGAGATTTTTATGGATAAATATTGTAGGTACTTCTACAGTATAAAGTGGGTTCTCGATTGAAGGTCACGTTTTAAAGCTCACTATAAATTATCCTGTTATGAACTGGTTACCGATTTAATAACTATTAATTATGCAATCAGTTCAATTAAACGCAAGAATAATAATGACATAGTGCTGCTATGTTCACAGTTTCCGTTATGATACCGTAATTTAATTTTATCGATAGAAATATTTTATTATTGTTTAGACACTTGAACTTTTAATTGATTACAATGACAAGACTTCCAAATTCTTTTTTACTGTTGGGGTTTTCTTGTTCGTTGACGGATACCCCTGTAATTGTTCTAAGTACGTACCTACTTAGTTAATAATTAACACCAAACCATTGTTAAGTTCAATAGTTTATTCGTGGAAACAGTTTTATGTTTAGTTATCTGAGCCGCACTTAATGTATTGTTATTAATGATCGATCCGCACATTAGCGCGTAACGGAATTTTAGTTACGTTACGACTGAATATAAGTTATCATGAATTAGGTACGACGGTTTTATATTAGGTCTTTACCTATGAAATTGCCGTTTTGTATGAAAAAATTTAAACGAATTTTTTTCATGTATTTTTTATTTGTATTAATCGAAGTAATCACCCATGCAATCAATGCATCTTTGCCAACGCAGTGACAGTTTATTGATGCCCTTCTTAAAGAAATCAGCTGGACGGGAGGCAACAAATTCTTCAAAGGCTTTTTGTACTGCCTCTCGGGTATTGAATTTTTTTCCCGCCAAGAAGTTATCCAAATTCTGAAAAAGTAGTAGTCTGTAGGCGCAAGGTCTGGTGAGTAGGGCAGATGACGGAGAGCTTCCAACCCCAGTTCTTGCAACTTGGAGACCGTCTGCTGTGCAGTATGAGGTCGCGCGTTGTCGTACAGGAGCAGCGGAGACGAGCGATTGACCAATGCTGGTTGGAGATGTGCCAGCTTCTCCATCATTGTGTTCAGTTCTTCACAGTACACATCTGCAGTAATGCTCAAGCCGTTTGGTAAGAAGCTGTGATGAATCACACCGGCGCTAGACCACCAAACAGTGACCATCACTTTTCTAGGGGTAACTTTTCGTTTAGAGCATTGTTTAGGTACTGAACCAGGATCCAACCAACTTGCTGAGCGCTTGCGGTTATCAAACAGAATCCATTTTTCATCGCAGGTAACAATGCGGTTCAAAATTCCTTCATTTGTGTGTCTGTTGAGCAGTGCAAGGCACGCCTCGACGCGTACTTCGCGCTGGCGATCATTGAGTTCGTGGGGCACCCATTTGTCAAGCTTTTTTACCTTGCCAATTTGACGCCAATGGACCAATATTGTTTTGACGCTAACGTCGAAAGCTGCTGCTAATTCAGCCGTAGATTGTGTATCATCAGCTTCCACAATCGCCTTTAATTCGTCATTGTCGACCAAAGTCTTCGGACGACCGCGAGGTTCATTTTTCAGGTCGAAATTTCCAGAACGGAAGCGAGCAAACCAATAACAGGTGGTGCGTTGGTCTGTAGTGTTAGCTCCGTAAACGTCGTTGATGTTGCGTGCCGCTTGTGCCGCGTTGCTGCCACGACGGTTTTTAACACGACGGAATTTTTAACGTATCCATGATGACGAAAAAGATTGAAATGCGATGAAAATGTAACACTAATCATTAAAGAAATGACTTCTTTTGAAAAAAGAATTCCATGTTTTTAAAATAAAATTAATTTGAAATTAGAATTCTTAGCCAAACAAAAATTATTTTGATTTGAAATGGCCAGTACTGTAGAACGGCAATTTCATAGGTAAAGACCTATTATAAATAGCCGCAGGAATCCGCTGGATGCTGGAAGCACAAAACCGGTCGAAGTGGCGGGGCTTGGGGAGGCCTATGTCCAGCAGTGGACGTGTTTCGGCTGAAATGCTGAAAACGTACTTTTGCTGGATGAGCATTATTGGCTCGTACAGTTACTTAATTTACTCTTACTGCATGTTAGTGAATTTTATTTCTAAATCCTTTATAAAATTATAATATTTTTGGAGCAGCCTTTGTATTACTGAATGTATGTCAGTGTTACGAACCATTTTCTTGTTAAATAAATAAATATAGTAGAATATACTTCTCCCTTTTCGGAACTGTCGCCATTATCTGATCGAAACGAAACGCAATTTTGCAACGATCCAGATTTGTATTTCATTTCATCCTCTTTTTCTGCTGTCACTCACAGTCGCAAGACATTCGAATCTGTCAAGTGTGCGGAGGAATTCAATCGATTCTTGACGATAAACCGGTTAGCGAGTTCGCATATCGATATTGCAGCACTGTGTATGGTGCACGGCTGGTTAAGCACAGTTAACCATTGTACAAACGTTGTGATTGTGTGCCCCTGGGTTTATTTACTGTTGTGAGTTGTTACCAACGTTTTATGGATCGTTTTAAGTGATTGATATACGGAGTGGATTTATATTGAGGTAAGAGTTGTTCAGATGAAAATTACGTGTGCTTTTGAGTATAAAGTTCGGAAATGATTCGTGTTACGGAACCAATTTCGCACAACGGTTAGAATATCTCAGTTTCATGGTAATTTAAATAACATTTGTGTGGAAAATGCGAGGGAAAGTTCGTTTATTAAAAAGTGTGCTATAAATTCAAATTCAAAAATCCTTTTTTTTCAATCCATAATATAAGATCATAAAAAATTTAAATTTTCAATCACAATAAATAAAAACATAATTAATAAAAATAAAATTAAGAATATAAAATTGAAATTTGATTAAAATCAGAACATAAAATTAATATTTGATTATTTGGCGATCGAGAAAATTTGTGTTAACACATGTTACCAGTGAGATAAGAAAAAACTAAAGGCAAAAAGCTTATTTTGTTAAGCTGGCTTCCTAAATAGTGAAATCCTTCCCCTGTTTGCCTAGCTCCATAGCTAAATATTACTTCTAATATTTCAATTTTATCAACTAAAGCTAAAATACATTGTATGCAATGCCTAACCACTGACAGAACATCATTAAGGTAATGTCCGTTTCACGCATCCAAGGCATTTAGATGCGAAACCTATACTCCAAAACTAGTCTAAAATCAAGCTGAATAAGGTACATTTCCGTACGTCCAGGTCTTGCTTTTATGCCTACGAGGGCACGCGTGTAGTAGATACTAATTTATTAGTGTCAGGTCATCGGTTCGTACTTTGTGCATTTCTATCACCGTAGATAGATTGTTGGGTTAATTTATCGATCGGTTTTGGCTGGACACATTTGTAGCTCGGCATTTGATGAAGCTGTTCGGTAAATTTTGGTATAGCAACACCGCGGCCATATTGAGGTTTGAATGTTTAAATTTCGGACACATTTTTGTCGGTATTTTACTTCTGTAGTTTTGATTGCACGAAGCAACATGCGTTTGATGAGTACCTATTAAGCTCCGGTTCACGCGAATCAAAGCTTTTATAGGACTACGGTTATTTGTAGAAGTATTTAGTTTCATAGTGGCCTGGCCTTTGTTACGTTCAACCCTTAGTCCAGCCAGGACTCCAATTTCAAAAGTAGGGTCCCATCGTTCGTCATATAAAACTTTGTATAATCTTCAGAATCACTTTGTGTAATATGACATGCGTGTATTGAATCACAAAGGTTACTAGTATGTTTTTTCTGGCCCTACTTATTGTCAGCGCTTTCTGACTCCCGCTCCGAAATTACCAGCTTCCAGTACCAATCTGGGCATTATTAGAACTTGTGATTAATCACAAATAATTCTACCACCATCCTTGATGAATGTAGGTATCTGAACTTCACAATTTCGTCCTACAGTGTTAACAAAACTTAATTTTTATTTTATTTTGTTTATTTATTTTATTACTTTTAAGAAGGCTTACAGACAAATTACAAATAGGTAACAACAAAACATTATCAAGTTGCTAATAACAAGCCTCCACAGATAAATAACATATCGATTATTTAAAGCTGAACAATCAGCAATTTCATAAGTATTAAAGTAGTTTTATTTTTATTTATGTTGTTAGTTTTATTTATGTTGCTACATAAGAGTTAAGTAATTTACAGTTAAGAACCACATATCATTCACAAAAAAATGATGTGGCTAAGAGCGTCCTTGCTGTGTTTATCTTAGTGCAAAATAAGTCAATGTCGTGCTTAGAAGATACATACAACTCCGAGCGCTTCTTATAAGAAAAGCATTACGCCTATAATTAGTAGTGGAAGAAGGCACACCTAGAAGCGGCCTTTTACGTAATCCAATAGTGTTAGTGCGAAATGCTAACTTTCCTAATAGTTCAGGGCAGTCAATCGAGCCATTCGCTATGTTAATCAAAAAACACAGATCATTAATGAGTCGTCTACGATCCAATGGCAGAAAATGGTACCTCTTGCAACGGTGACTGTAATAATAGTAATCTAAGGATACTTGGTGTGCCTTATAATCGAGATATCTCAGAAACTTTTTCTGGATACCCTCAATGCGTGAATTGTAGGTCCCATATTGAGGGTTCCAGACTTACGATGTATACTCCAAGTGGCTGCGCACGAACGAGCAGTACAAAACCTTGATCGGCTTCAGAGAACGGAAACAGGCTGAGGCCCTGATCACAAATCCCAGTGCTTTCGAGGCCTTGCCCACGATAGTGTCAATGTGTTGATCAAATAGTAGTTTGCTATCCTGTATAACACCTAAATCCCTAATGCTACCAACCTTGCCCAGGGTTAGTCCATTGAGACTATATATTGTATTTACTATAAACTTCTGGCGCGTGAAGGTCATTTGAAAACATTTAGAGACATTCAATTGCAGCAGATTATGCTTGCAATATTCTTCAAACCTATTTAGATCAGCTTGCAACTGGTTAGTATCCGAGATATCACGTATAATCTTATGAACCTTCATGTCCAGTCCAGTTACTCGTAAAATACAGACTGCTCTTAATTCGTCTGTCTCTGCTTTTGTATCGCTGAACACTAAGCCTGTCCTAGCGTGATACAAAATCGGATTCCCACATCTGGCTGCTACAGATAACTCGCCTCTTTTACTATTTTTCGCATACGCATTGTCCCAGTTAAGCTTCCAAGCTCCCTTATGTCCGTTGTGTAACACTAGGCGACACCTAAATGAATGCCTGGATGCTGTTAGAATTTCAACGCTCTGCTCAGCGCCGAAAGTTTAATGTTATGCTGTCACCGTTACGTTGCTATTGTCGACTGTGAAAAGAGTCTTCCGACAATGCTCGGTACTTATTTGTTTTCGAAAGTAAATTTAATGTCGTTTGTAGTTTATCTCCTAGATAATTGACTTGTTTTATTGAGTAGGCGGTATTGAATTGATTGGATGGATGGAATTCTGCGTTATAACTGAATTATCTAACACCTACACTGTCACCAACTTCCTACGCTTGTTATGCTTTTGCAATCATAAAATGTATTCATTTTCCAAGTATTTTGGACAGTAGAGAATTTATTGTTGTTTACATTTATCATAATATTGATCGTTAATTATAATTTGTTACGAACAGCAACCGATGTATTTGACTCGCAACGACAAAAACGACAAAATTAATCTGATTGAGATTAATTTAACTTCAGTTCCATTACTATGCTGATAACGAAAACGTCAAATGAAAACAAATTCGTTCCATCCAGACTTGATACCAATACGCTATTTTTGCTGTAGTTAATTTTGTGCATATTTGTATTCGTTATTACTTACTGTCCAAAATTGTTTTGCAAAATTCGCGGTTAGTGCTGTGTTACCAGTCTCAGAACTATGTATAGGTATGCTTCTTCTTTGCCAAAGAAGGTGTTTACTACACAAGAACCTAAACCTTTATACATCAAATAATTGTCATATGTCACCCAGGTGTCAGTAATTCTCACAAAATTGATGCCTAGTATAAAATATGCACATTTATTCTTAAATATCATCGTAATGTGTATGCAATTCTCACAAATTGATCGCAAAGCAAAAAGTTTCACATTATTACCTTATTCTCTCGGAATTGCATTTCCCTCTACAGTAAGCAGCGGTAAACTTTTTTCACATCTCCATATTCTTCATAGAAATATGTGACTGTGCCTAGCTATGTAAGTTACTGTTCACACATTCTAGTAACACCAGTTAGTAGCTCATTAGTTACTTACCATATCTGTCTCAAGTTCTTTCTAACTTTTCTCACGAGAACTGCGGCTAGTCTAATTACCATTTTAATCCTAAACGACATCTTTATTACTTCAACTTAGTTTTACTTAGCATAAAGCGCAAAATTAATTGTTTCTTTTAGTTGCACCTGTAGCTAGAGTTAAGTAGTTCAGTTATTAAAAGTAAGTGAGATCTAATGGTGCCTAACAGCTGCCCAAAGGGTGTAATTTAAATATTGATGTTTTTTGGAAGAGAATAATATTTTTATGCTATTTTTTGTGGAATGGTCACCGCTAGGATGAATGCAGACATAAAGCAGCATCAGGGAGTATGTGTATGAAGGAGGATGAGGCCGTAGTCGACCATTCTAAGGGTTTGATGTCCTCCTACGCTGATGTCAGTCGCGTACGGTCGGTCGCGAACGCGTAGCAACGTAGTACGCGCCGCAGAAGTCAGCGTCGCAGTACAGTGCTATATAGAACACAATGTATATACGAACACGCGACCGAAGTACGCGACGGAGGAGGAATTCAAGCCTAAGATAATTACATTTAGCGCAGGACTTGACGTAGTAATAAAATCTAGTACTCGTAGAGCCTTCGCTTTCATGTCAGAGACGATGATGAAGCACGATATTCGAGATTAAATTCCGTGAAACATACATACTCAAATATAGCACTGTATGTTTAGTTACTAAATTAGTTTCACACCACAAGCAAACACGAGTGTAACGTACGTTGACATTGCCGACAAACTTTCATACGAAAACCACCCCTTTGACAATATACTTTCAAATTAAAGTTCTAGTGTGTCGTGTGACGCGAAAATACTGCGTAATCTGATTAGAAGACAAGCGGTACGACACACTTAATAAAGTCCCTCCCTATCGCTTGTAGTTGACTCGTTTCTGACGTAATTTGTTCCTGGAGTCTTATTAAATTCATAAGTATGCGTCGCCAGCCTTACTTTATGGTCCAAGTTGTGGGTGAAGGGGTGTACGAGTTTGGAAACTGTTGGGTACTGTCGTTTGATCTAGTTATATGTGGATAAAATTTCCAAAAATAGGGTATTTCGTATGCCGTCCTTTTGGTATTGTTCCTATTTCAAAGGTAAAAGGTTATTCCGTTTTTGTAGTAGGTAATTGTGTTCCTGAAAGTCTTCAAAAAATAGTTGCAAATTAACCGCTTTTTATCGCATTAGAATCCAAAAATAAACTGACCAAACTCTTTTAAAAATATACCAAAAATATATACCAAATTTTCTCATTTATTGCGAATCACTCATAAAAATACACACAATCCATATATTATTTGTTAGAACGAATTAAAAACTATGTTAATAACAAATGCTGCAACTTATTATTATGCAATATATGCAGGCGTGTTATAAATAAACAATTCAAACTACGTAACATTCCCAGCTCATCTTTTCTTCTGCCGCTTCTTGCTTAAAGCCCGTCTCCGTATAATAAATCGCCAGTTCATACGCTTGTCGTGACACATTCGTAACACGACACTTCACGACAGATATTCGCCTTCCCAGGTTAGTACAATTGCAAATTCAAAACTGCTGCCGGTTTCGTATGACGACGGTCCCCGTGTGATTTATGATCCAATAGCACCATTGTTTTTATTTATTTTGTATTAAATTATCATACTATGTTTGTAATCATTTTGTCCGTACCTATTGCGTGTACAAATGTTGTATTAACCATGGTGGTGGCAAACTATTGATTTGTTTTACTCCCACTTATATTGTTTCCTATTGGTGGTTGTATTATAACGTAACAAATAGTAAAATTAACAAAATTATTGCGTTCGCCGTGCCTCGTGGGGTGCATGAAAATATGAGTACCGACGCTTAGCCTGGACATGGACAGTCAGGCCGCTACCGGCTTGCTGACTGGCTCATGTAATGTTTACCACTGTGACGTGAGTTATTGATGTGTGGCGGCTTCTACATCGCCACATAACTACGCATACACTGACGTCACTTAAAATCCTGCATCGCGCAAGCGGAGGTTACCGCGCGACTAAAATATTATATACTAGCTGCGCCCCGCGGTTTCACCCGCGTAAGTCTCGATCCCGTGGAAATAACGGGATAAAAAGTATCCTATGTGTTAATCCAGGTTATAAACTATCTGTTTGGCAAATTTCATCCAAATCCATTCAGTCGTTTTTACGTGAAAGAGTAACAAACATCCATCCATACTAAACTTACAAACTTTCGCGTTCATAATACTAGTTAGACAAGTTTACTACTCGTGGAAACTTGTAATTGGCCATATTTTGATTAAACTAATACTTACTGTCTCTGTTTAGCTGTAAGTTTTCCTAAAAATAAAATAAATAAATAAACGTACCGACATCAATCGTCGAGGAGTAGCCCACCAGACACAACACTCGTCTGGTCGGAGATCCTCTCTTTTCTATGGAGGATGAGTGAAATTTACACCCTGTTTCTCATACCTTTATATAAGAATCGCTCGTAGCTTCTCACTGGTACCACAACCACTAAATCAGCTCACACGGTCGTCTCAGTAACACGCGGGAAACTCGTCGTCAACTTTTGGTACCCGTGCAAATTCAACGCCAGCCTCTCAGTTTCCGCCGACATGATGAATTGTAATCACCTGACGAGAGTCTTAAACGGCATACATATTCATTGAAGTTTTTTGTTTGTAATTTTATTTACATCGGTCTTTCTCAAAGGCATTGTCTTACGTAAGAACATAATTTATTAATTTTTCACCGAAATGGTAAGCCATTATTCGTCGAGGCTATTGGTATTCAAGGTTAGCTGGTAATTTGGAATACATAATATGAACAATTATATAAATTGTTTTGAATATTATATATTTTTTTTTATTATAAGGATACAATGTACCTTAACATATATGCGTTCATTATCATGTCTGCTATAACTTGACACCCTGCACATACCACAATCTTTACGACTTCTGTGAACCCAATCGACCTATCTTCAGAGGGAACTTATCAGAATCATTACAGATATTCACGATCACTGCAATCCGTTAAGTAAATTGAAAGTGCCATTACCATCGAACCTTTTTCAATAAAAGCTTGCAATTAAACATTGGCAATACATTTTCTCAGGCTATATAGCTCGATCTCGCCTAAGTCAATCGCCTTTCTTTCGTCCCAAACAAAGATACATGTGTTAGTAATCCTTTTACGATTCGCCCCGTTCCAGTCAGTTCCTATCGACAATACATTTTATCCTCGCCATGGGACTAGTGTTTCTTGACGTCATTATTTTAGTGCGACATACAGATTTCTACAGGTTTTAGAAATACTGTACTATTGGGACATTTCGTTTGGAGCGTTATAAAACTTTGTTCTGTTATCTATGTGAAATGTAGGGCTTATCTACGATCGGTGGATATATTGTATAGCTTTGTTTTATGTCCGAATTACGATATATAGATTACGAGCTTTTGCTTGTGGCTTCGTTCGCGTGGAGGCCAGATATTATCCAACGGAAATGACATAGAAATTGTTTATTCTGTAAATAGAATTTATGGGAATCACTTTTTAAGGTCATATAAAAAAATAATAAGCTGGAAGGAGTTGACATTTCCTATCTGACTATCCGTGAGATGAAATCGTGAAAAAAAAACTCATCTTCTTTTCGTTGGTTAGTGACTAACCTGGTGTCAGAGTTTTAAAGCCGCTCATTGGCCTCTGACTTGGCTTCACATGCCGTCGAGAAAAATCTCTCAAGCATGCCAGTTTCCTCACGATGTTTTCCTTCACCGTTTTTAAAGCAAGTGATAATTATACAACCGGGATAAAAAGTCTATGACCAAAGTGACCAAACCCAGGTATATCCGGGTGTCTTTCATCAAAATCCTTTCAGCCGTTAAGGAATGAAAAGGTAACAGGCAGACAGATAAGGATTACTTTCGCATTTATAATATTTGTATGGATAAAAGGAGAGATAACCTCAATTTTCTGCGTTTTCATTTTATTTTACAGTTCTTTTGATAACACTTTGTAATTAGTTTTACTTAGTCCCTCTCCGTCTTTGTTTGAAAACCTACTATTGGAGTTATGTTCTATTACTGGGTCCAACTCTTTGTCTAAAATATAGGAGAGCACTAACTTGGACGCCAATGTGTCCAAACTGCCCCGGGAAAGACGGATGCAGCCACCACGAATGACAGCCGTGACCAACGGCGTGCTTTCCGAGACACGGAAAAATCTCGATATGTAAAGACCCATCCACGGACCCAACCCGGCAAGCATATCTTAACCTGATGGATCGACCCGTACGGCTGTTATTACTTAGCCACGAGCTCCTCTGTGAATTTTCATAAGTTAACATTTCCCTAAAGTAACAGTATAGTAAAGTCCTCCTTTCCCTGTAGGAGAAGGCTCAGTGCCCTTTGTAAAAAAGTAATTTCAAAAGCTCTGTGCAAATAACACGGCAGCTGATATACCTTTATCAAAAGAGATGGATTGAAATGTAAAAAGTGTATCCCTAATTAGGATCCCGCGCCTGAAGTAATCAAAAACAAAACAAAATATCATGGGACACTCGTTGTTGATCCCTTTGCCGGGCTGTTTAAAATTCTACTCTCCGGCCCACTCAGAACATAAATACGAAATTTGAATAAACACACACACACACACACATTTATATTTGTCATGCAAACCTGGATGAAACCACAAAAGCGTTGTTGTAATCCGGTTAACCGGTTTGGCGCGCAACCAGACACCAAGAGACGGCTGCCGGTGACAGCTCTAAAAAAATATCCGACGAGTTTTAGAATCCAAAATTTTATTTGCACTAGTAACTATACCTACGTTTAGAGGATTTGGGAGGACATTTTGTCGCTCGCGCCGAAATATAACCGCAGAATGGCGATGTCCGGCAATCCGGTTTCAAATGGAGCAGCGATTGTGTCCGGATGGGAATAAGCTCTCAATGACGTAATATATGCACCAGTTGCGTCTGTGTACGTCATATTGCTAGCGATTATGTCATCAACTCTTGCGATACAATTTTCTATAAATAAACCTACACGTGGTGCACTGCAGCCGGAGCGTGTTGATAAATATGAAAAGCTTTTCAATCTGTTCAAACGTTTCTATTTACTTTTATTATTTTGTTTTCTAACGGCTGAATATTGAAACGCAACTCAATTTGAAGTCGCCATTAAATCTCATTAAAGATGTATTAGAAAGACTATTAAGTACGTTTAGTTTTTGAGTATTCGAAGGTAATTTTATATCTTGATTTAAATAGCTCACTCCCTAGTTAACTCCAATTAAACAGGAAATTATAAGATAAGGAAATCTTCAACATTGTTTGCTTTGATCCTCCTTTGCAGTAGCAGTAGAACAGGCATGTCAGTGAACAAGATATTTACACTAAGAAACTGCATCCCAATCCAAACGGAGGAGTCGACGATAACTTGAAATCTGTAGCTGTAAGAGGATTCCGCCTGGGGTATTGTCATTCTATAGGGTTGCTCCAAAGGATTGCTTGGTGCTCTGGATCTAACCGAACATTGAATTGCAATGCCCAGTTTCAAAGCAATTCTCATGTTGTTATCTTAATTTTATCATCATCTGCCTAGCCTTTTCCCAACTATGTTGGGGTCGGCTTCCAGTCTAACCGGATGCAGCTGAATACCAGTTTTTTACATAGAGCGACTGCCTATCTGACCTCCACAACCCAGTAACTGGGTAATACGATACCCCTTGGCAAGTCTGACGGCCGTAACAACTTTCAAAGATCCACAAATGACAGCCGGGACCAACGGCTTAACGTGCTTTCCGAGGCACGAAGGAGTCTCGGTATGTAAAGATGGTCACCCATCCATGTTGTTATCTTAATTTAAGCTGTGTGATTTTTATGAGAAGATTCTCACGCCATGCTTTTTCAATTAAATAGATTTCTATTTGTCTAGCAATGGGACTATAGAGCATCTGTTTGATTATTGGTAGGGCAATAAAAAGCCATTTGTGCATTTGAAGTGGACTCTTTTAAGACCCAATTAAGGATCAAATTGCATCTAAATAATCCTAAAGTCATTCGGCAGCCCTACTTCGCCGTCGAGTGGTCTCAGGAGTAGCACCACAAAGATTTGATTTAAGTTTAATCCCTCCCTGGCTGGTCACTTCGTAACTTGTCGAATTAATAACAGATAAAAACTGGCCGTCTACACCCTCCGCCATTTTATAACGTTTGGCTGAAGAATTTTGATTTTATTCTGGAAAGATAGCTTGCTTCACTGTTCTTGGCACTCTAGATAATTTAAATTAGACAAATCGTTGGGTTTACTATGTCGTATATGGATGCTTTCTCAATTTCCTTTAGATGATCAGCTATTTAAAAGCTGATTGCAACTTGCACGTGTTTGACATGACCTTCACCTTTTACTTTGTCGTCTCTCATATACACATACATATATACACATACATATATACAGGATGTAAGGGTAAACACTCTTGTCATTCAAACCATGGGTAGTTGACTTAAATTTAAAAATAAATGTACGAACACAACAAAAAAAAAACGTTATTTTCATTAAAAGATTTTAAAAAGTTTCTATCTGACACCGTGCTTGCTAGCGAAGCAGCTGACTAAGGGAGTGATCGCGCTCGCTGCCGGTCAGGTCACATCCCGTAACTCCCGCCCGTGTTGAGACGCAAGTTCGTTGCCCTAGGGCATAGGGCAACGAACTTGCGTCTCTTGTGGTAAAATTTAGATCTAAAAAAAATTAAAAAAAAGTTGTAATTTTCCATTGATTTTACGTTCTATAATTAATGTAATCAAACCACTGGTTGCAAGGATAACGGTGTTTACCCTAACACCCTGTATATATCTGCGTAATATTATTCCTGATGAGCGTGAAGATATTCAATCTAGGCTAAGGAAATTGGAAGTAGAACAGCGGAACCACTTTCAATGTATACCTTTTAATGAAAGCCTATCACAGGCAGGAAGTGCCTGTAGAAGTTTCTACCTGAGCTCGTATGTAGTCGACAGTAATTACTCAACTGTGTGAACCTGTCCTAGGTTTTCCTGAGAGGGTAAAACTAGCGATTGCAAGTATAAAACCGCCACATTAGCAATTCCTCTAAAAGCAATTCAGTTCCTGAATTCCCAGCTGTCATTAGCAAGTCCTCTGATTTGACCCAAAAGCAATTCATAATTTGTGGACCATTTTACGAATCTCCATAGAAAACTGTCAAACAAATAAATTATTTCGTAATATGAATAGCACGCAGATCATAGTATGAATTGTCAGTTTGTAACATTTTATGATGATTCATAATATTTTCCTTTTATGATTCTGCCAGAGTGGCCGTTTTAAGTCCAGTGGTGAAGAAAAGCAGAGCTGTAATTTCGTACGCAGCAGCAGTAATCGATTTGTTCCGTAGCAACATAGGTTTCCAATAAGACTCATGACTTGGTATATCTTGACAATCGACTTTTAGTCGATTTTTAGAAATTTCCCTTTTCTTTATGTCTCCACATACATAAGTTAACATAATCAGCCTATAATGTTCCCACTGCTGGGACACAGGCTTCCTCTCGGTGAGAGGTAGTGGGCCGTAATCCACCACTCGGGCCCAGTGCGGCTTGTTATATCTCCACACTGACTTCAAATTCGAAAGGATTAGGTTATTCTTTTATTATTCCATTACTGATTTTTATTACTGTCACCATGAAAACCAAGACATAAAGACATCAACGAAGAAACAGCACCATATACCTAGAATGCACCACTTTTATTGCTCCGCTTGCCGTCACGTCGAGACATTCCCGCTCGTCCCTAGTGCCCCATCTTAGTCGATAAATTGTATTGAGCCCATAAATCCTGGCGGCCAATACTCCGTACTTCCGAGCTGACGGGTAAACTGCGGTCGACTACGAAATGGCCGTGTTAATCAAACTTTTACATGTCTTGCTTGTTAATAGACGAATTGGTTAATTAAGTAGGTAGGTAAACTTTGTATGGGAGGAAGAAGTTGCTGCAGCCGTTCTTTAGTTTAGCTCGGTAACTTTTGCGTACGGTGGTTCATGTTCATTTGCTGGTGTGCCTACAACTGTTTTAGTGATCTTGTTTTAATTCTACTGCTGAAGTTAGAGCCTTAATTGGTGTGTACTTCTGAGGGCCTAGTGCGTTTTATACGGACTCGATCGCGGTAACGTTCATTTACATCAATTTGAAGGAATAATTAGTTAATTGTAACTGAATAAGCGCCGTCTGGGGACAATGGTGGGACAACGGCGTTTATTCAGTTTCAGTACAAATTAAAGTTTATGTTAACGTTACACTAAGGCCACTGATATTGATAGATGCCTGTCAGTCGTTACTTAGGGTATTTGAATGTAATTTATTGGTTCAATACGATGAAATATAAAAATCTGTCGTAAGTAGGTGTTCGTGACACACAGGACACACACCACGCATATTATTTTCTGCTGAGCTTTTACCGGAGGAAATTAAGGTCGGATTAAAGTATCCAATTCATTGGAAAATTATTTCATCGATGTCAATTTTTTTCATTAATGGAAGCCACATTTTGTATTCGAATTTTATAATTACTTCCTTATTTACGTTCTTAAAACGAACTGGCTGTTTAACATTTTCTTTTACAATAGTACCTAACTCACTTATTCCTACATTTTCTTAGGCGCTTCCATTTTCCTCTTATTAAGTAAGTTTCGGAAGTACTTACTTACAACTTAAATGGGAAATAAACTTAATAAAGCAAATAATTTTGTGATATTAATATTGTTTATTTCTATACTTAATCGTTAAATTATAAGTTTTCTCATTGTGTTAAATCAACAATTACGTCGTCGTTTAAAGTTAATTTTGAACGAGCTTAAAGAGTTAATGGTTAAAAATGTTTTAATCATGTTTCCCATTATATGTTACCACAATGTCTCACGAGCGCATTAAGACATTGAGCATATTCCCAACGTTAGTGAAGTGATGGGACATTTCTCTTTATTTATGGAGCTACTAGCTGCGCCCCGCGGTTTCACCCGCGTAAGTCTCGATCCCATGGGAATATCGGGATAAAAAAAGTATCCTATGTGTTAATCCTGGTTATAAACTATCTGTTTGCCAAATTTCATCCAAATCCATTCAGTAGTTTTTACGTGAAAGAGTAACAAACATCCATCCATCCATCCATCCATACTTACAAACTTTCGCGTTTATAATATTAGTTAGATAGTTCTGCTAGAGTTATGTGACTCACTAGTCACGTAATAATTTCAGAAAAATAATTTCAGAAACTGCGGCACGACTTCACTAAGTCGTGCCGCAGTTTCTGAAATTATTTACTGTGCCAACGATGCAGTTCCGGATATTGTACGAAATATTTGGAACGAAATTTTGCAATACCGAAGTCGACGTCGCCGTCGACCGAATCGTTGACCGCAAAATCTAAATGTCAAGAATTTTGTGCACAAAACTAACGATTAAGCTAACTTCAGACAGCACTGGAATAGTGCTCTAACTTGGATTCTTTGGACGCAAAACATTTTAGATGTCCAATTTCTAACAACAATTTTCGACATCCGCTAATTTGTTGCGCGAAAGTGCCTCAGTTGAATTATGAGTTTTCAAAAAAGTTTCAAAGAACAGAAAATAAGATAAACAAAAACACAAAAATATTCACAAATGCCTTTCACAGGGCAATTTCAGATCTCATGCAGTCGTACTAGCAGACAGTGCCAAATGGGGTGTAAACGTACAAATCGAGTTGCCCGCTGCAGATGCGTCGCTGGCTGGGACTGACAGATATCAGTACGGGAATTTAGGTCGCAATGGATGCTGAGCCACCAAATAGGTCGCAGGCCTCGCCGCTACTCAAGTGGCTCCGAAGTGGGGCGTTGGCGTGGCGACACGACACGAGGTTATGCTAAACTTCTACACATAAGTATGTTAACTTTAAATTAGAGCTTCGTTCGTGTTCGTGATACAATTTGATTAAGGAGTTGTTTGAAGTGAATTCCGTGGCGGTACTCATGCAAATTTATTTCTATCACTGTTGCCACAATTGTTGCAGATTCCTTGCTTGCATTCAGCTTAATCCAAGATAATTATCGTTTATCTGTCTGAATCATCTTATCAGCGAGTCGCCTCTCCATATATCAAGTATAATGCATACCCAAACATCTATTAGAAACATAATTGAATCCGTCTGCTAAACAATGTCAGTACAATTTGTATGTAAAGTACGTCTGTGCGAAGCAGTGCCACTGACTCATGTCGCTAAGTGGCCTTGATTGTTGTGTCGTGTCATGTCGGTACGTGTTGCTTGCTCTAGTAGCATATGCGGATGACATTAGTTACGATTGGTAGTATTAGTACCTAATGACGCAAATACATACGTAGGAACACAGTAGTGCAACTCGTTGGTGAAAAAGCAGTCAGAAGTCAGTGTTTCAGTGTCGGTCCAGAAATATTGAACAGGATTTGTATGTATATCTGCCAGGTTAGATATAGATAACTTACCCAGAACTTATCGGGAGGTGGTGAAACTTGCCGTAAGCTTTCTTCGCATAAGTTAGGTCTGGACAAATCCCTCTTAGTTGTAATAGTTTCCACGTAGGTCTTAGAAAATCCTGAAGGCTTTTCTCTCAAAATTTTAATTATCGTTAAAAGGAAAATGGGAAAAAAAGAGATTTCCTTTCTTTGATTTCGAGTGGGAGTGAGAAAGGCTCTTGTGGACAACAGCGAAGCACTATTTTCTCTCTAATGCACTATTGATTGTTCTTCAGTCTCCTGACATTTAGCACTGAAAAAAGAAAATAAGAATAGAGTTCGTGACAAAAAACAAAAGAAGGTATAGCGATATTTGTTCACAAATTTGTGAGCTAGATTTTTCTGCGACTGTGTATCTAATATTTTATGTTTTAGGTATAGTTAAATGGGTCAACATGTGTCCCGTTTCTTTTTGCAATTGGGGAATAGATAACAGTCAATTTGTTCACTAGAATTTGCAAAATGTAGGTATACAGTATGTTAACTACCAAAGGGTGTTCCCGTTAACCTGCAATAGTATAGCGTCTATGCATGCTAAAAAATATATTAAAATTAAAAAAAAAAAAAAAAAATAGTTTTTGTATAGTAAAATATTAACAAAAAATAATAAATTGTTACGGAAAATAAACTCTCTGTACACGCCCACTTGTCACACTTGTTTTTCTACGTTGAAATACAAGTGTGCGTGTACAGAGTGTTTCTTTTACGTTTAAATTTAATCGTTTTGTGAACATAATATTTTTTTTTTTTTTTTTTTCAAATGGTAATATTTTTTTTAGCATGTATACACGCTATACTATTGCAGGTTAACGGGAACGCCCTTTGTTAGTTAACATACTGTATAATAGGTACAATTGTGTTTATTGTTCTAGGGGTCTACACCCTAAGTACGAAATCTGTAATGTCGGCCGAAGTTACGGGCGTGTCCTACTCCGTATTACCTACGGACATAAGAATAATTCGATGCCCGAACTAAGAACGAATGACAACACGATTTGACAGCAACTAGCTATGTACTTGCCCATTTGAAAAATTTCATTTGTCACTTGTTTTTACGGATCACTAGTTTCGGACGGGCCCGTATCTTTGTTGTAGACCCCTGTTCCTCTCCCTTTACGTTAATATCGTGGTTTAAGGAAAGGTTCGAAAGCCACTTTTAATTTATGTATGAGAGACAAATGAAACTCTTATAGAATAGTTTCTCATACATCCAAAACACATTTGTATATGTCGGTGTCACTATGTTCATCTTTACTGTCAACTTCTAATACATTTGTATATATCGGTGTCACTATGTTCATCTTTACTGTCCACTTCTAATACATTTTTATATATCGGTGTCACTATGTTCATCTTTACTGTCCACTTCTAATACATTTGTATATATCGGTGTCACTATGTTCATCTTTACTGTCCACTTCTAATACATTTTTATATATCGGTGTCACTATGTTCATCTTTACTGTCCACTTCTAATACCTTGAGCTGTCTAAATATGTTTTCCTTCAATTGCTCCTATTTCTATTCTAAACCCATCAACATTCAAATATAATCAATAACATAAATCCTGTATTAGATTATCCTCACTAATAAGGCACGTACTTCCAAACCCCGCACTAGGATTGACAACGCACTGCTATATTTGTATTCAATTGGTAACTTTATTAGTGGCCGCCCATCAAACGCCAGGCGCGTCATTTGGAACCATTCGCTATAACGCTACCACTCGGCTGTGAGCTATATACTCCCGTTTATTGCATAATTGTTTGATTGACGATGCGTAGTTGTTGCTGGCCTGAGATTTTCATGATTTTGGGAATAGTCTGCTTTTGTTTTTGGCAATAGAATTGGAATTGGGCTCTCGATTCACATTCTTAGACATGGAAATCTGTGTTTTGCAATGGTTTGTAGTCTAACTAGTGGAATTCTAGATGCCTTCGCTTCTTTGTATGGTTTTTGCTCGGCTTGGGAGTTTTTTGCGCCATTTCTTCCCAGCTGAAGCACTAAAGTGGTGAAGGGCGGGCGTTTTTGGGAATTTTGACGTTCAAAAAGTGCTAATTCTCAGCCTAGCAATATTTTAGCTGATCTTCCAGCGAGCACCGTGATTGAACATTGATAGGTAGATTTTTGCAATAATAATATGATAACAACAATTTCCAAATTCGGTTTTACTTGAAGGTGCATGTAAAAATGCAACTGCAGAGCGTTATTCCTTATTGTTGTGCACCGAGCACTCGTTTCATAGCGAACATTTGTCATAAAAATGGTACCGTTTCGTGTACAACTAATGGAAACTAATTTGCATATTATCACACGCAAAATTAAACTAATATTCGGCCTATTGGCGATACAGTGGCGTGCAAGCGTTCGCACCCAAACGTCTGTCGTTAATCTTTTACAAGTAATCTAGATGAATTGGATTTTTATGTAAAGCAGCTTGGTGATTCACGCTTCTTGAAGTACCGTATATATGGCATGCATTATTTATTGTCGTCGCTGAATGGAGTAATTTGCAGGTTTAAAATACGTATTTAGAATGGCAAGGCTTTTCCGTAAAATTTTATGACTATAACATTAAAATTCCATTGTAATTTTCCTTAATTTTCCCACAAACTCCGACTTTTTAAAGACACCTGTTCCCTCCAGCCCTATGTAGTAAACTAAGTCGTACATAGCAAAACTGTGAGTAGACAATGCTTCATTTCAATCGCACGGTGTCTGACGCCTGACGTCGGCAAACGAAGCCAATCGTTGACGTCGCGTCGACAGTTTGAAACTCTCCAAATTTGTTACTCCGCGTTATTTCCTGACAATTTCGTAATGTACCCAGAATATTTGACTCGATATTTTTATTATGGAATCATTGAATATTGCTAACGTGAACGTGCTACACTATTTATGTTTGAGCATCGTGAAAATCAGCCTATAAAAGAGATAAATACATAGTAATAATCCACGCAGCTAATTTGCAACTAAGGCCGAGATATTTTTTTCCGTCTCTATCTCGTACTTCAAGTGTGACGGCTGTGCGACAGTGACAGGAATATCGCTCACCCAAAGTACGTGCTTTAGTAACGTTTATGATTCAGGCCTAATGCCCGGTTCACATTATTCCAGTCCAGATATCCAGTCCAGTGCTGGACTGGATCATACCGTCTACATTATTCCAGTCATTCAAAAGCTGTTATATGTATCGGTAACTCTATAAACAACAATGTGTGTTGACTCTTCAACGTATATTCCAGCACTGGATTGGCCGTTCACATTATTCCAGTAGCGCTGGAATGGGTGAACTGGAATGAAAAATAGATCACTGGAATAGGTACTTTCCAGTGCCGGTTCACATTATTCCAGTGGCATTCCAGCAGTGGACTGGGATGCTCGACTGGAATAAAGTGAACCGGGCAAGACTTTCAATAAATGTGCAGCAAATGCTGGGCTGTCAAGTCTTCGACATCGCTCTTCATCTTTGAACTTATTATGCACACATACTAAGACATTGACTATTGGTAGCGTAGTGGCAGATCTTTATCCGGTAGGTAAGAGCTCGTGGCTAAATAATAACAGCCGCACGGGTAGATCCATCAGGTTAAGCTACGCTTGCCGGGGTTGGTCCGTGGATGGTTGACTATCTTTACATATCGCGACTCCTCCGTGCCTCGGAAAGCACGTTAAGCCGTTGGTCTCGGCTGGCATTCGTGGATATTTGACAGTCGTTACGGGTCGTCAGAAGCACGAAAGTCTGACACCCAATCTTACCAAGCGGTATTGTATTACCCAGTGGGTTGTGGACGTCAGATAGGCAGTCGCTCCATGTAAAATACTGGTATTCAGCTACATCCGGTTAGATTGGAGCTAGGCTAGGCTAGATGATGAGTGGCAGATCTTTATCCATAACTCTTATAGTGACCGTACGTAAAACAGTGATTTAGAGACGGCCAGAAACGTAAAAAGATCTGATATATATGGAGGTTCCGGTAAAAATAGATGCTGCATGAATAATCATGAATCCTTTTAACTAAATCCAATCAGCCTGTGTGTGGAGATTATGGCCCTTTTCTCTTACGCCACGTTTCGCGGTACATCAAATCGGTTTATCGGGGAGGCTAAATTAAATCCTGGATAAATATGTGCTATAGGTATGAGCTTAACATGATATCTTATATTTTATAGGATTACCCGGCGTACCATCGGTCCCTCACAGTAGTGATTTTTTTGGATGGCGCGAAAACCGTATGTTTGCTGACAGGTTAATATACAAACAATTACCTTTCAAAGAATTTACTTGAGATTTAATAAACAGTCTCACCTTGTTGGTCTAGTGGTCGCAATTGAGTACTGAGCATGAGGTTCAGGGTTTGATTCCCAGGTCGGTGTTTTGATTTCAGGTAGCTAAGTACATATTACTCACAATAATGCTGCTTGCTGCCTTTACCAAATAATAACAACTAAATAAAATACTTTATAGCTTAGTATGGAAACAAAAAATATAAAAATCCTTTCTTATCACCATTCCGCTATACGATTCCGAAACGTGTTCGCTTTTCAAGCGACTCTTGAACCAGAAGAAATCATTTAAGGCTCGGAAAGTCGGAAAGTTTCGATCAAAATGTGTTTTCCACGTGATTGGAGCTTCTTCGCCGGTGTACTGAAACTACGTATGCGAAAGTGGAGGATTTTTAGACTTTAGACTTAGATATACAATATTTGCTTTTCTTTTCTTCTTGAATAATGTAGTTGTCGTTTGTCCACATAACATAACGCCTGTAATGTCTGAAGGGTTAGACAGAGGTGGACCTGTTTACACCCACATTTCGCCAGATATGCTTAAGTCCCATGTAATAGGGGCGAGCCTATTTTCATCATGAGTAATTCGTCAACTCGTCCTACATGCCTACGGCCCATTTAGGACGTTCTTTTGATTTTTTTCAAGTCGTCTTAGATGGGCCGTAGGCATGTAGGACGAGTTGACGAATTAACCGTCATCATCAGTCGTTTGTCAAACTAGGTATCTAAAATAAAGTGGACAACCGCGCATGACCAGTTGGTTTGACCATAATGACCATGCTTTGGGTGGGTCTGTGTCAAGCAGTAGACAGCGTTCGAATGATCCTGCTATGTATATCCCTCAAAAAATTGTGTCGGTCCTTGTTCCAAGCATCCTGTATATATTATGTATAGTAGGTACCTATTCAGTGCTGACAGTTCTCGAGATTTTCAGCCTAAACAAGGATTGGGATGAGAAACAATTCGATATACAGACTGTAATTCCTATTGACGTCAATGAGCATCAACGCAGCAGATATATTAAGCAGCAGTAGAAAACTCAGACACACAATATATCCCTTCCGATGTAAGTGGAAGCACTTAGTGAGATAAATTCTGCATGCTCCGAGTAATGATTGCGTTTCACCTGATAGCCTTATCAACGGGCAATCGCTACGTCATTAAGGATAATAGCCGACGGCTATACACCTTGATGAACAACCTTCCATATTGTACGCACTATGAACATTTATAAGAACATCTTGCATTCAACATTAGAGATCCTAGATTTTCGTTAATCATCATATTTTTTCCTTACCAAAGTGGTAGATGTTTACTAGAATAAGCTCAGATGTACAATTTTCGGCAAGTTCTTGCATTTTGATTAGACTGAGTGGAGAAAATAAATGTTATTAGGTACGTACCTTTCGGGCAACCAATATTTTGAGTAGGATTATAATCATAAACATTGTGAAACAAATGACGCTCAATAAATCTCGTCCTCATTATTTTCTCTCTCAAAAACAAAGAGACCAAAACTCTCATTATTTTAATTAGACCTTAGAACAAGGGTATTTTTTAAAGAATTCCTTCATATTCTGCCAATATAAAATTACCTCGAGACTTTCTCAAAAGATGTCAGTGTTCCCTCGATATATTTTCATTACGCGGGAGTCGAGTGGTGGGCTGGCCGCCGCTAATTTATTGCATCGCCCCCATCGCCCTAATACGGAATTTAATAAGGTGCGACTTGAAAATATTCCGCCTTTTTATTTCGTAGATATTGTGCCCATGATGTTAATTAATTAATTAAGCTTTCCTGTTTCAAATACTTGGACACATTGTAGTGATTTATTATGATAATGCCCGATTTTTTCTTTCGTACGTACTCTTGTGCCTTTATGCTAACAATGCATAATTTTTCACATGACCTTGATTAAAATAACTTATAAATTCCGCAGGTCAAATACGAGCGAAGTTTCCTCATGCGAGGGAAATAAATGAAAATTATTCCTATTTTATAAGTTCACGCCTGAATTAATATACGGTTTCATTTCCTTAGAACTGTACAAAGACGCAGTCAACAGTGGGTACAAATAACTTGAGTTTTACCCTAATTTCCTTAAGTTATACGAATAAGGTATCGTGGGTTGCGGCAAAAGTAAAACGGATTCAATAATACCAAAGCGTACGTATAAAATTCAGCCATTTTGTTTCTGACGTTGCAAAATTCCACACACTCAACGCTTTTTCGATTGGATCGCGATATCGTCCGTAGAGAATTCAATTCATAAATAAATATGGCGTCCGCCTGCCGCCATCTTAGCGGGAGCTGGCGAGCTGGGCCACCGACGTGTTGCGTGAGGAGCATGCTAACGCGCTGCCTCGCTGCCTTGCAGCCTTGCTGCTAGAACATTTTATAAAGCCTATAAATAAATCAATGGTGGAGCTCGTGACTACGTAATAACAGCCGCACGGATCGAAAAATCCGGTTAAGCTACGCTCGCCGGGGCTGGTCCGTGGATGGGATAGGTGACCATCTTTACATACCGAGACTCCTCCGTGCTTCGGAAAGCACGTTAAGCCGTTGGTCCCGGCTTTTCATGGATCTTTGACAGTCGTTACGGGTCGTCAGAAGCACGAAAGTCTGACAACCATGAGGTATCGTATTACCCAGTTACTGGGTTGTGGTGGTCAGATAGGCAGTCGCTCCATTTAAAATACTGGTATTCAGCTGCATCCGGTTAGATTGGAAGCCGACCCGAACAGAGTTGAGAAAAGGCTAGGCTTGGTTTAATAAATAAATCAGTGTCAAAAAGGGTCAGACGTCCTACGGTAATTAAGTGAAAACTAGGAAATGCTGTTCGACAGTTTAAAGCCAGGCAAACGAAGTCAGGTGAAGTTTGTACTTCGACGAACCATCAATTATTGAAGTTAGTTGTTTCAATGTTGATGTTGGCGTAATGGTTATGTAAATCAATAGAATAGCGCGCGTTAATCATTGGTGCGTGACTAGATTAGGCTAGGGCCTGTCATAGACTCGTAAACAATTTTAACCACATAACATCACGCCTTGTTTCCTCGAATGTTTGGGCAGAGGTGTACCCTAAAGTACACCCACATTTCGCCGGGTATGTTTTTAAGTCCCATGTAATAGGGGCGGGCCTATTGCCATCAACCGGGCACAAATCTAGACCCCGGGCTAAAGCTAAGAAATTCCAGATAGAAAAACCTAATATTACCTCGCCCGACCCAGGAATCGAACCCAGAAATCGACCACTAGTCCAACGAGGCAGTCAACAATATTAATTGCTACAAATAAACAGTTGAAAACAAAAATGGCGGATTTGTTTTTTACGAAAATTATAATCATAGTTCACACTGCCATGCCACAGTAATTTTCTTAAACAGGTCGCACTGTAAGGTAAATAAATCTGTGTTATAATAATAAATGGGCCCAAATAAATAAAATTCAGAAATTATGACCCTTTTGTTTCAGGCAGGAGTCAAAGCTAACCCGTGAAGTGCGAGAAAGCGATATTGTTGTATAATTTGCATATACTATCACGAATGGTGTGCAGTTTAGGCATACTTGTATTGTATAGGTATACCAAGGCTCGGATACCGGTTAATTTCTATCCGGTATAGTATACTTGATGCAAAAACCTTTACATTCGGTTTTGTTCGCATATACCGGTTTTTTTATACCGGTATTTGGAAGAGTATTATATAAAGTTTTTTCGGATTTACTGGCTTAGAGCAATAAAAACCGGTTAATACTTCCGTTTTTATTCAGCATGTCATCCTCACAAGTAGTCACAAGTTGCAACGCTTTTACCGAAATGCCGCTCGCCGAAAAAAACGGTTAATTTAGGTTAAAATAAAGTTCTCTAAACGTTCGCGTTCTTTAGAAAAGTTCGGAGGAAAACCGAAATAAACCGGTATTAACCGGCTTTTTTAAACCGGTTCCGATGCTTGAGGTATACTATATACCTATATGTATAAGTTGAAATAATCAACATCGGGGCTTTTTAGTCCCATTCAAACCTGTGCTTGAATCTACGTAGTTTGGACAATAGCCTTTGTGAACCTCACCTGAATACCATTGACCTATTGATTTTTATGTAGGTACTCCACAGTAAGTAAACCCAACATGCGATAAAACAAATTGTATTGCGACCGACACAAAATAAAATACGGTTAGGTATGAGTTAACACTGAAAAACAATTCGATAAAAGTGAAATTAAATATTTTACCCCTGATTGATATGTTAATTTTGTAGCCAATTTAATTCCAAATCAGTAAAAATAAATAATGTTTAGTAAATCATGTTTTATACACAACTAGCGACTCGCTCCTGTTTCGCACGGTTTTTACGACTTAACAAAACATCGAGATTTGATAAGTTAATGTAACTTTAATAGTAACGAGTAACGTATTATACACATAAACTTTCCGGAATAAGTTCTCTAAACGATGGTGAAAACCTCATGAAAATCTGTCGGACAAACACGAAAAGCGACTTTAATTTATAAAATATTTATTTATTTATATATACTTTATTGTACACCACAAAAATATATAACGGAAGGAAAAAACAAACACAACAAAATATACAATGGGCGGCCTTATCGCTTTTCGCGATCTCTTCCAGGCAACCTTGGAATGGACAGTGATTTGCCTGGACATAAAATGGGGCTGTCGTAGGTAAATAATTTAGATGAAAAGCTACTTTAATTTATAAAATGATATAGATATAGATGCAAAATCCACACTTCGTGGCATGAATATACAGGTTGATCCATATTTCGTTGACCAACAAATGACCAAACAGTGGGATGTCAGTGTCGGACACAGATATCAGAATGTGGTTATCAATACCCGCCTCGGTTTCACTGCAGCTTCTGTGGGAATGCAGGGGGAGGAATTAAATGATTTCCCTGTAAGCGATCACACGGATAATTCCATTAGTCGTTTCCTTCGCTTCAAACACGGACCACAGATTTCAATAGCACCGTTTCTTGAGATCAAAATTCGATTAAATAGAATTCTGTTTGAGTTGCAGATTTAAGTAGCGTGTCTATAGCAGATAACATTAGATTTTTGTTGTTCTTGTAACTTCCAATGATAAAAGGGTTTGTTTTCAATTGATTTAGTTAGCCTGCTGTTATTTTCTTAGGGTGCCCTCTCCAAAGGATAAAACGGAACTCTATTACTAAGACTCCGCTGTCCGTCCGTCTGTTACCAGGCTGTATCTCATGAACCGTGATAGTTAGACAATTGAAATTTTCACGGATAATGTATTTCTGGTGTTGCTAAAACAACAAATACAAAAAAAAAACGGAATAAATAAATATTTAAGGGGGCTCCCATACAACAAACTTTAACGTGATTTTTTTGCCGTTTTTATAGATAACTAGCTTCCGCCCGCGGCTTCACCCGCGTGGTATGTAGATAAAAAGTAGCCTATGTCCTTCCCCGGGATGCCATCTATCTCCTTGCCAAATTTTATCGAAATCCGTTCTGTGGTTTAGGCATGAAAAGTTAACATAAAGACAGACAGACAGACAGACAGAGTTACTTTCGAATTTATAATATTAGTAAGGATGGTACGGAACCCTTCGTGCGCGAGTCCGAATCGCACTTGGCCGGTTTTTTTTATATCTAGTTCTGATGTTTCATCATTACCAGGCGTATATTATTGATTGAAGTTTAGTTATTTTTTATACCACTACGGGGAACTTTTTGGCCTGCATCTCACCTGATGGTAAGTGATGATCAGGCTGAAGGTGGAAGTCAACTTCCCCCAGAATCCGCAGCCACAGAGGAACTGACTATCTTACATCTAACTGCCGAGAAACAATAATGCTGCTAACATTGTTGTTATGGCGACAGACTTAGATAAGATGGTGGTAGCTAGCCAGGCGGACTTAAAACAAGCCCTACCACCAACCAAACCGAGCAGAAAATTTTGTCACCACTGGGAATCGTTCCCGGGACCTCTGTGTATGAAACAGGTGGTCTAACCAGTAGACCACAGAGGCGGGTTTCGTTCCTTTCTATCCTATTACTTCTAAAGTATAAAGAAATATGATTAAATTCTGATTCTATGAAATCTTCAGGAGAAATAACTCGCAATGCATTTTCTTTCAAAGGCAGGTTTCTTGAAAGGCACCGTAATTGAATCTTCACTGAGATCGAAACCTCGGATATTTGCAGTACAAAAATATGGACGTCTCTTGTATTCTTCTTGGCTAAGAAACTTCACTCCTTGAAATCTCGGTCGTGAACCAATAAATTATTCAAGAGAATGAATACTCATACTTAGCGCTTCCATTATAAGTATTAGTGTCGAATACTTAATATTTTTATCTACACCCATGGTATCTATTAAGCCTCTATAAAAGTTTCTGAAACAGTTAGCTTATTGCCGACATTAAAACAAGCAGTGTCATAGTAACCATAATATCATCCAAACGGGTGCTATAATGTTGTACAAAATTTCATAATACATTTAAAAATAGAACTTATAGTTTATTCGAATTCGAAAAATTCGAATTCACGTGCGTCGTATCCCTCCATTTTTGTTCGATATTAGTATTGCAAACCTTTTATAGAGGATTCATTTCATGGGTGCAACTGTAAGTAAAGTCTTGTATGCAACTGTAAATAATTAGGTATTAAAACACTCATGTGATACTATTATCACATCACACACATTCGTGTTTTAATACCCTTATTATAACAGTTGCTTAAATAACTATTAGGAAATCAAAATGGAATTATTTGAAGTTAGATTACATGCTGACGAATGCTGTATTTCAGATTTTCTAAAACCTTAAAACCTCGCCATGTGAAGTGCCTCGATTGCATGGTATTGACTCGTGGTTATATCTTATCGTATCTAAACGCGGACACAAAGGGCGTTCCGCAGCTTTTGTCGTATCGAATTGGCCACTCGAGCGTTATCATCATACATTTTATACGCGAAATTGGTAAACGTGGAGTCTTTGACATTTAGCTTTGATAAATCCACATATAGTTCACTAAGTTTCATTAAAAAAAAATGGAAATTCTCATTCAAAGTTAGCGTCAGATATATACATAAACTCACTCTTTCTTCCCATGGGGGTAGGCAGAAACTACGGAACTCCACCTGCTACGATCCTTACATACTCCTTTTGCTTATTTACGGTCATACACGCACGCCGGTTAGCGTCCGATTACTTCTAAATTACCCTATAGGTGTGTGTTAATGGTCCTTTCTTACATTAACATAGAGAATACCAGATGGTATACCTACCTTACCTACCTAGTCTTGATCGCACTGTACCTAGCAACAGCAATTTCCCAATACCTTGCATATTATGTCGGTAGCAATCTGTAATACAGACCGTATTGCCACAGATTAGATAATAGTCACTGCGGAAGTATTGCATTGTATTACAATACTATTGTATTACGACACCCAGGCATCTGACCTGATTGTGTTACCTATCGTACAATCCAATTATCTATCGTTGTTGTAGCTGTAACTGAATAATTCTTAATTGTATGTATTTGCAATTTTTTATAGTTGTTTGCGAAAGGTGCTTTAATACCATTTCCATTACTAATTTTAAATGAGCTTTCTTCCTAAAATGTGTTGATGAAATCTATATCTACGTCTTCGCGGTGTATCAAAATTTTACTAACACGACCGATATAACTTCGCAGTTCCGAACTTCGTGCAAGCCTATGTACAGACCTGCCAATTTCAAAATCCAACCCCCATATCTCTGTCTTCCAAACAGCAAACTAATGGCAATCAAATGATTGCCGAACCACTCCCGACACTTATTGCGTTTTCGGTCAAACGCGCAGTTAACGTTTTGTTTCGCATGATATGTGCGTAGGTGCCTCCCGCGGGAAATCACGACATGACAGCCACCTGTTCAATATGAAACTTAGCTGCACTTTCACGGGCAATTTTTCCAGCAACTGTTGCCCGAGTTAGCGGAGCAATCTAATTTTTTAAATTGCATCATATCGCCCAACCAGTATGGTGTGGCAGTATCTCTACCAGTAATTGCTGTATCTTGGCAATGCAGTAAATGGCTTGTTATATCATATTTGACCAATATTGCCCGGAACAATTAAGCTGCCCGTGTATTGCGTGTAATCGACCCTTTTGGTAAGCAGACACGATGTGGATCACTCAAATTAAATTCCATTATGTTCATAGTATCAGCCACGTGATTTCTGACCCCCGGACACGCCAATATTAGGAAAAGCAAGGAAGTTTTTTTAATAGTTTTTATTTATCGCACTACGATGTCTATTGTTCTTGATATATCGTTTAGTTTTTGTGCAATGCTCAAGGTGTTCAATGCTTGTTCCGTGTTAATGTTTACTGTCGGTCGAGCATCATAAATATAAGCAAAAGCAGAAAGCGTAACACGCAAATATGAAACTGGGGCAGTCCTTAAAGACGAGTTATTAAGGCCCTACCCTACCTCAAATTGCTTAGCATGATCCTCTGGTATGCCGAAAATACCTACTGCAGCATTCATTTTGAAATAAATATATGTTAAAGTTGAAGATTGGTGCTATGTTTGGCGAAAACACGTTAACATAAAAATTTTCTCAGTAGAATAAAAAACCAAGGTTACCTTTAAACCGAATTATAAACCGCTGGTATTAAAAAAATACTTCAAATTAGATCATGAAACTTTGCATAATAACTGAACTAACTATAAAGCAGGTCTTATGTTTTTTTTTTTATTACAATTATTTTCACGGTAAAAAGCAATTACTTTAACTGTTCGAGGCTTGAGAGCCGCCAGCACCCCACTCCGTCTAACTCTCAATCAGGCCGCGAGTATGGTACGAGCGAGATAAAACTTGAGGTAGCATAGGGCCTTAATGAAAAGGATTAAGCAATAACTTACGATACATTATTTATTTATTTATTCATTATTTATGTATATATATTAAAAACGTGACTAAACTCTAAGAGATACGCAAACTTAACATGATATAATAACTTTCAGAGCCTATAGCTGCATACACATTATGCCCACCTGACCTATTTCCTCGGGCCTGACCCTTTAATATTATGAAAGGCCGCTGCAAATTGTCAATTCAACATTTCTCTTTAACAAACTATAAAGTGAAATGAATTTAACAAATGTTTAGAAGAGACAACAATGAGAATTTTAAAACTAACTCCAAGAATTTTAAAATATTAAATTAAAATAGTTTTAACATTCTCCCGGTTTTACTCAAGAACTCGTGTGGACCTCTTGAGACAAAACAAAAGTTGTTTGTTATTGCAATTTGAATGCAGTGTATGAATGTCCCAAGTTTCAGCAGTTAGACTTGGAAGAAACACTCGTATGGTCCACCCGCTGGGAAATTAAAGCTGCAGTAGTTATTAAAGGTCTCGGTGGCTCGTAGTTATTAAAACGTTTGGATGCGAGACAAACGAAGTTCGGAAAATTGTTTGGTATTGTTGGAGAAAATATTTTATACTGTAGCTAGTGCAAGCTTTCCTGAAAATAGTGACTGTTTCTTACAAAATTGGGGACGGTATAATCGCATGCAGATGAATAGCAGTATTTTACATGAAGCTAATGCCTGTCTGACTTAACAAAGGTAGCACCCGAAATTAAAATTTTCTTACGTTTTTTGCTATTTGTGGGTCGGTAATAGGAATAAATCTAGAATCGGAATAAATCTTCAATTCAAACTCAGGTTGTAAGTATGTTGATTAAAATATGATTCGACCGTAACAAATATGTATTTACAGAATTATAACTATTAAACTCATCAATACAATTTTCTTAGTTGTATTTCATTAAATCGTGACGTTTTAGGACAACTCTAACTTAGAGAGTTGTATCGATGAGTTTAATGATCAGTTCTATAAATATATACATTTGTTTCGGTCGCGAATCGTGTTTTGATCAATATACAACCTGACATTGTCCTGCAAAATGCAAAAAACGTAAGAAAATTTGAATTTCGCGAGCTACCTCAGCGCTCTTATCCTATATCTTGCTACACAAACTCAACATCTCTTGATAGGTTCTTAGACCCAACATGATTCTTTGAACTCCTTGATATTTCGATCGCTCACATCTTCACGCACAGTCATACATACACACCATTTCACACCCAGTCGTGTTTACCAAGTACGTTTAGTGTTAGTTACCTCTTCTACCAGACATTTTCCCCCACTGTCTGGTTCTTTGACCTTGTAACGAGGCGTAGCTGTACAGTCACCCGCCATGGTTACAATTCTACTTTAATAGCGCCTTTATTTGAAAGCAGTAACGGTGGTTTTCGTAGTTCCACAGGTGTGGTTGAGGGTACTCAATATATACCCCTGCGTGCCTCTTTTAAGCCGGTCCTAAATCTTTAAACGCGTCCTATGAATATTTTACTATCTACATCTCTTATCGTTAAAATGTTTATTGGTGTATTTGTATTCGCTTGTAACCGCTGCGGTGTAAGTAAAATTGAGACGGTAAGATGGTTTTGTTGTTTTAATATTAAATATCGTGTTGTTTGCACATACGATTCGAAAATCCGTAACGAAGAACAAAGATATATAGGTATGGAGATGGAACATGGAGAGGGTTTTTTTTATACACTAACAGTTGCAATGTATTTCATTTTGACAATTCGACAAAATTTATTGCGTTATTTACGTTGTCGAGTAGACGAATTTTTCAAATATATGAAGCAATGGGTTAACATTAATTTTACGCAGTTGGGATGCGGAACAGTGAAATTTTAGTTAATTCCTACAATACCTATTGCTTAAATATTACTTTCTTGACCCTCTTTTTAACTTAACAACAGCCATAGGCCTTAAGAGATCTAAAATGAATAGCCCAGATCGAGTTATTACAATGTTATTCAATCTCATGTAAATTATGATATTAATCCGTCACAACTTCTGCACAATTGTGACGATGAGCGTGAAGATAAGATTCTATGTAAAAGCAAATAGTTTCTTCAAGTTTATGAGCAGAATTTATTATACAATTGTTTGATACTATCTTTTGCACGTCACGAATTTATAGACCTATTCACTCGATAATAGTTATGTCATAAACCTAAACAGAAAATCTGTTAGAAAATGTATCCCGAAATCTTTTACAGCTAATTTTATTATTTTTTCTGCCCACAACATAAACTTTATTTCAGTATAAAAAAACAGCCTAAACATGTTACTAAAAAAAACACTTTAGTGTCGTCATAACAATTTATTTTAACATCTGCCGAAACAATTTCATAAGGCCACCGTAACGTGTGTGGCTTTGCGTCCATATAAAAGTAAATCTCCTACGTTAATCGCTCAGGTCGGCGAACACTTAATGAAGTGGGGTGCCGCTTTATGCCTACCCTTAAAGGGGCCGAACCACGTACGATAACGACCGAATCCGTCCGATCTTAATCGAAGTTCGTTATCTTAGTACGTTGGCATAGAGTCTATTTTTGTTAGGTTATTTGATATTAGCGTGGGCGCAGTTCGATGAATGTGTGTTATGAGCAAGGGTTTCTTACCAAGAAATTTTCGATATTCTATAAATGGTGGCGGAGGAATGGAGTGAAAGGGCAATACACTATATTGCCCTTTCACTCCATTGACATGAAAATAACAAGGACGAGGGCTATTTATAAAGCGATTAGAAATGTCAAATGTTTATAAATCAGGCAGGTAACCAACATAGTCTATTGTTTTTCGAGCTAGCAACTTACTAGCTAGCTTTCCATTGGTTTTTTTTTGTCAAAATTGTAAAAAATGTATGGAATTAGTATGTACTTTTTGTAATAATGAGTAGGTATAGTGTAAAGAGTATTTGTGTGCTAAAGACAAAATACTAACTAATTGATGAATGGATAACAAATTTTCGTTAACAACAAAGGTCCTGCGATAATTATCCAATGTAGGTACTCCGATAAAACGTTCTTATTGGCGATTGTCAAATGTTTTGATTGTCGCCATAATGTCCCCTAAAGGATTGTTAATGGTTCGGTTTATAGGTAGCCGTTGCCCCTTATTTGGCAGTTGATATACACGGTAAATGACAATAATTATTTATTTATAGCATCATAACAGCTAGACGATTAGACGATTTCCAGAACATCATTTTATTTTATTTTTTCGCTGAAAAATGAGAAAAATTACGTGAGGAAAGTTTTGAGTATGAATTTCGATGGCTATAAGAGTAGAGGAAGACCAAAGAAGCGATGGATGGACTGTGTGAAAGATGATATGACTGGAAAGGGGGTGACTACTGAGATGACGGGTAATAGAGAAGTATAGAAGAAAGGGACATGTTGCGCCGACACCAAATGACTTGGGATCAGGCGCGGTCGCAGCCCATGATTTTGGTGGGGTTCACTATTGGTGCCGAGGAATATTTTTAGGGAAATTTTTACCTAATAGATAAGTACTCTAAAAACTTTTTTCTTAACTAACTTAAGTCTCTCGACAGCTTGAATGATTATGGGGGGTCATGAACCGCAGGGCCCGCACCTCGGACCGCACCTGCTTAGGATAAGGGCGATAAATATTTTAACTGACTGAAAAATGCAAGTTAACATTATCATAAGGCATTTTTTTCTGCACTACTCGTACTATTTAAAAATGTTTAGTTAAACAGGGTCGTCCCTGAGGGCCCCGATCCCGGAGGTACACGTTCCGAAGGGCGACGATTTCGATAAACTAGATCACATTTTTAGGGTTCCGTACCCAAAGGGTAACACGGGACCCTATTACTAAGACTTTTTATAGAGTTTTAGACGTTTTTATAGATAATGGTACGGAACCCTTCGTGCGCGAGTCCGACTCGCACTTGACCGGTTTTTCTTTGTAATTTTTTTAGTTAATCAGTCTTCTTCAAATATTCCAGCTTATTCCCGTGCTAAACTCCCAGCTCAGTCTCTCAGAGATAATTTAAAGTTTCGCCGTGAATTTAAAATACAGTATCTTTGAGTTCATTACAGTATCGTAGATTGGCTCTAGATAATGACTAGGAGTTTCAATCACTATCTTGATACTTTATACTTCTTGTTCATTGAAGACTTAATTAACGTGTTTACGCGAACAAAATATCAAAACTTTTTGCTGCGATATTTACCGGTTGGAGGGGTATGGGTGCCAGGTGTTGTAACAGGCAATTTGCGGCAAGACATTGGAGGTATGACTCTGGGATAATATCGCACTAGTGATATCTCTGGATGTCACTTACCATTTTAGAAGTATGAGGAATAGGTTGTAAAGTTCACTCATCCTCTATAGAAAAGGGAGGATCCTCCGACCAGACGGTGTTGTGTCTGTCCATCGCGCGGTAAACTCTAATTGCGCGATGCAGGATTCATGTGACGTTAGGATTTTTGTGTGACGTCAGGTCTTTGATGCGTAGTTCGCATGTGGCGATGTAGGAGCCACCACACCATCGGAGATGGTCCACCATCTTGTTTGCCTCCCTTACCTACGTGTACTAAAGTCTCACAACTTCTTCATGACATATCGCACCCTTAGATGGAAACTCCGGCAACTATTTTTTGAGTTAGTGGGGTTTTTATCTAGGGGTGCGATATGTAGATCTATAGGTACCCATAGATCTCGCCCCGTTACATGGGAGTTAAATAAAACTGGCGAAATGTTGGTGTACTAATAGCTGCACCTCTGCATAACCCTTCGGGGAATACAGGCGTGATGTTATGTAGATCTATGTATGTACCTATAGGTAGGTAGTTTTTTAGTTTAACATTATTTTTTTCTATTTCACAGTTTTTGTACAATTTTCCCCCCGACTGTCAATCATGTTTGAACGTCATTCTTCTCGAATACAAATTCAATTGCAAGTATAGTCTCAAGTTGAATGGAAATAACACGCGTATACCAACCTCTGCAGTATACCCCTCAAAGGCCGCATATGACACCGTTATAAAAACCTCATTTAATTATTGCAGGATTAATGCACTCTGACACGCGGTTAGGCTGCGAACACGGTGTAATTACAGAGCGGGCGAACGTTGTGATGCTACGCGTCTGTGTGATGGAGTGTCTAATGAGTAGTAATTGGAACTAGGGCTGCCGATGTTGAGATTTTTTGATGAGGATGAGGGAATCTGCGTCTTGTTTTGGGCTCGCTTCGTAAGTTGGCTTGACTTGGTTGAGTGAAATCTGGAACGTCGAGAGAATATAGATGTAGAAACGGGTTTTGGCGACGGAAGAATAGCCAAAATGACAGGTATAACAAATCTTCCGTCGACAAAACCCGTTCTTGCGGTGGGTGGTCATGCTACGAGTGCAGGCCTATTTCTCATTGGCCCGAATTCGAAATACAATTTTTCACCCCATTGAAGAACGGAAAACTATTATTAGGTACTACTACTACGTGTAGGTACTACTTTTCGGATCAACTTATGTTGATCGGTACTTAAAAGGAATCAGACGATAACGAAATGCGAGCTAAGAAAACGCAAACACAATCTAAAAACGTCCTTTTACGTCAAGTACTATGTAAAACAAATAGAAAAAGTATTCTAAGTGGCTTAATGACGGGTTATTACCTTGAAACAATAAACCTACATCAAATTACCTACCACACTATTTCTCACCCTGAACAGCATGAAGTATTAAAATAGCTATATTTTCATGAAACATATTGTTCATTCTGTGTCGCTTGTAATACTTCGTTATTAGGTCATGTCAGAAGCTCGCAGATATTACTAGGGCACGTTATGAGGCTAGACTACACAATGGTTGTGACGTCAGACACATGTAGGGAAACACCATTTTGGTATAAATAGTGGACGCACTGGTTAAGCAAAAGGGTGTTATTCGGCACAAAATTTATTAAGCAACTTGCTGTTGCCCGCGACGAGCCTGTGTCCTTTTCCAGCAGGCGTAGCATGGCGCTTTCTATCTCTACGAAGAATAGACATAGCTTTTTCTATACAAAGTGACAGTTCGTTTCTTCATTTTTGATATCCACCGTAGAAATGTTTCTACAATCTGTCATTTTGCTTTACATTTCTAACGATCTTTGTCTACGTCTTTTTGTAGGTAGACTATTTTGGAAGAAAGTTTTCTATTCTTACTGTCAAAATCACACTGACAACCGATAAATCCTATGACAAAACCGACAAAACAAAGAATTCTGAGTCGAATTATGTAAAAGAGTGAATTTCGTAAAAAGTGCAGTTGACTCTTTCTACTTTGCTTCAGTCGTACTGTCTACAGGAAACGTAATTTTTGTCTACTCTTCCGTCGACAAAACGGTGCTCATGCTACGCCTGCAGGTCATGGTCTATCTCTGTGCCAAATTTCATCCAAATGCGTTCCGCTGTTTTAGCGTGAAAGCGTAACAAACAAACTCACTTTCGCATATATAATACTAGCTTCCGCCCGCGGCTTCACCCGCGTGGTATGTCGATAAAAAGTAGCCTATGTCCTTCCCCAAGATGCCATCTATGTCCTTGCCAAATTTTATCGAAATCCGTTCAGTGTTTAGGCGTGAAAGGGTAACAAACAGGCAGACAGACAGACAGACCGACAGATATACAGACAGACAGAGTTACTTTCGGATTTATAATATTAGTATAGATTAGTTAGGATTAACTAATCTATACTAATATTTCACAATACTTTATTTCAGACTATCTTTTACAGAATCATCCATATTTGTGTTAGTAAGTACTTAGGAACTATGCTATACTAAACCACTGTCGGCTTTCTTACGACATCTTTCAATCGAATTGTATTACATATGTAATGAATGTTAAATTGACATAAATTCGATACAAATTGTAGTGAAATTAATTATTTTGAGTAAGCTACTACAATTCAATTTGATTCGATCCTGGAAGTTTTCGTTAGTAAACCAGCTGGGGCCTGAGTTCCTATCCATTATAATCTGTTGTAAAATCTCAACTAAAATGATTGATTGCTGTTATTTTAGTTAATCAATGACAAGAACATATAAAAACTTATAACATATTATATAAAATCTTAAAAAAAGAAAACAATCTACTTCCGAAATAGAAAAAGTAATTTTTCCCTTTTTTTTTTTTGACGTTTTTTTTTTGTAAAAAGTTTTTATTTTTCGCTTTTTAGTTGTGTACCTACTTCACACAAATTCGAACACCACTACCTGCTATGTTAACACTGACGGGGACTTAAAACTGACTAAACTTTTTCCAAAAAGTGTTTGATAAATCTCTGACTTTTAATATTTCTTAGAAAATAAAAACTGCGTATACATATTCTAGTGCTTTTAAACTCGTATACTTTGAAATATCTACTTAGTCAAATCAACCTAAGTACATTTGGGAGTCGAAGCCATAAAAAATTCTCGCAACTCGAAATATAGTGTGCATGCAACATACGAAACGAATATATAAAAATAATATTTCAAGTATTTACGATCAAATAAAACAGTATTCCATTAAATTTCAAAATATCATATACTGTATCGGATAACATCAGTGCAGTAGCGTTCCTAACGGTCGACGGCCCGGTCGGCGGGCGCCGCGGCCATCGATTCCTGCCTCAATGTTTATTTTTCTAAATACTTGGTGCATTGCTCTTTGAGCACAGAGGAAGGGGAGAATAATAAGCAAGAGAAATTGCATTTCTATATGGTAATCGGGCCTTAGCTAGTCTAATAGTTAATAGCACTAAAGTTGCGATCAACGATGGCGGCACCCCGACCGCAGCTCCTATCCAATCGATTTCCAAGCAGTTTATGTTTAATGCTTTCAAAAGATACATCGATTCCTTTGAAGATCTGAATTCAAGAGGAATCGTTAAATAAATCGAGGGTGTTATCTTTGTATTGCACATTTCTAAATGCAAATGAAGTAGTGGATGATAACATCGCGATCGCGCAGCGGTTCGCAGCAGGCCGCGGCCGGTCGGCGCCTGACAGCGATTCCGCGTACACTGTTGTTTAGATTCAACGGATAAGTAGTGTCTGGCTATCTGGAATGTATTGGAAAAACAAGGAGGATTATTTGAAGTTTTAACACAGCTAGCATGTTAACATTAGAATAGTTTACAAAGTATAAAATCTGAATTGCTGGGTTTACTGAAATAAGATGAATGGCATTGCATTCAATCAAAGGCTATTCAGTAAATTATTATGCTCTAGAAAAGAAACCCAACTTAATATTATTTATTAAATTGCCGTTCCCGTCCCACCAGTGGAACGACAGCAGTGGGACGAACGGGAATACACGATTATTTTCAAGGGTACTTTATTTTAACTGTGGCCAGTAATTTCCTCCAACACGTCATAGCGGAAAAATAAACCGAAGCACTATTAAAAGTTCAAATAAGTATAGCTTGTGACATTTTCACCCTCGGACAAATTCATAGTTAGTTAATAAACACATTTCAGACCGTTTATTTACTAACAAAAACAATAAATTAGGATTCAATTAAAGTCTAATAGAGCACAAACTGCGAACTCCTTATTCTAGCAGAGTTTGTATCTAAACAGGCAAGTCGTGCACAAGTCGCAAGTCGTGCACAAGTCGCAAGTAGTCGCAACTACGCCAAGTTTCGCCAATATCGTCGTTTCGTAGTCTGTTATGAATAACAAATTATGGAATAAACACCGAAGATACAATGCAATTTAGTTCGCAAATGAGTGCATTCGCGATTGTAGGTAAACTTTGTAGATGGGTCTTTATTATTAAGGTGTTAAGAGAAATAAAGGCGTTTGGGTAACTTTCTTGACTAAAGTGTGGAGAGAAAAAGAACGCAGTTAAACCACACTGCCAGGCATTGTGTGGATTTCGGGTAATTTGTATTTTTATACAGTTGGTCTGCATAAGCCGTTGGTCCCGGCTGTCATTCGTGGATCTTTGACAGTCGTTACGGGTCGTCAGAAGCCCGAAAGTCCGACAACCAGTCTTACCAAGGGGTATCGTATTGCCCAGTTACTGGGTTGTGGAGGTCAGATAGGCAGTCGCTCCATGTAAAATACTGGTAGTTATTGACATGGAGTTATTAGTAGATAGTTATTTTAATAGCTGCATCCGGTTAGACTGGAAGTCGACCCCAGCATAGTGGGGAAAAGGCTAGGGAGATTGATTGGTCTGCATAAAATGGGTTCTTTATTTCGTCGTGTGATATTTTGAAAACTCTATTATGTCTGCCATTTGATTTTCGTTTTCTACCTCAACAAATCCTTCAGGAAATTGCTCTCACCAACCAAACAGTTTCACATTCCCAAACGACTTATTTTCTAAGCCACACAAAATCCGCTTACAGTCCTAACTGCAACAAGATATCTATATATAATTGTAAACAGTGGTAGATTTATAGGATTCTCAGCCAAGTCTCATGTAATTTCATCGTCCGACGCCCACGAACCGTCGGAGCCAAAGAACACGGAATCACCGCGCCGGCAACGACTAGATACCGCAGTCCTTATAAAAGTCGTGGTGCCGAAAGTGCACCACGTATACGTCATTTGTGTCATAGCGCGAGTAAACAGTGAAGCGCTATACTTACTACCTCAGCTTAAATTCACTGTGAGAGCGGGACGTACCTAGAGGTGCTGGTGGCTCCAAGGCTCGAAAAGTTTAGGTAATTGCTTTTACGGGGAAAATAATGGTAAATTTAAAATTTAAAAAAAACATAGTACCTGCTTTATAGTTAGTTCAATTATTATGCAAAGTTTTATGATCTAATTTGAAGTCTTTTTTGAATACCAGCGGTTTATAGTTCGGTTTAGAGGTAACTTTGTATTTTTTCAAGAAAATTTTATGTAATCGTGTTTTCGTCAAACAAAGTATCTGGAATAAAGCCTCAACTTTAACATATATTTATTTTAAAATTAATGCTGCAGTATTTTCCACCTATCGGAGGATCAAGCTAAGCAATTTGAGGTTGTATAGGCTCTTAACAATGCCGCCTCTACCAGCGGAGAGGCTTGTCCGTGCTCTAGGGTCTCAGCACACTATAAGGCGATAGTTTTTAGCGCTTACATTGCTCTAATGCTCACTCGATACGGCCATACGAATCAGGAAGATCAAAGAAATATGCTTTATTTTACGCTTGCTCATTTGAAGTATGTAACGAGGACGTTGAATAAATGATGTTCCTACGTTATGGTAGATCTGAAATTGAGAAATACCACATAGTGCCTGGAAACGTATGCAGTAAGTACAGAATAAAATTACAATATTAATTTACGCGATACCGTGACTTCGCGGGCAAGGACTGACTTAATTGGTTTGCCTTTGGATACTAATAATACAACGTACGAATCTGAATACATATTGCATGAAATTCAGTTGGTGTGGAAATAAACACACACATTACGCATTAATTGGTCGAATTTCAGTATAGCTTTCCGAATTATTAGGTTTCATGTGAACTAATATCGAATGCAGTAATTACGTTAACATTAAGCTGATTATTGAACTGAAATCTAGTCGGACTAAAACAAAATTTGCATTTCACTACAATCGTCCGACTTCCACAACTCGATTCAAAACGTTAATAATGTTGAAAAACCGTTATGGGACGTGAAACGGAACTTCGTGTTCGGAACTTTCAAGAACCGTATTCGTGACTGGAATGATTGTATCGATTCCGGCGATAGACTCGATTATTCGCTTAGTCGAGTCTTTATGTCTTCAGTACAGTCACAGACGTTGCCGTACAGTTGAGAACAAAGACTAGAAAATGTTATTTTGTAGCCAAATTGTACTATTACTTTAATGTCACTTATATACAGTATGAGTATTTTTTCTATCAATGGGCGTCCCCGTTAACCTGCAATAGTATAGCGTCTATACACGATAAAAAAATATTACCATTTAGAAAAGAAAAGTTTTTTTTTTTTGTAAAATATTTGTATATAAGTTTTGTGAATATTTTCACAAGCACAATAATAATAAAAAATAAAATTTTTAGAGGTAATATTTTTTTAACCTGTATGGACGCTATACGCTAAAATATAAAATGGCAGGTGATCTGTTCGAGAGGAACATAATAATAAAAAAATATATGTATAGTATATTGCTTATTAACGGGAACGCCCTTTGATAATTAATATACTATACATATATTTTTTTATTATTATGTTCCTCTCGAACAGATCACCTGCCATTTTATATTTTCACCACTTAGTTGACTGGTAGAGAATGCCTAAGGCATTAAGTCCGCCTTTGTACCTTTATTTTAGCAGAAGTTTAAATAAATAAATAACTAAAGTACAGTAAGGTAAAACAAGAAGTAAGCTCTATCTTTCGCTTGAAGAGGGAAAAGCTATCGGAAAATTGCTTCCAGACCAAGGATTCAGTTGAAAATTAAGTATTCATTTAAACGTCAATCTCAAAGGCTAACTTTTCCGGCGGCTATAAATAAACCAAGCAAATATGCTTCAGATTTCGTACCAAAGGTTCCGTAATGGCAACACGTTATTTTATTTTATGATTTTAATTTTATATTCTTACTACTGGTATTCAGCTGCATCCGGTTAGACTGGAAGCCGACCCCAACATAGTTGGGAAAAGGCTAGGCAGATGATGATGAATTTTATATTCTTAATTTTATTTTTATTATTTTATTTGTTATGTTTTTCTGAAATTTTTATGATCTTATATGGATTGAAATAAATGATTTTTGAATTTTAATTTGAATAGGTACCTATTTAACATAAATATGGGTTTCCTTCTTCTCATATGGAGGTAGCAACTATAAAATGCCATCTGCTACGATCCTTACACACACATAAAGCTTTCAACAAAAAAAGGGGGAAATTGTTTATCATTTTTAAGAGGTAATCTCTGGAACTACTAATCCGATTACAAAAATTATTTCAATGATAGAAACCTAGACTATAGCCGAGTGGTATAGGATAATATCAGGGGCCTACCACCACCGCTTACAGCAGTATTATTTTACTCTTTCTTCAGTGGGGGAAAGAGATGGAGCTTATACGTCTTGTAGAGCGTTCATCTCTTTCCTACACTGAAGTAATATGGCCCCCAGGTCTTAGTTCATTGTACTCATCATTGTGAACAACTTTCACTATCGCACCAATCCTTAAATCGTGAAATTTCAGCTTTTTCCTACATTTATATTCGCATATCTCGTCAAAATTTAGGGAACAGCGGATATTTTTACACGCGAACGAAAGTCGCGGGCAGGAGCTAGTAATTTATATTTTTGTGGTAATTTTTATTAATTTATATTTGTTTTCGTTCCAAATTGTTGTACATGTGCGTATCTATCAGTTTCCGTTCTGTTTGCTTACGAAAACAATTTATTGGACAGAGTGATCAATCTGCCACAACAAGAAGGTCCGGCTTATCCCCTTTGGGTAGGGAACCCTGAAAACTCGTTGAAATATGACGAGCCGTAAAATATCCTTACTTATTAACGATTATGTTACCTTGGAGTTTCTTTATCTTTCGTTCTGTTTTTGAGACGAGGGTTTTTGCGCTAGTGTGAGTCCAGTAATACAGCTTTAGATATTTTATAGTAGAAGCAATTTGCATATTAATCCTAACTAATATTAAAAATGCGAAAGTGAGTTTGTTTGTTTGTTAAGCTGTCACGCTGAAACGGCTTTAAGAATTTGGATGAAATTTGACACATAGGTAGATCATGACTTGGTATAGGATTTTTGATCCCGATATTCCCACGGGATTGAGACTTATTCGGGTGAAACTGCGGGGCGCAGCTAGTATTTCATGAAGGCCTTGGTACTTATATAGGTACTAATACGAACTTGCTTTCATTTTTTAGGGTTCCGTAGTCAACAAGGAACCCTTATAGTTTCGCCATGTCTTTCTGTCTGTCCGCAGCTTAGCTCAGAGACTCTTAGTACTATAAAGCTGTAATTTGGCATGGTTGTACATATTAATAACGCGGACAAAGTGGTCCAATGAAATAAGGAAAAAAAAAATTGTGTATGTGAAAATCATTTTTGGATTCATGGATCCATTTGCGAAATATTAAGCTTTAAAGTGCTTATTTTTGTAAGTCAAGTGTCCCCCTGCCCCCCCTACTTTAAAACCCAAGTTCGTCATCGTAAAACAAATGACAGCTATGTTGACGGCTAAAACTTTTTTAAATCTAGAAATATAAGAGCACTAAAATAAAGATAAAATTTGAAATAAACCGTACAACGCCACAACACCGGTAGCCGGCGACCGACCATAAGTCATTCGTCATTATCTTCACAAAAACGGATTTTATCAACTAGCTTGCGCCTGCGGTTTTTTTAAGTAAGTATTAAAATTACGCAAAACATTAGTTTTTGGCAAACCGTAAATTATACAGGAATTAAACCGCATCTGAAATACTGTGTATTTTGCATGTCTGCTGAAACTCAGTCGAAATGTAGTTTGATATGATATACCTGAAATAGATTTCTGGTACTAAGCAGCAAAATCTGTAAACGCAGAAAAATATCCGAATCCATACTTCCATACTAATATTATAAATTCTAAAGTAACTCTGTCTATCTGTATGTTACCTTTCACGCGTAAACCACTGAACGCATTCCGTAAAAATTTGGCAAGGAAATAGATGGCATCCTGGGAAAGGACACAGGGTACTATTTATCGACATACCACGCGGGCGAAGCCGCGGGCGGAAGCTAGTGATAAATAAATCAGAAGTTAATCTGCGTATTAATCATCTGATATACATGACATTTTGTACCTTCACATAAACCAGATATTTAACATCACTCATCAATTTAAAATGAAATTGAAAAGCAACAGTAATAAGATTAAAATATCATTTAATAAAGTGCTTTATTCATTAAGCCGTAGTGACGAAGAGCTCGTTTTTTCTCTGAAAATGAAACATTTCAAAAGACTGCTGCGACCTACTGCAGCTCATTATTATGGGAGAGCAGCTGGAAAAATCCAACAGACAAAGGACATTTGAAAATTAAAAGCTGTATTACGACCTAGAAATGTCAAGTAGATAAAGGATACGGCTCGAAGGACCGGTAAATAAAACGTTCAGAAGCTTCGAGTCGATTTCTATGTCAGTCGAGTCTGTTGTAGATATGGTTTTTTTTTTGTATTGTGTAGATATAATGTCTGTGATCTTGTATACCATAATCACAATTTAGTCTGGAATGTTTGTGATAGCCGAAAGTGCAAGAATTAGTTTGTTTTTGTTGAAGAGTGGAAATTGTTTATTTACCTACAGCTATAATTTAATAATAATGGGGTCCTTTTACAGTACCTAAGTAAAATTTACTGGAAAATGGAAACTCAAAGATTTTAAATATTAAAATACAAATGATTCACGATGGTATTGTATTTTTACCTAAGTAACTACTACAGTTTATGTTACTGTGCGTGTTTTATTCGCATGCAGATTTCAAGTATTTTTATCAGACCTGTAATATACATCAATAAAAAAAAAGTAATATTCAACAAAAATAATATGTTGCAAACTGAAAACAGCGAAATATATCAAAGCAGTCATGTGTATCGAACACGCATCCATAAAATATTTTTAACAATACAGGCAGTTTTGAAACGAACAGATTTCATAGCATTGATCACACTATGAACGGGATACGTAATTTTTTTTTTTTCGTTTATCGCTCTTGCACTGGCAAACATTTTAAAGCAACACATTCATATAGTTTAGGATTCCGCGACACATTGTTACCTGCGCCAAAAACGTTTAAACTGTCGCACGAAATTCCGTATAAACGCGGGTGTACACGTATGTAGCTACTAACTCATGTCACCCACGTAAATATGTTCTGTGGCGCAATTTGAAAGATCCACACTGTTATCGTTTTATTTTTAAATTGGTACAACTAACTGTAAATTAAGATATTTTAAACGTGAGTTTTGTGGAACTGATCTTGGTATGAATTGGTCCTTAGTACCTTCCTGGCTGATTAGTAATAACAGAATGTTGATATCAATTTGGAGGACGCTGATAAGTGATCAAACTTTTAAATAATGTGTATGACTCGTAAAATCAATCAACTAAGCTCATCGTAATTGGACAAAACCACCTGTAAAGCGCAGGCCACAACTGGGAACGAAGCTAAGTTCGTTTATTTTCGCGAAACTTCGCTTCGTAAACCAGCTAACACCATGAATTATGAATCGAAGTCTGCAAACACGCGGTAGCTACATGAGCGAAGCTAAACGAAATTAGCTTCGTTCCAAGTGTGGCCCGCGTTTTATACCTTTTCCAAGTCTCTCTTTGAGTACTCAAATAGCTCTTTAATAATATGCCTCACGAGTAGGCTCCATCTTTTTTCTAACTCATTTCAATCGTCGTAAAATTGGGTTCATCTTGTAACGTTATGTAAATATGCCCTGAACAGAGTACGCGACGAAGTGTTGACTTACGATATTAAGAAAGAAAGTAAGTAAGAAAAATAGGTTTATTTGTCACAGACACACGTGTATAAAAAAGTATAACATAAGGTTATCAGCAAAGTTAAACACAACAACAATACTACATTAAAAACAAACAAAAAAAGAATGTTATTACTACAATACTAACATTTTAATTTAATACTAACACTGCCCCGTTGGTCTCGTGGTTGCAAGCGCGACTGCAGTACGTGGGGTCCTGGGTTCGATTCCTGGGTCGGGCAAAGTGTTATTGGATTTTTCCATTAGGAATTTCGTAGTAACAGCCCGGAGTTTGGAAGTTGGCGGTGTGATCCCCCGTGCCTCGGAAAGCACGTTAAGCCGTTGGTCCTACGCCTTATCTCTCTCCGGTCGTGTCGGATTGCCGTCCCATCGGACTATGAGAGTGAGGGAAGAGAGAGTGCACTTGTGTCTGCGCAAACACTTGTGCACTATAATATCTCCCGCGCCGATGGCTAGTCTCCGTTGAGATTGGCCGCCGTGGCCGAAAATACGGTCTGGAGGACTATTATTACTAACATTTTTACAATAAAAATCCCGACTCAGTTGACAAACTGGTTCATTTATACATAGTTACATACGAGTACACCAAGAAAATTACATTTTGAACTGACATTGTGATTAAATTTTCAGTTATTTAAGTCTAATATGTATAAGGAATTTGAATGTTCAAGATCTCTGAAATACCCTTGAACTTGTACATACCATAATTTGATTAATTAAATTACGCATCAACTTAATTACCTCATGTCTGGAAGCTGACGTCAAAATGACAGCGACTTTAGTGACGTCACTCGTGAGAACGTTGACGAGAGCGTTAATAATATGTGTTTGTAATAGAACTTTTTTATAAAATTGAAAATATCAAAGTTGACAAAGAAAATTGAGGCAGACTAATCCAGGCAGTAATAATGAACTTTTAGAACATTCTAATCTGTGAAAACTTTGGGTATTGTGTTTGACAGCTTCACCAAGGAGGCTATCCGATTATTAAGGCGAAAGCGTCAGTGTAGCCCGCGAAATTCAAATTTTCTTACGTTTTTTGCAATTTGCAGGACCGTGTCAGATTGATCTAATTATGAATTACGGTCTTATAAAATATTTATTTATAGAATTATAATCATAAAAATCATGAATACAATTGAATGACTATTTCATGAAATCATGATATTTGAGGATTATTCTAACTTAAGGAGTTGTATTGCTGATTCTAATAATTATAATCCTGTAAAGCCATATTTTTTACGGTCGCGAACCATATTTTAATCAATATACAACCTGACACTGATCTGCAAATTACAAAAAACGTAAGAAAAATTGAATTTCGCGGGCTACCTTAGGGCACCCCCCTTAAGTAAAACTAAACTTGTGAATAACACGGCGTAGCGCTGGGTATTTGCCTGAACCGGTCTCCTCACCCCAATGTTCTCGAAAACCGCGTTAAATTTTTCCGGACACTATTTCCCGTTACGAATATTATAACTTACCTATCGGAAAACGAGAATGATACGAATACGACTATGCGAATCCATCCCCTACGCAGAGTGAGGCGCATGCGCGAGACATCGGCGCGCCGCCCGACGCAGTTCGTCCTCAGGCGTCGTCACCGCTGCCCGTAGCACCGAGCTACGCGCGTAGCACCGTAGCGCTTGCGTAGCGTGTAGCTTAACCCCGCACCTGCAGTGACGTTTCGTAGCGTTGCCGATAACGTAAATGAAATATTGCGTGTGAATAACAGCGTGTTAAGTAGCAGTGTTATCAACATATTGACATAGTGCAATGATTTACGTATTGTGGTGACTGGCTTTGGCTATTTGGCTACCTGTGATTGTCAGATAAGCTCGGGATTTCACTGTCGCTGTTCGTTTGTGATGTAAGTTTATACTTTTATTAGATACAAGTGGTTGTTCTTTGTTTACAGATAATTTCCTCTTTGCGTTGTTTAGTCCGAACCCTATTGTTCTTTAAAAGTTTATTCATTATTTCCCTACTTATTTTTAGTTTTTTAAATGTTTAAAACTTCTAAAACTGTTATACCTGTAAATATTAAAATGTTATGAATAATCGATAATATGTATATGATAACGAGCCGTGACGTCTTTATGACTTTTCTTTGTTACTTTCCCTTTCTGTTTGTAATAATAAAATGTTATATAAGCGACAGAAGTACTCGTAATTGTTAAAATATTCAAGCAAATGGTAAGGAATACTGCGTACAATGTTTAGGATTAGAACGGATTACATATTCAAGAGAATTTAAATGTTCTGTAACAAAGTAGGGTTTTAAGTTCACTGGGATATACGTATGTCTGTACATTCATTCATTCAGAATTACGTCCAGGATTACGTAAAAAGGCCTTTTCTTTTCAGACTTCCCTTATATTTCATATAAGCTATTTTGCGTAATACCTTTGTTCTACATAATTTTGCGAATAAATTTTTGCGGAAAAGAGTACGAGGATATAGAAATTCTTAAAGAAAAATAAAATGACACTCACAAAACACTGCAGTGGTCGAGCGTTGACGTCCGCGCTGGAGCGATGAAAACTTACTGCGGCGATATTTTTAACCGGCCGAGAAACTTTGTAACGTTTTTATTTCACCTGTGATATTTAGCGACGTCACCATGCGAGGGTTAACTCGGACCGGGATCATTATTCAGTTATTACGTGTTCTAAGTTTATTATGCTGGGTAATTATTTATTTATATTTATAGCACATGAACATTCAACATGAAATCATGCTAAGTTTCACTAGTAGCTTTACTTAATAATTACGAGTACTTTCATAGTTTTAATTTTAAATTACAAAGTACGACGTTTTTTCATTCTATCATGCCGCAGTAACAAAGAATCACGCAAAAAATTCCGGAAAATCCCATTTAAATCTCATTGGATATTGATGGAAACCCAGATCATATCCGACCCAACTATCGAAAAACACTAAAGCGATGAGTCATCTTATTCCCCGAACGTTTTCTACCCCTGAACGAATTGGTATAAAATTGCAAGGGGATGAATCATGCGTGCCGGGGACAATTCGATAATTAGTTCAAATAATCCACCCCCTCACGGGGAGTAATCTGTCGTAAGATCATGAATGGGATGTGTGGGGTGGAGCGACCCTTATGACGTAAACATGACAAACTGTTCGCTAGATGAGACATTTTTATTGTGGGATGAAATATAAATAATGATAGACGTAGGGTCAACGAGGCATTGAACTGTCTGTAAATTAGTTTTTTTTTATTTATTCAACGCTACAAAGGCTTTGAATATTTTTTTTCTCTTTTATTCTAGAGAGTACTTACTAAAGTCTGACCGCTTTTGGTTTTAAAACCAAACAAAGCTTCACCCGAGCTATTGTATTGAACCCACTCTTATCCACAAACACTGGCAGTCACAGACTAACCGTCTGGATAACGTAGCTCTAACCATTAAGTATTGGAAAATAAAGCCTGATTCGATTCAGAATATAAAAACCTTTCGCCCAAAACAACAACCAATAACCGAAATTACCCAACTTTTTGTCAAGCACGCATTTGCTACAATACTACCAAACAAAAGTCGAATTGATTTATGTGGGCAACATTACCGAGAATAACTCGGTAATTGTTGGATCAAGGTCGTTCAATGTCGTATCCAGTACGTTTGGTTCTACGCATAAAAGCCTTAATTTCGTCGACGTGCCGTGTTTCTGTACACAAAGGGGGATGTAATAAATCAATTACCAACTGGGTCTGCGTATATTTCATATGTATGTGTAGGTAGTGTTGTGATTTGCTGTTGTTTGATGACCTATTTGTGTATGGCGAAACCCTTTTCTTATTCGCTTTCTTGGGTTTGAGTAGGAGTCTCAAGGGTTTGATTGCTATTTCGGGAAGTCTTGTAGTTTTCCGGTGCTTTGATGTATTTAATTGCGTCGTCGTTTATATTATTCTGAGTAGAATCTCTCTTCACTCCAACTCTCTTATCTTTTTCTATCGTTATGTATTTTCCTACTGATACTTTAGATTTTAGACGGACTCGTGGCTAAATGATAACAGCCGCACGATCGAAGGTTAAGCGGCGCTGGCCACGGTTTGTTCGTGGATGGATGACCATCCATTGGGTACATATCGAGACCCTTTTCCAGAAGCTCAAAAGTCTGACAACCCGTTAACCAAGGAGTAACAAAATGCTACTATTCAGCTGCATCCGGTTACACTGGAAACCGACGAAGTTTGGAAAAGTCTAGGCAATATTGAACTTAAGATTTTAGTAGACACAGATTTTTGAATTTTTCATTAGCCTAAATTGTGTCCCACTGCTGGGAAAAGTCCTCCCCTTTTTCCTTCCAAATCTCTCTTGTGCCATTCCTGGCCATGTTGGCCCCGCAAACACGAACTGAAAATGATACAATAGTTTATTTCTATCTTTGAAGGTGAGACTTGCAAATGTAGGCAGAATTCTGTAGAAATAAAAAGATGCTCTTAAACTAAAAACTTATATTCCAACCTTCCACAAATGAGTACGAAACTGGAACATCTTTAGTCTCTGGCCTTGAGGTCGGCATTGTATGCGGCATAGCAACAGCCTTGGAGCTCGGAGCCCAGCTGTTGAGACTGAGTCCCACAATGTATGTAGTGATGTAACTTGATCGATATCGAGAATCCTTATCAAACAATGTTCGTGACGATGTTCCTTTACTCTATTATTATTTGTACTTAAGGCAGAAAAAAGTTCTTCGGACTGAATAGACTTTAGAGGTATGAGGAACAGGGTGTTAAGTTCACTCATCCTCTATAGAAAAGGCAAGATTCTCCGACCAGACGGGTGTTGTGTCTGGTGGGCAACTGCCCAACGATTGATGTTGGAACCTTGTATATTTGTCTATCGCGCGGTAAACTTTAATTGCGCGATGCAGGATTTTTATGTGACGTCAGGATTTTTTGTGATGTCAGGTCTTTGAAGCGTATAGTTAGCATGTGGCGATGTAGATGCCGCCACAAGACAGCTGTGCTGCTGGGGAGTTCTTTGCGCCACTTCTTCTTCCCAGCTAAAGTAGAAAGTAGTGAAGGGCGGCCGTATTGGGGGACTGTCTTGTAATTTTGACGCTCAAAAGGTGCTGATTCTTAGCCTAGTTTGATTAGGTAGACTTTTTGATTTTGAGAAACATGAGTTGCATAATTATAATAAGGGCAATTTTAAGGGACTTTTTTGTAGAAGCAGGTTGTGTGTATCGCAGTACGATTTTCGTTCCTCGGTCACAATTCGATTAAAATCACGGCAAAACTATACTTTACTAGAAAATTTTATTTGTATAAAACAACGTAGAATAAAATGTTCTGACTCTGGTTTTGACGTCGACGTTTATGAGAGAAACTAAACTCCCATAGCTGAAAATTTGTGTTCGGATATATGATACAGTTTTTCAGTATTGTGAAAAAAGATTGCTATTTTCGTTTCAATTTTCGAGATACCATATCTTTAGAATGATATTTCTCCTTTGACCCTAAAAAAGATATATCCAGTTTACGTACATACACTCACGCCGTCTTCCCATGGGGGTAGGTAGAAACTACAGAACGCCACCTGCTACGATCCTTACATACTCCTTTTGATTCTTTAACGTTTAAAAATCTGTTCAATACTTGTATTGTATTTTATGTTTTTTTTTGTTGAATGCGAGTTTTGTTTGTGCAGAATAAACAGTTTTTCTTTCTTTTCCTTCTTCTTTTTTAAAATATAATTCCAATTTAATATTAATTAGCCCCATTTGATGCCATACTTACGGTACAAACACAGCTGGTCCTGCCTTAAGTGCTTGGCTGGGAATTCTATTAACCCCGTCAGGGGAAAAGAGTGCGAAGAAATGTAACGTTCATTTCTATTATTTTTTAAATAGCTCCGCCGGACTCCTTGCCTCCAGCCATTCGTTGCCCGTAATATGTTCGAGCGAAATATTGCTTTAGCAGTTGAAAATTCCCGTTTTAAATTTATACCGGCGCAATATACGAATATTGCCTTTTGTTCCATATTGTTGATTTTTCCTTTGCAATGGTTAATTGGGGATGATTGAATGCACGCAGTTACCGTTTCAAAATATTGTGAGCAATTAAAATGGGCTGTTTGTGCCTAACTGTGTGTGATGTGATCACTAATTGAAGTTAATGGCTTGGTTTATGGCATGTGCGCTAAGTGAGAACATTTTAAATTACCTTTTTATTGGGAAATATTTAACTGATCCTTATTGAGCTCCTAATGATGCACACGTTTTTTTTAAATATTTGAGCCTCATTTTATCTTTCTGGCCTATTCTCACAGTTGGTCGCAGTAACTAAGCTAGGGCACCCCGACCAAATGGGTTAGGTTAGAATTAGAACGGTGGCCAGCCGCGTGCGAGCCGGGCGAGCGAAGCGAGCGGTGCGGTAGCGGCCGGGGGAAGCGCTACATCTAAGTTTGTCGCAGTTAGTTAACTATTTAGTATTTTAGGACCCCACAATAGGAAATATTTGAGGTTCACCAACAGAGGCGCAATCATTAAATTAGAATGTTCAATAATATAGAAGCGCAGAATTGGATCGTACCTCTAATAATTAGAGGTTTGATTAGATACATGCCTTTTATATTTAGACTTTCGATAAAGAAATTATAATCAGTAGATAGCTATTTGGAATTATTTTAGGGTTGGTGTCCTGTCGAACCTGATGAGGATGAATTAGAAACTAATGCCTTCAGACCTCTGTCAGTACCTGTACCTACGTAGCGTATACGGTACGACACACTACACCCTTGACAGTTTTAGGAGTTTGGGGGCGACGACGGATCCTAAATCCTTATTGTGTACAATTCCAATTCCGAACTACAACAGATTTCGTAGAGTGAGTGCTTACTTATTTAAGTGTATAGGGGCTTTCTATTTAATTCCTACAACGGAATTCAAAAATCGTCAGAAAAAATATTTATTGAGAATATAAGGCTTTACCTACTTATAAAATAAGTGTCTGGCTCCAGTGCGAGTATTTAATGAATACGGATTGAGAGAGCCAATGGTTTTAAGTGATCCCAATTTAGTTTTATTTTACTGGCCATTCTTGATTAAAACCTTGGAAACAGCTTATATGGCCTGTTATTACCAAAAAATTTCTTCTACATTGTGGCTAAAAAATTATCCCGTAGAAAGTCTTGAATAAATTAAAACTTCCTTCCAACCTTGGCCTAATGTAGTAGTAGGTAAGTTGATAGTAGGAATTTCTAAGAAACCAATGAAGCTAACTTAATAAAGTTCGTTAATTATGCAACATGCAAGTAAAACTTATCCCCGTTTTCACTAAGGAAACACTTAAATGTAATGCCTAATTATTGCACGTTGGATTTTTAACGTTCAGCTCTGCGACGAAGGTTGAAAAACCAAACGCGCTGTTTCGGAGTCGCCTAGTTTCAGTGATAAATACGACATGGCATGCTTAATGAAGCGTTCAGCGTACGTATAAGGAATGCATTGAGGCAGCTGTGCGCACTGTGCAGTCAAATATCCTTGCTATGTATTAAGGAGAGTACTCACAGGAAGCATTCGCGTATAATGTAACAGCTCGAATTCGAGCATTACATCAGTCAGTCAATACGTCAAAGCGAGCATTACAGTGCGTCTGTAATGATGTCTTGTCTGTCTTATAATGATACAACTGTGAGAAATAAGGAGTACGTTAAGGGCGCACCCTACCTCAGATTTTATCCCGCTCGCACCATACTACTCGCGACCTGAGTGAGAATGAAACGGAGTGGGGCGCTAGCGGCTCTAAAGCGCCGAAAAGTTTAGGTAATTGCTTTTTACGGTGAAAATAATGGTAATTTAAAAAAAATTACAAACATAAGACCTGCTTTATAGTTAGTTCGTTATCATGCAAAGTTTCATGATCTAATTTGAAATATTTTTTTAATACCAGCGGTTTATAATTCTGTGCAGAGGTAACTTTGGATTTTTTTTCTATAGAGAAATTTTATGTAATCGTGTTTTCGCCTCACTTAGGACCTAGCATCAATCCTCAACTCTAACATATATTTATTTCAAAATTAATGCTGCAGTATTTTCGGCATAACAGAGGATCATGCTAAGCAATTTGTGATTGGATTTGTGATTGGGTGCGCCCTTAAGACGAGCTTTACTGGTTCATCAATTGTAACACGACGCAATTATTACAATCGTTTCAATGTTACTTTACGTCTGATTGTGCATCATTGTCAAAATCAGAGTAATCTTTATTCTAGTTGGAATAAGGTTGCTGATGGGTTGCTATTAGAAGTAAAATAACTGTGAGACAAATGTACACAAGTCTCAGTGGACTCTGAATGTTCCCAGTTTGTAATAAGATGCTCAAAATTGAGCGATTATAAAAGCTAATGCTCTTCTGTCAAATGACCACCATCAAACTTGGGATTGCATTCAAATGCTTTCGGTGAATATTCTCCTTAAGGAATTCATATCGAGGCAGTCAAGCGCATACTGCATAGTACAGAGTCAACGTTCTTGCGTCGTATAGTAGTGTAGTGCGCACATGTGCACAGTCAAATGTGCTTGCTTTCATTATTAGTCTAGCTTAGAGTGTATCGCCATGTCATTGTTGCACCGCGTGTGTGAACCGAGTCTATTTAGGGTTGAGGGGGGGTGCTCGTTCATAATTAAAGTGCGGAACCTCAGCTGGCGTCATAATATGGTACAATTCGAAAGGTTTTAATTGAGTTTAAGTAAAGAGGTTTTCAGCAGGCAAAGAGCAAATTACATCGGTAAAATGGATGAACGAAATAATACCAGCAACTTTCTGACGGAAAATATACTCGTATAAAGAGAAGTTGTTTAGGGGCTGTGTGTAATGTAGTACTTGCCTGAATAATAATATTCATAATAACAGAAATATTCGTGTCTAGACAGTTTAGATTAGACAAAGAACTGCTCAAACTTGCACTCAATGTATTCATAAATTCACCCCCTTATAAAATTGCTCATTTTACTTCCTGTTTCGTTCGATTTATCTCTTTATTATGATATAGGGTCATGCGATATATATCTCACGACTACTAATGTCCCCGCTGGGCGCCAGCGGTAGTCCATACTTTATTATTGCGTCAGGACGGCCGCCGGACAAATGATACATAGCTACCATTTGTAAAGGCGACAAGTTGGCCAACTTGTCATTGGTGATCTACAAGTGTTTGTGAAACGAAAAGTCATAGAATTTGATCTTTTTAGGGTGTTTGATGATTTCAAATATAATTAAAACTTGGGATTCTTGAGTTTTCATAATTAAAACATATCTCACGACTACTAATATCCCCGCTGGGTACCAGCGGCGGTAGTCCATTAAATACTTTATTATTTACGGCCACCGGACAAAATTAAATTATACATAGCCGCCATTTTTTAAGGCGACACGATGGCCAACTTATTATAATTGGTGATCTACAAGTGTTTTTAGAAGGACAAGTGACAGATTTTGATCCTGGAAGGCGTTTTTAGGGTTTTTTGGAAAATAATAAATACTTGCACTTCTTCATAGAGTGCTATAAACGTACAGATTAAAAATAGAATAGGCAGTATTAGCACACGGTAATGTTGTTTTATCGATTTCATTATGTTTACGGATGCTTTAAAACCTTCACCGATCATTATTCTTTCCTAATTTAACTTGCTCTTAACTTTTAACAGTCCTTTGCCTCTGGCCTTTTTCCTTTTCCTCCCTCTACTGCTTCCTCGGCTCATTGCCAAAGTGACTTAACTTTAGGACAGCCCAAATCCTCGAACTCTCCAAGTCCGTGTGTCCCACACTGCGTGTAACACCACGATCGTTAGTACGGTCGTTGACTCCCAGTCTTACAATGCGGGACTGTATACAACCTACCTATTTCGATTGTGCCCTTCTTATCCGCATAAACGTGTGCCGACTTCCGTCCTATTAGTGCTGGTGACTCGGCGTTTCGCTAATGGACGGGATTCCTTTAACTAGTCCACGTGTTTTTGTTGCGACAAAATCAATTAAGCCTGTAGTGTTTTTGTTTAATCAATTTCGCATGCGGGGCAATTGAATTAATGGTCCGACACGTTGGATTGACTGGCTGTGTGGTTTTGTTTCGTGGTAAATGCTCGTAGTTATGTAGCAACATGACAAAAGGTTTCTGAAAAAAATAAATAGTAACATTTTATAAATATTTATGGCGCTACTTTTAGTCTAAGGGCCCGGCACACATCTGGCTAGGCGCAGCGCAGCGCATACGTCACTGCCAAACAAATATCGACCTTGCGTCACTTTAAAAAGTTATAAACCTCCATCAGCTCGAGAGCGCGTCGAGCGAAAGAGGCGCGCGTCTCAGGTTATTTATTCTCAACTTTATTTTTAGGCACGCAACGTTGATATTTGTTTGACTGTGACAACCGCGCCGCGTTGCCGGATTACCTTACTTACCTTACCGAATTACCCTAGGCTGAAATTTTTCCCCTAGTTTCCCCCTGATGTGCACCGGCCTTAAAAGTCTCGTGACAACGTCAAGTATATTAATCAACACACCACCATCACCAATCCTATAGGAAATGCGAAAAACAAAGCACAAGTTAAAAGACTTCGGAAAACTGTATTGTATAACACGCGATCCGACCACCCGTTACCGACCCAGTAATTATGATAATCGAGTTCGTTCGTTGCACTTACGACTTTATTCACTGAAACTTATCATAGCTTGCATTTTTGATCAAATACATGAGTCATTGACATCACTATTGCTAGGGATGGCTTTATGAGCGTGGCTTGATGACTGTATTAAGCAATATCAAATAGTCAGTAGTAACAAACTTCTTCTGGTCTCTTCTGGTCATCATAACGATAGTTATGATGACCGTAAGAGACGATGATGATCATAACGATAGTTATGATGAAGTATGAATACATACTAATATTATAAACTAGCTGCGCCCCGCGGTTTCACCGGCGTATGTCTCGATCCCGTGGGAATATCGAGAAGAAAGAAAGAAAGAAGAAAGAAAGAAGAAAAATATTTTATTTGGGACACGCACAGGAAAAACAATCAGTAATATAAAGTAAGTAGGTACTAAATTAAATTAAAAGAAAAATTAAAACTAACAAAAATACTTAGGCTACCTGTGCGAGGCCAAAAAGGCTCCTACCTCAGCATAATGCTGCGATATTTAAATAAATAAATACCGCAGCGCTGGTATTCTGATAGGGCCCGATATGGGGATAAAATGTATCCTATTTCCTATTCCAGGTTATGGTCTACCTCTGTGCCAAATTTCATCCAAATCCGTTCAGTCATTTTAGCGTGAAAGCGTAACAAACAAACAGACTCTCTTTCACAGTTTTGAATATCAAGTTAGGATTGGGATTCGACCTAAACCACTGAACAGATTTCGACAATATTTGGCAAGGAGATAGATGGCACCCTGGGGGAAGGACATGAGTTATTTTATATCGACATACCGCGCGGGCGGAAGCTAGTATTAAAATTATAAATACGAAAGCGAGTTCGTTTGTAACACTTTCACACTAAAACGGCTGAACCGATTTGGATAAAATTTGCCACATGGGTAGACCGTGACCTGTTTAGGATATAGGGTATCCAATTTTTATCCCGGTAGTATGTTTCCGTGGGATAATTTCCTATCTCCATGGGGGTGAATCCCCGGGCAAAGGATAGAGCTGTAAAATTATTAGCCAGTCAGCCAGATGGTTGCGGGTCCGACGGCCCAGACAGCAAACACCGTTTTTAATGCTATGATAGACTCATGAAAAGATTTTAACCATTATAGTAGAGGCCCTATTGTTGTCCCTAACTGGACGTAGCTCTTGGAAAGAAAGTTGTAATCTTCCTACGAACACAGAACGACGACTGCGAGTCGTCGTGAGCTTATGAGCTTACTCCAACAACTTTCATTCATCGTTCTCACTGATTACTTTGCAGGACTCACCGCGTGCAGGTGACAGGAACCCTAACGTTATTCACTCCCCCTTTTTTTTTTTTTTTTTTTGAGGGTGGGAAATCATCCAATGACTTCTCCCGCTCTGGGTGGCGGAAGGGCGTGTCAGACTTTTACTGACTAAAACCCACCCGTGTTCCTTCAGTTGCCTGTTGCCAAGGTCCCGGTATCCCTTTCGGACTAACCCGCAACCCTGGCAGGTATTCACTCCCCCTAAACAACACAACTCCGTGGTACCTACAATACATATCAATTACATCCAATCATATTACAACTCAAACTCAGTACAGATTTCATTAAAATGGTAATGCCTACTTCCTTGATTAATTATTGTGTCGTTTTTGTTACAGGTAAGCAATGCCAATTTACGCTATATACGACTCCGGAACGGTAAATATTAGGCTCTCAATTATAGCTGTTCGCAACCTGTGTTTGGAATAAAAGGGAGGCATTAGGCGAGATTGGGAAATTCCCAATTGGGACTGAAGGTTTATGGTGTACTTTAAGTAATAGAACAGCGCGGCAGCGGTGCTAAATATTCTCCTTTTATCCTTGAGGTATAATTAGCAATAGGCACTGGAAGTGATAACTGAAAACTGCCCAGATATTTGTTTTGTGAATCCTAACTAGTCTTAACTAATACTAACTGATGCCCGCGGCTTCGCCCGTATGACCTGGAATAGGACATACTTTTTATCCTGATATTCCCACGGCATGGAGACCTACGCGAGTAAAACCGCGGGGCGCAGCTAGTACAGCATAAATAGATGGAAATACAAATAGTTTCGCAAAAAAAAAACCCTACATCTGGACAGTCCAGATGTGAAACAAAACGATGATGAAAACAAGAAACAGACAGAAATAGTATCAAACAAACTACCTTACGTAACTCAACGACTGCCCCGAAGTCCGGACTTTATGTAACCTGACTTCACAACAATAACTGTCGAGAACAAAGCGATAACCCTGGAAGTTAAGAGTGGTACCTGTAATCAATATTATAGAAAGAAAGAAAGAATAACATAGGAAAATGGCTTCAATAGAATTTAAACAAAAATGAGCTGAGCTTGAGCAAATCCATGCGTCAGGTTCGTGAACAGGCGCCGTCAGAAGGGGACTGCATGGTCATCTCTTAGCTGCCACAGCTTATTATAAGTTAATTTAATTTTTGAATTCTGTTGCTGCATCGTTCTCACATGTATAATTTCAACATAAATGATGTAACCGATATTTTGTAACCAAATTTTGATTTAAAAGAGGGTCGACAAATAGGGTTAAGCTACGCTTGCCGGGGTTCCTCCGTGGATGGGTGCCCATCTTTACAGTCGTCTTTTATCTTTGTCAGTTGTCAGTTTATCTTTGACAGTCGTTACGGGTCATCAGAAGCCCGAAAGTCTGATAACCAGTCTTACCAAGAGGTATCGTATTACCCGGTTACTGGGTTGTGGAGGTCACATAGGCAGTCGCTCCATGTAAAATCTACAGGTATTCAGCTGCATCCGGTTAGACTGGAAGCCGACCCCAACATAGTTGGGAAAAGGCTAGGCAGATAGAGTTTGATTTAAAAGAGTTTCCGTGGAGTTTCTAGCCCGTTCTTTTCCATAGGTACCTACTACGCTTTGGAATGGGCAACTAGCTTCATCTTTCCGACTAACCGACCCCTTGACAATTCAAAAGTACCTGTAATTGGTTTATTTGAAATTCACGCTTTGAGTTTTTATACATGAAAACCTGAAAGACGAGAAATAAAAGATGGGCAAAATACCTGTAAACAAGCGTGGACTCAACGTGAAAAAAAAAATTAATAATAATTATGATCTAGGTCTAAAATTGGAAATTATTCGAATGTGGTATGGTCGATTCTGAATTGATTAAAAAAAAAACCCCATGAATTCAGATCGAAACTCAAAATTACTATGCCAGTTTTAATTTCGTAACCGTATGGAAAATATTTAAATTAATCAATCAATCAACTCAGTTGATAGCTGTCCAATGCTGGGCGTTGGATATAAATATTTAAATGAATTTTCTGTAAATATTGACTGGGAGGTGAGAGGGCTCTGTGTAAAAGTAGGTCATTTATTTCATCTGTCTTTTCAAAGAATATTATACAGTTTGTTATCTAACGAAGGGTGTTCCCGTTAACCTGCAATAGTATAGCGTCTACACATGCTAAAAAAATATTTCCATAAAAAAAACCGGTTTCGTAAAAAAACCTTGCCGTGTAAAAAAGGCACCAAAAAGAAAGAAAAGCTACTCAAGCGTCATTACCGTCCAAATTATTTCTCCAATATTGATAAAATTGTTCCAGAAAAACAAGATTCGCTGACACATCTTATACACATTAAACGCGAGGTTATAAGCAACACGTCATTGGGAGGCTTCCCCTCCCCAACGCCTACGCCTCCCCCCCGCCCCTACGCCTCCCAGTACACGGAACATGTTTTCCAGTCTCAACAGTAATGTTAAGGGATTTCTATGTTATAATAGAAAATGCGACGTGACTTCGTTGGCAACTTTTGGCGAATGAACGTATTTAGTGGGTTTTTTTTTGTTCAGCCATGTTCATATTAAAAGAAATAATACAGTTCTATGGTCACTATACCTAGTAAAGAACGTTATGTCTAAATAAGCTTGCTCACGTCCACTATTACACATGGGCATGTTTCATAGCCCGGTACAATGAACAATCCTGGGGGATATCACCACGCATGATGAAGCGCGTTACATAAATACGCGCTCTATCTTTTACAGCGCGTCCGTAATGAAATATTTTTTATATCGCCAGTAATAGCTTCAATATTACAGCCGTCATATTATATTATCACTAGCTGCGCCCCGTGGTTTCACCCGCGTAAGTCTCGATCTCGTGGTAATATCGGGATAAAAAGTATCCTATGTGTTAATCCAGGTTATAAACTATCTGTTTGCCAAATTTCATCCAAATCCATTCAGTAGTTTTTACGTGAAATAGTAACAAACATCCATCCATCCATCCATCCATCCATCCATACTTACAAACTTTCGCGTTTATAATATTAGTTAGATTATGTTCTATATAGCACGATATATAGTTAGATTTGTGACGTCATCATCTAAGTGCAATTTCAAAACAGCCCCAAAGATTGCATTTGCCACGATAACCTCCTTGACATCATGAAGATGCCCAAAATATACGAAAGATAACAGTTCTATTTCACAATATCATTTTGAACGAAAATGTCGATGTTTTCGCACCATTTTCGAGGAGGGCAGCGTCGGATGTCAGATAAAAAATAATAAATAATGAGTGTGGGAGGGGAGGGGATTACAAAGGGAGAGTTTCCGATGGGCAGAGATCAACGAGATTTGCGGTTTTAGACTGCTTTCACTGTTCATTTACGAACGACGGCTTATGGTTCGTTCAACCATTGTTTTGGCATTTAAATCACGTGTTCATTTTGTTAATTACACTGTATTAACTACAAAGCTTTTATCTGTCTTCAGGCTGACGCGATATTCAACCGTATTGTGTACCAAAATTAGTATTTTGTATTATATTTACTAAGTGCGACAGTAACGTGAATTAATTCTACCGACATACTAAGTTCACTTTGCGAAGATGATGTTTATTTTACTACATATTGAAATATACTCTGCCATAAAGTAACTTGTGTAGAAATATCTTTATACAAGATATTTCTGCATTTTATGATACAGTATTATTTTCGTAGTATCTTTCAAAACATCAGTATGTGAACGTAAATGTCTGTTTCTCGCCGAGCTAGTACAAAATGAACTTACCGTTCGCCCGGCTCCCTCCGATCTTGTGCTTCTTGATAATAATCTAATTCGGGTCTTATCCGATACGTCCATTTACCGTTCGGCTTCGGGGGAGAGTAAACAACAATTTTTAGGACTCCAAATAGACAAAAAGTTAAATTGGAAAATACATTTAGATATTTTAAGTAAGAAAATTTATAAATCAGCATTTGCCTTAAGTTCCCTATCACCGATAATATCTACAGACGCACTACTCATTGCCTATTATGGTATAGCAGAATCCCATTTACGATATGGTCTAATGTTTTGGGGCAATTCAACTGAGAACGAAACGATATTTAAAGCCCAAAAAAGGTGCATACGATCTATGTTTAAATTAAAGTCTACCGACAGTTGTGTTCCGTATTTCAAAGAATTCAAAATATTAACCTTGCCCTGCCTTTACATTCTTGAAGTAGCTGTATTTGTAAAAAGTAACCCAAATCGTTTTACACGCCTTGCAGACATAGTTCCTCGGAATAGGCGCGATAATAGTAGATTATGTATGCAACCCGCAAAAACAGCACTCACGCGCAAAAGTGTCTTCTGCATGGCTCCATTCATTTATAATAAGTTACCTAAATCTTGGAAATCTTTAAATTTACCTTTATTTAAAAAAAAGCTACAAACATTTCTAGTGAATAAAGCCTACTACAATATTTCAGAGTTTTTAGCAGAAAAGGAAAATGCATTTGTGTAATTGTTTTTGTTATGAATATGCCTATCTATGTTGGAATGAAGAAAAATGTTTGATTTAATGTGTGTGCCTGTAATCTTTCTATTTTTGTATTTGTTGTTGGTCTTGTACCTTTCGCATGCCTAATGGTAAAATGTGGCTGAACTTGTTTAATTATATTTTTTTTACACCATGTACTGTACCCATATTTGCGAAATAAAATATCTTATCTTATCTTAACAAGGAAACTGCTAATACTAGCCCTCCGCTGCTAAAGTATCGAGTGTATATGAAGGGATCTAAATATCAGCTCATTCAGCTCCTTATTCAGTGTGAATTGGTTGTTGTATTAATTTTAGTTTTCATTTCGGTTGCGTTTATTGACGTAGGCTAATTTGGAGAGTGCCTTTGAACATCCCCTTTATAAGACCGCAGTGCCGATCTGGAAATCGGGACAGTAGATAAGACGATGACACCCCTTCAGATATCGAGTGGTTGGCTGCGACCCGATTAGAACGCCTCAAACTTGGATCTATAAACACAATAGCTTACACTGCAGCTTGCAGCTTAGTTATTCTATTGGCAAGTACACATTTTGCATTAGTAATGCATCGTTTCTGAATACAAAATTTTGTATCGTATTGTTTCGACCGCTACTTTAGCGGTCGAAACAATACAATAATAATGTAGACTATATAATTTAATAAATTATTCTTATTCTATTCTTATAATATTGGGAAGGCTGTGCCTCCAAACTCAGAAATAAAATACTACCACCGCGCACATTGCTTACAAATTCGGTTTGACGGAAGCTGTTATAAAAATAAAATTAATAAATAGTGTTTTATTGTAGGCAAAATACCCCTATACAAGTTTTTTTATAAATAGTTTAAAAATAACAGTAAAATAATTAAAAAAAAAACATGGAGGTATGCACAGGTTAGACTATAGTCATAGCCATAGTCTTCAAAAAACATAGTTTTTGTATAGTTTTTGTTTTGTGTTATCCCATCCCCTTCCACGTAGCCCTTCCCTAGTAGCTTTTCTGAATACCCTCAGGAACATGGTTTTCTTAGCCCTCCGGCTATCACTTGGAAAATGGCAGCATTTTATGGAATTTTCATATTCTCTAATTCTCCTATACTTTAAAGGGACTTTATACCACAAAACTTTCCGGAAATTCTTTTGAAATCAACTCAAACACAGAAACATTTCTTTTTAATCTTAATGCACAATGTTTGAACAAAAAAGTGATAAAGCGGCCGGACCTAAGTTCGATCCCCAAGTGGTTCAAACAACGACCTTACTTTATGTAAATTAGTTTTGGGATTATGATATTTTCTGATGGAAATGTTTTATTTTACGGCCCCGACGTTATTAATACAAGTTTTATAAGACTTCAGGATTTACGTTTTCAGGGTTCCGTGCCCAAAGGGTAAAATAGGACCCTATTATTAAGACTCCGCTGTCTGTCTGTCCGTCCGTCTGTCACCAGGCTGTATCTCATGAACCGTTATAGTTAGACAGTTGTTTTCACAGATGATGTATTTCTGTTGCAGCTATAACAACAAATACTAAAAAACAGAATAAAATAAATATTTAAGGGCGCTCCCATACAACAAACATGATTTTTTTTGCCATTTTTATAGATAATGGTACGGAACCCTTCGTGCGCGAGTCCGACTCGCACTTGGCCGGTTGTATTAAAAGTGTTAGACGGAATCAACGGAGACGTGTGACGTCAATGTATGTACCTAGGTTATTGTAGGGCTCTTTGTGCCAGCGCCCAGCGATTTATTTTTATGCTAGAACAAATAAAGGGTTGGTACCTCACTTAATCTAAAATTAATTACGCCGTGTAAAAGACGTTACACGCTTCACGTCTTCTTCCCATGGTAGCCAGAAACTATAGAACGCCACCTGCTACGATCCTTACATACCTCTTTTGCTTCGTTTACGTTCATACATCTGGGGGCCTAAAACAGCCACATTAGCAATTCCCCTAAAAGCAATTCATTTCTTGAATTTCCAGCTTTATTAGCAATTCATCTCGAGGAGCTCGTGGCTAAGTAATAACAGCCGCTCGGGTCGATCCATCAGGTTAAGCTACGCTTGCCGGGGTTGGTCCGTGGATGGGTGACCATTTTCACATATCGCGACTCCTCCGTGCCTCGGAAAGCACGTTAAGCCGTTGGTCCCGGCTGTCATTTGTGGATCTTTGACAGTCGTTACGAGTCGTCAGAAGCACGAAAGTCTGACAACCAGTCTAACCAAGGGGTATCGTATTACCCAGTTAGTGGGTTGTGGAGGTCAGATAGGCAGTCGCTCCATGTAAAATACTGGTATTCAGCTGCATCCAGTTAGACTGGAAGCCGACCCCAACATAGTTGGGAAAAGGCTAGGCAGATTGATTAGCAATTCATCTAATTTGACACAAAAGCAATTCATAATGTGTGGACCATTTTACGAATCTCCATAGAAAACTGTCAAACAGATGAATTATTTCGTAATATGAATCGCATGCAGTCAAAGTCAAAGTCAAAGTCAAATAATTTATTTCAACTAGGCACATTAAAGGCACTTTTGAACGTCAAATACATAGAAATAGAACTGATTCTAGTTGCCCCTTCCAAAAGGTAGTTTTCGTATGGAGGAGAATGGGCAAGAAACTCCACCGTTACTCTTTTAAAAAAAAAAATGTTTTACAATATTTGGTATAGGTACATCAATTATATAATTACATGTGAAGACGATGCACCGAGAATACAATTACAATAGGTAAAAAGAATTAAAAATTAAAAATGGAGCAATGAAAAATAAATAAATTAAGTATGTGATAGGTACATGGTGCTCACATATTTACAAACATTAAAATATACGTACGATAACGCAGATGACGCAGATCATATTATGAATTGTCAGTTTGTGAAATTTTACGATGATTCATAATATTTTCTGCCATACACACATAATTATGGTATATGGTCATACACACACGCCGGTTGCTAGTACACACGGCTACACATCAAGCTATACGTTTCCAGTTTATGCTGAGCTCGCATTGTATAGGATTTCCCTAAAATGCGAGGTCAGCTTATACTGGAAATGTATAGCTTGATGTGTACTACGCACCTGACCCTGAAGAACATCTCCAATATGGTCACTAGATGTCCTTCTCAGGCGTCCACTCCCGACGTTTCCACTCACTCACATTTCAAAGACGTTGTTTTTAGTAAATTAGCTGCAAGTCCCCTTAATGATTGGGTAGACTAGGCTGGCTATAAGTTAGACTAAAAGTATTTTTTTCATAGATATCTCGTTTCTCGTTTGACTATCTAACATACCTACGAATGCTACGAAGAGGTTTTTATTTTTCAATCAGTTCGATAGTTCACGATAAAAAGAGAAAAATTTAACGCAAACCCCTCTTTATTTTACTTCACCCTTAGAGACCATTTCCGCAAAACCTAAAATAAATCTTAAGTAAATAATGGTCGCCAACCCGAGGAAAAGATCAGTCCGATTTAAAACTGAAATCCGACTATATTCCTTATATAAATTGCTTTTAGGTGGCCGGCGTCTGCCAGCAGTTTTTTATTTTTCGTTTTTCGCTGGTTGATTCATTGAGAGAAATTCATTGTTCTAAGGAACCATTGTCTATTATAGAGTTGAGGGAAAAACTACATCAATTACTGAAATACAACCTTGTGATTAAAAAAAAAAATGATCAGGTTCAATGCTCGGCCCATGTAAGTATGTAGCTACTAGGCTTTTGGGTACTTTGGAATAATGTGTAGTACTTTATGTTTACTTTATAATGTGCGTCTTATTTGTAGGTACAGAATAATAAAAAAAATCTTTCTTTTAATTACCTTTTTCGGAAAATCTTTAACTGAATGTTCCTTGACTCACGTTTTTTAGAACAATTTTTCCTACCTCTGAACATTTCATATTTTTATATTGATCCGTCTCAATGAAGCTGTCCGTAGTAGTGACGTAGGCAAAAAAGGCTCGTAACCGAAACACTAGGTTTCGTAACCCTTTAGCGAGGTCATATCTCTAACTTCAGATATAGCCTCGTCAGTTCTTGTTTTTCAGCATCTATCCCTCAAAGTTTTTCGGTCGAACGAGCGTGTGTGTTCGAGTACATCACATTTTGCGCCTAGTAACGACAAATAAACGAGATGTCGTTGGACGTTAATATCAGGGAGTTTTAATGGAGAACTACCTGCAGGCCTGTGCTGACAGGCCTCCTCGTCGGCCACGTGTCTCCGACCCGTGCCGGCCCTACTGTTCCAGCTGAATGTCAAGAAGGGGAGGAATTTATTGTATTACAGCGGAGTTGTCAGGTCTTACAAGATAAATGAATGGAATGTATTTGTTTCAAATAAGATACATTTACTTGTGCTATCGTATTTGAAACATCCTCTGAAACTTGTCTCCTTATTTATTACTATTTCAACCTATAAGCTTACACATAGTACGTGGATTTGGCAGCACGTCGTCAATAAACATACACATGTTATTTGTTGGATGAGTTTTTCTCCCGAATCTCCAATACGAGCCGGATAGCTGAAACTATACATAGCTGCTTTCAACCCCATGCAAGGGATCGTCGCCTTTTACGACCCGCCTTCCCTAGGGCATATGAGGGATTTGTAATCTTACCTTACCCCCAACAAAACTTCTACATTCTCCAATCTCCCCGTATAATTTCAAATATCATTGTAAACTTTTATCAAAAATAAATCCACGACAAAAGTCTCTCTCGGAAGAAAATGTGGAAAATTCCAAGTAGTTCGATCCCCCTTCTGCATTCCTTCGAGACGTTTCTTCATTTACTAACTGTCCAACTTTGAGCGTAAATCAATTCACCTTACTCATTTTCTGGAAAGTTCACGAAGAAATGAGGAAAAAGTGTAGGTATCTACGTGTACACGTTTATTACCGCTATGGACACGGAGACAGTTTTTGTTGGGAAACTTTGGATCAATATTAGTTAGGAAAAGGGAACTTGAAGAGATTGGTCTTGAACTCGTTTTAAAAAGGATTAGATCTCTTGTCGTCTATAATCTAGATTCCCGCTTGAGAAAACAGTTCGTTGCAACTATTGCGATATTATTTTCCCACTCGGGGCAATTTTGGTGTGAACTCCATTTTATAATTGGTCTGACAACAATCTCAGTGGTGAACAACTACATGAATAATTCAGAATCCATCTAAAATTAAAGCTTCCGTTTCACGTCATTGTTTTAAATACATTTCTGGGGAACCCTTTGCTGCGGTGCGAGGTTATTTACGTTGACTCATAAATCAACATCCGAAAACGAACCATAAGGGTTGGTTTTTCGCATTATTTATCTTGTAAAACTAACGTTTTTCAGCAGGAAAGCCTTTGTGTATTTAACATGTGAGATGGAAAACGTAGCGTTGCTTTACTGTACATTAAATGGGTTAAGTTACGTTCAGTCAACGTAAGTTCATGCGTTTGCACGTCTCCGCGTCTTATAAGCGGGATATTTATACGGGTTTTACGAGTATTTCGAATAGCGCCCTCTTATCAACATTCATGGCGTGCCCCAGAGACGCGTCTCGGCACTACGCGGTGATGTAATCCTGATATTTACGCCATGTTGTATTATTTTTTACTAGAAAATAATATTCTATACTTTTTTAATATATGTTAGAAGGAAATTTAAATTGTATTAGATCATCTACTGCGACTATCCCCACACTCACACACCACTCTGTTACGATTGTGAAAGAGCATATAAAACTTGAATGTTTACGTACTAGGGGCCTACAGATTAAAATAATACTGCTGTAAGAGGTTTAATCTTCAATGTGGGAAAGAGATGAAGCTATACAGGACGTATAGCTCCATCTCCATATTGGGTATACGTAAACCGCCAAGAAGTTCATCGAGTGGTCACAAAACTGCGATCACAGATGGCCGAATCTTTTCCAAACGACATAAAACAATGAGTAAGATCGTAATTGCATTGTCTAGTGGGGTCTTCGAGTGTACTCCAAAAAATCCAATTTATTGCGGTCCCAGGCTCCACATAGGTTCTTTAAGCTACTGTAGGTATGTCATTTCAGACCTTGTACAATAAAATTTTATTTCATATCCCACTAAACAGTGGGTTATTGATCGTAAATATTCAAATTGCAGATGTTGACTGCGCAACTCTGTAATTGAATTGGTCATATTATTCTGAAGTACCTACATATTTTATTAGAATCAATAAAATGCTTAGATGACAAAACATAGGTAGGTACTTACCAAAAATGTATTTTTAAAATGGTGATTTCAATTCACCTTTTGAAGAAAAAATACCTAAACATGACGTTATGAAAAAGCTAACAATTCCTTACAAAACCACATTAAAATTCCACCCAATTTCACCTCTCACTAAACCCATCATTGTTCTTCCACACGCCGATAAATAAGCGTTACCAACAGTCATGAGACCATTGTTCCTTCAGTTTAGACCCTAATCTATAAATTATTAAAGTCTGTTATCCATTAAGTGCTAACTGCGTGCAAACTTCATCACGTTTTGTATGTCGCTGTCGCGTGCTCGATGCATCACGCTGTGGCTGCATTAGACACTAAGCGATTATTTGCTGGAACTTTGTGTGTCTTGTATTATGGATTGAAAATAGATAGATAGAATTCGCTGGAATGTACACGATTACAATTAGAAGCTTTGAAAGTGATATATGGTGACAATATGTGGACTAAATTGAATAAATCATAAAGAGAACTTTTCGAGAAACTTAAGAGTAAAATAAAAGATATTGTACAGGTCTCAGAAATAGATCTTATAAAGCGTATGTTGATTAATTTACATTGTCAAAAGAAAAATGCTTTTATATCTACTTTTAAATTCTCCAATATCGTTGTTGCCAATTTGTTAAGGCATGTTCTGGGGAAAAAATGTTATCAAACTCGCTAGATATTAATTATCTTGAAGAAAGGATACATAGCTGCTACTTATTAAATATTTACTGAACTGAAATTAGCTTCTACGAAATCTATCAATTTGACTTTACTCCTTTGTGAATAAAATGTAGGTATTCATTACATACGTCGTAGCTTTGTAGGCGATCTGCTTCTTCAATCGAGTCACTGGTTCACATAGAATATATTTCTAGAATGGAATAAACTATAAATAAAATATTATGTAAGTAGTCCCTCAAGGATCTATTTTAGGGCCATCACCACTCAGAAATATATTCATAACGTTAAATACATTTCAGAACTAGTAACATAGTAATTGCTCTATTTAAACGTTTTGCCATTTAAATATCGAGAAAGTCTTGGAAGGTCTGACTGAATAAAATAAATGCTCGAAATGTCTAAGCTTTATCCTTGATGTGATAGTTCCCAGCCGGTGGAACTTACTAGTAAAAGTAATGATACGTTCGAGCAAATCCTCGCCAATTCCAACACTTTTGAAAGGACAAATTAAAATGCGAGCTAGCACAATGGTCTATTAATGTTTTACGATCTAGCGGACACAATAGATGGCACCTGACGCAGGAGTCAGAACACGGACAGAAATACAAACATTAATCACGTACGCCAGATGGTAACACACCATGCTGTATAGTACAAAAGGAAAGCTCCCTTTGTTCTACGTTGAACGAACCTACGTACGAATACTTAGTTTGGAAATTAGAGCTGGTTGAGGTTCATTACGTTACTAAGCTCATAAAGACTCGTCTCGTCATTGTCATTATTGTCTGTGAGGCAATCTTAAGTCAACAAAAGGTATTCAGAAAGTCTTCTGCCATTTTCACTGCCTCCAATCTTCCAATTGAATTACCTTTTGCGTTTCCTCTTTTTATCAACCGATTATTTCGTTTTATTGCCCTCCTCCATACTCAAAAGGTTTCGCATGACTGGTCGTCCGCCTCCATCATCCATACTCTTGTATATCGTTCGTCCCATCGTCGGCTTATTTTCATCCACTCATTAACATCGTTGACATAATAAAACAATTTTAATTGACATTTATGCGCCCCTGATGCATACCAGCCTTTACGAACGTGACATTAAGTTTCATGTTTCATTATAATTAATTTAATTATTTATTGTGCTTTTGTGTTTCATTTTTGCTTCGTGTACTTTATGTTTAACAGGTTCGCATAATAATTCAGAAGTTAATGCTACGAAATAGACACAGATTGGAGTTTATTTGAATCAATAGGTCAAATGGATAAGACAAACTTTCCAACAAAGGTTATTGAAAATATGATATTACATACAGGATAATAAACGATCAAACTAGTTGGATTGCCCTAGTGGCTGTCTTGGACACTAATGGACAAAATGGCAAAGACATGTAACACAAAAAGAAAAACATGAGTCACTAACTTCCAATTAACGACACCCCCGCGGTTCAGGGGACTAAATAACAGAAGAAACGGTCACAGCCAATGAGCAGCCAATAGACATCGATGGACAAAACCATCAATCTCTATTAACCAATCTAATTCAAGACGATTTGTCAGCCCAGACCGATCCACGTGTTTACCTACAGTCAGTAGGATGTTTTGGTCATTTATTCGAGTGAGCCGGACGAGCTCCATCACCCTTGAAATTAAGCGATCGTGCCAGTGTGCCTTATGTAATTTTATTAAGGTAATTTCTGTTATAAACGTCACTGCTAATGTTCTTAATTTCTTTGTTTCATTTTTTTTTTTCGTCTTATTTATGGCTGTTACAAAGCTGGTTGGAAAGAGTGATGGTAAGGAAAAACTTGGTGAAGAATGGATATTGCGTAGAAAAGAAGCATTCTTAATTTTTTTTTTATAAACAAAACTTTCCCGTAAAGCTCCAATTAAAATTGCCAGTGCCAAGGCAACAGGACGCTTAAATATCATGATCATGTGATAATATATGAGGAGCTTAAGCGCTTAGCTCAAACTCGCGCTCCACACGCCCAACTAACTCTATATTGATTTACGTACATGACATTCAACTTAAGCCTGGATTTGAAACATTCTGTGTAACGACGTTAAATCTATTTAAATTAATATCTCGGTTGGCAAATAATTTCACTTCAATTATCCAGGGTTTAATGATAAAATGACGTAACACGTAATATCAAGATGATGAAGGTGGCTTAAATGTGACCTTCTCAGATTTGAAGTTCAATTTTGGATCTTGCCACGTTAGGGATGATCAGGACATGATTGTTAATTTGATGTAAATTAAGAATAAGATTATGATTAAAAATTGAGATTGCTATTGGGGGCTAGAGTTACTTGGTGGCTATGTTACATGTTCAGTTCAAACCAAATGCAAACACACCCATATTTTTAAATAAATGAAATTTTAATTTAAAAACCATTTCATGAAATCTGATTATTTTCTACTCAAGGAAAGGGGTGGACACCTGAAGTATATTCTTTTCGCATTTGGATGTCCTTCCTGTCAAAAAATTATTATCAAGTTCAACTTTACATTTACGTTTTACACTCCAACTCAACAACATCAGACTCCCATGAATCCTGAGACAATTCCAAAAACTTTCTCTCTTAGCAATACTCATTCAAACAATGTTTAGCATAATGAAACATAATTCACACAACAATGCTTAAAACTTGAAACACATTTGTTTGAAAGTCACGAATTCGCAAGAAATGTTATTAAAACTTTTATTGTGAATACATTCTAACGCCTCTTAGCTCCGGCATCCGGTAATAAGACAACAGATAATTATATTCAAAGTGCAGGCTGGAGTGCACTCTGCCGGGCCAAGGACCGGCCGTACTACGAACTCGCCCGGTAATCTCCAACTTGTTTTAATTTCGCAAACATGCTCATGATTTATTGGATTGGAGGGTGAATTTGTATTTATTTTTTGTGCTTTTGTTTTTTTGTTTCGAGTTCATCGTTGTTCTGTTTGTTGGCACAGGAACGGCAATTTATAGAAACATGAATTGCCTTCGCAACATGAATCATTTTAGTCATTTCACATCAATCAAACAGCGTAGTGGTGTCCGGTCTATGACTAGGATTAACGTTGTCCGGGATATTTATTTATTTAAGTTTTCTTGCACAACATTACAGAATGTAATCCTAAGGCGTTGCACAGAAAAAAATACAATAATTACAATGAAAAAAAATAACAAAAAAAAATACAATGATTCTTTATATACCTTTTTTGTATTATGTCATTATTAATTGTCTTGTTAAGCGAAAATGATAAAAGTTTTATCACCTTGACAGACGAATTGTGGACCATACGACCAACATTCTAAGAGTAGTTATATAAATCAATATAAAACAAATCAATTATATAAGTCAAGTATATAAATCACACGGAAATTGGTGTTCTTTCTAAAACATTCTACGCAGCCTTGTGAAACAATCACCTGGCTTCATTCAATTTGAATTCAATTTCACATCTCATTCCTCACGTCAAACGGTAATGACGCCACACCAATCTTCACACTGTTTGCATGAATCTAGTCTCCCGGCAATAAAACAAGGCGATGTAGACGTGCCGTCGACAATTTGTTCGACAATTAGGTACATCTGCAGCCGTTACGTGCTGGAAACTCGTTGCGTCTCGAAAGACGGGCGAGTGTAGCGCCAATGTAAACGACCTTTAATGAACAACGCGAGAATTCTTTCTAGTTTCTTTTGCTAAAATTTTTAGTAAAATATTTGTAAGAAGATCGTAATTGGATTTCTCCACATAACGAGGAGGAACATCAAAGGCGTATGTAGATGAGTCAACTCGCAGGTTTAAATGTTGGTGCTTTTGCCCCGTCTCCGTCACCAATGCATAACTTTTGCCTCTGCATCGCAATTAACTTATCAAACGACCAAGATCTGGAGTTGTTCAATTTAAGTTAGCAACTTCCTTGTACAATTTGTCACACAAAACCGTTCAGTTACACACTTTGTGGCGCGCTAGTAAATCCTCTAGTATAAAACGTGGCGCTCTGTAAAGTTTAAAACTCTTGGGGTTGCGGACGCGAGTGGAGCACTAAAGTAGCAACTTACGCCGTCTCACTGCCAAATAGCTTTATTTGACGACGGACAACTGATACGCGGACGGCGATTCTTTTCTTATTTGTGAAGAAATATTTACGAAAAGTTTGATATAGCTGAATTTATTTCGATATGTATTGCCAAGAATATTATGTAACGGCGTACAAAGCAGAATGTGATGAAGCATCGTAAAAATATGCAAATAGAAGTCGATAATTACTCAAAAACCTTCACCAAGTAACACATTTCTAATGTCCTTCAACACCCTTTCTATCATTTCTTTAATGACATTTCCTCGTTTTGAATCCGGCATCGCTTTATCAAATTGGCAATCTTTATCGAAGAAAAAATACTGATCACGGCGGTGGCCATTTTAATCTTTAAGTCCTTGACGATTGCCTGTATAAACAGGGATTTGTCCTTTGATTGTCTTAAGATTATATCTAACAGTATTCTTTGTTACTGTATCAATGAATCTGTTTTGTTTTCTTTGAACCATTTTAGGTTAAGCTTCTATTAGCTTTCTGCTTTGTTTGTCCCAATCACCACATTTAACACCAATCCTACCAAAATTAGCTTCCTCAACTAAACTGTTGTTTCCTTTGTTTGAGTTTTCCAGCTTATTATTATGACCTGGTTTTCCTTGCGGGGAACTGTTTATGTACTTATAAAGTAGTGGATAATACGTTTCTTTCTCTGCTCTGAGTGCTTCGTTTAACTGCATTCTGACTACTGCATTTAGTTCACTAAAAGTTATAATAGCACTTATGATTTTTAAGTTCTTTGTCATCAGTCTGTAACTTAGCACTGATCCGAACTTTAGGCCCAATTTCTTATGTAATACGCAAGTACTACAATTAAAACGAACTGCGAATATAACAACAGTTAGTTATAATATCCATATCGCTACTAAGCTTACCCGTCTTAGTTCCTCAGGCCTCAAATATCAAAGTTAGGTGTAAATTTCCGGCTTTTACCTTGGGATGGTATACCGTTGATGGTCGGGGAATGTTTATATTGTATTACCTACGGGCAGCTTTGCTAATTAACCGTGTGGGTAAGTTCGTCTGCTAACTATCTGGGGAACTGAAATGAGGATAACACCCGAACCTACCATTAACATTTTTTAGGGAAGTAAAGGATTTAAATTAAGGGTCGTTTTAATGGGGAAAGGAAATTGAAAAGGATATTCTATTAAGAATAAATTACAATGTTTAAAATCGTTTCAGAAGAGTTTGAAAGTAGATAACCGACCTTTCGCGTTTTTGTCGTGTTATATTCTATAGGTATCGTTTATAATTACGAAAGTAAAAGGGCTCTTCTACTCTTATAGAATTTTAACAAGGCAGTATTTTAAATTACACTTAAATGAGGCACTCACATTTTACCTGCTCCAATATTCACTTAAGATTGAGCTTGTGAGCGTTCAAATCTCTTTTCGTTACCCCGAAATAAATACTTTTCACCTCACAAGCTCTGAAAGAGGCTGTTTATCATTCGAAATCTGAGTGCAAAAGTGCATTTTATCCGCTAGCGTGGAAAGAGTTTTTAAAATTCGAACCTTTCTATTCAATCATTTTCTATACCGTCGGGTCCACTGATAATGCATGAATACTTATTTCATGTCAGTGTGCCAACCTCATATTTAGAATAATCGCACTGGCCAGCACAAAAAAAATAGCTCCAAGCGCCTAAAGAAGTTTTTACTTCAAAAAACTTTATTAAATTTTCTTCTATATAATCAATTCGCTTTTCATCATTTTGGTTTGTTTAGCAGTGGCAGAGTTAGTGCAAGTTAATGCCGAATTGAGCTTTCTTCCGGAAAAATGCGCAAAAAGTGCATAAAAACGTACCTACCTACAATATTTGTTCAATGCATGGAGATACCATTTTCCTCGCTGTAGTGAGGTGAAAAGGTGTGTGTTTCGCTCGGCAGCAAAGTTATTCTGCGTCTCGTACATTTGAAACCTTCGCATCGCTCAGAATTCTATATTTGAACCATTCGCTTATCCTTCGCTTGCTCAGGTTTCAATACAAGTACTCGCGCCAAAAAACAACTACACCCTTGCATAACAAAAAACTATTATTATGTAATGTTAAATTTTATGTTTGGAACCTCGATTATGGGAGCAAAGTAGACTTCGGGCTTCGGTTATGTTATGACTAGGTTTCATAATTTATACTATGTTATTACATCATAAAATGTTTAGTACTAACTGTTGTTCGAGAGTTTCGTGTTTTCGGGTAAATTAGGCCATTTTAGGCAAATTAATTCGGGGTCCCCGTTTAGCTGGTCCTAAATTAAGGTAAATCTCTTCGGGCGCAATATGTTCTTCTTTATTTGCATAATTCGCTGACCATATTTTTATCTTTGCCGAATTTCGAAATAAAAGGAAAAATACGAATTAGTTACCTACTGGGATTTTAAATGTCGCAATATTTAATCGTGTCATTTGTAACAGCTGTTCCATATTTTAAATGTTCTCGGGATTCAGCGTTTGTTCCATTTATGAAAAGAAAACCTTTTTTCACTTGTTTGTGTACTGGACCCTTCAAACGTTCCCATTAAGTGAGACGACAAAATCATTGCACACATTTCAAAGAGAAAAATTCTAGCAAGTGACAAAAGAGACACTTGCGTATTTTATTAATGAAGAGAGTGACGTTCAAAAGGAGAATATGATTCTCTTATGTGTCTGGTAACAGACAAAAGTAACAAATAAAGCGAACCGAAGAATGTCTTCTGAAGTTTTTCTTTTGTATTTTCGATTTCTAGTGCTAAGATATGTACGCATTTATTTGTCGGTTTCTTTTATTTGCTTCGTCACAAGTTTGTCTGCGGTAGGTTTTTTGTTTAGTGTCTCTGTTTAGGCAAATTATTACGGTATTTTTTTGTCAAAATACCGACCGATTGTCATGTTTGACAGCCATATTAGAAATCACAGCATGACGCGGCTCGCTTGATAAACTGACACGTTCATCAAAATAATAATCTCCGGTTTTGCTTTCAATGTTTTTATTAAAATAACGTTTATCAACATGAGTAATACTGTTTTGGAAACTCGAGAGTAAACCCCGTGAAAGGAAATTAAGATTTGCTTTTGATGGTAAGCAGGCTTATCCGGATTTAAAAAACAAGTTAAATTAGACGCTCCATCAAATGTCAATTTATCTTGTCTCAGGAGGTTGTCGCTCAAATGTGAACGTGCCCTTATACATGTCACCCGGATTTATTATGATTATCATTTCGAAGAAAAAGAAATATTCATTTCAGAGAAATGTTTTATTATATTGCTTTGTTTTTGTTCGGATGGCTGTCAAATATAAATTCCATAGATAAGTTCATCACAAGCCATTTCTTCTTTACCAAAAAAGAGGGTTATGTGTTTAACCCTCATTGTAATTCATACACATAACCCTCCGTCCCTATGTTCCCTCGTAACTACTAAACGGCTGAACCGATTTTAATGAATGATAATGTCGTTAGATTCGTCTTTATTGCGCGAGTGTCACTGGGTAATTTAAAATTATAAAGGTTTTTGGTTAGACTGGAAGCCGACCCCAACATAGTTGGGAAAAGGCTAGGCAGATGATGAAAGGTTTTTGGTTAGAAAATGCCTCCGACTGCATGAGATTTTTGATCGGAGACAGAAATAGGTCATACTTTTTATTTCAACTGTAACTGCAGTACTTACTGACTTATCGCTTTGGCAAAAAATTTAGGAACAAAACTTGAATGGTGTCGCTGCAATAAATTAATTTGTCGTTCCTTTTCAAACTGGAGCAAAAACGACTACACATCTCTACAGCCTTAAAATGTTAACACTTCAGCGAAGTTGGAACTGGGCGACCACGTGAACACTACAAATGTATATGTGTGTCGCACAGTCGTCCATCTTACGGGGCTGTGAGCATCAACAAAATGGTGGATTTATTCATAAGTGAATGCGCAAACGGAGCGGAGACGTGCACCCCGTCTTGCTCTTAGCGGACCGTCTGCATAATTGAACACTTATCCATACTCCGCGGTGCCTCGTCGGCTTTTCTTTTACTTAACACACCACCGTTGGTGTTCAAGGGATGTAGGAAGTTATGATGGATTACTGCTCTTTAATATTTTATAGCTTTTATACCGGGTTCCCAAGCGTATCGAAAGCACTTTAGCTTGCTTTCTAACTTTTGGTCGAGTTAATGCAAATAAACTCGTACATTGAACCCTAGGTATGAGAGTTGAACTCTTGAAGGCTTTTGTTTTGTTTTTTTTTGGTGGGAATTTATCAAATAACTTCTTCCGCTCTGGGTGGAACAAGGGGGGCGTGTCAGACTCTTGCTGACTAAAACCCACCCGTGTTCCTTCAGTTGCGAGAGGCCACGATATCCCTTTCGGACGTTCTCGCGACCCCGGCAGGCATCGGCCCTAGCGGACCCCTTCAGTAGGGCTGACATCTCTTTGAGGCGCGTGTGAAGGCTGTATTGACTTTTTCAATCTATGAGCCTTTATTAATCTTTTTATAAGGCAATGAATGAGTCATGATCGACTGTTTTTTCTTAGCAGGCAGACAGACGATAAGTATGCGTGTATCCACATAAATATGCGTGTAGACATGATATCCACTAAAATAACAGTTGCTTTTACGTAGATTAAATATACAAATATTCCACTTGCTTTTAGCACCTATAGAGGAAAGGAAACTAAGTAGACACAACTATTTATTCATAAGCAAAGTGCAAAAGGGAGATGTCGCCTTTAGCGTACCGTTTACATAATTGAAAAGTTTTTGTTCAACAGTAACTTGTAGTTGGGGACAAAAACTTGCCTTTTGTCCTAGAGCATCACGGTAATGTTACTGACTTGAATATTTATGTGTAAGGAGGACTTTCTTGTTGCTATGTACTCGGTTATGGAAGTTGGAACAGCTATCTTGTCAATAATAAATGTGCTGCGATAAAGGTAGTTGTGAATGTGTTTATAATACCTACTGTGTCCGTAGTACGAATATTAGAATCTACTTAGCTTTGTAGTATCGTAAGTGTAGTGTATCTATTTATTAGATACTAACAACCCGCTCCCTTTTCGCACGGTTTTTACGACTTGACAAAACATCGAGATTTCTTAGTGACTTATATGTAAACTGTATGAAAGTTTACATATAAGTCACTAACAGCTTATTAAACACATTTTTTAAACGATGGTGAAAACCTCAACAAAATCTGTTGCGTGGTTTAGAAGAACAAAGAGACTTTAATTTATATTATGGAAGATTATAGATAAAGATGTAAACACTATCTCATGTACACTGTAGCTGTCACTAATGTCAGTTGACCCCGAATGGCGGGAAACATTGAAGAGTGATGCGTGCCTGAACGAAAGTCTTGGTGTGGTCATGAGCCGTTGTAGTGATAATCAGCTGGCGCTGACAAAAGATAAACCGCGGTCACTGTAAAAAAAAATCGAGTCTTTTGACATTTTATATTTAAAATGTCAAATTACTCGAAAATGGTTGACAATGGCATAGGGGTCATTATTTTTTTATCTCTCCTACATATCCTTAACAGATTGCCGACGTATAACCAATAATCCTGGTTGAATCTGTCGATGGCGACGCGATGCAGAGAAGCTGAAAGCAAACGACATCCGTATTTGCATTGGTTCCTTATCACCCCACGGAAGTTGAGATGGGGTGGGAACCTATCAATACATAGGTAGTGCAATGTTATCAATGTAGATATGTTATACGGATGCAAAGATAGAGATTCCAAGTGTATGGATTGTGGGATATACATTTATACTTATAAAGATATAAAAGATGAGTGGTTCAGTGACTCTAAACATATTTTGCAGTTAGGGAGAGTTGTATTTTTCTAAGTGTAATTCCAACTTTCAATTATAACTAGACACACACCATATTTTTCAAATACTTATATGGAATAAAAACAAAGGCAAACTAACCCCTCTCACCTTTAAAACAAAGCACAATATACATAATCAGTGCTCGGTATAGTTAGTAACGACTTCATACCGCGGGCAGCTAAAATGTTTGCCCCAAGCTAACAAACTGGCCGCCAATGTTTGTTCCACTGCATTATCATTATACTCTCAAACATTAGGTAGAAACCTATCTAGTTTTCAAATTAAAATTACCATAGGATTGGGGTTATTTTGTTTGTGCTGTACCTACCTTAGTATAGTTTAAAGTTAACTGTGAAGTATGGCAGTTTGGTCTTTCGCTAGGCAAATTACATACAGTTTGATGAACTCAATGGTTTTCGTTAAGGTTTTTTTTTTATGTCGTGGTAAAGAACTGTGCTAGTATGCAGGTTGACTGTTACTAGCTTGTCATTTGTGGACGCTGTGTGACATCGAGAAGGAGAAGATGAACGTTCTGGAAGTTCAAAAGTACCCAAAAAGTACGGGATTTTTGTCATAATTACCACTCTTTAACAACAGTTTAGTAATTCCAATAGATCTTAAGGGCCTACCCTACCTCAACTCAAATGTGCTCTCTCGCACCATACCTACTACTCGTGGCCTGAGTGAGACGGGGTGCTGGTGGCTCCAAGCCTCGAATAGTTTAGGTAATTGCTTTTTACGGTGAAAATAATGGTAATTTAAAATAACAAAAAATCATAAGACCTGCTTTATAGTTAGTTCAGTTATAATGCAAAGTTTTATTATATAATTTGAAGTATTTTTTTAATACCGGCATTTTATAGTTCGGTTTAGAGGTAACTTTGGTTTTTTTATATCGAGAAAATTTTATGTAATCGTGTTTTCGTCAAACATGGGACCATATATATTTATTTCAAAATGAATGCTGCAGTATTTTCGACATAACGGAGGATCATGCTAAGCAATTTGCGGTAGGGTAGGCCTTTAAATTACCACCCTCTTCTCTTATATTATGAAACAGGAACAACTCTCCAAAAGCCATGGTTTTTTGACCTTTCTTGACGACTAAACACGCTTTTTTCACTGAGGGTAGGTAAAGAAGTTAATTATATTAATTCGATCCCGCCGAAAAATAAAAGAGTCCTTATTTTAAAATAAAAGAGTCCTTATTTTAAAATAAAAGAGTCCCTATTTTAAAATAAAAGAGTCCTTATTTTAAATCCAGTTTATCTTGACCAGCGTGCTGTGATAATTAAAATATTAATTAGTTTTCTGGTAATTACTGCAGTCTCTTTATTTGCTGTTTCGGCATCTGCTCTAGAGGTTGGTACATATTTTTGAAATGTCCAACAAAAACAAGCTATGTTGTAATTTAATTAAGACACAGAAAACATCTTATTTTATCGCTTAACATTTCTATGTTGAAAATTCAAAACCAAATACAATAGACGCAGATATATTTAGTAACCTATTCCGCTTGACTATTCTTCAAGAGTCATAAAAACCCTGTAAGAAATCGACACTTGTTTCACCTCTCATCGAGGCATCATCAGGATGACGATTGACCAATTGCAAACCAGAACGCGACGTGCTACCACACCGAGCGCTGGACGCAATCGTCATCCTGAAGATGCCTCGTTGAGACGTGAAACACGTGTCGATTTCTTACAGGGTTTTTATGACTCTTGAAGAGTAGTCAAGTGGAATAGGTTACTAAATATATCTGCGTCTATTGTATTTTATAATGGATTTCCGCAAAGTCACGCCTGAATCAATTACCTAATTCAAAACCAGTTTATCTTTAAAATAAAGTATTGGTTCTTTCCTTGCTTACTTTTCAGTTTTTCCGTGATTTATTCAGAACACGTATTTTCCTGTTATTTTATGGTAAATCCCAATTTATAAAACGAAAACATAATGTCAAAATATGTCCAACTTGGAAAAGCTCGATTTCGAAACAAAGCTGGACGATTCTCTACATATACAAACCCTGAAATAATTTCAGGAAATGGCAAACACCCTGTGGAATGTAGTTACCGCAGTCTAAAGCGACCTCGCAGCTTGCAGTGTTGGTTTTAAAACCCACATCGTTCCCGCCGAAATTAAAGAGAAATACACACCGTATGAGCTGCTTATCTTGCGGAGTCAGTTGCAGGCTTATGCGCTGGTGGGTACCCAGCCTGCTTGTCATTCACGGGCACAATCTTTAAAACTAACATTCGCTGCATCCTCAACGAGATATGTTGCTGGTAGACGCTCTCATTTCTATTCATTTCGAGATGCTCACTGCCAGAAACGAGACTGGAATATGTAATGCAGTCTGTTATTTTTATAGAGCACTAGCTGCGCCCCGCGGTTTCACCCGCGTAAGTCTCGATCCCGTGGGAATATCGGGATAAAAAGTATCCTATGTGTTAATCCAGGTTATAAACTATCTGTTTGAAAGAAAGAAAAGAAAGAAAGAATAACGTTTGTTTGCCAAATTTCATCCAAATCCATTCAGTAGTTTTTATGTGAAAGAGTAACAAACATCCATTTATCCGTCCATACTTACAAACTTTCGCGTTTATAATATTAGTTAGATAGTTAGACGTACCTACATAGTTTTTATATTAACGGGGAAAATGTCGCCCTGGGTAAAAATTACATAGATGGGGTCGAAACGTTCGGGTCTTGGGGCCCGAGTGCGCGTCTCCTTTTTAAGGAAACCCGCTGACTCGTCAGCACTTTATTTAACCAGAAAGCTGGGTCGTTCTTTGGCCAAAGAATTAGCATTGCCATTCAAAGTGACAGTGCTGCCAGTCTTTTGGTCCACGTCTCCGGAACACAGCGATGCGGACGAGTACCTCGACGCCTGCGTGTCGTTTTCTTTGGTATTTATTTGTAGTTAGTTAGTTAATTTAGTACCTAGTGTAAATAAATAGTTAGTTTTGGTATATATATTACATAGATTAGGTGATTACGAGATCATTAGTCTAGTGGTTGCAAGCGCTACTGCTGTGCATGAGGTTCTGGATTCGACTCCCGGGTCGGGCAAAGTTTTATTGAGTTTTTTCATCTGGAATTGCTCAGTAGCAGCCCTGAGTCCGGATTCGTGGCTGGTTGATGGCAATAGGCTCGCCCTATTACATGGGACTTAAAACATAACTGGCGAAATGTGGGTGTGCTACAGGTACAGTCACGGACTTTAATTGATGAGCCACCTTCAAACTTTTCAATTTTGCAGTTTCATACATTCACGAGATTACACGATTAAACACGAACTCAAATCGCACCCTCGTAAACAAGATGACAAATAAATTACTTTTAATCGGAAATATCCATACAGGTTGACTTTATTAGTTAACCTCTATGGATACTTCTGATTAAAAGTAATTTATTTGTCATCTTGTTTACTTTCATACATTCACGAGATTACACGATTAAACACGAACTCAAATCGCAAGCTCGTAAACAAGATGACAAATAAATTACTTTTAATCGGAAAGATCCATAGAGGTTGACTAATAAGTTCTCAATGATAAAAATAAATACAATGTTGCATTAAGTTTATCCAATCTATTTGATACCGACCTCCTTTGAATCATAGCTCATTAACTCGATAATTATGAAAACATAACTGAAGACAGTGACAGTTGAAATATCAAGATGACAAATAAATTACTTTTAATCGGAAATATCCATAGAGGTTGACTAATAAGTTCTCAATGATAAAAATAAATACAATGTTGCATTAAGTTTATCCAATCTATTTGATACCGACCTCCTTTGAATCATAGCTCATTAACTCGATAATTATGAAAATATTACTGAAGACAGTGACAGTTGAAATATCAAGATGACAAATAAATTACTTTTAATCGGAAATAGTCTTATCCATGGAGGTTGACTAATAAGTTCTTAATGATAAAAATAAATACAATGTTGCATTAAGTTTATCCAATCTATTTGATACTGACCTCCTTTGAATCATAGCTCATTAACTCAAAAATTCTGAAAACTTAACTGAAGACAATGACAGTTGAAATATGTCAGAGAATTTCTCCGTACGCTAACGTTACTATGCAGCAGTAACCTAGCAACATTATTTATCGTTGCTAGGTTACTGTTGCTAGACCTGCAATTGGTTGACTTTGAGTAGTCACCGCTGTCAAGTTTGTAGTTCTGCTCTCAGGTTAGCCAACCGGTAAAGATATGAAATATAATTTTCTTCTTCTAATACGAAGACATATGACTTTGCGTGTCGCGAACCGAATAAACCCGATTTGCATTACACGGCTAAAATGCGAACAGTACCAGGTGGCTCATCAATTAAAGTCCGTGACTGTACCTACACCTCTGCCCAACCCCTTGGGGAAATAAGGCGTGATGTTATGTTATTAGAATTAGGAGATAAAAAAATAGGAAATTCAAATTAACAAAGCATTATCCACATTTCAGGGGGCCAAGTCTACTAATTTACAAACGTGTCAGTGGTCTCACAATGATCAGTTTTTGACAGATATGCCGTACAATATCTGTCAAAATCTCATTATTGCGAGACCACTGACACGTTTGTAAATGAGTAGACTTGGCCCCCAGGACTGTCGTTGGAGCCATCCGCTCGGAATTTTCAAACAGAAACCTTTATAGAGTCCCACAAAACAAACAAACGGAGCATGTAATAGGTCGTAAGTAATCTCCATTAGGAGGAAAAGAGCCAATTCACAAAGAAAAGATGTAGTAAAAAGAACTCATTGTACACTTGAAAGAATTAAGTCGGTAACAGGTGTAGTGTTCGGTAGATTGCGTCCGCCGCGGCGCCGCCATTTTCCCTGTTTTCCCGCGGATTTCCTGTTTTGTACCGAATCGCGATACTGGTCCAATTAATTTCGCAGAAGTTAACACGAAATAAAAGGTACAATAAGCGTCTACAACAGAATTAGAGATGTTTTAGAAAATTATAGTTCATGTTTTCTAGAACTATTTATACAGGTTGTTGTTAGGGTAAACACCGTTATCCTTAAACCAGTAGTTTGGTGTCCTTTATAGAACGTAAAATCAATGGAAAATTACAACATTTTTTTCTTTTTTAAAACTACATTTTACCACAAAAGACGCAAGTTCGTTGCCCTATGCGCTAGGGCAACGAACTTGCGTCTCAATACGGGCGGAGAGTGCGGGACGCGACCGTACCGGCTACGAGCGCGACCCTTCCCTCAGTTAGTCAGCTGTTTCTCTAGCAAGCACGGTGTCGGATAGAAACTTTTTAAAATCTTTTAATGAAAATAACATTGTTTTTTGTTGTCACTCGGTCATTTGTTTTTATATTTAAGTCAACTACCCATGGTTTGAGTGACAACGGTGTTTACCCTGACAACCTGTATATATTTTTATTGCTCAAGTTTTCGTAATTGCATCTATCACTGTTTGTCTCTCAAAGCATCACCCAAAGGTTGACTGGTAGAAAATGCCTACGGCATTTAATCCGCCTCTGTACATTTCTGTGCTTGAAGTATTCAGTAAATAAATAAATTAGGTAAACTAATTAAGTAAGTTCAGTAAGACTTCTTTGTTTTCGCAATTATAGGGATCACAAAGTTTTATCTGAGGTAGAAAATTAAAAAGTTAATAGGCCCGTAACTGTTCTACAAATAAATCACAAAAAGAACAAGGATTGATTGGTAGTTAGGCAGGCTTTGGAGAGCAGTGGTGGCCCAGTGGTAACGGCCGCAACTTACGAGTTGTAGGTCGTAGTTTCGAACCAGACAGGCGCTTTACTTTGTGTAAATAATTAAATTATTAACCACTGTTCTCAAAACGGTGAAGGAAAACATCGTGAGGAAACCGGCATGTCTTAGAACCAAAAATTCGAAGATATGTAACATCTACCAACCCGCACTGGGCCCGTGTGGTGGATTACGGCCCACTCCCTCACACCGAGAGGAGGCCTGTGTCCCAGCAGTGGGAAGATTATGTTTAGGCAGGCCTTCACACCACTCACATGCTGTCACTGCAATAGACATCCATTATTAATTGTGTTATACGCTTCACGGTATTAAATCGAATTGGTTGGTAGTCACCTGAATATTACACGATAATAATCAGCAATTAACAGCGTCCAGATCAAATGGTGCAAAACCCTAGAGCTAACACAAGACAATATTGTATGTAAACTGCAGTAAACCGTACTATCCAATCTAGTGTGTTTATCTACCAATTAGCTCCTCGGCTGCGTCCAAACATAAACACCTCTGGCGTGCCTTCGTCGCGAATTGAACCAAATATCATTATGCGATGTTCATTAAACTTGTCAAAATTGTTCACGATCTCTGGCTGGAAAAAAATTAAATTGTTCCCAACAGTGTACGTGACAGATTTAGGGATGACGAACGTTTTCACGAGGGTCGTCGCGGTTCGAGTTATTTGCGTATTTTTAAAGCGAGCTTCGAATTTTCTGGGTACTGAAAATACTTCGTCGCAAATCACGGCGACCAGGTTAATGAGATGGGGGTTGAGCGAGGCAATGCAGTTCAATGAGGTCGTTAACCTCAAAGTTCAAAGATCGATGTAGGATAGGTACCTACCTGAAAGATCCCGGGCAAAGACTAATCTTACAATACTGAATTAAGATTTTAAACCTATTTTGCATTTCTCGCCGGCTGGTCGATACTTCACGTGACCAGAGGGCTGCTGCTTGTTCTTTGGCCAAACAATTAGCATTGCCATTCAACATGGCAATGCTGCCAGTTTTCTGGGCACGTTTCCGGATGACAGCGATGCGGACAATACTTCGACGCCTAAAGGTCCCTTTGTTTTTATATTTATTGTAGTTAGTCCTTTTAGTTTTAGGTTTTTAGTTAATTATATTAAGTTACCCAATTTAAATGAATATATTTTACCCAATAAAACAATAATTTTGCATACGGACAAGTTAAACACACAGCGCAAACTAATTTCGCATTCATATTTATTCCGTGTATGCATTAATTCGGTACTCTCAAATCCTGATTGCTAAAACAATTGTCGACACCTCTGAAGCAACACGCGAATGTTTTCCTCGTATATAAACACTGTGAGTGTGTGCCTCACAGCGATTCTCTCGCATTTATTGCTTCATTTAAAGGGTTTTAAACCAGATAAGTGCTTTTGCGAAGCCCTTATTAGGACTTGTATACACAGGACAACCGCGCGGGGGAGAACAGCGACAGCTGTTTGTTTTTGTTAGAGGTGTCTTGTGTAAGTGCGGCCTTTTTTACTGGTTGTTTTTTTCTCCTTTTGTTCAACTTTTTGCGCGAGCCAATCAACTCGGGCTGTGTGAATTACATTTTAGGAGAGTTTTCGTGCTGGGTTAATCGGATTTTCAGGGACAATCGCAGTTTTGTGTGTATAGCTGGTTATGAATATCAATGTGACATTAGTGTTGATCAAAATACATACATACTCTCGAAAAGCATTACCCTCCTTCTGGGGCAGTCGGGTAAATAATAAATATCTTAAAACCATGTGGATGGTTCCTTCGTATCGAAACGTGGTTTTTCGTGATTTATTTATTCATTCACTTGCAAAACTCACTAAAATTATACGTTTCACTCAACCATTAAAACTAAATACTTAAAGCAATAAAATAAGGAAAAAAACTTTCAAACAAATCAAACTTCTCAACAAAAACAAGTCATTAAGTAAATGAAAAGGTTTCAGCCTACTCCATTTCTTTGAACAGCAGGCGTAGCATGAGCATCGTTTTGTCGACGGAAGAGTAGACAAAAATGACGTTTCCTGTAGACAGTACTGTCTGTACGAGACGGCAGCAAAGTAGAAAGAGTCAACTGCACTTTTTACGAAATTCACTCTTATTTATAATTCGACTCAGAATTCTTTGTTTTGTCATAGGATTTATCGGTTTTCAGTGTGATTTTGACAATAAGGAAAGAAAACTTTCTTCCGAAATAGTCTACCTACAAAAAGACGTAGACAAAGATCGTTACAAATGAAAGACAAAATGACAGATTGTGGAAACATTTCTACGGTGGATGTCAAAAATGAAGAAATGAACTGTTACTTTGTATAGAAAAAGCTATGTCTATTCTTCGTAGAGATAGAAAGCGCCATGCTACGCCTGCTGGCGTTGATATCGTAAGCGTAGGATTGCGTGTCACAATGGTAGCCAATGGCCGCGTTGCTGCTTGACCCATGGGCCATGAGTGGCCACGATCGAGACCTTGGACGCACGCATGCTTTCGATACTATGCGACAAAATAATATACTTTTACTGATTTTTGTAGGCGTATGACGTAGAACAAAGGCATTGTTTTATAAAGGAACCATCGTGTTAGTAATAGGCACAAATGCTTTTAGTAATGTTAGACAATCTGTGAAAATAATTAAATGTTGGACGTAGGGAAATCTCTTGCCTGGGAAGTAACTACAGAGATAAGATACTTAAATAATGATAATTGTAATGTTGGGGCGAATTTGACAACATGGCTGATGTCGTGGGAAAGATCCGGTAAGCAAAGTTGGTCGGGGTTGAAAGGTCCGTGTACGCGGCAAGTACTAATAAAGTCACTGACCCGGGATACCAAACACCTAAACAAACATTTTGTTTTAAAAATCGAATTGATATTGCGACGAAACACAGGCAGGTTTTAATTTCAAACTCAGAACATCAAAATAAAATAACAAAAAACAAAACACAATCCAACACGCACAGCCAGTATAATTTACAAAGCTCTGTAATCTCGTATTGATCGCTGTGCGTAGGTATTGTATCTAAGCCTGTAGGCTTCATTAGACCTAGTCTAGACGCCTTCCAGTGCTTATTCGACAACTCTCAGCCACCATAGATATTCAAGATACTCCTTACTCCTTATTTATGATACAATAGGATTGTTTCATGAAAGGAAAAAAGCGATTCTGGCGGCGTGCGGTGTGGTATTGAAATGAACTGGGAATCACATTCGTGTTAGTTAACTAAACATATTATTTTGTTCATATTGGCCTTGATAGTTTTTTAAGAGCCAATACTAAGACTGAACAGAAGTACTTCAATTTTTTGAATGGAACTTGAAATACTTATAACCTTATAATAAAGTAGGTACCTTATAATAAAGAAGAGCAGTGGTGGCTGGCCCAGTGGTAACAGCCGCGACTTACGAGTTGTAGGTCGGAGGTTCGAACCCTGACAGGCGCTTTACTTTGTGTAACTAATTTCATCACCACTGCTCTCAAAACGGTGAAGGAAAACATCGTGAGGAAACCGGCATATCCTAGAATCAAACATTCGAAGACATTGTGACATCTACCACCCCGCACTGGACCCGCATGGTGGATTACCGCCCACTCCCTCTCACTGAGAGGAGGCCTATGTCCCAGCAGTGGGAACATTATAGGCTGATTATGCTTATAATAAAGTAGGTACCTTATAATAAAGTAGGTAATGCGCAAGATATTCTTTGCGCTAGTGAAGTTTTAAGACTTCAATGTACCTACCTACATTGATCTTAACTTTGGTTATAGCATTTCAACACGTCCAAAAAGTCTACAAAGTCCTCCCCCCACCCACATGAGTCACTACGACGGACAATCAGGGCGACGACCGCAAAACGATCCCTCGTAGCAATGGCACAATACACAATACCCACAAGGGTGAAAATTATGCACTTCCACGTAGGTAATTTCCGTCGAACCAAACCGCTAACAGGCAATATACCATCGAAGCCACACAGGCAATGGTGTGGTAATAGGTAGGTACATGTAATATCGTGTCGAACATTGGTCCTTGTGTACATACTACATTGTACCAAGAAGCCGGCCGCAGGACCAACCGCACACTATCCGCGGTCAGTTTGGCCGCGCGATGTATTTCCTGGCGTACAACGCAGTGTTTTCACGCGTGCATTTTATGACACAGATATGGAATATCTGCGCTTTTTCGGAACATTGCCAGAATTCTGGTGCAATAGCGGAATATTGTGTTCCAGGTACATATGAATTCCCCATAATGGAGCTGAAGGCTTTTGGCTGCTACTCTGCAATCTTCACGGGAACTACATTTACGGAGCCCGATGTAGATATAGCAGTGTAGCTGATTGAACAAATGGAGATTATACATAGCTATATCGCTTGATTAGCTTTGGCTCTCAACCCCTTTATTTGCAAGAAAATAACCACCGAAACTCTGTTTTTTATTCTCGTAGACTAATTTGACAGGTGCAAATGTCAAACTCCAAATTGAAAAAAACAAACAATCACTTGAAATGTCATACTAGAGATTAAAAAATAGACTATAGAAACAAACAGCTTGAAATCGTAAATCTACTGACAAAGGATGGAGGTGTACTTTGAGGTGTATCTTAAATCCAAAAGGACTTCATCAGGCACCTTTTATAGGATAAACTAACAAAAATAACCTGTAACAATAAAACCAATGTCCCGGTAAACACGGCTAAAACAGTCTTGACACAAGATCGACCGCACGCCAATGTAACCACATCCGTGTTTGTCCTTCGCAATATAATATCATAACAGATGGTCACGCCATCCCTCGAACATGGTGACGGGAATCAAACGTTATTTGAAATAGGTTACGGTTGATTATTATTTAATGAGTAACTTCGTGAGGGTTTGTAAGCTTTTCCTCCTTAAAGCTTCCCTCCATATAGGCATAAACCTTGTTTGTTCACAACAGAAACTGTGCGAAGAATTATGTATTATGGAACTTGTAACTTCCACATCTAACTGCTAAAGATCAATCAATCAATCTGCCTAGCCTTTTCCCATCTATGTTGGGTTTTCAACAATATTTTACGTAGAGTGGACTCCCTATCTGACCTCCACAACCCAGTAACTGGGTAATACGATACCCCTTGGTAAGACTGGTTGTCAGACTTTCGGGCTTCTGACGACCCGTAACGACTGGCGAAGATCTGCAAATGGCAGCCGGGATCAACAGCTTAACGTGCTTTCCGAGGCACGGAGGAGTCTCGATATCTAAAGATGGTAATTCATCCACGGACCAGTAGTTAGCTTAACCTGATAGATCGACCCGTGCGGCTGTTATTACTTAGCCACGAGCTCCTCCATCAACCCCCCGCTCCTTCAACTGCTAACTGTCAATAAATTCTAATCCTCCTAGCATAAACTACTTATTGTTATTGAAATAAGACTTTATGTTAGGAGGATTAGAATTTAGTTTATAGGTACTATGAAAACGCTCAATTTATGTTTGGCTTAGTACCAAAGGTAGTTGAGTTCAAGCTCTGTGTTGTGACTTGTAACCTTGTTCCCATATTCGTGAGTTCGATCGATTCGTATTGACGTCCATCTGTCTAATGTTGGTATACCCGTGAGACAAATTAAACTTGAATAGTTTGGCCGCCGGATCGGAGAAAACCTTAATTGTAAGTTAACTCGTCTGGAAGGTTTTAACCTTCGGTCTTTCTATTCTGAATTAGAAGGATTATATATAACTAGCCCGCGGGTTCGCCCGAGTAGTATGTCGATAAAAAGTAGTCTAAGTATGAAGTATCCTATGTCCTTCCCCAGGATGCCATCTATCTCTTTGCCAAATTTTTTCGAAATCCGTTCAGTGGTTTAGGCGTGAAAAGGTCACATACAGACAGACAGACCAACAGGCAGACATACAGAGTTACTTTCGAATTTATAATATTAGTATGGATAATAAGAAAATGTTTTAAAACTGTTATGTTGTAAACTGTAATGAGTTTCGAGTATTTCTATCATTTGTTAAATTGAAGTTGGAATTTTGTTAATTAAAGTTAGTTTTATGATTAATCTTTTAATCATAAAACGTCTATGTTGAAATTCATCTAATTATAACTTGCAACATAAAAATAAAAACAACAATAAAACATCTCATTCCCTTACAAAAGCTTCGCCTACAAGTGTAAAACAACGAATAAAGTGCCGACTAACCGCCACCACTAACAGAGCCTAATCTGAAAAGCGGGTAGTCGCAAATATTAAAATTTCTCGGACTCAACCAACAGAAAGCCCGACGGAACACAGCCACACTATTGCCTGGAATTAAAATGGCGTCGGGTACAAGTTACGAGCGTTGATAGTAAGCGAAAGTGTTTGTTAGATTAAATACTTGTAAATCTGTAACCTTGTTACATGATATTAGAATATTCTTGTTTAATCTGTGGTCACTGTCATATAGCTCTTTTTTGACATGCTATCTCATGTTGTCATGCTATCTTCACATGTTCCATGTACCTAGACGAAATAATAAACTATTCTCTAATAATGTATTTTGTATGGCGACCAAAGTTTATAATAAACTACCAGACTGTTTGAAAACTCTAAGCTTTAGGACATTTAACAGTAAATTATTCAATTATCTTCTAAATAAATGCTACTACAACTAATGATTTTATGAATGAAAAGTTGACATAAATATTAGGAAACAGTATTATATTTTCTTCTTATTATCTTTGACCTGATTCTATCCTTCTGACATTTCATAATTACTAATACTTGACTAATTTTCAATTTGAATGTTATCCTAATCTATTTAATTCAATGCCAATTCAATGTGTGACCAACAAAACTAACCAAAACCCTGAAAATGTATTTGTACGCCGGAAACGGCAGAATATTATGTACTTCAAAACTATGTAACATCTCTATGTAACAATATTCTCACAAATAAATGGACTATTACTATTACTATTACTCGCTCGCCCCTTTTTGCACGTCCGCCATTGCAAACTTCGCGTGTGTCGCTCATATTTTTTTACTTTTATTCAATATGTTACTTCTCAAAAACCTCGAGTAATTTTACAGTTTTCCACAGCCATATATTTTCACTTGAAACTCTAACGAATTTGGTCCTTTGCCAGGTAGACATGGCTAGCGGTGGCGAATATTAAAATTTCGGAACTTACCTTGAGCCAAGCCAACCGCACTTCGCCCTATAGCCGGAAATTTAATTGTTACATGGTCAGGGTTTAAGGCTGCATTTTCCTATTGCAAATAGCAAGTAAACTGCGTAACATGAATATTTTTGGACTTAAAAGTTCCTTTAAAGATAGCGTAGAGATAGTCTGTCAGCAGATTTTTCTCACAGAGGTTATTTTGCACGAAAAATGCGGCTTTATAGTTTCGTAGTGCTAAAAAACAAGAACATTCAGGAGCAAGATAGATAAATAACACAGAATCTCCATTATTAACATTCATTGACATAGTTATGTGTCTAAACTGCTGAATATAGACCACTTTTACACTTCACACTTTAATATGTTCCAGTTTTCTCCGTATCCACAGCTTTTAAGCCAGATTAAATACATCTAACTATTCCTGTTAAGGATTAATCACTATAATCTCGTCTCGTCGTCTCGTTTTTTCAATAATCGTTATACAACACAATACGTTATACAACATAATCGTTATATAACAATAATGCCCGCCTTCCACTGCGAGCGGAGCGGGCTCCGTACGGACTCCGTTTAACTCGGAACGGCTTTCATAGAAGTGCTTCCACTGTAACTGAGCGGACTGAGCGGATCAAAAGAGTACAAAGAGTTACAAAAGTGATCGCAAAGTTGAGCGGATTTCCAACGGACTCCGTATGGACTCAGTTCAACTCGCAACGCAAAATTACATACAAATGTTTCCACTGCAAGCGAGTAAGCGGAACGAATTGAGCGAGTTAAAATGGGTCCACTGCGTCATGGCGTCGCACTCGAGTTTTGAACGAACTCGGGCTTCTTTTTTTCGTTATAATGGTAGAGTAGCAAGCATTTATTTATAGTATTTACGTAATCCTCTTCACTGGAATCGTCAGACATCGTTATCGCAAAATTTACCGCGCGACCTGCTTCCTCTGTGGATCGCCTGGCACTGAGATATTTCTGCGCCTCCTCGCTCATCGCCCCGCGCCGCTGGCAATGGAAGGCAAACAACTCGCTCATCCGACCCCGCTCATTTCTCGCCTCACTCGCTCCGCAAAACCCTCTGGCAGTGGAAGGCAAAATCTGAAACTCTTTCTTAGTGGAAGTGTACAACTATTTTTATTCCGGTCCGCTCAGATCATCAGCTCAGTTTCCGACCCTTTTTTAGTGGATGGCGGGCATTAAACGCTTACCGCTCACCTTTGTTCCTCTGACTCAAAAAGCCATATTAAAGCGCATTAGATTACTTTTCTCTTTGTTTTCACAGCTTGTTTTAATTCGACACCAACAATATTATTATGGGCGTTTAAGACTTTGTTTAACCCTTTTAGAATAAACTAGCGACCCGACCCTGCTTCGCTCGGTTTTTACGACTTGATAAAACATAATCTCTTTATACAACGTGTTCCTGTTGATAGCCCATAACCCACCCACACCCCACACTCACACCCCACTTCCCGTACTTATTATGACTTACATGTTTGTTTATGCGTCATGTAATCACGTCAGATCTAGAAACCTATTTTCCTCTAAAGTGCCTCTACTACAACCTTAATTAAAATCAAATGCGCCATGTTGACAGTAAAACAAAGGGTTATTACTTACTAATCAATATTCAACCTCATCTTACAAGTTTAATATAAAGTCCATCAGCACAACCATTGTGTACATAGGTCCGTAGGTCGGCCATCTTTCTAAATAAACAAACGTCAACCTAATGTCAAACACCTGATCGACCAAAATTGCTTCTGGTCTATTGACCGGTTTGAATCCAACCTCCGACGTAATTATTAGTCGCTTGTAGAATATTAATAAAGACGTTATTAGATTATTGAATATTATTACGTTTTAATAAAGCTGTTTAGGGAGGCTTTGAATTTTGGGTATGCAATTAGAACGTAGGTCGGAGAAGGAGCGGCTGGCGTCCTGTGTGGGTAATCCTACCCACACAGGCCGCTTGTTGGATGAACCTATACACTACAGACACGTTTGATACGGCACGTCTATACCAGGGATGTTGTGGATGCAGATTTTTTTACATCCGCGGATGCGGATGCGGATGCGGATATTTGAAGGCTCACATCCGCGGATGCGGATGTTTAGATATTTTATAAGTTTTTTTTTATTTGTTTGGGCGGAGAAATAAAAGAGATTTTTTTAATATAATTATTAATTATTTAGTATGTAAAGTAAAAATTGTAGCATTATCCTTACATTTCTGATAAAACAAAGTCCTCCGCCGCGTCTGTCTGTCGTCCTGTTCGCGATAAACTCAAAAACTACTGCACCGATTTTCATGCTGTTTTCACCAATGAATAGAGTGGTTCTCGAGGAAGGTTTTAGTATATTATAAACGACATCCACGCGGGCGAAGCCGCGGGCATCAGCTAGTATTTAATAAAAAGAAATATTCGCCTTTTCGGGGTCAAGTCTGTTACGCAGATATACCTATTAAACCCGCGCTACTGAACAATTGTTCGCTAGGAACACTGGCTGGTGGTGTCGATAAAAATGTGTGTGCTATTGATCAATAAGAAGTGGTCATTGACCAATAGGAGCGAAGATTTCGTTCGCATACGGCACGCGCCAGTCGCCTGCCCCGCCCATTATCTTTCTTGTCGCGACCTGTGCTACATCCGCATCCACATCAACATCCGCATTATTTATTGCGGATGCGGATGTCCAAATCGAAGCGGAAGCTCCGCGGTTGCGGATGCGGATGTCCACAACAACCCTGGTCTATACTAGGGGCCTACCACCACCGCTTACAGCAGTAAGTACTATTTTAATATTACTTCAGTGTAGGAAAGAGATGAAGCTCTATAGGACGTATAGCTGCATCTCTTTCCCCCACGAAGTAAGAAAAAAAAAATACTGCTGTAAGTGGTGGTGGTAGGCCCCCTGGGCACTATGAGACTGTGAGATGAGTAGTTTTGAAGAAGATACAGATACATCGTGAGGAAACCGGCATGCCCTAGAACAAATAAATTCGAACACGTCATGTGACAACTACCAACCCGCATTGGGCCCACGTGGTGGATTAAGGTTCACTCCCTCTCATCGAGAGGAGGCCTGTGTCCCAGCAGTGGGAATATTATAAGCTGATTATGCTACTCAAATCTGAAAGTAGAAAGAGAAATCTAGTACTACATAAACGCTCTAGTAAACCTATCAATACATTTCGGAGTTCCAAAGCATGTCATAACTTTACAAAGGATTTCACTCACCGACGCTAAAGGATGGAAAATCGCCCACTATAGAGTACTTTGCATTTTCATACATACTGAAAACAAAGTTGCGTTCGACGCGGCGGGTGGTTGAGTGTCCAGTGGACGGCCACTCAACTGCACGCCGCAAAAACACCTCAAAGTGATTCTACATGCTAAATAGAAGGAAAACCTAGTCATTGTACAAGAGTATAGCGCCCTGTATAGCATGAACGCGTGTGAAAAATTACAGTCGCCGATTTCGTGTCGTCTTTGTTTTGTAGAATTCAGCACGCGGAGCATGACCTCCATAGAAAGGGTTTTGTCGACGGATGAATAGACAAAATTACAGATTATAGAAAGGTTTCTACCGTTTTAAGCATGGCGATGTTAAAACTGAAGAGAAGAAATGTTTCTATTCTTCAGTCGACAAAAGTCTACAATTGCAAGCATGACGGCCAATTTTTCTCTACTTTTGACACTTGGGGGTAGAAACATTTCTTCTCAACAAGTGTCAAATAGTGTACATCAACTCAAATTGCGGCCTATCGTTCGTCAAATACAATTTCATATAATGACTGTTACGGCGAATTTAGTAAAAATTATATCAATTATGCCTATAACTGGAATATCGATACGTTTAAAAAGAAATAATTCCATGTAAGTGATTAATATCTTCCACGGAATGTGTCTCTTGGTAACAAAGTAGGTGCCTTATCGATTTTTTATTGTCACACGCCGGGATCGCTGTCGTGAAATAGGCAAGTCATTGCAAAACTTATATTACTTCTAATGGTCTTTAATAGGTAAGTCATAAATTATTCGTCTGTCTTCAGGCTCCCGCAGACAGGCGCAACGCAACAGCACGACTTGACTCTAGAGTTGAACAATTTCTATGAAAACGTAATGGAAATTGTTCTACTAGAATCGCGTCGCATTGTCGCGTCGCGCCTGTCTGCGGGAGCCTTTATCATTTGGTCAGTGTCCAAAGTTACCAACTATCTTACTTGCCCAAAGGAATGTTTTCAGCTTAATATACTTGCTAAATACCTTCACAAACTTAACCCAGATATACGAAAACTGAATTTCTGTAAGGGAAGTGTCGCACTGAAGTTCTTGTAACGCAAACTTGAGGCACAAAGCGCTGAATTTCCCTCTCACCACTCACTTCACAGCGCTTTCAATATCGTCTACGACTATACGCCACTAGACGCTGGATTTGCATCTCAATTTAAAGCGCAGCTCTTGCTTTACGCTCATAGGCATGCGTTAAAAGAAAATTGGGGCAAACTTTCATTCATAAATAATGTATGATTTTTATATGTATTCCGTATTTACGTGGCATAAAAGAGGTTTAGAATATTATGTCGGCTAATTTCCTGTTTTTATTGCATACGAAATCTTTTCGGTTACGAAGACATAAAAATGTTTTAGAAAATGGATATTAGCTGTTTCATGTGACTACTAGCTGTTGCTCGCGACTTCGTCTGCGGACCAGGATGAAAAGTAGCCTTTGTCCTTCTCCAGGTCATGGTCTACCCAAGTGCCAAATTTCATCCAAATCCGTTCAGCTGTTGCGTGAAAGTTGAAAAAACTAAAATTGAAAACCAAAGACCCCGAAATTAAAGTTATTTTCACTTTTTAGTGTTTTGTTTGGAAGTCGGTTGTTTTTTTTATTTGTTAAAAGTTTTTAGATAAGATATGCAAGTCTTTATTTGCCTTAAACATGGTATAAAGTTGTTACAGTCTGGTTTTGATGGATGTCCACATTTTATTTTAATACTTAATAATTTATCTATCAAGGAGACAAATAGCGAACATAATTTTTAGGGAAAATAAGCGAAAAAAATCTTAATGAAAATATTTCCTGAGATAAGTAGCTAGTTTTCATCTATTTTTCCAAGTTCATATGTTTACGAGCGAACTTGGTATCTTGCTCTGAAAACTTGCTTGAAAGTTTGACAGGACTTGCCAAAATGGCAGCCGAAAGCAAATAATTTATTCAACTCGTTGTTTGTTTGTGAATTGTTTTTGTGATAATAATATTTATTATTTTATTTCAGGTTTAAGAAGGACACAACTATGAGGAAAGGTAAGAATTTTTTTTAAGACTCATTCGCATTGATCTTTTCTTCTTCTCTTTTCGGGCAGAAGAGTCTATTTAATAATTAGTCTATGAAATTAGTCTCTTAAAAAAAATACAATCAGCTTCTAATGAATTTATGCATTAATATTCTAGCTAAGCCTTGATTAACGTCGACCTGGAGAAATTATATTGCAATTGGTTTCATAAGAACTCTCTTTAATTTAATAAGCAAAGGATCAGTGAGTTTAAAATAAAAATCTAATACTTCATGAGATTTATAATTCCAAAATCTTGTGATCTAGTAAATAAAAATCATAAATTCATTCATTCATTCACTGACTGACAGTCAACGCACTGCCTAAATCGCTGGGATTAGAAGCATGAAATAGGGATGCTGCCTGGGTAAAAAAAATGATTTAGTTCGCCAGTCAGATTATATAAAAATATTAGCCACGGAGGTATTCTTTGCTTCATCATATTAATAATATCAAATGATTCAAATAAAACGCATTTTTGGGGAGTCGGCTCGCTACGTCACAATTCAGTATAAAATCTACCGAACAGTGACATCATGCCACATTTTAATTCAATGTATTGCCGTAATCTTTTGATTACGTAAAAAAACACATGTACACCAATATTTTTAAATAATATATTTTGCACAAGATTTCCTTAAACTTAGGTATATATTATATCGAAAGCGAACACCAAGGAAGGATTTTTGAAAATTCACCCCTAAATTTTGTCGATGGGTAATCACTAATCAAAAAAATACTTAAGTCCGCGCCACCATTGAAGTATTTTTGACGCGGCGCCTATGTCAATGCATCAAATTGCATTTAAAAAAACGTAGTTCTACAATTTTCCGCCGGCCTTCTTTCATGGCGCGCACTGTACATTCTACATAACAAACGAAAGGAACTACGTTTTATTATTAACCCTTTTTCTCGGAACAACTTTTAAGTTTATTGACACAGTTCAGCCAGCTAGCGAGTCGAAACTCCGCCTTTCTATAAAAAACGTAGCTATAAAACCTTTTTACTGTACTAATGAGGCAAAACATTAGCATTCTCACGTTAAATTATAGTCACGAAACATTTGTGAACGGTGAACGAGAACGAGTGAGTAATTTAAACGGGTATTTATTTACCCGGTACATTTTTTTTTTATTCTCAGGCAATTAATAGATAGATAAAAGACAATAGACAAAATAATTTTACCAAACAATAAACTAATACATAATAAAAACAACACTACAAAATCTATTTATATTATTTAATGTACACTGTTTTTGAAATAAAATAATAATAATATCACCGTATATTGGTTTCGAAATAAAAATTTAAATGTGGCTGTTTGTTACGTATATGATATCAAAGTGGACAGGTATTTATATGACTGCCAAATACGCGAACAGTACAGTCGAATGAACAGTGTTCAGAGTAGGTATGTTCACTGTTCAGTCGACTGTACTTTTTCTGACAAAATAACGTGATAATTACTTGCAATATTTTGTGTCGCTTTTTAACAAAATTAGTATTTTATTATTTTCGTATTATCCCTGCAAAAAAATCAATGACACACCTCGAACATTATTTGTTAAAACCGAAAAACAAGCCTCAAAAAATCCTGTCTTCCTTAAAATTCATCCTCTTCTTGTTTCCAGCGTAATTATAATTTTGTGAACGTTCCCTTAGAAGGGTAACCCTTGTTCAAACTGTGTAACATCCAGAAAAGTGCGCAACAAAGTTGTTAGGAAAGGGTTAGCAGTGTACTCTCGCCTTTATCTACACGCTCTATGCGGTCTATTGAGCTCTTTGACAGTTTGTAATGTCATCCTACTGCTTTATTAATTTACAAACGTTCTTTTGTTTTGTATTTTTTTGGTAATCGTGATCGATAAAACTGGGTGGCTTGTGGCTTATTGGTGATTTGCACGAATTTACTCGCCCAAAACGGGAATCGACACTTTTAAATAATTTTTTTTTTTTTTTGAGGCGTTGCGCACGAAGTTAGATTTATTTGTAGGTGAATTGATAACAACTGTGTCACCAAAAGACACAAGACACATGTGTGAGGAAAATTAAAAAAATATAAAATAAATTAAAGTAAAGTTCAATTTATTTGCATAGGTAAAATAGGTACTTATTCCACAAAAAAAAAGAATACTAAATGAAGTCATATAGCACGCCATGATAAAATTCCCATTAATTCTAACGCGAACCTAAATCGTTTAAAAATTAAATCAAAACACGTTTCAATTTACATAACTCAATACCATCCCTATTTCCTTCCCGCTTTTCTCAAGGAAACTCATAAAATTACACGGTGAAAGTGGGTAAGCGGGACATGCACAACCAGTTCGTCACCTCGGTTTAGCATAAGGATGCAAGAAGTGCTAAAAAGTATCGATGTATAGATATTTAAAAAAAGAAACAATATCGATATTTTTTCTGCAAGCCTAGTTTAGCAGTGGTGCCAGGTATTGTGACCGTATGTCGAGTAATAGATTAATAACCACAAACTGGTTGCCAATTTTACAACTGCGATTGTGAGGGCCTTAGCTAGTAAGTACCTACTTTGTACGTAAAAAAATTGATGGTGCGATATAGATTACCCACGTCTGCGGAGTTTCTCACTTTGACACTGTAGTTTACTCCATCTCTTTAGATGGAGTAAACTGACAACAATAGATTTTTCAGCGAAGTATACTAACAAAACACTTTTCTACCTAAGATAACCTTTTCCCATAAACCAAGCGCGGGTATAAGAACACAAAGGGTCTACCGACCTGCCTCTTTCTAACGTTGACCTTTACTTTACGACTTTTAAATGTCGTCTCCCCGAGCTCACGACCTCGGAACGTATTTCGTCAATACACTGCGATCGGGTCACATACTCCATTTAGTTTTTACTTGAAGTTCTGTGAACTGTTTTCATATTGTGTTGATTTATGGAGGTCTAGCTGATGCCTGGATAAGAAGGATTCTTTTGGGTAATCCAGGATACGGGCTATTTGTGTGCCTATTCGTATTCGTTCAGTGGCTGTTACGTGATTGAGGAACAAATAGCCCAACGTCGTTCAAACACTATCTCATTTACTTATATTTCTGTACCTATGGTGCATGTCGGGCGGGTGTCGGGACGGCAGTACGGCAGACTTGTAGACATGGTTATTGGCTATATGTTGGCAATCCATTAAGGGGATGTAGAAGAGGTCATTTACAATCAAATGAACCCTTTTGACTCCTATGTAAATGTTTAAAAAAATTCGAGTCATTTGACATTTTTATTTATATTTTAAAATGTAAATTGTCAAATTAGGTACTCTAAAATGGTTGACAATGGCATAGGGATCATCAGGGGTCATTTGGTTGCACATGACCTCCTAAATCCCCGTAATGGATTCCCGACATATAACCAATAACCCTTTATTTTGTAATTCGCAAAGCGCGCGCGGGGCAGGCGCGGAGCGGGTCGGTAGCGGGAGCCTCGCGCGCTTTTCGTGTGCTGACATCCATATAATACAAGGAATTACAAGATACTATACAAGCCCGCCGTACTCCCGTCTCGACCCGTGCCCGACACGCACCCGCTTTTGTGTGTGTTGAGCTTAAGTGCAATTAGTGTTGAAACCTTTAGGTGTAGTCTTCAGACAAAACAAACGGACAGTTCAGACAGTTACATATTTGTCTCAAAGATATAACGAATAGTTTGTTGAGGTAGGTCAGTAGCTACAACTCTTGACTAATGGTCGAAGCATGATGTCATGAATAAATGCAGTTGGCAACATGATGCAATGTATTGTCATATCGAAGTTTAGATACTCTAAATGATTAGATAGTATATTTGTAGCCAAGACCACACTGGCGATGTACCTACTAGAAAATAGTAACGCTAAATAATTATGTTATGCTGGCTTTAGGCCGCTACTTTGTCTGCGTGTACGTCATCATTTTTATACAAAAATATCCAGAATTAAAACTAGCCTATGTCCTCCTGGCTATTTATCTGCAGTGTCTGAAAAGGCTTATATTTAAAACCAATCACTTGGGAGAAAATCCTCTTAAATCGTCAGTTTGCTACTGCAATTCCTTAATCTGCAAATTGAGAAGATATACTCAACTCAACATGTAACTATTGAATAACCAATAACCATTAACACGGTTCAGATCGCTGCTAATTAATTAACGAACTTACCATTCATTGTTCAAAGCACATTTCATTATTTAATTAGGTGTCAGCATTTCCGCTACTAAAAGGCGTGGTAGAATAAAATACCTTTTTTCTGAAAGGTTTTTAGTAATTCAGGAAGGAAACTTGGCCGAGACATTTCCCTTTTACCAAAGGACGTGTTATTAGTGGGGTACGTGTTTCTCGACACGTTACGTTTACACGTGTCTTTTGACCCATCTCTATTTGTAAGTAACTATTCAGGAACTCATGTCATGTTTCCGGTGCGAATGTGTGGCTATAGGGCCGGAATATATCGATAGTAAAAATGTTTTAGACAAAGGCTGTTTGTCTTTTAGGGGTATGAGGAACAGGGTGTAAAGTTCACTCATCCACCATAGAAAAGGGAGGATCCTCCGACCAGACGGGTGTTGTGTCTGGCGGGCAACTGCCCAACGATTGATGTTGGAATCTTGTATTTAAATGCCCATAGCGCGATGCAGGATTTTATTTGACGTTCGATTTTTGATGCATAGTTCGCATGTGATATAGATTCCGCCAAAGTGTCTTCAAAAGTATATTTAAAAAATATGTTTGTAACTTCCGAGATTGTGAGCACTTGAAGAGGACTTGAGTGTAGGTCATGATCTCGAAGGTACATACAAATTAATATATGTAAATATATACATTCACCTCGTGGCTAAGTAATAACAGCGGCACGGGTAGATCCATCAGGTTAAGCTACCCTTGCCGGGGTTGGTCCGTGGATGGGTGACCATCTATACATACCGAGACTTCTCCGTGCCTCGGAACTCGGAAAGCATGTTAAGCTGTTCGTCCCGGCTGTCATTCCGGAATCTTTGACAGTCGTTACGGGTCGTCAGAAGCCCGAAAGTCTGACAACCAGTCTTACCAAGGGGTATCGTATTACCCAGTTACTGGCTTGTGGAGGTCAGATAGATAGTCGCTCCATGTAAAATATTGATATTCAGCTGCATCCGGTTAGACTGGAAGCCGACCCCAGCATAGTTGGGAAAAGGCTAGGCAGATTGATTTACATTCACCTGAGAGATGATGTTACGAATTTGCAATACCCGGAATGATTCATTTTAGACAGATATTTCCCTGTTTTAAAGGGAAGTGTTGTAGCAGCCCGCAGCGGTATGTCTTTTTCGACACGTGTTGAACCATCTCTTGTTGAAACATAGAATGTTTCCGTTTGCCCTCCCTGAATTTCAGCAGCATCGTGCTCGAATTTCGTAAAAGGAACAAAATTGTGAAACCAAAACAGTTTGACATTTTTTTATCTGTCATTTTGTCTATTCTTCCGTCACAAAACCCGTTTCTACGGTGGTCTTGCTACGCGTGCTGGAAGAGAATTACCTACAATCTACTTGATATGTGAAGAACCTCATTATTTGTAAAACAAAGACCAACATTTTTAACAAGACATTGCAGACAATGTCGTAGATTTAATTTCCATCCGCAGAACGCCTGACTCTGCTGGCTCCTATTATATAAAATTTTTGTTTCTGCGACAGATGAATGAGCACTTGAGCTCTGCCCTCGCGCCTATTCTATAAATGGGATTTTAATTACCGCCTGAACTCGAGTGTCCCATTCTTTGCAAAATTCATTAAATATAAGGCCAGTCCCGTGACAGACTTGCTAATTGGCGAACTGTACTGACGTCTGGCCAAAAGGCATGTCACTCGGCCCACTGCCACTCTCACTCTCACCAAAATAAAAGATATTAAACAAAATTGTATCTTCCCTACGACAATTTAAGTTTTCATTTCGATTGGAGACACGAAAGGTTCCATTTAAAAGGGTTCGGATTCTCTAAATGTAAATTACGTTGATTCCATTTGCTTTGAAAGGAAAGATTTCGTTTCCCTTCAGGGATATTAAATAATAAGTAAGTTCATTAATAATTAATTATAGGAGACAACTTTTATCTTGAGCAAGGGACGAAGGGTAAATAAATCTTTCACCCGAACATAAACATATGTTTATAGGTAAGGATAAAACATATTTTATGTAGGGGACGCGTATCTTGAAGAGAAATAGTCTGTAATCTTAAAATAACAAACAAGTCCTGTACGAAAGATCTCTATCATATTGAATTATTCTAGATTGCGTCTTAGAAATGCGGGACAATGTAAACTTGATTGGATTGAAGCAAGCTTGTTTAGCTAATAAATACTAGGTTCAACTTCAATAATACATAGTTGTTTGATAAATCATACTATTCCGTTAAATAAAATAACATTAGTGTTTGCGCAAGCTTCATCCAATAAATAAAAACTCATAATTCCTTTGAATTTCTTGCGATGGATAATATAATTTTCTGAATACATTTTAATACTATTCCACTGCGGATTCAATTTCTACAAACTATGAGAACTAGGTTGACAGCATTTCCGTGAATGCCGAAAGTAACTACGGTCTAAATGTTTCTTCGTAAATATTTATAGTTTGTTATTATTTGCACTAAGCTTTGGTCTATCATTAGTTGAAAATGTAGGAATATTGGGTAAATTTTTCCAACTTCAGTAGCGAGTGAGTTTATTTGATCTGGCCAGACCACATCATGGTTGGACCAGCGCTAGATGTTCTATTTAATTAAATATAACCATTTCATGAAATGGTCGAACACTTCATGATATGATCAATTCTAAGATCTGGGGGCTTAAAAAGGTCACTTTAGCAGAATCATACTATGAAAATATTATGAATCATCGTAAAATGTCAAAAACTGAAAATTCATAATATCATCTGCGTGTAATTCGTATTACGAAATAATTTATCATTCATTCATTTGACAGTTTTCTATGGAGATTCGTAAAATGGTCCACAAAATATGAATTGCTTTTATGTCAAATTAGAGGAACGGCTAATGACAGCTGGGATTCTTCTTGTCTGTATAGATGTGTGTGTATAAATGGTTAAATAAATGAAAATAAATCATTGTTTTATCTCCTTGACAAATAAATAACTGCAGTTACCGCACTTACATTTCAAGCCTATTACACCTATTTATGTACATACTATACCCATGTTTGCAAAGAAAAAAATGAGAAAAAAAAATGAAAAAAAAAGCAAAACATATTCAAACTAGTGTTTGTGTTTTCAACACACAGCTGCGGGTGACTGGCGACGTAAGCCGATTTCCCTACATCATTTTAGAGGAGCAACAAAAAAGGATCTGCAGCGACAGCTCATGTATCGTCCGCCGTAATAAAAACAGTCCGGTATAAACCCGCCCTTAGAAAATACGTCGCCAGGGGCACAGCCTTATTGGGAGTAGGGTTGATATATTAAACATCTGGTTTTAAATTAACTTTTTGGAGGTTTTTACCCGTTATCTATCGTAGAAGCTTCACTCAGCCTGATTTTTTTAGTCCGATTTTCAAAAGCATTTTCCCCGAAATGTCTGTGTTAAGTTAACCGAAAAAGCATCGTTTTGTAGATAAATAAAATTACCACCACAACGATATAACGATGAAGTTATTCGTTTGTTCCAATGTGTTACACCGTCTGAAAATGTGTCATTCACACGTAATGTAGCGAAAAAACGTCCAGCCAAATTAACTGCTCCGTCCGCCCTCTGATCTTTGATCTGGCAACCCTACCGGGGCCATAAAAGAAGCGGGACCTCGTTACGTTCATATGGCAAAATGTATTCCATAAAACTAGCATAAGCCGAGTTATAGAGCGCTGCAGAAAATGTTCCGTACGAATGTTTGCTCAAGACGTCAGGCATGGCATCTGTGCCAAAGTATTGTTTTTATAAACTGTGCGCATTTATTTATTAAAACTTTATGCACAAGTAAAAAAAAATACCGTACAAAGGCGGACAGTCAACCTTAGGGACCTTATTTACTGGAGCCGCGATTTGAATGCTTTTGTGTGAGTGTGATCCTTGAAAGCACTATAGCTATAACATATTTATGAGGACATTTTCTTCCGCTTTTCGGGTTCTTGTAGATAGACAGAAAATTGATCTGGAACACATCAAATAAATAAACAAAACTGTATTTCATCAACTAAAGAAGAATCATTAATATACCTAGGTTTTACGCAAAAATGTTACGAGTTCATACCATACAGAAATGGATCCAGAATCAAATTCAAGGATATAATTTTGCGGTGGATGTGCGAATTCATGTTGTATGACCGAAACCCATAGTCGAGAATCTTGAAGAAGTAACAACAGATTTTTTTGTGTTTGTTGCAGGAATGTTGATACTAAACTTTCATTCAACATGAGTGCTGTTCGTCCAACCTTTCTCATGCTGCATTGTATTCAAATTATATTCGAACGCTACCGCTCAACGCTCACACACGCAGGCTCAGCGGGCACACCACTAATGTTCTATCGATCCGGTAGTTTGGCAGCGGTTACAGTCGGTGCCATGCGAAACACGTCATTGGCTCGTGCCCCCAATACCCCGGTGCCTTGGTCGAACACTAGTGATAAACCCCAAACGTTCCTACAAGCGATTAACATGAACTGCTAGTCTGCTACGCTAAATGCACTCGAGTCGTTTTGTTATTGCAGAATGAAGCTAATCTACAATATTTATGACTGCAGTTTTAAATAGTGTATATTTGTGGTAATGTTAATTGTGTTTACAAACGGAATGGAGACTGCATTCCTAGTGCAAGTTGATGTTTTCTTGTTTTTAACTGCGATCGGCGATTCTTTTTCTGTTATAGGCTACATTTTGTACTTATATTCTCGTGGCTCGGAAAGCACGTAAAGCCGTTGGTCCCGGCTGACATTTGTAGATCTTTGACAGTCGTCGCATTTGTAGATCTTTGACAGTCGTTACGGGTCGTCAGAAGCCTGAAAGTCCGACAACCAGTCCTACCAAGGGGTATCGTATTACACAGTTACTGGGTTGTGGAAGTCAGATAGGCAGTCGCTTCATGTAAAAACTTGTATTCAGCTGCATCCGGTTAGACCGGAAACTCAATATAGTTGGGAAAAGGTTAGGCAGATGATGATGATATTGGAAATATATCTACAATCCAAAAAATTGGGTACCTCTTCGGAAAATTATAAAACACCTTAGTTATTTGAATCCGAATAGAGGCTAAAGAATTTCCAATAAACTCTAAGTACTTCATTCTTTGGAATTCACCTTCTACATTTGAATCGAAATAAATCTCCAGAATTTTACCAAGAAACGGAACACACATTCTAAAATTCTGTACTTCGTGAATATATCCGTTGGTACTTTATACTCAACGTTTCTCCATACATCGTCGTTCGTGTTCCAACTCAGTAATGCCTACTGCTTAGTCTAAAATTTACAACCAATAAACTTGACTGCAAAGAGGTTACAGTTCTCAAAGAAATTGGAGAGGCAGCGCATTTGATTTACATAGATACTGCTAACGGTCAAGCAACATTGGGATTCGGGATACAGTAGCTAGTGTTGGCACGGGCCCAGAAATATATACTTCTGTAGCATTAAAAGTATTTTATGCTTACACAATGTATGTTACGAAGGTCATGTTGAAGGTAAGTAAATTATGTTTAAAGGAAACTCCACCTTTTTAGTTAAGAAATTAAGTCTTGATGTCACGACGTTTTTTAAATAAAATCTCTCATCTCATAAAAGATTACATAAAATTTTGGTAAACCCTAAAATTTCCACTGCATATATCAATAAACAAGATTAACGGTGATTAACCAATAGCACATAACTGGGGTCTGAGACAGTGAGGCAGGGTCGCGGCAAACCACGTAGGAGATGGTGGGACGAGCTGGATAGGTTCCATCAAAACTGGAAGGAGGACGCACGAGTTCGCAAAAGATGGAAGGAGTGGAAGGAGGCCTTTACCCAGGCGTGGGACAGAGTAAGCTAGGATAGAAAAAAGATTAATGGTTCATAGTCATTTTTGTTTTTTAGTGAAGAGGTCAGTGGACGGCATTTATTATACCTAGACTTTATTGTTAATTTGTGATTCGCAGTTCGTATTCAGATCAGAACTCATTACTTAAATCAAATAAATGTAATTCGCTGCCTCGCCTTTTAACTAGCGTAGGTACAACAATTTTCAGTGCTGAAAACTAACATCATTTGATTACTCACATTTCACATCAAAGTGGTCTGGACCGTTTTAGAATTCATATAAGGCATTACCAACACAACCATTTGTTACATTAATGAGTGAATGAACTTTGACCACCATCTTTAGTAGGTACCTCCCTACAGCACTAGGTACACGGATAACATGGAAGAAGGCAATTTTGCCTTATGCTTTTGTACAGAAAAGTCTTCAAGGCAACACCTCAAAATGAATTTAGACGGTACGTTGAAGTCGTCGCAGGTCTGATTGTCCTTCTTCAGCATTTAATTAGGGTAGGTATGGCCAGAACCTTAAATATCTTTATCAGAATTTTACGTTTTGCAAACGAATTTTATCTTCATACAGAAACTTTCTGGCCACACAACTTCATTAGATCCGAAGGTATGCTTTCACCTCTCCAGCCTACCATTTGGTCCAAATTCTCCAGGTCGACCTAAAATTCCGTATAAGTACATATAATAAATCCAGTAGCTGAAAACATCGGGTACAGTTCCGATGTACCTCGATTTTTTGCTGGTGATCGTGCAATTTTCAGTCATGGATCTTTAACTTGACACAGGGGGGTTATTGCGACCACAAATATACACTGGTAATCGATCGCAATGTCTTTCATTTTAGCAGTAGCCACGTTCATTACGTTATTTACATTGGTGAGCAAATGAATTTTTCCCTCTAACCTCTGAAGCAATGGCTTAGGAATTTTCTTCAAAACCCTCGAATTGTGAATGAAAAATATCATCTTCTCCAGGTCTTCAAACGTTCCCTATCAGTACAAATCCAGTAGTTCTATTAACTAACGTAGCGGCACCTCTTGCCGGTAGAGGCGGTGGCGGTGTGACGCCGGCGGCGCTGGCGACATGAACGCGGCCCCGCCCCGAGCGGTCGGCGCGGGCGACTCCACGCCGGGCTCGGACGTCGGTGAGCGGATCACGAGGCTCTTCCCCAAGTGCCGCCCTAAGAACATGCAGCACGCACACGACAGGTAAACTAAGGTGTATAACATGGTAGGACGTGGCTTTTGAGGAGAGAGGTAGGTATAGCTCGGTACGGAATTTGGGAGTGCAGTGGACAGTTGGACACTAGTAAAAAGGATCTACTGCACTTCCAAATTCTGTGGTATGGACGATCCCTACTGGATTTTGCTTTGTTTCATCTCAGTTTCCTATGGTGTCGTAAGTGTCAAATGATTTTGTTGAACACCAGCAGTATTTGACTAAAACACCGCGTTTCAGCCTTTTAAATCTAGCGCCCATTCTAGTCCGAACGGTGGCTCTGTTAGCTATTTCCATAAAGAGGATGAGGACCCGATATTGTACAGTCTAGTTATTTTCAGTCAGGGTCATCCACCGGCGACCATAAATCAATTATTATGGACACGAAAGCGATCAGCCACCCCTTTACAACTCTGTTAAACACAGATTCATTAAGTAATAATTATCACGTTTTACGTGCACAAACAGTCTCTGATTGCCGACATCTTACGTGTGCAAACACATTAAAATCCACAAACTCGATCCAAAGGGGTAAAGGCTTTGCGATGTTGATTCTGGGAAGCAATTAGCCCTTTATTTAACGTTTTACAAGTAATTTTAAAAGTTTCTGCAGATAAAACTCAAAGGGTTGTTTTATGTGCTTTTCTCTCTACAACTAATGGAGTTGGGTAGAAGCATTTTACTTCTGTTATTACCTTTACATCAAATTGAGCTGATTCTAGTGAAGAAATAGACACTGCTGCCCCTCTATCTTCTTCCTCCATAGTTTTATCCTGTTCATGTGTTTTGGGTTCCCCTATCCAACTGCACGTTCTTCTCTTGTAGATCGACCTCTCATCTCTATGATTTTTCTTTTCTGGAATAACTTCAGAGCCGCTGTTAAGATATTTAAGGCTTACCTCAAACGTTTCAGGTTGACCTCCAGCCTGGAGGGTCGCGACTGCGACACCAACAACGTGAACAACGCCTCGTCTGACGAGGAGCGAGGCAACGAGAGCCAGCTAGTCATACTCAACTCCAAGGGAGGCACTTACAAACTTAGAGACTCCAGGTAATTATCGTAGTCTAGACATCATAAGAATAGGCCTTTCCTAAAAGAAATGGTGTAAAAGTATTGGACACTTAAATTAATAAGTTCATCAACTTCTCCATGGGCAGTATTGGTGGATTTTCTACTACCGCGGTAAAACCGAACTTACAATCCGATTTTGCAAACATCGATGTATTTTTTTAAATGTTATAACGCTTTAGGGTAGAAATTGACACAGGCAAAGTAACGAGTCAAAAGATATTCATATCATGCACAGATGATATAGATATTTCTCGTCTCGCCTCTGGACAAGATCAGACAATCGCTTCGAAAGCGTTTCGTATTTCTACAACGCCTTTGACGTAAGCTTTTCGATAGCTTATGTCAGTTTTCATTCAAAAGTCATTTTTGCCTTTTCCAACATCGATACCGCTGATAGAATGTCAATTGCTGTTTAGTTGTCAATAACATTTATTGTTTTTTCTGCCACCAGGATCATAGAAATCGCAGGAGGTCGGGAGCTGTACTCGCAGAGCCGGACGAAAGCGGTTCGCAAGCTACGACACAACAATACACACAAACACAACCTGAGGAACAAAGTACGGTCACTCACTAAGGATACCGTGGACTACGCTGCCGATAATCTTACTAATGAGGTAAAATTTCAATTCTTTGAAAACTTTTGTTAGTGATATTTCGATATACAACATTATTTTTTGTTTATGCTAAACCTGAAAAGGGGTCATTGTACTCATCATTTTGAACAACTTTTTCTATGGGACCAACGTTGAAAAAAAAATCAGCTGTTCCATACATTTTGTCGATTTAAGTGAACACAATGTATGGAACAGCTGATTATTTTTTTCGCGATTTCAAGTTTGGTCCCATAGAAAAAGTTGTTCAAAATGATGAGTACAATGACCCCTTTTCGGGTTTAGCATAAATATAAAATAATGCTGTATAGCGAGGCTCTTGTCCAGCTTTAGGAGAGGAACTTTCCATAAACTTTATCCTCAAAAGGAATTTAGGGCAGACGTTTCCGCACGGTTCTCGAGCATTTTGTCAGCTTTAGTCTATGTATATACATAGCTAGGTAGGTAAGTAGGTAGGTTGACAAGAAGCTTACGATATAAAATTCTGGTTGAAACTAAAACTAGTGAGGCAACTGAGATAAATTGGAGATTCAGTGCTTACGATCATAGGTCACTAAAATCGTTTTCTATTAAATAAGCAATATTTGTATAGATATATTTGTAATCACGTTCTCAAACACAGCTCTAACGATTTCGATGACAGTTTCAATATAGAGGAGGAGCGAAATCTCATAAATGCGAAAAAGCTAAAAAAAAAAACACGCGAGCAGTGCTCGGTGGACCTGGTACTCCCAACTATTAAAACATTAAGCACTCCACTCATTTAAAGTGGGTGCTGCGACCTTAGAGCGTTCAGGGTGACGTCATTCACCCGCTCTGCTTTTGAACTCGCTGTGGCGCAAGCTTTATAGAAATAAGTAGATATAAATTGCCCTTTCACACGACTCGTTCGCCGGCTAGTTGGCGCCATGTAAAGGGGTGCGGCATATAATAGCACCAGAGGTTAGGAAAACAGAAAACTTTGTTTTATCATCTACATAATAATATGTCTGCCAACGGCAACCCCGTTTTCAGTATCCAAAACACTGATGTATGAAAAGGCACTAAAGGTAGGTATTAAATGTGTACCAATACAATTAGACGATTGATCAAATCCTGTACTATTAAATAAGCAATACCTATTTGTATAAATGTAATCACGTTCTCGAAAACGGCCCTAACGATTTCGATGAAACTAGCAATATAGGGTTTACAGGAATGAAAAATCGATCTAGCTAGTTCATAACTGGGAAAATTCGTTTTCTCTATTTTCAAGCTTCGGGAATGTGATATAACGTTGGTATACCTGGACGATATGTTTATGTATTTTCATCCGAGCAAAACTCGGTCGACCAGGTACTTGATAGTAATCCGTCAAAAACAGACAAAAAATCGACTGCAGACTGTATAATATACCTATGAAGTTGGCGTTTTTTTTCTCACAAATAAAGAAGTTCGTCACTTCTATGATTTAAAATATTCATCAATTGCTTGGTATTACATTGAATAATGACCATCATAGACAACTACTAATAGTAAATAAAAAAATCTTATTACTTATAGTTTTCTAAACATAAAAAATACCTTAAAAATGACTCTTTATTGTTTTAACTTAGCCAAAACTTATTTTTGTCGCTTAATCTAAGTGGCATACGATAACTTAGTTTTTAAACACTAGTGCATAAAAGTTTTAAAACATTAGTGATCGTGGTTGTTATATAAATTAAGAAAATGTTAGTATGAAAAATGCAACTTCTTTAAAATTCTCCATACAAAACGCTGATTTCATAGGTGGGGACCTAATATAAGTACCTACAGGCTTATTTCAAAATCAATGTACCTATATTTGTACTGCTGAATCCACCCACCATATTATCCTATGCTGTGTATATTTGTTTGTACAGTGGAGGGTGTGTACACTAATCTGAACATTATTAGATTTATTTGTCTAGGTAATCCTTTTATCAGACTCGTTATCACATCTCTGGCAATAATACTATCTTGATAACTATCTAGACGGGTGTCACGAAATAAGTATCGAAGCGATAAAAATATTCTTCACGAAACGATCGTGTCTAATATTGCAAATCACCTTTTTTTTCTAAAGAACTGTGTTTATATCAGAAATGATGAAACCTTAGAAAATATTAAATGTGTAGTGAAAAAAAAAAACTTAACCCAATTAAGTAGTGCTTACTTGGTGAAGTGAAAAAAAAAAATGATCCCTGACATGTTATTGCCGTTACAATTTGGATATAACATACTTATGGTAGGTTCACTCAATGCATAAATAGCTTCAGTGTTCATCATCATCATAATCAGCCTATAACGTTCCCACTGCTGGGACACAGACATCCTCTTGGTGAGAGGGAGTGGGCCGTAATGCACCACGCGGGCCCAGTGCGGGTTGGTAGATGTCACATGTCTTCGAATTTTTTGGTTCTAAGACATGCCGGTTTCCTAACGATGTTTTCCTTCACCGTTTTGAGAGCAATGATGATTAAATAATTTATACAAAGTAAATCACCAACCTACGACCTACAACTCGTAAGTCGCCGTGGCCGTAAACACTGGGCCACCACTGCTCTGTCTGCTTCAGTGTTGTATACAGTATGTTAACTAACAAAGGGCGTTCCCGTTAACCTGCAATAGTATAGCGTGTATACATGCTAAAAAAAATATAACAGCTAAAAAAAAAAAAACTTTTTATTTGTTTGAGTCGTGAAATGTTCACAAAACGATTAATTTTAACGTAAAAGAAACACTCTGTACACGCACACTTGTATTTCAACGTAGAAAAACAAGTGTGACAAGTGGGCGTGTACAGAGAGTTTATTTTCCGTAACAATAAAACATTATTTTTAATGGTAATATTTATTTAGCATGTATAGACACTATACTATTGCAGGTTAACGGGAACGCCCTTTGTTAGTTAACATACTGTATAAGTAATTCAAAACTATATTGAGAGAAAGTTCTGCAATTGACTAAATATCAATCTGCCTAGCCTTTTTCCAACTATGTTGGGGTCGGCTTCCAGTCTAAATGGATGCACCAGCTGAATAAGTACCAGTATTTTACATGGAGCGACTGCCCATCTGACCTCCACAACCCAGTAACTGGGTACTACGATACCCCTTGGTAAGACTGGTTGTCAGACTTTCTGGCTTCTGACGGCCCGTAACGACTGTCAAAGATCTACGAATGACTGCCGGGACCAACGGTTTAACCTACTTTCCGAGACGCGGAGGAGTCTCGGTATGTAAACATGGTCACCTATCCACGGACCAACCCCGGCAAGCGTAGCTTAACCTGATGGATCGACCCGTGCGACTGTTATTACTTAGCCACGGGCTCTTTCAAGTCTTCACTAAAAACGTTGCTGATACATCGCTATCATTCCATCTCAACTTTTACTACTGAATATTATACTGTTAGGTAGGTACCTATAGTAGTAATAGCGGTGTCATTGCATTTCCCTAGACATGGAAAACTTAATTACCCCGGTCCTAATCTACCAATACACAAGTGTAGAGTATTTCCAAGCAAAGGTACCTACTGCTCACAGCATTTGTACAAATTGCAAAATTGGATCTGTGCAGGTATATGTAGGATTCATAGATAAAACAATAGTTTGAATACACATAAGGTGTATCTATTTATACACGAAATCTCGTAAAGGGTCATTGTACTTATCATTATGAACGATTTTCACTATGTGACACAAAACATGAAATCGCGAAAAAAATATCTGCTGTTCCCTACATTTTGACGAACTATGCGAACATAAAAATTTAGGGAACAGCAGCAGATTTTTTTTTCGATACTTTATTATCCAGCACATTAAATCCGTTCGATCATCAATTGTTTTCTCATTTACATTCCTGTCTTGCCAATTTCTTGAATGATCAGTGGGCCTAGACAAGTGACAATCGCTTCGAAAGCGTTTCGTATTTCTACAACGACTTTCAACAGGATTGATATAAGTTTTTCGATAGCTTATGTCAGTTCTATACATTTTTGCCTTTTCCAACATCGTTATCGCTGATAGAATGTCACTTTGTCTAGGGCCTCAGATCACATACCCAATTCCACATATATCAGATAAACGTTTGTGCATAACTTTACTGTGAGAGACATGTTGAAAAATAGTTACTATAATAACAAAATAGGATCAGTTCTTATCTACATCAATAAATTATTTACATTTTTTATTCCAGATATCCCTACACAGAATAAACAATGAGCCTAAGAAAATGATATCCCGACACACCTCGCCGACGTACACGAATGGTGACCGTGACGTCATTCTAGAGCAGAGCGCGATGGGTATTCCTAAGAACAGCTCCCCCATACTGGACCCTCACAAGACTACTGACGTCAGTACTAAGAGCAGCCCTATTGCCGTGGTCGCTGGCGGAGAAGTCGTCGTGTTTGATGACAATGATGATTGGAAAGGTGATTGTTTTTAATTAATGTTTTTTTAAGGCACATTGGTTCCAGTATTTCAATCCAGTAGTGTATTGAATCGGCCATCAGCGAAAGCACCTGCTCTATTCCAACGTGCTGGATACTGGACTGGATTAAAGTGTTGACATTAGCCGCCTTTACAAGACACGCGCTTTCACTCGCGATCTGAGTGTGCACGATTGAACGTGGGAAAGCTTGCACGCGCAATCGTGCTTTACTTATCCATTTTTATGTGCCTTGTATAGTGTTCGAAGCGCACAGACTGTAACGCATGAAAGCGCGAGCGGGCGGCGCGCGCGTGCTTTGTCGTTCTCGTTTTCTATCTTTACATGCGCGTTCTTACCTGCGTGAAAAGCCTTTCACGCGTGAAAGCGCGTGTCGTGTAAAGGCGGCTATTAGTCCAATATAGATTCAGCGTTATTGAATTCAAATACTGGATCAATGTAAATCCGCCTTTAAGGTGAATGCTTGCTTAATTCTTTGATCTTTTAGAAGATTTGCATGTGATAAAACTCGTCCGGAAAGTGCCATTACATCCATTCCTGTTACTGCCCAGTAAAATAACAGGGACATTATAATCATATTTTAAACGAAACTGACAAGCCTGCGTTCACCTTAAAACAATTGTAAAATATATGCTATAAATCGGCGTTAAATATTGCGCCGTGTATTAAATGTAAATCGCTTCCAAAATTCAGCTGTGATATTCACAATGTTCGGTGAATTTGTTGTTATTTAACGTTCACATATTTTGTTACTATATTTCTATTTATTTTAAATCACCGTTCACTTTGCTTTATGTTATCTTCGCTTTTGCTTTCACCCTTCTAATAACACTTGTTTGATAATAATTTTTACGTGTTGTAACCTTTTTAACTTTTAATTGTGTATCTGTCTCCGCCTTTATTGTCGCTTTCTCATTCATTAAAAACCTGCCTACACTGATCTCCTTACATTCTCGTTTCCTTATCGTAATCTTAGATGCAAAACGGAGCTAAAATTAAAATAGGCTTATCTTGTAAGGTTAGATAAAGTTTACAACACCATTAAACCTAACCATCCTATCCAATAACCATTATTATTCATACAATATTGTTTTTCTTTCTTTTATTTTCAGTGATATTGAATTCTGTGTCTCTAGGTTTGAGGACGGAACCAGAAGCTAGTGACGATGAGATCGATATCAGTGTTAAAAGAACTTTAGACAATATTAAAAATAACGGTGATAATAGTGATGTATTGAACTGTAAAAGTGAAGTGAGTGACGGGAGTGAGTCGACTCCCTCGAGGGAGGATATTAGATTGAGTGACGCGAGTCCCTCGGGCGTGTGGTTGTCGGGCGATGAGGACAGGTCGCGTGTCACCAGGGTTATTGGAGAGCTGCCCATTGCGGAGTATGAAGGGTCGCCGAGGAGGTACGGGGTCGGCACACAGAAGCCTACTAGGTCGCCGAGGCCTGGGTTTCCTCAGGTGAGTTGTTTGAAGATAATTTCTTTAAAAATATAAATTATATTTTAACAACACTTTTAAGGATTTTTATTAAAGTTCTGCTCTCATAATAAAAATTAGAAAACAAACTTGCAAATACCCAAATTATTTTCGTAGTAGTTTTTATGCTTGCACATTTTTTACTCAATAGACGTGTCAATTCATACATAATTGGTATTAATCTCCTAAAACCCACACCAGTAGTTATGGCTATACAATTGTCAGGGCCCGCTAGGACTGATACCTGCCAGTGTTGCGGGAAATTCCGAAAGGGATACCGGGACCCTTGGCAACAGGCAACTGAAGGAATACGGGTTGTAGTCGGTAAAAGTCTGACACGCCCACGCTCCGCCCAGAGCGGGAGAAGTCATTTGATGACTTCCCACCCTCAAAAAAACAAAAAAAAAAGTAGTTATGGCCATGTACAAATACAATAACATTTACTATATACAAGAATATCTCTTGAAAAAACCCCGTCGCCTAGACACAGTTGACACACTTTACGAGCCCCATAGGAAGAAATAGAATCGCCAACTTTATCTTCTTTTTTTATTACGAACTTTGCAATCCACTACACACCAACGCCACCAACAAGAAGGTAACAACTTCTGATATCACTCTTCTAAATTCCAGAGGGTAGTCACAGAAAGCCGGGACATCAGCCCGCCATCAGGATCGGCAGCATTCGACTACCTCTACGAGTTCTCAGAGACCAGGAAGGTTCTCGAAGAGTTCTTCAGATGTCCCACGAACGCTGGCCAGCCGCAGATCAACAATCTCATCGCGAATGATGAGATTGTTAACTTTCAGGTAAGGAGAACTGTTGGCATTGTCATGTTACTTTTGCACTTATTTTGTAAATTGTTTTTGGAAGTTCAAAGCTGTTTTTGAAAAATTGTTTTATTTTTTTAATGTTCGACGGAATAGGGTACTCTATTTCTTTATGTGGGTTTCGTAAATGGTGTTAGATAATTTCATTTGCAAGGCATTTGACTTATATTCCGATAGTTCATTGTAATAGTACCTACAATGAACTATCAGTTCTAGAACTATCACTATAAATTACGGAATATTAGTTATCCGAATACAACGCTTACAAAGTCGGATTTAATTATGAAAGATGCAGCTATCTGCATCTTTGTAAGCGTTGTATAGATCAGATTCTCATCCTTGAACATTGTATTAAGAAGTACTCATCTCATTCCAGGAACTAGACTATGAATTACGACGTCAACCCCAAGAATGTCCGTCGGAGAACGGACTGGAGGGCGGCAGCGAGTCCGAGTGGCCGCACGTCACTGACACGTTGGACTCGCCGCACCAAGCGCACAACCATACCAACTTCTTAGGACTGCAGGTACCTACTATAGAGCCTACTTCGAGGACTCAGGATTAATCAGGAGAAATCGATTCTATGCATTAAAAAAACGATAAATAAACAAGTGCATTCAAAATTGGAACGTGCCAGCTTGAATAGGTATCAGAGGGCCTAAGACAAGTGACGATCGCTTCGAAAGCGTTTCGTATTTCTACAACGACTTTCAACAGGATTGACAAGCTTTTCGATAGCTTATATCAGTCCTATACATGCCTTTTCCATCATCGTTATCGCTGATAGAATGTCACTTTGTCTAGGGCCTCAGATCCCAAGTCGCAATTTAACAACTAGGGACGTCGTTGTACGAATTGCTCCAACATACACACGCTAATTCAATTGTTAAGGTGGATTGACGAAACTGCGGAGTTTCAACACTACTCATACATACAGAAGAAACGAGAATTAATCATCAATTTACTACGTGCCGATTTCGAAGCATTTAATGTATCGTCAGTCCAACCGACTATTTCTTCAGGCCAGTGGTCAATATCAACTAGTCAAAACCGTATGCAATTTTTATTACAACCAATCTCCAATCATTATCCATATCTCCAATCTCCCGCAGGTGCGATCAAGCCAGCAGGCCGGCACGTACACGACGCCGAACGTGCGCGAGCTGAGCGTGGGCGCGGCGTGGAGCGGCTCGGGCTCGCCCGCGCCCGGCCGCGCCGACGTGCCCTTCGCGCTGTCCACGGACTCCAGCGACAGCGGCAGTGAAGACAGGTCGCTGTCGCTCATGCTCATGGAGAATGAGCTGTCCGAGATGAAAGGTGAAATTTTACCTGACACAGTATGACAAGGTTTTTATGATAAAATGTATAGACATCTACACAAACACTATGGTTAGAATTATAAATCCGTTCGTTCAGATTGGCCTATTGGCTCTTGGAATAATTTGGTTTGATTTCACTGTGAAGCGACCAGACCGCCCAGTCACTATAATTGAAACTAAATGTTACCCAGACGCGCTTGTTTTTAACATTAAAATGACAGATAAGCCAACTGCATTATATAAAGTGTGTAAATACTATTCATTTGTGTAAGCATGCTATTTACTTTATACTTCCTGCACCTCGATCCTTTACGTCACATTTTATTGTGAACTCCTGACGCAAAATACACGATTTACCTCAACTTGTGTAAAAATAAATACTTACAAATTACTGAAAATGTGCAATCTTTTGACAAAATTTAACCCGGTCAGTGTGCTTGGACTTAAAATAGTTTCTGCGCATAAAATGTTATGTCCAAACATAACATTTAACGACGACGCGCCCAAGCAATCGTAGTGACTTGTGTTAACTGATACGTTTTGTTCCAGCAGTGGTGATGGACACTAACCGCGTGGTGGTGACGCATCTGCCCGTCGTGGAGGACGGGCTGTCGTCCGGACACGCGTCTGATACAGACAACAATAATCAAATGATACAGGTGCGTTATGTTCTCGGACTAACCAAAAAAAAAATGAAAAAAATCAGAAATTGCCAAAGGATTGTTTTATGCTAAAAACAAATGCTAGTTACATATATGTGAAGCGAGGTAGTGATTTTTTTTTTCTTTTCAGACACATTCAGTAGTGATAAAGGAGATAGTGGAGAACGGAACAAGCACAGATCCTCATGTATTATCTGATGCTGATTTACATTCACTGGATCCTTTAGGTGAGTTTGTTGTAATTTTATTGAAAAATTAAAGCATTTTTCGGCCACTTTTTCCAAAAATTTAAGCATTTTTGGCGAGTTTTTTGTGTTTTTGTCAAAAACTGAAGCATTTCTTAGATTTTTTTTTTCCTCCATTAGCGTATTATAATTAACTGCCAATAGGGAATATGCATGTATTTTTTTTAATATTTTTATTCGATAGTTTACATCGTCAAATAATAGTTTAAAAAAATTCGACGGCAAAAAAGCAATTTAAAGTATTTAATTTTTTTTTTTAAATATCCAACCGATCCGGGCTATTTAAAAGCGGAGGGCGTTTGGCGCGCTTGGTGTGGTGACGTCACAGACCGTGAAAACAAACAAGCAACTGTCAAGTCAACGACAAACACTCCTTTTTGTAGGAGCGTTTGACATTGACTTGACACTTGTTGATTGACTTGAGATTGACATTTTGATTGTTATCCCGGATTGTTACGTCACATCCGCTCTTAGCTTTTCAAGTATTTGAATTACCCACAGTTTATTGGGACTCTTTAAAAATTAATTTCTCGCTCAAAAAGAAATTTTATTCAAAAATATTGATGGAGGCATAATTCTGAAGTAATATATAATAGGTCTTTACCTATGAAATTGCAGTACTGGCCATTTCAAATCAAAATAATGTTTGTTTGGCTAAGAATTCTAATTTCAAATTAATTTTATTTTAAAAACATGGAATTCTTTTTTCAAAAGAAGTCATTTCTTTAATGATTAGTGTTACATTTTCATCGCATTTCAATATTTTTCGTCATCATGGATACGTTAAAAATTCGAGTAATTATGGAATATGAGTACCGTCGTGGCAGCAACGCGGCACAAGCGGCACGCAACATCAACGACGTTTACGGAGCTAACACTACAAACCAACGCACCACCTGTTATTGGTTTGCTCGCTTCCGTTCTGGAAATTTCGACCTGAAAAATGAACCTCGCGGTCGTCCGAAGACTTTGGTCGACAATGACGAATTAAAGGCGATTGTGGAAGCTGATGATACACAATCTGCGGCTAATTAGCAGCAGCTTTCGACGTTAGCGTCAAAACAATATTGGTTCATTTGCGTCAAATTGGCAAGGTAAAAAAGCTTGACAAATGGGTGCCCCACGAACTTAATGATCGCCAGCGCGAAGTACGCGTCGAGGCGTGCCTTGCACTGCTCAACAGACACACAAATGAAGGAATTTTGAACCGCATTGTTACCTGCGATGAAAAATGGATTCTGTTTGATAACCACAAGCGCTCAGCAAGTTGGTTGGATCCTGGTTCAGTACCTAAACAATGCTCTAAACGAAAACTTACCCCTAGAAAAGTGATGGTCACTGTTTGGTGGTCTAGCGCCGGTGTGATTCATCACAGCTTCTTACCAAACGGGGTGAGCATTACTGCAGATGTGTACTGTGAAGAACTGAACACAATGATGGAGAAGCTGGCACATCTCCAACCAGCATTGGTCAATCGCTCATCTCCGCTGCTCCTGCACGACAACGCGCGACCTCATATTGCACAGCAGACGGTCTCCAAGTTGCAAGAACTGGGGTTGGAAGCTCTCCATCATCCGCCCTACTCACCAGACCTTGCGCCTACAGACTACTACTTTTTCCAGAATTTGGATAACTTCTTGGCGGGAAAAAAATTCAATACCCGAGAGGCAGTACAAAATGCCTTTGAAGAATTTGTTGCCTCCCGTCCAGCTGATTTCTTTAAGAAGGGCATCAATAAACTGCCACTGCGTTGGCAAAGATGCATTGATTGCATGGGTGATTACTTCGATTAATACAAATAAAAAATACATGAAAAAAAAATCGTTTAAATTTTTTCATACAAAACGGCAATTTCATAGGTAAAGACCTAATATATAAAAAAATACTTGACCCCTATTTGAATCACATGCATATTCCCTATTGCCAAGTTAGATTTAATTATAAGGAAAGCAAGTATTTTGTGTGAGAGATTAATTTTATTTTCTTCCTTCTAATTTCGAGTTGTTTAGTTCGGTTTAGAGTTTGTTGAACGCTATTTATCCACTGTGTAAAGAATTCGATAAATTATTTAATTTTATAGCAGAATTGTTAGTAATGCTAATCTCTGAAATCCTTTCAATATTTAGTATTTTACAAGTAACCACAGCTTCAGTTTGGAACTGTTTGGGTCGTCGAAACGTCTGAGAAATGACCCAAACGGCTCACGAGGCCCGAGTGCACGTCTCCTTTTTAAGAAAAATTTCTTAAAAAGACACTTCACTTGACGCAGAGGGTTGCCACGTTTTTTAGCCGAAAAAACTTGGCAATGCTGCCAGTCTTTTGAGCACGTTTCCGAATGGTTCTTCGACGCCTGAGTGTCCTTTTATATGTTTATTCAGTATGCAGCGAATCCGCGCCTCCTCCGCCCGCGCCGGCGCCGCACCGGCCCGCGTCGCCGGCCGCCGTGCACGCGCCGCACGCGCCGCACGCGCCGCACGCGCCGCACGCGCCGCACGTCGCGCACGGGCCTCTGCCGCACACGCCGCACGCGCAACACACGCCGCATCATCATCACGTGCACCATGATGATGTGTACCCACGGTGACTGACATTTAACTATAGTACTCAAACCAACTTCTGTCAATCGTTTGAAAATGACAGGGGCAGTATGTTATTTTAATTATGCTTAGCGCCTGGTGCAAACTGCTCTAATACTTATACAAACGTTGATACGACTGAAAGCTGCAAAAGCATAATTCAAATAAAACGATAAACAAGTCTTCATCTGTCAAACTTCAAACTAGCGCCAGTTTGCCAAACCCCTAAAAACAAAACTCCTAATCTGCGCAAGCGCACATGAACTCTTAATCTTTTCTACTCACACTTATTCTTTTCTTTTTACATATTTATTAAACATAAACATAAAATCACACCTGTAATCCTTGAAGAATGAGGCAGAGTACAGTCACGAGCAAAAATATGTATACACTCAGCAAAATTTAATAACGATTTTCTCGTGGAATTAAAATTGTAACTTCGAGATGATAATTTTTTCATAATAATAGGGGTTCCAAAATACTATATTCGTAATATCATAAAGTTACAATCAATAAAGTAGGAGAAAATCACTTTTAAAAGTTGCTAAGTGTATACATATTATTGCTCGTGACTGTACACCCACATTTTGCCAGACTAGCAGTCGCGTGCGGACTACACTTTATTATTTTAGTGTCAGAGACGTAACCCACGATTAACCTCATAACACATTAGCTAATCGTTAAGAAAACAGTTTCAAGCAGAACATAGTTAATAAAATTTACTTTCCACAACTCAAATAAAATAATAACTCCTTGCTTGTCAACAGTAAAAGACCTTCGTCTGCGCAGAGCACAGAATCAGTAGAAATTAAACCTACGAGTGGTGACGAAGGTAAGAAGCTGCACACTACATGTTTCACCTTTTGTATTATTTTTTAAATTCATAAATCAACGAACTGTCATAATTATTTTATAGTCCAATCGCTTGAGCGTGCCAATAACGGTCATTGACCCACCTAAATTGTCTAGCATTTTTATTTCAAAAACTGAAATAAAGTCCTTTAACATCCTGCATCAATATGTATCGTGATTTTCAACATGTTCCAATAACGAAAATTTATACATAGTTTATTGTTTGGTTTCCTATGCCACGCTAAAGCGATTTGGGTATACACAAAAATAGAAACATCAATGATTGGGTCCACGAGTGTTTTGGAGAGTTTTCCCAAAGCATTTACAGTTTTTTTTTTTACAAAAGATAGTTAAAGGTTAAATTAAAAACAATACAATAAAATTTAAAACAAAAAATTAATCTTATACTGAGGTGTTTGTGTTTTTAAGTTATCACGACCTAAACATAATTTACTTCACAGATGAAGCGGACACAGATCTTGAGACTGACAGACTACTCGGCCAGCAGAGGACGGACGATCAAGGATTCTTCGATGATAAAGTAAGTACACTCAATAATAACCTTATCAAGTTGAGGTTTTACGGTATGGTCGAAAAACGGCGTGAAAATCTAGTCAATATGGAGACTGACCCAAGTGACACTGTCGCCGTCGTGTAGCGAACATTGATTACACAAAATGGTAATAATCATTTAACTTTGTTGAAAGTAGGCAATCATTGCATTAGGAACTTATTTTAATTAACTTTTTTTTTACACTGGAGCCACAGATCTTAGGCCCTAGACAAAGTGACATTCTATCAGCGATAACGAGGATGGAAAAGGCAAAAATGTATAGGACTGATATAAGCTATCGAAAAGCTTATGTCAATCCTGTTGAAAGTCGTTGTAGAAATACGAAACGCTTTCGAAGCGATTATCACTTGTCTAGTAGGCCCTCTGATTTGTCATCTTCTTTTTTACGGAAAGATTTTTCAGTTACAAAGGTGTATAGCAAGGCTGACCAAAGTATGACTCGTAGAACATACCTACCTACATAACAATAACAACAACAAAGTAATTTTAAACATACCTCTGTGACATAGCCCTACAGAAGGCCCTGACAGTCTATTATCATAATCGTAAACAACACCATGTACCATAGAGCTCTAACGTATGCCATCTTAAAATGTAAGAACTTGTTCCAGTCCATTTATACCAAATAAGGTTTGTGTCCTTCACCATAAATGAGTCAGAAACCTCTTCGCTTATCGTTTTTAAGTAAAACAGGAAAATATAGTTCAACATTTTGTTCTTATTTTGTATTTCAAATAAAATGTCAAGTAGCTAACTAAAATAGGTATATTTTTTCATTTACTCTATGGTACTGATTTATTGTTTTATTTGAAAAGAGTGTTGAAATAAAACAGTAGATATTGGTCTATAAATAGAATCAATACAATACCAAGACTTATATAAAATTGTTTGAAAAAGGTTGCAAACAGTTTAATTAATAGTTTTCGCATATGAGGTAAAAGGTACGGACGGTATAATACGGTAATATCGATTGCACCAGCATTACAATATTAGTCACAAGTTGTTAAAACCACAGGTTATACCTTAAAAACTTTATTTTAAGATAAACATTGTCAAATACAGGATGTAAGGGTAAACACTCTTGTCGTTCAAACCATGGGTAGTTGACTTAAATATAAAAATAAATGACCGAACACAACAAAAAAAAAACGTTATTTTCATTAAAATATTTAAAAAAGTTTCTATCTGACACCGTGCTTGCTAGCGAAGCAGCTGACTGACTAAGGGAGTGATCGCGCTCGCTGCCGGTCAGGTCACATCCCGTACCCCCCGCCCGTGTTGAGACGCAAGTTCGTTGCCCTAGCGCATAGGGCAACGAACTTGCGTGTCTTGTGGTAAAATTTAGATCTAAAAAATTTTTTAAAAAAAGTTGTAATTTTCCATTGATTTTACGTTCTATAAATGTAATCAAACCACTGCTTGCAAGGATAACGGTGTTTACCCTAACACCCTGTATTTAAAATTAAAATAACCGGTTTCCTTATCAAAACCAGCATCACCAAATAAAAATCCAACTACGCATGCACATGCACTAAGTACCAACCTGTTATTAATTAGGTAGGTAAGCCAAGAATACGTCTACGGTAATGAATATGACGCAATCGTCAGCTGTGAGTATAAACACAAGCGTCGAGTCAGCGGCGCGCGCGCACTGACCTTGATCGACTATTATTCTTGGACTAAGATTAGATGAGAGTGGAGGCTGTTCGGTATTCTGCCTATGTGTCTTGTGACTCTGAGACGAAGAATTAAAAAAGTATTTTAATATTGTGGTTTATATATAGTTTTCAAAATATTATGATTTTGCGTCGTTCTAATTAAGTGGCGTCGCATATAATTAACAAATGGGTTTATGAATAAAAAACTATCAATTTCTAAGTCGAGTCGGTATGATTTACATATTTCTGTTTCGTAAAGTAGGTAGGTACACTAGGTTAACTCAACAAACGTTTACCTACTTATCTATGCGTGTAACAATAAATTATTATTTAATAATGGTTATCTTTATTTATCCTTATCGAGAAATAAACGTTTATCGCGTCCAGATAAATTAATCGACATTCGGTACAAGCGCCCAGATACACTAACGACACCTCTCCCAACGTCTTTTAATACTATAATCTTCTGAATAAATAAGTCCGCACACAAACCATGCATGAATAAGAATTATTCAAACGTGTCAATCTGTCAATCTTACTGCTCTTTGTCCATACATCTGTTTACTTAGCATAACAAGGTGTCAAGCCAGTATGAAACCGTCTATGTATGGGAGCACAACGAAACACTAGCGTTGCTTTGCTGTATCTTTATCGCTTGGGAAATGACCAACTGCACTGATAACAGCGTATTGAACGCTCAGTTTAACAAATGACGACGCCGAACATAGCCGTCTCGTAAAAATGAGTGAGGAGGAAAGGCAACCTTGTTTAAATAACCTTAAAGGTGAAATTACAGTGATAGACAGTGAAAGTAATGAAAATGAAGTGGCTAATGTGAAAGAAATAAATTGTAGTGAAGCGGAACTGTTGAGTGAAGAAGTGAAATTAAATGATGAACGTTTAGAGGAATTAGAACCTAATGAACTAGTTCAAGAAGTATATTTAAATGAAAATAAAGGCACTGAAATAGTGTCAAGTGTTCAAGAAGGACATTTAAATGAACATAAAGGCACTGAAATTGTGTCTAGTGATAATGAAATACATTCAAATAAAAATAAAGACAACGAAATTATATCTAGTGTCAGTGAAGTAGGTTTAAATATAAATGAAGATACAAAACTTTGTGACAATATAGACCCTAGTGAAGTAGACGTAGTAAATGAGGGTTTAAGTGAAAAGGAAGTGCATATTAAAACACGTAATAATAGTGAGTCAAATGATGTTGGCGTTGAGTCAAACGTGGATTTAAAGGAAGCGAGCGATGAATCAAGTGTTGAGGATGCGAATGACGAAAAGGTTGGGTTTTTTATTATTAGTTGAATGAAAATGCATTTTATTTTTAGGTGAACGTTCATACAATAGCGGCTGTCCTAATAAAGAGCGTTTTTTGAGACCTGTCAAATACTGATGAAAATGACAGATTTTCATTGAAATGAAATGAAATGTATTTTTTGCAAGAGTTGTAGTACATTACAGATGGTCGTGTTTTTAACAGTTTCTAACACAATTCGCTAAAACTAGCATGCAAAAGTAAATGAATGAAGCTAATATAATTGGAACATACACCATAGTTATTATAATTATCAAGAATGTCAATCATTTGTCAAATTACAATAGTAAAATGTCAGTAATCATTAAATATTAGATTAATATTACATTGCGGCCGTTACAATTTGGTCTGAGGTTACAATATGACGGATCCGCCTACAGAATAGAGAATTCATAATATTCATTTAAAAGCTAGGTTGTAAAAAAGAATGATAAAAAACTCTAATAGAAATTTTAATTTCATCAAGTTTTTTGGCGTTGGCGGTTCTTTCTGCAATCTATGCCGTATTGTTACAAATTATGTACACTTTCCCTTTCGCGTTTACGACCGATAAGCAGGGTAAAATAAAATTAATGAATACATTATAAATTTTAATCTTTAAAAAAATTGTTTTACTTACGTTATAATTATAATACGAAGCCAGTATTTTATTAACCGTTTCATATACCTACTTACTTTTCAGTTGGTACCTATGAACGTAAATGCATTCAATTCAGAATAATTTTCCAAGGCTTTCAGTACCTCAATTAATTTTACAGAAAAATTACTTACATTTACATAGCTACTGAGAATGTCCGTCAGTGTTTCAGTGAATTGGTATTTTCCTAATTATGATTATTGTCTCGACACAATGGCATGTTGTTTTAAGAATTGGACAAAGCTGTTTATTACATTGTTAGTGTTGGTATGTTTGGCTATAGGGCTGTAAAGCCGGCGTCAGACACAGCAACTATATTTGAACATTTGTGAAGCACGGGTATTTGAGTATGTGTTCAAAGTTTGACCATATAATAGGGAATATGCATGTGATTCAAATAAGGGTCAAGTATTTTTTTTTATAAACTTTATTACTTCAGAATTATGCCTCCATCAATATTTCTAAAATTTCTTTTTGAGCGAGAAATTAATTTTAAAAAAGTGGCAAAAAACTGTGGGTACTTCAAATACTTGAGGGCGTTTGAATAGCCCGGATCGGTTGGATATTTTAAACATTTTTTTAAGTACTTTAAATTGCTTTTTTTCCCTCGATTTTTTTTAAACTCTTATTTGACGAAGTAATCTATCGAATAAAAATATATAAAAAATACATGCATATTCCCTATTATAATCGTACCTCACAAGTGTTCAAATATGTGACTGTCTGCAGCCGGTTTAAGACAAATGTGTAGAGAATACCCGCTTTTAGGTATACCTGGTACTTAACTAGTTTTTTTAACCATAATCTGACATACGTACTGGCAGTAGACAGTTCTTATTCTGAAAATGGACATAGAGAAATTACTTTGCATTTTTTTCAGTCATGCAGACCGAGCATCATAGTAGGTATTTTAATGGTCAGTTAGTATATTTATCTGATTTCTCCCATAATGTTTAACTTTATGCTTATAATACGCATAACCATAGCACACGTAACCTCTTTCCATAACATTGTATATTCAAAGTGCCGTTCGCAAGTTGTAAAACAATGATAAGCTATGTAAATCTATGGTTAACAGGTTCTTGGCAATTTACGTGCAAGTACTTAATATAATGATTTCATCGTCGCTGAAACTGTATATACCTACTGAATGTATTATTTCGAAATATTACCTCTGTGTACTGCACATTTATTTATAGACCAGGGGACCTACCACCACCGCTTACAGCAGTATTATTTTAATCTTACTCAGTGGGGGAAAAAGAAGGAGCTATACGTCCTATAGAGCTACATCTCTTTTCTACACTGAAGTAATATTAAAATACTACTGCTGTAAGAGCTTGTGGTAGGGGTCCTGAAAGAGATAGATTGTAATATCATAATTATATCTATTTAAATATCGTCACCCAGTTCTGCAATACCTGCATCCAGCGGATTCCCAAGATGCAAGAAAAATGGAAAGAGATATTATTTCAAGTAAAATATTTAATTGTTTATCCGACTTCTAAAAGAGGTTATCAATTCGGATGTTTATTTAGATATTTTTTTAATGTTTGTTCGGGCATAACTCCGTCATATATAGACGGATTTGCAAAATTATTTTTTTGTTTGACAGTGTATACTTCTGAGAAGGTCAGGATCTGATGAGGGATCTTGGAGAAATCGAGGGAACTCTTCAAATATTATAGGCACACCTATGGCGATTTCGGTATTTTTTATAGTAACTCGTGCAGTTGCCCTCTGAAAGCACCATTTGGTGAAGAAAAACTGATGACGATGGCCACCGGAACTACTCGATAGTATTTCACGGGTTGCGATTCAATAGGGAATATGCATGTGATTCAAATATGGGTCAAATATTTTTTTCTATAAACTATGTTACTTCAGAATTATGCCTCCATCAATATTTTTGAATAAAATTTCTGTTTGAGCGAGAAATTAATTTTTAAAAAGTCCCAAAAAACTGTGGGTAATTCAAATACTTGAAAAGGCTAAGAGCGGATGTGACGTAACAATCCGGGATAACAATCAAAATGTCAATGTCAAGTCAATCAACAAGTGTCAAGTCAATGTCAAACGCTCATAGAAAAAGGAGTGTTTGACGTTGACTTGACAGTTGCTTGTCTGTTTTCACGGTCTGTGACGTCACCACACCAAGCGCGCCAAATGGAGGGCGTTTAAATAGCCCGGATCGGTTGGATATTTTTAAACATTTTTTTAACTACTTTAAATTGCTTTTTTGCCGTCGAATTTTTTTTCACTATTATTTGGCGATGTAAACTATCGAATAAAAATATTAAAAAAATACATGCATATTCCCTATTACTTTAGTATGTTTGCCAAGTAATTTATGCTCGTCACATTGTATATGGTGAAGTGGAGCTGATGGTGAAGTACCAGGAGAACTCCTACACGATTAACGTCACTGAATCGGGAAAAGCAATATTTTGTAAAAGGTGATGAGCAATTGACATTAGGCTATTCTAACTTAGATAAATTACAAACTAGCCCAATAAAAAGTGAAAAATAAAAACGTTATAACGCCAAATAGTTTAAATATTTCAAGAGCATATAAAAGATCTAGAATGTTTTACATATTTCCCTTTGTCAGAAAAAACGTATCTAAAACTCAGACTTACCCTAATTAATATCCCCATTACCAACCATATCTAATCAAAAAATTAAGAATCCCACTTAAAAACTCATAACTGGTGTAACATACATGAGCCGCATGCGCATCTCAATGACAAGAGGGGCTCGGGTCAAATCGTCCGACCCGACAACGACGTACTTTGTATGAGAAGTATTTAGGTTGATGAGTTCTTAGTAACGGAGTTCTGAACTGATTTGTATGAACAATGATGAATGGAATGTCTTTTGAAAGTTATGTGTAACGATCAACGATGTGGTGAAAAAAATTCTTAGTTAGGAGCTAGCTATGCCTACGACATCATTCGCGTTAAGCAATAATGTGTCGCTTGGAGAAGGTTTAAGTACTACTTGGGTACTACCTACCATTCCTCTATTGAAAAGCTCTTTCTTAAATATTGCATATGCTGAGATAGGAGCCTTTTTGGCCTCGAACAGGTCGTTATTATTATTTGTATTTTTTGTTTTCCTATATTATTCGAAAAAAAGGTTAGTTTTAGACGCTCCTTTTTAGTTTTTATTACTGTTTGTATTTCTTGTTCGTGTCCCAAATAAAATATTTAACTTTCAAAAGGGAAAATGAGCCAGCTGACTAGAGTTAGGAATAAACCGTAAAAATAATTCTCGTGGGTATGATACAACATTAAAATATTATCAGTGCGCAAACCTGGGTTTTATTTATCACTCTTTGATTATGTAAAGCCCAAAATCTTAGTGATAACTAAAACTATATCTCTTGGGACTTTCGGTCGTGGATAGTACCTATTTGTGGCCTTAGATGTTAGTTCGGGAAAAAATGGACTACCAAACTGAACTTTGACAAACGTTACTACCAATCGGACATAGTTTTAAATGTATTCTTCAATAGACATAATTTCAAAAAGTCGTTTCCGTTCTTTTTCGTTTCGATTTTCGAATTCTATCAAACCGTGTTTTTTTTATTAATTCCTTAACGTCACCTTATTAAATTCTGATCGTAGGGCTGGTCCCGCACGGCGGTGCCGGGCTTACAGAACGGTTGTAACGTAGTTTTAAATGTATTCATAAGTTTTAAAAGTCTTTTCCATTCGTTTATTTTTCATCCAAAATTCTATCAACCCGTGTTTTTTTTTTGTAACTTCTACGTCATTACGTCACCATTTGAAACCGTATAAACACTTGTCGTAGGGCTGGCGCAAGCCGAAGTCCCGCACAGTGATGCCGGGCGGCAGCGTGGTGGCGACCCGCTCGCCGCACGCGCACGAGCCGACAGACAACCGCGAGGACGAGGCGCTGCACAATGGAAAGGTTACTGCACGATTTTGTTACGAAATTAACGTTAAATGATAGTCAATAGGTAGTTACAATGAGGAACCGGGTCTTAGCTAAACGTCGCCTAGTATATTATGTTCACAGATAAGTTTATATCTAGGTATTAAGTATTTTAATAAGTTACGGACTTACAGAGTCATCGCGATTGCGCAATTAGTTTCGTATTCATAAGCAATATACGTAGGTAAAATATAACAAAACAAAACCGTAATAATTCTTATAAAAGTCGGTGTGTACGTTGCCTTTCCCTTTTTCCGAACTTGCCCTGCGCACTAACGTGTATTATAAACACTGATATTAATAGGGCTCCTATAGGACAGTCGCACAACCAAAATCGAATTCTATGCCAGAGGTATTATGATAACTTACAGCGACTCTCAAGGCAATATAATACCCAGTGCCAGTTGCCAGGCCCAGTGGTATTGGCCCATTGTATGTTTTATAGTTTTAAATTTATTTATTTTCGCAATGTATTTTCTGGTGTACAATAAAGTATATATAAATATAAATAAATATAAATATTGGCCCCGACTTACGAGTCGTGAGTTCGAACCCAGCCAGACAATTTACTTTGTGTATTTAATTTCATCATCACTGCTCTCAAAACGGTGAAGAAAACGTTTTCCTTCACCGTTTGTCCTAGAATAAAAAATTCGAAGACATGTGACATCCACCAACCTGCACTGGGCCCGTGTGGTAGATTATAGCCCATACTCCCTCTTACAGAGAGAAGGCCTGTGTCCCAGCAGTGGGGACGTTATAGGCTGATTATGCTTGTCGAAACTAGGGACGACACGCACTATGTGTATTTACTTATTAGGCACTTCACCAACGGGGTATACTGTCTCATTGTAGAGTGGTGTGTTTGCTGTGGGGCAAGAAACGCCCATTCTTCTCCATATGAATTTACCTTTTGGAAGGGGCAACTAGGATCAATTCTATTGTATTCTATTTTTTTGATAAATGGCATAGCTGATGTCTACTATTCTGTCAATGTCTAAAGTCTAAAAAGACAAAAAAAAAAAGAAAGTTAATAATAGGATCAATTCTATTTTCTTGTTAATTTTTGACGTTCAAAAGTGACTCTTATGTGCTGGCATTTGAAATAAACTTTTTGACTTTGATTTTGTAAGGCAGGGTTCCATGACTCAAAATCTTTTGACTACCAATATTAATTTTTTTTTTTCCTGTTTCAGGACAAAGATGGCAAGAAAAAGAGCAAAAATAAAGAAGGTAAGTTTTATTATTACTGATTTCAATAAAATAATATTATTTGAATAAAGTCAACTAAATCGATTTCAACTTTTTTATGCTGCTTTTGGATTTTATCCATGGTGAGTTTTCAGAGGGTGACGAAAACTATTATTTAGTAGAATTTTAACTTTTTCTATCAAAGTAGTGTTACTCCAAAAAATGACAAAACACACTAATAATGTACAGTGACTAACAATCAATTAATACTGATCAGTCGACGAATTAGCTTGCGCAGGAGTGATCAGTCAATTAATCGCATTAGTTAAATTAGCTTACGCAGGAGTGAGTTGTACTGATTTTGATCTTATTGGTCAAACCATACTTATAGAATAAAATCGCTTAACTTCAAGCAAATAGATCTAGTACAACTTCCGGAGTTTTTGAGAAAACCACACACATCCATACATACAACAAAAACTCAGAACTACCCATTTCAACAAAAAATTCAAAATGAATCCTCTCCTAATTTGACAGAAATATTAGTTAAATCCAGCACAATGTTTCATTCCGCAGACGTAACCCGTTCAGTGCTCATAGAAGGAGTACTGTTCCGCGCTCGGTACCTCGGGTCCACCCAGCTGGCATGCGAGGGTCAACCCACTAAGGCCACCAGGATGCTGCAGGCCGAAGAAGCTGTGTCTAGGATTAAGGTATTGTATACAGCTGGAAAATGTATTTCTTTGTATTTTTTTATAAAGTCATCATTGAACCTGATATCCATTTTTAACTTGACCCATTTTTGTGTCCATAACTTTAAAGTTTTAACCTTTTTATTATTCGAAATTAATTTATCATTACTAAAAATTTAATTTCATGAAATAACCGGTTTATTAATTTATAAAAGATTTATTTTCTACAAAAAATAACTCATAATCCAACTATATGGTTGTAATAATATTTCTTATTTTAATCTACCATAGGGTTACCAGTAACAAAAAAAAGTCAGGGTTGCTAACTTACGTGTTGAAACCATGCATTCTCATAAAAACACAGTTGAGCAACTTACCGTTTGCCCGTGTGAATCGGTATTAATGTAAAATGTTTGTATCTTATGTAGATGTTTATTGAGCGAGAGCATGAAATTACTTGTCACTTTCTGTCCCACTCTGACTTTAGCACTCTTCTTGAGATTGGCAAGCTAAAGCGACAGTTATACAATGAAGCGACTGAATTTGTATTATTTGTCTTCTTTAGAAATCCAATGATTTTTATTACTATTTGGACGATAATTTTACTAAACTATCTCTTGTCTTCTTTTAAAATTATCATACTTATAAAAATCATGATTCCTAAGATTTCTATCTTTTGCCTTTAAAAAAGTCGCTTTTCCATTGTATAACTCCAGCTCAATCAAAAACAGAATTCTAAATACAACACTGTTTTATCGACTTCCAACACCACTTTAGTCGAGCTATACTATATCGATACAAGCTAAGCTCTTTCACATCCCTATTTGAACGCGTGAAGCGATGGCACGCAAATTCTTCCAACTATTTGCACGCAACTCTCCTATGTTTTAATCTTTCACGGTCATCTGTAAATATGTAATTTCATGCTCATTAGGATTAGTGTATTGAGAATGCTAGTGGGATGTCCTTCATACCCTTTATATAAACGAACAAAACAATATTTAGATGCTAGAACGTTAACGGGACTTTGTCCTGTGTATGTTTAATTTTCAACCGTTTTGAGCCATCCACGACCTGTCCGCCAAACCGTTTGAGCTCTTATTGACTTGGCACTAGAGTATTTTTTTCAGTGTGATCCTCACCCCTCGACCCGACCCAAGAAGATTGTCGGTTCCCGTATTGGCCGGCTAGCCTCCTCTGAAAATGTTTGTTTATCTGTCGCTTTCTGTTTCGCTTGTCGCTAATGCTTTGTATCATTTGAGCCCTGTTAGGGCACTGTAAGGTAAGCTCAGAGTATGCGATCATATTGTGCTGTGCTAGTCTTTTACCTTGGCATGTTCCGATTTCGGGCTATTTACGAGTTACGACCGTACTTTCGCGCTACCACAGAATTGTGTTCACCTCGACAAAAAAAAACAATTAAACAATTGAATTCGAAATGTAAGCATGATTCGATAAAAAAAACGACTTAAAGTACGTCACTAACTGGTACGGAGGCTTTTTTATCCATGCACTATTTCATAATATGCACAATATAGCATGTAACATACCCGATTCACACCGGCTGAGGTGGCCTGACAACATGAGGTACTACATCGCGGAAGGCTTAGCGCTACGCACACGATATTTCTATTCTTATGTTAAGGTTTAATTCGTTAGGTCTGCTTTCATACTAACGACCGTGGATCGCTCGCTTCTCACTCAGTCATTGTGTGTTTGTATTCGAGTTGTTTTGCTTGCTTTGGCGCGAAATTTTTCATCATTTGCTATTGGTTTCTTTGAAGAATGCGTTTGGAAAGCAAGCCAAACAAAGGGTTCGTGCTTAAAAATTGTCAACTGAAACATTTATTTTAGAAAATTAAACCATATTTTCGTTTAAAATTAACGCTTTAGAAATCGTTATCAAATATTTTTATTCAGATAAAAAAAAACAGATAAATTGTCTTGATCTCGCTCAATTTAATGAACCATAAATTTAAAATGGTACCAATAAAGCAAATTACATGTCTACAAACAGATATTTAAAGATACATTTCATACATCAATGTATCCGGTAGAGATAAATAACTCTAATTTTGGTTCAAAACATCAATTAATAAAAACAGGATGCCATTATCATCGTCACTTCGTCGTCAGCAGTATTAACGTTTAGGAAACATAACGATTGGTAACAATTAACGTGTACAAGGAAAACCATTCTTAGTTTTTTATACCGTCCTCCCTCTGCTTGTCTATAACATAATATTACAGGCAATGATACAATATATCTGAGTATTTTATCAGTTCATTGACTGACTCGACAATACACTAAATCAGATAGAAATATGGAAATCTTCTGAAAGAGTATACTAAGATTTCTTTATTAAGGTAGCCCCTGATCGTGTCTATACAGGGTGTACCAGAAAGGTGTGGTCAAATTTAAGGGTCTTCAGACCTTCAAACTGACTCTTCTCCATGGGACCAAAATCGAAATCGAGATAAAATAATCATTCTTGAATTTGACCACAACTTTCTGATACACCCTGTATAGTGGGGGTTACATTTACGCTAACGAAGACACAAACAATAGGTAGTAATAAAATAAAACTAACGTAGGTACATATATATAAGTCATATGATAAATTATTTTATTTCTGTAAGTAGGATTATACAAACACTTTTACACTTCAATAATATTGAAAAAACTGAATGAGGTCGGTGTTTCCTGGGAAGAAACATCCAAGGGATAAAAAAGAGTTAATATTTTTACCAATTTCAATTCTGAATAAATATTTATTAATAAAAAAAAACGAAAGATAAGTTTAAATACTTAAAAAAATCAAAACAAATCGAATACTCCACAATGGGTGAGAGCGTCCGAGGAGGTTAGCCGGTATGGCTCATGGCTCATGTCGCAGTGGGGCTGCGACGGGCCGTATTCCGGCGTGTACGCCGCTCCGGCCGCCGTGTTCCGACTGTCGTTCCTGGGCTCGGTCGAGGTGGACGAGGACTCGCGCCGGCGCAAGAAGCGACCCAAAAAGAACATGGTAGAGGAAGCCGTCACTAAGATCAAGGTGGTTTGGCTGACATTATTTTGTTTAGGCTCTCTTTGGAGATTTTGATTGTGAAGTCATGTGCTGTTGGTTTTTATTGGGTTTCTTAGATGTTATTGAAGTTTTAAGAGACTTGGGCCGGCCACATATAGACGGAATTCCGTGTGGAAATATCGATTCGGAATTGCGAAGGCAGCAAATCCATACAAAATCAAGGTTCTACACACGTAGGTACAGTAGTTCTCCGTTTAAATTTTCTCCCATTCGAAATTCGGAAACGGAATTCCGTCTGTATATGGCCGGCCTTGCAAAGGATACTTTTGAAAGAGCAGTCAAAATCAAGCTACCGAGCTAAAAAATTAGTTCGTATCTGGCAATCTTACCAAAAACTGCTAGTGATCTTGTGAAGTAAAAAACTAACAGATCATCAGCTCTTTCTTCCTAAAAAAATAAATAAAAATCAACAACCTGATACAAAGGCATATTTTGAAGAAAATGAAAAGAAGAAAGAAAATTCATTTGTCTCAGAAATTCATAATTGTATCAACGCTGGTAACACCAAGTGTCAGTGTTGCTAATAAACTAAAATCCTTCCGGTTATGTGTATTGTTGTGATGTTTTATTGGGGTTTTCATATTTTTTTTCCTAGATTGTTCAATCATCACTATTTCCGTTTTTACTTGCCAATTTAAAACTCCAATAAGACATTTAATATTTTTAAGTGTTGCCACTTCATTATACTAACATTATCGTATTTCCCTTTTCGCTGTCTTGGGTAATCAGGCTTTGGTAAGTGTCTAAATTCTAAATTAAATATAAATAATTGATGCATTGGCGGATTACGAGCACGCCTTCCATTTTGTATCTGTATCCTTTGTTTTTCCTTCTATCAGCCTTTCAATGCATTTTAATCTCAACTGACTTCATATTGGAGGAGGTTCTTTATTCAACGTGTTCTATACAAATGCTTTTCTGTTTCATTCGCCTTTTTTCTTGTGAATTCGTCTTATAAAGAAACTGTTCTCTCATGTTTCCAATCATAAGGTGCTCATCATATAATCCGCCATTGCTCGAGACATTGCGACAGCGATTAACGTATCTATCTCATAAAATCAGAATCATTACATAAAATATTGTGCCAGTACCACAAAACAACCCTTCAAATAAATAAATATAACTACGTCATTTCGACTTATGGAGTTCTACCAATGCACAAAATATTCTCTTTTATAACTACATCATTTCAACGTACTACTCATTAACTATGTCCTCTAAGTGACAAGCACTTTCTGATCATATACCTACAAGTTGTGTAATCAAATTTAAGATAAGCTTGAGCCTAGAAAATTGATTAAACTTCCTAGCTGCTGTTTTAGGATCAGAAATCATACAATCACTGTGTGCTTGCTTTGGTGAAATTGGCGCCGATTCTGCCGATTCATTCTGTAAAAATCTCAGTGAAAACTGAGGAGAAGTTAGCTGTCATTTCACCTGAGGGATAAACACTATTGACAGGTCACTTCAAGCTCACTTCACCTAAGTTTTGATGGAGAGATTTTTTTTCCAAAATAGATCGGTTTTCGATACAAACTGACTCACACTATAACTGTTGTTGTCACTTACTGGCAGATATAATACGAAAGAGATGCTAGACAATTAGAGATTATCAAATTACCCATTCCTCAGAATATGATATAAAACAAGATGCTAAACTTGATGAGTGAATTTTAATTTGACTACTCTTAAGCTTTTCTGTCTCATTCTTGTTTTTCCTGTAAGTCAGAGATAGCAATGTTTCTAGAGTTTGGCCAACAAAAGTTGATCCTGAAAACACGCGCGAAATTTAAAAAAAAACAAGACTGTTTATCCCTGTACATAGTGCCATATGACGTGTTGATACTTACTTGACATTTTATATTATTATGTTGTAATTTCATTTAAATAAAATACAATTTAAAGTATCAACACGAATTATCGCACTATGTTTAGGGACAAACAGTCCTGTTTTTTTAAATTAAATTTCGCGCGTGTTTTGTTGGCCAGACTATATCCTAGATTGTGTCCGAATCAGCGCCACACCTTGTATGTTCATTCACCAGTTGAATTTCAGAAGCTTAACCACATTCTGGAGATCAAGCCGGCCTTTATATTCCTATATCACAAAAAATATTTTTAATTTCTAGGCACCCGAAGGGGAAAACCAGCCAAGTACAGAAGTCGACCTCTTCATATCTACAGAAAAAATAATGGTTCTGAATACGGAACTAAAGGAGATCATGATGGACCATGCGTTGAGGACTATATCGTACATAGCTGATATAGGAGATTTGGTGGTTCTGATGGCCAGAAGAAGATTTGTGCCTCATGAGAATGACTCGGACCAGCCCAAGCTGAATCGTACGCCGAAAATGATCTGCCATGTTTTCGAGAGTGAAGAAGTGAGTGTACCTCCATAAAATTATGAAGATATATGTTATGACGATAATATCGTTTATGATAAATGTCGCATTTTCGTAAAAAAATCGCTTGATACGATCAGGATTCGATGCACATGTGCTTTGACGGATTTTTGTCTCCATAAACAAATAACCCATAAATTGATCGGCAGTTTAATTTGCCCATTAAATCAGGCCGAAAACAATGCAAAGAGCCTGTTCCAGTAGATTACGATAAAAAAAAACTTCAGCAAAATAGTTTAGATGGTACTTGCAGTTTTCGAAACCATGGTCAATGTTTAAAAGGCATAATATCCCACATCTTGCTGCATTGGTCAATTAAAAGTTTGTTTGCGAAAACCAGAAAATCTCCATAATATTCTGAGTGCTTTGTAAATCAACTTGCTTTGACCGTAATGAGCACGAACATAAACACGTTGCTAATTGAATTGAAAAGTGAATTTGACAGAACTAAACACTGTTTAAGTTTAAGTAAATGTTTATCTTCAAAACTACAAGAAAGTATGGTATGTAAACTATTTTTGAATTCAATCCATATGTAATCAGAAAATTTCATCGATTTCGCTAGCCAAAACAAAGATATTATTGGCCATGACTGTATAACCCATAGTGGACCTTATACCCCGATATATGAGATAAAAACATAGCTACAAAATAGTGTGTAATGTAAACTAAGTCTAACCTCAAATTATACATTCCTATCTACCAAATTAAGTAGGTAAACATTGATAACGCTATTTACTGCATTAGCTGCCATAAAATTACGAACTCGTTAGCCAGAAGAACTTTAAACAGGTGCCTTTCCACAACTAGGGAGGAACGCATGACTGAAGAAATTTTGTGATTGTAATTATTGATCTTACTGCTGTTATCACTTAAAAATTAAACAATTGTTAGAGAACATTTGTAGCTCTCAATTGATTTAATTAATTGAACTAAACAAGTGTCGGTGTAGGATCGTTAAATAATATTAACTTCCTCATTTTGCGACATGATGTTTCCTAAAAATGTTTTTTTAAATATATTTTGTTTTAATTATACGTACTTCTAAACAAATAATTATAATGTAATTTGTTTCAGGCCCAATTCATAGCCCAGTCCATAGGCCAGGCTTTCCAGGTCGCTTACATGGAGTTCCTGAAGGCCAATGGCATAGAAGACCACAGTTTTGTGAAGGAGATGGACTATCAAGAAGTCCTGAACAGTCAAGAGATATTCGGAGACGAGCTACAAATGTTCGCTAAGAAGGAATTACAGAAAGAGGTAAATATTTAAATGGTTTAAAAATAGAACGATTTACTTTCTTTGATTCTATGACCATGACCTTTTTTTTTTGAGGGTGCGTATTCATCAAATGTCTTCTCCCGCTCTGGGCGGAGCGGAAGGGCGTGACCATGACCTCAGGTCATGGTCACCAGTTCTCTTATAAAACGTTCACATTCAAGTCGCAATCTGTCAAACTTGACAAAAATGTTGGTAAATTGATGGTTTTTTGAGAGATTGCGAATGCGATGTGAATGTGAACGTTCTAGGGAATTGTCCCGCTAGTCAGGTAATTGTTCTTTAAACAATCTGACAGTATTTTTTTAAATATTTTTTGTGTTGAAAACTTTGTTAATTACAATGAAATTCTCAAGTGTCAAACTGAAAGTTTAAGTATTTTTTTATGTTGTAAAGTTAAAAGCATTTTGATCAAAGTAAAATTACATTACCTACCTTCAGAAAAAAATGCTGCATATGAATGCAGCAGTTTTTTCTGAAGGTAGGTAGGTACTACGAAACTGTAATCGCGTAATGTACAGTGATTTGAATTTGGAGATCATGTTAGTAGTAAATGTTCCAATCACCAAAGAGATCAATCACAAACACTTTATGAGCAAGTAACAGGCTGATGATAAAGTAAAGCGCGCGCGAAAAAAGAAATACTTCTACAGTCTGTTTTTTAATCTTGTAGACTAATTTGACATTTCAAATGATTGTTGTTTGTTTTATTAATAGGGAGTTTGACATTTGCACCTGTCAAATACGTCTAAGAGATTAAGTTAATTACGTCTAAGAAAATAGACTATAGAGGTAAACTTATTTACCCATTTGTGATGCAAGCGGGCGTTAAACTCTTATGTACAGTCAGGCTAAGTGAATCATGACCCACTTTTGACGATAAATCGTTTGAAACCGTCAAAATATCAAAGATGGCAGACGACAAGTTCGTTACCAAGGAAATGTATGTTTTCGCGAATGTCGACTGTATTTGAATGTCAGTAAGAAAATAAGCTTATGGTGGGTCAGAATTCAATTTTTTCGACTGTACCATATTTACAGCCGGTTACATTTCCATCCTATATCCACACCATTATTTCTCCTGTCATACCTAAATAGTCGTTTGCATGTTCGCAGGTCGTTGTGCCTAAGACAAAGGGCGAGATCCTGGGCGTGGTGGTGGTGGAGTCGGGCTGGGGCTCCATGCTGCCCACTGTTGTCATCGCCAACCTGGCGCCGGCCGGGGCTGCGGCCCGGTGTGGGCAACTTAATATAGGTGAAATGAAATGAAATTGTTTATTCGGTAAATTGGATATCGGAATCACCTTTACATGTCATATTAAAAAAATAAAAAATAAGCTAGATGAGGTCGGCGTTTCCGATCTGACAACTCTGAGAAGAAAGGCCGAAACAAACTCAGAGGTCACAGTCTCTTTTAAAGTTCAGACATTATCTTGGTCAGGCCTTATAAGGACCATGTAGATTAATGTCTGAAATGGTCTTTTGATGAGAGAACCACACAGATCAGAGTGGACCTGTCCAGCCAGTGCAAGCATTTGTCAGTAAACCGAGGAGCTCAACAAAAAGTAAAATACAATAAATGTAAAGTACAATACAACCACTTAGTGCTAATTATATGACGGTGTAAACTCACCGGTACTTTACTGTGTCGTTATTGTGTCTAATCTAAAAAAAACTTTCCTTTCTTTCGTAAAACGCATTATTCTATATCCCAGGTGATCAAATAATCGCAATAAACGGCGTGAGCCTGGTCGGCTTACCCTTGTCAACCTGCCAGACGTACATAAAGAACTCGAAGAACCAAACCGTGGTGAAGCTGACCGTGGTCCCGTGCGCGCCCGTGGTCGAGGTGAAGATCAAGCGACCAGACACCAAGTACCAACTAGGCTTCAGCGTGCAGAACGGAGTGGTGAGTGTAGCTGCAGTTAATAGTAATAAAGTTTGACCGGTACTGTACCGCGCCTTAGGTATGTGCGCGGCGTGACGGGGGCAGTGCAAGCCGCTCATTCGTCAACGCTCACGGCGTCACGACGCGCATTCGTCAACGCTGCCGACCATTCCTAAGGCGCGGTACAGCGGTCTCGGTTAAAGTATAGTCATTTATTAGATTCTTACAAGTCACCACAACATCATTACATTTAGTTATTACTAGTAAAAATACAGAACATAATGTTAAATATGTTAATTAACTCAAGAATCACCAACGTTTTTACACATATCGCTAAAATAGCCTAAAGTAGCAAGTAGCCTTAGTGTAAAAACATAAAATTTCGCATAATAAGGTTAATTCTGTGACATATTGGTCCCGCTGCAGATCTGCAGCCTGCTGCGCGGCGGCATCGCCGAGCGCGGCGGCGTGCGCGTCGGACATCGCATCATCGAGATCAACTCGCAGAGCGTCGTGGCCGTGCCGCACGAGAGGATCGTCAACCTGCTCGCGACCAGCGTCGGGGAGGTACTAACTCAGCATCAGCCTACCGTAGCCCACTGCTGGACATACGGCCTCTCTAATTGCACGGCAACTTTCATCCAGCTGCTACCAGCCACCGTGCGAAGATCGTCGCTACACCTAGCATGAGGGCCTACTTTATGTTTGCCGATTCGCATTCTCCACTCAAGAACACGGTTATCGATTCTGCGGCTAATAGGGCCGGGCCATTTCAACTTACTTGGTTATTCTGTGAGCTATGTTTACAACTTTGGTTCTCTACTGGATTCCCTAGTAGAGATATAAAAAACATCCATAGCTCGCTGAGCGACATTGAATTTATGGACCAGCCGTACCTTGAATCTTTAGGCTCTGTTGCATACGCAACCAGAAGACTCAATGAAGCTTCCCAAACGCTGCCCTGCCGTTTCTGAATACCTCCTGAGGTGTTTGAGACACTCCCCTATAATATTATTATTACACTCGCGACAATCTAAGAAGTCCGTTTTAACGTTTCGTTCTCGTACTTGTAATTAAACTAACGTTTAATTAGGCATTTAATTAGGCTTAACAGCCTTGAAAATCAGTTTTATTCAATGTAGATAAGTCGTCGATTACAAACTCTCTAAGTATGTTTAATCGATATGTCTCGAGAATCAGTAATTTAGAAACTATTTTTTTTTTTCATTGCTACACAAAGGATTTTTATAGCTGTCAAAACGGACTTCTTAGATTGTCGCGAGTCTACTGCGGACAATTTATTATTTCAACTAATCATCATCATCATTTCAGCGGAAAGACGTCCACTGCTGGACATATGCCTCCCCCAAGCACCGCCACTTCGACCGGTTCTGTTTCAAATAATGCGTTTCCTAAGATAAAAAAAGTTGTTTAAAACTTAAACTCTGCCTTATAATCTCCAGATCCTGATGAAAACAATGCCGACGTCGATGTTCAGGCTGCTGACCGGCCAGGAGAACCCGGTGTTCATCTAACGCGCGCCTCGCCGCGTATCAAGTGCCTGCTTACTACGATATTACGATATACGCCCACCCCGCACCGCCACCACGGCCCTAGCCTCGCAACGCAACGTTCAACTGCCGTTTAGTAGAGTTTAATCTGCGTTTTTAGCTTCTTGGCTGTTTGTATGCGCAGGAGTGCTACGAGGATCTCTTGGCGCCCGAATGACTTTGAAAGGGGGGCGTTATTGGTAAAAAAAAATGCGAAATTGTATTGAAAAAACAAGATGGCGTCGTTAGTTCAGATTTTGGCCACGCGCCAAAAGATCTTTGTAGCATATACGCAACTTTGCGCGCGAGAGTTGCCCCGCGCAAACGTTGTTTGGAGCGGCCATGAAGTTCGGTTTGTAAATATTTACGTATTTTGTGTAAATAGTACAGTAATATTTTTCAATGATTAGCTATATTATAAAGAACTATGCCTGATGCGACTCATACATGTACTCACTGTATCGGAAATACCTATCACGGGTACCTATATTATTTCCTAAAATGGCCGTAGACGAACATAAAAATCAACTGTGTACAATGGCTAGTTGATGAATTCCAACATACAATTTAGTGAGTGGTTATTTTATAGAGACATTGTCAAAATATTTACTTGTCATTGAAAAATAATACCTTGCATAAAGTAATTTACATTTATAACAAACCCCCGTAGTCTGTCCCATGTTACATAGATCTCCCCAAAAACTTATATGAACATTGTAACCAGCTCTAGGACAATGCGTGTAACACCAATCTTCTTACAAAGTAGATAACATAATGATAACAGATAACTCGTCTATGAAAAAACTGTGTAGGTAGGTGAACTTGAGTTTGAATATGTATCAAAATTGATTGAATTCATCGGTGTACAGAGATAGGAGAACCAGCCCTGGCTGGGATCTGATAAGATGATTGTAATGCGGCCCTCATTATACAATGATTTATTAGATACTTCTAAAAACAGGTATTTTATCTTTAAATTCAAGTAATTTTGTACTATTTATGAGATTTTCAACTTTATGTACTAAAGCATAGAGTTTTAAATCAAATTGAATAGATATTTTTTATTGCTGCGTAACTGAGTCCTTGTCCACTTTAATATATAAATTAGAAAGTGCGTGAGTAGAACTCTAATATTTTTTTATTTTTCTGTGAATACTTAGTGAACTATAACCTAGTTTTATTAAGCTATGTAATTTATTTCAAGTACATAATTATTATTTAAAAAAGACTCGGCAACTAGGTACAACTCTAGAGTTTAAAATCAAAGAAATGATAAGAAAATAATTTTATAAAGCGAGGATAGGGCCTCAACTCAAGCTTAGCTGATAAAAATACTCAAAAAAACGTATGTGATGAGTTTCAATGCTTACTATGCTTTCGTGGCTAATAAGATAGAATATAAGTTGTATTATCTCTCTATTAATAAACACCATGTATTTGTTATAACGATAATAATCTCTTATTCATAATAAATAAGAAAACGCGCGAGAAATCTCACCCACTTCATTCCAGTGTTTTAAGAGCGTCTTAGATATAGAACCTAAGTACATGAATATGAATGAAAGACATTTTGTAAACTCGTAATAGTAAATACATAGTGTTATCTTTGATTGTCATGACAATGTGTATACATACTCCACTTAATAATATATTTATAAATTGAATATCAGAACCCATTCATATCTGCTTAGATATTTATATTAAATTAATTCAGAATAACATTTCTGTATTGTTTTGCGTCGCTTCAGTAAATGGACAAATTATTTGAAAATCAAGGTTTTTGTCATGTTTTTGCCATATTTTTTTAACTGATAAAATGGCGTTTCAGTATCAAGAAGTTCTTTGATGTGAAATGCGTTAATTTTAGGTGGAACTATAATTTATACTTAGAGGTTGATTTTTGTGGTTTTCTTATGTCTGCCATCATTTTGTTTAGATACTTTTGATCTGTTTCTTCACATACTGATAAGTAACATAATATTTTGTATGGTATCTCGAAAGTTCTCTGTGTACTAAGTTATTATAGTGTGTGATATAAATCAAATAGGTAGGTTTTGGATGACATATATAGGGTGTTAGGGTAAACACCGTTATCCTTGCAACCAGTGGTTTGGTTTCATTTATAGAACGTAAAATCAATTGAAAATTACAACTTTATTTTTATTTTTTTTAGATCTAAATTTTACCACAAGAGACCAAGTTCGTTGCCCTATGCGCTAGGACAACGAACTTGCGTCTCAACACGGGCGGGGGGTACGGGATGTGACCTGAATGGCAGCGAGCGCGATCCCTCCCTTAGTCAGGCAGCTGTTTCGCTAGCAAGCACGGTGTCACATAGAAACTTTTTAAAATCTTTTAATGAAAATAACGTTTTTTTTTTGTTGTGTTCGGTTATTTATTTTTATATTTAAGTCAACTACCCATGGTTTGAATGACAAGAGTGTTTACCCTTACATTCTGTATGTGAGGAAACATTCATACTATTTTAATATTTATTTCTGTGCCTCATTCATGCCTGTTAGCAATCTAGCCATTCCATTATCATCATTTTAGTTCTTTGTATATTCTGACATACAATCGTTAAGTTTTAAAACAATTTTTTATGAATAAACGTGCACCATAGTTCAAATCATCTCATTCAGTTCGGAATCAACATGTATAGCTTAGATAAGTGGGTCATACGAAATAACTGTGATGTGGCTCTGGTTTTAGATACTTTGCATCTATCATAGTGAATGCATCCTACCATCCGAGCCACAGCGCACTTTCACATACCCCGGGTGATCAAATTGAAAAAAAAAAAGAATTGATTAGTGGATATAGTCAATAAAAAAGCATTATTTCGTGTAGCATCTCAAAAGATATATCATATTTTGTAAATTTTATAGTGTCGCTATAGCTATGTAACCTACATTATGTATGTCCTATGTTCTTAGCTAAGCTTAGCGCTCTGAGAACGAGTTAACAATATTTATTTATGTATAAAAATATATATAATTTAACAGTTCTAATTGTAAACACTTTAGATATAAACTCTTGAATTAACCGCTTCTGATTACGTATATTTATCCCCGAATCTAATGTTCTCTCAATATGTCTTCTTGTTTCACGTTTTTGATTATATTGCTCTTATGGCCAGTGTCTTCAAAAACGGGTGTCTCCGCGGAAAAGCGAAGAACATCGACATTACCCAGCCAATGTCACATACCCCGAAATATTAACATTCAGGCAATGTTGAAAACATCCGTTATTTATCTTCGTCGCTCAAAATATACCCAAGTTTCAATTTTTTTATTCCCACGACCCCTGAGCACTGGCCACGCCCTTGTGAACTAAACGTAAATATAAATAAGTATACAGTCTGATGTAATTTTATATTGCTAGCTGTTGTGAATAAGATTTATTTACATTGAGAAACACAGATAATAAATAGCCTTTTATTATGAAAGCTGGTATATGGTAGGTACACTGTAACATGTGAAATAACTATTGTTGTTCTCATTTCTAAGAGTATTATTCTAGTCTGCATTAAAGTTAAGAATAAACTGAACAAACTAATGTTGTGGTTTTATTGCCCGCTGGCATTAAATTATGGAAAGGAGAATGTTTGGTTGTTGTGTGGTTCTGGCTACAACCAGATTAAAATAAGTAGGAACATAAAATTGTGTATGGCAAAATACATACAGAGGAACATAGAACTTTTTGAAGAAGTCGGTTAAAAAGGATGTCAGTTCTTGTCTGTCGTCTAAAAATATTTAGCTGAACAATATGAGATCTTAAAAAACGGAGACAACACACTGAAGAATTCTGTTCTTGTAATAACTCCCCCGACTGAATTTCAGTCACGGCGGCCAATTTTGACGGAGATTTGCTTAGTAAGCAGGCGATATTAGGACCATTAATTGATTCATATTCATAAAAATTGCGTTCCATAGTGATAATCCTAACTTCCTTACATAATCCTTACTAATATTATAAATGCGAAAGTAACTCTGTCTGTCTGTCTGTGTGTCGCGCTTTCACGCCAAAACTACTAAACCGATTTAAATGAAATTTGGTACACAGATAGTTTAGAGCCTGAGAAAGGACATAGGCTACTTTTTATCGACACACCACGCGGGCGGAAGCTAGTAATATTATAAAACAAAGTCCTCCGCCGCGTCTGTCTGTCTGTTCGCGATTAACTCAAAAACTACTGCACCGATTTTCATGCTGTTTTCACCAATGGATAGAGTGATGGTTCTCGAGGAAGGTTTTAGTAGGTATATATTAACCGACGTCCACGCAGGCAAAGTGCTAGTAATATTATAAATGCGAAAGTGAGTTTCTCCGTTTGTTTGTTACGCTTTCAAGCTATAACGGATTTGGATGAAGTTTGGCACATGGGTAGACCATGACCTGGAATAGGACATAGTACTTTTATCCCGATATTCCCACGGGTTCGAGACTTACGCGGATGAAACCGCGGGACGCAGCTAGTCCATACCTACTAATATTATAAATCGAAAGTAACTCTGTGTCTGTATTTTCCTGTCCTTTGCACGCCTAAACCACTGAACGGATTTCGATAAAATTTGGCAAGGAGATAGATGGCATCCTGGGGAAGGACATAGGATACTTTTTATCGACATATCACGCGGGCGAAAGCTAGTACTTTTTTTAATTTAAGCGCCATCTATCGGTATCTATTACAAACTCTATGTTCAGGTTTAGACCACTGCTGTACCTATTGCGTAGGTTAGGTACCTATTGATAATGTAGGTATTCGGATAAACAAAAATAATCTTTTTTTTTATCTCATTGATAATATTGTAGTTATCTTTTTATCCAGGTTCTCTAGATAGAAGGAAGGGGTCGATGACCGTACGGCGCAAAAGATCCTAAACTTTTCGTACCTACATTTTATTTGGCGGCAGTAGAATGACTAAGTAGGGTTGGTTGTGTCCTACTGATTTCGTCTGCTTTTCTAAATTGTTAATGAACAAGAAGTACTTAATACCTACCTTCTCTTAGGTACCTAGGTAGGTCTGGCTAGTCTAGCTAGACCATGCGAAAATGGAATAGGTATCTTTCCAATCTAGGTACACACGGCTACACATCAAGCTATACAATTCCAGTTTATGCTGATCTCGCATTGTGTAGGATTTCCGTACATGCGAGGTCAGCTTATACTGGAAATGTATAGCTTGATGTGTAGCCGTGTGTACTTACCTAATTGTGTTGTGAGTTTATATATGTGAGTTTTACTTTCACTTCACTATCTCAGTAAATTATTGATGGCATTACAGATTGGGTGAAAATCTAAATATCTGATAAGTAATGTGACTATAAGCTTTGTACATATCGCACACCTAGACCTAAACTGAGACAACTCAAAAATCGTTAATTTTGAGTTATGTTTGTATTCGAATGCTCGGTGATCATAGAAAGGATTTAATTTTAGCCCCAGTTTATATACAGTGACATTTTACAAGCTATTTATTATCTAGAATCAAATTAAATTGTATAACTTCCCTAACAAAAAAGGAAGATATACGTTTTTACTGTCTCTTGAAAAATGACCTTTTTTGAGTTGTCTCAGTTTAGATCTAGGTGTACAATATGTAGGTACACTAGGTACAAAGTTTAAAAATTTAGTACTAACCTAGGGGCTAGGTAGAAGAAACGATCCAGTAGTATTACCTACGTCATTTATAGACCCATAATTTCTACAGACATATAGGTGACCAGACCTAGGCCCTCGCCTATGCACTTCACCAGTAGGGTATCAAAATAAATAATCCAAATAAATTTTGGGAAAAATATAAACATAGAAGTAGTAAGAGCGTTCCAGGCTCTTACATACTGGCGCGAATCGCCGCGCGACGACGCGATGCCGCCGCATTGTTCGCCGTGAAGTTTTCTTAGAAATTGTTTTGTTAAAATTCGCGTCGTGCGGCGAATCGCGCCAGTGTAAGAGCCTTTACACACGGCTCAAGACTCGATACCGCCGCGCCGCGCGCCGGGCGCCATACAAATCCAAGGGTGACTAATGCGGCGGCAGCGGCACCGCCACCGCTGCCGCCGCGGCGCCATGTCTAACGGCCCTAAGGAAGTAGGAAAAATGGCTAAGTATCTACCAGGCTTTGGCCTATTATACACCATTTGAAATAAGATTAGACATTTAAACAAACCTTTTTACAGTCTGTTCAATCGATTTTGACTTCTATACCGTAGGCATAAGGATGGCATTAAAAGCAAAAAAGGTTACACAATGCCAACTGTCTACTGCATCTGCCATTTGTCATGCTACCAACGCAATAGAAGGTTCAAAATCGGTTGAATGGACTGTAAAAAAGGTTTATTTAAACGCAATAGAAGTCAAAATCGGTTGAATGGACTGTAAAAAAGGTTTATTTAAATGTCTAATCTGATTTCAAATGGAGTATAGGTGTATAGGGTTGGTTGGTCTAACACATGGCTGCTTGAAAGTGTACGGCGCCGTCGAAACCAGCCCAAGAACCCCTTCTTCGCAAGACAACGCAATCATTCACCAGTGGAGCAGGATCAAAGTACCTGGAAGAATTTGGTAGATGCCTTTACCCAACAGTGGGACAGAGGTGTATTATCTGTAGGCAAGAAAGTGTCACAACTTATTCAAAATTCCCGTAGTGTTATGGACAGCAGAATCTATATTTTTTTCATATTGCAAACCACAGTTACACTGGCAGTAGAGTACCTACCTACCTACCTAATGTTCATACTATTTTGAAAAGTTCCAATTTTTTTTCCGTACCCAAGTAATTCATGAAAGTGGTCAGCCCTTGGTAAGATCCACAATTGCTTGTCCATAATCTCTAATAAGTTTAAAAGTAAATATTATATTCGTTCTTGCAAAATATCTAAAAAATTAAGTAATAGAGTCCTCAAACTAACAAAGGCTTTGTCTTTGTGAGAAAAAGGAACTGCAGTCTACAGTATGACCTTTCAGTCAGGTGTTCTGTTGAAAAACAAAACAACATTCAGATAAATATAAAAGATAAGATTTATCAAATGACAAAAATAAACAAAGGATTGTTTTTCTATTGCTGTCAGTTTTTTTGCATTCATTCAATCTACTTTTTCATGTAATTAGATGACTTTTAGATTTCAAATGCTTGACCTTGAAAAATGACTGGAGTGCATAGTTGTAAAAAGATCGCATAATCTAGAATCAAGCTATTGTCGTTTCAGGAGAGCGGAAGTCTGAAAATAATTTGTTGTTTTGATAAGTGACCTCAAGGGTTTGGTTTTTATTTTATCGCTACATGAAATTAATACATCTGACAGATTTGCCTTTAGATGCACCTTGAAGATGTATCAGTTGTTACCGGTAGGTTATTTAGGTACACCAAAATTCTAAATTGTTTATGATAGGCAGTCTGTTTAGTTAGAATACTTATAAAATATATGAGTATTTTCCTAATGAATGAGGAAATATTTGTTTTATATTATAAGCCTATCTTTAAGGAAAAAAATATTGGGTGTAAATATGTAGGTAACTCAACACCACTGAGCGAAAGATCAATGAAAACATAACCTATAATTAAATAGTGTTATCCATAAACCAAATATAACTGAAAATAAAATATTGGTTTAGCTTTTGTATATTATGTATTTTGAAGTTTTCTCACAAAGCCAAATTAAATTTACATAAATACAATTTAATGATAATTTTTATACAAGATGTAAATAGTACACAAAAAATTCAGTGAAATCATGCTGTTGTTGCTTATCAAGTGAAAATTAAAACATCTATAATGCATTCACTTTTGCTACGTAGAAAAACGAATTAAATTAAACTTTCAGTATCACTAGTGATCAGGAAACTGATATAATCATTTTATTAAGCATAACATTTTGCACTCAAGAGATGGTGTTCGTAAGACTCTTACAAAGATATTCAACTTTGTGACAGTAAACACTATCCATTGTATAAAATTAACCAAATTTGTAACCATGAAATATATACATTTAAGTCTCCAGGTTTTGTTTTATTAGCTATTATAATGATAGTAAAAAAATATGCATACCTAATATTGTAACGAAGCTACATGTGAACGGGTAAACAAAGACCTGTGGGACTGTCGGACCGCTCCGAGACAATAAGGGCGAGGCTACGAAATGCAGGAGGATAACCTGAGCGATGAGCGCCCGCAGCGCCGCAGCGCCGCTCACCTATAATAAAATTTATCCACAATTGTCTCTTCACAAGTTACTCGGTCTAGGGTGTATAACATAACTTGCACTCTTAAAATCATGATATATGTTAGTTCCGTCCTCGTGTGGCGCGCGTCGGGGAGGCACTGGTGTGTGAGTGCTGGGCGGCACTGTTCAGTTGTCCATGGCGTATCTCCGCGTCCACTCCTTCGCGTTCCGGATCGCCTCGCTCTCGTTCACCTTCCACAGCTCAGCCACGTCGTTGGCCAGCGGGTCGTCAGGGTTCGGCGCTGACAGGAGCGCCTGGATCGACAGCAGCACCGTGCGGATCTGCAGCGCGGGACTCCACTTGTCCTTCAGTATGTCCAAGCATATACGACCCAGCCGATCTATGTTCGGATGGTATATTTTCGTTATAAACCTAACCTTAGGCGCTGACATGGGATAGTCCTCTGGCAGAAATAACTCTAATTTAAATAGTCCTCCCTCGAACGGCGAGTCTTCTGGGCCAGTGACGATTACGTGAAAATAACGAGCATTCGTTTCGCTTGGCACCGCGCTGATTCCCGGCACCGGCTCTTGCATCAATCGCTGTGTCTCTTTGATTATTCTACGTGGTAGGGCTGCCATTTTAAATATGCGGTCTAGCGCAATTTGTCAAATGAAAGCAAGTAATCATATAATCGTACAAAATATCTAATTGTCTTTTCACACTAAGTGTTCACGACGATTATCCAGGCACGTCTTCAGAATAAACGAATTATAACAGCATTTTAGCCATGATAATGCTAAAAACGCGACTACAAAAGCGAAGGTACTTCAATTTTTAAAGCATAGACTTTATAGACTTTTGTTACCAAAGAGAACACGTGCAATATAGAAACGGATGCGTTTCAGGTTACTTTGTCATTAATTAAATCTGGAAAATACCGGTTTTTATCAAAACATACTCAGACAACAAAAATGTTAGAAATAAATTATTACATAAATTTATATTTGGCGAACAACACATTATATAAAATATTACATTAAGATTATCTTAAATTATCAAATCGACTAAAGTGATGAAGGTATATTGACTGTAGCTTGTGTAAATTTAGCTTTATTTTGTGACAGTTCATGTGTACAGTTCTAGTGGTATCCGCGAGATGTCAGTATTATGTGTCAGTATTTGTCCAACGTTTGACGTTGGAAAAATGAATACGATTGTCCACAGAGCACTATATAATACTGCGATTGTCCTCTCTGAGAGTATTTTATTCCTTGAATAGATCCAGTCCAACTGAGCAGTGAGCTAAACTGCTACAATAGTCATGGAATTATTTAGAAGAGTAAGATACAATTCAAAATTGAACGATAGTATTTTCTAACTTTACGAAAAAATCAGGCACTTGATACTGAATAATTGTGATGATGAGATTTTAGATTAATAGGTGATGCTAAGATCTGCTGTCATGAAATAATTATTTGTCTTAATAAAATTAGTTCACGAAGATTACGTAGGTATGATTGCCATAATTTCATTAGTCCATACGCTTTTAAAAACTACTTGGAAGTCATTGACACACTCCCGCACTCCCTATATTTTATTTTTGGGGACTGAAAGTCTGGAATGAATTTTATTGAATATAATATTTCCTTTGAGCTTGGTAAAAAAATAAACTTGGTAGACACCGTTTATTTAAACATTTCTCCCGTGTAACAATATCTTGCCCCACATCACATAACAACTCCGAGATATGGGGTGAACTCAGGGGGTGAACGAAATCACTCAATTCTTTTCGCTCGGAATATGGAAAATGTACGAAAATATATTATAGTTTCATATTATTTTCTTTGCGCATTTACCGCAACTTACCTTTATATATCTCTGTGGAGAAACTGGAGATAGTACAAGTACCTAGATATTTTTCTTACTGGAGATACTTATTTTTATACATACTGATTGAATGTGATTATTATTCATATAGTAGTTCTACTGCTCTGGATTGGTACGTATATTTTTTTTTAGAAACGTGTGGTTACCTACCTTATGTGGGTACCTACTTAAACTTTTATAAAATCATAACCTTTTGAATTACTGTACCGCCAAAAATTCATTACCACGGCGGCTTTCCCTGATTTTCGTCAGATATTTTATTCATTCAGGCACCTCCAACTTTGTGAATAAGAATTTCAATAATTGATTCAACGAGCTAACTTACTTTAGGAATTTGTTCCTCAAATATTTGTTATTTTTGCTGACAAATAATCAATCAACCAGCTATAGGCAGCTATATTTTAATAATTCCTTGTTGGCTCAATAGGAGAGAGAGGAGAGTTCGTCCCTAACTCCCTACTTACTAATAACCGACTTGCCAGAAAATACTTTTAAGGAAGGACTTACCTACTAATAAAGTAGATAAGTAATAATCTGGGATTATTTAGCCATGCTAAACATTAACTTTTTTTTTTTCCTGGATTAAGAAAAAAAACCATAATAGTTATGTAGCACCACGCTTGCCTGATGTTCTTTGCAGACAGGAGGACGTTGGTACCAAAGCTGTATCCATTTGCCGCAGATCCTAGCCATCTATGTGCTGGGACATTAACGAATACTTACCTACCTATTTTTATACAGTTTATATCAATGTCTTCCATCGGAGATCCCATAGGCTTCCCAATGACATTAGGACGTGCATGAGATCATTTCAGCAAGGGATTCGATCTGTGTGTTTTGGGTATTTCAAAATTTGTAAATCCACTTGTCAGTCCATGGTTGCCAAAGTAAAACTACCCGCTACAGTCCATCATGGTCACTGCAGTTCGTTTCCAAATTTCGCGGTACGGTCCCACGTTTCTCCCATTTGTCAATTTAAAACTGTGAAAAGAATGATGCAAGTAGTTTTACTCGACGAGTCCTACTGACTAAAGGCAAAACATACCTACCCCTCTGCTTTCCCTAAAGGAAAATCCATACAGATTTTTACCTGAAGTCCTTACTTAGGTACTAAAGTCGACGACGATTTCCTGAAATGTTCATTCTATGCACTTACATGAACTTAGAGAATTGTATTGCTGATTCTAATGTTTATAATTCTGTAAATCCATATTTGTTACGAGCGCTAATAATATCTAGATCAAGATACAACCTGTTACTGACCTGCAAATTGCAAAAAACGTAAGAAAATTAAATTTCGCGGTCCACCCTAGCGCATCCCCCTTAATTACAGTATCACATAAAGCCCTCACAGTATAAAGCCAATCACGTTAATAGGCTTATGTCCTAATCTGAATGTCTGTCAGTAGCACGGCCCTATTACCGGCCACTAATAGCCAATCGGGTGTTGTCGGCAATATGTGATTGACTCCGGACTGATGAGGTATGGAAGTAATTTACCTGCTATAATGAAGCTCATAGGACGTTCGTTAGAATAGTTAAGGCCCTACCCTACCTCGAATTGCTTAGCATGATCCTCCGTTATGCCGAAACTACTGCAGCATTAATTTTAAAATAAATATATGTTAAAGTTGAGGATTGATGCTAGGTCCTATGTTTGGCTAAAACACGATTACATAACATTTTATCGATAGAAAAACAAAACAAAGTTACCTCTAAACCGAACTATAAACCGCTGGTAGGTACTCAAAAAATACTTCAAATTTGATCATGAAACTTTGCAAAATAACTGAACTAACTATAAAGCAGCTAGTCTTATGTTTTTTTTTTTAATTACCATTATTTTCACCGTAAAAAGAAATTACTTATACTATTCGAGACTTGACAGCCGCCAGCACCCAACTCCGTCTCGCTCTCACTCAGGCCGCAAGTAGTATGGTGTGAGCGAGATAAAATCTGAGGTAAGGTAGGACCTTAATAGAGCTACGGTGAAGGTGATACCTGAACTAGTTGCTTTGCTGTAGATAAGTCACGTAGGTATTGAACAAACTACATTTTACGGGACTCAAACATAACTGGCGATAATGGGTGTACCAAGGTAGGTACACCTTTGCTATTTATGTTATGTTGTGAAACTACATTAAAAGTGAAATTCATTGATTTTTATGAAAATTCAATTGAGATTCATGTTGGTACACACGGCTACACATCAAGCTATACATTTCCAGTTTATACTGATCTCACATTGTATAGGATTTCCCTACCATGCGAGGTCAACTTATACTGGAAATATATAGCTTGATGTGAAGCCGTGCGTACCTAAACTATTATTTTTTATACTAGCAGACGTTGTTCTGTCAAAATCGTAAAGGGACGTTCAGTCAGTTCTCTCAAATTTTCCATTTTCCTAGGCCACTTTTCATTTGTTTCTTTCTGTAAGAACCATTCGGACAATGCCGAACATTTAAAAAAAAAAAAAAAAATTCCAAGTCGGTCTAGCCGATAGAGATGGCTCTTACCACCGAACAGCTTTTCATTTGTATTATAAATAAAATAGATTTCATAGGTAAAATTTTTCAATTACAAGGTATGTACGGGCTGGGGAAGTAGGTAAGTACTAATAGTAAGGAAAAATTAAAAGGAACTCGCGTCCACGCGTCGAGGGCACGCTAGTCAGAATTATTCAAGGACATCCAAAAATGACAAAATAGTAACATCATAAGAAAATGTTCATCAAATGATGATGAATGAACTTCAACTGAAAATGATTCATGAAGAAATAATTATCAATCTCTGAACAACAACAGTAGCAGCCAAACAGCTAAAAAATTACCACTACCTACTAGATATTAAAAACATGAAGCAAAACAAGAAAAAACTAAAATAACTTTGTCAATCATCTTTTATTGCCATACAAAAATACATACCAAACAATGTAAACATAATGCATGTACAAATATTGGTAGCATGCCAGATGATGTAAAAACAAACAATATTTATAAAAATAAAAACATCTCAAAATCCACTAAGTTCTTTGGCTAACTGCCAAGATATGACGTCACTATGACGTAGGCTCTTCGTACACTGTTCTTCGAATAATCATGGTAGCGAAGAGCATGAAACGGTTGAGTTCGCACCTAGACGGCGCGCCGCGATCACAAGCTGCGATCCTGTCGCAGCCTAATGAAAACTTACGGCTGGAGCCGAGAATACGCGATTCAGCGTCACCGACCGACTGGAGCCGAGTAGGTATACCCGATTCAGCGACACAAACCCGAGCGAGTTTCGTTCACTGTTCAGGAACAGCGCTAATTGCTCCTGAAGAATTTTTCACTTCAAATAAAACACACGCTTTTCTATCTAATAGGTATATAAACGGCGATCCTTGCGGCATTTTGCGATTACAATCGACTGTTTAACTTAGATATAGCACATAGCAAAGATATATATACAATTATAAATAACGAGTGTAAAAAGACACTTATCAAAGCCGAAAGTCACTTGTTATTCTCGTCATTGAATTATTTTTTTTGTTCTGAACCATATCTGGGAACCTTCTGGTTAGAGAGATGTTGAAGGTCAAAGTTCCAACTTTTTTAGACATTTTTAAAGAAAGCAAGTTTCAAATGTTATAACTTAACTTTGTAAATAACCCCAAAAACCCTGAACCGTTGCGCCTTACCGTAATCAGCGATTTTTCACACCAAAAATAAAAGTCGTTTCCCAGCGAATATTTTTGTGCGATGTTACTTAATTTGATGTACAGAATGCATAGTTGACGGCTATGTGATGGGTTTATTTTATACCTTGTATGTTTACATAGATAGACAGTCAAACCTGTGTAACCTGTGTCATCGAAAAAACATTACCCTCCTTCTGGGGCAGTCGCGTAAAAAATAGCGTTCTACTTAAGGTTGATCCGCTAGGGTAGCCCGCGAAATTCAAATTTTCTTACGTTTTTTGCAATTTGCAGGTCAGTATCAGGTTGTATGTTGATCTAATTATTATTAGCGCTCGTAACAAATATGAATTTATAGAATTATAAACATTAGAATCAGCAATATACCTCTCTAAGTTCATGAAAGTGTCAAATGTTATGATTTCATGAAATAGTCATTCAATACACTTTCATGAGCTTAGAGAGTTGTATTGCTGATTTTAATGTTTATAATTCAGTAAATCCATATTTGTTACGAGCGCTAATAATATTTAGATCAACCTACAACCTGATACTGACCTGCAAATTGCAAAAAACGTAAGAAAATTTGAATTTCACGGGCTACCCTAGCGCATCCCACTTAAATGCGTGCGTTAAATGTACGAACCCTAGAAAAGTTGACGACACGGTTGGCGCAGTGGCTGAGCGATGGACTGCTGCGCAACGTGTCGCGGGTTCGATCCCCGCACGGAACAAATATTTGTATGATCTGCAAGTAGTTGTTCCGGGTCTGGGTGTTAGTTATGTGAGTTTCTATGTTTGTAAACGCACCCACGATACAAGAAGAAATTCTTAGTGTGGGGCAACGTTTATTTAAAAAAAAAAAAAAAATAAGCACTATGACGTGGCGCGAGTGTAGCTGTCCCGCACACTTATCAAAGTTGGCCTGTTTGTTTTAGTTCTTTTGCAGCGCGAATAAATAATAAAAAAACATACTTCTCGATGTTTTGACATGTCGCCACATCAATTTATTGCACCCGTGCGATGCATGGGCGGGCCACAGCAGATTGCTACATATACAACATTAAATCACGCCTATCTTCCCCGAAGGGTTAGGCAGAGGTGAATCTTTAGTAGTACACCCACATTTCGCCAGTTATGTTTGAATCCCATGTAATGGGATGAGGCGAGCCTATTGCCATCAACCGGTAAAAAATCCAGAGTCCGGGCTCCTACTGAAGAATTCATGATGAAAAAAAAACAATAACACTTTGTCCGACCTTCTTTTTTATTATTTTTGAGGTTGGGAAGTCATCCAATGACTTCACCCGTTCTGGGCGGAGCGGAAGGGCGTGTCAGACTTTTACTGACTAAAACCAACCCGGGTTCCATCAGTTACCTATTACCAAGGTCCCGGTATCCCTTTCGGACTTTCCCGCAACCCTGGCAGGACTTTGTCCGACCTGGGAATCGAATCGACCCCATGCAGCACGCTCAGCAGGAGGCAAGGTGTCGTTTTGGCATGATGCTTCACTGTATTGTTCACATCGCTTTGTCTTGGTTTTTTATTTGGTCTAGGCAGAATAGAAATGCATCAAAAAACATAATATTAAATACTTACCTATTTATTTATATACCATGACGTCACGCCTCGCGACTATTCCCATTCAATGCTAATATAATTATTGTGTCGTCGTAATCAAATCGATTTGAGGCGAAATACAAGCGTTTTGATAAGAAAATGACAACGATAAGTTTATTCGACAAAAACCGATTACTACGTGTAAAAATGTTGACGCCAGTTTTTTTCTTGTTGCTATTCGGTTGTAACAAAATAGTGTAAGAGGGAAAGAGAGGGCCAATCTAAAGTCGGAGTGAAAGCGGATACAAAGCGGTATCTTATTTCGCTCACATGCTCACCAGCTCCTGTAGCCGTGATCGTCTAGTGGTTAGGACCCTACGTTGTGGCCGTAGTAACCCAGGTTCGAATCCTGGTCACGGCAGTGATACACTGTCGCGGCGGAGCAGATCTTTTTGCTTTTAATGTGTTTTTTTTTATTCTTGGATAAAATAATTGTTAATTTTAGGTGAGGTTTTTTTTTTTCTTATGTATATTTATTTACTGTGGACTTTATATTATGAGGAAAACTATTATAAATACATTTATCAAATAAAAATACATAATTTAGTTACGTAGGTATATGGCGTTATTATGTAAACTTGATTTTTGTCTATAAGTTTCCCAACAATGAAATAGGTATCTTACTCATGTTTTGTAATACCTAGGTAATTAGTAATGAAGTGTATAATTATATTTAAAAAAAGCCTGGGGATTTGCCTTCTTTCTCGAATAACATAGACGTACATAATTCATCCAGTCATTCCCACAAAATATGTATTAAGTAAGTGGCAATATTCATTTAGCATTGGCAATTAGCCTAATTATTTTAGTCAATCAAATATCTGGAATTTATGTCAGATAAGGCCTTTAATGGAGAGTTTCATTTATTACACTAATTCGCACGAAAATCCCATTTTAAGAGCGGGAATAAATTGCCATTTGCTTCGAAATTGATACCATTATAGTATTAGGGTCAGTGACAGCTCGGCCCGTGTCAACTGAACCCGAATAATACCAGCTATTAGGTACACTCCCGATAACGGTGATTTGTACAGTCAGGCAGAAAATCTATATTTTAAAATAAATCAATTTCGTTTTTTTTTTTTTCAACGATTTTGGTTGATATTTTTTTTGGATCATACAAGGTTGTGGGTTCAAATGAGGCCAAGTAACAATGTGACTTTTCCCAATTCATAATTATGTATTTTCTGAGTTTATCTTGTCGATTACTGACATCGGTGAAGGAAAACATCATGAGGAAGCAGGGAATGAAAAATAAAATCTTTTTACAAAAAAACAACCGACTTCCAAAAAAGAACACTACAAAGTGAAAAATAACTTTATTTCGGAAGTCGATGGCAAAAAACGAAAATTCAAAACCAAAGACAGCATACATAGGTAGGTATAGTACGTGTTCCATTATATTAAACGTTACATAGACGGCTTATAATGGGGTAAAAGATTAAAAGTGTTTGTGGGATAAAACGGAACTCCTTAAGCAAACAGTATTGGACGAAATCTTTTTTAATTTCATACCATGAAAGAGAGCTTCGAAGATTGAATAAAACGTAATAGCCATTCAGGATGTTATTAAATTCATTTTGCTCACATTTTTTATAGGGCAAAGGGGATGGTAGGGAAGGAGGTCATGGTCATCCCATAGTGTACCTAGGGTTAAGGAGCGATGTGAAGTGTAGGCGTTTTAGGGAACTGTCTTATTTATTTATTTATTTATTAAACTTTATGCACAAGTAAAAAACAACTGTACAAAGGCGGACTTAATGCCTGAGGCATTTTCTACCAGTCAACCTTAGGGTGGTGCAGAGACAGACATGGCAGGTGCAACATAAGACAATACATGTCACCTGAATAAAAATGAATACTAATTAATACATACATAGATACATACATAAATATAAACAAAAAAATACTTAGTCAGGAGAAATAACGACAGGTAGAGGAGAAAACGAATCCAGCGAATTAGCGCCGGGCTGATTCTGCCAACATCTTATGAATATGTTCACGTGCCTTGACTTATGTAATTTTGACGTTCGAAAAGTGCTGCTTCTCAGCCTAGTTTGAACAAATGACTTTTGATTTTGATTTCGATAATGTCAAGCAATAACATTATGTCGCATGTCACGTTTTCGAACTATCTTTTTCAATCAAAATTTTGCCAATGCCGTAGTCAGAAAAATATTAACTTTCCTATAAATCCTAATCCAAACTAATCCTACTAATATTATAAATGTGAAAGTTTGTGTGTTTGGATGTTTGTTACTCAATCACGCAAAAACGGCTGAATGGATTTGGATGAAATTTGGTAAACAGATAGTTTATAACCTGGATTAACACATAGTATACTTTTTATCCCTATACTCCCACGGTATCGAGACTAACGCGGGTGAAACCGCGGGGCGCAGCTAGTATAATAAATACAAAAGTGAGTTTGTTTGTTTGTTACTCTTCACGCCAAAACGGCTGAATGGATTTGGATGAAATTTGGCGCATAGGAAGACCTGGACCTGGTGAGTTTGTTTGTTTGCTACCCTTTCACGCCAAAACGGCTAAATGGATTTGGATGAAATTTGGCACATAGCTAGACCTTGACCTGGAGAAGGACATAGGCTTTTCATCCTGAATCACAGACGAAGTCGCGGGCAACACTATTTTTTTTAATACCTTCATTGACTTTGTTTCACACAACTGGATTGTTTCTTTGTGAGCCAAAGTGATTCTTTTTTATACCGTAGTTATATTTTCGTAGTTACTACTTTCCGCCAGCGGCTTCGCCCGCGCTGTAGGTATGTCCTTCCCCAGGGTGCCATCTATCTCCTCCGCCGTTGTTTTTTTCTCCTCCGCCAAATTATGTCGAAATCCGTTCAGTGGTTTAAGCGATAAAAGCTAACATACAGACAGACAGAGTTACTTTCGAATTAATAATATGGATTCATCAAAAATTGTCTTCACAAAAACAATATTATTATTACTAGAGAATTTATCTCCTAACTCAATAACAAGCTTAACACCTAAAATTCAGAACGAAAAGATAACCAAAACACAATAAATTATTCATGAGTAAAACTTCACAATTTCTGAATATATTTATTAAAATCAAACTCTGATATGGAAGGTGGATAGAAAGTCGGGGGCTCGTACGACGACGTGTTCGAAGTCCATGAAGGATAGCCTACCATCCCCATCCACGTCTGCTTCATCCAACACACTGGCGACTATCTCCTCCCTCTCTTGGGGATGGAGCTCCCCTTTCGTGAGGAGTCGGGTGGCTTCGAGGAGATCGTCTCGTCCGATGTACATGTCGTCGTCCAAATCGTAGATGCGGAATGCGTACCTGAGGAAGAAGAGTTTGGAGGTTATTCTAGACTTCTAGAGTTAAGGCTCCCGCAGACAGGCGCGACGCGGCAACTATAGTAAACAATTTCTATGAGAACTTGATGGAAATTGTTTTACCAGAATCGCGTAGCATAGTCGCACCGTGCCTGTCTGATCCTTTAATTACCTAACGAGAGGTAAGGCTTGGGATTTGAGGTCTTTACGTTTACACATTAGGTACTTAAGGTACTTTAGGTAGATTTCAAAAATGTTTGCTGAATTTGAGTTTCAAAACTTGTATGACGTTTGTTCGTCGATATTTCACGAATTACTATCCATTCTTACGGGGTAGGAGATCCTGCAAACGTTTGTTATATCGTGTATATTTATAAATATTCTTATAGGTAGGTACTGTGTGTAGGTTAGGTGGGTAGTTAGGTACCTATTTACCTAAACCACATTCGTGATACGGCCTTTAAAAAACTTATTTAATTTAGGTACTAAAACAATGGAATGATCACACGTGCGAGATTAGTAGATTAGGTACCTACCTACTTAATTTTGTGGACAATTAGCCGGGTTTTTACCTACCTATGCGCCATTTTGAATGTTCTTATATGAAACGGAACAATAAAGATTACGTCCATTTCGGAGAAAATTATCTTCAAAACTTTTCTCAACGCTAATGTTTGGTTCGCGTGACGCGTGAGGTATTTATAAAATATTTAAATGGATTTATTCCATGCAAAATTGTTGGAAAATGGATAATAAGTAATAAATTGCGAACAATATAAAATTAACAGGTGGAAATGGTAGATAGGTATGTGTTGTTTGACGTATAGAGCAACTTTTACATTTTCATACTTATTTGAAAAATCTAGGGAATTTTGGTCATGTATTTAAAAGTCACTTGATCCGCGTGCAGCAGACAGCATTTCACCAGCAAAAAATGTAATAGAGAATAAAAATAATATTTGTTTTTATTTTATTCTGAATATTTTTAACTTGTTGGGCGAGGTTATGACAAACAGGGCGATGGCTCCATTTACCCTACCTTGTCTGCCTCGCCCCAGTCTCGTCTTATTATCTATCATATTTATTAACATTTCTTTGTATAAAAATACCTGAGTGTTTATTATTTTTAGTCACCTAGAATGTGTACGACACACGGTCTAATTTTTATCTAGGGACACACCGATTGATTTCTAATAAACTTTCTCAGGGTGTTGAAATTATAAAATTGATCGTTATTTGTTTTACAGTGCACGTGCGATGGGTCACATATAAAAGCAATTGGGATAGGTTGGATGTGGAAGAAGGAAAACCTAGAGACAGTTGCAGTGGTTTTAGGTTTGTGGCGTACTTGGGAGAGTCCTGAGTGGTCCGAGTTAATATTAGAATCCCAAACGTAAGTGAGACTTTCATTATCATTATACAGGGATTGGAGGAGCTCGTGGCTAAGTAATAACAGCCGCACGGGTCGATCGACCAGGTTAAGCTACGCTTGCCGGGGTTGGTCCGTGGATGGGTGACCATCTTTACATACCGAGACTCCTCCGTGCCTCGCAAAGCACGTTAAGCCGTTGGTCCCGGCTGTCATTTGTGGATCTTTGACTTTGACAGTCGTTACGGGTAGTCAGAAGCTCGAAAGTCTGACAACCAGTCTTACCAAGGGATATCGTATTACCCAGTTACTGGGTTGTGGAGGTCAGATAGGCAGTCACTCCATATAAAATACTGGTATTCAGCTGCATCCGGTTAGACTGGAAGCCGACCCCAACATAGTTGAGAAAAGGCTAGGCAGATGTTGCAGATGATGATGAAAGAAGAAAGAAAGAAAAATCTTTAATTGTCACGGAAATATGTCCAAGTAAAAATACAAGTTTGCCTGAAACCTCTATGTAAAACAAATCCATATTTTATAAAATTAAAAGCACGGCAGAAGAAAATAGTCAGTCAAAATCGTTTTGACTTTGACAAGAAGATAGAACTCCAAATACTTCTGTAATGTATGATCGACCGCAGTCATGCAGTTATCGCTAATCAATAACAGACAATTTTTTTTTCTTTATTTGTTGCACATCGTTTGTCAAAACGGAACATTAGTACGCAGGATCATTAAAAAAACAAAATTTAGCATACCACGCCTTAATATCTCTAGGTGCTGCTTCGCTGAAGACTGACATCATGTCGAGGAAGTCTTCGAATGTGAGGTTTCCAGAGCCGTCGTGTGAGAACACTTGACATATTCGACGTTTGAATGGATTCTCCTGGAACAGAAACAAAGTGTTTACAACGGTACAAGCGCGCACGATTGGCTCGTGGCCAAAATCGGAACTAACGGCGCCATCTTGTTTTTTAATACAATTTTCTGTGGCCAATTCACAAATGTTTACCAAGAACCCTGTCAATGTCATTCCGCCGCCAAAAGATCTTTTGACTATATACTTGGACATGTCAAAAAAAGAAAAAAAAAAGATGAAGTCGGTATTCTCTATTCGACTACTCTGAAAAGATACACCAAAACAATCGCAGATGTCACAGTCTCTTGTAAAGTCCAGACATTATCTTGGACAGATCATGGGAAGACCATGCAGATTATTGTCTGAGATGGAATCTTTTGAGGAAAGGACCACTCAGATTTGAACGGACCTGAGGGCCTAGACAAGTGACAATCGCTTCGAAAGAGTTTCGTATTTCTACAACGACTTTCAACAGGATTGACATAACGACGATGAAGTGACATGAACCTCTATCTACCAAAACATAATTTTACAGGAAACGAAAAAAACGTTTCATTTTTTTTAAACACAAGGTAAGAGTAAAACTATTATTGATTATATATTATATAAGAAGCGTGTATCGGGGGTTGTGTGAGACTTGTAGATATCCAATCAACTTTTTGATTTAGGCGTAGATAGGTGATATTGGCAACCTAAGCTTTAAAAGTATACATATTAATAGCCAAGATAGAAGATCTTTCTAGTAAGGAAATGCTAAGATATTTTAAATAAAAGGCGTGATTTTTATAGAAATTTTAACTTTTTTAACATTAAATGACCTTTAACATTGTTTCAAATGTTTACAAAATAATAGTGGCTTATTGTCGTATTATTACAATAGGTGATAGAACATAAAAATAGCTACATTGCTTTCGAGGCGTAATTAAAAGACAAGAGAATAATCAGTTTATAACAAATTAAGTTTTATTATGAATAAAATATAAGTAAAAATCTTTTTAAAAACAAGCTTTTAATGAAATAAAAAGTACGAAATAAAACTTACGTACCTAAACATAGAACTTTAATATTTTCTTAAAACCTTGAGGCTTACCTTCAAGTTTAGTGCAAGCAGGACTTTTTACGCCTCAAGCTTTTAAGAAAATATTAAAGTTCTATGTTTAGGTACGTAAGTTTTATTTCGTACTTTTTATTTCATTAAAAGCTTGTTTTTAAAAAGATTTTTACTTCTATTTTATATTCTACTTTTTAGCATTAGGATTTGTTTAAATTTGGATTTGTTCTATCACAAATCCAACGAATTAGCTTTTCCCATGGCCACCTTCCGGCTACATCATCAGGCCCTGAACACCATCTAATGTCAAAGCGCTTGTTAATACATGACCAATGAGTCCAAACACGATGGTGCTATCTTGTTTGATTGAGGTTTTCCCATGGCCACAACAAGCTCCATCAACAGACCATTAACACCACCTATTGTCAAAGCACTTGTCAATACATAACCAACGAGTCCCAACACGATGGTGCTATCTTGTTTGATTGAGGTTTTCCCATGGCTACCTTCCGGCTCCATCATCAGACCCTGAACACCACCTAGTGTCAAACCACTTTTTAATACATGACCAATTAATCCAAACACGATGGTGCTATCTTGTTTGATTGAGGAGTTCCTATGGTCAACTTCCGGCTCCATCGTCAGACCAGCAAACATGGTATCATTTTTTCAAAATGTCTCGGTAGTTGTATAAGTATGCCAAGTTCAGATGCCAGGAACGTTATTTAGGTGTTATTGTTTAGTTCATTAGGTGATACTGCCAGCAAATGTAACGCACATTTGCTTAATAGTTATTGTTAGTTATCAGTAGTTCGTTAAAAAATAAGATAATCAGTTATCTGTTTTTACCAGCTCACGTAAACGATTATTTAAAGTCTATCTACGTAAAAAAACTAAAATCGCAAAATGTCAGTTAGGAGTTCATGTCACTTCATCGTCGATAAGCTTTTCGATAGCTTATGTCAGTTCTATACATTTTTGCCTTTTCCATCATCGTTATCGCTGATAGAATGTCACTTTGTCAAGGGCCTCTGTCCAGTTACTGCACGCATGTGTCAGTAATCGTGAAGCTCAACTCAGAACATAAAGCATTTTCACAAAAAAGGAATTTCGCAGGCTATATTAATCTTAGCACATTCGCCTTAAATAAATGGATGGAAATTAAAAGAATATCAATCAATTAGATTGTGTCCAAATAATTGATTGTCCTAAATTATAGCTATCAATCAATTTAATATCGAATTTTCTGGAAACTTTTACAAATCTGAAGATAAATATTTGTCTGACTTCGACAAGATTAAGGATGAATGAAAAGTGTGTTCTTTCAATTCTTAGATTTTACATTCACAACATTTTTCTTTTCTTAAAATAAATTTTACGTTTCTTACGTAACCATCGTTATAAAGTTATGGTAACATTGAATCGAGTTACAAAGTTATACCTGGCGAAAAGAAAATTGATTGCGTCATGAACGTTAAAACTTTTTACTTCATCCTGTTTAAAAAACCTACAAGTTCAATTTTTTTTTTCGCTGGATCTGTTTCTTCATGTTAATCACTATTTAGACAGAATAACTCTTAGTTAGTGCAACATATAAAATCCATCATTAACAGGAATTGGGTTGATACATTTTTTTAATTTGTTTTTGGAGTGAAACCTTTAGGCATACTTTGTGCTTACTGAACAGTGAACGAAACTGAACCATCCTCAGGTCGGTGACGCTAAATCGGATATACTCGGCTCCAGTCGGTCTGTTACGCTGAATCGCGTATACTCGGCCCGTTTTTTTTTTTGAGTTTGGGATGTCATCAAACGACTTCTCCCGCTCTGGGCGGAGCGGCAGGGCGTGTCAGACTTTTACTGACTAAAACCCACCCGTGTTCCTTCAGTTGCCTATAGCCAAGGGTCCCGGTATCCCTTTAGGATTTTCTTGCAACCCTGGCAGGCATCGGTCCTAGTGGACCCCGCCAATTGTGCTGACATCTTTTTGAGGCACGCGTGGAACACAACGCGCCGTCGACCCGGGCCTGGTCCTTATCGGACGGCGAGCTACCCATTGCCCGCCGTCCGCAGGCCCGCGACAACGGTGGCCGGGAATCTGCCTGGGATTCCCGACGCCCAGGGCGTCTCCTGCGGCGGCTAGGGGCGTGAGGACAAATTTTGCCTCACCCGCACGCATTCCGTCTCCTTCGCGAGCATTACTGCTTCGCAGCTGTATACTCGGCCCTGGATCGCGTATACTCGGGTCCAGTCGTAAGTTTCTTCTATTATGTGGTCATAGATTATTCTATTTTGGAATAAGAACGACCAAGATATAGACAAGGAAAATGCTAGTAGCTTACACTCTGTGGTTTCACTTCATAATCCTCATTTTGTCTTATTCGCGTTAACGGGCGCAGAAATAGATACTGTACTACTAATCCAATTACTTAGATTAGGTGTTGATATACCTACTACTGGCCGTAGCACACACGATCCAATTGGATTGTTTCAGCCCACAGATTCCTGGTAGCGAAATAAATTGAGGTTAAGCTGCGCGTGACCTGCTCAGAAAAAAAAATTACTATCCATACTAATATTATAAATTCGAAAATCACTCTGTCTGTATGTTACCTTTTCACGCCTAAACCACTGATCGGATTTCGATAAAATTTCGCAAGGAGATAGATGGCATCCCGGGGAAGGATATAGGCTACTTTTTATCGACATACCACGCGGGCGAAGCCGCGGGCGGAAGCTAGTTATACATATACTCAATAATAAAGTCTTACTTTTAGTTCTGGTAACTTTTCTATCTCCTCCAAAGGCACTACTATGGTGTGTGGCTGGTTCTCTGTCATTCTTTTAGGCACTAAGGCTGGATTCACTTCTCTGAAGCGTTTGAATACTCTGGAAATTGAAACAAAAATGACGTACATGAGTGACTAAGTGGAAGAAAGTTGGATAATTCTGAAAATCAATGAAAAATATATAAAAACCAACATTACCCTCCTCCTGGGGCAATCGGAAAAAAATGGTTGAAAAAAATACGACGCAGAATATTGTTGCTTTAACGCTATGATAAGATAAATCATAATTAAACGTTTTGGTACTTAATGGAGGGACTTGTAAAGGGCTCTTTCATAGCGGTTCATAATTACAGTAAGTACCGGGTTGACGGTTATGCTGCTGAAATTACAGGTTTTTCAGTATCTTTTTTCTCAGAAATAGTAATTTTATACAAATAAAATAAATACACGGTACAATATGAAAAAAAAATAAGATTTTTACGTTGCATTACGTTACGTTACGACGTTACGTATTTTTTTGTTGTTTTTTTTCATGAATTTTTAATTAAAAGTTCTGACAAAATTAATCTTTGTCAATGTTGCATTTTTAACCAGTTTTTTTTTCAGCGTCGTCTCTAATTTGTAATCAAAACGGCGCGGTTTTTATGTCAACTCTCCCAAATGAGTAATGTCCTCATTTGCCTTTTTTTCGTACCCCTATTGTACGAAATGTAATGTACCGAGAAAATATGGAATGGCTTCGAGTGGTACAAAATTACAAAACTCATTTTTCATGAAATATTAGGTACGCAGTCTCAGATACGGTTTTTGATAACAGCCTGCGGCTCTGCTTTCAAATGAAAAAGTCAACTAACTGTCAAATTCAGTACATTTTTTTGGCCTGTTATGAATGTATTCTAAATTCTAAACTTAAATTAATTGATGTTCAATATTAAAGAAGCTTAAGAACAAGATGTCATTGTGTCACCACGGATATCAAATTTGACAACCGCGGTGTATGCGTGTTCAGGCACAGACAGTTCACTATAACTTATCCATAGCCATCATTTGGCACCATTGCTTATCAAGCTTAGTTTCAATACACATAGAGTTCAAAATGGCGTCTGAAAGAACATTACTACCAATCGCGTCACGGGTCAAGTCATAATGAACGCACTGTAGTAGACAGAGACGTTTGTTGTCCCGGACACAAAATCTTGCGCAAAAATTTTGTTCGCGGTGTCTGCTCCAGTTTACATTGAACCTCAATGCATGAATAGTATTTAAAGTCATTGTACCGTTGCGAGTGATGGCGCAATTCTTCTTGTAAGAAGTTTTATCTCTCATGTGGAGAAAATCGACTTAAAACTCATTTTCATCATTTAGATTAGACATTCATCTCATTAATTAGGCATTCTTGTCGATTCAATTGACAGCAGAGGCAAGCAAATCAACAATATTTTAATGCAGAAGAATTTACCATACAGCAAATTATAAAAATAAAACATATTGTGGCAATCATGCGTATTTAAGTCTATATTCCACGCTGTATACTGGACTTACTATATATTTCAGTTAGTCTTGAAAATAGACTGGCCTTGGCTTTTGTGAAGGACAAAAAATACGATTTATTACAGACAGTTGTAGGTATCTAACAAGTTCTTACTTAATTAAAAAATTAATATGAGTAGGTATTACTTGTATTGATCAGGATGGTTATAGTGTCCGAAAATAGTTTATGATTTTGGCTGGTCACATAATTTTATTCTAAATACTTAGTTGTTTCTTTTGCTTTCGAAGATTAAAATCTATTAGGTACATGTATTATGGGTTAAACACAGGATTTTCTACGAAGTACTACTATTTACCTACATTGTGGAATTTGCCTAGCTAAGGACCTGAATCTACCTGACCTGAGGATCTAGATGCTTTTGTAATCCATACTAATATTATAAATTCGAAAGTAACTCTGTCTGTCTGTCGTTCAGTAGTTTAGGTGTGAAAAGGTAACATACAGACAATATTTTTTTTTGTCTTTTCCCCATTTCCATCCACAATATAAAAACTATTTGTAGCATTCAAAATTGCGAAGACATTGCCCTCTGACTCGACATTCTTCAAACCCTTTTTTTTGTAAAGTTGTCATTGGATGAATCACACCGCACACATTTATTTTTTATAAATTTCAATCAAATACACGTTATTGAACTTTGACACCTAAACAGCAAGGTTATTGACATTGCAAGCTGCCAAACTTTGAAAAGCTGAAGATACATTTGGTCGAACAAGGTCAGCTTTGCAATTACTCATAATAATACGGAAAACCGCGGAAAGTCGTAATTTTAAGGCTATTTTCGCTAAAGATTTCCGTGCAAACTAGTAGTTATGTTTTTGTTACGTGATAGTTCATATTATACCTTAAAGCCCAAAACACACACAGAGCGGGTGCGGGGCGGGATCGGGTCGGGCGCGGATGTACGGCGGGTATAATAATTTGTAATTCAAGGAATTATATGGATGTCAACACACAGAACGCGGGCGCGGGTCGGGCGCGGAGCGGGACCCGCGCGGGAGCCGCGCCCGCCGCCCGCCGACACAACAGCGCGGGACGGGAGCGGGTCGGGCGCGGGAGTACGGCGGAATCATAAATTGTAATTCAAGGAATTATATGGATGTCAACACACAGAACGCGGGTGCGGGTCGGGCGCGGAGCGGGAGCCGCGCCCGCCGCCCGCCGACACAACAGCGCGGGACGGGAGCGGGTCGGGCGCGGGAGTACGGCGGGTGTCATAAATCGTAATTCAAGGAATTATATGGATGTCAACACACAGAACGCGGGCGCAGGTCGGGCGCGGAGCGGGAGCCGCGCGGGAGCCGCGCCTTCTGACACAACAGCGCCGGACGGGAGCGGGTTGGGAGCGGTTGTGCTATTCTGTAAAAATATCTCCGTGAAAACTAAGTGTAGTAAAATATCAAAGTGAGCTTGGAGTGAACTGTCACTGCCTTAGCATCAGTAGGTATAGATAGATAGATAGATAGATAAGACACAACAGCGCCGGACGGGAGCGGGTCGGGAGCGGTTGTGCTATTCTGTAAAAATATCTCCGTGAAAACTAAGTGTAGTAAAATATCAAAGTGAGCTTGGAGTGAACTGTCACTGCCTTGGCATCAGTAGGTATCGATGACAATGACTCACTCCACGCTCACTTCACCTAAGTTTTCAAGGTAAGATGGTTACAGAATAGCAATGTGGGTGTAGCGGCGTTACATTCGTTGCAATACACGTATCGATGATATTCTCCATATTGATGTTTTTTTTATTAATGTCATGAACCTACAACTTTTTCCATTTTCGCGTTCTTCTCTTTAAAATAAGTAAAAAATAATCATTATTCGTCCGTGTCTGAATCACCCGACATTTTCACACTGCAACCGCTGCCGCCTGTCAAAGTACAACCGCGCCCGCGCTCTGTGTGAACACGATGAACCGTGCGACTCACGCGATGAAAACGACCCGACCCGCTCCCGCCCCGCACCCGCTCTGTGTGTGTTTTGGGCTTTAGTGTTTATTAAATCCGATAAATTTTTGGTTATTCTACACTCTACGTCATATGTAGTGTAGGTGACGCAAGAGCTTAGTTGAAGCCTTATCCGCATTAAGGCAGATTTCGATACAAATCTGCCCTAATGCCGATAAGGCTTCAACTAAGCTAAAATTAGTTGTGCTAATAAGTATCGGTAATGGAACACAACTTAAATGTATTAGCTTGTGGCGGCATTTACATCGGGCGGAGGAGCCTCCCTTTTTTATAGAGGTTAGGTGAACTTTACACCCTGTTTCTCATACCTCTAAAGCTCACAATTATGGTTCCAAACAGCGATTTTTACCATAGTTAGTAAGACATACTTTGTCATCATATTTGCCCGTTTTCTTCTGTTGTACTGAACGCATCATATCTTGTCTTTTAATGCACGTTGCATTAGAAGAGGCGATTCGTTCGAACACAGACTTACTACGCTACACTTGGTTGACGGATCGATGATTATTTATTTTGTATGGACATGGAAATAGGTGGCTAAATAATAACAGCAGCACGGGTCGTCGATCTTCAAGGTTAAGCAACGCCAAGGTTGGTTCGAGGATGGGTGATGGCTGTCATTCATAGTTCTTTTGCAAATGTTACGGGTAGCCGAGAGTCTGATAGCCATTCTTGCCAAAAGGTATCGTGTTACCTACTTACTGGCTTGTGGAGATCAGGTAGGCAGTCGCTTCATGTAAAATACTGGTATTCGGCTGTATCCGGTTAGACTGGAAGTCGACCCCTACATAGTTGGGACTGGGAGGCTAGGCAGATGATTATGATTAGACATAGGTAAGCTGGTAAATGCCCATCCTATTGACGGGATTCCGTAATTACCTTTTACAAATAAACAAAATGCTCTTATTATTTGCGATTTTTTTATGACGAAAGTAAACAAAGTTAAAAATAAAATCGATGTTCAAACTATTATAATCGTAGACTGAAGTACTAAGCGGGATTATGTTCTGTGTATGTGTCCCTAACAATGTTAAGCTTGGACAGCACTGAAATGTTTTGTTTTTATGAAACTGGCAGATTAATATTTCTTTAACAGTACATATCTAATATTTTTTCTACTGTGCGGTTATGGCCAAATAGTAAATACTGAAGTTATAAAAGTGCTGGAAGTTAGAAATCGAATGGTGCGCTTTTATTTAGGCGTTCTTTTAGGTGTTTTTCACTTTGTTTTCCAGGTGTAAGCTCCGCTCGCCTCTCAGATCTTGCCCCTTTCGATTAAATGTACCACTCGCCCCGTTTTTTTATTATTTTGGTGTAGTGATTCGCCCCTTACGAAGGGGCGAGTGGAAGATTGACATTTAAATAATTATTTTGGTGTTACGGTTCGCCCCTTGCGGTGTCCTCTCAAGAACACGTCTACCCCAAGTGTTCTTGAGTGGACACCGCGAAAGCTGGATGAGAGTTTCCGAATCGAGCTGAATGACGTGCAATTAAAAAGATCTATGTCTAGCAGTGGACTGCTGAAGGCTGATGATGGTGACTATGTTGAGTAGGTACCCCTCTCAATATTTCATTGCGCCACAGTTGACTCCTTCCTTAATATTTTTTAATGATACCTCTGCAAATATCGTATCATCTCTATTGCGTAACCAACTAGTTAGTAAGTAGTATAGGTAAGTATCTCATCATCTGCGTAGCCTTTTCCTAACTATGTTGGGTTCAGCTTCCAGTCTAACCGGATGCTGCTGAATACTAGTATTTTACATGGAGCGACTGCCTATCTGACCTCCACAACCCAGTAACTGGGTAATATGATATACCCCTTGGCAAAACTGGTTGTCAGACTTTCGGGCTACTGACGACCCGTAACGACTGTCAAAGATCCGTTAATGACAGCCGGGACCAACAACTGCTTAATGTGCTTTCCGATGCACGGAGGAGTCTCGGTATGTAAAGATGGTCACCCATCCACGGACCAACCACGCCTAGCGTAGCTTAACCTGATGGATCGCCCGTGCGGCTGTTACTACTTAGCTACGAGCTAAACCCCCCTTCTCCTCCCTTATTAGTATAAGTATCTAAGCACTCTAATATTGTGCTAGTAACGAATAAAAGCGATTAATTAATCAGCACGTGACCGAAGCCACGGGTTTCATGTAGTATGGCAGTGCGTCACAACGTAAGCCTCTTTGCTATTTCTGTCCGCTTAGTACTTAGGTTTGATACCATTCGGGCATTCGAATTTATTATTGGACTTTTGCGGCTTCCCAACTTAATTGGAAATAAACAAGATTGTTTTTTTTTTCTGGGGGTTGATAGATATTGTGGTTGATGGTAGCAACTTTTTAGAATTTGTGATTTTGAAAGCTAAATCAAAATCAAAATCAAAATCAAAAGTCATTTATTCAAACTAGGCTGAGAATCAGCACTTTTTGAACGTCAAAATTACATAAGACAGTCCCCCCAAAACGCCCACCCTTCACCACTTCCTAGTGCTTTAGCTGGGAAGAAGAAGTGGCGCAACAAACTCCCCAGCAGCACAGCTGTCTGTTCAGTTAGAAAAATTTGATTCTATACAAAAGTTTGCAAAATCATTTACATTATTACGCAACATAAAACATAAATCTAATTAGCCATATGTCAGCTAGCACACGCCAATATACCAACCAAAAAAAAAAAAAAAAGAATAATATAAAAAAAAACGAGAACTATATGTACCTACTCAAACATAGCTGGGTCATATCTAGTTTACAAATGTTCCAAAAGTCTCTTCATTATGTTTTTGCCACATTTTGTATGGTAAATCTGTCAAAAACTTACAACGTCGAGACTTCGAGACTAATTACTACCAAGCGTGGACCCAATTTTTTTTTTCTAAATTATGCCGTATAAGTTGCTCTTTATAACATCGGCTATATGCCAGTGAAAGTCCTGTCATAATCGGTCCAGCCGTTTCGGAGATTAGAAGGAAAAAAAAGGCAGAATAAATTTAAAAAAACATGTTGTAACGTCCCGTTAATATTTTTATAGGCATTTAGTAAAAAGCTGTTATTTTGTAATTACAAACAGACATTTAAATTTTATTTATTTGTAATAATGTAATGTAATTTATAAAAATGTAATGTAATTTGTAATAATGTAATGTAATTTGTAATAATGTAATATAATGTATGTAATTTGGACTTGGTCTCTTGTTCATAAATCCTTAAATAGATATAATTTAATAATTGTTTTGCCTATGCAAATCGCATACTTACGCCAATACTTTTTCTGACAAAAAAGGTACATTCAATAAGGTACAGTTACATAGATAATGCAGTATGAAAATTATTAAAATAGCTTATAAAATCTTTGCCGTCGTCTGTACCTGACAGTTTACATACACTTATTGATTAGGTAGGTACTTACTGCAAATGTATAACAATATACAAGGCGACACTGACGAGTTAGCGCTGCCATTTATTAAATAAATAATGGTACCTATCAACAATATGTATCGCTGGACTCAAGGTAAGCTAAATTGAATTGAATTCGTTTAGAAAATCAATAAAACTCTGTTATACGTCACTAACATTGCATTTTCTTTTGGTAGAATGAGTTTTCAGTGTATCTTATTTCCTGCTTTCGAAGATCTACAGGATGTAAGGGTAAACACTCTTGTCATTCAAACCATGGGTAGTTGACTTATATATTGAAATAAATGACCGAACACAACAAAAAAAAAACGTTATTTTCATTAAAAGATTTTTAACAGTTTCTATCTGACACCGTGCTTGCTAGCGAAACAGCTGACTGACTAAGGGAGGGATCGCGCTCGCTGCCTGTCAGGTCACATCCCGTACCCCCCGCCCGTGTTGAGACGCAAGTTCGTTGCCCTATGCGCTAGGGCAACGAACTTGCGTCTCTTGTGGTAAAATTTAGATCTAAAAATTTTTAAAAAAAAGTTGTAGTTTTCCATTGATTTTACGTTCTATAAATGAAACCAAACCACTGGTTGCAAGGATAACGGTGTTTACCCTAACACCCTGTATACAAAAAAATATATACAGGGTGACATTTTAGTCGTTTTAATCCTCTTAAGTGGTCATTGTACTCATCATTATGAACAACTTTCACTATGGGACAAACACGGAAATCGCGAAAAAAAATCAGCTGTTCCTTACATTTATGTTCGCAAAGCTCGTCAAAATATAGGGAACAGCTGATTTTTTTTTCACGATTTTAGTTTTGGTCCCATAGTGAAACTTGTTCATAATGATGACCCCTAAAGAGGATTTAAGATTTAATTTATTTGTCTTTCTCCATTTATAATTCTTTTTACTTTTTGTGGTACAGTAATCTTATTGTACGTGCATCGTCTTCACATATAATTATAATTCATGTATACAAAATATTGTAAAACATTTCTATAAGAGTACCTAACGGTGGAGTTTCTTGCCCATTCTTCTCCATACGAAAACTACCTTTTGGAAGGGGCAACTGGAATCAGTTCTATTACTTTGTTTTTGACGTTCAAAAGTGCCTTTTGAAATAAATTATTTGACTTTGACTTTAAGCGAAAAAAATTTCACCCTGTATTTTTTAACCACTATGGGGAAGTTCTGGTTCTTCTTCTTCTGGTTTGCATTTCACTTGATGGCAAGTGATGGTCGGCCGAAGGTGAAAGCGAGCTTCACCCGGAACCTTCAACCACAGAGGAACTGGCTATCTTACCTCTAATTGCCGAAACACAACAATGATGTTAACATTGTTGTTATGGCGCCAGACGCCAAGATGGTGGTAGCTAGCCAGGTGGACTTAGAACAAGCCCTACCACCAACCCCCACTGGGAATCGAACCCGGAAACTCTGTGGCTGAGACGGGTGGTCTAACCACTAAACCACAGAAGTGGTTAATATCATCAATATCAACATTAGTCGAAAAAGATAGAGCTAACACGTATGTACAATACACACATCTATATGACTAGAAAATAGTCATTCTTTTTACAGGGTTCCTGCAATCTCAACGGAGTATGATTATTTATCGATTGATCGATGCTTTATCGATTTCAACTACAACTTAAGATACGCGACAACAAACCGTCAAGAGTTCCCACTTTTTAAAATGTATTTTTTTTTAGTTTTCTTTATGTTGTTGTAGTTAAAATGCTTGTGATACTTAACAATGGTCGTGCGAACGAAATCATACGTCAAGTAGGAAGAAAATGCTTGGATGCCATCCAGACATGATTTCTTTATAGGTATAGAAATAATTATCTTACCTAAGTATCTCTTTCCTTGTAAAAAATGTACAGTCCTGTTTAAAAATATTAATTATGATAAATAAACCATAATAAATAAGTAAGTTAAACTTCGTAGTTGCGATCTACGAACACACCATCAAAATAAAAAACAAAAATCAAACGTCACAATCACAACTTCGCGCCAAAAAGTTTGAAAAAAGAACTTCTGAAACTGCGTAACTTAATTTGAAAACTGGCCACAAACAAACCGTTTACCTGATAATCCTCTAGCTGTTGTTCCGTGAAAGTCACGACTTTGTTCCCCATAGCGAAAAAAATTCCACTCGCGGTAAAAAATATCGGTAAAAGGCCGGTAAAAGCTGCCTGTTGCCGCGACAGCGACAAAACACTGGCTGTAAGCCGCGATTGGGATTAGGGTGTGACGGCGCAGAGTAGGGGGAGGACAGAGGCTTTGTGTCAAGGACAGGGTCGTTGGTACATGCGTAAACTTAGACTATATGTCTGTAGTTGTTATTATTAATTTGATTTATTGGTCGGGTTGCTGAACTGTACGTAAACATGCGTAATGCTGAAAGGGTGAACATGAATATTACTTCTTTTATTTGAGGATACGTACTTTTAGTTTTTTAATAGTGTAAATATTTTGCTAAAACATAACTACTACATGCTTTTAGTGTTTTCCCCGTACAAAGAATAGAAGAAAATGATAAAAATGACTGAATATTTAAACGTCAGGACTGGTACGTAGACAAGGGATGAAGTCGATCTGCCCTGCCTTTTTCCAACTATGTTGGAGTCGACTTCCAGTCTAAATCTCTGGATGCAGCTGCATACTAGCATTTTACATAGAGCGACTGCCTATCTGACCTCCACGACCTAGGGAATAAGATACCCTTGGTTTTCAGACTTTCAGGCTCCTGACACCTTCTGACGACTCGTGTCGACTATCAAAGATCCACGAAAGACAGCAGCTTAACGTGCTTTCTGAGCCACGGAGGAATCTCGGTATGTAAAGATGGTCACCCATCCACGGACCAACACCGGCAAGGGTAGCTTTATCTGATGGATCGACCCGAACGGCTGTTATTACTGAGACACGAGCTCCTCCGGATGAAGTTTATTGTTGGTCTGAGTTATTATGTACAATTCATTCCGTACGTCTTTTTTGGGTGACCACTGAAAATCAGCGCTGTGCTGTGGGTCCATAGCGCAGCATAATGCTGAGTGGAAGCCTTCTTATCACAGTCACGACGTGCAGCTGCCAACTGTTTTTTTTTAAATTTATGTTTAATGTACCTACTCCTCATATTATCATATTTTTATGACTTATAATTATGATTAAGTTACTGCATATATCCGTGAGTTACTGCTATCTTTTTGTATGCACGTGTTTCTGTGACAAATAAACCAATTTTTTTTTCTTTCTTTCTAAATCGACTGTCTGTCGTCAGTTGCTCAGTCAGACATAATCCTAAATTGAGCATAACGATGATAAGCGTTTCGCTTTCTGTGATCAGTCTAGTTGGGGAATATGCATGTATTTTTTTAATATTTTTATTCGATAGTTTACATCGCCAAATAATAGTAAAAAAAAATTCGACGGCAAAAAAGCAATTTAAAGTAGTTAAAAAAATGTTTAAGAATATCCAACCGATCCGGGCTATTTAAACGCCCTCCATTTGGCGCGCTTGGTGTGGTGACGTCACAGTCCGTGAAAACAGACAAGCAACTGTCAAGTCAACGTCAAACACTCCTTTTTCTATGAGCGTTTGACATTGACTTGACATTGACATTTTGATTGTTATCCCGGATTGTTACGTCACATCCGCTCTTAGCGTTTTCAAGTATTTGAATCACCCACAGTTTTTAGGGACTTTAAAAAAAAATATTCTCGCTCAAAAATAAATTTTATTCAAAAATATTGATGGAGGCATAATTCTGAAGTAACATAGTTTATAAAAAAAAATATTTGACCCATATTTGAATCACATTCAAATATGGGTCAATTTTTTTTTTTTATCAACTTCAAATTGAGATTATCCTGTTTTTGGAGGATAACAGACTCCCAATTTCCCTCATTTCATATCAGAAGACGAATTCAGAGACCACACGTGAGCTTGCTACTACTTGGCAAAACGTATTTTTCTTGAAAAAATAATATGAGTTTTTTATGCTTCTACTAGCTTTTACTTGCGGCTTCGCCCGCGTGGTTGTCGGTTTATTAAAACCTTCCTCGAGAACCACTCTATCCATTGGTGAAAACAGCATGAAAATCGGTGCATTATTTTTTGAGTTTATCGCGAACAGACAGATAGACAGACGCGGCGGAAGACTTTGTTTTAAAATGTAGTGATTTTTGTACAGAGGAACCTTGTTGTAGACACCTGACTAGATATACCTTAGTCATTCATTTTCTAATAGGTAAACATTCTACCAAAGATAATAAACGTGTCTAAATAGACAGTCAAAGCTGTGAACTCGTCGCGTCCAACTGTTGGCCGCTAAGGCCTATCCCGCACTGCGCTAAAGAATCGCGCGAAAATTCTGTTACATATGGCATTTATATACACGCACGGGCTATTTCAAATTCGCGCTGGGTGCAAATCCGCACGCTGAATAAAAACTGCGCGAATAAAATTCGCAGTGCGGGCTAGGCCTAAATGCACGCACACTAGCAAAGCACAATGACGTGAAGACGTAGCTGTCACGCACACCAGCATTGGAAAGTTGGCCTATTTGTTTTAGTTCTTTTGCAGCGTGACACGTGTCTAGATAGAACATATTATAAATTCTTCCACTCGTTGCCTCTGTCCCCGTGCTACTCTGTGGGAAATATAGTAAAAGTTAGGCGAGCCGCCTATTAGTCGCCGCGCCCCGGCCTCGTCTGCCATCCATGCTGATTGCTCTATTTTATATTCATACGAATACGAATCATTGTAAACTTTGCCCTACTTATTGGAGTCTGTTCGTGTTTTGTTTCGCCAATTACGAGGTTTGTTCTAGATTCAAGAAGTAGGTAAGTATGCGAATTGGAACATAGTTTGAATGTTGTGGACTTGTGGTTCTTATTTTGAATTTGTGTATGTGGATATTTTGGCGGGAGACATGGCGTTTTTTTTTTTACTTACCAATAATACAACGATTTAGTCCCATATTATGTTTTTCGAGTAAACTACCTTTTTGCGACGATCTTATCGCAGGCAGCGTACAAGACGCGCGCCTCTGGCGCCTGTTTTATCTAATGCCTTAGAATACTCAGACATAAGTATAATTATTAAAAAAAACAATTGAAGGTAAACATAACTTCTTTATAATTACACAAAATCTAAGCTATGCCCATCCACCACACTCGTCGAGACACTCCCTCTCCGAAGCGAAGTTGTTGGTGCTGGCTGGTGATGGAACCTCGTGGCAGTGAGTTGACCACCTGATCTCGAAGCAGGCCTTAGTGTGCCAGTTGTATACGTACCTGAAAAAGTATTGGAACTCTTTTGAAACCGACTTCAAAAAAAAAGGGACAAACATTTTTATTTAACCTTATTTCCCTAAAATCGCCAGGATTACCGATAAAGATTTTGAAGATTTTTCCAGAGGGGCCAATCCCGTATTTTTATGAATCAGCCTCAATCTGACAAAAATACCTTAATGTTTATATTTTTTTGACATTGATTGTCGATAAGATTGCGACTAGATTTTCAACGTTTTTAATTACGAGAATTGGCCTTCTAATTACAGAGTAATTCGTATAGTCGTAGGTACACACGGCTACACATCAAGCTATACATTTCCAGTTTATGCTGCATATACTGGAAATGTATAGCTTGATATGTAGCCGTGTGTACTAGGAATTTGACAGTTTTTTCCATCTTGCACAGGCAGATGGAGTCTATGATTCTCAGTTTCGACCATAAAACAAGATGACGTAAAAGATGAAACGACTATGAAAGTAAGTCGTGCCACAAAGTCATACTGCAATAAATATCAAACACTGCGGACTGTTTCATGCAATTGCAAACCAAACGCCCCGTTCCACTGACAGGAAGCAACGACGTGTATATTGCCTCACGGATCAAAATATAATCATTCTCATAAAGAGCATTATGCTGGCAATATTTCAAATCAATAGCAAATGTCTACTACATCGAGTATTTAATTGTGCTCCGTTTACTTTGTTCGAGTAAGCTAAACAAAAGTAAGCGAGTAAGCGAAAAAAAAAATCAGCTGTTCCATACATTTTGTCGATGTAAGTGAACACAAATGTATGGAACAGCTGATTTTTTTTTCGCGATTTCAAAGTTGGTCCCGTAGAAAAAGTTGTTCAAAATGATGAGTACAATGACCCCTTTTTGGGTTTAGCATAAACAAAAAATAATGTTGTATAAGTAAATAAGCATTAAAAAAAAAAATGTTGGCTGCAAATTTTCAAAATATCTTATCTATTATTTTTTTTTTTAATTATTTTTTTTTTATGAGCTGTTGTGAGTACTTTTATTCACAATCTGTTACAAAAAACAGAACATGACAATCTGCTTTCACAAACCACTGATATGCGACGCAGAATACTGTTTACGACTATAGGATTACTTTAGCTCTAGTATGACTTTAATGGTCGGCGTACTCGCGTCAACGAGGCTTTACCCAAATTGGTGTCGCTACTCGTCTATACAGTGTGACAATAACAACTATCCTTGTAAAAAGAAACACATCAGCCATGTTTTTTGGAATTCCTGAGTAATTCTTTCACAGACTTAAGTCTACCAAAGGATTTCGACCAGTTGAGATGTCATAATTCTTACTGGAACTGTTTTCAGCTGTCTTATTTCTGAGACTAGTAACTGGTATGATGCAAACGCTCCCTTACCTGAGCTGGTGCGGCCATCGATATCGCACGCTGTACTCTATTAGGCAATGCTTCTCCTTCGGCGTTTCTTCACACATTCTGTAGTCCACTGCAGTGCAGAAATATAGATTAATGTTAGGAGGAAGGTTTCATATATACTAGCTGCGCCCCGCGGTTTCACCCGCGTAAGTCTCGATCCCGTGGGAATATCGGGATAAAAAGTATTCTCTGGTCATAGTCTACCCATGTGCCAAATTTTATCCAAATCCGGTCAGCCGTTTTAGCGCGAAAGCATACCAAATAAACAAACAAATTCACTTTTATTACATGCATTTATAATAATATTAAGTTAGGATGCTCGTATTTTGCGTCAGATTCTTGTTTACAGAATGATGTAAGTAAATGGTTTTGTCAGGTTTGCCTAGAGTCGCACGGGTGTATTTTTATCGCGGTACTGGATTTTCAACTCTCGGTATTGAGCCGAACATTGAAAATCCAACAGAGTGCATCACGTTTAGAAAACACACTGTTGGATTTTCAACCCTTAGCGCTGAGCAAAGCGTTGAAAATCTAGAATAATTGCCATGATAAAAATGCGTCGTGTGAACCTGGGCTAAGGACTTATTCACAATAATGCGAATTCGTGGGAATTCGCAACGCAGAAGCTAAGTGCAGAAGAATATCTTAAGGTACCGTCGCTGATTTTGCGATGCGACGTCGCAACGCAGTTTTGTGTACAAGCCCTAATAGTGAATAGTTTATAAATCTTCCATGCAGCTAATAAAGCCATACCGTTGAAATTATGAAACAAACATGAAACAAATATATTGTTGGAGAACATTTTAAACTCATTCCTGCTAAATTGTCATATAAAAGACATGTTGCACCGTGTCTCTCGCCGCGCAATCACCAGGCTGGCTTTCCCAGAGCATACATGTAAGTTATTGCAAATAAGAATTAAGTACTTATGCATTTACATCGTTATTAACAAAATTCAATTCGTTAATCGTATTACCTTTTTCTTGTTAATTCTGTCTTCTTCTTAATTGAAATAAGTTCTTGCTTTTGTTTTATAGATTGTTTTTTTTTCTTAGTAATTATATTATCTATGGGTTGACTGATGAGTGCTTAGTCGGGTAAAAAGATAGTAGGTTGTCTTTTTTAGAAAGGGCACTCTTTATTTTTCATATTTTTACCGACTTCAAAAAAGGAGGAGGTACTACGTTCGGATGTTTGTTTTTTTTTTTTTTTTTTTTTTATGTATGTTCACCGATTAGTCCGCCGTTTGTGAACCGATTTTGAAAATTCTTTTTTAGTTCGAAAGGGTATACTCCCGAGATGGTCCCATATAAATTTTATTAAGTTTGCTTGCGTAGTTTTTGAGCTAGCTTCAATATTACGTATTTTTCCCACAGTCTATGTAGACGATATAATTATTAGACTCCTTCACTGTTATTTACATAGCAGGTAGTAACTTGTGTGGGGTAGGTACCACCACTAAAAAGTGAAAAATTAAAACTTTTTACAAAAAAAAACAACCGACTTCAAAAAAAACCCTAAAAAAGTGAAAAATAACTTTAATTTCGGAAGTCGGTGGCAAAAAACGAAAATTAAAAAGCAAAGACACCGACTTCCGAAATTAAAGTTATTTTTCACTTTTTTAGGGTTTTTTTTGAAGTCGGTTGTTTTTTTTTGTAAAAAGTTTTAATATTAAAATTCGTTGCCTTTGTTCACGTATAACGAAAATATCTGTTACCTTAACATGTCTATCCCAGAGACGTATAAATGTTATATTAAATTCTCATATAAGGCTGAATCGGTTTATTTTTCCCTTTCATATTTTTTTTCAAAGTGTACACCGGATACCTCGGGCATATTGCGGGTGCCGAGCGGCTCTTTAAAAAAATCTCAGTAATAAAAATATACATTTTTCATAATTGAGCTTATTGGGCACACGTAAACTCGACTGTGGTAAGGGTCCTGTGAAACAAGCAACTCGTTTGATGTAGTTTTTTTATTATAAAAACTGGGTACGTTGGTTCTTTTACACACCTTTTGTGACCAACACTGAACGAGAACCGCTTTGAGGTGTAAACTGCGTAAGTGCGGCGAGTTTTTCAAAAAACACGTAAAAATAATGTACTAATTTCTTATTTTGTTTTTTTTCTTAGCGGTTTTATTCTCCAAATAAAGGTAAAGGCACCTCGTTAGCCCAGAGTCCTACTTATTATTAGATATATTTATTTTATTAATAAAAAACTAGATACCAACCCTTTATAGTGTCGGTGTGTCATGTTTAAAGTACTTATTAAAACTCATTACTTATAGATAAGTGTCTATTTAAAATATAACTGTTTGTTATATTTACTGCGTGATAAAAAATATCATAAAGGGTTAGTCACCTTGAATAGGTACTTTGTGAAAAATAATATGAAACTTTAGGTCTACTTATTAGAAATTGGATTTTTTGTAGAGTTTTCCAAACTAAGTACACACGGCTACACATCAAGCTATAAATTTCCAGTTTATGCTGATCCCGCATTGTATAGAATTTCCGTACAATGCGAGGTCAGCTTATGCTGGAAATGTATAGCTTGATGTGTAGCCGTGTGTACATCTGAAAGATTAGCTTTATCTTAGTATTGGCTGATGCTCGCAACTTCGTCTGCGATCCAGGATAAAAAGTAGCCTATGTCCTTCTTCAGGTCATGGTCTACCTATGTGCCAAATTTCATCCAAATCTGTTCAGCCGTTTTAGCGTGAAAGCGTAACACAGGGGTAGACCTGGAATAGGACATAGGATACTTTTTATCCTGATATTCCCACGGGATCGAGACTTACGCGGGTGAAACCGCGGGGCACAGCTAGTTTATAATATTACTAGCTTCCGCCCGTTGCTTTGCCCGCGTGTATGTCCATAAAAAGTAGCATGTCCTTTCCCGGGATGCCATCTATCTCCTTGCCAAATTTTATCGAAATCCGTTCTGTGGTTTAGGCGTGAAAAGGTAACATACAGACAGACAGACAGACAGAGTTACTTCGAATTTATAATATTAGTATGGATATAAAGTTAGGATACGTTTTAGTTAAAGAAATAGACTTCATTAGGTACTTGAAGACAATAGAGGGACGATGGTTCAAGAGGAATCTTTATAAAAGGATTTGTCAGTTTTTATACGGAACCCTAAAAAAGTCCGCATACGTTTCCCAGCTACCACAGATGTTATTAAATAGTTATGCGTCACGGTGAGTAGGAAGTTCAAGGTTTGGCCATGTAGCCTTCACGGAGGGCGAGGGAGCAAGGAGGTTGTATGATTCAGCTGTTTTCAGCCAGCAACTACGGGCAGATGGGAATAGTTGGATAATGGTGCCGATTCCCTTCCCGAATTTTAGTTTATTCCTGTCAAATTAATCAGCGCCTGACGTAAATTGACGTAATTTTAGTAGGCAAGTTTTTAATCATGTCTAAACTTGTGTGGAGTAGCGGTAACCTAGTGACAGGTGCTGATTAATTTGACAGGACTAAACTAAAATTTATTTTCTGTCCTTTTTTTAATGAAATAGAAAGAAAAAGATGCACTGAACTTAAATTAAGTTTAGTTTGTGAACAACGGAATCGGCACCAATATTCAGGATAGCGTGAACTAATGGGATTCATGCTATAGTGAATTAATTATTATGAATGATTATAATAGCTTTTCATGTCTTTTGGTACGACTGACGTTATGATGGCAGGCCGGCGAGCGTTACTTCCAAGTTGCTCGCAGAATTTTTTTCACCATTTTCTAAGTATCCGGGTCTTCGCGAAATATCAAATCACCTTGCGACATATACAACGTAGAATCGTTGGGCAGTTGCCCGCCACACACGACTCTGGTCGGAGGATCCTCCCTTTTCTATGGAGGATGATTGAACTTTACACCCTGTTCCTCATACCTCTATGCACTTACAGTTACTTAAAGTTATTTAAACGATCATGGTTATGACGTAAGCATCAGAATTAGATGATACATTGAAGAACACAATGCTGTTCTGTTTTTTAAGCTAATAAATGTTCCAGAAGTTCAAACTCAAGGTCTGCCAACGAGCAATGGAGCGCAGTATACTAGGCGTTAAATTAACGGATCGTGTTCTAACACAATACTACGCTGCAAAACAAAGATAACTGACGTGGCTCAAAAGGCCCAACTTAAATGGGACTGGGCAGGACATGTCTGCCGCATGCCGGACAAACTGTGGGCCCAAATAGCACAGACCTGGTGCTCTGAAACAGTGACACGGGTTCGCGGCAGACCACGTAGTAGATGGCGGGACGAGCTGGATAGGTTTCATCAAAACTGGAAAGAGGACGCGTGGGCTCGCGAAAGATGGATGGAGTGGAGGGAGGCCTTTGCCCAGGAGTGGGACAGCGTAGGCTAGAAAAAAAAAATGTTCCATAAGGATGCACAAACACGATTTTACAAGACCATGCAATCTGTATGCCCCTAGTAAGAATCGATAATTATAATGAGTAATAAAGATTAAAAATTACGAATCATGTGTACTCACGCGCAAATATATGACATAGAGCTGATAACACCGCTATAACCGCGACCTTCCACATTTTACAGATAAGAGGTTATAGAGGTTATCTTTTACTTATTTATATTTATTTATTTATTGTACACTAGTGCGTGCTGCGATTGTTTATATACAAACGGAATATAGAATTAAATTATATTTAATTTCGAATTTGTGAGATAATATGTCGGTAGACGAACAATTTGTGGTACAATTTGTAGGATGAAGCGATTTTGCATGTTGGATTCCATCTTACTTGCTTATTCATAATATTATCTTTACTTGTGCTCCATAATTATAACAAGATCTTATAATGGCAATGAAAATGTAAGACAGTAAAAAATACAAAATTCTTACCGCATAACATCACGTCCATAATTCCCCGAAGGGAATCCAACCCAAGGTCAACGAGGCAGTAAGCGAGAGGTACAATAATAGAGTCATTCCATTCTAATACCAAAAACGAATACCACTGGTATTTGTTTCAATTCGTATTTAACAAATACCAGTGGTATTAATTTTTGGTATTAGAATGGAATAACTCCAATAATACACTAGATTCCGCCAACTGCTATAGGTACAGTCACGAGCACTAATATGTATACACTTAGCAACTTTTAAAAGTGATTTTCTCTTACTGTATTGATTGTAACTTTATGATATTACGAATATAGTATTTTAGAACCCCTATTATTATGAAAAAATTATCATCTCAAAGTTACAATTTTAATTCCACGAGAAAATCGTTATTGAATTTTGCTGAGTGTATACATATTTTTGCTTGTGACTGTACACCTCTGCCTAACCTTTTAGGGATTACAGGCTTGATGCTATGTTATGTACACACGGCTACACATCAAGCTATGCCATTTCCAGTATAAGCTGACAATGCGAGATCAGCATAAACTGGAAAATGTATACTTTGATGTGTAGTCGTGTACCTGTCACTTACAGCATTTCAGCCGTCACAGTCTCACCTCTGGACATACCAGGATACAAGCAAAACGCAATATCTCGCATATTTTGACTCCAAAGTCGGACGTTTTCGTAAACCTGCCAGCCTGCCACGGCGAGGGGCCGCAAATCTCACTCCAGCAATGTGATATAATATACCGCTGTAGTAACTTTGTAGATGTCTGGAACTGAATTTAATTGTAATATTCTGGCCTATTTTTCGGCCAAAGAATCAGGATCGCTATATAAAGTGGCAATGACTGGAAAAGTGCCCAAATAATTATTAATAATTATGTGTATAACTAGGTTATAAAGTGCAAGAAACTATTTTACGCAAACTAAATAAGAAATTACGTATTTAAGACTTTTTATTGTTCTTTTTATTTTTAAGGTAAATAGTATTTAGTAAATAAGAATAAATTATATAATAAAATGTTGTCATTATTTCAAGACTACTAATGTTAAATATTGTTATTGTCCTTATATAATTACCTTGAACTCATGCCGTCTGTGATACAGGTTTATCCTACTACAGGCATCTAACATTATAATACCTTTGTAAATTATTTCTAAGATTTTATGTTAATACTTTACCAATTTTATACATAATAAAAAATATAATTATAATAACAAAGTAGCAGTGACAGGAAAAGTACCCAATAGGCTGCCAGCCTTTTGGGCACTTTTCCTGGGGTTCCTGTCATCGCACTTTGTATGGCGATCGCGTATATTATGTGGTTCTTTAATTATTCTTACAGACTGATTATTGGTACAATAAAAAAAAAAAGTTAGTTTACGTTTACGTTTACACCACACACTATAATTAACAGATGACTCAAAGCTCAATTCAGTCGTTAACGTACTTAATTTTATTGCCATATTTGTCGAATGATTCTTAATATATTTATGTCAAGTGCTTTTGTAAGACTAGGCCCAGGGAGGAGGGGCTCATGGCTAATTATTACTTAGCAGTTGCACGAGTCAATCGAAGTTTAAGCTACGCTTGCCGCGGTTGGTTCGTGGATGGGTGAACATCCATTACATATCCTACACAAATTTTATCAAAATCCGGTCAGTGGTTTAGGCGTGAAAAGGTAACACACAGACAGACAGACAGACAGAGTTACTTTCGAATTTATAATATTAGTATGCATATATATTTTGTTTGTTTGTTGCGCTTTGACGCTAAAACGATTGATTGGATTTGGATGAAATTTGGCACATGAATAGATCACAACCTGGAATTGGACATAGGATACTTTTTATCCCGATATTCCCACGGGATTGAGACTTAAGCGGGTGAAACTGCGGGGTACAGCTAGTTCTTTATAACTTTTCCACCCACTGAAACTTACAAATTAATCAAACAGAGAGATCCCTTATTGTAAAATGTAAGAATAATACCCAGTGCAACTTGGTTAGAAGCAGTTAGTCTGTTTATTTTCCAAACTCGTAAGTCGGGTAGTTGGCACTTCGGGACGATGTGGCCAAGCTTCCCGAGTAATTCGGGACGTCCTGTTTGAGTTCTAGAGGCAATCTAGAGGCTGATGGACGCAATTTGTAGTCTATTACAGGACTTGTTACAGTTTGATGAATACGTAATTATGTGGAGGCGGTGATGGATGCTGAAGTGTAAGTGCTGGTGGGTCCTCACGTTGTTTTTGTTTAAAATACTCTACTGTTTTGGTTTTCTTTAATTCCGGCTTACTTTTAGACTATTTATAATTAACTAGCTGCACCCTGCGGTTTCACCCGCGTAAGTCTCGATCCCGTGGGAATATCGGGATAAAAGGGGGATAAAAATCCTATGTCCTATTCCAAGTCATGGCGCACTTTTTGAACGTGGGAAATCATCCAATGACTTCTCCCGCTCTGGGCGAAAAGAAAGAAAGAAGGGAAATAAGGGAGCGGAAGGGCGTGTCGGACTTTTACTGACTGAAACCCACCCGTGTTCCTTCAGTTGCCTGTTGCCAAGGTCCCGGTATCCCTTTTGGACTTTCCTGCAACCCTTGCAGGCATCGGTCCTAGCGGATCCCGCCAATTGTGCTGACGTCTCTTTGTACCCCTGTGCATCTAAATCCTTTCAGCCGTTTTAGAGAAACTGAGGAAATGACCAAACCGAAACAAAACATAACGTGTAGTTCTCACTGTAAATATTCTATTATTTTGATTGCTTGGCAAAATACTTAGTATTCGGAACAGGGTACTATTCCCCGGCTGAATTGGAACGGTAACAAAAAGGATGATAGCACTACAACCTGTTTAGTATTGTTTAGTTTACTAACCCTATTGCTGTGTGAGTAGGGTTACCAAAAGTTTGGTGGGACGAGTTCTAGGAATAAGCAAACTGGACCGCAAATCTATTTGGGTTTATTTCTGCACTTTGAAATTCGAGTGGGGCCGAAGTGCGAATCCACGATGGTTTACATAAAAAACAAATCAGTTTTCTTTTAAATGTTGTGGTTCATTAAAGTGAGGGTCGAAGGACACTTGACAGAATGGATCAGAATCTGCCCCATGCAAACATAGTAGGAATCGACGCCTTTTTCCAACTATGTTTTGGTCGCTTTCCAGTCTAACCGGATGCAACTGAATAGGTACTAGTATTTTACATGGAGCGACTGCCTATCTGACCTCCACAACCCAGTTACTGGGTAACACGATAACTCTTGGTAACACGGGTTAGACTTTTGGACTTCTGACTACCTTTAGCGACTGTCAAAGATCTACGAATGACAGCCGGGACTAACGGCTTAACGTGCTTACCGAGGTACGGAGGAGTCTCGGGATGTAAAGATGGTCATCCATCCGCGAACCGAGCACGGCTAGCATAGCTTAACCTTCGGTCGACCCGTGCAGCTGTTATTATTTAGCCACGAGCCCCCTAGTCATGTTCATAACATGTATAGATGTTTGTCGTGAATGTATATTTTTTCGGTTAGTCCCCCTATGCTCTATTTTTGTGATTTTGTGAGATGCCGTATTTTTTGTGAGAAGGTGGATGAAAGATTATTTTTTTAAGGTGGATAAGGTTATTATATGTGTTTCCAGAACACACAGCATGGTTGAAGAGACGTTCGATAAATTAAGCCTAAAAGATCACACAATTTCATTTCATACCTGTTCCTCTTCATGTTACCTGTCTGTTTCACTCCTAGCAGAGCGTTGCAGTTTTCCTGAACTGGAACGCACCTGTCAATGTCAACTCATAGCGTTCATAAATTTTGCCGCGAAAACACGCAAAATTTTCTCATGAATATTATAGTAATAAATATCGTTTTGAAAGTGCAAATAAGTGATTGTTTAGATTATTATTAGTGACTTTAGTGAGTATGAGCACTCGGTCAGTGATTAATAGTGGCAAGGAGAATGGTATTGACGGTAAGGACAGGGGCGTTGGTGAACCTGGTAGTTCAGTTGTTGCTTCGGATGAGGAACAGACTTCTCGACGCCCGCGTCAACCAGTATCCTCCGGTGACGACTGCAATTCTTCCTCATTTTCGGAAGATGAGGAGGGCTATGCATCGCCTCTGCCAAACAAACGTCGTAAGTACAAACATATTTCTACTTCTGACCCGCGTATTGAAGGCCTGATAAGCCAAGTAGGTTACATTTCCGGGTATTTGCAACAGACTTTACCCTTCATTAATCATAGTCAGAGTACTGATGCTCTAACCCTTCCTGGTACTAGTAAGGGAACTGCACATTCAGAATTTCTTATAAACCCTTGCAACTCCAATAAGTTTACTTTAGGTGAACTAAGCACAGATTTTGATGATAGAAAAGTTGTTCCTCCTGCCAAAAAGGAAAGGTTGGAGAAACTAATCAAACTACAACATTTTGATACGCAGGCATGGAAAGGAATGAGGTACAAGTCCACTTTGCTGACTTACTTAGCAACTCCAGGTTTTGTACCAATAAAAATTAATGAAGAATTTTCTGCAGAGAATGTGTTAGCCGGATTGACCAATGCAGAATTAGAACAACAGGAATTGTTAAAACAGGGATTGCAGGACTTATTAAACTGGGCCGCAGTAAATCCTAAAGAGTTAAACCCTAATTCTCTTTTTGAAAAAATAACTTGTTTGCTGGGACCTGGTTCCCCTCTGCATAGATGTTCAGAGAACATCATGCAGATTATATGTGGTAGGAGGGGAGAATCAATTGAGATTAGGAGAGAAAGGATCATGAAGGAACTTAATAATCCCAATTTAAAAGTGACCTTGAGAGGGATTCCTCCAAGTAGTGAATATTTGTTTAGCCGTGAGGCTCTGCAGCCTGTCATTAAATCTTTAGGGGGAACTCAGTCATGGTTAAACAAGCCAGATTATGTTAAGGAAGGGAGAGCATACAATACCCCTAGAGGCAAACATGAAAAAAGAGGCCACAACACCTATAATAATAATATAAATTCTAGATTTGACAACAAGCAGACGAAGCAAGATAGCACTCAGGCTCCCCAAAAGCGTCATAACTTTCGTAGAAATCACTTTAAAAAGAAGAACTCAGATCAGAACTCAAAACAAAATTGACTATGTACAACGCTGCCAAGCCTTCCAGGGGGGCTGCATAAAGCGTCATGCACAAACATGGAAGGAACTTGGAGCAAACCAATTTATTATAAATATAGTTACCAGGGGCCGCCTACCTTTCAAGGTAAGACCACCTCTTCAACATTTAACACCAAATTTATTGAGAAAGTTCAGCACAAGAATTTCCCCAGAGATGACAGCTGTAATAAACGACTTAAAAGAAAAGAGAATTTTGGAAGTGCCGGCAGTTTTAAATTCCGGTTTCCTTTCAAAGATGTTTCTTGTAAAGAAGCAGGATGGGGGCATTCGCCCTATATTCGACCTCAGGGGTCTCAACAGACATATAGCAACCAAGCACTTTCAGTTAGTGTCTCAGACAGATGTCGCAGACTTCTTGCAAGAGAACGATTGGATGGCAAAAATAGATCTCCAACAAGCATATTTTCATTTGCCGATATCAGAACCCCACCGTCGTTTTCTAAGGGTTTGTTACAACAACCAAGTGCTTCAATTAACAGCACTACCGTGTGGCCTGTGTTCTGCCCCCCGAACATTTGCCACCCTGTCCAACTGGATAGCAGAGATCTTACGTGCTCGGGGAATAAGACTATTGGTCTACCTAGACGATTATATCCTAGTCAGTCAAGACAGAAACATGTTACAGAATCAGGTCTCGGAGACTTTAAAAATTCTGGAAAGTCTAGGCTGGTATGTAAATTACGAAAAGTCAGTGCTAGCACCCTCTCAAGAACTGGAGTATCTAGGTCTGTTATGGAACACCAAGAACAACACCATGGCCTTACCACCGAAAAAGGTGACAAAAATAAAGACCGTTATAACAAGACTTCTACAGAAAGGTCGTTGCACTCTTCGGGAGAGTCAATGCTTACTAGGTCAATTGAATTTCGCAAATTTGACAACACTGAGAGGGCGCTTACATTGTCGACGAACACAAAGGTTCTTAAGAAGGTTCAATCGACTCAGAGGTTCCCAGAAGAAAGATCTTCCTCTTTGTGTGCAGCGAGAACTACGCTGGTGGCGGAACGCCATAGACCACAGTTCAGTGGTCTTGCACAAAAAAGAGGTGACCCACTTTTTGACCACAGACGCTGCAGATGTAGGCTGGGGCGCTCATCTAAACGAAAGGTATCTCACAGGCAGATGGACAGTGCACCAGAGGTCTTGGCATTCAAACATAAAAGAACTGTTTGCAGTGTACGGTGCCATAGTTCGTTGTCAAAAGTTCCTGCAGAATGCACACATTCTAATACAATCAGACAACACAACTCTCGTAGCTTATATCAGGAACGAGGGAGGGACGCGATCCCTAGCCCTACTAGAGCTGACGACCAAGCTTCTGGAGCTGATCGAGCACCTAAACGTCACGCTCTCGGCGGCTTACCTCCCGGGGAGGTACAACGGCATAGCCGACCGCCTGTCTAGGAATCGACCAGTGCCGGAATGGCACTTGTTGCCCCCGGCCTCGGAGGCCGTATTCAGAATTTGGGGCCTACCAGACGTCGACATATTCGCATCAAGGCGAAGCACGGTCGTAGACTCTTATGTAACATGGGACTCCAGAGATGGGTCAGCAATGTTTTACGACGCATTCAGTCGACCATGGAACTTCGATCTGGCGTGGGTATTCCCACCGCCGAATCTAATTCCTCAAGTGCTGTGCCACCTCAACACGGCAACCGGGACTTACGTCGTGATAGCGCCACATTGGACACAGTGCTTCTGGCTAGCAGATCTCAAGGCGCGAGCTCTATCGGAGCCAGTACCAATACGGGAGCTACACAACAACCTGATAGACTTGACAACGGGCAGGAGCCCTCCTCAAGTGCAGAAGTTGGAACTTCTAGCATGGAAAATTGGGGGTGGGCGAATAAAGTAGCTCACTGGTCTCCTGAGGAAAGAGAACTCCTAAACAAGAGCTGGAGAAGCTCTACATTATCGACTTACAGAGCTCCTATAAGGCGTTGGATTGCATGGTGTGTGCAAAACAACATCAATCCTAATTGTCCTCAGAGCAATGATTTTGCTCGTTTTTTGGCCAAGTTGTGCATCAAGGACAAACTTGCATATAGGACTATACTCCTACATAAATCTGCGATATCAACATATACAGCAGCAGGCGAAGCAATATCTAAGAATTTTTTTGTGCAACAGATCCTGAAGGCTGCTTCTTTAGTTAAACCGCCAGAAAGGAAAACACCTATCTGGGATACTGAGTTACTGTTCAAATGGCTCGACGATACCCCAAGGTCAGACACATTGTTCGACATATCTCGAAGAACTGCAATAATCTTATTACTAGCTTCAGGTCGAAGAATCCATGACGACACTTTTAGAGTTGTCTAAAGACAAACTTGTTATGGATAACGACAGACATGAGGTATCATTGTGGCCAAGCTTTGGCTCAAAAACAGATAATGCAAACAGTAGGCAGATGGTTATTGAAACAACATCCTAATGAAAACCTATGTCCAGTCAGACATATTATGGAATTAATTAAGACTACAGAAATTAGGCGTTCTGAAGTTGGTAGCTTGACGAGCCTATTTATATCAATCACAGGGAAAATTAGACCAGCTACTCGTACAATTATAGCTGGTTGGATAAGGAATGTGTTTAAAGAAGCTGGAATAAATGCATCACCAGGTAGTGTGAGATCAGCAGTGGCTTCAAGAAGTTTTTTGGAAAACAGGCCAGTAGAAGAAATTTTAGAGAGAGCAAATTGGAAGAGCTCTAACACTTTCAGGAAATTCTACTGTCGAACAGTAAAGAGAATTATTAGTAATGATAATAGTGATTATCTCACCAATAACTTCAAAATTATTTAGTGGTTAAGGTTGTGTTTATTAAAATACTAATGAACATAAGGTACTGTGTTGTACTGTAGTGATTCTTTTTTGATCTCATTTAAGTAATTACCTTACATAATATTTTATTTGCTTGATAAAGTACTTGATTAGGTTAACGAGGTAGGAGTGCCTTGATAGATTGTTTTTAATTTTGTTTTTCTGTTATTGATTTTTATAGAGATTCATAAGTATGTTCTCTTTGAATTATTACTTAGTAGTGTTACTACTATACTTTATTCCTAAATTTGTTATAATCTGGAATATAGATGATTTCAAATTTATTAATGGATTTATTTATTTTCACATAGCGTTCATTATACCTGTACCCATTACAGGTTTTTTCCACCAGCAGATATCAAACAGGTCTTCAACCATGCTGTGTGTTCTGGAAACACATATAATAGGACTGTTTTGCATTAAAACAAAACAGTTATTATGTGTGTGGAAGAACACACAGCATGGCAGCAAGGTGCTTGCTGGTGGTTGTAGAAGACTATGAGTTGACATTGACAGGTGCGTTCCAGTTCAGGAAAACTGCAACGCTCTGCTAGGAGTGAAACAGACAGGTAACATGAAGAGGAACAGGTATGAAATGAAATTGTGTGATCTTTTAGGCTTAATTTATCGAACGTCTCTTCAACCATGCTGTGTGTTCTTCCACACACATAATAACTGTTTTGTTTTAATGCAAAACAGTCCTATTTTTTTTCTTTTGATTGCAGTTTGTTTATTATATTTATTCGTTTGCTAATTTTGTTATTTCTCGTGTTTATATTTTATGTTTTGGATTTGTATTTTACCCAGGTATGTGTGTTACTTTTTTTTTGTATTTTGTTCTGTATAACGCCTTAGGTTTATATTCTGCAATGTTGTGAAAGAAAACTTTAATAAATAAAATAAATAAACATGCGCATTAAATGACTCGCCCCTCTAATCACAGCGAAGGATTAATATAAACAGAGGCCTAGACAAGTGACAATCGCTTCCAAAGCGTTTCGTATTTCTAGAACGACTTTCAACAGGATTGATGTATACTTTTCGATAGCATAAGTCAGTTCTATACATGTTTGCCTTTTCACTATACATTTTTGAATGTCACTTTGTCTAGGCCCTCTGTTTCTCTTCGACACCCACTTAAAGGATTTAGCTAGCAGATAGGGCTTCCATATACACTTAATCTAACACCTCTTATAATTTCACTTACGAAACAAAACCTCTTCAAAGCCGATTAAGAAAACTAGTTGAAACTAGTTATAACTGGGTGCAGTGTAACAGTGATTTAGAACAGCTGTTCCGATCCTCGAGGAGTAATCACTGCTTTAATGAAAGGATCCTGTTTTCATTCGATTAAACTTATAATTGAGATGCAGCTTCAAGTTCTGATTGAGATAAATCTGTTGATTTTAACTAATAGATTAAGTTTGATACTGCCTTTATTATTTCAATAATCTTCTTTTAATTTATAACGGTTAGCAAAATCGAAATAAATTACAGAGTGAATTACAAATTACAGTACAGTGAAAAGGATTGTGTATTTCTTTTTATTACACACTAGCTTCTCACCAACCGACTTTAACTGCACTGAAAATTGTTTTTCCCCCGTCCCACCACGACGCGACGCATCGCATCGCCCGCATTATTAGAAAGAAAGAAGATTGGTCGACTCCTAAGGGTCGTAGCGGGTGATCTTAAAAGCCTTCCTCAAGAATTAGGCGATCAAATGCAAAAATATTTTGTTCTAATCCGAATCGTTCCTGAGTTTAGCGCGTTTATTTATTTAAACTTATCGCACACAAAGAAAAAGTACAGAGGCGGACTTTCTTCAGCTTTAGTATAGATATCAACATAATATTACGCGACTATTGCCCGAAGGGTTCGGCAGAGGAATACCTCACATTTCAACAGTTACGTTTAAGTTATAGGGGCGAGCCTAATTGCCATCAACCGGGCACAAATTCTTGCTTTTATTTTTGCGCAAAATTGCCTGGATTTACAAATATATTTCATTGAAATTGTGCCTAGGCAGGAGCCCAGTACGTCGATTCTGTAAAATTCAACAACAACTCGCATCTCACATCGCTATTCACTCTCACTTCGAATTTTGAATCGGGTTCGAGTGCGAAGTGAGCGTCGAAGTAACGGGGGAATTTCCTTACTGAATGCCACTTCTTACGTCATCTCATACTTTATCTGTCAAAATCTCACGGTCAATTTAGTTCAACTCGCTGACACGATCGCAAGGGTCGCGCTAGTGTATCAACCGAGTTTTTAGAATGCCAATCAAGAAACTCACAGTGTATTCAGATTCGAAGTTTAGAATGAGGTCTTACAGAATCACACCAGGGCTTCATAAGATTCATCAAATACCTACGTGAGAGATAAGAGCAGGGCCATACATAATCACGAGCATAATTTTTGATTTCTTTAAAAAATATGCTCCGCCGCGACAGTGTATCACTGCCGTGACCAGGATTCGAACCTGGGTTACTACGGCCACAACGTAGGGTCCTAACCACTAGACGATCACGGCTACCGGAGCTGGTGACATTGTCTTTCCAAATCTGAGTTGCACTCTCTCAAAATACAGATTGATATAAGATTGATTATTTGAAAAGTCGTGATAAAATGTGAATGGTTGAGAAACGCCAGCATTTTATTTTTGGTTGGTTTATAAGAAATGTAGGACAGTTTATTGCCCGGGGTGATTGTAATGTAGCGTGTAATTGTATACAGCACAAGAGCAAATGAGTAGAACAAACGGTGTCGTTGCCAGCCTAGATTTTTTTGTTTTGTAAACAACTTGCTAACTACAAACATTAATAGAAATTGAGTTGAGTTTTGTTTGTTATAATAGGTTTTACCAGTTTCTAAGTTTGTATGAAAATAAACATGTTCCTTTATTTTTCTAGTTGCTAACAAGTTTTAGGATCTAGCTTCTGATTTATTTATTTGGGATCACCAACAAAGGATACACAGATACAATACAAATCACAACAATACAAAAGGTTCTTTTACGTGTGCTTCTACAATTACAGGAGACCACAACATGCACATATTACTGGGTGAAAAATCAAACCAGACAATTTTTTTTAATAGTAATAATAATCATTTCAAGACAGCATTCATAATAAAATTAATCCGTAAGTAATATTAATAAAATTATGATGATAAACACTAGGGGGAACTAGGATCTGCCAGGGTTGCGGGAAAGTCTGAAAGGGATACCGGGACCCTTGGCAACAGACAACTGAAGGAACACAGGTGGGTTTTAGTCAGTTATAGTTTGACACGCCCTCCCGCTCCGCCCAGAGCGGAGAAGTAATTAGATGATTTAACAACGTAAAATTCCAGATCATTTCCAGACAGCATTCATAATAAAATTAGTTTGTAAGTATATTATTATGATGATAAACACTAGGGGGTATAAGGATCCATCTTATCTTGCCAGTTTATTACTTCACGGCCAAATAATGTGATTAAACAATTAATGTTCTATGCCATTTTTCCTTTTCATTGTGCTGTTACCTTATAATGTAAAAGAAGAATCTTTGGCAGTCATAAGGCAGGCACATATTCAGCAGTGGACATACTTAAACCAGACTATTAATTTGTAATACGTCTCAGAAAAGATAAAAAAAGTCTTCATCAAACAAAGTCCCTACAGAGAGTAAGTTAATTACACCCTGTAGTTTTATTTTAGCAAAGTTTTACACACAATAACGTATTAATTCGCTACCCTGCGAATAATATGATAGTTATTTAGGAGGTCACAGTGTACATCTAAAATGAACATGTAACGTGTATTGTGATTGTCGAACCGTGTAATGTTTGTCGCATTGTGGCTAAATCATATACACGAAACTGACTATGTTTGTGAGGGAAATAGTGAGAGACGGTTGTTTGTAACTTTGTGTGCGACATGTGTCATTTTCGGGGTATTGCAGGTGGCTCAGTTTATTTATTTCTTTATTTAAACTTTTCGCACAAAAAAAAAGGTACAAAGGCGGACTTAATGCCTGAGGCATTCTCTACCAGTCAACCAAGGGTGGTGAAGAGATTAGATGGCAGGTGCTCTAATTGAGAGGAACAAAGAGAAAAAATATATAATATATCGTATTGCATTATAGATAAAAACAGGTTTACAGTACATAAATAAGCTATAAACTTATGATACATATACTTACATACATATTTACTATAATAAATACTATATATATATATAAAACATACAAATTCAAGGGAGAGAGGTGATGACATGACTCTACTCTATTTATTTTGAAAAAAACTCCGCAGTTTCCGCTTAAATGCATAACGACTGGTGGCCGTCCTGATATCAAGAGGAAGCGCATTCCAAAGAAGAATGGACTGAATATGAAAAGAAGAATGAACAAAGTCAGAAGTATGAGAAGGACAGAGTAGGAGAAGATTGTTAGAAGAACGCAGAGACTTATTGTGTGAAGAACACAGATATTGGAAGTGAGACATAAGATAAGAAGGAGGAGTGGGAGAGTTGAGAACGGAGTAAAGCGTGGTCAAAGCACGCAAACTTCTCAGTTTTTAGCTTCTTTTTATTTTCGTGTCGATGGTACTATTTTAAAACCCCGCACCCCGCGCCTGGGCCGCAAGGCCCAACGCAAGATCCGCTCGTTGCACCCGTTGGGCCCGCCGCGTATGGGTTTGCGCCTGTGTTGGCGCACTACAACATCTCTCGCGCCGAAGGCTAGTCTCCGTCGAGATCGGCCGCCATGGCCGAAATACGGATTCGAGGACTATATATATATATATATATATACAAATACATTCCTTTTTTTAAATATTTTTTCGGCCCAGGTGGTGGCCACATTGATTGGGGCATTAGTAGCGTTCATTCGGTCTTCTTTAGTGAATGTGAACGGACACTTAGGACAGTCCAGCAAGTGGGACATGGTCTGATAAGAAGCACCGCACTCACACTGGATGTTGGATGGGTCAGTAATCCCCCCTCTTCGACAGATTGTGTTTGCAGCGGCCTATCTGGGTACGCAATCGATTGAGATCTTTCTCTAAAGGCCACTGCAGGTCACGACCGGGCGTCAAACGTTCCTGGGTTCTGACGAAATCGGGAGGTCAAAAATTCAAATTCAAAACATTTATTTTTCTCTTCACATTGGTTGCCTTAAAATTAATATCAATTGAGACAAAAGTATTACCGTAATCCACCAATGTAAGAGACTGGTGCCTGAAATAGGTTTTTGTAGAAAAACCTGTGATACTGATGGTCACCAGGAGCTCCCCTTGGAAAAAATTAAACACTTATAGTCTTGCATGAGGCAAGTAAGAACACGCAACGTGATCAGAAATATAAGGAATATAAAAACTAAAATAAAAACAGGAACAAATTAGCAGAAATGTAGATTGAGTTATGCGAAATGAGTAATTTGTGGTGTAACGGTGTAAGTGTCAGATATGAAAGAGAGTACAAGAGCGAGTATGACAAGTGATACCTAAATATGAGTGACAGAATGTACGAGAGCGAGTTGATGGATCTATCACTTTTCTTCAGATGGGCTAGTTAGATGCTTGCAGTATTTTGATGCATTGTTTTTCGTGCATTTCAACTTGAAATGTCATTATTACCATAATACCTATCCATTTTTATCAGATCTAGTAAAGAACTCAATAGGTGATAACGTGTTAACACATAACCTTTATCGGCTTCCCAATCAATCTGCCTTCTTAGCCTTTTCCCAACTATGCTGGGGTCGGCTTTCAGTCTAACCGGATGCAGCTGCATACCAGTATTTTACATGGAGCGACTGCCTATCTGGCCTCCACAACCCAGTAACTGGGCAATACGATACCCTTTGGTAAGACTGGTTGTCAGACTTTCGGGCTTCTGACGACACATAACGGCTTCCCATACTCTTAAAATGTTCTAAATTTAAAATCACTCATGTATTCATTATCATCTTCTCGTCACTCTTCTATATTAAAATCATTATAAAGTCTAATCGATACTAAAATTCTAACTTCTAATGATATGTAAATACATATCATTAGAAGTTAGAATTTCACAACAAAAGTTCTAAACTCGTACATTTTCCATGAACATGTAAATTATATTTAGATTGTCTTACTTTTATATCTATACGAATACAATTGAAGTCGCTTTTTGTGTCTGTCTGTGTCACCGCATGCTTCTAAACTACACAACGGATTTTGATACGGTTTTTACAATCATTTAGGGATTTTTTTCTGAAAGGTTTATGTGTTAACATATTACAGATTTCTAAATACAAAAATCTCGATGTTTTGTCTAGTTATAAAAATCGTGCGAAGCAGGGGCGGGTCACTAGTTAACAATAAAACAACTACGTATGTATTATTAAATGTTTCACAAAAGAAATGAAAATGGAGCGTGTATTTCTTTGAAGCAATAATATAAGAATTTAAAATGATATTATTATAAAGAACATAAAATACAATAGACGCTGATATATTTAGTAACCTATTCCGCTTGACTATTCTTCAAGAGTCATAAAAACCCTGTAAGAAATTGACACGTGTTTCACCTCTCAACGAGGCATCTTCAGGATGACGATTGACCAATTGCAAACCAGAACGCGACGTGTTACCACACCGAGCGCTGGACGCAGAGTGAATCAAATCGCCCGACACCCCCACTTATATAGGATTGCTGCTCGGCGCTGATTGGCTAGGACCGTTATCAGTGCGATAAGCGCGATAAGGGGCGAACAATCGCAACAAAGGCGACCTTGGAATACTGGTATTTAATTCGTTCAACAGTGTAACGGTCGCTGTATTATTTTTAACAATTTCTAAACTCTCTAATACTGACATTTTAAATCCTTTATCACAAGTGTGTAAAATTTTGAATGTGTTATTATTATTTAATGAATGACCTGAATCTATTAAATGTTGAGCAAAATGAGATCTTTCTGGACAACTATGCCTATAAGCTGCAATATGTTCCTTATATCTTGTTTGGAAATTACGACCAGTCTGACCTATGTAAATACCATTACAATCATCGCAATGTAATTTGTAAACACCTGATTTTTTATGGTTTTCTAAACGATCTTTTCCGTTACAAATCCGTCGTAAAGAATTATCTGTTTTAAATGCTACCCTTATTTCATTTCTACACAAAGTTTTTGAAACCCTATCACTAATCGACCCTAAGTACGTCAAACTACCTATATATTGATGTGGTTTTTCTGGAGGCAGTGGATACAAAAGAGAACGAACTATGTTACGGCGTTTCGTTTGTATCAAATCATTAACCATTTTCCTACTACCTTAAACTAACTATTTTAAAGAACATGCTTTGACGTCTCACTCTAAGATGTCTTCATTATAAAATATGTCTTTTATAGACAAAAAAAAAAATACACAATGTAACACTAACATTAGGTATGTACAAAGGGAAAAAATAAAATATAAAGGAAGAGCTCATAGAGGATCAAAAAATTCTTCCGCATCGCTGTCAATGGGAAAAGTGCCCAAAAGGCTGGCAGCATTGCCACTTTGGATGGCAAAAAGGTAAGTTAAATCAGTTGTAACAAAAAAAAAGTTCGTTTTATTATTAAATATCCCCGTAAAAATAGCCCAGTGAACAAAGGGCCCATAATGCTTGGTCTAGTGTTAGATATTCAATAGCTTAATTATTCAATATTGAAGGGGACAATAATGACATCTTCGCATTAATCACCACGAAACGGAGACGAAGACGGTGTTGGTGATCGATTTTTATGTGGAAAATAAGATGTTGCTTTTAGCCATCCCATGGATTAATGAGCTTATCGTAAATATAGTATCTTTGAATTTTGAATAGTATCTTTGAATTTTAGCGAGCCAAATATACACAATTTCTTCTAAAAATAAAACAAATTCTCCGCCGCGACAGTGTGTCACTGCCGTGACCAGGATTCGAACCTGGGTTACTACGGCCACAACGTAGGGTCCTAACCACTAGACGATCACGGCTACCGGAGCTGGTGACTAATAGGGCTAAATACGCGATCACTTTGCTCCGAAACTGGAGCACTTTCACAATCGTTACGGTTCATTGCTGGAGGTAATTATGATTTACGTCGCTTTCGCAATGATTGAGGTGTTATTAATGTCGTTTATAATGACAACATAATTACAGACTGTCTCGTTGGTTTAGTGGTGGCGAATACAGCTACTGAGCGTGGTTCTGGGTTTCCCAGTTTGGTAAATCAGGAAATTTTCCTTAGCAGCTCCTATCATTTTCAACTATTAACTGGATTTAAAATTAAAGTAAGTTACAGGCCAGGTCAAACTAGGTGGAGCGACGACCTTCACAAAGTGGCTGCTGGATGAGAGTGGCTGAGAACCGAGCTAAATGGCGTGCAATTGGAGAGACCTATGTCCAGCAGTGGACTGCTGTAGGCTGATGATGAAGTTCCAGGAAATAAGTGAAAAATAATTGTTTTTTAAACAAGATTTTGTTTGCTGTTTTTAATCCACTCTGAGTAAGTACATATAGAACGTGACTTCATTTGTGAACCAGGCAACTATAAGCTGCGTAAAGCTGCGGTTCTCACGACCGACCTGAGATTAACTGAGTTTTAGTTTGTGAAATTGTTTGTTTATGTTTTGACATGAAATTGAAAAAATAGCCTTTGTTTTCAGGCTCTTTACATTACCTAAATTAAGCTGGACAATGCTTTCACTAGTTGAAGAAATAAGGAAGATAACTATGAATGAAAATTAGAGCTGTAAAATTAGATGCAAGTGAAAACTGCACAACCCCGCAAAAATGAATACTTACAATTTCTTATTTATTTATAAAAAATTGTAAGTGTTCATTTAAAATAAAAATATGTTTTCTGTTACTATTAACACACAAAAATTTTCTTCTATAAGTATTTCTTTTTTTTATAAAATATTGGTATGTTGATAGGTTTCAACCTGATTTCCAATTTCCCAATTACGGAAAACACACAAATATCTATTACACAGGGTGTCCGTTTGTTCCCTCAAATATTTGAATTCCTTAGTGGATTAAGGACTTGACCTAGAAATCACTGGAGAAGTAGGGCCAGGTGAAGTTCAGTCCCACGTGATAGAGATTAGCGGTTATTCCAACACTTGAGCACAAACTGAAGGGAACTACTAAGGTAACACGATACTTGAGGAGAAAATTAAATAAAAATAAATAAATTATTTGATGTTGAATTTGGAGTATTCGTGACGATCTAAAATTGTGTACCTATCTACTATTTTATAGCTTGAATTTCTTCTGCAAATAGTATAATTATCTTGGAAAATGTTACGTAAAATTACGATCGGCATCTTCAAGAGTACCTACCTATCTTTATTTCGGGTAATAAAAACAAATTACGATCTCACATGCGTAGATTTTCCTTCTGATTGTAACCATTTGGCACCTGTCTCACCGCCGTCGAGGATGCGACTAGCTATCTACGATTTTCTCGCTCAGAAAGGTAAGTGAACGAGATACGTATACTCGAATTACCACAATGCACGCGCGACCGGTCGTACGCGACCGACATCAACGTTAGAGGAATTTAGGCCTAATAGTTGATCACTGACTGTTCACACTCGTTTGTCTCAGCGTCTCGCTCAACGACACTCGGCTGGCAGAAGCCGCAGAACGCTCGCTGAGAGACTCACGTTTGGTACACACGTATACTAGCGAGCAATCACTCGTCACCGTCGCGCACTCGCTGCTAGTTGTTCGCCAACTCGTTTGTAGTTGCTAGTTCTACTCGCTTCTCGTTGATCGCCGGTAGTGCGACAGATACCATAAACCGACAATATTGGTTGGTGCATTATTAATGTATTGCCAATATTCTGTAACTAATTATCTAATTACATACAGATAATAATATCTTTCAGAAAGAGAAATGTCTTAATGAATTTTATCATACATCAAAGCGAGAATCTTTCGTGTACCAATAGTATCTCCCAAATCTTTTGAATGTCTTTGTTCGCAAGTAGGTCACACGGTTAGCATTACCGCGTCACTCGAGAACTTCTCGAACGTTTTCGTTTGTCGAAGGCTCGTTTCTCGAAGGACGCCGCCGGTTCAATGACCTGGCCCTTATTGCGAAATTCAGAATGTTCTTTTGTGTTATTCAGGCTAATGGTGTTGGCGTAAATGAGAAGTTTTATATTGGCATATGTGTAGAAATGGATTGGATTATTCCAGACTAGGACTTGATTTTAATAATTTATACAAAAAAAGGGCTTACGGCAGCGATTATTGAGAGGGATTGTATAGTCATCTGTCAACGCCATCAATCCGTTCAGCCGTTTTAGCATAAAAGCGTAAAAAACAAACAAACAAACTCAGTTTCGCATTTATAATATTAGTTAGGATTAGGATACTAAGGATTAGTTAACTTATGAAAGTCATTGTCTGTCTGTCAGTCTGTTACGTTTTACGCCTCAACGGCTGAATGGATGTCGCACACAGATACGCTATGACTATGACATGGTATCATTTTGTCTCGGTAGTACGTTCCCGTGGGGTAAATTCTAACCAAAACGCGGGCGAATCCGCGGGCAAAAACAAGTCTTCTATAAACTAGCCCTTAAGAGCCTAAGCTTAGGTAATTGCTTTTTACGGAAATGGTAATTACAAAAAAAAAAAAAACATAAGACCTGTTTTATAGTTATTTCAGTTATTATGCAAAGTTGCATGAAAGCCACCAGCCATTAAGCAATTAAATGGAAATATGTTTAAAACAAAATTAAGAAAAATATTAATCGATAATGTATTTTATAATCTGCAGGAGTTTTTTGAGGAAAAATGATGCTAGTATGTAATTTATTTGTAATCTGTTTGTAACCTATTTGTATAATGTATTTGAAATTTATTTGAAATGTAACACGATTGCATATCCGACATGGGTAGACTGTTGAGCCTTTTACGTTATATAATAAGAACTGATGTACACAGTTGTGCAATAAATATATCTTTATCTTTATGATATATTATAGTTCGGTTTAGAGGTAATTTTGGATCTTTTTTTGTAGAGAAATTTTTATGTAATCGTGTTTTCGCTAAACATAGTACCTAGCGTCAATCCTCAACTTTAACATAAATATTTCAAAATAAATGCTGCAATATTTTCGACATAACGGAGGATCATGCTAAGCAATTTGAGGTTGGGTAGGCTCTTAACATTTTGATCCAATTTTCCAGTACGCGGAACACATACGTGACGAACTCCATAATTAAATTAGTAATAACGTAAATTAAGGTTCGTTTGCAATCGTCACGTTATCCGTAATACAATTAAATTGAATGGATTTGTGAGTCCAATTCAATTAATTGGATTCTGATGCAAACAATTAATATTTTGTAGCAAAATGCATAAGTATTTTATTTTTGACATCATGTCACGGCAGCTTTTAATCTTTTTATTTTAATATTTGTACGAAAGATTTTATGATATTAATTAAAATAATTGTTGCTTGTTAAAAGGTTAAAAGCAGATTATAAATTAAAATAAAATTTATTTACCTTTGATATAATGAAACCAGCATGCAGTAGGTACCTACTTACTTACGGCTTACTATTGCTGAGTCTCACCTCTAGGGATGATAACTCCCATAATTTCTCATGGAAAACTGTTTCAACTACACTATCACACTAGGCAAAACCACTAACACTTGCTGAATGTAAAAGCAACGTACTTTATTTTACACTTAGGGTAACAGCTGTCATATCAGGTAGGTAATACGGAACACATGTTTACGAACACACACGTTACGTATGTACTAATTGAGAAATATCGAAGAAGAAGACATTTTCCGCAGCCCCCTAATAAACTTTTAATAACTTTCATCACTGTTCATCTGACAACCTTCACGAAAATACTGGCCGTAGGTATGACTCACTGAAAACAAAAGAGTTTTCCTAAATTTGAATTTAGAAAGACGAAACAAAAACTTTAGGTATATTCTTTTGGTTGATTTGAATCTAGGAAAAGGTTTCCATTCCTTGACGTTCGAAATTCATGGCTGGTTTTTTTGGCAACAACAATGTGACGTCACACAATGGTTTGTTGATGATGTTTGCTAACTTCACGTCATACCTACATAACTAAGTTATTTTGAGACTAGGGAAACACGACGTTACGTGTGTTAGTGTTTACACATAATTGGTCGTGTTTGCAAGCTCCTATTGATTTCATAGCCATGTTTGAGTAATTCGTCAACTCGTCCTATATGCCTACGGCCCATTTAGGATGTTCTTTTGATTTTCTGCAAGTCTTTTTAGATGGGCCGTAGGCATCTACGGCCCATCTTAAACGACTTGCAGGACGAGTTGACGAATTACCCCTAGTTTGTGCATCTTTTATGGCCAATATTGGGCAAGAACCTCACTGCCCAAAAAGGAGTGAATCTGCATGTGATTGTGTATAGTATTAAGTGGGATTGGAGACAGAAATAATAGGTCAACTTGTTGCCATTTTTTTTAAAGTTCAGTTTTTAATGCTGTCAGGTTTTGCTTTTAATTTGATGGAATTTGAAAGTTGAACGTTGCAATTGACGTGAATGTGTGCGTGGACACCCGATGAGTGAATGAATAAATAGAATGAAATGATTGAAAACATTGATTGAGAATAGGTACAGAAACAAAACAGCAGATGAAAAGATTATTCTGTAAATCTAATTATTTGATTAGTTTATAAGTTGTGTCTTGTTTATTATCTGTGGCGTCTATTGACAGATGATATTTCGGCAGCTTTAATTTAATCAAAGAAACGGAAGTGGTAGTATGCTGGCCATGTTTATCAAAGGACCGATAGCCGGTGGAGCAGTCGAGACCTGGATTGAGACCATGTGACCATACCCCCCAGATAGATGGATCGAAACTTTGTCTGCGCAACTTTGTTGCTCAACAACGTAATTATCGCAATGAATTTTGTTGAACTGTCAAAATGAAAGCCATTGCTACTATATATGTGTTATTCTTAAAAGAATCAGATTAAGAATCATTCAAATCCTTCAAAATCATTTTGCGATTGATAGTGTGTTGCCGGTTTCCAGATTAATGCTATCAAGCTTGTGAAAATTTTACAAGTAGGTAGGTACACAAGTTTACAAAGGACGCAATCCCGATATTGTTGTGCGAAATTAAAATGTAAATGGATTGCCTTGCAGTGAGAACTCAATTCAATTCCTCTCAAAGAACGACCATTTCAATTTGTTCGCGTAAAAAGTTTCAATTGCTATGTTTTTTTTTTCTTTTCAATCTACGATCTAGTGTCCAATCTATATACAGTTTTAAAAGTAGGAATCAAAGAATAGTGTATTTTTAGTACGTATTTTTCTTGCAAGAAACTCTCAAAGACCTTAGAATACTCTAGACGAGTTACGATATAGTTCAGTTGGAACTATTATGTAAAAATAAGGTTATGTGAACTTGAAGTGAGCTGTCATTCACCTGATGCAAGTGATTGACTGACACTATTGACAGCTCACTTCACCTAAGTTTCCACGGTGATATTTATACAGAATATACCTTCTCTGGAGCACCCAGCGCAGTTAGAACTGCACTGAATCTTGTTGAACAGCAAAAGAAATAAAAATAAATTAAGTATTGAAACTTTAATATCGTATTATACATATACACCTTCCGGAATAATTCTCTAAACGATGTTGAAAACCTCATCAATATCTGTTGTGTGGTTTACAAGAACAACGCGGACATACAGACAAACACGAAAAGCGACTTTAATTAAGTATATAGAGATAGACTTACTCTTTATTAAAAAACATACCCTGAAGCTTTCCTATCCTTTATTATACTTACCGTAGTGGCCGTCCGTGGCTTTAGAGTTTCGAAAATGGCCGTCAGTCCTGAGCATAACAGCAAACACCGTATTGCCCCTCAAAGGAGTCTGTGTGCTGTACCTACCTACCTATAAATTGCACAGAACTCAGCTATTTTATCAAGTGGTACCAACATAATTGTGAATGTATAGAGGGAATATTTCCTCTATACATTCACAACTCATACGAGTTGAATGCAGTCTTGAACCGTGTGTGGGCCCCTACCACAATCATTTGCAAATTGCTAGCCAATTTGTAGGGCAGGTCAAGTTGATAGTAATGGTTGAACCGCATAAGGTTCAGAATTGCTTGACTCTTCACTTTTTATCAAATATAGAATGTATTGTATGGTAATCGAAACCGACTTGTATTTCATGCATATTTTATCTACCGCCTATCTATTTTAAACCTTACATAGACTTCTAAAGCATGGTCCATAAATGTCACCCAAGTTCAGTAATAGTTCTCGAAGCCGCACTTACTGCTTGTGGTTACACGGTGTTAAAACTTCCTAATGTGACACACGAGTACTGTTGCAACAAACACTTTAAGGACTTTGCGAGTATGTGACACCGGAACACTGCAGTTGCAAACCTTTGCTGGTCTGTTTTGAGTTTTCGAACAAGAGTACTGTAACTGTATACATCATTATGTCGTGATTATAAATATATATAGTTAATTGATTCAGGCGTGACTTTTTTATTCTTTTATTGTGACTTTGCGTCAAGTTTGCAGGGTCAGCATGGCCAGAGTTCATACAAAATAGAGAGGCATGGATGGAAAAAGAGGAGGGAGCGATAGGCTACCAAACCAAAAAAACGTGTGTGGTCGGAAGTAGAGATGGGTAATCTTTATTCCGACAAGTGAATTGATTCACTTATTCCGACTCCGACTCCGGTACCGGTTCACCTTATCGCCTCCTTCGGTTCCGTTTGGCACCGGGACTCACTCGGTTATTTTGGTTCCGCGGTTCGACCAGAACATTTTATTCATTCGGATCTTTGGAATACTTTGGATCATTTGGCACATTTTGAATTGAACAGTTTACATTACAGAACTTACAGTAGGACATTTTATTTTATTTTATTCATACGATTTAAATTTCGGACAGCGTAAATTGTTAGGAAAGAAAGAAATGAAATAAAAATAATTTTAAAATAAGTCTTTATTATGAGGACTCACGACGCACCGAGTCACTGAGTGAGCGAGTGAGCGAGTAGTGATAAGTGAACGAGTCCGAACCTGCGCTCCGCCGCTCCGTCTCTCGGGACCGGATTCATTTGGTACCGCGGTGACGATAAGGATTGTGAGGAGTCAATAAGGTTTCCGGATCCGCGTTCGGAACCGGCACCTTTGGATCAGTACCACCGGAGTTACCCACCTCTAGTCGGAGGATCCCTGTCAGGAACGAAGTTCCTTCTCACGTAAGATGGAAAACAAAAACACAATTTTCGCAGCCACTATCTTGGATTTAAATTTTAATGTCACTATAGGCTTTAGCACCCTCGAAAACTATGAAAAGGACACCCATGAAGAAAAATTTGAAAATTTTCGCAACCGCCATCATGGATTTACATTTTGACAAAATGTGATCACACTTTTTCTCTCGTGACTCGGGCCGATGTGTACAATTTGATTTCACGGCCAGTAATCACTTTACTCTTTTCTTTCTGCCAGCGTTCTCTCTCTCTCTCTTTCTTTCTCTTTGAATTAGAAGAAGTCAGTCGCAAGTATTAACACTTTTTAGCGTAACGATATCTGCCAGCTTGCAAGCCTCGTTAAAGACCTTCGTTCCAAAAAAATCGTCTCAATTAAATGAAAATGAGTTTTAACGAAAATGTATGTTTATATTTAGTTTAATTACAGTATTGTGTCGTATATGGGCTTGCTAACCACTAACCAGACACCCTTAGGAACCATCTAACCGACCTCTAACTTCCTGTTTACATTTTAAAGCCTCATCCCACAAAACGGTTGACATTGGTCCCTTTCGGTCGACATTCAACATTCAAGTTTAGTAATATGTCCCGGCGGCGTTGTTCCGGGTCGTGGTGGGCACGATGCTACAACTTTGTAATGGGAGTATAGTGGGCTTTTAAAGTATTTGAAGTGTCATTTAGAATGTTATTTTTATGCTTATTTGTATATTTTTGTAGAGGTTCTTGCGTTTTTGGAGTTGCAGTTGCAACGTTTGCCTATTATTGGGTCCTAGTTTTATGGGGTAGTGTGGTGACACAGAAATTACGCACATTATATATTTCAATATTGTCATTGAGGGTGGCAATGATTTGGTTGGTCGGCTTGCCTGTCACATAAAAATTTTCGCTCACTCAAAATGCTGAAAAACTAGCATTTTATAGACTGATATGTAACCTGTACACATTCTAGAACATGTTGAAAAACCTGAAAATAATTGGCATGGTGGCGCTAGTATCGTATTTTAGTTTTTATTGCGGTCCGTGCATTACATACATGTGAACGTTCTCTTGATATATTTTATTGGATCATACCTATACGACGTTCCACATGTTTCTCACAACACTTCAACTATAAATCCAAAAAGTATTAAAACATTTAATCGCCTTAAAAGAACTTGCACGGCACATAAACAAGGGATCTGTCCCAAGGATAAATCACAGTAATTTCGCCGAGGATACGACACGTCAACAATCGTTTACGTCCACAATAAAACGTCTATAAGTGTTTCATACACTTTATTGCTTCACGGATATTATTCTCCATAAAATCTCAAACAACCACGTTTATAACGACGAAACGAGCGGCTCCCCGCGAGCGGGGCGCCTGTAGACTATACGAGGCACTGAGAAACAGGAATCACAGATTGACAGAGCTTAGAAGATAGACGGACATCAATAGAGGAAGCTTGAGGGGGGAGGGCGGGGGGAGGGGGCCGGCCGGGCGAGGCGCGGGTGGAAGGCTCCCAGAGCTGCCTCGTTGGTCGAGGAGGGCCGCTCCTCCCGCACGCGCAGCTGCGGCAGGCGCCACGCCGCGCACGCCGACGTCAGCGCGTGCCGGTTCAGCACCCAGTACGCCACAGCGTTCAGCGCCGAGTGCGCGTACCCAAGCAACAGCGCAAAGTGCGCCAGTAAAAACGGCACGTGCAAGCCGAACGCGCTCGCTATCACTATAGCAGCATGCGGACACCAGCACACGGCGAATATCGCCGCGATCCCCATGAGGACGTTGCCGAGCCGCCGTCGAGAGCGGAGCGTCGAAGTCTGAGGTTGTGGTCCAAGGAGGCTCGGTTGGAGTTTCTTCTTGGATCTGACATCACCAACGTCGACAGCATCGCGGCGTTCTCTGGGTCCTACGCCAGCGACGATGATGACGTGTGTGGGTCTCCTCATGAGGGGTACGGGGAGGGGTAGCTCGCCGTGGGCTGCTCTTGCTGTCAGGGATAAGGCAGTGAGTTTGACCCGCACTGCCCAGTGACACTTGGCGACGGCCATGACAGGGAAGCAGTAGGTTAGGAGCGCGTGCGCTGCGGCCAGTGGCGGACATGACACGCACGTTGTTGTGAATGCTGCTGCACCTGAGAAAACGGAAAATTCCGATATAATTTTTGAATTAATGGCAATTAATGGCAACTATTAAAAGGAGCATTAGGAGGTTGGCCTTAATTACCTTGCGGAGAGAGAGATGGTTTTAAGTAAGGCATCAGACGCAAAAATACTGTACATAGAATCCGGGATTCACCCTTCAACAGTTACTTTAACATAAAAGGGGAAGACACATTTGATTAATGAAGAAGAACTGGATAAAGACATAAAAGATTCTATTTCGGGTCCTGCATTCATGAATTTCAAATAATGGTAGTAAAACAATGTAATAAAAATATTTACTGCGGGATTACAACAGCCCTTTCGTTGATTTAAGGAAGCCATTTTGGATGCTGTAATTTATTTGCTGACATGACATATAATGATAGTGAGTCAGTGTAGTGATATAATAAACTTAAATACAGGATCAACAGTATTATACAATGACTTACTAAGTAAAAGTGCCATGATCCACACCGCAACGACTGCTAAGTGTGGGCGCGCACACAGAGAGGTGCCGCCGCGCCGTACCGCGCCGCAACGGTCTGCGGCTATCGCTACCAGCGATAATGTGCTGGCCGCCACTGGGAATGACTGTGGACAAATCAAAACTCATTTATTCATATTAAGCTGAGAATCTTTCATTACCTTCTGTCACCTTTTAAACTTCGAAAGTTAGAAAAGCAGCCAAAACGTTCGCCCTGCGCCACTTTGGCGACAAAGGATAAGAAGCTACAAATAACAACCAATTAATCAATACAAATATTATAATCATAAGGCGATTAACACACGGTACCGCGCACCGCGGCGGTAGGCGGTGAAGCGGATCTCATGTCGCATTGGCCTCTAATAAATCCATTGATGCCTAACACACGTACACCGCCCGACCGACTGCGCGGTCGAGCGGTGCTCTCACCGCCACTTCCACGCTGCCATCCGCGCGAAGCGGCGGCGCCTCACACACGGGGCGCCGCATATGGGAGCAGGACGTGTTACAATTTAAAACCGCGTTAAATCCATGCACGGACAGGCACGTAAACCGCTACATTGGCAAGTGAAGAAACACACTGGGTTTAGTCAGTAAGAGTCTGAGACGCCCTACCGCTCCGCCCAGAGCGGGAGAAGTTATTTGATAATTTCCAACCCAAAATAAAAAGGCTACTGGACTGTGAAATTCCTAATGGAAAAACCCAGTAACTGTAAATTACCTCAATATAGTAAGTGACCTGACATGGCAGCTCGTCTAGCTGCGCTGCTCGAGTGGCCGCTAAGGGAGCGCTAGCTGCACAGACCAGGAAGTCCGCCGCACACGCGCTCAGCATCTGTGGTGTCCGTAGTCGGGAGGCCCCGCCCGACGCCAGTGCTGCCATCAAGCTTACATTGCCTGGATAACAATAAAACAAAGAGTCAATATCACACGTACAAAACAATCATTTTACGGAAGAAGCATTGCTGAACATTAGTTTGGAATGTACAAACTGAAGCCACCCGCGCGGGATGCGGGACAAAATAATAACTGTTGATGTCAAGCTACGCTTGCCGCGGTAGGTCCGTGGATGGTAATCCATCTTTACATACCGAGACCCCTTCGTGTCTCGGAAAGCACCTTAAGCCTTTAATGCAGCCGGGGCCAACGGTCATTCGTAGATCTTTGACCGTCGTTACGAGTCGTCAGAACCCCGAAAGTCTAACCACCAGTCTTGTCAAGGGGTATCGTGTTACCCTGCGTTAAAAACTCGTAGTATAGAGTTATTCTTTTCTATTCAGTAAAATAAAATGCTATTTATAGTATAACTAGCTGCCCGTCCCGGCTTCGCACGGGTAGCACTAAGTACCCTACCTACCCTACCCTACCCTACCTACAATACCTACCTACCTACCCTGCCTTTATACCTACACTACCCTACAACTCCCTACCTACATCTACCTACACTACCCACATCTACCTACATACCTACCTACCCTATCTACACCTACTAAACCAACAAACCTTGCCCTGAGAATAACAAACGCAACAAAAAAAGAATTATCCAAATCTGTCCAGCCATTCCAGAGTTTACATCTCTTCGTAGATTTACCATAGCAGCGCCATCTATTGATGACTTACTCAACCCAGTCGAAAGGTATCGACATCTCTTAGAATCATTTGGAGTTAACAGATAATTGTGACTGTCAAATAATAACAGACAAATAATTAGCAATAAATTAAAATTGCGACTATAATTTGAGATTTAAACTATCCTATCTCTCAAGTTGGATCGAACTGCACATGGTGTGCGAATTTTATTATAATCGGTTAAGTGGTTTAGGAGTCCATTGAGGACAAACATTGTGACACGAGATTTATATATATTAAGAAGATTGATTAACTTTTGGACACGAGAGAAATGCATAAAAAACATTCCAAACCAGGAACTCTCGTAGAATGAGGTTTACTTATAAGGCTTTGCAATTTCAAGGAAACTTCGTAAAATTCATGAATGTTCGCCTGCCGTTTCTTCTCCCGAGAGAAATTAGATGAATTACTGAACGAAGTATGTTTATTAAGTAAACATTAGACAAGTAAAATATGAGAAAACTGGCTTATTTAGCCCAGGTACGCACGGGCGTTTTTTTTTTCCGCGCACTTTTTTTTTGACTCTCGGTATTGAGATCCAACAGAGCGGTAGCCCAGCGTGTCAAGAAAACACATTGTTGGATTTTCAACTCGAAACAAAATCGCACATGCGCACTGTTTCGGCGGTTACTGATTGCTGCTTAGACTATGTTTTTGGTTCAAAGTATTTTCCCTGGGGAAAATCGCACCAAATGATTGAAAGCACCGACTGCAGAGAAATCAGAAAAAAAATTGCTTAACAATCCAATGGGTTTTCATTTAGATTAGGCCATTTTCATGTCTGTCTTTTAATTGTCAGGGTTCCACTGCAGTTTGGAGGGCAATGCATTCAAATACCGTCTAAACAAAGGGAACACGAAATGAGGTGAAATGCGAACTCGGTTCAAAACCGGCTTCTGCAGATAGTTGCAACACTGCAAAATCCAGAAAATCCCACTGCAAATATTTCAAATGGATGCCAATTACTGAATCGAGTAATGTCAGGCAAATATATATTAGATAATGCTATATTTTAGGCATGGCAGCCTATAAATGTCCTTTTGCTGGTTCTCAGGCCAGGCCTCCTCCTCTTGGTGCGAGGGAGCAGCTTGTAATCACCATGGTTGGTGGCCCAGTGCAGGTTGGTGGCCCAGGTTGTTACATACACTTACCAATAATACCTATGACAGACACGAGCACGTAGAGCGCCACGAGCGCCGCGAGGGTCGTCTCCTCCGCCGCATCCCGCTCCGCATCGCTTGTGTTACTGTACATCACGCAGCATCTTTGAGATCTGTAACAACAGAATAATAGCAATTTTAACGGGGAAAATATTTTATTTCGGATATAACATTATAAACTATTAAATTAATAAATTGTGCTTTTAAAATACTGTCTACTTATATAAAAAAAAAAAAAAAATAGGAAACGAAATTGTGATTATTTTTACACAATCACGCTGCTATTTCGGTTCTCCCAGTCATAAAAACATTTTTTTTAAACAATAAACGTCTGTAGGTATTTATCAACAACAACATGAAAAATGTAAGTCTTGTATGTTGGATGTAAGTCTAGTAAAAGCTGGGATTTAGATATAACATTAAGTTGAAGTACATCGCCAAGCGGTTGGTCGACTCTTCACGTGACTAGAGGGCTGGCCTATTCTTCGGCCAAAGAATCAGCATTGCCATACAACGTGGCAATGATGCCAGCCTTTTGGGCACTTTTCCTGCTGACAGCGATGCGGACGAATTTTTTGATGCACTTTAATAATTATTTCCTCCCCCTTTTTACATACTTGTACATAGTATTGTATTTTAGTTGAAAGAGAACATAAATTATAATTATTGTGAGTCTCCTTAGTAACTGCTTACAAGCGAAATTTATTTTGTCAGCATGATATTAAAAACTTTTTAGAGTCTTACGAGTTACAGTGAAATGTCTCGGGTGTCACTTCAAGCAAAATAATATTCTTTGAAACTCAATATACATTATAGGCTGAGTATATTAAACTGTGTCCCAGCAGTGGGAACATTATAGGCTGATTATGTTATGTTATGTATATTAAACTCACCTTTGTACATAAAATATGTGTATGTATTTATTATTATTTTATATTACAGTACATTAGAATTGAGTGATATTTATTTTATTCAGAAGTTTATATGTAAGTAACTAAGTTTATTCTCATAATATTGAAGAGAGAATTGATGTATACAAAATAGGTATTGTAAAACATTTTTAAAAGAGTAAAGGTGGAGTGTCTTGCCCATTCTTCTCCATACGAAAACTACTTTTTGGAAGGGGCAACTAGAATCAGAACTATTTGATCTATTTCTTTGCTTAAAATTGCCTTTTATGTGCGTACTTGAAATAAATTATTTGACTTTGACTTTAAGTATGTTTTGATTTAAATAAATGATTTTTTTCTACATTTCTCCATAACTATCCTCCTATTACAGGTATGCTGGAAGAGATTTCAAATAAGCACCACCTTTGGACGTATTTTTATTCTGTCCCCTTTCTTCTTGTCTGTTTGTATGTGTGTACATAATCTACAGAAATATTATATAGATAATGGATTTTTTGTATGTTTGTATATTGCTTTGTATAAACTCAAAAACTACTGACACGATTTTAAAAATTATTATACCAGTAGAATGATTAATATGATTATATTATCATTGAATAACATAGGCTATAATTTATAAGGATATCACGCGGGTGAGTCGCTAGCGAAAGCTATTCGTAAGTGTAAAATAAAATTAAAATAAATTATCTATTAACTCTATCATCCTTACATATTATAAAACAAAGTCCTTCGCCGCGTCTGTCTGTCGTCCTGTTCGCGATAAACTCAAAAACTACTGCACCGATTTTCATGCTGTTTTCACCAATGAATAGAGTGGTTCTCGAGGAAGGTTTTAGTATAAAATAACCGACATCCACGCGGGCGAAGCCGCGGGCGTCAGCTAGTTATCTATATCATAAAGAATAGGAATCATCAAACCGGTCAGTATTAATTAATAAAAAAAAAAAATTGGCAATTTATCTGAATACTTACCTATCTATTAAATGATCTAAGGTTATCTGTCACTTACATCAATAACAAATAGGTTAGTACCCAATAAAAACGTGACTACAACTAGCCCACCCCACGTTAGCCGACTATAAAAGGAAGAATAAAACATCCCCTTTGCCCGTTACTACAATTTGAATGGCGGCTCGACGGCCATTTTGTGTTCTATGAACAATTTGGAACCGTTTTTGTGGAAATTAATTTCGTTCTATCGTTTGCTGAATTTACATTACGAAACAGTTATTTAGGTTCTAGTTAAGTACTCGTGAAACTATCAATGAATAACTATTGGCGCAACTAGTTTCGTAATGTAAATTACGGCGTAAATAGGCTTCAGTACTTACGCTTATACATTTTTACCGATTTTCATAATAGTCGGAAAAATGAAGCAAAAAAATAGTTCAAAACAATTGCATAAAAAAAATCTTATAACATTTTTTTTTTTCAACACTTGTCAGTAAAAATGTGTTTCCCTACTATCCGTTTTATCAAAACAGCAAAAAAAAATCCTATAGTAAAAGGACGATTAGTCTTTCACGTCTTTGATAAATTTCTGGGAAACTTTCCCAATACCTATTTCTTCCCATACAAACCTAATTCGAAGTATTACGAAAATTTTAAAATAAAAGAGCCAAATCGGTCCAGCCGTTCACTCGTGATGCGCTTACCAACGAACAGCATTTAATTTTTATTTACAAGAAGATTATCCAAAGAAAACTTTTCTCCTGTCATTATTATTCACCCTGCACGAGAACTGTCACCTGTCACTTGCTTGCTCAAAATTTATTTTTGTAACAACGGGGTATCTAATGCCGGGGGAGCGCTTTATATTCAAGATGCGGCGCCGTTACAAAAATGTTAAACAATCTCAATGCGTAAGTTGTTTTTCATTTCTTTTTTGTTGGTTATTATGTTAAATTTTGTAATATATTTCTCCCATGTGGGCACAACAAATTCAAATTTCAGTAAATTCTTATCCGGTTAGACTGAAAGCTGACCCCCCACCATAGAAAAGCCTAAGTAGATTATGATAGGTTCATGAAATTACGAAAACCAGAACACAATGATTAACAAAATAAACACAACCTGTGTCCTTACTATGTTATGTTCAAGATGTATTATTTCTATATTATTTGTCATTGTATTGTATATTTGGATCAGCTGTACAATGTACTTACATACAACAGGCAAAGGGAATACATTTTTCTGTATGTGCCATAAAACGTGAGCAGGGTCCTTATTATTGTTCTATTTCATTGTGGAAACTTATTTCAATGTTTCCATTACTTTTAGGGTTACCAGATTCCAGCATATTTTCACCTTACTGACAAACTAGTCTGCATAAAAATCATGAAATAAATTCGAACCAAAAAAATATATTGAATAACTGAATTTCAATGCACTTTTTGCATTGAAAAAGCCCCGTGTGTCCGCTGTGGAACAAAAGACTACCGCTTTGAAGTTTGTCCGCACTTGTTAGCTGAAGTTGTCTATTGTTTTTCACAACCGAGTTAGGTATTCCGTGTAGGAATTCCGTGTTTTAACATTTAACAATAATACGAGAACTTTGTTAATGTGTTAAGTAACTGAAATCATTTTACAGAAAACTGCAGTGGCGAATCAATTTGGTGATGCTTTTGTTTTGTATGGAAGTCTGAGTGATTTTTTTAGGTATCTTTTATTTTCGTTTAGAGACAGAAAAATCTGCAGTGATCACTCTGAGCTTTTATGAGTGTATCGTAAAAACAAAAAACGTCGAATATAGTGTGACCTTGATGTTCTAGCAAATGAAGAGTTCATTAATTCGCGGTTACTTGATAAAGATTTACAGTAAAAAAACTAAAAAAAACTTCACATTAATCACCACGAAACGGAGACGAAGGCGGTGTTGGTGATTTATTTTTATGTTGAAAGAGCTCTTTAGCCAAGCCCTGGATTAATCTCATTGTTGGCTCACCCAAAGTAGTATCTTTGAATTTTAGCGAGCCAATAGACAATTTTTTCTAAAAATAAAACAAATGCTCCACCGCGACAGTGTATCACTGCCGTGACCAGGATTCGAACCTGGGTTACTACGGCCACAACGTAGGGTCCTAACCACTAGACGATCACGGCTACCGGAGCTGGTGATAACGCCTTTCAATACCCCGATCACTTAGCTACAGCAAATGTAACCCTATAAAAATTAAAAATTCGTACAAAACGTCATTTTTGCAACAATCTCTTTGCTTCTTAATTTCATTGGATTATACGAAGTGGAGCACTTTCTCTGCCGACGTCAGTGTACGACGTAATTGCTGTTGTAATATTACGTTCACAAATATTAATTTACTCTGAGCACAAACTTAGTACATAATTATGTACTAAGTTTGTGCTCAGAGTAAATTAATATTGTTGGCGAAGTTGATGGAATGCGATAATATTGTGCCTACCTTTTAATTGGCGGTTGTATTTTAGTAGGGGCTACTTTTATCTGTGGAATAAAATTGTCGTCTGATAGTTTTTGTATGGAAAACTGTCAAAAATACAAAAATTATTCGCAGCACAATTTTAGCTGCGTTTTTATTTGCCTGTGACTTCGTCAGTGTGTATTTTATTTTAATACAAACAGTAGAAAGAATCCTGAAAGTCTGACTACTAGGCTGGTATGACTGCCTAAAGCAGCTGATGCAGCCGATCCCGTTAGACTGGAAGCCCACCCCAACATAGTTAGGAAAAGAATAAATAACACGGAGCCTTTTTTAATTTATCCTGTCAGTTTATTTTAATTAAATAAGAGCTAAACACAAAGTTCAAGAAGTCTATGAATTATATTTATTTTATTATTTATGTACACACATTAAAATACATAAAGATACGACATAATTATATGAAGAGTACAAAGGTACTGCTAATATTTAAGAAATTTCTTGCAGCAGACCTGCCCTTCCATAGATGTAGGGTTCATGTTTGGCCCACCATACTATTTGTATTTTTGTTTGGTACAAGACTCGTCTGGTTGAGAACTATATTTAAAAATTCACTGAGCTGGCAAATAAGGATATACTCATAAGCAAAAACCACACAGACAGTGAGCCTACAAATAACCGCGCACATCCAAATTGACATAAGATGTTCTACTTATCGTAATTCCAACATTACCCGGATTGTGTCATCATTTCCTTGATTTATGTTCATAATGTCCCTGGGTTTTGCCAAAATCGCTGTGTTTTGCTCAATGCAATGGCCAATGTCATCTTGTTGATAACAAGTTGTCGACGTTAATGATAGTTCCTTTTGAATCTTATTTAGTTTTGTACTATTCATCACAATTTATTTTAGGTGTAAACAGTATACGAAAACCGCATAGCATGTAGAATAAAGGCTCCCACAGCAGAAAGAAAAAAAGAAAGATATTTTATTTGGAACACGCACAGGAAATATAACAATAGAATCAAACATTAAATCTATAGAATCAGTAAAACAAGTAATAAAATAAAATAAAACAACGTGAAAAAGGAAAAGAAAACCTGTGCGAGGCCAAAAAGGCTCCTAACTCAGCATAATGCTACGATATTTGAGAAATAGTAAACAAATACCGCAGCGCTGATATTCTGATAGGGCCCACTGTGATGCCACGGACGCACCTACGGACATAAAATAAATAATAAGAATAAGATAATATAATAAGAATAATATAATAGATAATAGAATATACAATAAAAAATAATAATATAATAAACACAAAGTAAAACTATGAAAACCGATAAACTAAATATTACGGTCGACCCACACCCGCTCCAGCATCGCTTGTCTATGCTACAAACTAGTCTATGACAAACGAGGGGACGCGAGCGCAGGCGATGCAATGATGCAATGTAATGGCTGTCAATAAATATAGGTATTTGGGATTGGGATTGAACAAGTACAGGACATTGATCTGTGATAATAATTAAGTATTTTTATCATATAATGAACGTTCAAAAGAGTAAATAATACTTCAGAGTCAAGTAAATATTAAAAGATAAGTTACCTATGGATGTGGTGTAAATATGATAAAAAATGTATCGTTGTTGTCTAAGACTGACTGTGTATGTTGTGATTTGTGTAAGTCGAGGAAAACGACTCAATGTCAATCACCCTCACCGCAATAACCATGAATAAACACTGATAGAAGCAACACTTCGCTACGGTCACCAATATTAACTGCGTGCAGTCCCAGGGTGAGTTTAGTGACTGTTTTCTTTTTGTAATTGTAGTAAATGTTGTTTATATTTATTTCTAAAAGTGCCAACTGTTTTTATAGCACGAAAAGGTGGTGGCAAGTCGTTCCAGCAGCGGGAGGCAGCGAATTTGAAGCAGCCACGACAGACAGCCGCGACGCGACGGTGTGACGCGATTCTGGTAGAACAATTTCCATGAAGTTTTCATAGAAATTGTTCTACTACAGTCGCGTCGCGCTGTCAAGTCCGCCGTGGTAGTATGCGGGGATAGACTAATAGTTGTGTCGGGGAATCGTTCGCTGGTGGAAGGTTCTATCAACGTAATTCTAAAATGTCGGCGAACCGTTCATCGGAGACACGAATGTCGAAGAACTATTGGATTCTTAGCCATTAAGTAGAGCCAGTTCATATAGCTTTAATCAAACTTTCCATATAGGAAAATAAACACCAACACTGATCATTGTAATCGAACGCTCAAAGGGATAATTTGATTGTCTATGTGCATAACACACCGAAAACGGATCACAATCAGACTGGCCGCTTCAGTAATGGAATCGATTGAATTATTTTGTATCTGTCCATCTTGTTTTAATTACGTCACGCGCGGATTTTTATTCAGCCCTCGATTTTAAATTTTACCGAGTAGGACATTCAGTGTACAACCAATTAGGTTTATTTAAAAAAAAACTAGCCAAGTGCAAGTAGCACTCGCGCACGAAGGGTTCCGTACCAATATCCATAAAAACGTCAAAAATATCACTTTTGTTGTATGGGAGTCCCCTTCTATATTTATTTTATTCTGTTTTTTAGTATTTGTTATTATAGCGGCAACAGAAATACATCATCTGTGAAAATTTCAACTGTCTAACTATCGCGGTTCATGGGCTATAGCCTGGTGAAAGACGGACAGACAGACAGACGGACGGACAGTGGAGTCTTAGTAATAGGGTCCCGTTTTACCCTTTGGGTACGGAATCCTAAAAATACTGAAATCTGCGTAGCCTTTCCCCAACTATATTGGGGTTGGATTCCAGTTTAACTGGATGCAGCTAAATACCAATATTTGACATGGAGCTACTGCCTATTCAGCTACGCTTGCCGCCAGACATAACACCCGTGGTCGGAGGATCCTCCCTTTTCTATAGAGTATGAGTGAACTTTACACCCTATTCCTCATACATCTAAAACACTTTTCTAAGAAATAACAACCAAAAGAAACAAGGATAATTAAAAAGACTTTCTCAACATAAAATATTAATTTATACGCCCTTAATAAAATTACAACTTTATTAACGTATTATGAATTTATTTGCGAATAATTAAGAACAAATTAAAAGTAAATTAAATGAACAACAACGAAGAGATGAAGTTAATTGGAACTGCTCATTAATATTTTGATGAGTGTATTGCTAATTAGTTTGGGTTTCATTAATTTGTCCTCTGTAGATTAACAATCAGGGTAATTTGGGTTTTATAAGGGTTGAATAAACACGTTCTCTTTAGGCATTTATTTAGGAAGATTTCCTTAATCTCTTTTGAGGATATTTTGGAGAAAGAAGTTAAATTTCAACGCACGGCGGTCCAGAATCCATGGTAACAGGTTGTCTGCCAGGGTTGCGGGAAACTGCCAGGGTTGCGGGAAAGTACGAAAGGGATACCGGGACTCTTGGCAATAGGCAACTGAAAGAAAATTGGTGGGGTTTAGTCAGTAAAAGTCTGACACGCCCTCCCGCTCCGCCCAGAGCGGGAGAAGTCATTTGATGATTATACCGCCCGGTATATTCTAAACAGAGAACTGTCTATAAAGTGCCAAGGTGGTTAATAAATAACCCTCACCTACACTTAATAAGGTGAAGCAAAATATTTATCAGTCCCGGCAGGTAAATGAGTGTGCCAGGGAAGACAAATGAGCATCGAGAAATAAACAAATACCAACGCATAGAACTGTGGCTCTGAGGAGGTTGGAAATTGCCGGAGTTCTGGAAGACATAGGTTTTTAAAGACAGGAATTTTGTATTGAGTTAAGTTTTTATTTTATCGGCTAATCGCTTGGCCACAGCTCGACTGCTTAATTCCTGAAACCAATCATGTCTTCTATTGTTAAAACCGCGTTTTCACAACACTGCCGAACGAATATGTATACTTTTATGTATAATAATGTTTACTTTTCTGCCGATTTTCACTCAAAATAGAAAATATTTGGTTTCAGTATACCCTGCGGCCTGCCGAGCGAACATTGTTCAGAGCAAATGTTTGCTGTTCTACCGATGTTCGCTCAAAACAGAAAACAAACTGTTTTCACTTAAACAAGAAAACAAATGCTCGCTTGCCGTGACGTCGTTTTCACACAAGTATGAGTAAGCGAGCATTAATTCGCCGAATCCAACCGATCATCACTGAACAAACATGTTCGCTCGCTCAAGTGTTTTCATTTACCGCACGAACAAACGCTTGCTCGCTCAGAAATGTTCAGAACGCTTGGTGACGCAGCTTTATAAAACTCGAATTAATTTATTAATAGGATGAATGGCCCTCGAGCTATAAGCGCGCTAACAGTTATTTTTATTAGAGAGAATACATAACATCAGCTGGAAATATAATTTTTACTTGCCTACCAATATTATGAAAGTATATTGTGACCCGAGATCTCAATATTCCCCGAAAAATTCCTCGTAAAATAAGATACAAGACAAATATTCTATCAAGCCAAATCATTTTTCGCAACATTCACGAAAATGGAAATTTCATTCCGTCATGCAAAATATTGATGTTTATATCAAAAATTTCCATAATCTGTGGCAAGTACTTACTGGTACTGGTATTATCCCGCACTTTCGTAAAATAAGAGATTTTCAAAAAGTCATATTTTATGATGTCAGTCATAAATTGTGCCAACCCTCGATCTTTTTAGGGGTACCATGTAATTGCAGAAAATCTTGAAAGAAGCCAATGTTAGACAGTCAAAGATATTTTTCAGTCGGACAGCCCTTGTCAGTATCTTAAAGTAAGGTTGAAAAAAGATGGTTCAGCAGAAAAGAGTTAGCAAGAAACTCCATGGAAGAACCTCGTAACTAAAAATATTTTTAACATTACCTTTCAAATAAAGATAATGTTAAAAATATTACATTACATTACATTGAGTACATTTCATTTCATCATTAAATGTTTTAATTATAAAATAAAATGTTTGTATTTTGGCAACTTGTTCGTTAATTGCAACAAAGCATTTGGCAAGTCATAGCTTAATTGCAAAATCCAGACTTTTGGCGTCTGCTTTCGTGAGAATTCATTTGGCAGCAGCATTTTATAGCTAGACTTTAAAATGGTGCTGTTTAATCATAACTGTCTACTATTTTCTTTGACTGAGTCACGTAAAGCAATCCTGTCGTCTGGCAGGTCCTCTTATTAACAGGATTATTTTTTTATAAATAAGCAGATACCACCAAGCAGCCACGCATCCACCCGTAATAGACCCGCGTGGTGGATAAATGCCCACTCCCTCTCACATAGAGTAGGCCTGTGTCCTAGCAGTGGGAACATTATAGGCTGATTAATTATGAATTTATCCGATCGTTTAGCCACTCTAGCGCTTACGTCACAAAAGTCGTAAAACTCAGGGAATTCTTGTGTGTGTCCAGGAATATCTAGTGTGTGAGTCAGTTGTGATAATAAGGCGAATAAAACTTTGGATTTAAACAAAAAGAATGCATTCTGACTGATTATAAAAATAACATTGGCAACTTACAAATATTGGCAATAGTAAAATGGTCTTTAAGATTAGATTCCAAATTCAAAATATCAGTGCTAATCAAGCTTTAATTCAAAAATTATTAATTAACAACCGATCCTTTTAATTACTCGAAAATGGAATAGGCAGTTCAAAAATAGAATTTAATGAAGACGTCAAACTATGAAAGGAGACTCGTCCAATTCGAAAATCCTTGTATTTGTTCTATGAGATATGAGAAATGTTCCCTGAAATTAGCGATAAAGTAAAATGGAAAACTTTTGATTGATGCCCCAGTACGCTTCAGTTAAACCCAATAGACTTGACATTATTTGAATAAACTTCGTAAAATATGAATTAATATTTGAGTTGTTAATAAGTTATTCTTTGTGATAAGATAGATGGGAAAACTAATAGTGAATTATTAATACCTACTAATTTACGTAATGAAAATAAATTAATTCTGTTGAAGACCGAGGTAAATTAAAACACAATTTATGGACATAGACGGAACTTTTCAGAAGGGTTTTTTTTTAAATTAAATTACCACGAACATCGTTTTTGAGAGGTTTAATTTAGTAAATTCATGTCGACTTTGACACGTTAGTCCAAATTCAATGTCAGTTTTCCATTTTTTTATAACTTTTTTTCAGTTCCTTCGACCATTCCATTTTCAGATACCTATTACACTGACATGGAAATAAATATCGGAAATGCAATAAACTTAGGATACACACCAGACTACAAACCTAGATTTAGATCAAACATACCACAAAGCTATAAAGTTCGATATTCACGACCTCATAAATATTGATACCTAAAGATAATCTACCTGGGACCGAGTACTGTGTACCTACTATCAAATCTGTAGTTAAACTTGATTGAATTGATAACTAGATATCTATTAGTTCTGTGTCGAGTTAACTAAGCAATTTGAGTGATTCGGGTTTAGATAATAATAATAGTAATAATGATAATGGTGGGGCTTGCGCGCTCCGAACTCTAGGTCTGTGCCGGTAGAGTTTACTTTGCCGGAACGGGTCTGGGGTGAGGAGCCAGACCAAGAGAGATACAAAAACCCGCAGGGCAGCTTGTGGCGAGCTGTTGGGCAGTAGTGACCCCACGGACCCTACCTCCCGGGAGAAGTCTTGTTCCTTACCTCTGGCTTGCCTTTTTGGCCGGCTGGAGTGAACACTGACAAGGAACAGAGCTCCCACCTCATTCTAGCCTTGATTGGCCGGTTTGAGTGGAGATTCGCTAGAGCAAATATGCTCGGAGGAAGGAAGTATTCCAGTAAGATGCTGGTCCTGATAGCCGTGGAATACCTCTCCACTCCTCTTAAGCATTTCAGGAAGTGTTGCCCCCTTGTCGCTACGTCACTATGTGCTAGCGACCGTTTTCGGGGGCCCATTATTGAGTGTGCAAGTCACCCCCTGCCATTTTATCCGTGTATTATATAAAACATTGATCAGGCAGGGGCCATAGTCCTTCCATAGTTCCTGGTAACCATTCCACTATAGCCAGCCAAACCTATAGTTCAATATCGTTGTTTTGTTTCCATATCTTGCAATAGTCTTACACCAACCGGGGGTTGTCCTTGGGTGCCCTTGCATAGTGCAAACAGGGATAATCGTCGGTTGGTGCCTCATTTCATTTTGGATGTCAAACGGGCCTCTGCGAGTTGGCTTCGGCCCCTCGTACGCCTTCCAAAGGTCTGGGACCCCAGGGTCCCGAGCAAGTTGAAAGACATTTAAAAATAATAATATTATAATCTATGAATAGATTTATAAGATGAAGCGAGTTCGAGTCAGGCGAGACAAAAGTGAGTCTGACTGAACATAACTATTATGAATCCTAAAGCTTGCCTTGATCACACGTACCGAGTGCGCGTGACAGAAAACTGATACTAACCCGAGAGAGTTGGGTTGATGAGTAGGTGTTTAGAAGTATTTTTTTACTTCGCACCGAGTCAGTCAGTCAGTTCCACAGAGTACATTCTAATATACTGAAAGTCAGTTCACAAAAATCGTTGGAAACGGTAGTGTGCTGGGTGTGAGCGACGTAAATACTCGTATGCCGAGGGGCGAGTACGCAGCGAGTGCATGTTTATACCTGGCGAGTGGGCAAGTGAGTCAGTGCGGGGAAGCGCGGGGGTGGGCACTCGGTCTAGTAAATAGAACAGGGTCCGAGTGACAGTCTCGCCCTTCATCTAGGCAGAGCACCCGGTGATGTGTTTACACGTACCGAGCACTCGGTCGAGAGCACTGTCTCGCCCATCTACTCGGTACGTGTGATCAAGGCATGATAGCACGTAGGTATATAGTACGCGTCTGGCCGCGGTGCATGGCATTTCATTACCAAACATTGCGGTGCGGCCCCACCTGTAGTGTGCGATGGTTCATACAAAATGTACATTGTACTGTCGTAACACGTAATTTGGCAAGAATCGTAGATGCGCAGAATTCGTTTTCGATTGATTTTCATCATAGACATGTTCAAAAATAAATTATGGCAATAACCATAGAATAATGCAATAAAAGTCCAATTTTTTTGGTGCACTAAGTGTAGATGCGCTAAACTTACTCCCAATACGCCAAAACCTTGCCAAGTTACGTGCCGGAGACTATATGAAAGTGATGAAGGAGGATTTTTACAATGCGCTGCAGCCTGCTGAAATCTGCGTCAATCTTTACAAGTATTTTAAACTTTATTGGCGGAGTTGACAGGGACATCGCTTCTATTACAATTCATCCAAAATCTTGATAATTTTCAGCTTTTTATCGCAATTATTCCTTTAATTACAAACTAGCAAAGCGGTATGAATGATGCTCCCTTTTCAAGATTTCATTTGTTTGTGAAAGATTTCTATCCGTCGCTCTGCAGTGTGTAATTAAAACTAAGGCAGTTGCTCTAAAACTCCAGGTTCCCATTACACGATACACTGGACTTGAGGCAAAGGCCATGATAAAAGCATGTCTCCCGTTAAGATATGTAAAAATGCTCTAGAGCAATTTGACGGAAATTTTTTTTTGTTTCGTTTGCACTATATGGGACTGTGGAAATTATTATCACACCTAAGTATAAAATGCAGTGTTCAATAATAAAGAAAATAATTACTGAAAATCCAGGTATGGCCTCTGGCTTTTACCTTGGCCAGGAGACTAAAGCATTGCCATAAAACGTGGCAATGCCGCCAGTCTTTTGGGTACATTAGCGATGCGGAGGAATATTTCGACGCCATAATATTTTAGTTTGTTAATACCTTTAGTTAATTAACTTAGGATACTATATTGTTATTTCTATTAATTAATTGTAGGTATACATTGTTTTTATGTACATTTAATTTTAATTCTCAATGCTCCAGTTGAAGATATTCTGTAGTAATTACGTTGTTGCGAGTTTACACAACTGTTTGTAACACACTTATCGTGTTAAAAAACAAAAGAAACACGAAGCATAAGTCTCCAAGAAGTGTTCCTACATTGTTGCTGTTCCAACAATTTTGTTACAATTTGTAACATGGTTACGTAACGAAAGTTGTAACTTGGTTTCGTGACGACTAGCAACGGACTATTTTACCTACAATTACGTTTAGTTTCAACAACAAAGTTGAAAAATTCTCTTGTTGTTCCCAACTAGTTTCTTACTCGTGACCAAGAAACATTGAAGTTATACTGCTACAAAGATCTTATGACCCTCGAATGACGTTGACAGGGGGCGCTGTGTTGGTGAAATTGTTTTCAATTGTTTCATGAAATGTCACTTTGTTTTCTTTTATTTTATATTTTTTAAAGTTTTTTTTACTTAATACGATGTTGTTAAATGGTGATTGGCTTACATAACAGTATGTAATTTAATTATGATAATGCTCTGTTTTAATTTTTTGTATTTATTGTTGGGATCCTAGACGTAGGCAAACGGTAAAAAAGGCTGCCAAGCTAAAATGGGATTGGGCGTGTCATGTCAGCCGCATGCACAGCGACCGCTGGGCAACAGTCTCCACACGGTGAGTGCCTGAGGATAGACGGCGCCGCCGAGGCCGGTCCAGGAAGAGATGGAGGGACGATCTAGATGCGTACCACAAGGGTTGGATCGAGGTGGCCCTAGAAAAGGATGTTTGGAAGGATTTGGGGGAGGCCTTTGCTCAGCAGTGGGACAGTAAAGGCTAACATAAAAAAAAAAAAAAAAAATGTGTTGTTGGTATCTACCAAAATAAATTTATTCGAAAAAACAAGACGGCGGCGTTAGTTCAAATTTTGGCCACGCGCCAAAATAACCTTGTAGCGTTATAGGTACATACTTTATTATACATATGGGATACATAATGGCGCTGAATTTACACTAAGGGCACTCGGGGCTAGTGCCCAGGGCGGGAAAACAGGGACGGCAAAATTCGGAGGGTGGGAAAAAAAAAATCTTCGCGTTATCGAAAATGCTTTTTATATCTTCCAAAAAAATGAATAATAAAAACAAAAACTAGTGCATTTTTTGAGAATTTTGAAACATAAATTATTTTTTTGCATTTTTGAATAAAATAATTTCAATCAAAATTTCGCTATCGGGGCGGCATTTCTTACAGTGCCTGGGGGTTGAGTTGCCACTAAGGTTGAATTCGCACTGTCAGAGAAAAGTCATGGAATTCAAGTCTGAACATTATACGTATGCGGCTTCGCATAAACTTTCTCTTGTAAAACTTCGGAAAGCTTCAACAAAACTAATAGGAACTGAAAACTTACAACAGCGTCTTGTCTATAAAGTTTTGTTTGTAGAATAATAATTTAGTTTACAATGCAGTTTAAATATTCTAGGGTATTCATTGATATTCTTTGTTGTTGTAGGGTAAGTTGCAACGTAACGGCGCGGCGGAGAAGTCAAAGTTTTGTTCTCAATTTTCTTAAGAACTCCCAAGGTACTTCATTAATATTGATGATCCTTGTTACAGATGCAATGAAAAAAATACAAGCTAACTATATATACCTATGTATTCGTCGCACGGTGATTTGATAATTCGTATTTTCGCGAAAACCCAAGGGATATTGCGAAAACCCAGATAATTTTTTACCAGAAACTTTTATTATTATATTATATTAATTAGGAAATGGTGGAAACATTTCTGCGGGAAACTTGGAAGTAGCGCTCGCCGGCCGCTGCTGCGGCAGCACTCACAAACCTAACCTATTTCACCCAGCCAATTCTTTTTTCTACCATTTTCTTATTATCCGGGTTTTAGCAATATCCCTAGGGTTTACGCGAAAATACGAATTATCAAATTACTCTGCGACATTATAATAATATGCTAACTATGTAAATACACACTGTAAGTGTAGTTATAGTTAGTTAGTAGTTTTTTTAAATTGAATTTGGTAGGTTTTATGGGTGCCACTTTATTGGTATATTATTCTCATCAAGTAACAGGTGTTTAATACCAATACCAACTAAATACCTACTGTATTTTTTTAATGAAAACTTCTTCAGGCGCGTTGAGCGATTTTTGATAGGAGGTAAACTTATGGATTCACGTAGTGTGATACTAAAGAATATAGATGGCGCTAATACCAGTTTTAAGTTTTCACTTCTGTCGGCAGTCTCCATTTTCCCGACTGCCTATTTTTTTTTGCAGTACTATGCCCGTTATTTCTATGTGATACCTATTTTTCTGTTTTGAGGGAATTCTTCAAAAGGCTCCCGATCTTCGAAGATAAGACCGATTTGGAGAATGTGGGAGTTTTACCTCTAAAGAATAACAACCATGATCACCATCTGAACATGGAACCACCCTTACCTCTCAAAATACCGTTCCGATCCCTCTGTGCCCTACCTACCTCTGAGAGTTGTTTAAAATATTAAACATACAAAGCTCTAAAGTAAACTACTAATTAAATATTTCAAATTCTCGTAGAGCCAACTCGGTCGAGCAAATCCTAAAAAGAAATACATTTTCGTGCAAATTCTTCGCACATAGCAGCATAATTTTTGCCTCAAATAATTTCAGCTGTCCTGAAAATGAAACTTTAATATTTAAAAAGGAGTTTATTGTGTCAGAGCATAACGTGGCGCATGAATACAAATGTGAATATGAGATCAACTGGAATGAAATTAAAAGTCATGATGCATCAGAACTAGTAATTAAATAACTGTACATCTAGAAAATTAATTAAACCTCCAACTGTCTCTAACGACACACAATAGAATTTTAATTGTTATCGGCCTTATCAGGCCAATCAACAGTTGAGCGGTATGACAATTATTGTTTTAAAAGAAGGTGGCTGGCTCTGTACCACTGACTAATCCGCCTATCATACTCCGATGAAGATAATAAAATAATTTAATCATAATAAAATACATAAATTGGGTAAATTATTATACTAAATTAACTAAAAGGACTAACTTATTATACCTACCAATAAATATAATAAAATAAAAGTAAAAATCTTTTTTTAAACAAGCTTTTAATGAACTAAACAGGATTTTCCCATGGCCACCTTCCGGCTCCATCATCAGACCCTGAACACCACCTAGTGTCAAAGCACTTGTTAATACATAGCCAATGAGTCCAAACATGATGGTGCTTTCTTGTTTGATTGAGGAGTTCCTTTAGCCAACTTCCGGCTCCATCATCAGACCAGCTCCGTGGTATCATTTTATCAAAATGTCTCGGTAGTTATTTAAGTACGCCAAGTTTCAGTTCAATCGGATTCCAGGAAGTGCTTGAAAAATTGATGACAATTGGAGTAACCGGAAACACATACGAGCCGAGCCAGCTAATATAAAGCTTTTAAAAAGAAAACGACACTTCGGCGTCGAAGTACTCGTCCGGATCGCTGTCAGCATTATTTACTAAATACACACAATACAATAATTAATTACTTTATTCGGAAACATTACATCCCGGAGCAAAAGAACATTAATGCTACCACTTGCAGTGTTCAAGTGCACGGCAAAAATCCAATTAATTTTTCCACATCAAAGATTAATGCGGCAGTGAAACAAAATACTTTACAATTTTAATGGATAAATATTGATACTGAATAAAACTCTTTGTAATAAAAAAATCAATTATCGTATGTTCGAATGCTCTGAAGCGAATACCTTTCGCTTTGTGGACATTGAATATAATTTTGGGATATGATGTTATTAACCCACATAGCAATTAGGCAAATTATGTAAGTACCTAATTGCCAAAGATCTATCCGATAAAGATATAATCAGCCTATAATGTTCCCGCTGCTGGGAGTGGGCTGTAATCTACCACGCGGGCCCAGTACGGGATGGTGCCAAATGCCATACCAGCAGGCATAGCATGACGCTTTCTATTTGTACGAAGAATAGACATAGCTTTTTTATACAAAGTGACATTTCGCTTCTTCATTTTTGACATCGCACCGTAGAAATCCTTCTACAATCTGTCATTTTGCCTTTCGTTTCTAACGATCTTTGTCTAAGTCTATAAAAGTGTAGACAATTTTGGAAGAAATTTTTCTATCCCAACTGTCAAAATCAACATCAGAAAAAATATCCTATGACAAAACAAAGAATTGAGACGAATTATGTAGAAGAGTGAATTTCGTAAAAAGTGCAGTTGGCTCTTTCTACTTTGCTGCGGTCGTACTGTCTACACGGAACGTCATTTTTGTCTACTCTTCCCTCGACAAAACGGTGCTCATGCTACGCCTGCTGAAGGCATAAAGTAGGAGAATGATAGAAAATTGTTAGTAGAGAAAAAAAAATTAGCGCACTAAAATTATTTAGTGCGCTAATTTTTTTCGAGACAAATGATCAAGAAGCTTTAACAGGATTCTTTCGAAACCTGTGTGTGAAATTTTTTACTTATTCATGACTTTCGTTTTCGTACCTCGGTAAGGTTTGACCCGCTACCTTGGAGCAAGATTGATGATTCTAAATAGGCTAGTCGGAAGTGAATTGAATACTGGCTCGGATACGGAATAATCCCGACTTTTGTCACGGGACAAAACCCGTCCCCGATCGCAATATTGGCGAATAGAGGCGAAAACGTACTCATTTTCGGGTTATTTCACAAGCGCTAATGTGAAGCCGGCTTTACATTCAGGTACATGCATGCGATCATTCAGTGTTCAATTATCCTAACTAATATTATAAATGCGAAAGTGAGTTTGTTTGTTTATTTGTTTGTTACGTTTTCACGCTAAAACGGCTGAACGGATTTGGCTAAAACGGCTGAACGAATTTGTTAGACCGATGACCTGGAATAGGACATAAGATACTTTTTATCCCGATATTCCCACGGGATCGAGACTCACGCGAGTGAAACCGCGGGGTGCTGCTAGTTGGTTCAATACGATTAAAGTTTAAAATACAGTCGTCGCTACATGTTTTTTTCTTCCATACTTCTCTATTTGTCGCCTTTATCGTCCACACAGTCCATCCATTGTTTATTTGGTCTTCCCCTACTCTTCAAGCTACCCACATTCATACTCAAAACTTGCCTCACGACATTTTCCTCTCCGCATTACATGTATGATACCTACTATGACAACCGATTTCCACACAACTTTTCAGTCACCTGTGCCACTTTCAGACTTCTTCTTATATATTAACTAGCTGCGCCCCGCGGTTTCACCCGCGTAAGTCTCGACCCCGTGGGAATATCGGAATACAAAGTATCCTATGTGTTAATCCAGGTTATAAACTATCTGTTTAACAAACATCCAAACACAAAAACTTTCACATTTATAATATTACTAAGGGCGAATTTCACCAAACTTTTATTCCAAGTATAAGTCTTATCCTGCGAATGAATTTTGAATTTTTGACAGTTTTTCCATACAAAACCTGTCAGACGCCATTTTTATTCCACGGACTTTGGTAAAATCAGCCCTTAGTAGGATTTCTTATTCTATCAATTCGCGTAAGGGCCAAAGATATTATCATACGACCAAAAATAGTAGAAGAGGTATTCCAGAATTGAATTAATTACACATTTTAATGCTACAGAACTCTACAAACATTATATTTCTAATGCGGCATGCATACTCCGACTGACGCCAAACATTTGTACAAGTATTACGTAAACTTACCTCGTTTGCATAACTATTACATGATAAGTGCAGTATTCCTTAAAATAATTAAGTGATATTTTTATGGTTTCTTTCCTTCACAAAGACAGGACTAAACCAAGTAATTAGTTTAGGAAAGTAACCACAGCAAATCTTAATCAACCTGCGAGCTAATTGCGTAACAGATTAACAATTGCAGTTCCTTTAATTTTAACATTTCTACAACATTCATTGCGTGATTTAGGTACGTTGTCGAGCATACACATTTTTCAAACATATCAAGCAATAGATTAGGAGTTTCTTTGAAAACCCTGGAATTGTGATTAAAAGTGTGCTACACAATAAGAATGCTGGCCAGGCCAGGCCAATTGATGTCTTGACTCTAACTCGATCATGGAAAGCGATGGATTGAGCGTAACTGAAGGCCTATATTCATTACTTTAAAAGTAGAAGGGAATTCTGACACTGGCACACTGAAATGGAAATAGGTTGTCCTGATTAACGAGAAGCGAGTAGAGCTAATGTTAGCGAGTAACGAGCTGCGAGTGCGAGTGCGCAACAGCGACGAGCGATTACTCGCTGGTATGAGTAAGTACACAAGGCTACACATCAGGCTATACATTTCCAGTATAAGCTGACCTCGCATTGTACGGTAATCCTATACGCTAGATCAGCATAAACTGGAAATGTATAGCTTGATGTGTAGCCGTGTGTACCAAACGTGAGTCTCTCAGTGAGTGTTCTGCCCGCCAAGCGAGTACTCTTTTTGACAGCTCTTGCCGCTGCTACAGACGAGTACTCACCGGCGAGTGTGAACAGTCAGTCATCAATATTTGTATCTCTTTTACTTACACGGGCCAACAATCTTCTATAAGTAGGTACCTACGTTTCTTAAGCGAGAAAATCGTTGATAGCTAGTCAGTTCCTCGTCGGTCTCCAGTGCAAATACATTTATATTTGGCATTCAAAGGACACGTGTAAACCCTCTTCGGTACCTTTCAACTCCAGAAGCAATACAGCTGAGCTATTGGAGCGAGACCTATTCAAATCTGTTACATTTCTTCTCGCACAATTCCTTTTGTACGAGGAGTCCTTTGCACCGGGGAATTGATGATCAATATTCAGTGGCAATGTATTCTTCAGTTTTCTTTATATTATAAGTAAACTTATAATATAGTGTAAGTATTATTTATCATTTGTCAAGCACGTGATCGTTAACCTAAATCAACCTAGCCTTTTCCCTACTATGTTGGGGTTGGCTTCCAGTCTAACCGGATGCAGTAGACTACCAGTATTTTATATGAAGTGACTGCCTATCTGACCTCCACAACCCAGTAACTGCGAACGATACCCCTTGATAAGACTGGTTGTCAGACTTTCGGGCTTCTGACGACCCGTAACGACTGTCGAAGATCCACGAATAACAGCCGGGACCAACGGCTTAACGTATTCCGAGGTACGGAGGAGTCTCGGTATGTAAAGATGGTCCCCCATGCACGGACCAACCCCGGCAAGCGAAGCTTAATCTGATGGACCGACCCGTGCGGCTGTTACTACTTAGCCACGAGCACGTGTTCGTGAACCATTTAGGTAAAAGTTGTAATTGTATTAGACGCATAATATACGTGGTATTAAACATGTCTTTAATGCAGTGTTTAACACTAGTATTTGACAGAAAATTAGTTATTTTATAAAAATAAACTTTGAAGCGTAAAGCATGAAAATCAACAGTGCCCTCCCTGGCTGTGAATAGGCAGTTATTCGTTCTGCGAATGCTAAGCTCTCTCTAGAAGAAGTTTAAAAACCCTATATGGCCTTTTTTGAACAGGTACCTAAATGTACGAAGAACTCCCTTAGGCAAGTCCGGATAATAAACTAGAAAAGCCCACGGATAGAGAACAAGATTAATAACACCTGTTATATACAAAGTTCGCGTCTCCAAGGCGGCCATAAACACAATTTATCACTAGCGACCCCCAAGACTACGCTTGGAAGATCTCGGCTGTCATCCCGAATGCTCCCGAGTAATATGATCCGCATCAACGCGGACGTTTAATTAATGTTTGTTTTACACGTCACACAAATGAGGTTATGAGGCTTGTTGGGACCACGAACGTTGACGATTTAGAGCGGTAGAACACGGCTTACGGACGACGCGCGTTTCAAGAACGCGCTGTTTCTGCGCCGTAGATGGCGATTTTTGCGATTTTATTTATTTACTTACCACTTACATTCGTTTTTACAGGAACCCAATACAACAATGTAGTCACGCGCTTCAAACGCGATACAAACGCGCGTGTGAAGTGCGTTTGAAGCGCGTACAAAGGGTCGGAGCAGGGGTACCTACAGAACGGCTACGACGCGTCTGTATCGCTGTATCTGCGTGTATACGCGCAGTAGACGCGCGTTTCACGATCGCCCCGTGTGCTTAGGTTACAAGGTTGCGTTCAAATCTCGTTTGAAGCGCGTATACGCGCGTCGTCTGCACGTTTAAAATACGCCGTATGCTAGGGCCCTTAGGTTTGTTGGTCCTTTATGCAGATGAAAGGAATGAGGATATTAAATGCTAGGCTTTTCATCGCATTAAAAATTAATATACTTGCTTAAGAAACCGTGCCCTTGCCGTCATTTTATAGCAAACTAGCGACCTACTCCTGCTTCGCACGGGTTTTACGACTTGAAACGCAAAACATCGAGATTTCTTAGTTAATATTAACGTATTATACCTTCTCTAAACGATGGTGAAAACCTCATTAAAATCTGTTTTGTGGTTTAAAAGACCAACGTGGACATACAGACAAACACGAAAAGCGACTTTAATATATAATAGATATAGATGTACTTTTAGAAAAAAGATACTGAAAGCCTGTACACCTACAGTGGGTTCACAAAATTACAGCAAAACAAAGGAAAATTGAAATTTGAATTTAGAATGCTGCTTTATTATTTGAAAACAACAAAAATTATCATCGGCAATATTTTCCCCTAGAAAAAAAAAAAACAAAAGCCTAGCTGAATATTTTTATTTTTGTAACAAAAAAAATACACAGTGGAAACAGCTTTGCTATCGAACTAACATCAAAGTGTTTTGATTGAACTGTCACTCAGAACCACAGAACAGTGTTAGTTTGATTGCCGAATTTTATTTGGGAGTGAAGTTTTGTGATTTTGTGTCTGCTGTGAAAGAAGATTGACGTTCGAATGGCAGTAGAAATGATTTGGGTCTTGGTGGTATCATGTTATTTCTAGAGTTCATTCAAATATTCTTTACTTTACTAATGTCATTGATTTTCTCATATGCCTACAAATTCAAGTAAACGTAGAAAACAAGTCATTGTTCTAGCGCGGTCTCTTCTAAAAATTATATAATAAAATAATTATGATATTTTATTTCTGTAAAAATAATATTTTAAAACTAGATGAGGTCGGTATATCTATACATAATTATTATAAATTAAAGTCACTTTTCGTGTCTGTATGTGTGACCGTGTTGTTCTTCTAAACTACGTAACGAATTTTGATGCGGTTTTCACAATAATTTAGAAAAAAAACCCGGATGGTTTATGTGCTTAATACATTAAAAACTTACATAATTAAGTATATATAGAAGTTTCGATTTTGTCAAGTCTTAAAAACCGTACGTAGCAGGGCCGTTCGCTAGTACAAAATAAACACATTAAAGTTTTAAACTCTAGCACTAAAGTTTTGGAAATGTCAGCTATGTGGTAATCTTTTGAACCTTTATTATAGAATTTATTATTCTCCAAGATATTCCTATTTTCTGCATCGAATGTCTATGAACTTTTACCGTAACGAAAGTTGTCGGTTTTTCAGATAAAGATGCATTCCTTATATTGCACGACAGTAAAAACAGAATTGAAAGAAATTTTCCCCTACCTCGTTCATTACTCGCTCAGCTAAGCAAACTATTGTGAGCGTGAAGTTCGAAGCAAAACCAATTTATTACAGGTACACTGAAACTTTGCAAAAGCTGTAAAATTTTAATCTTATTTGACGCGACTTTCTAGCTTTTAATATAAATTTTGTATCTTCAGAGTTTAAAAGCTAATTCCAATGCTAAAGTTTTGAAAAACAAATTACAAATTGGGAATTCGTTATAAATATTGTTTTTAGATAAATATACTAGGTTTTGTTTCGAATTACTTAGGAGGGTATTACTAAAAAGTTAAAATAAGAATATTGAGAAAAAGTATCTAATACAAACAGTTTTACTTATAAAAGAATGTTACTGCGAATGAATAAATTTTACCTACTTCAAATAGGTAAAATTGGGGAGCAGAAAGTATTTTTTTTTGGAAATAGTTAAATTAGAAACAGTCACCCTGTAATAAAAGAGATTTCCCAGTGATTTAAATGGCAATCTTATTGAAAAGTAAAAAGGTGTGCCATATTTTAGGTAGGTACATGTACATCATGATTAAACTGTTTAAATATATTATTATATCAGGCTCTAAGAAAGTGGCACGAACTTGTGTAAAGTACAATCATCACTATTCTAAGTTCTAAAATAATTATCAAATTAAAAATAAAGTTAAATTAATATTGCTTGTTAGTCTTATCGGCTAAATTGCAATCAATTATTAGGAACAAGGGTTCTTTTGAATAGAGGAGATTTAAAAAAAGTGAACGAAAAATTTTTTTAGTGCCTGTGGAAAACATCGCTAAAACAATATAGGACATAAATCATCGCTGTATTTTAACAACATACTATATAAACGTCTACGAATATTAGGAAATGTGCTCTGCACACACATGGTTGCCAGATGTTAAAATCCACCTGCAATTTATAACGATTGTTGTGTAAGAGGATCGTTTTAGATATTTAAATACAGCTTATAAAGAATACTGATGAAACTGGGCTAGTAGTGTGAAGATATCAAATATTACATCAATGGTTTCGAAGGAAAAACATGAACAGGAATATTATAAATCAGGGCAATGTCCTATAAAACACAGTGTTACTTAAAAAAACATAGATAATGAGAGTATAAAAAAACTTGTTGCATCTTAAAACAAGATCAACTAGAATAGAATAGAATTTTTCTTTATTCAAGTCACATGCCTCAAAAATGGTTAGTAAGACTTACAACTATGTTAGTAAGAAATAAAAAAAAATATATAGGTATATTTCAAATGTCAATGTGTTCTCAAATGTTACTTTAAAAAAGAAAACTCATAAAGGTCACTTACGAATCTACCGAGTTATACAAATATTACTAAAAAACACGCATGTTTTCCCCGAAGGGTTAGGCACAGCTGTGTACCTATAGTACCGTTTATATTTAAGTCCCATGTAATAGGGGACGAGCCTATAGCCATGAACTGGGCAAAAATCCGGTCTCTGTGCTGCTACTGAGGAATTCCAGATGGCAAAACCCTATCACACTTTATCCGGCCTCGGAATTGAACCCAGGCCCTCAAGCTCGGCAGTAGCAGTACGAATTCGATAACATGTTACTGATAAAGATATCGTTTCATTTAAAACTGCACGCCTTCCACTGCTTGTAGCATACATATTTAAAATATTTGTATAGAAATTTTAGTGGAGGGACGTGAAATTTTAAATTAAACGATATCTACCTTATTGTATTAATATATCAATATATATTTTATATGTATTAATATTTATTTTCTGACAACTCTATCGAGCGGGCGATCCATAATCACTATACAGTATCGAAGACTTTTATGATCTAGAGTGCTAATAAATGACTCCATTAAGTTCTTCTGACGAGTACAAGAACTTAGGTTGTGAGCGAAAGACTTTCATAAAAGGAACAGTAGGTGAGTTCCACTTGAAGAGCAGATCAAGACTGACTATATTAAATTCTCAAATCTTAAAGCTACGCTTACAATAAAAATGGCTATTATAATCTTAATGCTTCCTGGTAGTGCAGTACCAGGAAGTTACTCGTATAAATGTAATCTTATTGCCTAATTATAATGAAGGTTATTGTCTAATAACCTTGTTATATCTATATAACTCCTCCTTATGATGGAGGCGCGCTGAAGGCCGCGGCTGGAGATGGAATGGACGCTTCAGGTTATTGCTGGGCTGATTGTGCACCGACTTAGGAATCCACTAGAATTTGTAGATACTATTATAACTAGTTCTGTTGAAAGTACTAAGATGTGTAGGATTATCGACGACCAACTAGGTATGCTAGAGATGACTGCTAGGTCTTCATACTGCAGACTGGATTTCTTCTGATTGGTGTATGACTTTCTGTTGTTTAGTTCTAAGTTTTCTAGATTAATCGTCTTTGGTGTTTGGTAGCGGTATGGTTTCCTTGATATTGATATACCTTTGATGTGTTCTATCCATAACTTCCACCTTAAAATTGTTGTCTGTGGTTATCAGGAAAACGCCTTTGTTTCGTTGGTATTGTACGTCATTGCCGCAGATCGTTTTTCTGACTTCTTCCTGTTTAATGATTATCACACCGTTAATATCCTTGATTTATTGGATGATGTTGTTTTTGAAGGTTGCTGATCCGTAGGTGCAGTTGTGTGGTTGTTGATGTTGGATGAGTTGAGCTATGCAGTCATTTGCATGTGTTCCATTCTAGATGTTTACAGATGACCTCGTCTTCTACTATCTTGGTGAATGCCTCGTGGGGATAGGCGAACTCATTACTTCCCAAGATAAGGAAAGAATTGTGTTGGATTGTGATGAGGGAAAGGATTGTGACGGAGGATAGTGTATTTGTTGTTGTTGGATATTGTGAATGATTTTCTGGTACCACTAACAACGTTTTTTTTTTAGCATTGTGGTATATAGGTGTAGGAGATTATAAGGTTGTTCTGCAACTATTAGTATAACTAGCTAGTATAAAGTGAATAATTTCGTTAGTACTATATGCTTTTGACTCCAATGGCGTTCTCCCATAGTTGAATTTTGTTTAGATTTGGGGCGAACGCTAATTTTCCTCGGATTTAGTTTTGAATGTGATTTAATTCTTCTATTTAATAGGAAGAATCGATTATACTAGGACCCATTTTTTCGTAGTGTGATAATGTGAGTGCGTTTTCTAGTGTTTCCGTCTATCGAGCTGTTGTTATGTTGTTAAGAAATAAGTTTCCAATTATTTTTCCTAGCTAGAATATACCTGTCTATCGTTCCTATAATGTATTTCTATCTGGTTATTTTTTATGGTCTTTAATTTTTTTTGTACTCTTTCATGAAGTCTTGCATTATGCTTATCCTCTTCTTTGGATTGGATCTGTTGTAGAAGATTCAAATGGATTAGGTTTACTTTGTTGGGTGCGTCTAGCCCTGAGTTTTACTTCCTCATGTTTTGCCAACGTAATGGCTTGGTCTAGATTTTCTACTTGTTTTAATTTTATAAGTATCGCTGTTATAGGGTTTAATTTATCTAAAAGTGTTTCTAGAGCCATTTGTTCGTAATATACTCTTTTACCCGGTTCGGTCGAGATCAGTGTACTCATTAGAATCCTAATCTTATCTCCGAACGCATCAATAGTATTATTGTCCCTAGTAGTATTCATAAGCTCTTGTACTATGTAGTTGAATTTCTGTTCTAAATTCTCCGAATTTCTTTTGGAGGACCCGTTTTATATCTGGCCACGTTTTTGTGCCTGGGTTCTCCGAGAGGGCTTCAACAGCTTTACCTGTTAATTTGTTTCTGATTAATAACGCTATGCATGCACTATCTTTGTTGGTTATTCGTTCAAGAGCGTTTTCAACACCTTCTATGTAAAATGAAAGTGTTCTCTTGTTCCCGTCATAACTGGGTAGAAATTTCGAGAACGTTGAATAGTCGGTTGGTACCGGCTTGTCATCTGGAATATGTGACCTCATATCGTTAGCCAAATAATCAAAGGTGGACAATGGGTGGAAAGACCAAGCGAGATTTTAAGTATTCAATGTAGTACTAATAATACCTAGACATTAAAATTGCCACAAAAGTTGTGTTACTGTTAATGTGTCAGGAATAAAATAAAGGAGTTTGGGGAATAATCAGATTAAATGCTTACCCCACGAGCATTGCCAATGAGAGGCTTTACAATGGTAGATGAGTGTGTCTGTCTTCGCGCTGTTTTCTGTTGCCTGCTGGTGCTGTGGGTTTCTCACTGTACGTTCTTTATGCACACCACGGAACTAGGCTTTGGAACCGATAAAATGCGACGTACTGACTGCGCCAGTTAGGGTTTGTGAGCGAGGGTGAAAGGCTTTTTAAAAAGAACATTAGGTGTGTTCCGCTTGAAGAACAGATCAAGACTGCGGCGTTATTAATTCTCAAATCTTAAAGCTACGCTTACAATACAAAGGGCTATTATAATGCTATTGCTTCCTGTTATCACAGTACCAGGAAGTTACTCGTAATGTAATCTTATTACCTAATTACAATGAAGGTTATTGTCTAATAACCTTGTTACATCTATATTCCTCGAGACTCCTCCGTGCCTCGGAAAGCACGTTACGCCGTTGATCCCGGCTGTCATTCGTGGAACTTTGACAGTCGTTACGGGTCGTCAGAAGCCCGAAAGTCTGTCAACCAGTCTTACCCAGTGGTATCGCATTACCCAGTTACTGGGTTGAGGAGGTCAGATAGGCAGTCGCTCCATGTAAAATACTGGTATTCAGCTGCATCCGGTTAGACTGGAAGACGCCCCCAACATAGTTGGGAAAAGGTTAGGCAGATTGATTGAACCTTGTTACATTTATATAACTAGGGGCATGCAATTTTAAATTAAACGATACCATAATGTATTAATTTATTTTCTGACAACCCTGTCTAGCGGGCGATCCATCATCACTATACAGTGTCGAAGACTTTTATGCTACAGTGTTAATAAATGACTCCGAGTTCTTTTGACAAGTACAAGAACTTAATATGTACTGGTGTTAAGATAGCTAAGATAATAATGTCTATTTTACAATTTCATTATATCTTTGATCATAGATCTATTATCATAATGATAGTGTAATACCCACCTTAGAATACATCAAAGAACTTAAAAAACAAGTTCTCTTGTTTAGTAGCTAAATACTGTCACTCAACGGCTTGTCTATTTTCTCTTCGCGTTTTCCATGTTATATTGAGTTCTAACAAATCTCAAAACAATATTTTTCCCTGTTTATTTATGGCCAGTTAATCAAAGCAAACTTTCAGAAATGTTACTTGCAAACCTATCTAATAAATATTCAAAATTAAACCTTTCTCCAACGTGATAAGGTCCATCCATTAAGCATTTAACGCTCATCCCTTCATCATCCCATTGGTTAAGTTATAAATCACTTTCGAAGGCAATTTTGGTCCACCCCTGTACCGTGTATTGTGAAAAACGGCGTTTATTTGGGTACAGCCCTGTTTTAAAAATAGACCTCAAACAAATCTTTACCTTACCTCCTCCGTAATAAGATTCCAAATCACTGCAACATATCTTCGAACAGTTTTGGTTTTATTTTGAAACAACCCGAAACATTCGCTTGAGCATTTTTTATTTGAAAATATGAGGTGCGAACATTTTTGAAAGCAATTCGCACTAAATCGTTGGAGGAAAAGTGCCCTGAAGATTTATATGAAATCTTGTTCAAATAAATGCAAACTTTATTACTTTGTCTCAAGATTCAAAATTAAGCGAAAGCTTTTTTATCCAAGGACTAGCTGACGCGACAGATGCTGTCCTGTCACGAAAATCCAATGGAAAAAAAGGACGTTCAGTTTACCCGAATTTGAACATTTTCGGGGAAACTTTTCCAATTTCTCATTCTTTAAAAACTAAATTCGGACTATTACGAACATTTTAATTGTTATTTATGCAACTGTTAAATAATAAGGGGTATTATAGTATCACATGTGTGTTTTAATACCTAATTATTAACAGTTGCATACAAGACTTTATCTACACCCATGATATGAATCTTCTATAATAGTTTCTTTGCAATACCAATATCGAACAAAAATGGCGCGGTACGACGTGAATTCGAATTTTTCAAATTCGAATGTATGTTTTGTTTTTAAATTACGGTGCTTTGTTAGTGAAACGATCGTAAATGACAATGTTCTTTTTTTGAAATGAGTTGCATTATGAAATTCAGTACAAAATTATAACACCCGTTTGGATGATATTATGATTACTATGACACTGGCTGTTTTAATGTTGGCAATAAGCTAACTGTTTCAGAAACTTTTATAGAGGATTTATAGCATGGGTGTAAGTAGATAAAACAACAAATAGCCATGTGTAAGAAGATAGATAGTAAATTTGAATCCTGATAACCCAGTATGCTGATTAAATCACTTCTCAACGTTTCCCGCCATTTGTGGTGAACTGACAGTTGTCATTAGTGACAGTGACCTCACTGCTTATATGCATGAGATAGTGTTTACATATCTGTTATGTTGTACATTACCTACAGTAAATTAATATTGTCGTTTTCTGAAAGCATAATATGTATTTATAATGCTACGGCTACACTTCGCGTTATCGCAAACTTTTTTTCGTGCGCTGTGTGTGTGTAGCCGTAGCATAACAGAGCAACTAGTATCAATACTATTTTACTGTAAATTCTGACATTCAAAAGTGCCTTTAGTGGCCTAATTGAAACAAATAATTTGACTTGGAATTCCTGTTTAGTTAGTGAAAAATCTTGGCCTCAATTGAAATTCATTCAAAGAAGTGGTTTCCTATTTAGAATTTTCCAAGACGAGGATTTCTTCGAGGAAACCTTTATCTAGAACTAACGAACCCCTGGTTCGTACGGTCTTTACGACTTGAGTACTTGACAAAACATCGACATTTCTTTTTATGTTATTATCTACAAACATTTATATTAATGTAGGATTGTAGGTATTAAACATAAAACCTTTCGGATGCGAGCCGGACGATTTTGTGCTTATCTCGGTGTCATTCGAATTCCTTTAAACTTTTAAGTATTGTATCAATTCAGTGATAAAAACTTTATTTTAGTTCATTCACCCTACAAACTGTTGGTGAAAACCGCGTCAAAATCCGTTGCGAGAGGCGACTTTAATTTATAATTATGTATATAAAAAGTCTATAGATCTAGACAGCCTATCTAGATAAAAACTGCCTAAAAATACAGTATTACCAGTATCTAAAGCCCAAAAACAGTACATAAAGCGACGCGTGACTTCGTTCAAATGAAGCCATATTGTTTCTCGTTCGAATTTGGAACGAACACGTTCACTGGCGGTTTATGTATGCGACGCAGTACAATGAACGTAATTGTCAATCTGATGCCATGAATTGTAGTGTATCCCTTCAGACTAACGAGACAGTTCTGGTATTCTACCATAAGATAAAATCACGCCTGTATTTTCCGAAGGGTTAGGGGTAGAGGTCTACACACGTATGTGAATCATCTGCATCTGCCTAGCCTTTTCCAACAATGTTGGGGTCGGCTTCCAGTCTAACTGGATGCAGCTGAATACCAGTATTTTACATGGAGCGACTGCCCATCTGACCTCCACAACCCAGTTACTGGGTAACACGATACCCTTTGGTAGGACTGGTTGTCTGACTTTCAGGCTTCTGACGACCCGTAACGACTGTCAAAGATCTACAAATGACAGCCGAGACCAACGGTTTAACGTGCTTTCCGAGGCACGGAGGAGTCTCGGTATGTAAAGATCACCCATCTACGGACCAATCCCGGTAAGCGTAGCTTAACCTGATGGATCAACCCGTGCGGCTGTTATTACTTAGTCACGAGCTCCTTTCATGTACACACTTATGTGAATGTGTAAGGTATTTATGCTCATGACTGTACGAATGAACGTGGAATACCTACTCACGTAAGTGTGAGGCGATAAAAGAATCTAAATTGTGCTCCAAACTCTCAGAGAAATGAATTATTTTATAAAAAATAGACAGACTATGCAAATTTGCCGTTTTCCTAGAGTTTTCTTATATCTGTCAAAGAATGACAGTCTGTTGCGATTTGAGTATAGCATAAGCATAAACTTCGCACAACGTGGACCGTGACCTTGTGAAAGCCTCAGGAATCCGCTGGATGCGGGAAGCACAAAAGTGGCAGTGCTTGGGGGAGGCCTATGTCCAGCAGTGGACGTCTTTCGGTTGAAATGATGATAATAACATTGGTGATGTCAATAGAATAGAGCGCAGCATATCTCTATTCTACTACCCGTAGGCCTCAACATTGTAAGAAATAAAGAAAGAAAACATATTTATTTGGGACACGCACAGGAAATACAAACAGTAAAATAGCGGCATTCAAAATTAACAAAAACATAAAATAAAAAAAAAAAACAAATATAAAATAAAATAAAAGATTTAACGACTCATACGAGGCCAAAAAGGCTTCTATCTCAGCATAATGCTGCGACATATAAAAAAAAAACCACAGTGCGATTTTCTTACAAGTAGGAACTCATAATTTCTATTCATCCATCCTAACTACCTATTAGCTGGAAGAAATTAATTAAGAAAGAGACAGCCATAAAACCTCTTTCCTTCCCGCTCTATCATTACCGCCACCTATTGTCCGCCGTCTTTGATTACAGGCCGACCTATTTCTAGCATCAATTGTTACGTACTTCACCCAGAAGTATAACATTCATTCTATAAGGGTATGAAAAGACCCGACCCTCTCTTGACTACAAGTGTTTTCACCTCACGAAATGAGTGACGTCATTGGCATTGTTGTTTGGTCCTTTGGCCTGTGTTTACTTGTCCTTATTAAGGTAGAGTAACCTACCCATAATGCTTCTGACAACAATCGCAGAACTTTCTCTACAAGACAACACAATTTGAAACAAAAGAACTGTTTTGAGATTAGAATAGACGTGGATATATTTAATAAACCATGCCGCTTAACTATTCTTCAAGAGTCATAAAAAACCCTGTAAGAAATCGACAAGTGTTTCACCTCTCAACGAGGCATAGGATGACGATTGACCAGTCGCAAACCAGAACAAACAAGACGTGTTGCCACAACGAGCGCTGGATGCAGAGAACGCTCTGCATCCAGCGCTCGGTGTGGCTGTTTGGAGATTCCTAAAAATGCAGTCTATTGGATAATTATCAGTTTTGTTATATTAAGAACAGAAAGAAATTAAGTCCTCCATCTTCCAAAGATCTAAGCAACGCAACTCATAGGCACGTTACACACGAAACACAAATATGAGGTTAACAGCCATACTGATTGAAAGGGGTTAACGCCACTAAGATGCGTATTCGACTGTCAAAGATCTACGAATTACAGCCGGGAACACGAGCCCCTTTATAGTGAAGATCGTAATGTATAACATTATATCTAACGGGACCTCAAACCTCAATTTATTATTGTTTGTCTGGTCATCCAAAATTACGGTTCAGTAGAGCAAACCAGGCTGTGTTTAAAACCCTCATAAATACCGATAGTTTGCGGTTTTTAAACAGGATTTCACATAGTTTCAACTAATCTATTTGTTTTGGTTGCAGGTTGCTTTTAGGATCTATTTTATTACGATATTAACCTCAACTAACTGTACTAAATTAAATGACTCATTAACTAAATATAGTGCATATCGAGGAAGGGTTCTGTCGAAGTAATGTTTTTCGAAGGTGTGCGTTGTCGAACTATGTTCTGTCGGATTAATGTTAGTCGAATATTATGTTCAGTCGAAGGACAGAGTAGTCAAACTATTGTTTTTCGAAATTGGGACCGTGTCGAAATAATTAACTTTCGAAATTCAGTATGACACTCAATCGTGGGGTTTCTTGCCGGCTCTTCTCCATAAGAAACGACCAATTGGAGCCGTGCACCTAGCTTCTGATGTTTCTTATGTGCCCGTGTAGGTTATTGTGAAATAAAATATTTTGAATTTTATCGTTATAATACTAACCCGTTACTTCAGCACAGCGACGCAAATACCAACGTAAGTAACTGCACCTCAAAAAAATTAATGACGAACATTTTTTTAAATTAATGATGCACACTTATTTTAAACAAATGAAGCAGTTTCTTTCTGGATTTTTCTCAAACTAAACTAGGTTACCTTGACCAAACGGGCTAGGTTAGGTTAGAGAACTGTGATCAACCGCTACATCAAAATTGGTCGCAGTTACTTGGCTATTTTGTATTTTTAGGGCTCCAAAACAGGAAATCTGAGGTTCACTAAAAGAGGCGCATTCATTATATTAAGTAGCTGAGTATTCATTATATTTTAGGAAAGCAACATGGGAATTATTTGAGGATCAATTATATGCACGCCTTTTAAAAGTCTACTTTCGTCTAGAGACTTCTTTCAATACAAAGAACGAGCCTTGGAAAACATGACTTCGCAATTCCTTACGTCCAGGTTTTCGCACGATGTTTTCCTTTAACGTAAATAAACGTTAAAATAAAGAAGAAATTCACCTCACAATCTTCAACTTTTCTTAACAACGCAAGTCTTATTAACAACATGACCAAATTGTTCTTTGACTGTTCCGATCCAATTTAGGATGAAATTCATTAACAACGAACTAATTTAGCGAAAAGAACCTAAGTATTGGGAAAGGTCGACTAATTACAGAGATTTCATTAGTTGATTTTCGTTGAGTAAGAATAACTGTAGCAGTAGGCAAGCAACTTCAACTGAATTGTTTAGTTTATGGCCCGCCTCACATGGAGCTGTATTCTAGTAGTTATGGTTGTAAATTTACTACTAAAAATAAATAAATATATATATAAATAAATAAATAATAATAATAATAAATACTATTTTTTATTTTTTTCTCTTTTTGTTATTTACCTATTTGTATGTTTATCATGTAAGGGAAGAGTGGAGCCTTCAACTAAAGGCATTTTCTATGCCTAAATGGATACTCCTCGACATGCCATGTATGACAAAATTATACTTAAATAAATAAATAAATAAACATTTATTTCTCTTCCACAAAGGCGCCTTAAAAATATAAAGATTATATTATCTGATAAATCCTTTTTGGGAGACTGGTATCTGCACTAGAAGAACCTGTCATACAGATTACCAGGCCCCCCCCCAAAACAGCGTTTAAGTATTCTTAATCTTACTGACAGAATTAACAAATTATTTTTACCTTTGGTAGAATATAGTATAAACAAAAGTAAAAGAAGAAAATTCAAAGTTATTAATAAAGAGTGCGTGTACTAGTGGAGTGTGGTGTGGTGTGCTATAGTGTCGTTTCGTGTCGTGTCGTGTGGTGTAGTGAGGTGTAGTGTGGTGTGGTGTGGTGCAGTGTGGTGTGGTGTAGTGTAGTGTGGTGTGGTGCGGTGTGGTTTAGTGTGGTGTGATGGACAGGCTGAGAACACATTTATCTTAAAACAATAAGGAGGCTTTCAGTGCTATCGTAATCAAGGCTCAGTAAATACGTGGTGAGAACTTGCTTGCACTTTGCTTTAATAAGAGGATATATTTTTAAAGTAGAGTTTATTTTATTGTATAAATAACTGCCAAGGAAACAAAAGTTACGGTGCGAAAGACTACTTCTGCACAGTTGAGTGGGACATACATTTGTTTTAATACGTTTATGAGCATTTATGGAATGAGCATTTATGGCCATAAACTTTTTTTTTTCAAGTTTTATTTAGAAAATGTGCCAATCATCGCTATTACATTGTATTTACTTTTTTTGAAAGCTGCATAAGCAATGCGGCATGTTCTAGAACTAAAAATTGGAAGACATTTGTAATCCACCACGCACTAGGTCCGCGTGGTAAATTGTGGCTCACTCCCTCTCACAGAGACGAGGCCTGTGTGCAGTGGAAACGTTATATCTGTGTGACAAGGGCCTGAGGTACTAAGCCCACTACCAGCGCGAGGAAGCGACACTGCCGGCGAGTACTCTCTCAGTTCGCAGTCGCAGTGACAAGAGCTATCAAAAAGTGTACCCGCTCAGCGACAGTCGCTTGGCGGGCATAACACTCGCTGAGAGACTCACGCTTGTTATATACGCATATCAGCGTGTAATCGCTCGTTGCCGTCGCGCATACGCTGCTTGTTACTCCTCAACTCGTATTTAGTTGCTAGCTCTACTTGCTTCTGACGGAGTCCGCTAGAGCCGATGCCTACCAGGGTCGCGGGAATGTCCGATAGGGTTACCGTGACCCCTGGCAACACACAGGCAACCGAAGGAACACGGGTGGGTTTTAGTCAGTCTGACTCGCCCTAGCTCCGCCCAGAGCTGGAGAAGTTATTTGATAATTCCCAACAAAAAAAAAGAAGCTTTACGTCTCGCTAATCGCCGGCGGAGGGACAGGTACCTTAGTATATAACTCCGACAATGTAGCAGGACCGCGAAGGTTCAAACGTCTACAAGTTTTTTAATAACGCCCCAAGGACACAAGCGACCTTTAAGGTGAGCTCTCCTAAACATGAAATTGGACTCGCCATTATTTTAGAGTATTTGTTTTCCTCTTGTATTTTTTTTTTGTAATTGATTTTGGCTTCAGTTGTTATAAAAATTGTAGGATTTTGTTTGGAATCGGCGCAACATGTCTTTTTCTTTCAGACTTCTCAAGACTATTAGTCGTCATCTCGGTAGTCAGCCCCTTTCAGCCATAATAATTATCATCTTTTACACAGTCCAAGCAAAGTTTCTTTGGCGTTCCCCTATTCTTATAGCCATCCACATTCTTACTCTAAACTTTTAAAGTTCACCTTCAAGCCTTGGCATCAACAACCGATTTCTTCACAACTTTTCAGACACCGGTGCCATTTTCATTGCAGACTGCCTCTTATCTAGTCATATAGATTTTCTTTATGATTTTTTCCCGCCACTGAACACTCTCCACCTAAGCAAGGTATTAAGACAGGATCTTCAAATATTAAAAGCTTCCAATTGAAAACCAAAACGTGTTTACGTAGTTTTCTACTGCAAACGTTGCAAAGGAAAACCATTTAAGTTTCAGCAAGTTTAAAGATCCTAATCGGTGAGAATTCATGGCTTGCAATAAAAGTATTTTATTTGAACACGATACTTAACTCGGTGGCGTTATTACACAGGTCGCAATCGACTGTAAGACAAATAGTCGTTCGGTCGTAACTTTCGGAATACACCCTTAACATCTTGGAGTCAGTCTGACGCTAGTCTAGATAAAGATTATAGATTTAATTAAGGCGAAAGCGTCGAGGGTGGCGTGTAAATCGCGGCCGTATCAATTATTAAAATAAAGAATTAAAATCATAAAAAATATCATACAACTCTCTAAGTTCATATTTATCCTATTGAATGACTATTTCATGAGATCATGTCATTATCTGATACTGACACCCCTTAAGGGGATGCCCGTAAAATTCAAACTTACAATTGCTTTTTGCAATTTGCAGGTCAGTGTCAGGTTGTGTGTTGATTAAAATATGATTCACGACCGTAAAAAATATGGATTTACAGAATTATAATCATTAGAATTAACAATAATACAACTCCTTAAGTTAGAATTTTGAAAATTTGATTTCGTGGGATACCCTGTAGCTTTCGCCTTAACTGTTTTTATTTACTGCAGTTCTGAAGAGATTTGTAAAAATATTTGGATAGAAAAAGATTAAATTCTTTTGGAATGACTCGTGACTACAAGTTTTGAAGATTTCTTTTGAAGTTTTATGTCTATTTGCAAGACAAGGGTCGTCTTGCAAATAGACTTACAACTTCAAAACCAAAAACTGTAAGAAAATGAGCCCACTCAGCAATCTCTTTAGACAACGAGGGGTCGGCATGGTCTACTCTGTGCTAACCATTTATATTAGTAAACCGATCTTTCAGGAGTTCAGGGGGCCTAAACCGGCCACATTAGCAATTCCTCTAAAAGCAGTTCATTCCGTGAATCCCAGCTGTCATTAGCAATTCCTCTAATTTGACATAAAAGCAATTCATAATTTGTGGACCATTTTACGAATCTCCATAGAAAAATGTCAAACAGATGAATTACTTCGTAATATGAATTACACGCAGATCAATAATATGAATTGTCAGTTTGTGACATTTTACGATGATTCATAATATTTTTATATCATTATTCTGCTAAAGTGACCGTTTTAAGCCCCCAGGACCCAAACAAAACTTCCTAAAGAGATTATTCATCAATTTCCTTTGTTACAGAGCCAACAAGGATATAATATAATGACTTAACATGTAATAATCCTAATTACAAAGGCTCCATGCCGCACCTCTCACCGGGTGAGCTCTCGGCACGTTCACGATTAGATAAACATCGAATGTCGTGACGAAGCAGGAGTTAAGATCGAAGTGCTTCCTCGATCGAGTACAGGGCTGTACTAATGATAAGCTAAAATACTTCACAAGTACGCGCCACTGTCGGGTTCCCAAATAACGGTAGGAGGGGTTCACATCGGCGTCGAGTCGACGATGAAGTATCTAGGACTCGTCCTCGACAGCCGGTGGAACTTCGTGGAGCATTTCCGTCGTTTGGCTCCCAGGCTGGACCGGGCCGGGGCCGCCTTGGGGCGGCTCCTGCCCAATCTTGGGGGGCCGAACGCCTCCTGCCGGAGGCTCTACGCGGGGGTCGTGCGGTCCATGGCCCTTTACGGGGCACCGGTGTGGGCGCGTTCCATTAGGCTGCGGCCAGCCCGCCGGTTGAACGCGTCCCAAAGGGTCATGGCCATTCGGCTGGCCCGGGGATACCGCACGGTCTCTCGTGAGGCGGCGAGCCTCCTTGCCGGATTACCGCCATGGGATCTGGAGGCGAAGGTCCTCGCGCACATCTGGGAGTGGCGCGAGGAGATGAAGCGCCGGGGCGTAACTCCGCTGCCGCGAGAAATCGCGGCACAGCGGACAGAGCTCCGGCAGGATCTCATGGCGGCATGGAGAGTGCGATTGTCGCAACCCAGTGCTGGGCACGCCACAATTGCGGCGATAAGTCCCCTCTTTGAGGAGTGGCTGGAGAGGCGCCACGGCGTCCTCACCTTCCGCCTGACGCAGGTCCTCACCGGACATGGCAGCTTCGGGAGGTACCTGTGCAGGATTAGGCGGGAGGAAACGCCCGGGTGTCACCACTGTGCGGATCGTCCGGAGGACACGGTGGAGCATACGGTGGAGATGTGCCCTGCTTGGGCGGAGTACCGCCGTGTCCTCGTGGAGGCGATTGGCGGCACTGACCTCTCGCGTCCGGCCCTGGTCCAGGCCATGGTACGGAGCGAGAGGGCATGGGAGGCGGTCACCTCCTTCTGCGAAGCAGTGATGCTCGCGAAGGAGGAGGCGGAATGCGTGAGGGAGAGGCAAGGCCTGCGCCCTCACGCCCCTAACTGCCGCCGCTGGAGACACCCTGGGCGTCGGGAATCCCAGGCGGATTCCCGGCCACCATAGGCGCGGGCTTGCGGACGGCGAGCAATGGGTAGCTCGCCGTCCGATAAGGACCAGGCCCGGGTCGATGGCGCGTCGTGTTCCACGCGCGCCTCAAAGAGATGTCAGCACACCTGACGGGGTCCGTTAGGACCGATGCCTGCCGGGGTTGCGGAATAGTCCGAAAGGGATACCGGGACCCTGGCAACAGGCAACTGAAGGAACACGGGTGGGTTTTAGTCAGTAAGAGTCTGACACGCCCTTCCGCTCCACCCAGAGCGGGAGAAGTGATTTGATGATTTACCACCGAAAAAAAAAAAAAAAAATGTACGTGGTGCAAGAAACTGGTTTATGAATAATAGCGAGAGTGCTGAGCACGTTTGCACGAATAAAGTTGTCACAGAATCATTGCTTTTCGGTAAAAATACCATACATTCCTTGTATTTTATAGTTAAGTGTCTATTAGGTACACTCGGCTACACATCAAGCTATACATTTCCAGATTACGCTGACCTGGCATTGTACGGAAATCCTATAAAATGCAAGATCAGCATAAACTGGAAATGTACAGCTTCATGTAGCCGTGTGTACGTACAAGATAACAATTGAATTGTTCAAATTCTTTATTTCATACATCAGTCTATAGTGTCAGTATCAACAAAATAACGTAATAACTAGTGTTAGTAGTATGGACACAATATCTCAACTATCAACTGGTATGGAAAAAAAAAAAAAATGAAATAAATGGATTTGATTTGATTTGGATTCTTACCCAGTGGCGCAGCAGAGGGGAGGAGTCGAGAGGGGGAGGGGAGTCCCACCGATCTGTGGAATTTTCGAGACAGGTACGGTAACAAAATAAATACTAAAAAGATAATGTTTATTCACAGCAATTTAAATTACTTGTGCGAAGCGTAAATTATTTTCATTTTCATGAAAATAATATTTCACATTCCCAATAGAATTAAGAATACGGCCCTGTAGTACTCGCTTTAATATTCATGTCACTTCAGATACCTATCTGGTGATGGATAAGCTCAGTAAAGTAACGTATTACAATGTCAGCATTATATTTATTTTTTATCAAAGGCTCATAAAATCCTATTTCTTTTTCTATTATCACCAAAGATTCGATTTGTCTGCAAAATATTTCGAGTGAGACAATTTTTACATATTTTAAACTACGCCGCCCACACCTTTAGCCATTCCTGAGAAAACTGTACTTGCAAACAGAGTAATAATCCAAGTAAATCTGTGCCCTGAATTCCTGAACGTTGGGTTTCAGTAAATGCAAAAAAAAACATGATATTATAAAATTATCCCTTCTCAGAAATATCAACAGGAAATCAAATACTTACATCAAAAATAATAAATCCAGCATGTATTCGAGCCGAAATTGATTATCCCAATATCATATTATTAGGGACAGGAAATGAAACGGAAAACGATTGATCCTAGGTAACGTGACCTCTCGTGAAAATGATCGGTCTACTCTCCGTAGGTAACTAACATGACCTCTCGTCGTGGGTAGGTGCAACGTGACGCGAGTAAGTAATAGTGACGACTTCTTATACGAGTGTACCGACTGATATGTGAGGCAGTGATGGCGTGAAGGTAATAAAATAAATAGGAAGGGAAGGTTTTGTAGTATGAAATGTAGTTGTTTATTATATTAGTAGGTACCTTTTTTTATTTTTGTTATTGGGAAATCATCCAATCACTTCTCCCGCTCTGGGCGGAGCGGAAGCGTGTCAGACTTTTACTGACTAAAACCCACCCGTGTTCCTTCAGTTGCCTGTTGCCAAGGTCCCGGTATCCCTTTCGGACTAACCCGCAACCCTGGCAGGGTTAGTAGGTACCTTCTGAATCTCCACTTATGTCAACTAATTTAGCGACGCGACGGCTTTTCCTATACACCGTGTTTTTTTTTTATTTCCCATAACTGTAACGTATTAATGAGACCATGCCAAAGAATCAATTGGCATAGAAATTATTTTTCAATTGTTTTTTTTTTAAGTCTATATTTTATACAATGTGGAGACTACAATACAACAATAAATGAAAACACTGGCAATACTGATGCCTAAGAGTATTTTGAAACTATCAAATAAATCCTAACATGGAAATTAAAAAAGTATTTTTTTTCAAACAAACTAAATAGTAGTGATGGACCAAGTATGGGATTTGCCGATTTTTGACTAGCTATCGTAACTAAACTATTGGATATATTTGATTATTTTTTTTGTATGTAGACCGAGAACGTCATTAGATATACGTAGTTTCATTTTTTGTCGTATTGTCGTCTCCACCTTGTATAAATGTCGTGTTTAAAAAGTATTTAGGCTAAACAAATAATAAACACGGTTTTGTGTGTGTTTAATATAGGTAGATAATATGTTACAAAGATTTTACAAAGGTTATAAACAAAACACGCAAAGAGCATAAAATCTAAACAGGTGGTATCTCCCTCCATGTATCGAATATCGTTTGTTTTATCTGCCAATCGCATTAGTACGCTGGTTTATTGTCTTTTATTTTTACGACTGTGAACACAAATGGGATATGTTGTTGTTTCATGTTGATATACTGCAACAAAGTATGTCTTAGGGCCTAAGACATACATTGTTGCACTTTATCAACATGAAACAATACAAACAACTACTTTCTTTGATAAGAAACATTGTATATTCACCCATAAATACCCTAAGACTTAATAAACAATGTTTACTCTTCGGTGAAAGCAGCGAAAGTATTTTCGGAAAAGAGTCTTCGAATTAATGTTGTAAATTGGATGTTAAAGCATCTTTCCGTTTTAATATCTTTCCTGTTTTTTAATCTTGCAGTGTCGTGTCTTGTAGTTTAAACCATCCGTCCTGCCAATTAATTATATAAAAACTATTCCAAAAACATAAAACTTCACTATAACAAAAACATTCAAGGATTTCTATCAAAAGATTTACAAAAGATATGACACTTAAATAATGGGTAGTAACTAATTGTAGTACTTTTTCACTTACAGAGACCACAGTATGCACAATAAAGTTAACAGATACGCTTACAAAGTTTAAATGTTAATAATAGTTTGAAACTATTAACAATATTCCCTTTATTACTTTTACATACATAATTATTATTAACATTTTTAAATATTTTTATTACAAACATTTAAAAAAAATTATAATGGAATTATTAATATTTATAATTGAAATAAAACAAAAGTAGTAACTTTTGTTCATTTATAAGTAAGTATGTCAAGTGTATTCTATCACAACATCACATTTTAAAAGCCTTGTGTCCGCAGATAATACCAATTTGCTATGGCAGAAACACCTGATTCAATTTTTATCTTCTCACAAAAGAGGTTTTACATTGATTTTTCCCTGAAATAAACAATCAACTAATATGCCGATTTTATATATATGGCGATCATAATTAACGTATACTAGCGTAGTTTTAATGTAATGACAGGTTCGCATGTCTTTTTATAAAGAGTGATCAACTAACTGACGTGTTAGCTACATTAGCTAGGCGAATAATTATGACTTGCTTTTGGGTTCATGATTCCTTGCACTAAATAGAATATTTTTACAGTAAAAGCATAGCTAATGGACAATTTGCCTGACCAAGATTATGTCTGGACCTTAAAAGAGACTGCGACCTCTGAGTTTGTTTCGGCCTGTCTTCTCAGAGTAGTCAGATAGGAAACGCTGACCTCATCTAGCTTTTTTTTTGTTGAATATTACGTGTAAAAATTATTCCGATATCCTATTTACAGACTAAACAATTTCATTTCATTTCATAGCCTACAGATATGATTGTTCTAAGTCCGAGGCTGAAATCTAAAAACGTTACTTAGCTCGTACTTTGACTTAGACCATGTTCCCGAATCTATCTTACAGTTGTGCGACAGTGACAGAAATAACGCTTAGCCAAAGAACGTTCTAAGTATCGTTACTAGATCTCGGCGTTAGATTTTTTGTGTTTGTTATGGTGGGTAAAATTCAATGGAACATGTCGTCCAAATAAATGCAATGCAACATGAAACGTAAAACAACAACTAGGCGATTTTTTTTTTTCAACCTGTGTTCAATCTACCTAGCCTTTTCTCAACTATATTGGGGTCGGCTTCCAGTCTAACCGGATGCAGCTGAATACCAGTATTTTACATGGAGCGACTGCCTATCTGACCTCCATGACCCAGTAACTGGGTGATACGATACCTCTTGGTAAGACTGGTTGTCAGACTTTCGGGCTTCTGACGACCCGTAACGACTGTTTTTCAACCTGTGTTACGTTTCATAACATTTCTTGTTACTTTTTACATGTTTGTAGGTACCCACTATTAGATTAAGCTATGTAAATGCACTTATTATAGAAATAAACTCCAGGGAAATCAGGCTTTTGTTAAAATAAAACATTATAATATTAATTACCCAACCCATTAGTAATTCTGCCATATCAATAATAAATAAAATTCCAACCAAATTGTATGTTCACTCTCTTAATAAATTCATAGGTATTAATTACAGTTGCAATTGGCGCTTCGAGATTATCTTACCGAGTGTTGATTAAACTATCGGTACTCGGTATTGATTGATAGTCACAGGTAACCGATACGCTATCGGCTCAGATTGCATTGCAGATGCTCAATTTGGGACTTGATTGCGAACGTAATTGATTCGAAATTAAGATTGCGTGATTGATAACTGTACTTACGGGTCGAGTGGGGTGATTGATTCAGCAAGATGGAAGCTTCATAAGCTAGGATTTGAAGCGATCGATCTTCGATATTAAGCTGCACTTGGGGTCAATCCTTAGATAGATGGCCGTTCTTTGACGAACCTATTGCCAACAACGGGGTACAATGTGATTTTCTTTTATGAAAACAAGTTTTAAATGTTATAACTTAGCTTTAGATACTCCCAAAATTCCTGTAATGTTCCAAGCACCCAGCTCCAGCGTTTTGCGTACTTTACAATTCCACATCAAAAATTAAAGTCGTTTCACGTGCAGCAGTTATTTTTGCACAAAAATACTTAATTTGATGTACAGAATGCAAAACGATGGCCTTATAACACCCTGTATAAACTATTAATCAGATTATTCGAATACATCGTTAGCTTATCGCAAGATGCCGATAGTTGATATCAAAATTAGCTTAGACATCAGCTGGAGCTGCATTGCAGATGTTCTTAATTGAGTCATCTTAGAGTGGGACGAATTTGTGATAAGGTTTGAATATTAGTTGTGAGAGTTGTGACATAATTCAATAAAAAGATTGGATTAGTGGTTAGCCGTGACGAGCTGGAAAGTCTGTTAAAAGTAGGTAAAAGAATGTGAGGCCTAAAAAACTCTCACATAAAAAGTTTATTCAATCCTGTTTCATTCCGTAGGAATAGGTAGGTCCTGCCAGGGTTGCGGGAAAATCCTATTGCCGATACCGGGACCTTTGCAATAGGCAACTGAAGGAACACGGGTGGGTTTTAGTCAGTAAAAGTCTGACACGATTTATTTAAGAGGACGTGCTTACTTTAACGCATCTATTACATAACTGTTCATCATCTGCCTAGCCTTTTCCCAACTATGTTGGGGTCGGCTTCCAGTCTAACCGGATGCAGCTGAATACCAGTATTTTACATGGAGCGACTGCCTATCGGACCTCCACAACCCAGTAACTGGGTAATACGATACCCCTTGGTAAGACTGGTTGTCAGACTTTCGGGCTTCTGACGACCCGTAACGACTTTCAAAGATCCACAAATGACAGTTATCTATTATAATATACTGTTACATAACTGTTATCTCTTGAAAACAATCGCCGCATTTCCAATTTTGAAAACGAATTCTAAATTCGCTAGTGATTGAATGCAACTAGAGTTATTTTTCTTCCAGGCTGAATGATATGTGGTCCCCTTTTGCAAACAACCTTTATTTTTAATTTTAATTTTATTTAACTATTTATGTACACACATAATAAACAGACAAGAAGAAAAGAACAGAAAAAAATGTACAAAGGTGATGCTTATTTCTAAAGAAATCTCTTCCAGCACACCTGCGATAGGAAAGTAGATAAGAGATGTAGACACCGTGTGTAAAATTCAAGAGAAAGTAAAATACATAAAATAAAAACAATTCACTTAATAAACTAGAACAAATAATATGATCATACACTTACATACAAATATAAATACTACATACATAATATACATAACTACTTACTTCATAAATATATATAGAAATAAATACATACACAACTATGACGAAGTGGAACACAGTACCTACAACCTGTAACATACGTTCAAGGTTCATTTTTCTGAGAACTTTATTTTCCGGGTTACTGCAATATTAAATGGAAAATATTCGTGCATGTCCTGATTTACGTATAGAAAGCTTTTCAAATATTCCACATTATATTATTATTTTTCTCTTACACAATATGTAGAGCCGCAGGCAAAAGAGCCTTCGCCGTTGTAATAAAAATATTATATTACGAGTCCATGTTTTCTATACGAGGTACCTATTTTTATTATGGTTCCCCAACAAAATAGGAATAATCGACATCCATTTTGGTTGATGTAGCTATGTGTATTTTTTGCCTGAATCTTTTCATCCAGTGTGGCTAAGAACACAAAAAAAATATGTTTGACGCCTATATTTGTTAGCGTTTGATATACAGGTTGTAAAAAGACCCACCACATACCCGTCAACTTCGAAATCTGTATATAAAATTAAGTAATATTGCACAAAAATAAATGCTGGGGTTTCCCAGCAATTATTTTAGTAAATAGCTGTTTACGGTACTGCGCAACATAACGCACGCAAAACATTGTGTTTACGGGCGCACGCAACAGTTCGTCCATATTTAAAATTAATTTATAATTATTTTAAAACTGGCTTTCTTTAAAAAAACCTCTGAAAAAGTTGGAACTTTGAACTTCAATATCTCCATAACCGAAAGGTTCCCAGGTATAGTCCAGAACAAAATAATGTTTACAATGACGGGAATAACAAGTGACTTTCAGCTTCTATAAGCGTCTTTTTACACCCGTTATAATAGTCCTTCTTATCGATTTCGATAACGGCGACCCTTCGAAATCACTTCCTTGCGTGTGCCCTTAAATGGCTCGCTAGACCAAATATCCTTTTGGACACCCGGTCACACCTAGAACAATAAACTTGGCCTGCAGTGTGGGAGTGTTGGTGTCGGAGGGCTCACGTTTAATAAAGGTATTGGCCGACAGATCTTTTTACCAGAAGGCCATTGAAATTCCCGTAGGCAAAAATCTAGTCATAATCTCATCTCAGCGATAACAATGACAAAAATATTGGTAAAACAAGTAATTTTGACAGATTGAGACTGAGACACGTTCTTAAAAATACGAGATCTTTCCGCTCAGAGGCTATAGACAAAATCCCTTTTCTGTAAGCGTTAACGCCAACGGAAACATAAAATTGTATGGAGTTGACATTAGCTTTAGAGATGTCACGTGACTGCTGCTGTCAACTGCATACAATTTGATCTTTCCGTTGGCGTTAACGCTTACAGAAAAGGGATTTTGTCTAGGCCCCCAGATCATATGATACATGAAATTCAATTCACAAGTAAAGCCCACAGAGGCAAAGTTAGGTATAGGAATACATACCTACATTGCATGAATTAGTGATTTGGGCAAATGAAACACTAATCGAGTAAACAGCGCGGCAGCGGGTCGTTTGGTAGCTTGAATGCATCAGTAAATATTATGGTCATCTCTACCATAAAAAGAAGAAGAGATTTCTTTAAAATAAGCATTGCCTTCGTACGTATTTTTCTGTTCCTTGTCTGTTTATATGTGTGTGCAATGTGCATATTATATCCTTATCCTTACTAATATTATAAACGCGAAAGTTTGTAAGTAGGTATGGATGGATGGATGTTTGTTACTCTTTCACGTAAAAACTACCTACTGAATGGATTTGGATGAAGTTTGGCAAACAGATAGTTTATAACCTGGATGAACACATAGAAAACTTTTTATCCCGATATTCCCACGGGATTGAGACTTACGCGGGTGAACCCGCGGGACGCAACTGGTGGTTAAATAAACGAAATAAGTACTAACGTAGGCTAAGTTATTTTGTTACTAACATTGTTAACCTCATAGTAGTCTGAATAGATAAGGTTCATTATACTCAAAGGACCAAGAATTAAAAGCCTCAACGTTCGGGTTCCTGTAGTACTTAGTAAATGCATCGCAACCTCATTCGTGAGACTTGTAAAACAAACATTAATTAAACTGTAACACATAAATGCGAGTAATGTTACTTGGTACTTGACAACATTTCTCCCGAGCATGGTCTTGTGATGCTAAGAGCCATAAACTTAATTATATTATGTACGTTTATGTTTTCTTCACTTTTTTATTTACTTTGCTCCCAAACTCAGCATAAATCAATGCGGCTGTATTAAAAGAAATCGTTTTAACACAATTTTTACTCCTACTTCAAGGAGACATTGAGCTAGCATCGTTGGGATAAGGAACACTAAAATTCTAAACATAATAGAGTCACAGCATTATGCTGAGCGATGGCAATTGCTGCTTTAGAATCTAACACCACGTCTTTTTCCAACAAACAAAGAACAACACAATTTAATCAAACAACTCTCTTAAAAAAATGAACAACAAATCCAAAAATCCATCTTTCAAAAACACACAAAGATAATCCATGTAAAAAAGAGAAAATTCGTCTTTACCCCTGCTTCTCAATTGAGCACGCTTTTCACAAAACCTCTCAAGCTTGATCACGACACGTTTCAGCTCCCTAAATAAACGGAAGCCTTTGCCGAGTCACCTCATACACATAAATGTTAAAGTAAATAAGGATTTGCCACACCTGGCATTAGGATTTGGCAGATTATTATCTGTTAACCTTTCCCTCGACTCCACTCGAGTATGAAGATGATTAAGTTTAATAGGAAATGGAAATTACCCTCTCCCTCCCTCCCTCCGAATTCTTACACAAGTTTTTTATTTTGTTTTGTAGTATTGTGCTGCTTACAACAATACTTAGATCATCCAATAAATCGTAACATTCATTACCTAATCTGCCTAGCCTTTTCCCAACTATGTTGGGGTCGGCTTCCAATCTAACCGGATGCAGCTGAATACCAGTATTTTACATGGAGCGACTGCCTATCTGACCTCCACAACCCAGGAACTGGGTAATACGATACCCCTTGGTAAAACTGGTTGTCAGACTTTCGAGCTTCTGACGACTCGTAACGACTGTCAAAGATCCACAGATGACAGCCGGGACCAACGGCTTAACGTGCTTTCCGAGGCACGGAGGAGTCTCGATATGTGAAAATGGTCACCCATCCACGGACCAACCCCGGCAAGCGTAGCTTAACCTGATGAATCGACCCGAGCGGCTGTTATTACTTAGCCACGAGCTCCTCATAACATAACATTCATTACCTAATGCGCCATGATAATTAGAGTAGTATACAATGTGGAGACTACAATACAACAATAAATGAAAACACTGGTAATACTGATGTCTAAAAGTATTTTAGAACTATCAAATAAATCCTAACATGGAAATTAAAAAAGTATTTTTTTCAAACAAACTAAATAGTAATGATGGACCAAGTATGGGATTTGCCGATCTTTGACTAGCTATCGTAACTATACTATTGGATATATTTGATTAATTTTTTGTATGTAGACCGAGAACGTCATTAGATATACGTAGTTTCATTTTTTGTCGTATTGTCGTCTCTACCTTGTATAGTACCTATGTCAAAATGTCACACAAATGGCTTTATGAAAACTGCGAGATTGTTTTAAGCCGGCGCGTGTCTTTGCCGTCGGAATAGAATGCTGCCAAACTATTATATTTTTCTAGAGATTTAAAACTTGTATTGTGTATTTATTTTATTTTTTATTTCTAATTTCGCGTTATCACGTCAACGCCGGCTGCCGCTAAAAACCAGCCTGCGGCCTTGTCTCGCATAGGCTCACAGCATTATGCGGAGCGATGGCCGTTTTGCCAGGATATTTCCCCCAACTTGTTCTTTTTGTGTTTGTGATTTTCTTTGCGTCATTTTTTGCCGCAATTGTACGTTTTCTTTAATTATAAAAGTCTACGATATACATTTAGTCAAAAAAACATCAAAATCCATGTTGAGGAAACAGTTTTTTCGCTGGTGAGACCGGTAGAAAAAATAATAATTTGCTGTATTCAAAAATATTCTTCACATTCATGAATATTTTCACTTGTCAATTCGTCTACGTAGGTTAAAAACTTGTTCATTTTCCCAAAAGTTTGGAAACTCGCTTTTAACCACGATACTGAAGATTGGGACTTGGCATATTCCGGTTTCATCTCTGTATCTGTAATCTGTTTGGTTCTTTCCTCAAAAGACTCATTTCAAACTCTAATCTACATGGTCCTCATATCGCCTGACCAAGGTTATGTCTGGACTTTAAAAGAGACTGTTTTGTTACGGCCTTTCTTCTCAGAGTAGTCAGATAGGAAACGCCGACCTCATCTAGCTTATTTTACATTTTTTTTATGATGTGTAAAAGTGATTCCAATATCCTATTTATAATTCAATTTAATTTCATTTATAAAAGAGGTCTTCTAAATGCAAGACAGTCAAATCAATCCTCTACTGACATAAGAGATTACGTATTTACAAACAAACTCAAACACGAAGATGTAACACGTTAATATTATATCCTATTATTAAGGATTCACTTAACGTTAGCCAGCATTGTAACCCTTATGATCATGAATATATTGAATATTTAACTCGACGCCTTTGAGGATAAACCGTTGATTTTCATACGTGAATATGGAACATAAATTTATTATGATTTCGAGTGTTTATAGAGGTTTAATTTATGTTAATCGGGGACTCGTGTTAGATCGATTTTTACGAGCAATTAGCGAAAAACATGCTTAGAAAGCATTAGTTTGATTTTTCACAGATGATATTAATCATCTGCGAAAAATCAAACTAATGCTTTAAATTTATTTAATCAAACTACCAACCGGCCAAGTGCGAGTCGGACTCCCCCACGAACGGTTCCGTACCACCGTACAATATTTAGCAAAAAACGCCGAATAGACACGTTTCTTTTATGGGGAACTCGTTTAATTTTTAACTTTATTTTATTTTTATTATTTTTTGTTATAGCGGTAATAGAATGACACAATCTGTGTTTTCAACTGTCTACCTAGTTTATGGGATATAACCTACTGACATACATACGGGTAGCAGAGGCTTAGTTTCTTTTTTTTTTCAGAGACTTAGGTTTCGTTGGGCACCCTTCGTGTACGGAACCCTAAAATGATCTTAGGTCCCATATAATATTCTCACACAATAATCACTAGTGCTCCTAGCTAAAACAATTATTTATATTCCCTTTCAATATTGAATTTAGTACTGGCACTAAGTAGATTAACTATAATTCTAGATAAGTTTAGATAATCTCATTGAGGCCAACCAATACCAGCTGGGCCTAATCGAATGATAGAGTAATCAATCAAATTACGGTTTGTTACCACCTAATTAATTAACTGGCCAAGCGCCTTCAGAAGTCACAATGAAAATAACCTCATTAACTTTATCCCGTCTTTTCGTATTTGATTAGAAGAAATCTGTTAGAAAAGATAGCCTGGACGTGTCAATTGTATTATAAATTATACTCGCGACAATCTAAGAAGTCCGTTTTGACGTTTCGTTATCGTACTTGTAATAAAACGACAAGCCGTTGGTCCCGGCTGTCATTTGTGGATCTTTGACAGTCGTTACGGGTCGTCAGAAACCCGAAAGTCTGACAACCAGTCTTGCCAAGGGGTATCGTATTACCCAGTTACTGGGTTGTGGTGGTCCGATAGGCAGTCGCTCCATGTAAAATACTGGTATTCAGCTGCATCCGGTTAGACTGGAAGCTGACCCCAACATAGTTGGGAAAAGGCTAGGCAGATGATGACTTGTAATAAAACGATATGGCTTGAGAATCAGTTTTAAGCAATACAGATCACGCACAATGGTCCACCTTAGGGACTAAGTGCGGAAACCAAACCCGTAACATAGAACATAGCAATATGGATAAGTCGTCGATTACAAACTCCCTAAGTATGTTTTATCGATATGTCTCGAGAATCAGTGTATAAGAAACGATTTTTTTTTTCATCGCTACACAAAGGATTTTTGTAGCTGTCAAAACGGACTTCTTAGATTGTCACGAGTCTAAACTAGCTGATGCCTGTGGCTTCGCCCACGTGGATGTCGGTTATTATATACCAAAACCTTCCTCGAGAACCACTCTATCCATTGGTGAAAACAGCATGAAAATCGGTGCAGTCGTTTTTGAGTTTATCGCGAACAGACAAACAGACGCGGCGGAGGACTTTGTTTTATAATATGTAAGGATTGACATTTAATTGGAAAGAAAAGGAGCGTCGTTGATCTGGTGGTCGCAAATGCTATTGACGCGAGTAAGAGGTCCTGGGTTTGATTCTCAGGTCGGCCAGTGTTGTTTGATTTTTTCCATTAGGAATTTCTCAGTAACCACCAGGATTCTGGATTTGTGTACGGTTGATGGCGATAGGCTCGCCCCCTACTGCATGAAAACATACCTGACGAAATGTTTCAAACTTTTATTGAATGCTGAGCTGATGCTGATGCTGCTTGATGCTTGAGCTTTTATTTTTTGTTGAATGCGAGGCTTTTTGGCTAATTTGATTGTGTGGGTCTTACTTATTTTATCTTTTTTTATTGTTGTAATGTGCGTTTTTTTTGTGCATTTTATCTTTCTTTAAATGAGTTATACTATAGGTACACCTCTGCCTAACACTTCGGAGATTATAGGCGTGATTTTATGTTATGTTTTGTTTTAAAAAAGAAGTTAATTCATTTAACTCTGCAATGGCACATGGTTTGTTTTGTTCATGCTCACTGTTTCAGTCGTATTATTAAAAGGCCAAAATTGTTGTAAAATCAATACTCAAAAGTATAAAATAAGTGCTCCGCCGCGACAGTGTATCACTGCCGTGACCAGGATTCGAACCTGGGTTACTACGGCCACAACGTAGGGTCCTAACCACTAGACGATCACGGCTACCGGAGCTGGTGACTATTGCGCCAAAAATTCAGATCAACAGAAAAACCGAAATGTAGCATTACTTAACAATTGTAAAGACATTTCGTGTCTTGCGCAAACTGTGACAAATTATAAGTGAAAGTACTCCAGTTTAATCGAGATAAAGTCTTACATTTCGGCTCCACAGTCACCCGCTCCGGTAGCCGTGATCGTCTAGTGGTTAGGACCCTACGTTGTGGCCGTAGTAACCCAGGTTCGAATCCTGGTCACGGCAGTGATACACTGTCGCGGCGGAGCAGTTCTTTTGCGATTTTTTAACAGTTAAATCGAATGAATGACCTCTTCGTTTGCTAGATAGGTGTAGATTATATTTATTACACGTTTTTTTGCTTTTCCGAGAAACTCATTTAAGCTCAGAGTGACCACAGAAGATTTTTATGTCTCTAGCCAAAAAATTCACCAAATCGGGTCGCCACTGCAGTTTTCTGTAAAATGATTACAGTTACATAATATTATATAAACAACGTTCTCGTATTACTGTTAAATGTTTAACACGGAATTCCTAGTAACTCGGTTGTGAAAAACAATGGACAACTTCAGCTAACAAGTGCGGACAAACTTCAAAGCGGTAGTCTTTGTTCCACCGCGGACACACGGGGCTTTTTCAATGCAAAAAGTGCTTTGAAAATTCAGTTATTCAATATATTTTTTATGTTCGAATTTTTTACAAGATTTTTATGCAGGCTAGTTTTTCTGTTAGCTCAAAAAATATGCTCGTATTTGATCTGTTTGCAGGCAAATATCATTCTGGCTGTAGTGATTGGTTGCCATATTATAACTAGATTTGTTTTGAAAGTTCATAGCCTATTTTGCAGATGTCAGGCGAAAATCCGACAATCCGGACATTTCGATAATTTTACAAGTTTTTTTTATCATAGATCAAGCACCTGCCGTGTGTCAATCTGTCAATTTTGTCATTTTTGGGAAGTATGTCGAATTGTCAAATAGGCCCCTGGATTTAAAGGTAAAGAACTGAAAGAAGAAAATCTTTACTCAGTCAGTAAAAGAGGTAATCAATGCTCGTGATTTCTAATTATGTATGAGTATTACCTCTGCAATTGGACAATAGGCTGGTATTATAATCAGAATTTTAGTGATGTCCACAATCAAAGCTCCAACAGCAAAAAAAAACCTAATAAGGTAGCGTAATAATGTTCACTGGGTTTTCACTGAATATATTTTACAGAAGTTCCACTAACACGGATGTGAAAAACAATTGACAACTACAAACAACAAGTGTACGATCGTACGAAAGCGGTAGTGTTTTGTTTCGATGCTGTTCGGAAGTGAATATTTTGTCCTTCAGTGTGTGCACCGTTTTGTTAAATGAACATAAATTATTCCTGTTTTAAAACTATTATATTGGGTCGTTTAGTTTACCTATGTACCTATAGGATGGGATGGGATGGGAGTGCTGTAGAAATAGTTTTCCTACTCGACTTATAATAGAGTTATTGGTATGCTTAGTGTATTTAAACCTACTTTTACGTACCCATATTGCCATGTTTTACAAATTCTACGACGATCCATAAACGCTCCCACTAACAGGCGCGATAATTCGGGCGCGACAAGGGTTGCTCTGCCTGTCGCGCCCGCGATATCGCGCCTGTTTATGGGAGCCTTTATAATTAATGATTCGTCTAGTCTACTCCTAGTATAAAAACCTAATAAGATTTAAGTAAAGAGCCTTGAAGGATAGATGCTGCGACTGCGCTTAAGAAAAAAATCAAAACAAATGCTCCGCCGCGACAGTGTATCACTGCCGTGACCAGGATTCGAACCTGGGTTACTACGGCCACAACGTAGGGTCCTAACCACTAGACGATCACGGCTACCGGAGCTGGTGAATGTTCTATCAAAATATCTGTTTACAATGTTAGTGTCACAATAAAAAGTGCATTTTTATTTTATTTGCACAGAACTGTTACGATTGCCGTAACGGCTGACTGGGTTTTATTGGAATTACTTGTTATTTGGGTTCCGTGCTGTTTGAATGTGATGAAACCGCTCAATTGTGCGAATAATTTTTGTGTTGACAAATGATCTATACATTGACTGACATGCACCTTTGTGCTAAAGATGACACTTTAAAAGAAACCTCATCTACCTACTGCTCCTAAACTAGATTTAGAACTTTGTAATGCTATAAATGCACAAAAAGACGACTGGGTTCGTCCTACCTATGATATTAACAATAATTTATAAATTTTTCGTACTTTTATTTCAAAATATTTTACTCATATTATTACTTCTGTCCGCTAGTGTACTTTTTTCTTAACTTTATTTAATGAAATCCAAAATGTGCCAATTGCCTAATACGTATTTCTGGAGTTGTCGATACCATACCCCATGATTGGTTTGAACGAAACGACATTATTTTGTAGTGGGTATATATTTAAATTAAACAAGTTCACAGTTTATAGTTACTTTATAGTTACATAGTTTAGCATTTTCTGGCGATTTTGTTGGATATTTCCAGCATTTTACTATGCTAATAAACAACCATTTTAAGTTGCATATAATCCGGTCTCTCTGTTATATTAAATGTAGCAAAAATAAATTACCACAGCATAAGGAACCCAACTCAATAACAGTAAAACACCATTAATGTCCAATCGATTGATTGGGAAACTTTTGACTCAATTAATCATAGTTGTTTTCCAATCAGGGAACGAATGAAAAAGCTTGCTCGGTCCCTCCAGACGTCCGGTAAACATTGGACGTTAGTTTTTGTTTTTTACTTTATTAGTAGGCACAGTTAGGGGCTTGTGGCTAAGAAATAACAGCCGCACGGGTCGATCAATCAGGATGACCATCTTTACATACCAAGACCCCTCCGTGCCTCGGAAAACACGTTAAGGCGTTGGTCCCGGCTTTCATTTGTAGATCTTTGATAGTTGTTACGGGTCGTCAGAAGCCCGAAAGTCTGACAACCAGTTATGGAGGTCAGATAGGCAGTCGCTCCATGTAAAATACTGGTATTCAGCTGCATCCGGTTAGACTGGAAGTCGACCCCAACATAAATAGTTGGGAAAAAGCTAGGCAGATGATGATAACTGTACAAAATCTGTTCGTGTAGCAAACAGTCTGGTGACAACTTTTATGATTAAGTGCGGATTTCCCCAGTGAAATTGAACGCGTTCAGCTCATCTAAACCACGTACAAGAGCTGTCAGTGTCAAAATTGTTATTGAATATTGACAATATCAGCAATGCAATTAGAAATGCTGATCGCGAGAATTTTCTATCGTCTGTTAATGGTTTATGGACCAATGCATGTCAGCAAAAGGTAATGAGCTAGCGTTTTGATCCAAAAGAAAAATTGTTTATTCTGCACAAACAAAACGCACACATAATAGAAATAGACATGTTATGGACTGTTACAAAAGTAGCCAAAAGCCTCGTATTCAACCAATAAAAGTAAAATAAAAATTTGACTTATTGACTCCCTGCCATTCGTTCACCACGGTTGTTCCTTACTTGTATGAAGAGGTCTTTGTTTTGCAGTGGGACAGGCTGAATTAATTTAAGTGAAGCTCCGGCCGTTTTTTAAGGTAAAACTCCTTCACGTCTATAGACAAAGATAGAAAATCTTTCTATAGACAAAGATAGAAAATCTTTGTCTATATTTGAATAATATTATCCGCCATAGAGTTCAATCATTCAGAAATGATATTGAACCATATTAAGCCACATACAAATAAAGTTTAAATTAGTTGCTGTGTGCTGGTACCATATGGAATCAAGCAGGCTTGAGGGTGTTAAGCGTTTACTGGTACCAACTAGTACCAGCCGGAGTTGAAAGGACCTCTCAACTCAACTTTTCTTTCTTGAATTTCATATTTAAATAATTTGTAATCTAAACGGTTTTCATGCGCCGCACATTTGCCCAAGAACTGAACAAAAAGCTTTATTCATCACGTAAATAACTTAAAGTTGGTTAATTAGGCGTTAAAAGTAATTAACTTCTGACACAAGATTTCCCTCATAAAATGTTATTCTAATTAGTAAACAACTGGGTGTGCGAGCCGAATTTGAAACAAACTTTCCAGCGTTTAATTTGTATGACGTGTGGAACATTGCTTTATATTAAGTCGTAAAATATTCCTATTACTAATGCAGTATTTAGTATTTCGGGAACAGCAGTAGTGATCGAACTGTATCCACGCCTTTGAATAAAGTACTCAAAATGTGAGAGAGCAATGGTGGCCCAGTGTCAACGGCCCCATCTTACGAGTTGTAGGTCGTGGGTTCGAAACTTCGAACCCAAGCAACTTTGAGTAAATAATTTCATCACCACTGCTCTTAAAACTATGAAGGAAAAGATCGTGGGGAAACCGGCATTTGCTAGAACCTTAAAATTCGAAGACATGTGACATCTATCAAACCGTACTGAGCCCATGTGCTGATATTTATAGCCCACTCCCTCTCCAAGAAATGAAATGAAATGAAATGAAATGAAATGAAATGAAATTGTTTATTTTACAGAATAAACAATTTCATTTCATTTCATTTCATTTCATTTCATTTCATTTCATTTCATTTCTCGAATGCACACAGGCCTCCTCGGCCTGTGTCCCAGCAATATGGGAACATATAGGCTGTTAATGCAAGCACTCAAACTTCGTTTATAATACTGGCAAGGCAAGGTTCTATTTCTTTTTAACACGGATTTAATAAGCGATCCTCCGGAGATAGGTTCCTTTTTTTGCTGACTTGCCTCAGCAAAAAACGAACACTTCAATAGTCTGCTCCCAAATCTATTGATGCGTTACACCTTGGCCATGACCATTGCTCGCGCGATCTGCTTCTTGCGTCTGCAACCGCGGCCCGAGTGAGAGTTAGACGGAGTGGGGTGCTGGCGGCTCCCAGCCTCGAATAGTTTAGGTAATTGCTTTTTACGGTGAAAATAATGGTAATTAAAAAAAATTGGAAACATCAGACCTGCTTTATAAGCTAGAGGTTTCATGATATAAGTATTTTTTTTAATACCAGCGGTTTTTGTTTCGGTTTAGAGGTAACTTTGGATATTTTTCTATCGAGAAAATCTTATGTAATCGTGTTTTCGTCAAACATAGGACCTAACATCAATCCACGACTTTAACATTATATTTCAAAATTAATGCTGCAGTATTTTCGGCATAACGGGGGATCATGCTAAGCAATTTGAGGTTGGGTAGGCCTGGCAGGTCACTAGTTCAACAAACAAAATCAAATCAAACAATCATCGCAAAATCAATTACTGCCTAACTTAACACGTGTGCTGCGACCCGGAAGGGTTACCCTAAGGAAGGGTAAGCCAACATTTCGCGTTACCTATACCGTCTTCATCATTATGCAAAAGGCACAGTCAAGGAAAGAGATAGGTATACAGGTAACGAACTTGCAACTACTGTCAAACAATGTTGTGAAGTGCTGAGTAAATTTACTCCAGTTTTTGGGAAGCTAATCATGGCAACGAAATGTTAAAATTAAACTCTGGTCAATCGATTTAATTGGCTGTTGATAATTCAGTCAACTAATCACAATAGTTGACTTGCGTTTTTGTGTTTTTTTTTTTCGTTTCATAAACCGGGTGTAAGCATGTAAGTGGAGGAGCTCGTGGCTAAGTAATAACAGCCGCACGGGTCAATCCAACAGGTTATGCTACGCTTGCCGGGGCTGGTCCGTGGATGGGTGACCATCTTTACATACCGAGACTCCTTCGTGCCTCGGAAAGCACGTTAAGCTGTTGGTCCCGGCTGTCATTTGTAGATCTTTGACAGTCGTTACGGGTCGTCAGAAGCCCGAAAGTCTAACAACCAGTCTTGCCAAGGGGTATCGTATTACCCTGTAACTGGGTTGTGGAGGTCAAATAGGCAGTCCCTTCATGTAAAATACTGGTATTCAGCAGCATCCGGTTACACTGGAAGCCGACCCCAACTTGGTTGGGAAAAGGCTAGGCAGATGATGAAACCAAGTGTAAGCACTTTTACAACACTCCTTCATCCTATAAGTGTACACGCGCAATAAAAATGTTTATCGAGGCAATCCATAGAAAAGATGAAAATATTTTTGCACTGTATACCTTACTCCTTGGTTGACTGTACCTTTGGCAAGTATCTATCTATATCTCAAAATCACCTGTAGGTTGGAGGTGCCCAGTGACCGGATAACGAAGGGTTAAATAATAGATTTGACGGGTCATGTGATAAGATACCGCTGGCTTTTCGTAAAGGTCATATCGTATGAGGATAAGAGATAAATGGCCTTTAAGCGTGATATTGGCTATATTGTGATAAGACGACAGACGCTCTAGCTACTTATATTAAAAAGAGGGCAAAAATTAAATCAAGGTCGAAGTCAAACTAATCATTTATATCAATTAAAGAAAAAAGAAAGAAAGAAAGAGAATTAAATTTATTTGAATAAGGCAAAAAAAAATATGGATTTTTATTTAAAAATTAGGCACTAAGGCACTTTTGAACGTCAAAATGATTATAAATGGAATCTTGAATGAAATAGCTCCGTCTATAATAATCTACGTCATTAAAAATGTTCGTAGTCTTTTTAGATTTAGCAGTTACCTACTTTTTGATACTGATCTTATCAACACCCACAAGACGACCTTTATTTATAATTGATCTAAATACCTGTGTACATTAAACCAATATATTAACTAATATTATAAACGCGAAAGTTTGTAAGTATGGATGGATGGATGGATGGATGTTTGTTACTCTTTCACGTAAAAACTACTGAATGGATTTGGATGAAATTTGGCAAACAGATAGGTATAGGATACTTTTTATCCCGATATTCCCACAGGATCGAGACTTACGCGGGTGAAACCGCGCGGCGCAGCTAGTGGTAATATAATTCTATGATTTATTTATATAAAATCGATTATTTGAAATTTATAACGTAAAATGTATCGGTGGTATTATTATAAAACAATGCAATCTTATCCGTTCCTAAAATGTAAGCAAGTAAATGATTTCAGTAGTAGTAGTATAATCTGCCGCGTTGGTCTAGTGGTCGCAAAAACTACTGATGAACATGAGGCCCTTTTTTTTTTTTTTTGGGTGGGATATCATCAAATGACTTCTCCCGCTCTGGGCGGAGCGGAAGGGCGTGTCAGACTCTTACTGCCATGTCCGGTGAGGACCTGCGTCAGACGGAAGGTGAGGACGCCGTGGCGCCTCTCCAACCACTCCTCAAAGAGGGGACTTATCGCCGCAATTGTGGCGTGCCCAGCACTGGGTTGCGACAATCGCACTCTCCATGCCGCCATGAGATCCTGCCGGAGCTCTGTCCGCTGTGCCGCGATTTCTCGCGGCAGCGGAGTTATGCCCCGGCGCTTCATCTCCTCGCGCCACTTCCAGATGTGCGCGAGGACCTTCGCCTCCAGAGAACATGAGGCCCTGGGTTCGAGTCCTGGGTCGGGCAAAGTGTTATTTATTGGTTTTTCCTTCTGATTTCTCAGTAGCAGCCCTAAGTCTGGATTTGTGCCCGGTTGATGGCAATAGGCTCGCCCCCTATTACATGGGACTTAAACATAACTGGCGAAATATGGGTGTACTATAGGTACCCTCCTGCTTAACCCTTCAGGGAATACAGGCGTGATGTTATGATGTTAAACAAACAACAACTATACTACAATACTTGTAGAACAATATTGTCTATTTTTTTATTGGTTGAACCCGAGGCTTTCGGCTACTGTTGTATTATTTTGTATTTTTGTTGTGTGCGTTTTATTTGTGCAGAATAAACCATTTTTCTTTCTTTCTTTTCTTATATTATGTTAAGTGATTTCTATCATAAACATCTAACATAGCAGATACGAAGACGCTGAATTTCTTCTAACAATGCAAATGCTGCAACGTTAGGTTCTTCACTAAAATAAAATGAATAAAACAACACTGGTCTAACATTTACTATTAGAGCAAACACCCTGATGGCAACTATTTCCACCTCTTTTGTTCTTCAAGCATTGTTCTAAAATGTTTCTCGAGAAAAACAAAGGAAAAGCGACAAACTACACTGTCGGGTGACGGTTAATAAAAAACTGTGTTTGAGATAGTGTTTTTTTTAATATTTTTTAATTACATAAACTCATCCGTGATTGTAAATGTGGTGCTGTCCAACAAACAATGGGGGCACTTAATATCCACCGTGTCCCGTTGCCTGCATGTTATAGGAATTGAAGGTGCCAAAGGAAGGTGCTACAGTGTTTTTATCCGTTTATTTTTTTTTGCTGAATTGCTCTGGATTAATTGTTCTGTTTTTGGTTAGACTTAAGTGAATAATGATATAAATGTTTGCATGTCGAATAGTGAAATATGCCTGATATTATGTACCTACTACCCATATTTGTAAAATAAATGTCTATTCTATTCAAAACCGTAGCCAAATTCTTGGCTGACTGTATTTAGATTGCCATCGAAGATTAAAATATCAAGAAAACTCACAAATAAAAACCTAACAAGTATTTTTTGAAAAGAGATAAAAATATAATTGAAAATTGAAAACAAATGTTTTCAATTTTTAACAAATGTTCTTAATTTTTACAAATCTTTTTAATTTTTACAAATGTTTTAAATGTTAACAAATTTTTTTTTTTTTATAAAACGTTGCCCCACACTAAGAATTTCTTCCTGTATCGTGGGTGCGTTTACAAACATAGAAACTCACATACACTAACACCCAGACCCGGAACAACTACTTGCAGATCATACAAATATTTGTTCCGTGCGGGGATCGAACCCGCGACAATGTATTCAATTTTCAATTATATTTTTATCTATTTTTCTTAGAAGCAATGCACCATCATTAACACCGTGCAAAAGATGTGCTCCGCCGCGACAGTGTATCACTGCCGTGACCAGGATTCGAACCTGGGTTACTACGGCCACAACGTAGGGTCCTAACCACTAGACGATCACGGCTACCGGAGCTGGTAACTATTGTACCGAAATACAACATTGCATTGCGCTCAAACCAGATTACTTTCACTTAGGCTTATAATTTGTAACGGCATGGCATGCGCAAGAGTTGTAATAGTGTCAAGCAATTACTTATCAACGTGACTACGTAACGTAGTTAGGTGTATTAATTGTTTATATAATACAGAATATTATTATGGTATGGTTCAAAAGTATTGATTATAATGTAAACAAATGGATTAGAAAATGTAGGTACTTGTATAAGCCAAATTTGTAGTGCTATTTATAAGTGTACTTTGATTTGATTACTTGGATACTTTTTGCCAAAATTCTTATTTTAAATCACCTTAAAAGATGTTTTTCATTTGAAAATTGAGATTAATTTTATAACCTCAATTTTCGTCCATGATTTTTCAATTACAATTTAATAACCAATGTTATTCAAACAACAATGGATGGTAAAAATGGTGGAATCAGACGAGTCCTAATGTGGATTATCTAGGCTATCTGTCTGTTTTTTCACAACTCTCAAAATAGTATATTGTTTTTTAAAGTCTAGAAATGTATCTTATGTCACATAGGTAATTGAGAAAACTACCAACACTAAAACTGTTCTTGACTGATCTTTTCGTATGCACGTGTTTCTGTGACAAATAAGCCTATTTTTCTTACTTTATTTTCTTTCTTTATTATTTTTCAGGTAAAGGTCATTTTTTTTAGTTAAAAAGTTCTCTTCTAACATTATAAATTATGTATTAGTCCCAAATCTTAATCTATAGCAATACCAGGTCTGCCAAGAAAAAGTAAAAAAAAGAAAAGAGATTTTTTGCTAAAAAAGTCGACTCTTCATAAAAGTTTAAATATGAATTCACAGTACATTAGTCGTTTATTTATTCTGAACAAAAACAAGTGAAAATGTAAATTCTGGATAAGCAGATTATAGCGGCAGTGTTACGGGCTGTTCTACATTTGTACGGAATGGTCCGTCACAGAAAAGACGGCTTATAATTATAGATGAAAACAGGAACATTCTCTCAAATATTTTTGAGCACAACATTTTGATAAGTACAAGGTCCCAGAAACACAGGTCTAGAAAATATTAAAATCCATACAAATATAATTAAAAAAAAATATATATAAGTATGTTGATTTCTGTTGTGTGTTGTTGTCGTTGTTTCTGTTTGTTGTGTGTTGTTGTTGTTGGTGTTGTTGGTTTTTTTTCTGAAATAAATGGTGATTTATTTTATTTTGTGTTAAATAATTCTGAAAGTAACTGTGACGTTTAAATTACTGTACCGAACGTTCTGAAATTTGACAGATGACAGAGAGAGAAGGACATAGGCTACTTTTATCCTGGATATTTGTCATTAAACATTTCAAAATACAAAATACAAGCAGACGACGTCACGTGCAAGACCTAGAATCTACTAAATAACATTTCGATCGAATGCAGTCGAATTTCACTAAGGAAATTGACACGGACATCTTAATTTCCTTTGCTTTCACCTATGTAGTACGTTTCAAGGAGGTACGACTGTAGAGTCGGAAAATGGAAAAACCGTCGTAGCAATGATTCTTTCAGAGATTTTCAGCAATTCACCGTGACAACCCACGTAGCGGTTCAGGAAATGACGACTTGTAACGATGTTCAGTTGTTTTTATTACCAACTAGCTGATGCCAGCGGCTTTGCCCGCGTGGATGCCGGTTATTATGTTAGTAACCTTCCTCGAGAACCACTCTATCCATTGGTAAAAACAGCATGAAAATCGGTGCAGTAGTTTTTGAGTTTATCGCGAACACGACGACAGACAGACGCGGCGGAGGACTTTGTTTTATAATATGTAAGGTTTGTAACGATTGTCAATTGTTTTTATTACCAATGTGCCTCGCCCCTAAGCCCCGGGTATCCCCACGGGGCAAAGATAACGCAGGATTATTTGATCTCTGAATATATTAGCCTCTCAATTTTTTACAAAAACGCTCCAAGCTTTCATTTACATAGGCTGTAGTCACATTAAAAATATTTTATAAGCTTACTCTCGTTTCTTTTGTAAAACTAAGCTCTCTGATTAAAAATTCTATTCGAGAGAAGATGAGGTATAATTTTCTGTTTTAAAAACAAAAGCCAGGGTTTTCCAAAGTAAACATCGAATCGTCTGTCGTGTTTGAAAAGATAATAATGATTTTTGACGCTAAGCCGCCTAATATTTGAAATGGAGAATGCAAAATGAAATTTCCAAAATGCGAGGACAGACTGCGAAACTGTTCACAAAAAACCGGCCAAGTGCGAGTCGGCATGCACGAATGGTTCCGTATCGTTTTAAGTTCGACGCCGAAAAAAGTACGTTTCATGATTAACTTTATTTAATGTGTTACTTCACCGTTTTGAGAGCAGTGGCGTTGAAATAATTTACACAAAGTAAAGCGCCTGTCACGGTTCGAACCTACGACCTACAACTCGTAAGTCGTGGCCGTTACCACTGGGCCACCACTGCTATCAAAACGGTGAAGGAAAACATCGTGAGGAAACCGGCATGTCCTAGAACCAAAAATTCGAAGACATGTGACATCTACCAACCCGCACTAGACCCGCGTGGTGGATTACGGCTCACTCCCTCTCACAGAGAGGAGGCCTGTGTCCCAGCTGTGGGAACATTATAGGCTGATTATGCTAATGTGTTACTATTTGATAAACGACAATAGAAATACACAATATGTGAAAATTTCAACTGTCTACCTATTACGGGTTCATGAGATACAGCCCGCCCAACAAACATTTACGACGTTGAGTAGACGTTTTGGTGGCAACTTAATGTTATTCAGTATAATCGGATAAATGTCATAAGGACGTTTACTCTACGGCATTAGGGCCCATTTTATTCAACTTAAGTTGCTAAGAGTTTCGTGTAACAGTCATATAAATACCTACTTAGTCGCATAGTAGTCATATACACGTCGGCGATTTGACTAAATATCATGTAATGATAGCTGTCGCGGCGTGTATTCGACTTCGGGTCGACTTATGGTACACAATACGACTTTTATATAATGTAATCGTTGTGTTATTGTCATTTAAAGATGATGCTCATATTGAACGAAATTATATTGTAACAGATTATATCACGTTAATTTAATATGGAGGTGTTTCTGACAGCTGAGTTAATATTGCATTTTTTCTTTGTTATTTGAGGTGATAAAACCATTTCATCAGTCGTAAACCATTGTGCAATCAAGTTTACTGATTAATGTGAGGTAGGTTTGGAACAATTTTTTTATGCGCTTTTAAAACTCTAACGTTTTCACATATTTTATTAATAATTTTATTAAGTGACTGCGTTATATGACAACTACATAACTTCCCGACCTATAAACTGCGTGTTCATTGTAAATGTTTACGCCATTACAGTTGATTTAGGGATCAGTGATAAAATTAAAAACGCTTAGCTAACTTAGTTCAAAGAATTTATATTAAAAAAATAGAATATTTGTTTGCGTGACTTATAACTTAGTTAACTCAGGTTCCTTGCTGGAACGCGTAATTCTTTTAGGGCCCGCTGCTCGCCCGACATCGCGCCCCGGAGGCCCGCCGCGTGTCAGCGGCTCCGGGTAAAACCTCAATATCTTGAGTTATACTTATCGTAGCTCGATAACGTAAAGTAATTTGGATTCTTGAATAAACAGACCACATACTTATCTATATACGGTGAACGGATGAATACAATAGGATTTACAATAATACAATATTATCGTAATGTGCGTGGTAGTTTATTTGTTCTTATGTTTTGACGATTTCTGTTAATAATAATGTTTCTATTGTTATAAAATTTTACAGGCAGTATTATGAATAGATAACGAATGTAAAAAAAATAACAGTTTGAGATAATAACAGAAAATAAAAAACAAAATTATTACGTAACTAGAGGTCATCTTGACCTTGATTTCAAGGACCGTGTTTTGACGACAAAATGTTGTTATTATGACGTTATAGTAGTGAAAATCACTTACAAATTGATTCAATTACACTAATTAATATTTTATAGTAGCTTCCCACGCTGTAAACATCATAAAATAAACACTATTCACATAATCACCACCACACTCAGTACTTTCACGGCATTTTTTTGATACTCTAATTTTGCACACTCAACTTATGTATTTTGGTAATATTATTATCACACACGATGTATAAACTATTATTAATTTGATTTAATATCACTTCACGACGATTACGGCAGTAAAAACACGAAATAATTATTAAAATATGCACGGAGACCGTCCGCGCACACCCGCGCAGGCGCTCTGACAGATGACACTGTCAAACGTTCCATGCACAGATTAAACATTTAGTAGATTAATTTGACGTGAATATCATCCAACTCTAGAGTACTACTGCCCATAGACACTATTAACCCGTATTTCAGTAGAAATAGAGACCTAAGTTGCGTGGCATCGACTGATGCATTTTATTCATCAGTGGGGCTTGAAGGATATTTCCGATTGATGCATCGCGTGCATCATTAGGACTCAAGCGGTTAAGTCTTAATAATATTTTTGTTTTAGGTAAACCCCACAGTGATCTCTAATTATGCGGATGTTGATAAGTTTTTATCAAAGATGGACCTCATTGAAATGATATGCGCACATTTGAAATGGAAAACTTGAAATGTTAATTACGTTCCTGGGATAATTAAAAAAATGAAACAATTTTTTCTTTCAAGTACATAGTAATGTTATCTGTGTAGTATTATAATATCTGTGGTAATGTTATCATTAATCACTGACAGACCTGACTTGACCTGACTGGTTAATACAAATGGATAAAAACCGTAAATGCCTTGACTTGACCTGACTTGACCTGACGTGACCTGACTTGACCTGACTTGACCTGACTTGACCTGACTTGACCTGACTTGACCTGACTTGACCTGACTTGACCTGACTTGACCTGACTTGACCTGACTTGACCTTTTTTTTTTTTTTTTTTTTTTTTTTTTTTTGTCGCTGAGAAATGCATTACGCATCCCCGCTCGTGGGGGACGAGTCTGGGGTATGTGGGACTCCTGTCGCTAACGTCAGTATACCCACTAAAACTCAGCGGTGTTCCCTCATCGCCGTAATGGGAGGGCCATGGGAAACCGGCTCAGCCTTTACATCCACAACCCTCCCGGCGCATGCCCGCCTAGCTGGCGGGCCCCGCACGCCCCCCAGGTTGGGGAGCTACGGGAATGGCCGGGAACACCTGGCCATTCCCGTCCGACACTGGTGGAGACCTGTGCAATACAGGCAAGGGTGCCCCCGCACCCATTGCCTGCTGGCCTCCACCTGGGAGGAGTCGGAGATGACTATCGTACTGACGTCTTCTTCGACCCCTCCTCCGCCTTCGGAGCGGCGCCGCGTCAGGATCGTCCTCCCTCGCGCGCTCCGCCGCCTCCTTCTGGGACATGACGTGTTCGCAGAAGGAGGCGACTGCCGCCCAGGACCTCTCATCCCTCAGTATGGCGTTAACCAAGCCGGGGAGCGAGAGGTCCGGTCCGATCACCGCGATGAGACTGCGGCGCGGCTCGGACCACGACGGGCACACCTCGAGGGTGTGCTGCGCCGTGTCCTCCGCCGCACCACAGTCGAGGCAAGACGGCGTCCTCTCCCGTCCGATTCGGTGCAGGTACGATCCGAAACAACCGTGTCCGGACAGCACCTGCACCAGACGGAAGGAGAGGAACCCATGCGACCGCTCGAGCCAGTCTCGCAGGACTGGCCCAATCGCGTCGAGGGTTCGGCGGCCGAAAGCTGCGGTGGCGAGGTCCCCCGTCCAATGGACGACGATGGCGTCTCTCGCCTCCCGCCGGACGGCCTCCCGCTCTTCCGGGGCTGAGCGTAGTCCTCTCGCCCTCCGCCCCGCCGTCCATTCATATACTCTGGCGAGCACCCACGCCTCGAGTTCCCAAGGAGGGGTGCCGGCCAGAGCACATGCTGCCCCAAAACTCACCGTTTGGTAAGCCCGCGCCGCTCGCTGGGCTATGGCCCTCTGAGGTGCCCGCAGGGCGGCGGCGTTCTCCCTCCTTTGGAGGCAGTCCTCCCAGATAGGAGCCCCGTAGAGGGCCATACTCCTCAAGATGCCGGCGTAAAGTTGCCGGCATCGCGCGCTGGGCCCCCCCAAGTTGGGAAGCAGCCAGGAGAGCGCGCCCGCGGTTTTCAGCAGGCGCGACGACAGCCCGCTAAAATGCGGACCGAAGCGCCACCTGCTGTCGAGTACAAGGCCCAGATATTTCATCTGGGCCTTCACCTCAATTCTGACGCCCTCCACGAAGATGTGGGCGTCAGGTGGTGGGGGGCGCTGCCGAGGGCCGTGAAAGAACACGGCCTCGGTCTTGTGCAGCGCCACCGTTAAACCTAGGCGGCGGATCCTCCCCGCGACCAAGGATCCGCCCGCCGAAGCCAAGTTGGCCGCCTCCCTAAAATTCCCCCCCCGGGCGGTGAGGAGAGTGTCATCCGCATAGCAGATGACACTCGTGCCTCGGAGGAGAGTTCCCCGCAGGAGCCAATCATAGCCGATGTTCCAGAGGAGAGGTCCTATAACTGACCCCTGTGGAACGCCGGCTTCAACGGCGTACCGCCGGACTTGGCCAGTCCTATTTACCAGGAGGATCGCCCGATCCTCCAGGTAGTTGGCCAGCAGCTTGCACATGTATCGAGGCACTCCGTGAAATCGGAGCGCCTCTAGGATGGTGGAGTGGGGAACGGAGTTGAAGGCGTTGGCTATGTCGAATGACACCGCCAACAGTCCGTCCCCCGCTTCCATCGCCTCCTTCACCTGGCCCCTGAGGCAGGCCAGTGCGTCCACCGTCGAACGCTCAGCCCGAAAACCGAACTGAGCGTCCGACAAGTCCGGCCCGATAGTGCGCAGATGGCACTTTAGGCGGGCAGCGATTATCCCCTCGAACATTTTGCCGACCTCATCGAGCAGAACGATGGGCCGGTATGCCGAGGGGGAGTCTGCTGGGCGGCCCTCCTTGCGAAGGAGGCACAGCTGCCCCTCCTTCCACGGTTTCGGGAACCTTCCAGACACAAGGCATGCGCTGAAAAGGTCCCGAAACCTCTCCTCCATTTGAGTGGCAGCGATTGCCACCACTCTTGCCGGAACACCGTCGGGGCCCGGAGCTGTCTTCTTGGCGCGGATATGGAGAATCGCCGCGCCAAGTTCCGACTCCGTGACAGGCGGGGCCTCCTCTTCTTCCTCAGCTGGCGGAGCTGTCTGCGGTGGATCCATCACTGGTGGGGTGAAGTTGTCCCTGCACGGGAACAGGGACTGAACCACCCCATCAAGAAATAACGGCTCCAGGGTCTCGGCCACCGGGGGACCAAACGGGCGCAGTTTGTTGCGCGCCGCCTTATATGGTCTCCCGTAGGGGTCGTTGTCGAGACCCTCCAGCATCTCAGCTCTCCCCGAGTCTCTCGCGGCGGCGATGGCTCGATCGAGGACCATTTTTGTCTCCACGTATACCTCATAGAGGTGGTCCCCGACGGCCTGGTCCCTTCGACGCCGCCGCCGACTCCGCGTGTAGGCCCTCCTTGCCTCCACGCAAGCTGCTCGAAGCCCCGCCAGCTCCGCCGACCACCAGTACACAGCGCGTCTGGGCAGTGGTCGGCGAGACCGAGGCATGCTGGAGTTGCATACCTCGGTCAGAGACTCCCTCAGATGCCCCGCCACGGTGTCCACATCCAGGCCGGCGGAAGGCGGTGAAAGCCAGTCCTGGACGAACGCCGCCTCCCGCGCCGCCTCCCTGTCCAGGCGGGTGAGAGCCCACCGTGGGAACGGTGAGCGCACCTAGAGGGGCCGCGTCTCTCCGGGGCCACTGGTGGAGATGTCGAACCGCACGTAACGGTGGTCCGACATAGTCTCCACCAGGTCCACCCGCCAGTTCAACACGCGCGCGGCTAACGCAGGGGTGGCGAAAGTGACGTCCACTATTGAGCCACCCTGCCGCCGCACGCATGTCTGGACGCTTCCCCTGTTCAAGAGGGAGAGTCCAGACGAGGCTGCCCACATCTCTACTGCCCGCCCGCGTGCGTCAGTGGCTGGGTTGCCCCAGGTCACCGACTTGGCATTCAGGTCTCCCAGTACGGAGACCTGACGCGGCGCCGCCCTGCCGACCACGGCGGCCAGGACTCCGAGATAGTTCTCGAAGTCCTGAAGAGGGCGGTTTGGGGAGAAATAGACGCCCACAAGGGCTAAGTCTCCCCACGCGGCGGCCACGTATCCCGGTCCCCTCTCTAATAGCGAGAGGGGAGGGGAGTCTGTGGAAGACCGCGCCGCTAGAGCCACCAAGTCGTCCTCGTCACCCAGCCAGCTGCCGGGGATTGAGTAGGGCTCGGCGACCACCGCCACGTTCACCAACCACTCGGCCATGACCTGCACTACCAGGTCCTGGGCCGCTCTGCAGTGGTTGGTGTTCGCCTGGAGGATGCGGTAGTCGGAAATTATTATTCCGACAACGCACCCCCCTCCTCAGCTACCGCCGCTGGAGCTACAGCGGCGACGGCGACGACGGCTTCAGCAACAGGGCGAACCTGCGCCGGCACCACGCCCTTCCTCACGGGGGGCTTGCAGCTCCTGCCCGTCATCCTGTGGTCCGCGGGGCGGCCACCGGCGGCACACGCCGCGCAGTGTGGCGCGGTAGCGGTGCAAGCGGCCCACCCGTGTCCCTCCCGCCCGCATTGGTAGCACGTATCTCCCCAGTCGGACTTGGAGGGACACGTGGCCCGAGTGTGGCCGACAGCGAAGCACTTGAAGCACCGGACAGGCTGGTCCTCAAGTGGCCGGACCACTGCCCAGCCGAACCCCACTTGCATCCGTCCCTTGGTCGCGGCAAGGACGGCCCCAGCCGCGGTGACTGGGCACTCGACACGGATGATACCCATACCGCGGCGGCCGGGCCTGATGGCTCCACCCTTCAACGCGCCAGTGTCGCAGCCTGACTTGACCTGACTTGACCTGACTTGACCTGACTTGACCTGACTTGACCTGACTTGACCTGACTTGACCTGACTTGACCTGACTTGACCTGACTTGACCTGACTTGACCTGACTTGACCTGACTTGACCTGACTTGACCTGACTTGACCTGACTTGACCTGACTTGACCTGACTTGACCTGACTTGACCTGACTTGACCTGACTTGACCTGACTTGACCTGACTTGACCTGACTTGACCTGACTTGACCTGACTTGACCTGACTTGACCTGACTTGACCTGACTTGACCTGACTTGACCTGACTTGACCTGACTTGACCTGACTTGACCTGACTTGACCTGACTTGACCTGACTTGACCTGACTTGACCTGACTTGACCTGACTTGACCTGACTTGACCTGACTTGACCTGACTTGACCTGACTTGACCTGACTTGACCTGACTTGACCTGACTTGACCTGACTTGACCTGACTTGACCTGACTTGACCTGACTTGACCTGACTTGACCTGACTTGACCTGACTTGACCTGACTTGACCTGACTTGACCTGACTTGACCTGACATGACCTGACTTGACCTGACTTGACCTGACTTGACCTGACGTGACCGCCTTTTTTTATTACCTCCTTCATATAGATTTATTTGTCTTTAATGCAACTTGTGGAATATTAAAATCAATAGCCCACTTTTTTAATCGTCTCTGAAGTCATCATTGTTGGTTGAAGTGTCTTCTTTATCAACAATATCTTTATTTTCGGATGACTTCAACTTCGAAAAATCAACAAGAGTCCTGAACTTTGGAAAATGAACTGCTGGGCACACTTGTAGTATTTTGGTTAAATTGATTAGTTAAATTTGCATTTAAATGTGATACGGAACCTTTCTTATTTTGCTCACTCTCAGCTTGAGCTCTATTACTTTGTATTAAAGTACGCGAAAATTGTATACAAGGTAATTATAAACCTTTAATATGAGTATTAATTAAGTAGCGGTCGTATTATCATGTTTGTGATACTTTAGGATGTATACAGGTCGCACTCGTAATACTTATTCGACTTATATATAATGGTAACAAATACTACGTGTATACAATTATTATCCGTTTAGCAGATGTTTAAAAGGTAATTATATGACAAAATGTACAGTTTTATGACGTTTATACTACGAAAACGTTTAGAGGACGAAAATTTGTATAAGTAAGTTTTATAAATGTCGAAATAACGTCATATGACATTATTATACGACAAAAAATGTTTATGACTATTCGGACATATAATACACCAGTACATGACGAAGAGTTAAAATAATGACTATAAAATAACTTTAAAAAGACTTAAGGTCATATAAAAGTTTGATTATATGACAAAAATGTTTGTTGGGCGCTTACAGACAGACGGACAGCGGAGCCTTAGTAATAGCCCTTCGGGTACGGAACCCTTAAAATGGACCTTCAGTGTCCACACCCGTTCTTCAATATAACGCTGCAAAGCTTCGAGTAGGTAAAGGTAATTTTCCCTGATAAAGGCCTTCTTTGTTTCTACGGTGGTCATGCTACGCGGGCAGGAGGATGATGGAGTATAGCTGTTCTGTATTGATCTCCAGTATATAAATCTCCAAACGGCTGTTTGACACTTCCCGTGACCCAAGGGCTGGCTTTTACCTTGGTCAGAGGCTAAGCATTGCCATCCAACGTGGCAATGCCGCCAGTCTCTTGGGTACATTACCAGCGATGCAGCGATGCAGAGGAATTTACCGACGCCATTTTTTAGTCAATTGTTTATTTGTATAGTTAGTTTTAATCAGTAACTTATTTTAATCTATTATATAATTTAAATAGTTATTACCTAGTAATTATGTTAGAATTAGATTGTATAAAATTGTAAATTAAACAAATAACTAGCTCTTGAAAAACTAAATCAGTATAATTTTAACTGTTTTGATCAACAATTATTTCTTTTCCTACTCGTAGAACTTTCAACAATATTCTCTACATAATAATCGCAACAATTTATCGTAACATGAATAGTCAGCTTTACAAACACCGTCATTATCCCATTCATATTAACATCCGTGAAAACATACGGGAGCCTCATTCAGAACCGAACGAGATCGTTTTAAACGTCATAAAACGTTATGACTATTGTTATTACGTGTCGGTTATTGTGCGATTATGGGTAATCGGGCGGTTATTGGGCTGTTTAGAAGTTTAAGTTTTGACTATTACCTACATTTGCAGTAATTATGTACAAAACAAAGGGCGTCGAAGTACTCTCGCTGTCATCCGGAAACGTGCCCAGAAAACGAGTTTGATGTGTGGTCAAGTTTTAATAGAGGTGGTTGTCAAGACTCTAAATGTTATTTATTCAATTTGCAAAGTAAAGAAGCAAAGTGAAATAGGTTTTTGAGATTTCACTTAACTAAATGAAATCCTAAAATAAAAAATAAATAATAACCGAAGTATTTCGTTTTAAAATAAAAGTTCAAAAGATATAAAAAACGGAGTCATACAACAACTTCAACTGAACATAAATTTTACCAAGATCAAAGAATAAGTGTTCAACTCATTTAATGCATCAATAAAAATAGTTGAACGTTAGAAAGAATGTATGTAAACAATACTGTGTATCGGATACCTAAAAAAATATCTAAAAGAGATGTTTTAAAATCCACATTATGACGATTCAATGTAGATTCTAAAAATATTTGAGTATGCATTCCCGCCCACTTAAATTCCTACGTATGTTTCAGGATTTTATAAGATAAAATGACACGGTGTTCTTTGAGAATATTATCATAAACAATATTACGTTTTAATTTTCTTATCATTCTGTCAAAATTTATGTTTGTCAAAGATGTTATTAACCTACCGTGTCAGGCAATAAACATATTTCGCTGAAAAAGAGCTTTTCAATTACAGTTGAATGACTTTATCCGGGGAATGTTTTATAATGTTACTATAGCGAGTCGCCCTTGCTTCGCATGGTGTTTACGACTTGACAAAACATCGAGATTTCTATTACCTATATGTAAGTTTCATATTATTATGTAATATACATATAAACCTTCCGGAATAAACTTTTAAATGATTGTGAAAACCGCATAAAAATCCGTTGCGCAGTTTAGAAGAATAACGCGGTCCACATAGACAGACACGAAAAGCAACTTTAATTTATAATAATTATGTAAGAATAGCTATCGATACCGCGTGCTTGTACCGGTGATGCTGTTCAATGTTAGGTACTTAGTAGACTGAGAATGACTTAATGATTTTCATTGTACCAAATAAGTGTACAGGAATCTGGCTTCAGGCACTACCGTCACCCTGCGGGAAAGTCGGAAAGGGATACCGGGACCTTGGCAACAGGCAACTGAAGGAGCACGGGTGGGTTTTAGTCAGTAAAAGTCTGACACGCCCTTCCGCTCCGCCCAGAGCGGGAGATGTCATGTGATGATATCACAAACTCAAAAAAAAAAAGGCACTCCCATCACCCAACACAGGTGCGATGCTGGTTGACACCACTTTCCGGCTCGCTACAAGTCTGCGTTTGGGCTCCACATTGCTGTCAGTGCACAGTGCGGTGAAGCAGTCGACCGCCTCGGACACCATGGCCTTTCCTGCAGCAAGAGCGCTGGTCGGTTGGCACGGCACGCAAGCAATAATGACATCAACCGTCGCGGCTTCGGGCTATTATCACCGCGAGGTTGCCAGCTGTTGTAGAACCCAATAGCTTGCCACGCGACGATGGGAAGAGGCAAGACGACATGACCATAATGCCTTGGAAGTTGGATAGGTCTTTGGTGTGGGATGTATTTTGTGTCGATAACCTCGCGCCATCCCACCTTTCTAGCACGGCGGGTTGCGCTAGGGCGGTTGCTGCAGCCGCAGAAAGCTTCAAACGGCGCAAATATAACAACCTTATTGGCAGCTATATTTTTGAGCAATTTGGGGTTGAAACACTAGGGCCGTGGTCCGAGTATTTCCGGACATCGCCTAGCGGTTGGTAGACTCTACGCGTGACGAGAGAGATGGGAAAATTTATTTATTTCCTTTAAAAGACTTACAGCTAAACAAAACAGACTAAGAAATTGAAAATGGGTTTTAGGTCAAAGAATCAGCATTGCCATCCAACGTGGCAACTCTGCCAGCCTTTTAGGCGCTTTTCCCACTGACAGCGATGCGCACGAATTTTTTCATGCCCAGTGAGGTCTCTTCCTTTATTTTTTTCGTTTGTATACTTGTACATTTAAGATGAATGAAACAGGAAACTATTACTTTATACTGACAGAATACAGAATACTGTCCGTAAAAATACTTTAAGACAACTTTAGCGTCTAAATCCAGAATAAAGTTTAACTTAGAATTTTGCGAACAGACAGCAGTCTTACCTTGGGAAAACCAAGTTTCCATTTCCAGCATTCACTTGAAGGTAACTGCCCGAGAATTCTCCCCGATATTATCTTCAAATTGTCGGCATTGGAGAGCATACCCGTGTACCCGACATATACGGGTTACGGTACCGCGCAACGATAAGAAATACACGCCAAAATGAACAGATAGGAAAATAGAAAGAATTCTTCTGAATTTTGTTATCGTTACGATCAAGGAATAGAAAATATTTCTGTATTCTTCGTATCGAGCGATCTATGATATTGAATATTTGGCTTTGGCGGTAATTCATTTGGATCTTTCTCTATAAACATTGGCTTTATCTCAGACCAAATAAAAAACTAAGACAGAGCGCTGTCAACAGTGACGTGAGACCGGTTTCGTAAACATGTGTGCACTTAGTGAGGTGTAGTTTGATTGTAAACGGTTGTAAATGTGTGCGTGTGAGCGTGTCTGCACAGGACGGAGGTGTAGTTTCGGCATGCTTCACTGTATTGTTTTCAGCGCTCTTGTCTTGGTTTTTTATTTGGTTTGAGGGTTTAATCTTAACTTCTTTAGGGATTTTGGAAAAACGACTGAATTGTCATCCCGTAAAGGTACGTCAGGGAAAACAATTATTATGCGAGTTGAAGTTAATTTGCCATGTCATAGCCATTTCACGCAACTGTCAAGAAATGACAGTTATGATTTGACAATTCATGAATTGATACAGACAAATTTTAAGTTGGTAGTCAATTTAAATCAATTAATTGATTTTATGTAACGTCTGGAGTTATTTTATAATGAACAATTGAACATAGAAGACAATTTTATGTTCAGTTGTTCATTCTTAAATAACTAATTTATTTATGTTCAATTTTTTATTTACGATGGTTCGTGAGACACATTATTAGCATTTCAATTTATTCATCAGGATACTCATCACAGCAGTCAGAATAATGCACACTAGGGTACGTAATAGCCCACTCTTGTGCGGTTATGAATACAAAAATCCTTACATAAATTATAAAACAAAGTCCTCCGCCGCGTCTGTCTGTCTGTCTGTTCACGATAAATTCAAAAACTACTGCACCGATTTTCATGCTGTTTTCACCAATAGATAGAGTGGTTCTCGAGGAAGATTTTAGTATATAATAACCGACAACCATATAGGCGAAGCCGCGTGCATCAGCTAGTAACTTATATAAACAGACATACAAATTATTTTGCGCTTAGTAGCGATTTAATACTCATAATAACAAATGAGTGAAGGGCATATTGAGACCTGGGACCGACGAAAGTCAAGCAACACTCCTATAAAATAACTCACAAAATGCATCAACAGCAGTGTGTACGCCAATTCTGTTGTATTATTCTTAATTCAAAAAACATTCTACTACTAAATAACATTCTACTATTTATATCTAAAAGCTTGCCAAAACATTTTGTAAAGTAAACAAGCCATTAAATGGCTTCCTCATATAAACTGCTAACTACTTTATTTTCATAAAGAACTTTGTAACACAAGCTAATTAGTGAGTGATGTTTCTATTTACGAGTAGTTGCGATTGCACACAATTTGTGCACAATGTGTGTGCAAATTATACACAAATTGTGCAAAACGTACACAACATGTGTACAAATTCTTGAGAGGTACACCGTGCTTTGCTTTAAAATGTTTGTAATGCTTTACATTAAATAACAAGTCTTCTAAATGAGACGGTGCATAAGTAGGTACGTCAGTTAGGGGCTCTTCAGACAAACTTGAGAATAGCGTAGCGGTTATTAGTTTCGTTTAATTATTCAAAAAGGTAAATAGTTCAATTATTTAAAGGGTAAAATGTAAAATGACTCATCTACGCATTCTGCACATCTAAGTAACTTTGTGCAAAAATCGTTGCTGGGAAACGACTTTTATTTTTGGTGTGACAAATTGCTATTTACAGTATAGCTCAGTGTAACGAACACACAAAAAATTGTGCTTACTTGTGGGTTCATGCAACGGTACAGGAGTCGTGGAGGCATTTCAAGTTAAATTATAATATTTAAAACTTGTTTTCATAAAAAAATGTCAGAAAAAGTTGTAACCTTAGCATTTAATATCTACATAACCAGGTGCGATCATTTTTTACTCAGATATTTTTTTAGAACAAGTGAGTCTTGGCTGCTTTCATTACCATACCATACAGTATCTGCCTAGCCATTTCCCAACTATGTCCGTGTCAGCCTCTCGGCTTTGCTAAGCGTCTTTTTACATCTGTTACTTATATTAGCAATATGAATTTTATAATTAAGTTACTTAAAAATAATTCCTACTTCTTAAATATTTTATATTTTTAAGTGAGTAGGTAGTCAAAGTAATTTTAATAACAACCGTCTCAACCGCTCGCTGCGCACTGTAACGTGTGAAACTCCTTAACCGTCTACTGCCAACAATAACAATTCTGTTTCACATCAGTCTGACGCCGACATATTCTAAATATCGATGCATTAATGTCCGATGCAAGACAAGTGTTACTTGATATCGTGGAATGTTGACGTCACATATTATAACACTGCCTTCATTCCCCGAAGTGTACCTACATAAAGTAGATATTATACTACCGTATTTCGCCAGTAATGATAGGTAGGTGTAATAGAGGGAAACGCCTATAACCATAACGATGATTCATGCTGGATTATATTCGAACGCAATGTGAATTGTTACTGAACTATGATTACCTAGCATTCATTTATTGGCGAGCAAAGCCGGTTAATTTTTGTTCAATTCCCTTAAATTAGTCAGAGTTTAACGAAGACTCGGTAAACTATTTAATATTATCAAGTTTAGAAGCAAACTTCATTGTCTTGGTAAGAAAACTGTGAATCCTATTAAAATTTTAAATACCTAGTTGATCGAGCGCTCGCTTGAAATGCAAAGGTGAGAGGAAATTGAATTTTTTATGCTTTTCAAATCATTTTCTTAATAAATCTGTTTTATTCTACGATCTTTCTTTAATGGCCTTTTCATTTGTTTTTAAAATTCTAGCTTTACTTTAGGATTTTTATTTTAATAAAGTTTTGAAGAGGTTTTTTTCGATAAAAGGAATGTGCTGCTAAGGTTTTCAGTGATCGGAAAGTTTTCATCAATTATTATTATATAACCTACACATTTCCGAAGCGTTTTCAAGTAAAATACTTCTAGTTTATTTTTAAATGAACAATAAGTATCGTAATTAGAAACCACTGTCTTGAATACATTGTCTTGAAAAATGAGAAAGACAATTTTCGAGACACAAAATTAATGTTCAGGACTATGTACTCGTATGTCATCATCATCATCACCTGCCTAGTCTCTTCTCATCTATGTTGGGGTTATCTTCCAGTCTAACCATATGCACCTAATGGTGCGACTGCCTATCTGACCTCCACAACCCAGTAACTGGGTGATACGATACCCCTTGGCAAGACTAGTTGTCAGACTTTCGGGCTTCTGACGACCCGTAACGACTGTCAAAGATCCACAAATGAGAGCCGGGACCAACGGCTTAACGTGCTTTCCGAGGCACGGAGGAGTCTCATGTTCTTGTTTAGTACTTAATGCGGCCTACCCAAATGTCCTTTCTTTGGTATTGTTCGTCGAATCGTTGAGCTCCTTAAGCTCTGAGTTGAGCTCCTCGGTTACTGACAAATGCTTGCACTGACTGGACAGGTCCACTCAAATCTGTGTGGTTCTTTCCTCAAAAGACCATTTCAGACATTAATCTACATGGTCCTCATATGGCCTGACCAAGATTATGTCTGGACCTTAAGAGAGACTGCGACCTCTGAGTTTGTTTCGGCCTTTTTTCTCAGAGTAGTCAGATAGGAAACGCCGACCTAATCTAGCTTATTTTTTTTTTTTTATATGATAGTGTAAAAGTGATTCCGATATCCTATTTACAGAATATACAATTTCATTTCATTCGATTTCACTCGTACGTATAAACTGAGTAATACATAGTCAGTATTTGTCAGTGTACAACATGGATCTGCGTCGTACGTGGTTGACAGTACTGCAGGCGTAGCATGAGCACCGTTTTGTCGACGGAAGAGTAGACAAAAATTACGTTTCCTGTAGACAGTACGACTGAAGCAAAGTAGAAAGAGTCAACTGCACTTTTTACGAAATTCACTCTTTTACATAATTCGACTCAGAATTATTTGTTTTGTCGGTTTTGTCATAGGATTTATCGGTTGTCAGTGTGATTTTGACAGTAAGAATAGAAAACTTTCTTCCGAAATAGTCTACCTACAAAAAGACGTAGACAAAGATCGTTAGAAATGTAAAGCAAAATGACAGATTGTAGAAACATTTCTACGGTGGATGTCAAAAATGAAGAAACGAACTGTCACTTTGTATAGAAAAAGCTATGTCTATTCTTCGTAGAGATAGAAAGCGCCATGCTACGCCTGCTGGTATGTTTAATCTATTTCTCTTGTGTTTGTTATGTAAGTTATTAAAAAATTTGGGTTCTTAGGATTTTTGAAACCGAGGAGCTCGTGGCTAAGTAATAACAGCCGCTCGGGTCGATCCATCAGGTTAAGCTACGCTTGCCGGGGTTGGTCCGTGGATGGGTGACCATCTTTACATACCGAGACTCCTCCGTGCCTCGGAAAGCACGTTAAGCCGTTGGTCCCGGCTGTCATTTGTGGATCTTTGCCAGTCGTTAGGGGTCGAGCTAGAAAGTCTGACAACCAGTCTTACCAAGGGGTATCGTATTACCCAGTTACTGGGTTATGGAGGTCAGATAGGCAGTCGCTCCATATAAAATACTGGTATTCAGCTGCATCCGGTTAGACTGGAAGCCGACCCCAACATAGTTGGGAAAAGGCTAGGCAGATGAGGATTTTTGAAACCGGTAGCCAATCTGTGATACCTACTTATAATAGGTACATAATGCTTTTGAATATTTTACTGAGAAAAGTCTACACCTACATATTTCAAATATTTAAGTAATTTGATTATAATCTTCATTTCATTTAAAACTAATTGTACCACTGCGTGTAACAGATAACTGATACATTTGTTGTTAAAAGTTTTGTTTATCGCATTATAAGATGCCTAAAGCCCCTTAGAATTATCAAGAAATCAAATCTAAGAATCTAAAACATTTTCACGAAAATAGTCTCTAAGTTAAAGAAAATAAGAAACGCCCAAGAAACTCTTCATGGTGATTAGTAAAAGGAAACATAAAACTCAATCGTTAAGGAATTAACGCTCGAGTACACAAGATAATCTTTACTATACGCTTTTAACTAAATCAAACACTTCCGATTTTGACGTCATTATAGGCGATTAATTAATCGTAACGATCAGATAATAATGACGTTGAAATTGGTCCTTGCATTTGATATTTTAAACTTTTGCTTCATAAGCTTTTAGTTACATAGGAACACTATAGCTTTATTGTTTTGGAAATCATATAAAAATACATTGTAGGAAAGCATCTATCTTAATTAGTGATCCTCTGAAATCATATAATTTTTACAAAGGTAAATAATATGCGTAATTACCTATTAACTAACTAAAAAAGACTACGAAGCGATGTGCCATTATGTTCTCGCATGACTACCAAGAACCGACTCGCAAAAGCAAAGTACCAAAGCCGTTTGTGACGTATAACCGACCGACGACTTCCTGACGGAGGTCACTCGGTGGCTTGGGCAAATTGCATGTGGGAGACGACGGGTTATAAGATGCAGTGTAACTTGAAAGATAGAATAGAATATAATAAACGTTTATTGTGTCCAGTGTTACAGCTATAGTCGTCGCGGTATGAACTGAGTCGTCGGGCCTTATGTCATTGTTATTTGTTCCCAAGAACTTTTCCATAAGAGATTTGTTCATAAGGAACATCTATCCTAGAGAGATGTACTCGTATTAATGATTCTAATGATTATCCTAACTTCCTAAACAAATATTATAAATGCGAAAGTGACTTTGTTTGTTACGCTTTCACGCTAAAACGGCTGAACGGATTTGGATGAAATTTGGCACATGGGTAAACCATGGCCTGGAATAGGACATAGGATACTTATTATCCCGATATTCCCACGGGATCGAGACTTACGTGGGTGAAACCGCGGGGCACAGCTAGTAATTCTATAAATATTTCGTGGATTATAAAAGTTGAGCGATAATAGTCTGTCAATTGATTATTGTAGTACTAAGGTGAGGGGAAACGCGCTCGCTAGAGTGGAGCGGCACGTGGACAGAGTCGTGTTAAGGGAAGTGGCTGAGCGACGAGTCAGTCTTGTGAGGGCAACGAACGGATGCAGACCTCCACTTCTCCTATGCGAAACTGTCGGTTTGCCCGAACGGAGAAAGTAGTGCATGGACATTATTAGTACCTATTGTACCTACTGTGATAATTATTCTGAAAGTGAAATACTAACTGAATTGCTGTATCATCGTGTGTAAACCTGCACTATGGAGTCCGTACCACCGAATCGATATGATGACGGCACTTTCGCTCAGCCATCGCTGATGCCGTCAAATACCTACGTATCTGTTATACACAATCGCGAATCATATTTTGATCAAGATACAACTTGAAACTGACCTGCAAATTGCAAAAAACGTAAGATTTGAATTTCGCGGGCACAACAACAGCAGATTCACTTAAAAGGGAAAGAGAAGCAAAATTGACCTATAAATAGAAACTCATTGCGAAAATTTCGTTTCCCCTCTTCCCTATTAATCATAAAAGGGAATGCGTAGATACAGCAGTCGGTTCGTGTATGGAATACTAAACACGACTAATGAACGTGCGCGGCACTGCTATATCAACGTAATAAACAGGAAAAACACGCTTCAAGGACCCACAAATACTCTATCATGGACCATTAAAGACTATGTATCTTAATGATAACTTATTTATGTGAATTATGTATTGACTAGATTAAGTAAGAGAAAGTTTATAATAATAAAGCGAAGCTATCGGTGCAAAATGCGTATTCCAAAGTAGACAGAGGGTAATTCCCGTATTTTTAAGAACATTCGCATCTGTCAAAAATACAATCAATTTACCAACATTTTTGACAAGTTTTACAGATTGTGGCTTGAATGTGAAAGTTGTTTTTAATTACGAGAATTGGCCTTCAGGAGACGGACAAAATACAAGATTAATTTTGACACTAGGTAGAACGGCGCGATTGTCAACATGACATAGTTTCGTTCATATTTCTTCACTTTGTGCCTATAAATGGTAAAGGGCTATTTCCATACAGTGAAGGCTCGAGCATTGCAATGAGTGTTGTGTTGGCGATTTCTGACTCCAATGTCCTCATGACATTTTCTTTCACGACAGTATCAGTGTCTTAGTGTGATCTAGTTTTACGAGTAGTAGTCTAGTACGAGTATTACGAGTGTAAAAAAATACCCTTATCGAAGTGGACAGTCACTTGTCCTTCCCGTTATAATGATATTTTTTTTGGTATGGGACCTTACCTGGGAGCCGTCTGGTTACGGAGATATTGAAAGTCAAAGTTCCAAGTTTTCTCGACGTTTTCTCACGAAGACAAGTTATAACTTACCTTTAAAGACTCCAACGTTCCGTTCCGTTCCGTTTCATTGCGCGCTGATGTTAATAACGAATTTCCATACCAAAAATAAAAGTCGTTTCCCAGCAATTATTTTTGCAGAAAGTTACTTAGTTTGACGTACAAAATGCATAAAGTCGTGGTATAAATACGAGTTTTGGTCAGTCACAATATAGTGCTTGCCTGTCCCAAACCCACATCTTTGGGCCGGTCCTAAACGTCCAGGCGATCACGTCATTTGTAGGTATATAGGTAAATAATAGTATATAAGAACACGACCATCATGTGTACACTCATCACCTAAATTGGGCCATTCAACCCGATGTCTTGGCTCTTCAAAAGACGCATTGCGTACTAAATGGCAACATCCCAAGAGCAAACCATATGACTGGACAAATTGACTTAGAAGAACTTCACCTTCCCCAGGCGGAAATCAACCTAATCTTTCGAAGTAGAAGGTACAAAATGGCTTGTGGTGGAGTAAGTACGATAGTGTTGGGAAGTGACCCGTGAATGTAATGTCCCGGTTGCATAATCAGTGCCCATCTCGTATGTAGAGGAACGGACTAACTTCCTATTTAGTCTCTCAGGACCAGTAAAAGTCTAATCGAGTCCGGACGTATGCTCTCGTGATTTATATTCGCTGGAGGTAAAGTTCTGGGTTATATTGTATACTAACTACTGTCGGGTTTATATATTATAGAAACGAATAGTTTTAATGTATGATCAATGGTACCTCTAGCTGCAGCAGTAAATCGTAATACGTTTTTGTTTAGGTGGCGACTCTGCGTCCAGCACCCGAGTTGGCAACACGTCGTGTTCTGGTTTGCGACTGGTCAATCGTTATCCTGAGGATGCCTCGTTGAGAGGTGAACGTGTCGATTTTTTACAGGGTTTTTTTACGAATCTTGAATAATATTTACGCGAAGTACGTTACTAAATATATCTACGTCTATTTGTAATTTATAATGGATTTCCGCAAAGTCATGGCTGAATCAATTAACTAGGTGACGCCAATTAGGGCGAATTTCAACAATGAAACTGAACACGATCGATTTGTCGATGGCATGTGAAGCCAAGTCAAAGGCACATTTGTGGCATAAAAATTCTGACACCAGATTAGTAAAAAACAAAAAAAAATGACAATTAATCCTATGATTTTTCTTAATCATTCTACGTCTCTTTCACCACAAAAGCTGCTGCTGCTGTTGTTGTTGTTGCATTCGCTGCTTTCATTATCTGGGGGCACGAGAGTGCCGTTGCCAAGACGAGGTAAGCGAAGCGCAAGGGCACTAACTACCCTTATCGACGCGCTTCGTCGTTTTTTTGAACCCTCAAACATAACTTAGGTTTGGTTTATTAATTTAGTTTTCTGCTATTAGGTACCTGTTAAAAAAACAATAATTCTGGACGAAGATTCACAAAAATGTACAAGTAGGTACAGTCATGGACTTAAATTGATGAAGCACAACAATGAAATTTCATACAACTTTACTGCACTGTTTTGGTTCTAAGCAAAAAATACGTCCTTTGGGATCGGTTTTGTAGTGACTAATGATAATATTACTATGTAGTTGAAAGAAAATTATATTTCATATCTTTACCGGTTGGCTAACCTGAGAGCCAGAACTACAAACTTGAAAGCAGAGTGACTACCAATTGCAGGTCTAGCAACAGTAACCTAGCAACGATAAACAATCGTTGCTAGGTTACTGTTGCGATAGTAACGTTAGCGTACGGAGAAATATTAATAGTCATTTCGACAAGTTCGAAAGTAACGTCTCTGACATCGATATTACAACTGTCACTGTCTTCAGTTAAGTTTTCAGAATTATCGAGTTAATGAGCTTTGATTCAAAGGAGGTCGGTATCAAATAGATTCGATAAACTTAATGCAACATTGTATTTATTTTTATCATTGAGAACTTATTCGTCAACCTCTATGGATACGACTATTTCCGATTAAAAGTAATTTATTTGTCATCTTGTTTACGACCGTGCAATTTGAGTTCTTGTTTAATCGTGTAATCTCGTGAATGTATGAAACTGCAAAATTGAAAAGTTTGAAGGTGGCTCATCAATTAAAGTCCGTGACTGTACCTACCTATATCTATCAGATATCTTATATATATATCTTTATACAGATCTTTGACCTTCCTGTTTCCCGCAGATTGTCTTGCAATGACCGAAAAAGAAAAGTACTTAGTTATGTCATTGTGCTCAGAAAGTTACTAACAACTCGACAACAAGAAACACAATTAGGGCACAGCAATCTATAACTATAGCTACAGTTTCAGAGGTCGTGGGTTCATATCAAGCTTGTATTACTAGCTGGTACCGTATATAGAGGAACTACGGTATATCATGTAACTGGATAAAAAGTATCGTATGTCCTTTCTTTAGAGGAACAGTTAAATACTAAGTCAGTTTCACAAGTGACTCAAAACATTTTTTGATCAACGTTTTATGTATATCCCTAATCTTGCTGTATCTCGATAACTGTTATTGTATTTCTATCAATGGTAAAACTAACAGATGCACCCTGTCTGAGGCAGATGTGAGTGGAAACACTGAGAGGGGACGCCCTAGGAGGACATAGTGACGTTATGTTACAGACAGCTGTGCTGCTGGGGAGTTTGTTGCGCCACTTCTTCTTCCCAGCTAAAGCACTAGGAAGTGGTGAAGGTTTTGGGGGACTGTCTTATGTAATTTGACGTTCGAAAAGTGCTGATTCTCAGCCTAGTTTGAATAAATGACTTTTGATTGGTGATGTTCTGCAGAAAGGCCAGTGTCTGTCTTAGACCAGTCTAAGGTCCAGTTTACGTCCTAGAGTGACGCTACTTTCGCCAACGCGCGCGTTTCACCTGTTTCCGTCCGTCCCACACGCAATCGGCGTGCATGTATGATCGAGGCAAAATAAGTATGTGAGGATCGTAGCAGGCGGCGTTCTGTTAGTTTCTGCCTTCCCCCATGGGAGTAGGGCGTGAGTTTATGAGTAAATGGAAAAATAACATCCCAACGAAACAACCAGCAATCTTTTATTACTTAGTTATTTTTATACCGTCCTGTGAAAGCTTTTATGGAGTATTTTATAGGCGAAACAGTTTTATACCTTGCATGGTAGTTTCACTTATTAGAATAGAATAGTAGTAATAGAATACTCTTTATTATGTACATCATAAAAATACAGATATAAATGTTGAAATTTTACATACGGTGACACAATGGGCGGTCTTATCGCTAAAAGCGATCACTTATTATTTTTTTTAAACCAAAAGAATAGAGAATTAATTTTTATTAAGATACCGTAACGGCTGTCATGAAAATTATCATACACAAAGCGGTGACGCCATTCGCCGGTGAATTGCAGACGCTATGTGGCGGCTACCGCTCTTCTAGGAAACCGTACCAGGCTTATTTTCATTGGTCGCTAGGGATAGTATGCGGGGTCCGGGAGATTTCTGTAACGCATGCTATAGGGCCCGCATGCAGAGAACCGTTTTTATTAGCTGATAGGGAACGATTGCGGTATACGGAGAACCCGCACCGCACTTTTGGCAGTAGCTTTGAAGGCTCTTTTTTAATGGTAATTTTTTTGGGTGTGAGTTTCCGCACGCTTTTTACTAAACGATGAATTTCAGTGGTCGCTACGCCCGCTCCGGGGATTCTCCGCAGACGGTTTACTGACTGTCTTATCGCTTATTGACTTATGATTTTCATTAGTCATCCCCCGGCTGCGGGAAGTCCCCGTATGCGGTATATCGACCGAGTTAACGACTTATTTAAACGCCCATTTACTGTAAAATGCGCTTTCATACTTTAATCCGATAAAACTGCACCTATAAAATATGAAGTAATTTCAGTGTGTTAGCTTAGCTATTCAATTTATTGAATAAACACGTCTTATCTTCTCATTTTCCCCGTTCTAGTTTCTCTACGCAGTTTACACAGAACAGTCTTTATTGAAGGAATTTATGAACAAACGGATTTCGAAAGAGTTTTCCAACATTTTTTATGGGTTGTAAAACGTTGCTACATCTAGAACGCTAGCCTCCGAACTTTCAAACGACACTTATTTATAAGACGGTTTTCAAAGTCTGTTGATGTGGTCTGTTGCTACAATGGTACACCTTTAAATAAAATCAAATAAACAATTAATTAAACATCTTAGTAGGTAGATAGATACAGAGGGCGTTACCACAAAAACTTAGACACTTGTTCAACGCATGTTTAATATCAGTTTTATGTCAAACTCCATACAGAAATGTCATGTTTAGAAGGCGTTTAGGCTAAACAACTGAAAAACACGGTTTTGTGGTTATAAGGAGATTTTAAATGGTCGGTAAGATTATATTCATACGAAGGTGTCTGTAATTTCACCGGCACCCATTAAACTAAAATATTTTCTAAAGCTGCATTACAGGAATCATAGGGATGGTGGCAATATTCCCGCAGACGAAATCTCTCGCTAGAAGCACCTCTATCTAGGTACCTAGCTACTAATGTAGGTTATGAGAACGGTAGGGAGAACTGTACTGACGCAGTGCGCACTCATAAAATGTTTCCTGAATTTTCTTACCGATGCAATTAACATTCATGGTTATAGGAAGGAACTTATTTATTAAATTATTTTCAACGATTAAAGTAACAAAGTCATAACAATAGATTTTTTTTTGAGAATTTTAGGTTTTTAAACATTTTCATTGAATTATAAATTGCCCTTTCTTATTTTAGTAAACACAGTGTATTTTCCAGAATATTAAGCTCAACATTAAAGTTTTCTAATAGCCCGGATTTCTTCATCAAAATTAAAACCACAAAAATGTTTACTAAGCCTGTAAAATAAACTTAAAATGTTTGAGGTGAGCCGATGTTTAGGGTCATCACCCTAAAAGGGAATTATATTAGGAAAAGGGTAGATGTCCCGGTTGCGGTCATAATTCGACCTCTTTCCGCAGTCTTTCTGAATGTGCTAAAGCATTTGATAGAGTGGTCGTATATTACTTTTTCACGAATATAAAAGTGTTTCAATAGAGGTACATAAATTCAGGTAAAAAAAAGTTTTTCTGCGTAGTTTATATCCGATTACAGAGAAGACTTCTTTGTGCTACTCTTTTTTATCCCATTGATAAAACCAAATGTGTATAATGATAAAACCCAACTAAAATCATGACGTCACATATTTTGCAATTGCCCGCGGCTTCGTCCGCGTGGAGGTCGAAAACTATCCCACGGGAACGTACTACTAGGATAAAAGTATCCTATGTCCTATTCCAGGTCATGATCTACCCATGTGGCAAATTTCATCCAAATCCGTTCAGCCGTTTTAGCGTGAAAGCGTGACAAACAAACAAAAAGTCAAATCTAATTTAACAAAATAATAATAATCATCATCTTCTTTCTAATCCAACTTCTAACTAATATTATAAACGCGAAAGTTTGTAAGTATGGATGGATGGATGGCTGGATGGATGGATGGATGTTACTCTTTGACGCAAAAACTACTGAACCGATTTAGATGTTTGGCACACAGATAGTTTATAACCTGGATTAACACATAGGGTACATTTTATCCTGATATTCCCACGGGATCGAGACATATGTTGGTGAAACCGCGGGCCGCTACTAGTAATTTATAATAATATTGAATTGCTACTTATCCCTCGTCCTCTCTCATAATTTTTCTGTGTCCGGCAGTGTCCATATTGATCTTTTACTTTGATAGAACATCTATCAAAGAATAGAGTATTGAGTAAACTCACTTTCGCATTTATAATATTAGTTAGGATTGCCTCTCATTTGTTATTTATTCCATTTCACGATAACCCCCTAAATTTTCCTATATTACCGAACTAACGAACCGTATTCTCTCTCCTAACACTTAATTAGGGAATATTAATTACTGTCGAATCAGGGGATGTCCCTCAAGTCATTTGTTAACATCTGTTTCAGGTCATTGGTGTTTCGGATTAATGGAGATGTATTTCAGTTGGGTGTTCATTAGATATGTGTTCTTGATAGATTTTAGGATGACAATATGTGCATTAAGGGGCCTCGGAGAGAGGGATGAATAAAGTGTGACATCGTGTGACAAGAGGGGACATAAGCTTCGTGACGTCATATGTATAAATCTAAAGTATTCAAACTCAAAACTTCAACTCTAACGAAAACCTTTAAAATAATGCTTTAATAACTATTTCAATATTAATATAGGGTTCCATTTAATTGAAAAATATGTAATGTCACATCTGAGGAGGGGGCCACACACAAATGTGGCCATCTGTGACAAGAACGGCTCCACAAATAATGAAATTCACGTGACGTAATTTATGGACGGCCTTTCTAATAGATAATGGTATTTGTAGCAAAGGGTACTTTCAGTGGGAATTAATAAATCAATGTAGGATTTAATGCAAAATGGGAAACACTTAAAATAATTATAAGAGAAGATAGTTATATTTTGTCCATTTTGTAACCGACTTCAAAAAAAGGAGGAGGTTATCCTAACTTTTGGAAATCCATTATTGTTACGGCCGCAAATCATATTTAGATCAACATACAACCTGATACTGACCTGCAAATTGCAAAAAAACGTAAGAAAATTTGAATTTCGCGGGCCACCCTAGCGCGTCCACCATAAGGTCGCTGATCGGTATATCGAGAATCGTAAATGGTGAATTCATGTCACGTCAAAAACTTTAAAATCAAACCGCTCCAGCCCTATTCTTGCTGCTCACAAAGCGGATGTAGTGTCTCGACACAAACCCCTTTCATTGTTCCCCACAGTCAAGATGTAAGACTTCTTGACTTTGACTCTTGAAAGTCAATATACAGCTCTGGAAGAAGGTCAAGTTAAAACGGCTTATAGACTGGCTAGAGACTTTAAGCTTTTATCAAAGAAAGCATTGATATAGCAAGCAAAGCAAGCATAAAAAGCATTGAAGCACCAGAAGGCTTAGACAAGTGACAATCGCTTCGAAAGCGTTTCGTATTTCTACAACGACTTTTCAACAGGATTGACAGCTTTTCGATAGCTTATATCAGTCCTATACATTTTTGCCTTTTCCATCATCGTTATCGCTGATAGAATGTCACTTTGTCTATGGCCTCAGATTAGTCAATAACGATACGAAAAGAAAAAGAAGCTTCAATGCTTCTTCTGTTTCAATGTATGTTTTGTAAACTTTAGGTACTTCTCATTGCATTTTCGACGTTTGGCTCCCAGGCTGGACCGGGCTGGAGCTGCATTGGGGCGTCTCCTGCCCAATCTGGGGGGTCCAAACGCCTCCTGCCGGAGGCTCTACGCGGGGGTCGTGCGGTCCATGGCCCTTTACGGGGCACCGGTGTGGGCGCGTTCCCTTAGGCTGCGGCCAGCCCGCCGGTTAAACGCGTCCCAAAGTGTCATGGCCATTCGGCTGGCCCGGGGATACCGCACGGTCTCCCGCGAGGCGCCGAGCCTCCTGGCCGGATTACCGCCATGGGATCTGGAGGCGAAGGTCCTCGCGCACATATGGGAGTGGCGCGAGGAGATGAAGCGCCGGGGCGTAACTCCGCTGCCGCGAGAAATCGCGGCTCAGCGGACAGAGCTCCGGCAGGATCTCATGGCGGCATGGAGAGTGCGATTGTCGCAACCCAGTGCTGGGCACGCCACAATTGCGGCGATAAGTCCCCTCTTTGAGGAGTGGCTAGAGAGGCGCCACGGCGTCCTCACCTTCCGCCTGACGCAGGTCCTCACCGGACACGGTTGCTTCGGGAGGTTCCTGTTTCGTATAAGGCGGGAGGAAACGCCCGGGTGTCACCACTGTGTGGATCGCCCGGAGGACACGGTGGAGCATACGGTGGAGGTCTGCCCCGCTTGGGCGGAGCCCCGCCGTGTCCTCTTGGAGGCGATTGGCGGCGGTGACCTCTCGCGTCCGGCTCTGGTCCAGGCCATGGTACGGAGCGAGAGGGCATGGGAAGCAGTCACCTCCTTCTGCGAAGCAGTAATGCTCGCGAAGGAGGAGGCGGAACGCGTGAGGGAGAGGCAAAGTTTGCGCCCTCACGCCCCTAACCGCCGCCGCCGCTGGAGACGCCCTGGGCGTCGGGAATCCCAGGCGGATTCCCGGCCACCATAGGCGCGGGCTTGCGGACGGCGAGCAATGGGTAGCTCGCCGTCCGATCAGGACCAGGCCCGGGTCGATGGCGCGTCGTGTTCCACGCGCGCCTCAAAGAGATGTCAGCACAATTGGCGGGGTCCGCTAGGACCGATGCCTGCCAGGGTTGCGGGTTAGTCCGAAAGGGATACCGGGACCTTGGCAACAGGCAACTGAAGGAACACGGGTGGGTTTTAGTCGGTAAAAGTCTGACACGCCCTTCCGCTCCACCCAGAGCGGGAGAAGTCATTGGATGATTTCCCACCCTCAAAAAAAAAAAAAAAAAAAAAAAGGTACTTCTCATTATTATGGTAAAGGTATACTGATATTTGTCACAGCTGTAAAAGATCTAAGATCAACGCATACAAGTCATATCAATTCTAATCCTCCCAGACTTCTTATAGTAATTTCCACGCGAGCAGGATTGCGAATAATTTCATCAAGGTATAAACACAATTTACCTTGAATTTTCAAAATACTATCGTCCATTTTCTCACACAAAATAAACGCGCCCCTAAAGATCTCCGACACAAAATCACAGACACAGCTAAACACGAAACATAAAATACAAAGTTAAACTGAAGTTACGCTCAACATGTCTGCTAACTGAACAAAGCTAATTTCGCGTCTTTCGGAACCAACTCCTTAATGCAAGTTATTCAGGCGTGGTTGACGCTCACATAGAGGTCATTAAAAGATGGTTGACCTCACATATTCTATGTTAGAGCTTTACAGATGGTTCATTCCGCACAGTCATTTCAATAAAAAGTGACACTTGCTACGATATAATAACCGCCTGCCGCGTCCTTGTAGCTTCACACCTAAAATGCGGAGTGTGCCTTCTGTACGGTTCTGTGCCCTTGCGGTTGTATATTTGAAGCTATGTCTGGATATAGCTGCAAATACATACATGACTAGAAAGCCACGATGACAAACAAGGGTACTTGAGCATGTTTGTGAACAATTAATTAAATATTTCGCACTTTGCCATTCCATCTTGCAGTCTTCAAACAAGTAAGTGTCCAAATGATTGAAGTTATGGATATCTAGCGACGGCTTTATTTAGCACTAGCTTCCACTAGCGGCTTCGCGCGCGTTATATCTTTATAAATTATACCTTAAACTACTCAATGATAATATAACAATCTACTGGTGAAAGAATTTTTAAAATCGGTCCGGTAGTTTTTGAGTTTATTCATTACAAACTAAAATCGCCTCATTAGAAGGCTGAAAGTCACTCAAAGGGCAATCGAGAGGGCTATGCTCGGAGTTTACCTGCGTGATCGAATCAGAAATGAAGAGATCTGTACGAGAACCATGGTAACCGACATAGCCCGAAGTATTGCCAAACTTAAGTGGCAGTGGGCAGGGCACATTGCTCTCAGAACAGATGGCCGATGGGGCCGAAAGGTTCTGGAGTGGCGACCGCCGCGTACCGGAAGACGTAGCGTTGGAAGGCCCCCCCCACAAGGTGGACCGATGACCTGGTTTAGGCCGCGGGAATGCGCGGGATGCGAGAAGCATAGAACCGGTCGAAGTGGCGGTGCCAAGGGGAGGCCTATGTCCAGCAATGGACGTCTTTCGGCTGAAATGATGATGATGATGATGAAACAAAAATCGTCGTCAAAAATGTCTTTATAATAGTAGTAGGTATACATGAATTCTCCGAAATGCCAAGGAAAGTTTAGTACTTACACATTTGACCTACGAGTACAAACTTGGAAGTCTCTTCAAGCTACGGGAAATTTAATCAACTGGTTCATAAGTCAGTTAATTAAATTTCCGTGTATTTGACTGCTAGGTACCAAGCAACAGGCTTCTGCGCTGTGTCAAATTCCCGCATAATTCAGATAGTTATTAGTTACTCCAGAATAGCTAATCCAGAATAGAAAAACAAATAATAGCTAATTTACGAAACAGAAGTTTATGGCTTTGAGTATGTGATTTTCACAGCAGATTAAAAAGAACTTGCAGTTAGATACTCGCATCTCAATGGGCAAGAAATGGTAGCGTCCTTCTTGATTAAAACTTACTTTAAGTTGTCAAATCACTGCTCAAGAAAATCGCCAAATGAGTCCCGCCTATAAATTTTGGAACGCCAACATCTCCTCTCTCGGAGTTGGGCGCTAATGGCTGCAACACATTTTTTAAACTAATGTAAACGAATTATATTAATTATACAGTTACTGGGTTGTAGAGGTCAGATAGGCAGTCGCTCCATGTAAAATACTATTATTCAGCTGCATCCGGTTAGACTGGAAGCCGACCCCAACACAGTTGGGAAAAGGCTAGGCAGATTGATACGTCCAACAAGAGTCCGGTCACTTCAATTGAAGTCTTTCAATTGAATTATTTTATATTGTTATTGTTATATGATGAAATTAGAGAGTTTCATCTTAAAATAATAACAATATAAAACGTATTTTTATGTTCAAATCACGGTCGTAGAACCCATAACTTCTAGCAGTTAACTCAACTAGTGACCTCAGTCGAGGTCAGTCGATTATACTCTGTTTTATGACCTGAAAAACTTACTTATTAAAGGATCTTACCTGACTTCACAAACCATAAATTAGAGTTACGGTGACGGGCAAAATAATTCAGTTAGTTCACAAAAGAAAACCCCCATTTTCATCGTATTTTAATTTAACTTTTTACCAGCTTTTATCGTAAGTTGATGGAAAATGTTTTGTTGTTCCAGCTTGACATGGATATTTGAAACCTAACCCCTTTGGAGTTAGTGATATACATTGTGATTACAAACATACTTATCAGGTGTAACTATATCTAAGACTCATTTACTCGATTAGAGATTCTCGACAGTCGTGAGGCGCCAATGTATCAATTATCAAAATCAAATATTTTATTGGAAGAAAAACAGGTTCACAATTTTTTTAGTATTCGTTAACAGCTACATTAGTATAATTCGATATCCCTTGGTAAGACTGGTTGTCATTCTTTCGGGCTTCTGACGACCCGTAACGGCTGTCAAAGATCCAAGTATGACAGCCGGGACCAACGTGCTTTCCGAGGCAGGGAGGAGTCTCGGTATGCAAAGATGGTCACTCATCCACGGACCAACCACGGCAAGCGTAGCTTAACCTGATGGAGCGACCCGTGCGGCTGTTATTACTTAGCCACGAGCTCCTGTTGGACGTATAAACTCATAAAAACATTGTTTTTATTTTTTACTAGCTTGTGCCCGCGTTTCATACTCACATTTCGCAATTATTTAAGTATTTAATCTGCAAATGCAGTACTAACACCGCACATTATTCCACTGAAAACTAAATTCGATTAAAATGCCCTATAATGGAGTGGATTAGATTACATAGAGGCCCGAATTAAGAAGACCTTGTGGCGTGGCGCGCAAAATTTTATTGTTCCCAGAGTGATAGCATTTTTGTATAATTTATTATAGATATTATCAGAGGGCCTAGACAAGTGACAATCGCTTCGAAAGCGTTTCGTTTTTCTACAACGACTTTCAACAGGATTGACATAAGCTTTTCGATAGCTTATGTCAGTCCTATACATTTTTGTCTTTTCCATCATCGTTATCGCTGATAGAATGTCACTTTGTCTAGGGCCTCAGTTCTGATATGATAGATATTATCAGTACTCCCAGAGAGATTCAATTGAAGAGCTGTGTTTACTTTAACTTTTCTCTCTAAATTGTATTGTTTCATTTTTATTCACATTTATTTTTACCTATTGTAGACTTTGTTGTAATTTACTGGTAGCTTAATTTTCTACATGTCTACTAGAATCTTACTATATAGTTAATTAATTCAGGCGTGACTTGGCGGGAATCCATTATAAAATACAATAGACGCAGATATATTTAGTAACCTATTCCGCTTAACTATTCTTCAAGAGTCATAAAAAAACCCTGTAAGAAATCGACACGTGTTTCACCTCTCAACGAGGCATCCTCAGGATGACGATTGACCAGTCACCAACTAGAACACGATGTGATGCCACGCGGAGCGCTGGACGCAAAGTGGACTCTGCGTCCAGCAGTTACAGGGTTTTTTATGACTCTTGAAGAATAGGTTACTAAATATATCTGCGTCTATTGTATTTTAGAATCTTACTTTGTTTGTTATCTTTCGTGTTATTTCCGTAAAAGATTTCTGTGTCGTAGTTTCCACTAGATTTATAGCCAAACTCCCGTAGATAACATACCTGCATAAAAGTATGCCAACTATGTCATAAATGTTCTAGTGCACTCTTATCTCACATAGCATAATATTTTTGCCCCAAGCAACTCGTATCATTTAAATGCAGACACAATATGAACCGTGAAAACATTTACAATGGTAAGTTTCTACATAGAGGCGGCGATTGGAAAGAAAACTATTTAAAAATGAGATTTAAAATTGGAAATATTTAACTGATCCACTTAATAGTGATTGACCTTCTAATGATGAACGATTTTTTAAATTAATGAAACTCTAAAAACTTTTGCGTTCTAATGATGCACACTTTTTAAAATAATTAAGCCTCTTTTTAAGTTCCTGACTTTTTCTTATAGTTGGTCGCAATAACTAAGCTAGGGTATACCGACCAAATGGGTTTGGTTAGGTTAGATAAATAATTGTTACCAAGCGTGAGAGCCGCCCTTCGGCCGGTGGCGTGGCAGCGGCCGAAGAGCGCTACATCCAAGTTGATCGCAGTTACTTGGTTATTTATTATTTTTAGGACCCTAAAATAGGAATTATTTGAGATTCACAACAAGAAGCGCAATCATTATATTAGAGTGTTCAATAATGTTTTTAGGAGCTTAGAAAAGGTTTAATTAAATTCAGGCCATTGGTGTTTTGTGTAATTTAACAAAAATGTATTTTCCTTTGGCTAAGCGTACACGTAGGCTCGGGTACAGCTGAGTCTCTCTATAAAAAAGTCTCTTTAAACATTACAAAAGAAACCTAATTTAGGGACAAAATAATATAGCAACATGTTCATATCATATCGCGATCAAAGTTAACTTCCAGAGAGATTCCGAAGCAATTACGTTTAAACATTATCTAGGTTTAAACGTTTTCCTTTGATCATGTCACTCTAATTTGCTGTGCAACGCCCGGGGCGAAGTAATTGTTGCTTCACACTTGTTTGCAAAACGCGGAGTTACAGTATCAAAGTAATATCAGTGGGAAGTCTCGTGATATTTTGTTTGTGTAAATAACTCAGAATGAGTAAATGCTTTCGCTTTGTTTTTGAATAAATCACAAACAGGTAAGTATTATTAAATGTGACATCTGGAGGAGCTCGTGGCTAAGGAATAACAGCCGCACGGGTCAATCCGACAGGTTAAGCTACGCTTGCCGGGGTTGGTCCGTGGATGGGTGACCATCTTTACATACTCGAGACTCCTCCGTGCCCCGGAAAGGTTAGGAAACGTTAAGCCGTTGGTCTCGGCTGTCATTTGACAGTCGTTACGGGTCGTCAGAAGCTCGAAAGTCTGACAACCAGTCTTACCAAGGGGTATCGTACCCAGTTACTGGGTTGTGGAGGTCAGATAGGCAGTCGCTCCATGTAAAATAATAGTATTCAGCTACATCCGATTAGACTGGAAGCCGACCCCAATATAGTTGGGAAAAGACTAGGCAGATTGATCTCGCTGAACAAGATATACAGGGTGTTAGGGTAAACACCGTTATCCTTGCAACCAGTGGTTTGGTTTCATTTATAGAACGTAAAATCAATGGAAAATTACAACTTTTTTTAATTTTTTTTTTGATCTAAATTTTACCACAAGAGACGCAAGTTCGTTGCCCTATGCGCTAGGGCAACGAACTTGCGTCTCAACACGGGCGGGGGGTACGGGATGTGACCTGACCGGCAGCGATCGTGATTCCTCCCTTAGTCAGTCAGCTGTTTCGCTAGCAAGCACAGTGTCAGATAGAAACTTTAAAAAATCTTTTAATGAAAATAACGTTTTTTTCTTGTTGGGTTCGGTCATTTATTTTTATATTTAAGTCAACTACCCATGGTTTGAATGACAAGAGTGTTTACCCTTACATCCTGTATAAATGAGAATTTCTATGAAACGAAGGATTTGATATTTCTTTGCCCGCAAAAATGAGCAACATTAAATTGTACGACGCATCACATACGGGGAGGGAGAGAACGGTAGGCAAATACAAATTAAATCCTGAAAATTATAGATTTCAGTTTAAATCAGTTATAAATGGATACTGACATTCTGGATTTGAGTCGACATTTTCATCTATGCATAATATTAAATTAAAGTTGTTTTTCGTGTACCGCGTTGTTCTTTTAAACCACGCAACAGATTTTAATGAGGTTTTAACCATCGTTTAGAGAATTTATTCCAGAAGGTTTATGTGTATACGTTACTATTAAAGTTACAAATAACTAAGGAATCTCGATGTTTTGTCAAGTCGTAAAAACCGTGCAGAAACGGGTCGCTAGTATTATGTTATATATGCCCATTCTTCTCCATACGAAAACTACCTTTTGGAAGGGGCAACTAGAATCAATTCTATTTCTTTGTTTGACGTTCAAAAGTGCCTAATTATGTGCCTATTTGAAATAAATTATTTGACTTTGACTTTGACTTTGACTATACTTGAACATCGTTCTAGATGAGGGTTTCCCTGAAATAAATATAATAATATGTCAGTTAGGTTAGGTTAGGTTAGGTCTTAGGAAGTTCCTTGAAACATAGAACTCTATAAACGAGTAAACTAAAAGATGAAATGTCATTTATCTATCTCATAACATAACATAAAATCATGCCTGTATACCCCAAAGGGTTCGGCAGATATGTACCTATAGTAAACCCACATTTCACCAGTTATGTTTAAGTCCCATGTAATAGGGGGCGAGCCTATTGCCATCAACCGGGCACAAAACCAGATTCCGGGCTGCTACTGAGAAATTCCAGATGGAAAATACTAATAACACTTTTGCCCGATATCACAGATATTATAATACTACGTACAGATACCCAATCCCATACAAAGAAATGACACCACCCTAAGTCTGGCTATTGAGCTGGCTATTTTTCGTTCTCCATTTTTTTAACAGATGGCAGCATCAGCGACTCACTAATTGCCAGAGACTGTAGTTTTTTAACGCCATCTAGTAGTCTTGCCTAGATACTACGCAAGACTCCTAGATGTTTTTCTTCCTTTTTTAAGTTTTTTCTTCCTAGGTGTTCAATTTTTATATTTCTAAGTAAAGTACTAGATTACAAAAAAAAATGTTTGATTTTCCTTAATGAAACGACATAAACGCAAGTTTAAAGTGACCCTGTCATCACTTGAGTAAAACGCCATCTATTGCAAAGAGCTCTCAAACAAATGATTAGCAGATGGCTACTTTAACCGCTCAACTGCTCCTGTATCATTCTAAGGGTTCGAATTGAAGTAAACGGCTTAATTTAAGTTTTTTGTTGAAAATCCGAGATTTATGAGTGTAAATACATAAATCAGCATTAAACAAAGATGTTTTGATTTTTACTAATATTACCTCAGCCAAAATTTGTCGTATAACGCTTTTTAGTGATTGTTAATTTCATAAATTGTTACTTATGCTGCCATCTATGATTTTTTTTCAAGACTAATTATAATTTGTTCGAGTTGAGACCCCATGCCGATATTAATAACTCTTTTGTTTTTGGGAATCGAACCCAGGACCTCATGGCCAACGAGGCAATCAACGAGGCGTAATTATGTAGACTACAAAATTACTCCTCGTTGGCACTACATAATGTAGTAGGTACCTAATTATCTTTGTTGAATACCTTCACAAGATAATATTTTACCCAAACAGCTTAGGAACACTGGCTAAATTAAAAATTATCTCAGGCGTAATTAAAATAAAATAACCTCGGTTTAATTGAATTCCTTTATAGAGATTAATTGAGGAGACCAAGAGCGCCATTAAAGACGATTTATAGAAAAATGGGAAAATGAAGCATTCCTAGTTTTATTATAGACTAGCTGCGCCCCGCGGCTTCGATCGCGTGGATGTCGGAAAATATCCCACAGGAACGTACTAACGGGATTAAAACTAAAGTACCTACTCATTTTGTTAATCCATTTTATAAACTATCTGTGCCTTTCATCCAAATCCATTCAGCCGTTTTTGCGTCAATCCGGCAAATACATCCAGACAAACAGACAAACAAACGGACTAAAATTTAAAAAACTATTTTCTTGGCATCAGACTTCTTCACCTTGTAGCAATCACTTTTTTCAAAAATATTTTATGTACAGTTTTGATCTCGTTACAACGACTACTTTCCTTGATGGGTAGGTGTACCTATCTATAGTACACCCACATTCGCCATTTATTTAAATCCTATCTAATGGGAGGCGAGCCTATCGCCATCAACCGGGCACAAATCCAGATTCCAGGCTGCTACTGAAAAATTCCAGACGGAAAACCAACAACACTTTGCCCGACCCGGGAATCGAACCCTTCTTAGTGAATTAATTATTTATTCAGCGGCCCTAATAAGATAAATCCGTCCTACCAAGAACCGGACTAAATATACAGTACCTACAGTTAAGACCGCTCCTTGGTACCAACAGGTTCTCATAATACCATGCCATTATATTTAGGTAATGGATAAGCAAACCTTCTTGTACCTGCGAGTGAATAGTATAGTGTTTCTAATAAAACTGACACATTTGATCGAATGATCCAAGAGCCGAGCATTAACGGCGACCTCAATAATGCCATCTAAGTCGTAATAATTCATTATGTTGGCAGAAATGAGAAATAAAACTACTTCTACGTCTCCTATAAATACTATATGTACACACGGCTACACATCAAGCTATACATTTCCAGTTTATACTGATCTCGCATTGTATAGAATTTCCTTACATGCGAGGTCAGCTTATGCTGGAAATGTATAGCTTGATGTGTAGCCGTGTGTACATCTTCGTCTAATACTCTGGGGAAAAAGGGGTGGTGTCATGTTGTTACGTTTTTAAAAAGGGTTGGTAGATGTAAAATCATGACGTTTAGTTTCCTGTTGTGTCATAAGAAATTGGAGACGTTCTGGATCATGAGAATTACATTCACCTGTACGAATGACACGTAGGTTGTATCGACGGAAGAATAGACAAAATTACAGATCATGATTTTTTACCTGTCATTTTGTCTATTCTACCGTCGACAAAACCCGTTTCTTACGGTGGTGATGCGCGTGCAGGTCAGTGACCATTACTTTCTCTCGTAAGAAATGATCTCTCATCTATCGGTCTCGAAGTGCGAAGCGACGTGACTTGCGAGCAATCATGTGTCAATCACTATCAGTGAGCCTAGCATGAACGCGCGACCTAATACGCTCGCTAGGAATTACCAAATAATAGTATAAAATACTTATTTTATTCTGGGTGTTTGTTCCCGTGTACTTGTTTTCGGAATAATCCGATTAGAGTTCGTCTATTTTCGTCTTGTGAAGAGCTCATGAATTTAGTAAAGTACACATTTCCAAGAAGATGTCCTAAACATTTACTAACATTGTATTTTCTTCGTAAAATGACATGATCACAATAAAGAAAAAAATTACATATATTTTTTCATGGAATGTAATAATTTAATAAAAGAATGACACCAGCCCATCGGCTATGGTTTTGTTAAATGAAGACCTCTCTTCTCGAGAACTCTCCAAGGTCATCCATCATAAGTTGTTACATTGCCAAGTGGAAATGCAGCTGAAATGGCAGTGGGCTCGCCATGTCGAAGTAGACGACTACGTGGCTGGGACAGACTGGATGCAGAAGGCGGAGGACAGCTTCGGCGTAGCTTAGGAGAGGCCTATGTCCAGCAGTGGACTGCGATAGGCTGAATTGAAATAAAAATATGTAATCTGAAAAATCTACTCCCAGCATAATGATATTTTGACAAACAATTTTGAAACAAAGCAAAGACGAAAAGTCCTTGACATTTTCTACATGAACTTTTGTGTGACAACGCCATAATTTGGCCCAACTATTCACATTCATTTCGGTAAGCATGATAACTCATTATCACCCAAGTTATCAACGCGTGGGCGTAGCTAAGGATTAACTCACGCATACTGAATTCAACATGGATAAAACTAAGTAGCAATGTACAGAAGTTTCACTGTTCAAGGTAATAAAGTTTTTAAGAGACGTTACTTGAAACTAAATTGTTTCATTTGTTTCACTCGGGCAAAAAGTTTCAAGTAAAACGTGAAGACTTGGCCCAATTTTAAGCGCAAGACTGTGGCAGCATTGTGAATGCACAGCTTTTATGTAAGTCACCACTGATTTACGAGTTTTACAACGATGCTGAGCATCGTAAAATTGCCAGCAACACGCGGCGAGCAAGCATAAAAATCAAAAGATATGAGCCATCCACGTAGAGGTAATAAGCGCCTCTTATTTCGAGTTGCTATCTTTTTGGCGTACTGTTCAGAGTGGCTCTACTGCTAACAATTGCACAGTGACATTTAGCCATTAATCAGGGTTGCTGATGCGCACATTATCGTTTTACTAATTAACAACACACTGGATCGTGTGAGGGCTTGCTCGTTTGTGTTAGGAAGCTCTCGATTATGTAACTTAGAACAATAGTAACGTGACTAGGGGATTATGAACTCGAGGAGAATAGTGGAGTACTTACCTAACGACACAGTATATAAAAGTAACCGTATTATGTCTCGGTGGTGACCCTGAAATAATTACCTACGGCCGCTCGGTAGATAACCCTTCCGCGTCCGTGCGTAACTGCCGCGCACTTAAGACTGTTGCTGATATACACTGAGATTTCGAAGCGCATCGTTCCGGCCGTTGTCTATGAAGACATAATACTGTTACTTATTTATACTGTGCTAACTGCTAAGGATGTCTTGAAACAGACTGGGGCTATTATGGGTCAATAGGTACTGATATAGATGTAGATAAATAGGTACTTTAAAAGTAAACACGATAAAATACGACTTGACGATTATTCGGATAAACTTGAGATGAGGTTGGATAGATTGATTTAAAAAAAGTTCATTAACCTCTATGGCCGAACGATTTTTTTACTTTTTTCCGCAGCATAATTTAGTTATTTGATTTTGGTGTGAGTTTGAGGAAATCCATTATAAAGTACATAGAATAGACGTATTTAGTAACGTAGGTATTCCGCTTATCTATTCCAAAGAGTCATAAAAAACCCTGTAAGAAATCGACACGTGGTTCGCCTCACAACGACGCATCCTCACAATGACGATTGACTTGTCGCGAACCCGTACACGACGTGTTGCCACGCCGAGCGCCGGACACAGAGTACATCTTTATTTGCGGACAGAAAACGCGATTCAAACATTATTCATACAGGCTTTTGCTTCCAAAAGCAGCACTTTATAGAACTATATTTACAAGGCAACTTTAATTTTTCCCTCGCACCAAAGAGAGCCTTGTTTGCCTATAAATCAACTAGTACCAGCCTAAATCGGCCTTGAGAATACTGGAAAAGTAGTGTTTACGGACAATTTTACAGATGGATGATCTCGTAAAAGGCTTGCAAATGCGGCACTCGCTTTCATGGCACACTTGTTTGTCACGATCGACTGGTTTCAGCATAGTTTCAGTATGTGGCACAGGAAACTGTAATCTGTATGAATTATTACTGTTTGTGTAAAATGTGAACTAGGTTAATACAAAAACACCCTACAAGAGTGTTGTATGTTTTCTACAGCAATGCAGAGCTTTCAGTTTTTGCCTGTTCAAATAAAGTGACATTAATAATAAAGTGTTCAAATATACTAACTGCGCCCCGCGGTTTCACCCGCGTAAGTCTCGATCCCGTGGGAATATCGCGATAAAAAGTATCATATGTGTTAATCCAGGTTATAAACTATCTGTTTGCCAAATTTCATCCAAATCCATTCAGTAGTTTTTACGTTAAAGAGTAACAAACATCCATCCATCCATCCATCCATACTTACAAACTTTCGCGTTTATAATATTAGTTAGATGTAGGTGGAGAAATAGGCTAAAGGTTAAATGCCCATGTTACACCCACTCTCATAAATATCGGAGACCCTGCACTCGAAGTTGTGGACGAGTAAGTTTACCTAGGACAAACTGTCCAGTTAGGCAGGATCAACTTCGAGAAAGAGGTCAATCGTGGAATCCTCATATTTCATCATTAATGATGGACCTTATCTTTCGACACTCGAAACATAAGGTCCATCATTAATATACAGTTCTGGATCGGTTGAATCACTGTCTCAAAAGATACAGGCCACCCCTAGTTTAGGAGACAGGATTTATTTTTTGTTTATATAGACATTGTTTTTTGTTTTTTTTCCTCCCCTTGTTTCTATTATTAGTTGATTAAGTCTTAGCATGTAACTAGTGTACAACCTTTGTCTATGATTTTTTGGATCAATAAACTTATATTTATTATTATTATTATTAATCCGACTCGAGCAGCGTTCGGGAAACTATGCAATGTCTTCTCGTCACACATACCGCGGTGTCTCAAGACGAAAGTCTTTGACCAGTGCGTGTTGTCAGTGATTACCAATGGCACTAAAACGTGGTCGCTAACAATGGGCCTTATTAGAAGGCTAAAAGTCACCCAAAGGGCCATGGAGAAGACTGCTTGGAATTTCCCTACGTGATCGAATCAGAAATGAAGAGATCCGCAGGAGAACCAAAGTAACCAACATAGTAACCAAACTTAAGTGGCAGTGGGCAGGGCACATTGCTCTCAGAACAGATGGCCAATGGGGCCGAAAGGTTCTGGAGTGGCGACCGCGTACTGGAAGACGTAGCGTTGGAAGGCCTCCCCACCCCACAAGCTGGACTGATGACTTTGTGAAAGCCGCAGGAATCCGCTCGATGCGGGAAGCACAGCACCGGTCGAAGTGGCGGTGCTTGTGGGAAGCCTGTTTCCAGCAGTGGACGTCTTTCGGCTGAAATGTTACTTTTATCTTCGTTTTTGATAGGATTATGATTGAATTTAAACAGTTAGATCCAATCTAGTTAATGGTATCTCTTTTGAAATAGCTAAAACTGGTAAAATCTTGGTCCACTAACGGAAATTTTATTGGTTACATAATATCATGTTGTATCTTTGCACACAAAGAAACATTGACTTACATAGTTTGATATTTTCCACCAACTGATTTCAAAACCGACTCATATAGGTATAATCCACATTTGAACCCAAGTCAGTACATTGGATGTCAATTCAAATTGCTTGATATTTGGCGAACCTCAATAAGATTTGCCTTTACTAAGAAATTGCTTTTGATGCTCAATATTATTACGTTGATTTTCAACTGGATCTCGAATATGATATTTCTTGGAATAACGGATCGCGGAGTGCACCCAAATTAACTAAAATTTGTTTGAATTCTTATGTAGTTAAAATTGAGGTTACTTTTTTGAATTTCAATCCGCCTAGCCTTGTCCCAATTAAGTTGGGTTCGGCTTCCAGTCTAACCGGGTGTAGCTGAATACCAGTATTTTACATGGAGCGACTGATTATCTGACCTACAGAACCCAGTAACTGGGTAATACGATACCCCTTCGTAAGACTGGTTTTCAGACTTTCGGGCGTCTGACGACCCGTAAAGACTGTCAAAGATTCACGAATGACAGCTGGGACCAACGGCTTAACGTGCTTTTCGAGGCACGGAGGAGTCTCAGTATGTAAAGATCCACGCACGGTCACCCATCCACGGACCAACATCGGTAAGCGTAGCTTAACCTGATGCATCAATCCGTGCGGCTGTTATTACTTAGCCACGAGCTTACTTTTTGACTCTGCACTTGATTAATAACAGATTTTGCAGGGTACTTATTTTGACAAAATAATAAAAATATGGGTTTTTACTTGTCTTATTAAGAAAAGTCATAAAATTAACGATGCGATGTCACTTCTTCAATTAATTAATTAATTACTGCAATGATCACTCCAAATTAACCCCTAAAGATAAGACTTGAGGCAAATTAATTTCCTCACATTATGTTGGATCAATTTCCCCTTTCCTAGAATTTTTCTACACAATTTTTCTGAGGTTGACAAACACCTTTGTTTTCAGGAAAAGTTTTAAAACGATGCGGCAGGGAAACAAAAGAGACGTGTTGAAAAATGACATAGATTTCCAACCATTTTCTATTTTCTACGAGACGGCGCCAGAAATGAATTGCTCTAGTCTGCGGTTATAAAGACTGATAACGATTACTTAGTTTCTAAGACGGAAAGCTCAAAAAAGTGTTTTAAATTTTGTTTTTTTTTTTGTGTCCCGCGCTTTAAGACGAATTCTCTAAAATTCTTGAATATCTCGGAATATCTGTAGAAAACTGACGCTTATGTTATTAGAAAAAGGTAGGCAGAAAATAGTAACGACAGCTAAACAACAATAGCTAAGTACTAAAGTAATTTATACATATAACGCCATTCGGCATATTTTCGGCTGATAATTAATACAAGCGCCAATAATCACGGGACAATAAGTTCCAAGTATACTTCTAACCGTTTGACATATTTGGTAAACTCTCATCAAATACAATAGCATTGTTAGTTCCATGTAGATAACCCTATTCAATTGGAAAGGTTGACAGATGTAATCGTGAAGCGTCACTCAACAACTAATTGAGTGGTCTGGCAGTATTTAGTAACCGATTTATAATAATCATCATTATTATTTAGACCAATTAATATCCTTTATTTCATAAATACACTTATAAATCGTTTAGGCGCAGAATGTCCAATTCGCAAAATGTCCAGCGGTCGCAAAATGTCCAATTCGCAAATTATAAATTACATTTTTAAATATTAGAATATAACAACATCAAAATAAAAATAAAATTGTAGCCCACTTGTATCGGGAACAGGGTCCAAGCAGGGCTCCATAGAGAGGAACCTCCTAACAATACGGGCCGTGTCCAGGAGTACCGCTTTCTGAATAAGGCCCTTACCCCAGCAGCCCAACGAGAGCCTCCATAGGGGCTGGACGAGGCTCTTGGCAATTAAGTCAATGGCTCATACGACTATCGGCACAATGATCGCAGAGTCCACATCCCACATGTCGACAACCTCGTGAGCCAAGTCAAGATACTTGATTTGTTTATCTATCTAGACCGATTAATTATTATTAGGGGCTCGGGGCTTAATAATAATAGCTGTACGGGTCCATCGAAGGCATTGCTTGCCATGGTCGGTATTACTTAGCGAGACTCCTCCGTGCCTCGGAAAACACGTAAGCCGTTGGTCACGTCTTTCATTCGTAGATCTTTGACAGTCGTAACGAGTAGTCAGAAGCCCGAAGGTCTGATAACCAGTCTTGCCAAAAGGGTATCGTGTTACGTGGTAGCTTAGTTATGGAAATCAGATAGCCAGTCGCTCCATGTAATATACCATGTATTCAGCTGCATCCAGTTAGACTGGAAGCCGACCCCAACATAAAAGGGAAAAGGCTAGGCAGATTGATTTTAATAGTAATATAATGGAGCACTTCAAGTGGCATGTTTCCACTCAATCCAACCAACATGGGTCAAATATGTGAGTTTATGATTAACTCCGAGGTTTGTCCACTAAGTCATTTGTAGTTGTTGCTACGAGATGTCGTAGCAAGCCCGCTACGTAGGTGCTACGAGCCTAGTCTGATAGTATATTGTCGGCCTATGAACAACTTGACCACAAGTTGACCACACTCAGAAACATGTCAAAACGCGTTGTCGCGTCAATAACGTATGGTCGTAATTGCTTTACCGCCCTAAGGTGTAATGTCACTTGCACGTGATAAAATGTCAAGGTCTATTTTTGTTATAGGACCAATGTGATACACAGTTACTACGTTTTTTCAAAAGAGGTAACGCAATTACGTCTTCGACTATACACAAATGGTTCAGACAGTCACATTCACATCAATGGAAAACCAACCAGTTTAATAAGACAAAATTCAAGAATATATATGTTTTCGTATCGTAATTGTACATTCTACTACGATTAAGTTTTAACAGTAAATACATAAATCGTCTACGTTACGTTAAAGTCTTGCGCATAAAGAAAAGATAAGGCATTGTTAACGACTATAATAAATGGGTTCGGAGAGAATTTTAAATTGTTTATTGTTTACGAGATAATTTGAAATGGTTTAAGAGCTTTGTGCAGTTATATATAAAATATGTTCTTTTGTTAAACATGTATAGCTTATAATAAGTGTAGTTTTAATGTAAAAGGGTCTAAACTTCACCATTTAACTCTTTCCCGTTTAGTGGTTAGTGTTAGGCCTGAATTCCTCTTACGCTGATGTTAGTCACGTACGGTCGGTCGCTTTCGGTCGGTTGCGTACGTCAGCGAGAAATACATAATAAAATACCGTACTGCGAGACCGACCGCTCTACGATACAGTCATATATTCATAGCAACTGTCACGCACGCGTGGCATTCCAATCCAAGCTAGTCGGTCGACCGATGAACGCGGTGCTGACGAACGAGATCGACGCGCGTGATACGCAGCGCGTACCAACGAACGTGCCGCTGACGTCAGCGTCGCAGTATAAAGCAAAAACCCAATACAACTTTGCCCGACCCGGGATTCAAACCCAGCTCCCTATACTGAACAACGACAAGACATCCAAACAAGGAAGTCAAAACTAAATCTATTCCTATTAATATCGCAGTCTTGCATAAATCTATCTAGTTTAGTTTGGCAAACTTTGCTGGTGTTGTCTCAAGTTTAGTGCAGAGTACGTCAAAAGCTAGAAACTTACAAGTTACTCACATCTGTGAACTTAGTAACTTGAGAGCAAAAACTAGACAAGACAGCGAATTTTCTTGGTACGGTTTTTGATGAAGTTGCACATTTTCGAATGTATCAACAGTTTTTACGGACTAGCTGTGTCCAACGTCGTCACTTGTTAATTCCTTATTTTCGTGTATCAAAAGTATTATTTATTTATTTAACCATTTATATACACACATGATAAACCTCCAACTGTCATTAACGAGACACAATAGAATTTTAATTGTTATCGGCCATTAGAAGGCCAATCGACAGTTGAGCGTATAAACAGACAAGGAGAAAAGAACGGAAAAAACGTACAAAGGTGATGCTTATTTCTAAAGTACCTACCAATTAATACTAAGAAATACCTACTAATTAGTATGTTTTTCTTCATAATTTGAATTTAACTTATAAACCACGTAAATGAACAAAATATAACATTTTACTTTGGACAATCGTATAATTGAGACAGTCTAGCTAACACCCGATTTCCCGAACGAAAATTAACACACAAATGAATATTTAACAACCAATTGCATTTAATTCTGATGCGTCGATAATTTTCGTTTCAGAAACCGATATCTATAAATTGTTATCCGACTACAGCGAAGAAAAAAGGAGGGTTATATTGACAAGGTATGAACCTTGTCAATATAACCCTCCTTTTTTCTTCATCTTCAGTCGGACATCTTTTTATCAGAGCCGTGTTAAAAGGTTCTTACTACAGTGCAACAAAGCCAAAGGACTTAACAGACAAACAAATAACTCTCAAATGCAATAAAAATAGATAGATAAGCACAAAGCAAGATTAAAAGTTGGTTTTATGTTACATTTAAATGAAAAACAAACATAGAAGTATGAAACCATTTTAAATTCATAGAAGAACCATTTTACGTTTGTGTACAAAACATATGGGGCTTAAACCAAGTCTGAATTTTTGTTGTGTGCATTTTATTTCACTACCAATGCCAACAACATATCTGCTGAAAAATCCTGACGTTTTAGCAACGAGCAAGATGGAAGAATATTTATTTTTTTGTGCAGTAAGCAAATTTTAATGTAGGTACAATTACGGAGGGACTGTTCATGAAAATATGCATTGCTATTTTACCAAGAAGAATTTGTTACGTAATGATCATCATCATCATTTCAGCCGAAAGACGTCCACTGCTGGACATAGGCCTCCCCCAAGCACCGCCACTTCGACCGGTTCTGTGCTTCTCGCATCCAGCGGATTCCCGCGGTCTTCACCAGAGAGGTAACTCTCTCTGGTGAAGTAATGGTTTTCAGGTAAAAATATTAACTGAACTAGTCGTTTTAACATTCTTTCCAACAAACATGTACATTTGTATTGCAGTGACGTGCAACAAAAATTCCTGCTACTGTTTTGTTTGAAGATAAAGTGCAGGAAATCTGTAAAATAAATAAACGCTTCGAAGTCTAGCGAGATTGGCTCCCACACCATTTATACGGCATATGCGTCATATACCGATTGTGCTGCATGATTGAAACGCCTACGCTACGCTAAGAAATCTTTAGTTAGATAGCGTTGTAAGGAAATCAATTAACTCCTCGCTTTTGAGATAAGGGTATGGTTCGATTAATTTCGATAACGTTTAATTCGATTAATTAATGAAAACTACGCTTTTCTGTTTATGAAGATTAAAGATTATTACTAATAAGATATTGCCCGCGGTTTCACATAAATGCAGGGAAACTAATTCATGTACCCGTATATAAGGTAGTTATTTCTAAGTGTAAATCCCATTGTTATATATCTTAATTATGGGCACCTTGCGTACTTACAAAGGTAGTCATGTAGTACCCAATAACCTACATAGGTACATTCAAATCCGTTGGGACATTTTTCGTGATTGAGTAACAAACATCTTCACAAACTGTCTCATAGATTATAATTAAATATAACTTCAGAAATCTAACTCTTTTTGCTATCTGTCACAATTCATAATAATCGATTTTTCTTTCGAGGCAAGTTTCGACACTTACAGATTACTAAAAAAAAAGCGAGTTTTAGTAAAGAATAATTTGCAAATACAAAAGCAAAAGTATTTTAAAAGATTCATTGAACATTAAGCTCATTTTCGCTTGAATTAATATCAAAATATTTTACTAGGTAATCCGTCTTTATAACAGCTATTATGGTCCAAATAAATGTCTTACAGAGCTATGAATGGGCTCAGAACAAAGTTTATCTATTTTATTGTGAGTGAGTTAACGGATTTACTTATTGAGCCTTTTATCGCCTGAGGGGTAAAGAGATCTGTGGGTGGAAGTTACGAGGGAAACTGTTTTGAATTTGAAACGTTTAGTAGGAGGTGAGTACCTGTTATGGCATAGTAAGCCTATATTGGATCATAATTCTCCTGCCCTTATCCCAATTTATTTGGGGTCGGCGCAACATGTCCCATTCTTCCAAACTTCTCTATTAGCCGTCATCTCGATAGTCACCCCCTTTCTAGCCATATCATCTTTCACACAGTCCATCCATCGTTTCTTTGGTCTTCCCCTACTCTTATAACCATCGACATTCATGCCCAAAACTTTCCTCACAACATTTTCCTCATTCCTTCGCATCACGTGTCCATACCATGACAACCGATTTCCGCACAATTTTTCAGTCACCGGTGCCACTTTCAGACTTCCTCTTATGTACTCATTTCTTATTTTATCCATTCGTGTAACACCACACTTCCCTCTTAACATTCTCATCTCAGCTGCATGCAATTGCCTTTCATTCATCCCTTTTGTGGCCCAACATCTGATCCATACTGCTATAGTAAGCCTATATTGGATCCAGCTGGGAATGTTACAGGCTGACTATGCGTGTTTACCATAAAAAAATAAAATTTTAAAAAGTCTCTTATTTCAGACATAGGTACTTAGCCCTTATTATTGTGTAAATAATTTCATCACCACTGCTCTCAAAACGGTGAAGGAAAAAATTGTGAGGAAACCGATATGTCCTAGAACACAAAAATTCGAAGACATGGGTGACATCTACCAATCCGCACTGGGCCAGCGTGGTGAATTACGGCCTACTCCCTCTCACAGAGAGGAGGCCTGTGTCCCAGTGGGAACATTATAGGCTGAGGCTATGCTTCTTATGCCTTATTATTGTTATTAGAACGACTAAAAAACTATATTAGTGCATTTCAAAATTAATTTATGTATTTGCCACCATCTGGGGCCCCGGGCACACGCACTTGTGCTAGAACCCAATGCCCCAGAAGGGGGCTGCCCATCTTGTGCCTGAGCACTCTCAGGATGGTGAATGGTGGTGTGGAAATATGATGCTGGCCTTAATATTCCCACTGCTGGGACACAGGCCTTCTGTCTATGAGAGGGAGAAGGCCGTAATCCACCATACGGGGCCAGTACGGGTTCGAACATGTCACACATAATTATGGTCTCCGAATTTTTCTTTTGAGCTTTTATTGGAAAAGTAAAAGAAAGAAAATACATTTATTTGCGGCAAACATGACGCTAAGAAAGGACAAATATACGAAAAATAACAAGTTGGGGGAAAATATGCATCACATTCACGCAAAACGGCCATCGCTCAGCATAATGCTGAGGCCCTCTGCAAGACAGAGCCCCAGCGCTAGTTTTCAGTGACAGCCGGCAAGTACATTAAACGTCACAAGTGAAGCTTGAAGTGAGTAACTTTTGTGAGTTATGCACCGCATGTGTGAAACCTTATGTAGCGCTAACCTTGACATACTAATTTCGGGAAGTATGCATCCAACTAAACACTGGGTGACGTAGATTTTTTACTCGGCATAGGAACTGTGACAATGTTTAGAAATATATGTTAACTTGGTGCGCCCCGCGGTTTCACCCGCATAAGTCTCGATCCCTTGGGAATAGCGGGATAAAAGGTAACCTATGTCCTTCTCCAAGTTATGGTCTACCCATTTGTCAATTTTTATCCAAATCCATTCAGTCGTTTTAGCGTGAAAGCACCAGACTCCGGGCTGCTACTGAGAAATTCTAGATGGAAAAACCCAATGACACTATACCCGGCCCGGCAATCAAACCCAGGACCCCATGCTCAGGCTGAACAATGAGACAGTTCTAACAGCATTCCTAATCATTTATAAAAGCGTTTAAAAGATATTGAAAGATAAAAGAAACGAGATAAGAAAAGATAGGCTGAAGAGCCTTTCAACTGCATTTTCTTATCGGTGAGAAAATTTATAGATATTGGATTTACGATAAAGAATTAATTTATTAAAAAATAAGTTCATACACATTTGAGAAAACCATTTGGTCCAGGACTTTATAATGATAGATATCTCGTGTATTACTTTAAAATGAATGTCCCAACGGGATTACATTAGATTTCTTATCAAAATCTCTTTGAAGTTTTATTTTAAGTTTTATTCTTTGGCTGTGTCTATATACCTACTTTATCCTCTTTAACGGGTTGAATTGTTAAATCAAAAGAAAAGGTTCAAATCTCCTCGATAACTCAATAGCTATTTAATTTAAATCCTGTATCAATTCTTATCCCAATATTTTACAAGATAATATTTTACTTACTTATTTTAAAACTTACAGACTTAAATTAATAATAATAATAGATATGTACAAGGGTAAACACCTTTGTCACTCAAACCATGGGTAGTTGACTTAAATATAAAAATAAATGACCCAGTAACAACAAAAAAAAAACCTTATTTTCATTAAAAGATTTTAAAAAGTAAATATCCGTCACTGTCCCGATACTCATGGATACGCGTTTGAGAGACCTGCGAAACAGCTGACGGCCGGTCAAGTAAAGTCCCGCGCGCCCCGCCCGACCCCGCCAACCGCCGGCCGCCGCGCCGTGTTGAGACGCAAGATTGTTGCCCTTGCGTATAGGGTGAAATATTCTTGTGGAAAAATGTAGATTTTCTTTAAAAAAAAAGTTGTATTTTTCCATTGATTTTACGTTCCATAAATGAAACCAAACCACTGGTTTCAAGGATAACGGTGTTTACACTAACAGCCTGTATAGAAAAGGAGTTGAAATAATCATAGGAAATGAAAAAATGCATCCGCTTCGCTGTCAATAGGAAAAGTGCCTAAAAGGCTAGCAGCATTGCCACGTTGTATGGCGATTCTTTGGCCAAAAAATAGGCCAGCCCGTCACGTAAAGAATCGACCAACCACTTGAAAATGTCTCAAAAAACTAAGTGGGCACTCGAACTCCATGGCCCTAGTGGTCCAACCCCGGTTCGAAAAATAAATAATTAATTAAATCTTTTATTTCGGACCCTAGAGTTCATTTGGTTAGTATACACACGACTTAGAAACTAGTGTTAGTACTTACATCTACCAGAAAAACAAAACAAACGATTAATTACTACGCCACAGTGGCATGTAGGCGTATCCAAGTCCCATTATGGGGCTGTCCCACCTATCAGCTATCGTTTTCAGGATAGGAAAATGATAAGTCCCAATAAGATTAGGTATTTGCATTGTTATCAATATTTATGTATTGTGACAACATCAAACGTGGCAATGCCGCCAGTCTCTTGGGTACATTACCAGCCGACAGCGATGCGGAGGATTTTTGACGCCATATTTTAGTCAATTATTTATGCCCATATTTGCCATGCCATGCCATATTTTAGTAAATATTAAATAAATTACTGATTAAAACTAACTATACATATATATATATGTATAGTTAGTTTTAATCAGTAATTTATTTAATCTATTATATAATGTAAATACTTATTACCTAGTAATTATGTTAGAATTAGATTGTATATTAAAATTATAATATTAAAAAACTGCAGGCTTGAAATTTATATGATATATAAATTTCAAGCCTGCAGTTTTTTAATATTATAATTTTAATATACAATCTAATTCTATCCATTTGATATTAGGTTATTTTCATCAACCAATTACAGCAGCTTCAATATGATTTCAAAGCAGATTTACTGAAATGAAACTGAAATATGTATAAGCTGAAAAAGTAAGCCTAAAAATCCCAATTTTCACTATAGATAAAAAACGACTAAATTAAGCGCTCGAATTTTCCAAAACACACGACCTGTAAACTCCGCTTTCCTTTCGAACAAAATAAGTTTTAAAAATAACCCTTTTACGCACAACCGGTAAGATAAATGACGTCAGAAGACGCGCGTCAGACATGACAAATTCAACACTAGCGACCCGCCCCTGTTTCGCACGGTTTTTACGACTTGACTAAACATCGAGATTTGTGTATTATATGTAAATTAAATATTAATGTATTATACACATAAACCTCCGGAATAAATGCTCTAAATGATGGTTAAAACTTCATCATAATCTGTTAAGTGGTTTATAAGAACAACGCGGACATACAGATAAACACGAAACGCGCCTTTAATTTATACTAGGTATAGATTTGTAGATCTATATAAGGGCATGGTAAGGTTAGCTACGTCATCAATGTTGTCATAACTCGAGCAAAATAAAGGACTCGAAGGGATTTCAACCCTTTTAATTGAGCCCTTAGTTTAACGATGCTTGGACCTCGTGTTTTTGGTTCGGTTGTTTTATGGAAAGGTAGTTTTTATAATCTGTGGAGATTATTTTTTTTGTGATGTTTCTTATTTTTTCGCTTATCGATTTTTCGATTTCGCATCACAGTGGTCTTTACTCAGCTTGATGTCAGAAGTAAATTGGGGACGGGGTGTATAGTAGATTGCCCATCGTCCTTAAATATTAGTCGCAATATGTCTCGAGTAAAGAGATGTTTTATATTTTTTGTGATAAATTATCGATTAAAAAGACAAACGTTTCATTCGCGTAATATAAAAAGCACCAGCTGGCTAGATACTTTGATACCTTAGTTCGATACATCGCGGGACAATTTTCTTAATAACCCTACTCAATCTTATGGAACTTGAGTGACATTTTTCGCTAAAGTATCTTGAGGCTCCCCAAACCACTTGTAGGCTAAGAAACTTCAGGGGATAATATTAAATCAAAATTATAACAATCTCTTCAAAGTTTTTGACCCTCTCCGTCAAGCTCCTTTCTCTATTAATCACTACAAAACGTAACTGATGACTCCATTTTTATTATGTTATTTAAGTTACTTACATATAAATCGTTACTTTAGTAAAATAATATTTTGATCTTATGAAAATAAATATGTTTAAATGATTCAGGGCGAATTTCACCAAACTTTTATACCGAGTATAAGTCTTATCCTGAGAATAAATTTTGAATTTTTTCCATACAAAAACTGTCAGACGGTAATTTTATTCCACGGATAAAAGATATCTGAATTTGATAAAATCAGCCCTTAGTAGAAGTAGCGTGTTTTCATTTGATTGATAGATAAATATATAAATTGATAGAATACTCTTTAATATGTAAATGTTTATTATGTACGTGTAGATATGTATGTGTTTGTGTATAGGTAAGTACCAAAATCAAAAATAAAAGTCATTTATTAAAACTAGGCTGAGACTCATCACTTTTCGATCGTCAAAAACCAGTAAATAGAGCAGTGGTGGCCCAGTAGTAGCTGCCACGAATTACGAGTTGTCGGTCGTAAGTTCGAACCCTGACAGGCGCGTTACTTTGTGTAAAAATGATTTCATCATTACTGCTCTCAAAACGGTGAAGGAAAATATCGTGAGGAAATCGGGATGTCCTAGAACCAAAAATTCGAAGACATTGTGACTTCTACCAACCCGCACTGGGCCCGCGTGGTGGATTATGGACCCCTCCCTCTCACCTGTCAGGCCTGTGTTCCAGCAGTGGGGACATTATAGGCTGATATAAGTACCGTAGATTTTTCCTACAAAGATCAAAACGTTCCACCCTCGTGTATGTTACCTAACACACGAGAGTGTGTGATTGATGCCAAATGTCCTGATTTTCTTACTTTGTTTGTTTACGAAATAAGACAAGAGGAAAAATACACTAGAGTAAAACATGTACAGTTGTAAATAGATGACAATAGTAAAAGTAAATGAAGAAGGCTTTGTTGGGCGACAGAATAAATGAATACGAATTGTACTCATTACTTTCTGTTGAGGTGAACGAATTATATTACGAGAATAGTAATGTAGAAATAGTTCTCTACTTCTAATCTCTCTCTAATCTTTTACTTATACACATTTGAAAAGATGGCTGATATACTTACCTATTACAGAAATAAATATTATTTATCACAAAGTATGCTTATGTGACGATCAGACCCATAATACTTGTTTTGAAAAATGTAATTAATGAATAAGTACTGAATAATGATAGTGAAAATTAAAAATTAGAACCCTTAAACACGTCGTAAAATATATCTATAATTTTTGCTGAAAGAAGCGTACAAAAAATATCTGTTGACGCATAAAGTCGACAACCCAAGCCCTTGGTATTATATTATCTGTGGCTCAGGCAATACTGGCCAGTATTGGAAAATAATAAAGCCAACCACAATGGATGCCAGTAGTCTTCATTATTTTACGTCATGAAACCTTCATTCAGCCATTGTTGATAAACATTAGTCTTACTTAACGCTTCACTAAACTCATTTATTGGATCCCAAAACACTTAAGATCCTCAGAATTTAATTAAATCCGATGATGGTGATTTGATTAAGATCCCCTAAATTACCTAACCCTCTGGAGAACTCTAAATCGGTGTTCATATTCATCAATAAACAGTTACCGATTTTAAATGATACGTTTCTGTCAAAATGGTTGCATCCCAAGTAACACAGTCTTGGAGGTTTAAAACAAATCTGTCTATTGACAGTCTATTCATGGTTAATCTTTAGATCGGGGCTTTCTAAAGATGGTTTCAATAAAGAAAATGTATTCTTATAGAGTTTTTTTTCTCAAGCTCGATTATTTTTAGAGCATTTGTTCTATAGCACACTTATTCTAAGTACGTTTATAGGTATATTGAATGTTTTAAGATAAAATGCTCTACAAATAGTTAATATAGCCTTAAGGTACCTAACTTGAAGTAATTTTATAGATAAGATGAGATAAAACATTCTGTTTTAGCTATTGGTACTCTTATCTTTGTCTATAAAGAGACTTAAGTCTAGATAAAATACTTTAATAGATATTTTCAGTTTGTCTATAAAACTGATAGTGAAAACGTATTTTTAGTGTTTTTTTTCCTAAAAATAGCTTAATTAAGTGCAATTTGTATTAAATATTTGAATTGGATGATTTTATGCAATGGAGACAGTAAAAAAAATTAAAAGGTCTGGTGGCTTTCGTCGAAAAATCGGCAAATATTTAAAAAGGAAGAAAAATGAAGAAGGTTAACCAAATCATTCAGATTCAGAATCTAGTAACTTTCTCCAAAACTCGGGAAATTGTTCTTCGACAGAAGATACAACTAAATTTGCAGTGTCCCCTACAACATCACAAAATTATGTAAGTGAGCAGTCCGATTCTGATGAAAACAATATAAATGACGACGACGAAAATCGATCTAATTGCCTCAAAAGGGATCTGCGCCAGTGGTCAGCAACTCATGCTATAACTCACATAGCCTTGAAGGAATTATTTCAAATAATAAATAATTTTCAACCCGATACCCTACCAAAGGATCCAAGAACATTGCTGCAGAGTCCAAGAACGATTGAAATAAAAAAAATCGGTAGGTAATGGCGAATACTGGCATCACGGGCTGAAGAATAATCTCACAAGATATTATTCACACTGTCATTATATAAAACAGAAAGAATATCTTTTACTTACCCTCTTGAATTGATTAATTAGATTGCTCTGTTACTGCATAAAATGGTCCACCGTTCACAACACATCAAATTACATGTTCACTGATGAACGTCTAGAAATACTGTGAGAAGATAAAAAGGAATACAGAGATGACAGTTACTAGGTAATCTTAAACCTCTCCTAAATCTGTTTATTCTTTCACTAGCTAGTTTAGTATGTAGCAAGTGAAATTATTCTTGTCATAGAGCTAGAGCCATACTACAGAAAATTCTCTAGAGTATTTGTTCTATTAAATTCGTTTTTCTAGTAAATTTTATCTTGACGCCATTTTTATTGCCTATTTTTGCTTCAGATGATTTTCGTTACATATTTTAATGCTTATTTTTCTGTGTTTATCATTCAATTATGTCTAATTAAACATTTAATATGGTTAAAATTACTATAATTTGAATAAAATGAGTATTTTTACAATTAAAATGCAATTTAAAAAAAATCTTATAATAAATAATATTCATATTTGGTAAAAAAAATATTAAATCTTACATTTACAGCGGGCGCTTTTATTTTAAGAGAGTTTTACATAATATTCGACGATAGAATTTCAATCGCATATAGTTTTGCTTGTTTTAATAACTAGCTAAAACACAACTAATATATGAAAAAAGAAATTTGTTACGCCATGATGCAATACAATCATAAGTTTAAATAACTTGTAAGTTCTGCGCCATTATGTGTCGTTGTCTGTTACAAATCAAATGTTACTTAAAGTTGTTAGTCTTGAGTTAATTTTGGTTTAAAAACTTGACGAGTAAAAACTTCTTTAAAGGTCTCAACTTTATCTTTAAGCTATCTACTAGTAAAATGTGTGGTCTATAAAACGTTTAGTGAGACACTAGAAAAATCTCTACAGACAATTCGAAAATTTACAACTCTTATCTCTATCTATTCATGTTTTCTTAACTCATTCTTATGAGAGGTGATAAGGTTGTGCCCACTTTTACTAAACTGTGTCTATAAGCGTTCTTGAATATAACTTGGGAGATATTTTACTCTTAAGGCAGACAATAAAATTAAATTCTATTAGATGTCTAATAGTCCGTTTTTAGACGCGAATGTGTTACTTGGGATGTTTAAATATGGAACACATTTGTTTTGTGCGTTTGTTGATGTTAGGTCGTAAATGTAAACCAGTGTTAAGTTTAGAATAATAGGACTTTAGACGTTTTGAAATACCGTTTTGTGTGACTGTGTGTATCAATACTCGCATAATGTGATTGCTAAAATATAGTCACAGTGAAAAGTTGACGAAAACTGAAGAAGTAAATTTTCATCTTCCGACGCACTGCCGTTGCTAATGTCAAATCGATGCATTTTATCTTATCAATCGTCGACTGGTTAAGTACTTGTTCTACCAGTATAATGATAAGATAACAAAAATATAATCTTTCCATACCTCGAAATAATAAATTCAAAATTGACTTACCGAACAAAATAAACTGAGAATTGCCGCTAGTCAGCTGTTTCAATCCGCTTTTCTCCCGAACCCACTCTTCCATAACACTTATTTATTTCTTAATAATTATTAAAAACAAATAAACTTGCACTGTTTTCTACACAACATAGAAATAACCGACTAAATTAAAAAGTGCCATTTGCAAAGCTCACATCTCAAGCAAAAAGTTTACAACTCACTGAAAAGGAAAAGAAAATTCGAAATTCGAAATCACCATAACGCTACAGAAATGTCAAATGGAACTGTTATTATTTTAAAGAAAGTTTTTTATAATGTCGGTCTGTTGTTATGAAAAGTACGAGGCGTTTCTGTTGTCGTTTTGCCGCGCGGCTGGGGGCGGCGCGGCGTGTATTCTGCGCGGATGGCGCGCTTACACTGACTCACTGAAAGTCCAACTGAAAGCTCCGCCAGTTCGTACTGAAATACATATCAATATTCCTATGAAAGAACGCTTTATACTGCGGACTTGTTTCGAAACTATTTCAGTTTTTTGCATTGTTGGTTCGGAGTGTGGAATCAATTGAGAATTTGAATTTGGAAACTCGTTAGTGCCTTTATGCTTTCGCCATAATATTGTTGCACGTTGAATCGTTGATACTTACAACAAAAATATTTCTGTTTGCATTACAAATAGTTTTGCAGTTAAGATTTAATAGATTTATTTCTAATAGATAATAATAAAGTTTTTTCTATTTGTAGGTACACCGTTTCTTCTTACCAAGGGATTAAGGTTTAGATAGATTAATATAAAGACTTTTTACGTCGTTTTTTTAACAATCTTATAGTTTAAGCTTTTATAGTTTGATTTTATATTACGGTACGAATTTAACGTTTTTGGCTGATCTAGTGTGAACTTATACAGCCAGTGAACTTATTACTTATTCACACACACTTTTTTACAATTCAAACTAAATCAGGCGAGCTAAAATAACGAGAACCAAAGAAGTGAATAGAAGAACCGAATGCTCAATGAACTATTAAATTTAAATAATATCCAGAATTTTTTTACACACAATTTTTTCACTGGTAAGATTTTTTTTTTAACAACATGAATTAACGGGTTCCGTACCCAGAGTGCGCCAACGGGATATTACTAAGGCTCTGCTGTCCGTTCGTCCGCCAGTCTCAGGTCTGTATCTTTTAACAATTTAAGGGAGTAAGCCATACAAGAAACGTGTTTTTACTCATTTAAAAAAATATATATTGTACGGTGGAACGGAACCTTTCGGTGTGAGTCCGAATCGCACTTAGCCGGTTTTTTTTTAAACAAACTTTTTGTTTATAGTAAGAAAATGTCCAATAAAGGAGAAGGAAAGGCATTAATAATGTGAAGTGCTGTGTCAGCTTGTAGTCTGAGCACGTCGTTAAAGTCAATTGCGGGTAAAGGATTATCTATAACGATGGTCGGATTGACCTTACAATCCTTGTAAAAGATGTATTGAGCTATCATCAAACAATGATCTAATAAAAACACTCCCTACCTATCAATTGAACACGCTCGAAAACGATCTAACTATTTCGTAGATTAGCTCTATCAAACTAACACACGACTCCAATTAAGAAGTAAACGGCGCGTAAGAATTCGTTTAACTTTATCAAGGGAACCTTATCTCATCGCATCGAAATTCTAAACGATCTAATCAGTTTGATTACAAAAGATAAGACAAGAAGAAGACTCACTTTGATCCGATCCATAGATTATGTTCTACAAATGCTGCTGCACCTATGCTGAACGTTATTTGGGCTTTTATAATAGACAACTGTGAATGAAATATGTCTGTGCGCTGTCATTATGTGTTAAGTCTGGCAACCAGTCTTACCAAAGGGTATCTTATTACGCAATTACTGGGTTGTGGAGCTCCACGTAAAATACTGGTATGCAGCTGCATCCGGCTAGACTGGAAGCCAACCCCAGCATAGTTGTGAAAAGGCTAGGAATATTGTTTGTTTTTTAATGAAATGATAAGAGATGATGCAGAAATAAGAATAATATTACAAATCATTATAAAGTTTATAAGGTGGAGTGAGAAGGGCCCATAGCTAAGTCATAATAGCTGCACGGGTCGATCATAGTTAAACTACGCTTGCCACGGTCGATGGGTGGTCCTCCATTACATATAGAGACCTCTCCGTGCCTAGGAATGGTCTCGGCTATCATTTAAGAGGGATGCGCTAGGGTGGCCCGCAAAATTCAAATTTTCTTACGTTTTTTGCAATTTGCAGGTCAGTATCAGGTTGTATGTTGATCTAAATATTATTAGCGCTCGTAACAAATATGGATTTACTGAATTATAAACATTAAAATCAGCAATACAACTCTCTAAGCTCATGTAAGTGCATTGAATGACTATTTCAACATACAACATACAACCTGATACTGACCTGCAAATTGCAAAAAACGTAAGAAAATTTGAATTTCGCGGGCTACCCTAGCGCATCAACCTTAAAGATTTTTATCAGAAGCCCAAACGTCTGACAACCAGTCTTATCAAGTGGTATCATGTTACCCAGTAACTGGGTTGTAGAAGTCAAATAGGCAGTGGCCTCCATGTAAAATACTGGTATTCAACTGTAACCGATTATAATAGAAACCGACCCCTGGGAAAAGGCTCGGCAGATCGTCTTTTTTTTTTGGTAAAGTGAAGATAGCCAGCGCATTAATTTTAAATGGCACAGATTATTAATTGGTACATTCTTTTAAGGTACACAAGTTGGAAGCTGGCCACTAATTAGCTTTAAATAATAATATGTGTCTAATCTCTAATCTGAAAAACCAAATAATTGCATTCGCAAATGCACAAACTAATGTGGTATTTCATTATAAAAACTGCCTAGTTTTTTCTATAAAATTGCTGCACCTTCTGCATTCGTTTATTTTGTGGTTTTACCTCCAAGCTTGAGATGTGCCTGCTCGGTACTTATATATAATTAGATCAAGATACATTAAATCAAGATTAGATGAAGGATTTTCTGAAGACAATATATGATTAATGTACCTACATAATTGTGTTGGGTAATTGTTATAGGATAATATCCCTTGATATGTCTTTAGATGATATCCGTCAGGCTAATTAGTTGATTAAACTAAGATGCGATGATAATTGAGCTAATTCTCATGTTTAATTATCACACGCTGTAGCCAGTTCAGATATTTTTATATTGAAAATAATTTCATCTAGAAGTAATTAGCCACGAGGCAAGCATTGACTTCAGAACATTTAAAGAAATCGAATCAAAGCAAGTTGATGGAGTTAGAATAATTTTCGCTCACATAAATGTTAAGCTTTTTATAGCATCATGTGTAACAACGGTTAGGGAATATTGATTCAAACTTTTATTCAAATCAGTGAGTAATATTATAAAAGCGAAAGTGAGTTTGTTTGTTTGTTACACTTTCACGCTAAAACGGCTGAACAGATTTAGATGAAATTTGACACATAGGTAGACCATGACCTGGACTAGGATCTAGGATACTTTTTATGCCGATATTCTCACGGAATCAAGACCTTTACGGGTGAAGCCGCGGGGCGTAGCTAGTTAGAAATAAATAGTGAGTGTGAATGGAGGTATGAATTAGACATAAAGAATGAGCCTTCAAGGCTTTTTTTTCTGGAACTTAATGGATGTGCGTGACAATATATTACGTACACGACTCCTTACTATTTTCCAGGCCATAAAACTTAAACCACGTCAGGCCTAAGAGCTTCAATATACATAAACAGTGATGGGTGGCTGGGCCATTGCGTAGATACACTAGTCCTATGTTACTATACCCTTTACTGTGGTTTTATTTTTACGATTTGTTTGTAGGCCTGATGTAGTACGTAGATAACTAGATCACAGTATAAATTATTAACAGTATTATATCTTCTTAGAAAACGGCCGAAACGACGCGCTTCGAAATCTCAGTACGCAACAGTCTCTAGTGCGCGGCAGTTACGCATGGACGGGGAAGGTTTATCTACCGAGCGGCCCTATGTAATTATTTCAAGGTTACTGCTGAGACATAGTACTGTTACTTTATTATACAGTATGCAAGGGTAAACACCGTTGTCACTCAAACCATGGGTAGTTGACTTAAATATAAAAATAAATGACCCAGTAACAACAAATAAAAAACCTTATTTTCATTAAAAGATTTTTAAAAGTAAATATCCGTCACTGTCCCGATACTCATGGATACGCGTTCGAGATAGCTGCGAAACAGCTGACAGCCGGTCATGTAGCGTCCCGCGCGCCCCGCCCGCCCCCGCCCACCGCCGGCCGCCGTGTTGAGACGCAAGTTTGTTGCCCTTGCGTGTAGGGTGAAATATTCTTGTGGAAAAATGTAGATTTTCTATAAAAAAATAAGTTGTATTTTTCCATTGATTTTACGTTCTAAAATGAAACCAAACCACTGGTTTTAAGGATAACGGTGTTTACACTAACACCTTGTACTGTGCCTAGATGAAAAGTAATGTCACGTAGGCACTTTGTGACTGATTGGCGTCTGTTTTTGTAATATAACATCACGCCTTAATATCCCCGAAAGTTTAGGCAGAGGTCTACCCATAGTACACAACACTTTGCCCGACACGGGAATCGAACCCAGGACCCCATGCTCGGCAGTGGCGCTTGCGACCACTAGACCACCGAGGCAGTCTTTATTCTAATCCATACTAGTCCATACTAATATTATAAATTCGAAAGTAACTCTGTCTGTCTGTATGTTACCTTTTCCCGCCTAAACCACTGAACGTAATTCAAGATAGATGGCACCCTGGGGAAGGACATAGGCTACTTTTTATCAACATACCGCGCGGGCGAAGCTGCGGGCGGAAACCAGTCACATACTTATATTGGTTTGGTTGTCTGGAAGAAATCGCTTTCGCAACCAATAACATCGTTTACTTGCTGAAATGTCACCAATATGGAAAACTAACATCTCATCAACAAATTATCCAACGTACTACTGGGATAAAAGTATCCTTTGTTTTAACACAAGTCTACTTCATCAAAATCCGTTTAGCCGTCAAGGCGTGAAAAGTTAATAGACAAACAGACAGAGTTATTTTCACATTTTTAATACAGGAACTATGGATAGTATGAATAAAGAACCTCAATCAATCTGCCTTTTCCCAATTATGTTGGGGTCGGCTTCCAGTCTATCCGTATGCAGCTGAATACCAGTATTTTAAATAACGCGAGCTCCCTATCTGACCTCCACAACCCAGTACCTGGGTAATACGATACCCCTTGGTAAGACTGGTTGTCAGACTTTCGGGCTTCTGACGACCCGTAACGACTGTCAAAGATCCTCGAATGACAGCCGGGACCAACGGCTTAACGTGTTTTCCGAGACACGGAGGAGTGTCGGATGTAAAGATGGCCACCCATCCACGGACCAACCCTGGCAAGCGTAGCTTAACCTGATGGATCGACCCGTGCGTCTGATATTACTTAGCCACGAGCTCCTCCAATGTATGGATAAAGAATATCAAAATGTAATTTATTCTAAGTTTACGTAAGAATGGCCCTAACAATTATGTTTCTACTTAGCATTATCTTTGGTTAAGCGCCAAACTTAACTGAAGGACTGAGCAGTTAAATGGCGTATGACAAGAGAAGGCTGCTGCCAAATGTATTGCACTGTTTTGTGTTACATAAAAGATACGAAAGGAAATGCTTTTAATAGTTAACTAGGGTAAAATGGGACCCTATTACTAAGACTCCACTGTCCGTCCGTCTGTCTGTCTGTCTGCCCGTCTGTCACTAGGCTGTATCTCATGAACCGTGATAGTTAGACAGTTGAAATTTTCACAGATGATATATTTCTGTTGCCGCTATAACAACAGATATTAAGAAACAGAATAAAATAAATATTTAAGGGAGCTCCCATACAACAAACGTGTTTTTTTTGCCGTTTTTATAGATAATGGTACGGAACCCTTTGTGCGCGAGTCCGACTCGCACTTGGCCGGTTTTTTATCAAGATTTTGGTTTGCAAAATTGGCTAATAGACTTAGCATTTATTTCAAATAAACCAATTACAGGCACTTGTGAATTGTCAAGGGATCGGTCAGTCAGAAAGATGAAGCTAATTGCCCATTCCAAAGCGTAGAAGTGACTTATGGAGAAGAACGGGCAAGAAACTCACCTACCTAATATGAATCTGTATCTATCATAATCATCAGCATCAACATCCGGACTTCAGTCACTGCTGGACATAGGCTCTCTTATCATGTGGCAATCCCCACTTCATCATCTGCCTAGCGTTTTCCCAACCAAGTTGGGGTCAGCTTCCAGTCTAACCGGATGAAGCTGAATACCAGTATTTTACATGGAGCGACTGCCTATCCCCACTTAATAATACATTAAACTTAGTTAAAATAAAGAAAACTCAATGTTTTGTGAAGTCATAAAAACCGTACGAAGAAGGGGCGCTAGTAATTACATAAAATAAAACACCTATTGCTATCTTTTACACTCAGTAAAAACAAAACACAGACGAGCGAAGGGCTTTAACAGTTACGTTTGTATGGAAGTTTTATAATTAAGCTGATTTGAAACGTCCAAACATTTTACGAAAACGACTAAACTGGTATGACAACTCTGAACTCCCATCTCTGTTGTTCCTGTAGGAAAGAGAGAGAACGCGATACCAGTATGTTTTGTTGGGAAGTTGTGTTCTACAATTAAGCGATATCAATTTCAATCGCCAGCAGTGCTACGCCGTAGCCTCGTAGACTTGTCTACGGAGTTGTCAAGTCCAGCCAAAGAGATGCGAGTTTGCTTTCATGCACTACTTAACATTTGAGCCACTTTTATGAACTACAAGCTGTGTGCCCATTGGGATTCCTTATCGGCCAAATGTCGTAGTTCCATACAAACTTTCATTAATCTTTATTTATTTATTTAACTATTTATGTACACACATAATAAACAGACAAGAAGAAAAGAACAGAAAAAAACGTACAAAGGTGATGCTTATTTCTAAAGAAGTCTCTTCCAGCACACCTGCGATAGGAAAGTAGATAAGAGATGTAGACACCGTGTGTAAAATTCAAGAGAAAGTAAAATACATTAAATCAAAACAATTCACTTAATAAACTAGAACAAATAATATGATCATACACTTACATACAAATATAAATACTACATACATAATAAATACATAACTACCTACTTCATAAATATATATCGAAATAAATACATACACAACTATGACGAAGTGGAAAGATAGTGTTCTTTCACTCTTCTTTTAAACACTGCAACAGTTTGGCAGTCCCTAATGTCAGGCGGAAGGGAATTCCAATTCCATCTTTATCATTTTTTTATAAATCCTTCATTAGTGCTCACCTTCTTTACAAAAGGAACTGTTCTCAAATATTTCATGTTTCTAGCCCTATTTATTTTTCTATCAAATAAATTATAAATTAGAGTTTTTTTTATTATGCCTTTGCTGAACATTGTCATCCCAACAGACATGAGACACTATTATTAGCAGAGAGATTAGTTCTTACTATTAATTTTTTTGTCGTAATTACCTATAACTTTTATCATTTAGAGCAAAAGACCCTAGAAGCGACAATGAATATGGAGACCACCATGAACAGAGACATTAATTTGATCAAACCACTACTAACCAAACCTTCAAGCATACAATACAATAGATGTATTGTATGCTTGAAGGTTTGGTTAATCTTTACATATTATTAAAAAAAGTCCTCCGCCGCGTCTGTCTGTCGTTCTGTTCGCAATAAACTCAAAAACGACTGCACCGATTTTCATGCTGTTTTCACCAATGGATAGAGTGGTTCTTGAGGAAGGTTTTAGTTTATAATAACCAACATCCACGCAGGCGAAGCCGCGGGAATCAGCTAGTTTATTATAAATTAAAGCCGCTTTTCGTGTTTGTCTGTATGTCCGCGTTGTTCTTCTAAACCACGCAAAAGATTTCAGGTTGTCACCATCGTTTAGAGAATTTATTCCGAAAGGTTTATTATGTGTATAATACCATAACTAAGAAATCTAGATGTTTTGTCAAGTCGTAAAAACTTTACGAACCAGGAGCGGGCCGCTAGTATTTTATAAAAGCGATTACATCTCTCAAAGGAGATGTTAAATCAGTTATTAAGTTATCAATAATACCATTGCATTACAATAAATTCAATAAACCCTATCTTTCTAAATCAGACGCAAGTTAAACCTGATTATCCTCACATAATTCTTTTTAAATTCGACTCACAAGACGCTTACGAAGCACTTTACCAGTCTGGAACGACCTCTGATATGCGAATGACCGATCAGTGTCGTTTGATATCCATGTGAGACAATAAAACTTTTTTTTTTAAACCATTAATGCACTCACATATACAGTATGTTAACTAGTATAGCGTCCATACGTCCATTTATGATTAAAAAAATATTATAATTTAAAATATTAAATTGGTTCGGTACAGAAACATTCTGTACACGCACATTGTATTTGAAGTTAAAAAACAAGTGTGACAAGTGTGAGTGTACAGCATGTTTCTTTTCCGTACCAATTTAATATTTTATTATTTTTTTGCATGTAGTGACGCTATAAAGGTTAGCGGGAACGCCCTTCGTTAGACAACATACTGTATACAGACAAGAAGAAAGGAACAGAAAAATAGGCACATAGGTAATACTTATTTCTAAAGAAATCTCTTCCAGAATACCTGCGATAGGAAAGTAGATAAAAGAGATGTAGATAACGTGTCTAAGAGTAGTTATGTATGTCACTCTTTATTTTCTTGGCATAAAATATGAATTAATACTATCAGGGGTACGGAAGTGTGGCGTCAGGCAAAACTGTGTCACTTCATCATAGCATCCTTACAAAAGTTTTAATTAAAAAAAATAGAAATTGTCTGTCTGTATGTCTGTTGGTACCTGCTCACTAATTTTGAGGTAAAGAGAACGCTTTGAACACTGAAGGAGCACATAGTCAATATAGATACCTACTTCAAAGTAAATGCCTAATGGGTTGTTGAAGTTTATATGGAACTAGCTGCGCCCCGCGGTTTCACCCGCGTATCTCTCGATCCCGTGGTAGTATTGGGATAAATAGTATCATATGTCCTATTCCAGATTTTGGTCTACCCCTTTGCCAAATTTCATCCAAATCCGTTCAGCCGTTTTAGCATGAAAGCGTTACAAACAAACTCACTTTCGGATTTATAATAAGTTAGGATAATCGAAATCAATCCAGATGAAGTCGCGGGCAAAGCGCTTGTAGGTAAGAAGTGATGGATGGACAGGATTTGCCGGGACGATTTATGATGATGATGCCAATGCCAAATTACCTGCGAAACGTGCTGACTACACGCATCCGACGGACATACCTGTATTCTTCGGCAGAATAGGATACGCTACGAGGAAATAGACATTATTATGAATAGGTACCTAGACACGCGCTGACAAAGTTGGAAAACCTCTTCCTAAATTTTTTATGACCTGTAAGAAATGAGACGGTAGACAGATAGCCTACATGGGCACTTATGAAACGTCAGAAGCTAGGTGCACGGTTCCAATTGGTCGTTACCTATGGAGAAAAGCCGGCAAGAAACTCCTTGGTTACTCTTTTGAAAGATAATTGGCTTTTACAATATTTTCGAATTAGTTTTAATAATTATGGGACGACGAGGACAAAGAACAATGAAATTAATTTGTATACCGACATAGTTGGTAGTTTTAAGTTTAGTTTTAACTAGATTATTAGTGAAATGAAATGAAATTGTTTATTCTGTAAATAGGATATTGGAATCACTTTTACACGTCATATTAAAAAGTTGTAAAAATAAGCTAGATGAGGTCGGCGTTTCCTATCTGACTACTCTGAGAAGAAAGGCCGAAACAAACTCAGAGGTCACCGTCTCCTTTAAAGTCCAGACATAATCTTGGTCAGGCCATATGAGGACCATGTAGATTAGTCTGAAATGGTCTTTTGAGGAAAGAACCACACAGATTTGAGTGGACCTGTCCAGTCAGTTCAAGCATTTGTCAGTAATAGTGGAGCTCAACTCAGAACTTAAGGAGCTCAACGACTCGACGAACAATACCAAAGAAAGGACATTTGGGTAGGTCGCATAAAGTTCTCAAATTGCCAGACCTTCGCTAAAACTAACAGAACGGAAAATAAATATCCACATAGTCCTCACATTCACATTAAAACAATACTTTACAAGTAATCATCATGTCATTTTTCATATAATATTCAATAATGTCAATTTGTATATAAAACTGGTAGGTATATTTTATGGTTTTCCATAATATTCAAAATGTCACAATGCTTAGTGTATAGTAACAAGCGCTTCTTGCCATCAAAATGCATAGTTTGGCGAGTAAAATTGTAAAAATAAGTGTTTGGGAATCAAAAAAATATAATAAAATAACATACGAACGGCAGCTTATTTAAAACACTCAATAAAAAAGGAACAACTGTCGTAGAAAAAACTTCAATAGATTTTACAACAAAGGAGAGGAAATAAAGAATCCTTTATACCATTAGTTGAAGACTTTTATTTATAATAGTGATAAAAAACATACACTCCGACGCCTCTACAATTTATACTCGCAAAGAAATATTGTATTGTCTCTTTGGAAATGTTTTATTTAGTTATTTATTGGGTATATTTGGGGGTTGGTATTGGAAATTCTATGGACTATGAAGGAGTATATGAGTAAAGAGTACAGTAGTACCTACGGTTACAGTTGAAGAGTTTACATGTCCAATACAGTAAAATACTTTTTACAAACTGGTAAATAGAAAATAGAAAAAATATAAATAGAAAATTGTTTATTGTCCAGGTAAGCAGGTTTACAGGGTATACAATATTACCTATAAGCAAGATTTTACAAAGTTAGGTACTGTTTTGGTTACAATATTACCTATAGCTAGGAAATTATTTTTTAAATAAACAACAAATTATGGAACTCCCTCGTTGGTCTAGTGGTCGCAAGCGCTACTGCTGAGCATGACGTCCTGGGTTCAATACCCAAGTCATGCAAAGTTTTCATTGGGTTTTTCTATCTAGAATTTCTTAGTAGCAACCCGGAGTCCAGCGGGGCAATTCTCTTATTTCTAAGAACGTTCACATTCGCATTTCATTCGCAATCTGTCAAAAAAAACCATCAATTTACAAAACAAATTGACAAATTTGACAGATTGCGATTTGAATGTGAACGTTTTTACGACTGTCCCAGAAGGAGAGTAATGTTTTTGAAGTAAGAGAATTGGCCCTCAGACTCATGTAATAAGCGGTTAAACATAACTGGCGAAATGAGGGTGTACTATAGGTACACCTCTGCCCAATGCTTCGGGGAAACAAGGCGTCATGTAATTACGGAACGTAAATCAATTTTGCTTTCCAAGAATCAGCCTCGGCATCGCTTTCGACAGATGAAAATCTACAAAGCTAACAGCATAAACAAAAAACTTCATAATCAAAAAAAACGCTTCATTGATTAAAGAGACCTTTAGATAACAGGATATTCTAATTATGACGGTAAAAATACGAGAACTGCAGTTCCAGATTTCGAAATAAAAATGAAAGAAACTCCTTTTAATTAACTTTTGTCTCTTTAATGCTGTGATGCAGATAATAAAATAATGATAAAAAAGCATGTTTTAGTTGTTTACCGTGAAAATACTTCTTTTACTTTAAGTAGCTAGTGTTCAAAGCTAGTTGAGTAGCTACGCTATCCAAGTAACTCCGTCCGTGTGTCGTCAGTCTGTTACCTTTTCAAACATAAACCACTGAACTGATCGTTATGAAAGACTGATAAGTAGCCGGGGGTCTGAAGAAGGAAATAGCCTAATCATTCAGGATATTTGTATTTACAAAAATATACGCAGAATTAATCGCGGGCAGGTAGTAATTTATTCATCTTTAGGTTGTATTTCATGGCATAATGAGGTAGAGAAAAACATTATTACATGTTTCGTTGTGACTTCTGATTTGAATACCCTCTGCCCCTAGGGAGATTGGCCGAGATAGTCGAACTCTTATCGACCAAAACAAGCGCTCTAATAATGGTTGCCAAGATACACAATATCAAGCCAATTTGAGTTATTTTGCTCATCCTACAAGAATTCAATCAATTCAATGTTACAAAGCTAATACTTTTTACAAACCCCATTCAAACAGCAACAGCATTTTACTTCACACTGCACAAATCCCCATTTCATTCATATCTCCTCTCGCCACACGATATATTTACATATGTATGGCCCAGCCCGCAGGTCGGAGCAATTTCTCGCTTGATAGGACGTCCGCATCCCGTGTACATTGCGGTTACTAATCCTACACGTCCGTGCCGCGGTGTCTGACCTTAATTTGTGATGTTCACGTCACTATAAGTTGTTACATTATAATGGTATTGTAAGTGTGGTATTAAAATTATATCGGAAATTATTTTTTCCTGGGTCATGCCTAGCCTTTTCCAAACTATGTTGGGGTCGGCTTCCAGTCTAACCGGATTGCAGCTGAAAAGCGACTGCCTATCTGACTTCCACAACCCAGTAACTGGGTAATATGATACCCCTTGGCAAGACTGGTTGTCAGACTTTCGGGCTTATGGCGACCCGTAACGACTGTCAAAGATCCACAAATGACAGCCAGGACCAACGGCTTAACGTACTTTCCGAGACACGGAGGAGTCTCGATATGTAAAGATGGTCACCCATCAACGGACCAACCCCGGCAAGCGTAGTTTAACCTGATGGATCGACCCGTGCGGCTGTTATTACTTAGCCACGAGCTCCTCATTCCTCAACTTCCCATTTTTTTCTGGGTACTATTGGTATTTTGTCACATGAAATCATAAGGGACAAGTAGGATGAAAGTAATTATAGTTCCACAGCTCTCTAATGACGGTGTTGGAGATGTTTTGAGTTTGAGGCTATCCCCAAATGTTGAACACGGCTAAAGCCGTAAGTAAGTAAGTAAACTGTAAGGATAATTTTCTGAAACCTCATGGTCCGCAGCTTTTTAATAAGTACTTTATTCTCTTCACTCGCTTAACCATTTTTTAAACTGGTAACTTCCAACCTACAAACTACCTTTCTTTACGGACATACAGGAGCCGTTTTATTTATATAATGAATTAGAATGTTCATTTACTTTGTGAAGTATAATATTATTATTATTTTAATTATTGTGAATTTGAGGACTATGTGGATCATATTTTTTATTTATCTGGCAGTTTGAGTAATTTATGCGGCCTAACCAAATGTCCTTTCTTTGGTATTGTTCGTCAAATCGTTGAGCTCCTTAAATTCGGAGTTGAGCTGCACGATTACTGACAAATGCGTGCACTGACTGGACAGGTCCACTCAATCTGTGTGGTTCTTTCCTCAAAAGACCATTTCAGACACCAATCTACATGGTCTTCTCATAATCTGACCAAGATTATGTCTGGACTTTAAAAGAGACTGTGACCTCTGAGTTTGTTTCGGCCTTTCTTCTCAGAGTAGTCAGATAGGAAACGCCGACCTCATCTTGTTTTAAAAATGTGATTGACGTGTAAAAGTGTTTGTACAAACCTAGTTACAGAAATAAATCATTTATCATTTATCAAGCGTAATGTTAAAACAAAGTTTCTGAGGCAGACAACCAAACAATATCAGACAAAGAAAATCAATGATCGAATTCAATGTAGTTTCTTGAACCCTTCGTACTAATTTGAATGAACTATGTGTTTACTTACAAAGGAATGGATATCAATGGGAATCACAAATCTTGGCACGCGAGAGGTCATTTACATAATCTGTTTGTGCCTATCTTCTATTTGAATACAATATTATGCTATGATTGATCGCCTCAGACCTCTGTAATATAATTAGTTTGTCATAACACTAGGTATTGGCAAAGTTTCACAATCTCTTCTAATTTTATATTATCGTACAACTTTACACTCCGCGTAGACGTCGCGATGGAAGGCCTCCAAGACTACGTTACGCTAGCGGACAATGGTGGATAGATGACTCTGTGAAGGCTGCGGGAATCCGCTGGATGCGAGACGCACAGATCGTAGTGGTGGTGCTTTGGGAGGCCTATGTCCAGGATTGGACGTCTTTGGGCTGAAATGATGACACCTTTACAAAAATATAAACGTGGATAGTTCGTAAAAAGTTAAATTTAATTTTATTTTATTTTGTAAGGGAAAACAAACAGTAGCATATTAAAATAAACAAAAATAACTTAACAATAAATATAATAACAAATATGCTAACCACTACATTTCCACAGATTACAACATAAATTACAAACTGATGGCAAACGTAACTGTAGTCAGGGCTAAATTAATAAAAAACAATTCATAATTAAGAAAACAGAATCTACTGCTGATCCCTCAGAATTTTTGCTATATTACTTAAAGAATGAACAACGAGAATTTCATAAAGAAAGAGGAAAAACGAAGACGTCGCTTAACTTCTATTTCAAATTATACCCTTTGTAACAAATTACCCTTCATTCCTTTCAATATCTTCTGTGACAACACTAATATTTTACATACACTGTAATAAGGGAGGGTAAGTAAAATAATGTCAGGCAAGAAGTCACGTTTGAGGCATGCCTCAATGCTTGACATACAGTCGAATAAAGATTTTGGTATACAAGTCAACATATTCATCTTTCCACTTCCGTAACGATTATATTTTTTACTAGCTTACGCCCGCGGTTTCACCCGCGTGATATGTCAATAAAAATAAGCTAAGTATATGCTTTCTCAGGCTCTATACTATCTGTGTACCAAATTTCATTTAAATCGGTTCAGTAGTTTTGGCGTGAATGCGCGACAGACGGACAGACAGACAGAGTTACTTTCGCATTTATAATATTAGTAAGGATTGTGTTCGTTATAAGTTTTTGGTTAAGACATACAGAGTAAAAATTTACTAGTCAGCACATCAACAACATTGTTTCAAAGCACTTCCAGTTAGCTGCCTCTATATCTACAAGAGATATGTATGACTACGTGATTGATTACGTCACGAGCTGATGTGAGACCGCCCTCCTAAACAGGGCTGCATCTTCTCTCACACATCCACAATCACCAGTGTGTCTGTCAAAAGTGGTGATTATCACCAATTCTTTTTTGTTATTTTTGTGATTATTGTAATTTTCTTTTTGGTTATTGAGAAGACCATGTTCCGCAGTGGAACATCATCATCTGCCGAGCCTTCTCTCCACGATGTTGACGGGCTTGTGGCTATGTAATAACAGCCGTACGGGTCGATCGATCAGGTTAAGCTACGCTTGCCGCGGTTGTTCCTTGGATGGGTGACCATCTTGACATACCGAGACCCCTCCGTGCCTCAGAAAGCACGTTAAGCAGTTGGTCCTGCTGTCATTTGTGGATCTTTGACAGTTGTTACGGGTCGTCAAAAGCCCGAAAGTCTGACAACCAGTCTTACCAAGGGCGTGTTACCGTGGAACCGACCTCATCATCATCTGCGTAGCCTTTTCCCAACTACGTTGGGGTCGGCTTCCAGTCTAACCGGATGCAGCTGAAAACCAGTATTTTTCAGGGAGCTAGAGCCTATCCGAACTTCACAACTCAGTTACTGGTTCTATAGTAAATATTTACGCAAAAAATGTCGCGGCGTCGTATAATAAAAGATCCTAGATTGAATTTTATTTTACGGCAAGAAAAACTTGCGGGATTTCATTACGGTTTAAAGAGTTCTCTTTGCAGTTTTAAATTAACAAAGCACTTTGTGTTTTTACTGCCCACGCGCCTCAGGGCAGCAATGACGTAGTTTCAAGATTGAAATCGTTTTTAAACACTGTTAGATTGCTAGTTAATTGCCTAGAAATACAGGTAATCGTAGACTAGATAAAAATTAGATTGCTGGAGCTTAGCCTCGCTCAGAATTCTTTATGACTGAAAATTTCAAACCTTTCGTTTTCTACCTTTAACGTGATTACATGCTTTGTTTACTTCAGATATTTTATTCGTCTTACTCACCGATGCAACCTCTTTTGTAAAAAGGTTCATAAAGGTTTGGATACTAGGACCAATACTATAAATGTTATCATTGTACACGTCATCCTTCACCATTCACTTGGACAATATTCCCTCCAATATCTGTATCTTCTAGAGCCTCTTCTTCAATCAATATTACGTTATATTGTTACAAGTACTCCCAACAATAAACTATAGGTAATATAATATAATAATCTCAAGAATGTACCTACAGATTCCACGTGTCTCCCACTTCACACGTAGGAGCTACAGTCCAACAAGTGGCACTACTTCACGAAATTTTTACATGCCATTTTCGCATCAGTGCTTGAGAAAACTGGGGCTAAAATTGCATGAACATTTTCGTCCATACCTTCGTGAAGTCGAGTACCTAGTGTGAGTGTACAGATCTCCAATTTTGCAGGGAATTGAAAGTCTTTCAGTGTATAACAGCAAAAGTACTTTAGATAGTCGATAGTAAGTAAATAGTTGAAGACGTGACAGGGTTTCTAATAAAGGGCTAAAAAAAAGGTACGGAAAGGAACCCTTTAAAAATTTACGAGTAGGTATCAGAATTAATGTATCTGTATCATAAGAGCTAGTATGTGCGACATATGAATGAGTCACAGAGCAGTAAATAGGTGGAAAAATCATCATGAAACCCCTATTTTTATGGGAAAAGCTAACTGTGCCTCCGTTCGTCCGTCCCAATATTACGAATGGTATCTTTACTACATTTTTAACCGATTTCAAAAAGGAGGAGGTTCTCAATTCGTCAGAATGTGTTTTTTTTTGTTTTTGTTATGCGATTACTCCGCCAATTATGAATTGATTTTGATGATTCTTTTTTTGTTTGGTTGGTCATGCTTCAGAGGTAGTTTCAGTATAAATTTTATTAATTTTGCTTGCGTAGTTTTTGAGTTAGCTACAATATTACGTATTTTTCCTATATAGACGATGTTTTAAGTTACTCCGTCACTGTTATTTTTATGTTGACAGCGTTTTATTTTATCAATGTCTGATCATGCGCTTACTAGTATAGGATCCAAGAAAGATCGTCCTTCATTTGTTTACCGGAAGAAAATTATTTTTTATCAAATTTATTATTATATTTACAAATATATTTCAGATGGGTTGCTTGATTTTTATCTTCGTGGCTAAATGAAACTGCATTTTTTTATATTTCACTGACTTGTTTACCAAACGATTCAGATTCAAGTTGAAAGTATTGAGAACATGTAACAGTAAGGTTGGCAACCTTTTTCGAAGGTTGACCTTACATCGGATACATGTTTGTAGATTTTTAAACATTTTTTTTAATAATAGGTACACTTTTTTTCACTTTGGATTTTCGGTGTAATGGTTGAATAGAGCTCAAACTACAGGGAATTATCATCTACCTAGCCTTTTCCCAACTATGTTGGGGTCGGCTTCCAGTCTAACCGGATGCAGCTGAACACCAGTGTTTTACATGGAGCGACTGCCTATCTGACCTCTATAACCCAGTTTCTGGGTAACATGATACCCCTTGGTAAGACTAGTTGTCAGACTTTCGGGCTTCTGACGACCCGTAACAACTGTCAAAGATCTACAAATGACAGCCGGGACCAACGGCTTAACGTGCTTTCCGAAGCACGGAGGGGACTTGGTATGTAAAGATGGTCACCCATCCCGGACCAACCGCGGCAAGCGTAGCTTAACCTGATTGATCGACCCGTGCGGCTGTTATTTTTTAGCCACAAGCCCCTCAACCTACAGGGAATAATGTATCGTAAATTACTAATGTATTACAAATAGTAGGTACCTAGTAATTACCGTACCTAATGTTTTCATACTTGCGAAACATCTTAATAATTCAAATATGCATGCAAAGATAAAATAATTAAAACAGGCCTAACCTGTTTTAATTATTTTATCTTTTGAAGTAACTGTAAAGTTATTACATAAACAAGTTTTTGCACCTCTTGCGCATACCGTGACAAATTAACAGAGAAAGTGCTCTAGTTTCTGAATGTAATGTTATATTTTGATACCACATTTACCAGCTCCGGTAGCCGTGATCGTCTAGTGGTTAGGACCCTACGTTGTGGCCGTAGTAACCCAGGTTCGAATCCTGGTCACGGCAGTGATTATACTGTCGCGGCGGAGCATATATTTTTGGGATTTTGAGGGTACTTTTATTATAATCATACAGCGATCATAGTTATTGTTACATTAGCTCTATTAACAATATTGTGTCAAATTTATTATAATTTTATCTTTTTTATTATTATCTCTTCTTTCTCTTATATTATTATCTTTCCTTAATCGTTTTATCTCTTTAATATTGTGATAAGTGGTAAATAATGATTCGTTTCTATTTCCATTGTTACTATGCTATGTCGGTAAATTACGAGCATATCTATGCTAAATTAATAATATTCGAGTATCCTACAAATTAATTGACGAAATGGAAATCAGTCAAGCACGACCCGTTGACTTATTTAGCTCTGTTTAAGGCTATCGAACTTCCGCCCTTCAAAACGACCTATAATAACAAAAAGTTAGAACTTGCCGCAACTATTTACTTAATTAAACATTAGCTAACAAAAATGTCAAATTAATAATAGCCTCTTTCTGACCCCTACAAAGAAAAAATACTAAATCCCGACCGTCTATTCACATTGTCCCGTTGTAAATAAGCCATAAAACTTACTAACGTTATCCCAATGTTGGCGACCTCTGACCCAAATATAAATACCTACACGAATTTCGTGGTTTCTCTCAAATAAACTATTAAGAATGAAATATCTTTCTGCACGGGTAGCATGACCACCATAGAAAAGGGTTTTGTCGACGGAAGAATAGACAAAATGACAGATTGTGTTTGTTTATGTGTCATTTTGTCTATTCTTCCGTCGACAAACCCGTTTCTACAGTGGTCATACTACGCGTGCTGGTCCTTGTAGTGTGCCTATGTAATTATTTATTATGGTATCTTAAGTCATCACTTGACGTCTTGTCATGCTTATTTTTCTGTCTGTTACTTGTTGTTTTAATTAGGTACTATCTTGTATTTTAGCAGAATAAAGCCAAGATTTTATGGTCTTTTCGTTTAAATGTATCAGTCCAGTCCTTGTGGCGGGCGCTATCAAACATAATATTGTAGTTTAACGGATTATAGCTGTATAGAGCCTGCATTTGTGTGTACGTCTCTCGTTTATTTTTCATTGATTACTGGCATCGGGTTCATTCAAAGTAAAACTATCGATAAGCTATTGAATTTTGACAGTAGATAAGCATGGATCATACACATACCCTCGAATAACATTACCCTCCGTCTGAGGCAGTCGGGTAAAAAGATATCGATATGGCCCATAAAGCTGGACATTTGAATACTTCTCTCATACCAGCTACCACTAAATCAATCTGCCTAACCTTTTCCCAACCTATTTTGGGGTCAGCTTCCAGTCTAACCGGATGCAGCCGAATACCAGTATTTTACATGGAGCGACTACCAGTCTGACCTCCACAACCCAGTAACTGGGTAATACGATACCCTTTGGTAAGACTGCTTGTCAGACTTTCAGAATTCTGACGACCCATAAAATCTGTCAATGATCCACGAATAACAGCCGGGACCAACGGCTTAACGTGCTTTCCGAGGCACGGAGGAGTTTCGGTATGTAAATGTGGTCACCTATCCACGGATCAACCCCAGCAAGCGTAGCTTAACCTGATGGATCGACCCGTGCGGCTGTTATTACTTAGCCACGAGCTCCTTCCATGCTGCCATTCATTACCTGGATTTCGTCAGCTAGCTAGACAATGACGTCATCCACCAGCAATTACAACCTCTTTAATCGAGATCCACCACAGAGTTTTACTACGAACACTAACCCGATACCTTTATGCTCTTGTCTACTAATTACCCTTGTGAAACCATTACCTTTCGCCCCAGTAGTCGCAAACGCAGTTATTTGCAGCTATAAACCTCCATCGTTAAAATGCACTAACAGTTCGTGAGGAACCCTGGGCGTGTTACTGGAGGTTTATAGAGGATCCCTAATGGCTTGGTGGATGTATGGAGTGTGTTGGAATGGGTGTGCGCACTTTAAATGGCGGTTTTTAAGTGAGTCATGAGGGAGGTGTAGGCCGTGTAGGGTTGGGGGTATGACAAGTAGGTATGAAATGAAATAAAATGAAATGAAATTGTTTATTCTGTAAATAGGATATTAGAATCACTTTTACACGTCATTTATAATAAAATAATAAAAATAAGTTAGATGAGATCGGCGTTTCCTATCTGACTACTCCGAGAAGAAAGGCCGAAATAAACTCAGAGGTCGTAGTCTCTTTTAAAGTCCAGACATAATCTTAGTCAGGCCATATGAGGACCATGTACATTTGCGTCAGAAATGGTCTTTTGAGGAAAGAACCACACAGATTTGAGTGGACCTGTCCTGTCAGTGCAAGCATTTGTCAGTAGTAGTGGAGCTCATCTCAGAGATTAAGGAGCTCAACAACTCGACGAACAACGTATGTAGCATTTAACTACTTTTGTGAGTGTTTTCAGTAGTCAACAATCCCTTTACGTCACTCTCCTAAACCATAAGCTCAAGAAGTTAAATTTTACACACACAATCAAAACGAATTTTGGCAGTGTAGCGGAAAATGAATATATTTTTCCTGTATACCAAATACCTTGGACTGTACCTAGTTGTGTTTGGTGTAGAATGAAACCATGCCACGCCATGCCATGTTATCTCTCCACCACCCTTGGTTGACTGGTAGAGAATGCCTAAGTCATTAAGCCCGCCTTTGTACCTTTATAGGGCATAAAGTTTAATTAATAAATAGACACACCAGACATGATGTAACCAGAAAGAAACAAAAAAAATGTGTAAGATATTTTAGGAGTCAAAGTCAAAGTCAAATCATTCATTACAAATTATATCTAATAGGCCCTTACATGGTACTTTTGAACGTCAAAATTCACAAAAATAAAAAAAATATTCTAGTAGCCCCTTCCAAAAGGTGGTTTTCGTGTGGAGAAGAATGGGCAAGAAACTTCAGTCTTTAAAAATGTTTTCAAAATGTATATAAGTATATTAATTATGCCTATAGTTATATGTGAAGACGATACGTTGCGCATACGCACTTTCAAAACAATGCAAAAGAAGGTTATGCAATTTTAGTTGTAATAAGTAAGCTTGAAGCTTTCAGAGTTCACATGAATAGAGCAACAGGTGGAGATTGAACTCACGACCACTTGCTATTCAGTCCGATAACTTCACCGTTGATCGATTGCCTCTACAATCAAAACCAACAATGCTTGAATGGACATTTCTCAAGAGATGTCGTAACGAGCCCAATCAATAGTGAAAGTGGTCTCATTCCAACGAGTTTTGAGCCAAGTGCTCGACAAATTTGGCACCACAGTCACCAGCTCCGGTAGCCGTGATCGTCTAGTGGTTAGGACCCTACGTTGTGGCCGTAGTAACCCAGGTTCGAATCCTGGTCACGGCAGTGATTATACTGTCGCGGCGGAGTAATTCTTTTTAAAATTTTAATAAAGATATGAATATGCATTTTGGGTTTTCGAGAGATTTATTACCCGTTTCAATTAGGGCTCAATCCTTAGGGATTATGGAAGGGAATCTGGGTTTAATTATGCGGACCTAAATTCTTCTAAATAAAAATGATACTTCCCATTATGCGGATTTCAAATTAATGACCCCCGATTATGGTCTGACAAAAATATGCAAATTTTGGGATAGTTTTTTAAAGTTTTTCAGATGGTTAATAAGTAAACTCCAAAATTGGCTGAATTTGTTCATGTTAGTCCAAATTGGACAAACAGATGATCATGAATACTTTTACAAAGGCTTGCGAGCTATAAGTTGACAAGAATACACCTTCAAACAAAAAAATAATTTTGCAAATCCGTCTTTAAATGGCGGAGTTATTCCCGAACATTATAAAAAAATATATAATTATATATATATAAACAACCGTATTGATAACCTCCTCTTTTTAGAAGTCGGTTAAAAAATCTGTATAAAGAAATTGGAGAATGGCCATTTGCCCTTCAAGTTCATTTACATATCTATGTTTGCGACCAACCTTACCCAACCTTTGTAAACATGACCCATAATATAGCTACATAGAAGCACGACCGGGCTTAAATCACAATGTTTGTAACGTTACCAATCACTTGATCAAATATTGGCCGACCTTATCGGTGCCATCAATTTAAATATTCGACCTTGTAACCTATCTTTCTTTATGCAGTCAACAGAAGAGACGGAGACAGGAGAATGTTGTGAGGAAAGTTTTGGGTATGAATGTCGATGGTTATAAGAGTAGGGGAAGACCAAAGAAACGATGGATGGACTGTGTGAAAGATGATATGGCTAGAAAGGGGATGACTACCGAGATGACGGCTAACAGAGAAATATGGAAGAAAGGGACATGTTGAGCCGACCACAAATAATTTGGGATAAGGGCAGGAGAATGAATTAGTCAACAGAAGAGACAAGTAAACAATCAGCTAGCTTGCAACTTCTATATCTTACATTTCATAGCGACCCTTTTTTTTTTTTTTTGATGATGGGAAATCATCCAATGACTTCTCCCGGAGCGGAATGGCGTGTCAGACTTTTACTAACTAAAACCCACCCGTGTTCCTTCAGTTGCCTGTTGCCAAGGTCGGTATCCCTTTCCGACTAACCCGCAACCCTGGCAGGCATCGGTCCTAGCGGACCCCGCCAATTGTGCTGACATCTCTTTGAGGCACGCGTGGAACACGACGCGCCATCGACCCGGGCCTGGTCCTAATCGGACGGCGAGCTACCCATTGCTCGCCGTCCGCAAGCCCGCGCCTATGGTGGCCGGGAATCTGCCTGGGATTCCCGACGCCCAGGGCGTCTCCAACGATTTCATAGCGACCCGCCCCTGCTTCATACGGGTTTTACGATTTGACAAAACAAAACATCGAGATTTCTTGATTAAGTTTAATATAAGTGTATCACTTAAACCTTCTGGAATCAATAATGACGGTGAAACCCGTTACAAAATGCATTGCGTAGTTTGGAAGAACAAACGGAAGAAGAGAAACACACGAAAGACCAATGTCTTCGACATTAGTCTTCCGGGTGTGTCTAAGATTTTAAATTCTGTTTTTTTTTTCTCATAAATTAAAAAATCTAATTTCTCATAAAAACTCATTCAATAAAAATAAATATTTACAGCGTAGTGGACAGTTGTTATATAAATATTCCAGTATTTTTTTTGTTGACTGTACTGGTCCTACAGCAATAGGGTATGGCTCCTGAGTATCAATAGGGGCAGGCACGTTTCCTTTGTGTAGATTTTGTTAAAGATTTCCTTATTCTTACATTATTTCCTTGACACATTCTTACCCGAATGGACAATTTTGGATAAAAGGACCAAATGTGTTCCTTATTATCGAATATTTTTTTTATTATAATATCATTATGTTGGAAGAGATGGGACTCAGTGCTACTGCTATCTCGTGCTAGCATGAGTTTTAAGAGTATCCACAAACATTTTTTTTTCAAGCTTTAATACTCAAGGTGCGCCGCGCGCACCTAAATATTTTCAGTCCTGAAGTCTGGTAGTAGTCTGGTATCGTATTACCCAGTTACTGGGTTGTGGAGGTCAGATAGGCAGTCGCTCTATTTAAAATACTGGTATTCAATTACGTCCGGTTAGCCTAGAAGCCGACCACAACTTATTTGTATTGAGGTTGATAATATAAAAAATAATTATCTTGTTACCTAGTGCACTGCACTGGTTTCTTTACCAACTTGCAAAAAACGTTGTCATTTCTTGCGCAAACCGAAACGAATTGCCAGTGAATGTACCGCAATTTAACTCAATATAATGTAAAAATTTCGCATCACAGTCACCCGCTCCGGTAGCCGTGATCGTCTAGTGGTTAGGACCCTACGTTGTGGCCGTAGTAACCCAGGTTCGAATCCTGGTCACGGCAGTGATACACTGTCGCGGCGGAGCCCTTGTTTTGCACATTATGAACGTGAACATGAATGACCGATGTATTTATTATTTAGATTAGTTCATTAGGCATTAAAGGAAGTAATGTGCCTACATTGCTGTTTATTTTAAATAATATATAAGTCGACAAACAATTTTTTTTGTTTTTATTCTGTCTTCTTCCAAATACTATTTGTTTACCGTTTACACGTGCTAATTTTAAGATATATGTATTAGGTCATTTTACCCTGAATTTTATTACTTCGCGAATGTATCTACCACCTTATCCGTATCCATCACTGCATTTGTTTGCAAGCATTCAGTCAAAGCTGCAAATAAACCATCAGTGCTCAGCGACTGGTTGACAAAATTGGTCTTTGTATACGTGGGTTGCTGCATTTCGCCTCTTGCGCAAACCGTGGCAAATTATAAGTGAAAGTACTCCAGTTTAATCGAGATAAAGTCTTATATTTCGGTACAACAGTCACCAGCTCCGGTAGCCGTGATCGTCTAGTGGTTAGGACCCTACGTTGTGGCCGTAGTAACCCAGGTTCGAATCCTGGTCACGGCAGTGACACACTGTCGCGGCGGAGCATATTTTTGTTACGCCTGCTACGAGCTCCCTGCTACGGCGTAGCGGAAAGACGCGATGCTTCTAGGATTTCTTTTATAATAATATATTATTTTTGTGCATAAATTAAGTGTTTTAACTAAGTATTTTGGTTAGTTTATTAATTAAGTAACAATATATCGAATTTTAGGTGTTATGATTATTCTTATATTCTAATAAACATAACTCGGTGCCCCGACCTGGCTTGGACCCTGTTCCCGATACCAGTGGGCTACTATTTTTTTATTACAAGCTTTATATTAGCTTCCTCTGTTCGTATGTTTCCGGTTACTCCTTTTGTCATCAATTTTTCAAGCACTTCCTGGCATCCGATTGAGCTGAAACTTGGCATACTTATACAACTACCGAGACATTTTGAAAAAATGATACCATGGAGCTGGTCTGATGATGGAGCCGAAAGTTGGGCATAAGAACTCCTCAATCAAACAATATAGCACCATCGTGTTTCGGCTCATTGGTTATGTATTAACTAGTACTTTGACACTGGGTGGTGTTCAAGGTCTGATGATGGAGCCGGAAGGTGGCCATATGTGTTTCTAGTTACTCCAATTGACATCAATTTTTCAAGCACTTCCTGGCATCCGATTGAGCTGAAACTTGGCATACTTATACAACTACCGAGACATTTTGAAAAAATGATACCATGGAGCTGGTCTGATGATGGAGCCGAAAGTTGGGCATAGGAACTCCTCAATCAAACAATATAGCACCATCGTGTTTGGGCTCATTGGTTATGTATTAACTAGTACTTTGACACTGGGTGGTGTTCAAGGTCTGATGATGGAGCCGGAAGGTGGCCATATGTGTTTTTAGTTACTCCAATTGACATCCATTTTTCAAGCACCTCCTGGCATCTGATTGTGCTGTAACTTGGCATACTTATATAACTACAAAGACATTTTGAAAAAATGATACCATGTTGCTGGTCTGATGATGGAGCCGGAAGTTGGCCATAAGAACTCCTCAATCAAACAAGATAGCACCATCGTGTTTGAACTCATTGGTCATGTATTAACAAGTGCTTTGACACTAGGTAGTGTTCAGGGTCTGATGATGGAGCCGGAAGGCGGCCATGGGAACTCGTCAATCAAACAAGATAGCACCATCGTGTTTGGACTCGTTGGTTATGTATTGACAAACGCTTTGACACTAGGTGGTGTTCAGGGCCTGATGATGGAGCCGGAAGGTGGCCATGGGAAAACCTTAATCCAACAAGATAACACCATCATGTGTGGACTCATTGGTTATGTATTGACAAGTGCTTTGATATAAAGTGGTGTTCAGGGTCTGATGATGGAGCCGGGAGGTGGCCATGGGAAAACCTCAATGAAACAAGACAGCACCATCGTGTTTGGACTCATTGGTCATGTATTAACAAGTGCTTTGACCCTAGGTGGTGTAAAGGGTCTGATGATGGAGCCGGAAGGTGGCCATGGGAAAACCACAATCAAACAAGATAGCACCATCGTGTTTGGACTCATTGCTCATGTATTAACAAGTGCTTTGACACTAGGTAGTGTTCAGGGTCTGATGATGGAGCCGGAAGGCGGCCATGGGAACTCGTCAATCAAACAAGATAGCACCATCGTGTTTGGACTCATTGCTCATGTATTAACAAGTGCTTTGACACTAGGTAGTGTTCAGGGTCTGATGATGGAACCGGTAAGCGGCCATGGGAACTCCTCAATAAAATAAGACAGCACCATCGTGTTTGGACTCATAGGTCATGTTGGTCATGTATTAACAAGTACTTTGACACTAGGTGGTATTCAGGGTCTGATGATGGAGCCGGAAGGTGGCCATGGGAACTCCTCAATCAAACAAGACAGCACCATCGTGTTTGGACTCATTAGTTATGTATTGACAAGTGTTTTGGCATAAGGTGGTGTTCAGGGTCTGATGATGGAGGCGGAAGGCGGCCATGGGAACTCGTCAATCAAACAAGATAGCACCATCGTGTTTGGACTCATTGGTCATGTTGGTCATGTATTAACTTCCGCCTCCATCATCAGATCCTGATCTGATGATGGAGGCGGAAGGTGGCCATGGGAAAACCTAATTCGTTGGATTTGTAATAGAACAGATATTTAAACAAATTCTCATGCTAAAAAGTAGAAAATAAAATATAAGTAAAAATCTTTTTAATAAAAACAAGCTTTTAATGTACTAAAAAGTACTAAATAACACTTAGGTACGTAAACATAGGACTTTAATATTTTCTTAAAAGCTTGAGGCGTAAACCTTCTTACACTAAACTTGACGATAAGCCTCAAGGTTTTAAGAAAATATTAAAGTCCTATGTTTACGGAAGTGCTATTTAGTACTTTTTAGTACATTAAAAGCTTGTTTTTAAAAAGATTTTTACTTATATTTTATTTATATTTTTTTATTTTTATAGTATGTTTTTTTCTAAATAAAATGTTTAAAAATATAATATTTTAGTATATAAATGAAATAAAGCAATATTATAACATATAAAATTATATTCCTTTTTTTCAGCATAATAAGCTTTTTGCTTAAAGGTTAAGACCACGGTTTCTTTCGCGTAAGTATTGATAAATGCGAGAGAATGACATGACAATTTCTAGCTACCTTCGCACGTCTAGCTTGCTCTCAATGTATAGGTACTTTATAAAATTAAGCTAAAAGTGTTAAAGTTTAAAAGCTTTTCCATCCACTATCCTCGGATCAACGGTGTAACAAGATAAACCGGGAAGGACTAACGGCAGGCAAGATTGGCGCAAGATGTTTTAGAACAAACAGGTTTTTAATCACCGTCTGTGGGCGTATCTACATTGGTATACCTACTTACATTGAATTGCGGAGATACAAAAAAAAACAACCGACTTCCAAAAAACGTTATAAATTGATACGTTTAAAGATCTAAATTACAGACTTTTAAAAATTAAATTGTATAACTGGCTGAATGAAAATAGTTTCTATAGTGTTAAAGAATTTCTCTAACATAAACTGTAATGTTGATACTATAATTTTGCATGCTTTAATATTAAGCAAAACATGATTGGACTCAATTTGTACTGTAACAACTTTTAATGCCGTGTTTTCTGCAAATAAATATTATTTATTTATTTATAAAAAACACTACCAAGTGTAAAATTAAAAAATTAAAAAATTTCGGAAGTCAGTGGCAAAACAGACTTTGTATTTAAAATTTTTGTTTAAAATCGTTTGTAGACTTCTATACCCATCACACACACACACATCACACATCAGTGATCACACATCTGTAAAGTTTCGCTAGCTAATTTAATTTGACCCTGAATAATTATTTTTAAAATAATCCGATGCAATTAACAGCTCAACTGTCGATTGGCCTTTAGAAGGCGATAACAACTATAAGTCTATTGTGTCTCGTTAGTGACAGTTTGAGGTTTATGTAAAAGTAAAAATACTATACATACTACTATTTCAAGTTTAAAAGGCCTACACTGTCCTCCCATACCTAATAACACTGTAATTCGAAAATATTGTAACAGTCAATTAAAAGAGTAACCGTGGATTTCTTGCCGGCTCTTCTCCATAGGAAACGAGCAATTGGAACCGTGCACCTAGCTTCTGACGTTTCATAAGTGCCCATGTAGGTTTATTTGAAATAAAATATTTGATTTGATTTGAAAAAGTTAGAAACCAAACCTTTTTCCGGCTTCCTTATCCCAAATAAAAGTAAGCTAACAAGAAAGGCCCACGCACATACATTTCATAAAACAATATAGTTCATCAGTGTACAGAACGCTTCAGAACCTAATTTACTTGCGTCGAGCCTTCGTCGAGCGCACTCCACTCGACACTGTTTATTGACAGACACTATTTAGGGCCAGCTCGAGCAGTTCAGCTGCCAATTAGTGACTATTGTTTGTAATATTTATTTTACGGAATTAACTAGTTAACTTTTATGGAAGTTTAGGAGTATGAGGAACAGGGTGTAAAGTTCACTCATCCACCATAGAAAAGGGAGAATCCTCCGACCAGACGGGTGTTGTGTCTGGCGGGCAACTGCCCCATGATTGATATTGGGTTCTTGTATATATGTCCACTGTACGGTAAACTTTAATTGCCCGATGCAGGATTTATATGACGTCAGGTCTGTCGGTTTACATGTAAAACTATTCGGTAAGGATAGCTCACAAAGTAAACTTATTATTTTTTCTTTCTGTTGTAAAAGAAGTGTCCGTATAAGTGAGTGTATGTATTTATAAGCGTACTTTAAAATATAAAGCATTTGATTAGTTTAAATTGAGGGCCAATATACGTATTTTTAAGAATGTTCGTTCTATTAGTCTCAATCTGTCAAAAATACCTCTAATTTGAAAGTTTTTGCGACTAGATTTCGAACGTTTCTAACTAAATTGGCCTTCAGATTCCACCAACACGTTGCCGTAACACCTGACTCCTAGACCGCGTAGCGTGACCACCGTAGAAACGGGTTAATTATCAGTACACATACAGTACAAGATCCGACACTCTCACGACTAACTAACGAATCCGTCTTATATTTCATTCAACTCGAACTAACTTAAATTACAGGCCTAACGCCTACACTTTTCAAGAATGTGCAATATACTTGTATGAAAGGGTATATACTTGGTTATAGAGTATATGGTATACAATTGAAATAAGCTACCATCCCCGTAAAATTATAGGATCAATAATTACAACCGCATCTTTCATCCATCATTATGCATGTTGATAAAATCAATTCATTAGGGGCGCCTAGAGATTTGAAAAAGTATGTCGACTTATGCGTTGCCTTTGATGTCAGAATTTACTGTGTAACTAAGGTGTAACTACACCAACTGGGAAAAAAAATCCTGCCGTAAGAATTTAGCCCCAAAGAAAAACTCTCCTAATTAACCACTTTTTCCCATTCACTCATACAATAAAACGTCCCGAACCCTCTTCCCACACAAAACAAAATGATCGGAGCTTTTCTCAAACCAGCGTGAAAATGAAACCAAACATAATTTTCCTTATAAAGGGAACATAAATGTATAAGAACGCGGGCTTCATAATCCAGCAATTTAGTTAGACGGCGGCGGATTACTTTGTGATAAGTAAATTATTATAGCGGTGGCGGTAGACAAGGGCTTTCAGTGAAGTTCACAAGAACGTTAATCATTGGGCAACTATATACGTGTACCTCAGAGGTTAAATGATACGTTACCATGCTATATAAACATTAATTCTTGGAAAAATATTCAATTAGGTTGAGTATGCCTACTCACTGAATGATTCGCAGATTTGGTCTTACAAAAACATCTGTTCGTTCAGTTGTTCAATACCAACATCACTGTTTTCAGTTCAATTTATAGATTTGGATTCCAACTTTATATTTTCTACTAGCTGCCGCCAGCGGCTTCGCCCGCGTGTAATCTTTATCTCAGGGTGAATGTAGCTTTCTGATGGTGAAATAATTTTTGAAATCGGCGCTGTAGTTTTTGAGTTTATTTTTTTTTCATTACAAACATACACACAAAAATACAAATCTTTCCTTTTTATAATATTAGTGTAGATATGTTTTTGGTACATTGAGATATCATACATTTATTTATTTATTAAATACTTTAAGCACACAAATGAGGCGGACTTAATGCCATAGGCATTTTCTACCAATACATGAATTTGTGATAAGTACTTAAGATAAATACGTCTTTCGCTTCCTTGGTAGTAATTGAGGTGTAGTTACTACGCATAATATATCACGTGATTTTTTATACAGGAAAATATAAGATTTTTCAATTTTTTTTAATTTTTTTTTTAATGTATTTATTTATATTACTTTACAGAGGTGTTACTTAATTCTAAAACTCGCCAAACTTTTACGTTTGATGGCGAGAATTGGAATGATGTTTTGATTTGAGGTGCAAAGTCGCACCCAAAACCAGACAAAAACTTTATAATGAACGCTAAAATTCCGCAAAACTTCAGCGAGACTGAACTTTATAAGGAATGCCTTGATTTTTATTCATTGTATTCTTAAATCTGAAATTCTAAACGAAGCTATTTGGCTGAAATGAAACAAAAATATCGTGCGGTTTGGTTTGAAATCTACTTTTGCCTGAAATATTTTATGGTTTGAAATAATTGCAGCACGTTCTGGCACTATTTTGGGCCAGATGTAGCCCGCACCGATCTTTTTTAAGATTTTTATAAAAGAAAGAAAATACATTTATTCAGCACAGACTGAAAGGCACACATAATATACCTACAGCAGATAACATAATAAAAATAAACAGCTGCAGCAGATAATAAAAATAAAACAGTGTTAGGCTGCCTTTCCACCAGAGATGAGCGAGGATGCGTAGCGAGGAATGTCCGTAAATCTAGCCAATAACAATGCTAGCTTAGCTCAAGCTATGACAGTGAAGCGATGATATTGGTTAGTTTCACACACATCCCTCGCTACGCATCTTCGCTCATCTCTGGTGGAAACGCAGCCTAAAAGTGCGATGCAGGACACCATGCGATGCACGTTATCTATTGCTGTGTATATGTATAAAACAAAGTATAGCTGGGGTACCGATATTTTTTTGGCCTTCGTTTTCCTCGAGCCGAGGATGCGACTTCTTTGAAGACATTAACATTATGGAACTATATTTGGTTAATCCTAGGTTCCTAGGTAAGCTCGGATAACAATGTTCCTAGTCAAGAATATAGATTCGAAAGACAAGCGATTGTGGTCTAATGTGAATCGGCTGCCAACTCCAGCTTATGTGAATCAATAGAATGCCGAGCGCTTTATTTCGTCGGGGTGTATCACGTTGCATAGCAGAAGGCCGCAGGCGCTTGCCATTGTTTGGCGATGTTGTAATTTTAACCAGTGATATTGTGTTCTATTGGCAGATAATTATTGTGTAACATATTTTAGTGGCGGCAAATTATTTTGACGCTTCGTAAATAATTAATTTCATAATGAACACTGAATAAGGCATAAGTTATTTTAATAATTTACTAATTTGTTGTACTTATGAGTAATTTGCAATTTACTATCTTTCAAAAGTGAGATTCATTAACAAGCTCATTAACGCATAAAAACGCATTATTGACGCAATGTGTACTAATTGATACGCCTCTGCTTAACCCTTCTCATTTACAGGCAATATTTGTCATTTTTTTGTTACAGTATTGTTATAGATAAATAATCGCCAATCTATTTACACAATTAAAACTTACGCGGACCAAATGTATTTCATTTTTTTATTATTTTATAGACCCCAAGAGAGCCCAACCGAGTTGTTCATCATTAATATTTAACATTGCTATCAACAAAGCTCCAGGCGCTGCAACAAAGTCAAAGTCAAAGTCAAAGTCAAATAATTTATTTCAACTAGGCACATTAAAGGCACTTTTGAACGTCAAATACATAGAAATAGAACTGATTCTAGTTGCCCCTTCCAAAAGGTAGTTTTCGTATGGAGAAGAATGGGCAAGAAACTCCACCGTTACTCTTTTAAAAAAAAATGTTTTACAATATTTGGTATAGGTACATCAATTATATAATTACATGTGAAGACGATGCACCGAGAATACAAACACAACACGTTGCAGTACAATTTACAGCAGGCGCGCGCCCTCCTGCCTGCATCGAGTGCTCTTGAATGGGACGCCGACAGAATCGAGATATCGTATCGGCACTGTACTAATTGGAAATGTAAAAAATAGGAAAAGGCTTGGAGATGCAGTTCGCACAAAGGCTATGATGAAAGGAATAAAGCTCCATTTTATTGTAATAGGACCCAGTAAATAAAAAATAACATTTATTGGGACACAGTTCGTTAACGAACTGTGTCCCAATAAATAAATAAATAAATAATAATAACACAAAATAAATAATAATAACATAAAAAGTGAAAATATTTTTTTAACAACAACAGTGTCAGCTTGTAACTTTTTACAGTTTACAGACTTTCAAGATTCCTTACAGTAGATATGAGTAACACTCCCAGTAGAAACAAAGGTTGATTCTTAATGGTACTTTATTTCTTCTAAATCTAAGTACAATAATCAAATTGTCATGATTGAAACTGCCACGGTATTAAGGCTTCACACACATTGCTTTCTACACAACATCATTCATTGGAAAAGGTCCGATCAACAAGTTGCAACATAGTAATTCTAACAATTCTGTCTCTTTACCATAATTCATAAGCAATGCATACTCAACTCATGAAACTTTCATTTTAATCTGTGCACCAACACAGGCCAGAATCGCACCAACGATTCTTTACATATCTGCCGCCACATATGCTACAACACATGAGGGGCTCTGTGCACCAAAACAGACAAGAATCGCACCAACGATTCACAAAAATCTAGCGCAATATGTGCTACAACACATAGAGCGCTCTGTGCACCAACACAGACAGAAATCGCACCAACGATTCCTTGTAGACCCCTCGCCACATGTTACTCATGAGGTGTGGTCCAAAGTTTCGAGTATGAGTATACAAGCCATTCTTAGTCAGATTTGGTCTCACTACCACTGTCATCAACTATGACATCAAATTCTCGAGGAACTTGGTGATCGGGGATCTTCCTCACACGATCATGGGGGTATTTGTAGGTTCGCTTAGAGTCAAGCGCCTTAAGTAGGTATCTATCCCCGTCTAACACATCAATAATCTTAAAAGGGCCTTTGAACTTAGGATCTAATTTCGTTTGATTCCTTTCCTCATTTTCAATTAAAACAGTCATTAATAGCTAATTTAGATACCTGAGCCTTATTTTGGTCAAATCGATTTTTATCATATTTGGCGTTCTTTTCAATGTTCTGTGTCGCGTGCTCTCTAATCTCATCCAAATTAACGTCAGTCACATCCTCATCATCAGCGGTCACTAAACTAAGCGGTCGTGCTACCTTTCCTATCATCAACTCTAGAGGGCTAGATTTAGTGACCCTATTAACAGTAGAGTTCATAGCCAGCTGAACCTCTCCTAATGCGTCCTGCCAAGAGCGGTCACGACTAGTCTCTACAGCTGTCAACATACTCTTGAGGGTACTCATTACCCTTTCGACCTGACCGTTTGCGCGACTGCCTCCGGTAGCTATCAAGTGCAACTCGATGTTATGAGAAGTGCAGAAACTAGAAAAATCCTTGCTAGCGAAACAATGACCTTGATCTGCTGTTATGCGTTTCGGTGCACCAAACAAAGCTATACAGAAGTTAATAGCACAAATACTACTGTTAGTGTCGATGTTTAGCGAATGACGAAGTAGCACAAATTTGGTAAACGTATCTATGATGACAAACACGTACTCCTTGATGATGTTCTTACCAGACAGTTTACCAGACGCGTCAATATGAATTGTGTGCCATGGGATATTGAATTTAGGAATTGGGTGAAGTTCTGCTTGAATTTTACCCGAGTGGGGCTTCGCTACTTTACAAGTGATACAATTGTCCACAAATTTTCTTACATATTTCGACATGCCTTCGAACCAATAGTGCTCGTAAATCTTTTCGAGAGTTTTCTCCCATCCCAAATGCATGACGGACTCATGGACATTATTAATTACAGACCACCTAAGCGACCTAGGTACAATAGGCAGACATCGAGTGCGACCGTTTCGCTGTATTTTGCGATACAGAATGTTCTTACGAATTTCGTAAGTTTTCCGAGTTTCCTCAGGAAAAACTTCATTACGAAGATCAGACACAATCTTACTGATCTCTTCGTCCTTTTCCTGTTCAGCTTGTAACCAGTTACTGGAAAGCTCAGCTAAATCGACACGCTTTAGTTCTACACGAGTGAAAGCTACTCTAGGTGTAGGGAGGGGATTTCTAGAAAGAAAGTCTACATGGCTCATCCTACTGCCTTCACGGTAGACAATGTCAAACTCAAATGACTGCATGTAGGCCCACCAACGATGAACTCGTGGAGACAAGTCTGTTTTGCTTTTAGAAGCTTTAACAGAACTGCAGTCAGTCACAACGGTAAACTTACGACCTAGCAAATAGTGTCGAAAATGCTTTATAGCGTTGAAGACGGCTAACGTTTCTAATTCAAACGAATGAAACTTCGATTCGGCTGGGGACGTACGACGACTATAATAAGCAACCACATGTTGGTTCCCATTGATCTTTTGAATAAAAATGGCACCATATCCTTCAGCACTGGCATCGGTATGTAACTCGATTGGATGTGCAGGGTCAAATATTGTCAGAACAGGCTCACTGGTTAAGTAAGAAATTATTTTCTGACGAATAGCCTCATGGCTCGGTTCCCAACCAATGGACCTATTCTTGCCACTCGTTAAACGAAACAGAGGAGCCATCGTTTTTGAGAACTGTGGCACAAATTGTCTGAAATAGGTGGCCAGCCCTATGAACTGTCTCAACTGAGTGATGGTTTCAGGTGGGGGAAGTCTAGATAAAGCTACAATTTTATTTGGGTTGGGTCTGATTTGGCCGTTCTCAACAACAAAGCCTAAATATTCAACCCGTCGCTTAAGAAAAGAACACTTAACAAAATTAAGGGAAAATCCTGCTTTTGTTAATTTATCGAGTACAGTGCGAAGACGAGCTAAACTCTCCTCTACAGATGATCCTATCACTAAAATGTCGTCGACGTATGTCACAGCATAGCTATAAGCAAGATCACCCAATGCTTTCATCACCGCACGTTGATAAACTGAGCTTGCGTTCTTCAAACCGAACGGCATGGTCAAATATTCCCACTGACCGTCAGGTGTGACGAATGCAGTGCGCTCTATTGATTCAGGATGTACTGGAATTTGATGATAGCCTGATAACATGTCAAGACACGTGAACCATGTAGCACCACCTAACCTGGATACCAGGTCCTCTATCAAAGGCAGTGGAAACCTATCCGACACAGTGTTATAGTTCAGTTCCCTGTAGTCGACACACATACGATCTGAACCGTCCTTCTTCTTAACAAGCAACACTGGACTAGAAAAAGGTGAACAACTTGGCCTAATAATACCTGCTTCCTCTAACTCACGAACTTTAGCAGTAACAACTTCGCGTTCACTAGCACTAAGCCTATAAGGGCGACGATTAACAGTTAAACTAGGATCTACCAGCCTAACTTGCAATTGTCCTGTCGTAACACGGGATCTAGATACACCAGTAGAAAACGAAGATGAATATTCTGACAAAAGATCAATTAATTGGGAACGAAATTCTGGCGGAACATCTGTGTCAACTTTGTCTAAATCAATTTGATAATTAGAATCATTCTTGAGCGTATTTGAAACATCACATAATCTAACAACCTTATCACGACACAAAACAACACTATCGGAAGTCATACTAACGTTAAATCCCTGATCTAAAATCTCACGTCCAATTAAAATATCATTTTTAAGACAACTATCTGGTACAACATGAAATAATATCTCCAATCGTAAATTGTTAATCATAACCTCAGATAAAATTTGTAGGGTACTTTGCACACTACCATGACCGATTCCGGTTAAATTTACACTGTTATTTACACGCTTGCCACTAAACTTTGACGCAACACAATCTTTGATGAGAGAGCACTCGGCACCAGAATCATAATAAAATGGGTATGACTCACCAGTATTCATCAGCACACCGCTGGGATTGCTGACATAGCAAACGTCAACGCATCGCTCACTGCTCGTCGCTGCTCCAGGCACTGCTCCGGAACTGCTTGGTCCGCCTGCCGCGCCGGTGCCTCCACCATTGCTTCGTGGACATTTTGTTGCAAAATGTCCGGCGTTGCCGCATCGGAAACAGATGATGTCCGAACGCTGCTTTGGTCCTGCAGAACTCGACGCAGAGGCAGAGGTGGCAGCCTTGGCTGCCTTGCCTTTCACCTCACTTCTTGATCGGCAGTCAGGTGCTCGGTGACCTGCCGGGTCCTTGATGGCTTCTATTAGAGACATCATGTTCTGATTTTGAGCAGCGTACGAAGTAAATTCTCATCACACCGTGACGTCATCGCTCCATTCTGCATATTTTCTTCAGCTCGAGTGAATCCCAGTTCTGATGTCGCATCAAGGGTGGCCGGGATGCGAAGCATCGGGTCTTCTTCACGATCCGACATAGTTTTAAGTAAATGTGGGCCTGTCGTGGGTACTCGAACAAAAGATAATTCTTATTAAAATAACTTTATTTACTAATGGCAAGAAACAAACACGTGCGTTGGTACTGAGCGTCTGCCTAGGCTGTCGGAGTTCAACTGTCGCAACACTCCGTTCCTTCTCCAGTCCTCCCTGCATCCCCTCTACCGACGATCGTGTCCAAGCGGTAGGGCGCGCTTGCGTTTCCGGTAATGATATTATTAATTCGCAATAATAATTGTTAGATGGCGCTGCTTATTGCGCTATGGCGCCATCAATCCACGACATATGTATACAACGTGTAACGTTAAATGCGCAAAACCTGAAAATAGTTTGATCAGAATAACGAGTAGAATAAATTAGACCACTTTTTTAAATAGGTCACATTTTTCAAAAAATTTCATTACGGGCGCACCCTACCTCAGATTTTATCGAGCTCGCACCATACTACTCGCGATCTGAGTGAGAACGAGACGGAGTGGGGCGCTAGCGGGTCTCAAGCCTCGAAGTGTAGGTAATTGCTTTTTACGGTTAAAATAATGGTAATTCAAAAAAAATAGAAAACATAAGACCTGCTTTATAGATAGTTCAGTTAATAAGCAAAGTTTCATGATCTAATTTGAAGTATTTTTGGAATACCAGCGGTTTATAGTTCTGTTTAGAGGTAACTTTGGATTTTTTTCTACCCAGAAAATTTTATGTCATCATGTTTTCGCCAAACATAGGACCTAGCATCAATTCTCAACTTTAACATATATTTATTTCAAAATTAATGCTGTAGTAATTTCGGCATAACGTAGGATCATGCTAAGCAATTTGAGGTAGGGTGCGCCCTTAAAATACGTTGCCGTGTCTATTTATTTATAGGTCAAGCCATCATATGCGCAAACCCGCCATAAACAAAAGTAAACAAACACAAATTGTCTCATACGCGGTATAATAATAGCTTTTATTTCAATGCAAATACAAATCTTCCAAAACTAAAACAGCACATAAAACCTTTACAATTTTTTTAATGATTTTTTTTCTGTCTGCAATAGGTCAATTGAATTAAAAATCAGATGTTTTAACGTTACGCGTTGTAGATATAGAAATCTAAATATGCAAAGATGAGACTGTCTGCTCTCACCCGTAGACCGCAAGCGTCTTCATTAAGCTAAGTTTACCCATATACTTATATACCTATGTATGTAAACGGTAACAGCTGAGCGGTAAACCAAACTGAACGGTACAGTGAGTGAATATGTGGAGGTAAACAGTGATTGGCACTAGGTATGGCTGAAGCTGACACTTCCAACAAAGCCTGAACTCACCGCGTTTCATGTTTGAAGTTCAACAGTTGATTGAATAATGTTTGGTTCAACAGTTGACTGAATGTTTGGTTCAACATTTGACTGAATGTTTGGAGTGTCATGTGCAGAAATGTGGTAAAAGGTTTGACTTGGTAACTACAATGGCTGCACTGTACTGTATGATGGCTTGTGACGTTTGAATGTTTTAAATATTGACAGCTAAATGTGAGGAAACAGATACCATTTTACGTTGTTGTACGGGTCAAAATAAAGTCACACCGCTTTTTTTTTGAGACTGGGAAATCATCAAATGACTTCTGCCGCTCTGGGCAGAGCGAGAGGGCGTGTCAGACTTTTACTGACTAAAACCCACCCGTGTTCCTTCAGTTACCTGTTGCCAAGGGTCCCGGTATCCCTTTCGGACTTTCCCGCAACCCTGGCAGGAAATGCGTACCGCTGTAACAATAATTTATCGAATCGAGAAGCTGTGTACCTAACTGGCGCCTGTGGCACATCAGTGTGAGGATTCACTACAAAGAATGCTCCTACTGATAAAGCTATACTACCAGCTACCATATGATTTTGAAATCTGTTAAATTTCTAAGCAATCAGTTAAGAATATTAATTGAAACAATTACTATTTGAAGTGAATACTGCTTCAATTTATAACTAAGCTAATTGTTTACAATCGATCGAAGCCATTATTTATGACACACCATGAATTTGCCTCAAAAAGGTGCACGTGTATAAAAGAATCCGTTTGCATTTAGGTACGGCTACCACATCCTTCCTACATACTAGAGGTTTTTCATAATGATTTCACCTTGACCTAGCTGTAAACGCCCCACTATCAAACCCAACCTGCTGTAGAAATAACAACTCAACAAACTTCGTCTTACGAACATTCCCGACAATGCACGAAGTTCCTAATTATCCGGCCAGCTCAAGTGTTAACAGATATAAGTCCACCAGCACGTACAAAGTTACCGACGGTTGATCCCCAATTTGCGTGGAAAGATGATCTTCCCTAAACGTTTTAGGAAAGGTTATTTTAGAGGGCTGTCAAGATTTAGGGAAGATTATTTCATTGCCAAATATAACCACTTTTGCAATATTAAAGTGTTGTATCTTCGTCTATACTCGAATCGCTTTAGCGTTGCAATAACGGTCATTGACCCACCTACATTATCTAGAATTATTTGTCTCAAAAACTGAAATAAAGTCTATTAACGTCTTAAATCAAAATCTATAGTGAACTTCAACATGTTCCAATAACGAAAAACCATACATAGTTTATTATTTCGACTCCTACGGAAAAATTTTAGGGAGAGGGCAATGACCGCTATTGCTACGCTAAAGCGATTTGGGTATACCTATCGTGTCGAATTAGCCAATACAATAAAAGTTTGATAAGATACAATGATTTACCAGAAGTAATGCCTAGAAGGATCCCAGATACTCAACATTTCTCTACCCTATCCATAAAACTTCAAAAAGCAATGTCATTTAAAATATGAAACTTTTCATAAGAATCCTCCTTGAATACTAAACGAAGCATCAGTAGGTTTCAAGTCTCAACATTTCACATTTTTGCAATTAGTAGATATAATTTTTTTCTCAAAAGACGAAGAGTCAACTTGAACTGTCTAAGGACTTTTTAAAAAGTCCATCTCTTTGTCAAAGGTATAAACAAATTATTATGATTATTTTAAATGTCTTTCAACTTGCTCGGGACCTTGGGGTCCCGGACCTTTGGAAGGCGTACGAGGGGCCGAAGCCAACTCGCAGAGGCCCGTTAGACATCCATAATGAAATGAGGCACCAACGGACGATTATCCCTGTTTGCACTATGCAAGGGCACCCAAGGACAACCCCCGGTTGGTGTAAAACTATTATTATTATTATTATTATTTAGTAAAACCTTAATCGAGAACCACTCTATAGGTGAAAACGGCATGAAAATCGGTGCAGTAGTTTTTGAGTTTATCGCGAACAGACAGACGCGGCGGAGGAATTTGTTTTATAATATGAAAGGATATGGATTTTGAAAGTAAAAAAGAAATTAATAATGCTTTGTCTTGTGGCGTTCAGGATTGCTGACATAAGACAAAAATTTTCAAGACATCATGTTACAGAAAGAGTATAGCAGTGCAAGGATTTTATTAAAAATCACACAGCCACACATACGCTTGCACCAAGCAATATTTTAAGACATCGTTAAACAGACCAGAAAGGGAGGAAATTAAATCTATTTTAAGCACTACCTAAAGCTACATAAAAGATCTATCCTAAACAAATATTTACAAAGACCTTCACGTTAAAGATTTTACTTTACGTTGGTATAATAGACAAATCCTTTCTAAATTGAATTGCGCGGAGGATGCGACCGTCTCGGTACACAGCGGTTTGCGGCGCTCCTAAATTGAAAATAGGATGTTGGTAGGAAGTAAACCTGGGAAAATGTTCCAAGTGTTGTAGTAAATAGGTACATTAAAATAGGTGAATGCAGTTTTATTATGAATAATACCTAATTGTGCTCCGGCTTCGAGGCGGCTGGCCCAAGCTAGAGATATCTGTTTCTCTTTGGAGGAGGCCTTGACCTGCGGAGGGGTTCTTGCAGACTGAGATATATTTAGAAAAAAACTATATACAGGGTGTTAGGGTAAACACCGTTATCCTTGCAACCAGTGGTTTGGTTTCATTTATAGAACGTAAAATCAATGGAAAATTACAATTTTTTTTCTTTTTTTTAAATCTATATTTTACCACAAGAGACGCAAGTTCGTTGCCCTATGCGCTAGGGCAACGAACTTGCGTCTCAACACGGGCGGGGGATGCGGGATGTGACCTGACCGGCCGCGAGCGCGACCCCTCCTTCAGTCAGTCAGCTGTTTCGCTAGAGATCACGGTGTCGGATAGAAACTTTATCAAATCTTTTAATGAAAATGACGTTTTTTTTTGTAGTGTTCGCTCATTTATTTTTATATTTAAGTCAACTACCCATGGTTTGAATGACAAGACTGTTTACCCTTACAGCCTGTATTTATTTTTATGTAAGTTAAAATTAGTATACCTAACTTAGAATTAGAAATTCATGTATCTTTTGCAAGAAATAAAAGGCTTTTTTTTATTTTTTTCTTTTATTATATTCTCCGGCTTTAGGGATTAAAAAGCAATTGGAAAAAGTTAATAAAATTTCAGCTATTTGAGTACTTAGAGGCTTTTATATCCACAACCAAAAATCGTTGGCTACTGCTTGTGTGTACGATTGTTTGTAATTTTTTTGGCTTGTGGTGAGAAATAAACACTTTTTTTTTTTTTTTTATTTTTTTTTTTTATATCTGCTACGTAACTAGCGGATTGGTGTAGTAATCATAGTTTAATATCATCATCAGCCTATTTCAGTCCACTGCTGGACATAGGCCTCTCCAATTGCACGCCACTCAGCTTAGTTCTCGGCAACTCTCATCCAGCTGCTACCATCAGCCACCTTGCGAAGGTCGTCGCTGCACCTAGCCCGGGGGCGAGACCTTACGTTTGCCGATTCGCGGTCAAATATCAATTACTAGGCAAATAGAAGCTGAGGCCCTTGGACAACTTCGTCTAAACATTATTCGGTCTAAAATAACTACGTTTTATAGGAGTTAAAGGAGGCCTAAAACAGCCACATCAGCAATTCCTCTAAAAGCAATTCATTTCCTGAATTTCCAGCTGTCATTAGAAATTCCTTTAATTTGACAGAAAAGTAATTCATAATGTGTGGACCGTTTTACGAATCTCCATAGAAAACTGTCAAACAGATGAATTATTTCGTAATATGAACCTCACGCAGATCATAATATGAATTGTCAGTTTGTGACATATTACGATGATTCATAATATTTTCATATTATGATTCTGCCAAAGTGGCTGTTTTAAGCCCCCTGGTTGTCCTTTTTCGTACTTGCCATCGTGCGTTAAACGTAGCCTCTGCCTAACCCTTCGGGGAAATACAAGCGTGATTTTGCGTTTATGTTATGTTAAACGTAGACGTATAGGTAGCTAATCAATTATTAACAAAACTATTTCTAAGTAAATCTGTATCAAAGTCAAAGTCAAATAATTTATTTCAAATTGGCACATTAAGGCACTTTCGAACGTCAAAAACAAAGAAATCGAACTGATTCTAGTTGCCCCTTCCAAAAGGTAGTTTTCGTATGGAGAAGAATGGGCAAGAAACTCCACCGTTACTCTTTTAAAAATAATGTTTTACAATATTTGTATACATCTATTATAAAATAACATGTGAATACGATGCACCTCAAAAAAATCATATCAACCAGTCTATTTTATTTATCTATGTAACTGGATTACCGACTCAATCCCGGAACGCTCACACACGGCATCCCTCCCATCGTATGATGCGTCAGTAATAAATTTTGGCGTCTGCAACCGTGCTCATGCAACATGCAACTCGATTCTCGCTGTAATTCGATCTGAAAGAACATGGACATCTCTATTTGCTTTCAAAAAGGAGGAGGTTCTCAATTTGACTGTGTTTTTTTTTTAATTCTATTTATGAATCCACCAATTTATGAATTGATTTTGATGGTTCTTTTTTTTGTTTGGTATAGGTCATGCTTCAGAGGTGGTCCCATATACATGTTATTTTTTCTTGGGTAGTTTTTGAATAACATCTATATATTTATAAAAATGAATCCCTATTTCCCTTGGTCACGCCATCACGCGTGAACGGCTAGACCGATTTCGTTAATTATTTTTCTGTTGTTTGCTATTGGCAGGAGAAGGTTCTTATGAAAGAAAAAATTAAGAAAATTGCGCGGCAAAATATAAAATTAAGACAGGACAACGTCTGTTGGGTCAGCTAGTAATGTAATAATAAGTTACTGTCACTGTTATTTACATAGCAGGTAATGAATGGTATTCGAATTTGTTTGGTGTTAGCCAATGGATCAGTGATTGCTTCCTTATGGTACTTTAAAATGCATTTAGTTGCCCACAAAACCCTCGGGACATTACTAAATTAATTAATAATATCTTTGCCAGCAAAAACAGTGCTCAGCTGCGATTGCAAAAAGTTATAAATACCCGCGGTAACTAGAAACATTAATTAGAAGCGCCTTGAGATTTGTTTGCTGACAAGTAAAATAGCTTGCACAAGCTAAGCAGCCGCTAATAACTTGCAGACATTTCCCTATTAGTTAGAACGCTTGCAACTCGCCAGCTCACTTTTTTACTTGCCTTTTAACAATTTGTTTTGAGAATATTTATTGCTATCATTTAGAAAACAAGGTTCTTTCTATTTTTTGCCATTTTATAAAAACATTTCTTATTTAATTTGATGGATATTCAATGTAGATTGAATATATTGGGGTCAGCTTCCAATCTAACCGGATACAGCTAAACACCAGTATTTTAAATGGAGCGACTGCCTATCTGACCTCGACCACCCAGTAACTGGGTAAAACGATACCCCTTGGCGTAGTATTACAATATCTGTGCCCTTGGTAAGACTGATTGTCAGACTTTTGGTGCTTCTGATGACTCGTAACGACTGTCAAAGATCCACGAATGATAGCCAGGACTAACGGCTTAAAGTGCTTTCCGAGACACGGAGGAGTCTCGGTATATACAGAGGGTCACCCATCCACGGACCTACTCCGGCAAGCGTAGCTTAACCTGATGGATCGACCTGTGCGGCTATTATTACTTAGCCACGAGCTCCTCTTACGTTCTAGCAATATTCACGGTAAATCCTCCTCCTCAACCTTTTATCATTGTATAATGCACAAGACACGTGGGTAACGGGGATTTACACAAATTCTACGCCTGCCTTACCTTTTCTCTCAGAGGTAATTTTGTACGTTACGAGGCTTCTCGTTATTTGAGCTAACACAAAGCCTTATTTACGTCCAATTATTGGAGGACGTAATACTATATCAAGAGACGTAATTTCTGAAGATAATCAGTGACTGGCGACCCGCTCTTTTTTAGACTGATACAAGAAATTGCTTTACAAATTTTATCACTCACACTTCGAAATCTAATAATTTTAGTTCAGTTTTGCCTGTTACGATAGGTACTTTTTAAACTAATTAATTATCATAAGAAAACTATGAGACAACAAATGCAATGCAAAACACATAAAATACATTAAAATTATACTTCTTTATACATAATATTATAATAAAAAAATCTTGATGTTTTGCCAAGTCGTAAAATCGTGCAAAGCAGGGGCAGGTTGCTAGTTAGTCAATTAGAATTACGAACTGTGGCCTCCTAGTAAATATTTAATTATTAGCAAAAAAAATCCTCCCTCACCTTATACACTAGACATTAATAAAAAATTACATACAAACAAATTTTTATTTTTTGCAAAATATAAATAAAAGAAAATATTTTGAAATTTCACAGTTTTCAGCGTATAATATTTCACCTCAGCGCTCCCCAGCGACCTCTATAAATATACGGTGGCGAGCGCGGGAACTAACTCGTATCATCGGATGAATTTATTACGTGTTGCTATTTTCAACGAGCTAGGTAGAGGAGTTAGTTCGGAAGCTTGTATTCCTTAAGGGATGCAGTTGATTTACTGAAGGATTTTGCAATTAAATAATTTTGTATGCGAGAACTACTCAAAATAATAGTAATACACGAGGGACTAAAATAGGTTGATTTTCGTCCCACGTTTCGTGATGAAGGGAGGAGCTCGTGGCTAAGTAATAACAGCCGCTCGGGTCGATCAATCAGGTTAAGCTACGCTTGCCGGGGTTGGTCCGTGGATGGGTGACCATTTTCACATATCGAGATTCCTCCGTGCCTCGGAAAGCACGTTAAGCCGTTGGTCCCGGCTGTCATTTGTGGATCTTTGACAGTCGTTACGAGTCGTCAGAAGCACGAAAGTCTGACAACCAGTCTAACCAAGGGGTATCGTATTACCCAGTTACTGGGTTGTGGAGGTCAGATAGGCAGTCGCTCCATGTAAAATACTGGTATTCAGCTGCATCCGGTTAGACTGGAAGCCGACCCCAACATAGTTGGGAAAAGGCTAGGCAGATGATGTTTCGTGATGAAGGATCAGGGGGCCTACCTCCACCGCTTACAGCAGTATTATTTTAATCTTACTTCGTGGGGGAAAGAGATGAAGCTATACGTCCTGTAGAGCTTCATCTCTTTCCTACACTGAAGTAATATTGTGTGGTGGTAGGCCCCCAGGGAGTAGGCACCATCGCAGACACTGCCAGTGAACCACTTTTCAACTTTATTACTAAGTGCATAAGGGTGAAAAGTGGTTCACCAGAAATGTCCGCGGTTGTACTTACATAATCGGTTACTGGTTTCCCATTTTGAGTTCAACAATCCGCCTTCTCGTGATGATTAAGGATACATCTTCCTTCAAACTCAAACCCAAAGCGAGCAATTAAACCAATTACAGGCACTTTTGAATTGTCAAGGGTTCAGTCGGTCAGAAAGATAAAGCTGCCCATTCCAAAGCGTAGTTGGCATCTATGGAGGAGAACTGGCAAGAAACTCCACGGACACTCTTCTAGATCAAAATATTGGTTACATCATTAAAGTTGCAATGAAACTTATAAGGGTCGAGTATAAGCGATTCAGCGTCACCTACCGACTGGGGGCGAGTATACCCGATTCAGCGTCACCGACCGACGGGTGGCGAGTATACCCGATTCAGTATCACCGACCGACGGGGGGCGAGTATACCCGATTCAGCGTCACCAACCGACGGGGGGCGAGTATACCTGATTCAGCGTCACCGACCGATGGGGGGCGAGTATACCCGATTCAGCGTCACCGACCCAAGCATGACGGTTCAGTTTCGTTCACTGTCCAGAAAGAGGAAAGTTCACCTAAAGAATATTCACTTACACACACAAAAATGTAATGTCTACACTCTTGAGATTAACAATATCCAGTTACTACCTAGATAGTTCTTTAATTTCCAGCCGAGTAATAATAATAAAGAGATAAAATATTTAATCTACACCTCCAGGGATATCAACAAACCAACCAAGCCGTATTATTAAGAATTAAACCGGACCATCTCTGCAAAAGTTCTGCCTGAGTAATTTTTGTATTACCTATACTTATATGCCGAGAAAATGTACTAAGAAAATACATTTACAATGTTTGTTTTATAGGTGGAAGATCCTCTAACTCGGAAGGAACGTTGTTTAAAAATTCTTTAGCTTTTTTTTTTTGATGTTGGCAAATCATCCAATGACTTCTGCCGATCTGGGTGGAGCGGAAGGGGGTGTCAGACTTTTACTGACTAAAACCCACCCGTGTTCCTTCAGTTGCCTGTTGCCAAGGTCCCGATATTCCTTTCGGACTAACCCGCAAAAGAAAAATTCTTTACCTAAGTTAGGTACCTACCTACTGTTTTGGTTTATACATTATTCTTTTGTAGAAGAAACAGTTTTAAGGTATATTTTTACAAGCTTTTATTTAACTTGCCTTGTTAGTTAGTATGTATGTATGGGTCAAATCTTACAAGCTGAATTAAAACCACTTCCTCTTATCCTAGGGAGTTAAAATTTTACAAGTTGGTTCTGTTTCGAAGACAATGCATTTTATCAAAACTGTTGTTAACAAATATTATATCTGGTCTTACTTAAACTTAAATTATAGCTAAGTCTAGGTAAGTTAAGGTCGTAAGGTCTTAAAAAAGCACCCAATGTAGGTACCCAATCACAAGTGACCAAAAACGTCAGTAACGAAAAAGCCTAGAATTAATATTATTATTTCCGTTTTTTTTTTTTTTTTTTATATATTTACATTTTTTATAAATATTTCTTAAATTAAAATAATAATATAAAAAAAACATTTAAAAACATAAAAAATAAATGTCCGCCGGTGTCGGGAGCAGGGTCCAAGCTACCGGTGGTTGGGGCTGCAGAGACAGAAACCTCCTCACAATGCGAGCCGTATCAAGGAGTACTGCCTTCTGAATCAGGCCCTTGATCCAACCGCCCAGCGAGAGCCTCGAGAGATGTTGGTCGAGGCTTTATTATTTATCGAAATTAATATTAATATTATAAAATTAATATAATAATATATCATACAAACATTGTGCAGCTATTTAATTAAACATAAAATACGGTAAATAATGAGAAAATACAGATGTCTTTTATTTGCGAACATAAAGTACCTTGGGAGTCGGGATGCTGCGGACATTTGCAACAAGTAATGGTCTCTCCTTACTGAACGAAAGTACGCAGACAGATAAATCTTAAAGCTTTAGGTATCTATTGTTTTGTTTTTATAGATTGTTAGGTTAAAAACACATTTAAAAAAAACAAACATACTATTCTCAAATAAACCACAGATCGACTAAACAATTGCTATTTCTCTTATAACTATTTTGAGCTGAAAATTAAATCTATGTTAGTACATAAGTATTTATATTTTTTATCTTTAACCACTCGCTCCAGGGGAAACTCAACTATATTTCCGATGGTCAAAAAAGGACGACATTATTATGTACTGGCCTACTAAATACCTTGGCATAACGCTTGACGCGAAACTGCGCTGGAAAGCGCACGTTAAAAAGAAAAGACAGGAGCTAGACATGCGTTATAAAAACATGTATTGGTTGATTGGACGGGGTTCATGCCTATCGATACATAACAAAATGTTATTATACAAGCAAATTCTTATGCCAATATGGACATATGGCATCCAACTGTGGGGCTGTACCAAACCGACCAACATCAAAATTATACAAACATTCCAGAATAAGGTACTCAGGAGTATTGTTAATGCGCCCTGGTATATAAGAAATGACGACCTCCATCGTGACCTAAAAATGGAACCCGTCACCAAAATAATCCAACAATTTGCTGAGGCCCATGAACATCGACTCCACCAACATGTGAACATCGAGGCAATTCAGCTGTTAGACCAAACAAATATAGTGCGAAGACTAAAACGAACAAAACCTTTTGAGTTAGTGTAGTGTAAAAGCGTAGAAATAATAGTGACGATGACACACATTTAACACGTGAACAAAGTGTTTATATTAAAATATCAAACTCTAAGAAAGTGGAACGGACTGTGTAAAGTTCAATCAACACTATTCTAATTTTAATTAATGATTACGTAGCAAATTAAGTTAGATTAAAATTACTTATTAGTCATATGGACTAGATTGTAATTAATTATGAAGAACCTAGTTCTTTATAATAAAGGAAAAAAAAAAAATATATATTATGTACTAGCTGCGCCTCGCGGTTTCACCCGCGTAAGTGTCGATACTGTGGGAGTATTGGGATAAAAGTATCCTATGTCCTATTCCAGGTCATGGTCTACCCATGTGCCAAACTTTATCCAAATCTGTTTAGCCGTTTTAGCGTGAAAGCGTAGGTAACAAAAAAACTCACTATCGTATTTATAATATTACTAGCTGCGCCCCGCGGTTTCACCCGCGTAAGTCTCGATCCCGTGGGAATATCGGGATAAAAAGTATCCTATGGGTTAATCCAGGCTATAAGCTATCTGTTTGCCAGATTTCATCCAAATCCATTCAGCTGTTTTTGCCTGATTGAGTAACAAACATCCAAACACACAAACACACAAACTTTCACATTTATAATATTAGTAGGATAATCTATTATAAATAATATAGTTGGGATAGTTAGGATTTTCAAAAACAAGGGCTATCCAAACCCATAGCTTATCTCATAAAATGTTTTGCACCAAATATGTAGATTAGCTGTCTTCGTAACAGCAAAAAAACAATTTTCTCTTATTACATAAAAGATAAAGTGACAATTATTACACTAATGTTCTTCTAACAAGTAAATAAAACAAATGCGTTAGTTGTTTGTCATTCCAGTAAGATTCCCTAGATATGTTTCGTAAAAAACTTAGGTAATTATGTTAAAGGGCCGTTGGACGAATAAAATCTTAATTTGCGAATGGATTCGTGACGTCAGATCACCCGGTCGGACATTAATCCTGAGCTGTCAAAAACAAACTAATGCTTGCCACAGACTATACAGAATTGCACTGAAGTAGTCTGCCTAATAAGCTAAGTGTTTGTAACCCCGTTTGACAGGTGTCAAGGGTTAAAAACGTAGTTCATATTGTGCATAGTATGGCATTATTTTAACTGTAATAACAAGCATAGAGCAAAATAGAACCATATTTGTTGTATTTTTAATTTGTCCTAGAACTATATAATTCTTGTAGCTAGTACCTATTTGTGTATATGCATCAAATACTTAAAAAATACAAGTGACACTAGGATTAAAATAAAGAACAGAGTTTAATTTTCCTTTTTTTAACCAAAGTTTTTCGTTATCCACCGACTTCATTGCTTCCTATTTTATGGGTAATTGAGTAAAACAACACCGACTCTTGTACCATTGTACTTGTGCCTCACTGGTTTAAAAATGTAAGCACTGTCAAATCAAAGTTCAAACCGTTTAGTTAATTGTCGCGTGAGGCCCCTAGAATAGCGGATTGGATTGAGAGGTTATCGTAAATTAATTTTCCATCTGTTTTCATTTACTAAAGAGTCTTTCATGTGCACTATTAAATGCAAAGAGTTGCATGCGGATATCTATGGTTGCATGTCTATCTTTCGAGGCTCAGAAAATTAAAAAAGTCTCACAACGAATAATATTCATTATTAAATAGCAGCACACACAAATGTTCCATTTTCATGTTTTCACAAAATATTTCTTTTCTAATTTAGCTTTTCACAAAAATATTTATCATATTTTTATGCTGTACCTATGGAAACATTAACTTGGACATTCGAAAGCTCTAATAAAAGTTTGTGGTGAGTGGACTTCTGGATATATGCGAGCCATTCACGGCATTGAAAGCTTTTATGAGTTCACAGAGACTTTGGCTCGTGTTTGGGGAAATAGATGCAGGTAGGTATCTACTACAACATGAAAAGAACTGGCCTAAGAACCTAATATATTTTGATTATTCCTCCAATCTGTCCCGTTAGTGAGACAAAGTGGAATGTTCACAATGTTGACGTCCACTTTGTCCCACTAATTGATTTTGTAAATTATACTCGCATAAACTCCGAATTCATCTTTCTCCACTAGGGTTGGTACTGTTAGATTTACATAATATAGTGAACATAAAAAAAATGTCTTAAAATTTTAAACGTAAATCACTGCAGCATACAAGCTTACAAACTATTAAAATTATATTTAATCGTAGTGTATATAATTATGGTACAAATAACATTAAAATTAAACTCGATGCTTGAATCTGTTATCCGCTGGATTTGAGGCCAAGCAGCCGAATGAACCCTCAAGGCCATTGCTCAAACACCGAAACGTCGTCACTTCAAAACTTATCAAAGAAAGTTACGAAAACCTGAACAGTATTTGTTGATCTTTCACCGCTACTGAGTACCTAACTAGTGTATTTTAATTACAATTTATATCAATATTGTATCAAAGTTAGATTTTCAATTTATATCTCGCTGTCATTTATTTCGAATATTAAGAGTTAAGCCGTCTGCTTGAAAACAGTACGTCTATCCATTAATTACAATCAAACTAAGTTCTTATTAATATAATCATTAGGTACTCTTCAATCTTGATGACTATTGTACAATAAATTACTGTGAGACGGAGCTTAATTTGAAGAAATGAATGTCTATTATGAAATGTGTCATCAAGGTAATAATTTAAATTAATCCATACTGGAGCAGTGGTGGTCCAGTGATGACAGCCGCGACTTACGCAGGTCGTAGGTTCGAACACATATTATGACACTTACACGCATTATGAAAATAGTTTGTTCAAAATTGATTACTGAATCGATTTCTGTCATTTTTACTATAGGCTTTTTTCTATCCCAAAAATAATTAAACTACGTAAATTACAGTCACACTTCCTTTGTAAAATTAAAACAAACCAAAATGGACGAAGTACCTACCACGCTAGAACCTTATACGTGTGCGTGCTTAGATTGGTAATGTGACCATTTTCTCCCAAAATAAGTACAACAAAAAAAAAAAAAAATTATATATAAAAAGGTAAAAATTCAGTGTATGTAGGTAATATGATTATAACTATTCTAATTGGGGTGCGTTAATTCCAGGACATGTTGTATATGTCTATGATAAACCTTAAACTTTAAAACAAGTCCAAGTGAGTCGGCAAACGTTGATATGCTTAAGTTTTAATTAAATCTAGATTATCATTATAATGAACAGGTTTAAGATGAATTTGGGCTTTAATTAAGTTATTTTTAGAAGGTTCCCCGAAGAGATCGTAGTCTTAGATACTTGATCTGCCAAATTTACCTTGAATTTGACCTTTTTGTAGAAGTATAATATGTATTATTTAAATCTGAGGTTTTTTTTTCTCTTGGAGACTATAGACTTCGAAGAATTTTATGTTGGGCAAGGTCTAAAAAGTTTTTAGCTTTTATCAGCTTCAGTAAGAATTGATTACCTACGTAGAATGTAGAATGATATCATTTAGTATCAATGCAACTAAGTAAGAACTGTCCTCTTGAGCCATTCGGTATTGGTAGATTCGCACGAATTTAAAGAAAAAGTACCTACCTAACTAACTTTACTGCATAAAATTCAAAATGTGCCAATTGCCTAATACGTATGTCTGGAATTGTCGATTCGCCACAAATAAATGAATTTACACTGACGCTGGCACTTTAAAAAACCATATTTCAAAGCGGCAGCGTCAGAGTAAATTCGTGCGAATCAACCAATAAGTCATCGGTGGTTTTAAATAAGATTGTCACTTACGAAAAAACATCGTCACAAATCTCACGTATTCACATAAACAACAACATACTCCCTTATTCATAAACGTTGCTTAGAGTCAAGTAATGATTAGAGACTTTTAATTTTTGACGTTTAAACGTCTCTTAACTTTAGGCAACGTTATTGATTATGAGGGATAATAATTATTAGGGAGTCATACTTAGCATTTTTACACACACAACATTCTGAAGCCCATGACCACACTGGTAAACCATGGAGAGAGAAAAACAATTTATATTTATCAAAGGCTGTCATACTAAACGTAACTCATTCATAGTTATTTTACCACTGTGGCAGTAGTCTTCATAATTACAAAAATATAACAACAAAGTGAAAGTAAAATGCTCCCAGTGTATATCTTGGAATTTCAAGTAGAGCTTTTTACATACGGTATTCAGTCATAGGTTTAGCTACTGTATATCAGAGGGCCTAGACAGGTGACAATCGCTTCGAAAGCGTTTCGTATTTCTACAACGACTCAGGATTGACATAAGCTTTTCGATAGCTTATGTCAGTCCTATACATTTTTGCCTTTTCCATCATCGTTATCGCTGATAGAGTGTAACTTTGTCTAGACCCACTGAGGTCTTACTTAAATTAAAAAACGTTCACATTCAAGTCGCAATCTGTCAAACTTGTCAAAAATTTTGGTAAATTGATTGGTAATTTGACAGATTGTGAATGTGAACGTTCTTAAAAATAAGGGAATTGCCCCACAGGAGTACTATCAGGGAAAACCTTTCTTATAAATAACACACAATAAACGTTAAAAAGACCAAAAAATCTTAATGTCAAAAAGGAACAAAATTCTTCAAAGCTTCGAGTCGTCTTTTTCACGTGTCGGAGTCTTATCGTTGACGTAGATGGCACTTAACTCCGGTAACCTAGCTTTATGATGTCAACAAACTCATACAGCTAGATAACCAAAGATAATTAACCTATCTACTTCTTCTCTCTTCCATTAAAAACGTCTAACTTCGGAAAAATCTTCTCTTTTCAGTCTTCTAATCCTTTCTCCTGTCTATTCCAATTTTCGTTGCTTGATATTCTTCTCTGGAGACTCCGCAGCAATTCTTCCTTCTTCGTGATTAGTTGTCTGGATGACAGCAACTTCCAACGACCTGAAATTACATATAAAATTCATATTAGCTTCATTCTTCTAAAGTTTTACTTTACTACCAATTTACATTTCCTTTCTCAATTAAAATGTAAATTAACCTCATAAGTATTGCCCTATTTCTTTCAACAACAAAAGCAGAAATGCCTACAAAAATTAAACAATATTCATTTTACTGACTTTAAAAGTTAGGCTGCCCGGACTCGCCTCGCTCACGCCCAGAAAGAATAACAAACGCCAAACAGAATACAGAATCACCAGTATTTTATCAGACAACGCATTTAAAAAAAAGAATGTTGTTCAAACTGGAAGTTCAAATTACGAATGGGTAGCAACTTCGGTCTCCCAGAATGCTTTGAAACAAAAATTCGCTTTGAAGATACTTTCGGACTTGTTTTCTACCATCTCGAAATTAAAGTGAGCCTATTCTGATGTTAATAATCAAGGCTTATTTATTTTCCTTGAGAATTTTGGTGAATTTTTATTGTCCGTGTAATTGTGCGCCTCGGACAGATGGAACAACTAAAGTGAAAACAAGACAATATTTTCAACCAAAATTCAATTTCATCTTCATTATTATTTTATCTGGCCTATCTTATGAATGCCAAAATACCCACCCACTACTTCATTAAAATAAATGTAACAAAATTAAATGTCAGCAAATGTATCTGTCGAATTATTCCTATTATTTTTATAAAGCCTCTGAGGCGGATGCTATAATCAGGTTGAGACTTGTTTTTTTATACAATAATCGTTGGAGTATTTCTTTGAGCTACCTTTATTCATCTAAAAACCTCAGAAGCCGTGGGTCTTGGTTCAAAGATCGTTTTGACAGTTTTATTTAAATAAGCTCTTAAACTGGGTAAAAAAATGGTATTTAACTTTTGCAGTTTCAGACTACTCGATTTACTAACCTTACACATTTACAAAAAAAATATCTCGACTCGATATTTTTGCTGTAAAGACCATTCCTGGGGCATTAATATATGTTTTGAAATAATAACATCTCTCGATGACTACACAATCGCTCTACCTACTACCGAAACGCCAAAATGAACTGCCGCCGTCTATTTAAAAAAGGGAATCCCATGCACCTGACAGCAGGTACCACGATGCTTTTATTAACTGTCAAACCGCATCGCCCGACCATGACCACAGAAAAAAACAGAAATAAAAATATACCGTCGGCCCACCGTCCAGTAATAATGCAGACGACTTGTGTAAAGAACGTCGATACTTCGCGGAATTGTTTAGATAGGCTAATATGCCTACTATGAAGATGCACCAACTTATCTTGAGCTCCTATGTCGATTCTTTTTAAAGGACTTGAGTGAGTAAGCCCAGGTTCGCACGGGCGATTCTTTTCGCGCGCGGTATTTTCCACCTACTGCTTAGCGCCGAAAGTTACAAAATCCAACAATGTGTTTTTTGACGCGCTGGGACGGTTTTCCTGATAGTTATTGGTATAGGACCTGACATTTATAGGTAAGATATAGGACAGTTTGAAGACGTCTATAGATATAGTGAATACTTTTTAATCAACAACTTAGTGAGCTATTTTCTGTTCATTTCTGCCACCCTGCCACTTTTCAAAGGACGAGTTGACGAATTATTCCCTTCATTTGGTGCATTTCAAAGTAGGTGCGATTCGAGGAATACCACTGGGATGCACTCTGTTAAATTCTCAATACTCAACTCAACACTGAGAGCTGAAAATCTAATGCGCGATATTTAGGCGTCCGTGTGAAAGTGGACAAAATGGAGTTGATGGTTCTCAAAAGGTCATCCTAAGCTGGTTGTCCGAGAACCAAGGAAAACGACCAAGAATCTTATGCTTGTTGAATTTTCCGTCTTTTAGATTTACATAGAACAATGTTATTACTGTAAAGGATTTTTACTTGAGATTGAGAGACTTTTTACTGAATGAGAATACCGTTTTCTTGGTTTGATTAAACCTTTTAATCAGCGTCATAAGAGTAAAATTAATAACATCATCAAAAACTTATGACATGAGCATGACATAATTTAGCTGATTGAAGAGGATGAATTATGGTCATAATAGAAATCGGATAAGCCGTAAGTACATTTTACAGCAACATTTGTGGATTCTTTACTACCTACCTTTTCTATGTCCAAACAATAAGACGGCTTTTTTGTCGCGACTGACGATGACGTCCGTACTAAGTCGTGACCACGTGACAAATGACATAATGCCACGAAAAAGGTAAAAGTCTTGAGGCACGAAGTCACGCCAAGGAACCGTCGCCTCTCAGAAGGTCACGCTGACGAGCCAACGGCCATTGACGACCTTGTCTCTGTTTATTGTGAATTCCGTGCTAAATACATCTGCATACTATGTTTTACGAGACGAAATATTAAAGGTTTCTTTGTCCATTGCGTGGTTTCCATTCGGCTGTGTTTTTTGTATGGATTTTAATGAGTAATGGATACTGAATTCAAAGATTGGGATTGTGTTGAATTTTGTTCTAATATTGTTTGAGCATGTTAATAGAACTGTATCAAACAATCGTCATATTTCACATTGGTATGGAAACTGTATTCTAAAAAAAACTTTTAACTTTAAGCTAATTTAAGAACCACTAATTGTAGGTTTTATTAATCGATGTGTGAGTCATCATAATAATAATCAGCCTATAATGTTCCTACTAATGGGACACAGGCCTCCTCTCTGGGAGGGAGTGGGCTGTAATCCACCACGCAGGCCCAGTGCGGGTTGGTAGATGTCACAACTCATCGAATTTCGGTTCTAGGACAAGCCGGCTTCCTCACGACGTTTTCCCGATATTTTGAGAGCAGTGATGATGAAATACTTTACACAAAGTAAAGCACCTGTCAGGGTTCGTTACCACTGGGCCATTCACACTTGATGCGTGAGTACTTAGACCTAAATCAATACAAAGGTCTACCAACGAGTCACTTAACTCAAAATTAGGTAAGTATTATTAAAATACTTGTTTTAATAATACTTGCTTGTCTTGCCTGTACTTAATTGTTCTAAAATCAAAACGTATTTAAGATGGCTGGCTTATTTTCTTTTATTTCAAATTCGAACTCTAACGGCCACGCCTGTGATTGGCCGTTACGCATATCGTCCTTCAATACGCGTGAATTGTGTTAAAAAACACATGATTTGAATTCGGTATTGGCAGACAGACATTAGCATTCATGTGTGTTTCTCGTGTATAAACGCGTTTTTTTCGTTCCTCTTCAGAATTGCCTTGTGGAGACGTGATGGGAAACGTGCTTAGTACTTATTTGACTCATATTGGACATGTTTAGGCTAGTTTTAGTATTAATTGCGCGTTTTTTGAGATATTGCCTCATACGTTTTTTTTTGTCTTTGGTTCTTTGAAGACCACCTAGGTTGAATTTTAAACCAAAATGTCGTTCGGTGATGCCATTACTACTAATATATTCAGTTATAATCGGAATCTCAGAATACATAAATGAACTGATCACGTTATGAATGTTTCCTGTTTTTGGTTTATAAATATCTACATGCTTTTAAAAATTTTACAACGATACCTAATCTGTCAATTTCTTGATGACATTTACTATATATCCGTATTGAACTGTAATGCAACATACTGATAACACACAAAACACACTTTATAAATAGTTTTCCGATCAATGCACACTTTTGTATAAAATTCTTACATAATACTTGTAGATGACTGTACAATATCTGTCTTATCAAGAATCTGCCGAAAACAGAATCTGCCGTAACAAGAATCTGCCCAAACCAGAATCTATCCTAAACGAAATAATCCGATATTTGGTATGTTCTTTGAATTCAAATACCATAAACTAAATTTTATTATTTAAAAAAAAAATCCTCGCGGTTACCTTATTTACCATAGAGATCTAACCTTCGTTTCCATGGTCTTTAGTGACGCGGATCTTCATTACTTTAAGGCCTCTGCCATTATTAATTTATTACTAAGCCCATTAGCATATTCTAGCTCCGTTATGACTCTGTTGAGTAGCAAATGACTGACGCAGTTTCTATGAGAAATATTGCAAGATAGTTTGTGGAAAATCCGCGTCTTGGATGAGTAATTTAGACTGAAATTGGTGACAGGCAAGACTGCCTCAGATATGAGCAACCCGACTGCCTATTATGGTGGTATCAAGGGGTATCAAGGGGGGGGCAATTTTGAACGTTTCTCGACCTGTTATATTAAATCAAACCTCGAAAATCACAGTTATCATAAGTAGGTAGGTACTTTCAATTGAATTATTAAGTCTTTAACATATTTCTACATTGTAATATTCATTCATATATTACTCTCTGTTACATTGATTGCACTTTAATAGTCAAATACATATGTAAACATAGATATAGAGGAAACATTAGCACAATATTGTTTATAAGTGTTATATTATCTGAGTAATTTACCTACGTACGCCGTGAGGCATCGATTTATATCGTTTCTATCTTAATAATATACACAAAACAATTGTTTAGACTTAAGAAAAAATGCTATGTCGCAAGACTTTTGGGCACATTATGTATCAGTCGACAGCAATGCAGAGGAATTTTTCGACGCCATGTTATAATTTGTTGTTTGGCTTAGTTAAATTTAGATAATGTATATTTTTATATTAAAAAAAAACGCACGTAGCTTATTCAAATTCCGAAAACTTTTGGGGTAACCGACTTACCGCATTCGCAATTTTTATGACAAAATACGATTCAAAATTCAGTTTAGTTCAAGGAAACGAGTGACATAGTTAGTCGGCCACATCAGATAGGAGAGTGGTCACGACCGAGTCACACCAAGTCATGGCGACGACAATCCGCCGGTGTGCACGTGACCTGCAATAACAATGCTCCTCATATTTGTGGAATAGAATATCGACCGCTGCAGTTTTAAATTTAGATTTTTATATTTTTTTATTACATGCCAGCTTTCAGAGTTAGTTGAGAAAGTAGGTTATAGTGCTAAGATACGCGTTGGCTGCTGGCTGCAAGCCATCGACCTCTGCGTAGGTTGTGACTGAGAGATACGTGTAGGTACACTGCAGAATTTAAAATAACAAGATTATATTGAAACTTTATCCTAACAGTTTGCAACTGGTGTTAAAAAGGGAGAAACATCGGTTCTGAAGTTAAACTTTTTCTAAAGTCATGTCATCAATCGAGAAAATCCAATATTCATAAAAAGTGATGAGCAGTTGGCTTTAGGCTATTGTAACTTAGATAAATTACAAACTGACCCACTAATAAAAACCGAGATACAAAAACTTTTTTACAAAAAAAAAAACAACCGGCTTCCAAAAAAACACTACAAAGTGAAAACTAACTTTAATTTCGGAAGGCGGTGTCTTTGATTTTGAATTTTTTGGTTTTTGCCACCGACCGCAGTAAAAGCACGACGCATAAAACCGGTGGAAAGAATTAACGATTCGGGCCGAGCATCTGTGCAGTATAAATTTAATGCGGCCGACCAGACCAGGCCATTTAGGGGCACAAGTAATTGCTGTAGATACTTTAGTAATGGCTTATTCAATCCGCGAAGCTATCAGACCGGTTGTGGCAGCCATGTCTATGCTCGCAGACCGATCTGCACTAAAAAGTAAGTGAAAAACTCTTTGAATTTATCTAGAGATTCGTCGCTGCATAGAAATCCTGACCGCTTTTTTATTTTTATGTTGCCCTAATATCAAAACAGTTACAGATCCACGTACCAATAAAATCGAACACAAAGTTATTTTACAATCAAAAGTAGATTACAACGAAAACACTTTCCTTATATCGTTCGCGGGAGATCAAAGAAGATCGACGAACGAACTGAATTAAATTCATTCGCTTGTTCATTCTTTGATCGGAGTCATCTACGGTTCGAATAAATCGGGTTACGATACAACGAGAGGGACAGGAGGCCCTTCGAGTCGCGGTCAGATTTGAGTCTAACTGCTCTGCGATTGACTTGATTGAATCAAGTACTTTTGTGCCTTTGAGTCCATTTTTTGGAAGGTTTTCTGCTTGATTTGCTGTGGCAATTGGAGATTGATATGGGTTTAAAAGCTTTAGTACGAGCTACAAAGTGCAAGATCAATTCGATAATATTTTTCTTAATTCAAAAATTCACTTAAAGTTATTAGTGGTAACCAAAAGTTATCAGTATTAAAACACTACAAAGCGACTACAGGTTATTCCACTAATCCCCATTGACAATCCCCGTCAATGGGGATTTGTACACTCAACAAATTCATTTTAGGTACCGTATCTTTTAAATCCCTCTTTAAAATGTTTTCCGTCAACTCATTGCAGTTAACTTTTTACATAAATACATTTTGTAACGCCTGAAATAGTTAAATACCTAATACGGTCAGTTTTTCAGTATTAAGTACAAAAAACTTTAAAAAAAGATTTCAATCACGAATATAATTTAGTATGTCGGAAAATAAAACTATAAAGGCTCGTACAAACTGGCGCGATATCGCGCCTGTTTGTGGGAGGAGCCTTAATACAATCGAATTTATTATAAAGAGAAGCGAATGTAAAATATGTATTCAAAACATAGATAGATAGAATACTCTTTACTATGTACACCATAAAAATTACAGACATAAATTAGAAATTATAAAACTATATATTGCTTTATTTTCAATAACGCATAGACAAGACACGGACCATAATAAAGTTAAGTACTGGGCGAGCGAGCTCTGCTCGCGTGATAATAGAGAATACGATTTTTCCCAGTTATGAGACCTAGCTGGATTGATTTTTCGCCCCCGTAAACCCCTATATATTGCAACTTTCATTGAAATCGTGAGAGCCGTTTTCGCACACACACATATAAACAAATATCGCTCATACAAAAGATAGGATATAGTTACGTTTAAGCTATGTGCAAAATTGAGGGAGGAGGAGGAGCTCGTGGCTAAGTAATAACAGCCGCACGGATCGATCCGTCAGGTTAAGCTACGCTTGCCGGGGTTGGTCCGTGGATGGGTGACCATCTTTACATATCGAGACTCCTCCATGCCTCGGAAAGCACGTTAAGCCGTTGGTCCCGGCTGTCATTTGTGGGATCTTTAACAGTCGTTACGAGTCGTCAGAAGCCCGAAAAGTCTGACAACCAGTCTTACCAAGGGTATCATATTACCCAGTTACTGGGTTGTGGAGATCAGATAGGCAGTCGCTCCATGTAAAATACTGGTATTCAGCTGCATCCGGTTAGACTGGAAGCCGATCCCAACATACTTGGGAAAAGGCTAGGCAAAGAAAGCTATGTGCAAAATTACACAAGTTATAAAATGTTTTCGACCCCTGTACACAGAGGAGATAAACATTTTCATAAAAACAAAAGATAAGCGGCGTCATCCTTATCCAAAAAATAGAAACTCAGCTCCGTCGAGGCTAAATTAATATTTATAACGTCCACTAAATACTAATGTTCTAAAAAGTTCTGACAGAATGTGGACTATGATTGATAGTCCTGTCCCACATACACATAAAATCACTCGTAGCTCCGTGGTAGGTATTTTATAAGTCTGTCTACAGCAATGTTTTTATTACTACAAATGGCCAGACAGCTCTTTGTGACTTCTTTTTTTTAAACTAAGACTGCTTTAACAATAATTTCATAAATTGATTTTGTGGGCAAAAAAAAATATATTTTATCTGTCACCGAAAACCATTAAAAAGTTGTCTACCCAACACAGACTTGCACTTGCATTTACAATTGTAAAAATGATCACGTAAAAATTAAAAATTTCGAAAACGAACCCACAAGCATTTTGTATTCCCGATTGTAAAATTCGTAGTAAAAGTACTCGGGTGAATTTATAATACTAAGGTAACATTATAATAGAAAACGGCCGTTTGCATTGATTACGGTGTTAGGCGAGGTTCACACTGACGAGGAACGCGATAAAGATTTGAAACACGTACGGATATGCGTGACACATTGTTTGAAATGTCAAATATAATTTATGATGGGTCTAAGTTAATGACTTTGAGTCAAGAACTGTCATAATATATAACTTATGTACTATGTTAGTATGTACATAATACCTTTAAAACAAAAGCTTAGTATGCATGCAGTAATATCTGCACTTTAAAATCACAATCATAATACACAGTAACTTTCATATTTCATTTCCAAGAAACGCAGTCGTCAAAATGAAATAAATAAAATGTAATTTTGTGACTTTGTGACAGTAAATTGTAGTTTCATAGAAACGCAGTCGTCAAAATGAAATAAATAAAATGTAATTTTGTGACTTTGTGACAGTAAATTGTAGTTTCCAAGAAACGCAGTCGTCAAAATGAAATAAATAAAATGTAATTTTGTGACTTTGTGACAGTAAATTGTAGTTCCAGGTACGTAACAAACGTACACGAACATATTTTAATACCTGCAGTGCTACACAATGAGAGCGTCTGGTGAACGACAACTTATTATTTTATATCTGCGTTTTGTATAATGTACATAAAAGGAAGGTTTTAGCTTTAAGGCTGGTGAGGACTCGCGCGACGCGACACTGGTTGCAATTGTTCTACCGTGAAGATTTCTAAGAAAATGTTTTGTCAAAGTCGCATCGCGCCTGTTTGCGAGAGCCTTTAAACGTCTGTCCGAGGGCGACTGGTTAGGGGGATTGGATCCATTTTTGGATCGTCTACGTCTCGGCAAATTGCGAAAAAATATGAATAATAAAACGTTATTTTTGGCAGTGAATTGGAAATGCTATACAAAGGGACTCGCAAAAATACCGGTAGCTAAAGATTGCTGCAAAATGAATAACTTTGAAATCGAAATAACAAATGTTATTTTTGGAACCAATTATTAAGAAAAGAAACATTACAAAGAGATATGCCAAAATATCTAAAAACTATTAAAATCTAGACGCAATTTCTCATCTCAGCGACCATCAATGTCAAACACTTCGCAAATATGTAGGTAAATTAGAGTTATTTTTTTTAGATTGAGACCGAGATTAGAATACGAACGTTCTCAAAAATACGAGAATTGTCATCAGATTATTCTGATCTTTTACCCGCAAATATAATACCCTTACGACCAAATTCAAATATAAAATACGATCCCAAGACTCGCAGATAAAACAAACAAAAGCAAAGAAAAAAAAGGCCCCCAACTTGAAATAAAACAAAAGCAGAATTAAGCCTGGGGCCGCAATAATACCTGTCACTACAGATAAAGATATAGCACTTCCGTCTTATAATAACCACCCTGCGGCCTTTCTATCTAGTCTCTCATCGGCCGCCATAACCGGCCGCCTTCGTGAACTGCCTGGGGCTATTCCAGGCTATTTTAGTCTTGAATGTTTAATATTTTGCGATTATGGAAAGATGTTATTTAGAGTTGGATTATATGAATGGGTTTTATTATGGCTTTTTGAGTTATGATGATAGTATTTGCAATTTAAGATTTGAGCTATACTGGGACCTTATTTAGTTTCTTGTTTGTAAAACTTGACAGACACTTTTGAAATGTAGCACTATTAGCCTTTATAATGAACCCAATTGTGGAACACAAGCCGTCTCTCTGTAAGAGGAAGTCGTAATTTAAATAAAATGTTTGTAAATCGCGATTCGCTTGCATTTGACCCTCACTCTTCCATTCATCGTTCCATAATCGATTCATTCATTCATACTAGTTATTGGCGCCGTTACCTGCACCGCATTGGCGCACACAATTACAAGTAATTACAAATTCAACATTATCATAATAGTAAAGCGTCTGTGCTTTTTCTTCTATGATCAGCCGCTGTGGCGAGTTTTTTTAACGTTTTGAATGTATAAGCGATTCTTTTTACGACTCAATTTCAATGGATTAAATAGTTGAAGTTTTTTCTATTTTTTGGCGTATGATTAGTGTGGCAGTGGTCGTTCTTAACTAGTTATGCCTAAGTTGTTAAAAAACACCGTATCCATAGGGCTACCGATATAAATCACCAGTTTGGTATGTATTTTATAATTTACCTAACTGTACTTCATTAATCTGTTTTCAAGACTCCTCGTGGGCTTTTCTCTACTAGTGGCTACTTGGATCCACAACAATAGCAAAGCCATAATATTTATTCCGTTTAAGTTTTCAATAAGTACAGGGGCTTATAGTATACACGAAGTAGTTATCAATGAAGTAAACAATTCAAAGGCAGATTCATAAAAAGAAACAGAACATCAAATACGAAACGAGCACAAAAAGAAATCTTCAACTCTACAAAAGACAGTCTCGACTCCACGTTACAGTACCCAGGTGTGTAATAACTAAAGCGAGAACAGGTGGACGGTGCCAAATAAGGCCGTGAACACACCATCAACGTGCCAGATGCGAAAGAAGGCGTTGCTAACAGAACTGCGTGACTTGCGTAAACCACAGCGTGGAAAAGTACCAGAAATTCGTGTTGTTTAACTGGTGATTTTTGTTAATTTTGATGTGTATTTTCCTTAGAAAGTGATTTACGAAATTACACACTTGTTCAGAATTTCTTGGATGTTTTAGATAGGTACGATCAAAATGATTGCGAAGAGTAAAATTAGAGGTTAGTTCACTGAAACTGGTTAACGTTTAATTAAAGGTCATTTTAAAGATTAGATTTTGTAAAATTGGAAATAACTCCATGCAAGGACATTGGCAGAATAGTCGACATCGGCTTTGCTTGCCATTTATCAAAAATAGAATAGATCACCATGCAAGACAGCACGTCTGACAGATGAATAAGAGCAAAAGAACATCAAAGTTATCAGAACGCAGACAGAACACACATCTTACAAAATAACGAATCACACTCAATAAATCACTGACAAATCAGACGGTTCCTTTCAAGTATCAACCGACCATACAACTGCACCTTACATAAAGGACCATACGAAGACACAGCACACATCCATCATCATAAAACCATAAATAACACAAAAACTCCTTACAATAACTTCGAATCTCACACATTCAACAGATACAAGAAAAATTTTACCTTCAAAAGGACAGCTGGCTACAGACAATATCACTAGAGTCACCTGCACACTAAAAGAACCGTGTATACCGCACAGGTGGCTGCACAAGACTGACCAACGTATGAAAAGCTACCCCGGCCCCCGCACCGCAGTTCTGCCAGGGCGACGCAGGGGCAACGAGAACAATGTGAAGAGTTGTCAAACGACAGGTGATCGAACACTTACCTGCTCCAAGGGGAAGATAAAAGGTACCTGCGATCCGGTCCGGTCTCCGACTTAATTGGTCGAAACCGACTTTTGGGATTTGTTACGATTTGTTAGTTTTGTACTGTAACTTGATCATTATTTCGGGTTATGTACTTAAATTAACGAGTTCTGTTTGATGTCGTTTGCTTTGAAAAATTGAGTGATTGAGCTAGGGAATGGATTTCTCAGAATTCTTATTTGGAGAGAAAATTAGTTTGGAACAAGAAACTGGGTTGAGTGTGACCAAACAAACTCTTAAAAGAGAGGGTAGGTATAAGAAGCTATAAAAAATTCTTGGCAGCTCCGGAACTTTGAAAAAGTTTTGATTTCGTCAATCCCTTTGTATGACTTCTCTCTGGAGCGCTTTTTAATTTGTTTTTAAAGAAATATTACGTAAAGCGCCCTGGTTAAGTTTCTTCACATTTTTCCGCAGTATTCTGATAACAACGACTGAAGAATAACTTGATTAATTTATTTTAAATAACCATAAGCTAGTCAAAGCAATAGAGTATACCAACAAAAACAAAAATCTAGACTAAAATATGACGAGGAAAAGTAAATTACTTATGCCATTAGTTCAACTTCTTTTCATTCAAGACCCTATGAAAGTTTCTTCTGTTCAAAGTGAAGTATCCTAAGTCTCAAAATGCAAATAACAAAATCATTGAAGCTAATTTTGGTAAGTCGATAAGTGCTCCCACGTTCAACGCAATCGATCCACCCACTCGAATCAAAAACAATAGTTTCCTTAACCGGTTTCACGTATCGTTACCCAAGTTAAATTTCTCTAATTTACCATTACTTGCCTTTAAATTTATTGAATCAATCGATTCTCTCGAGAACTTAGAATCAATTCAATAAGGAATCGTTTCAATAAACACTGAGTTTTGTGGGACACTTACTTTTCTCAGTAAAAACAAGTCGGCGTAACAGGTGGCCTTACTTACAAGTTTTTTTAATAAAAATATATCTTGGAAAAACTTAAATACTTACTAGACAGTTTTTTTCCAGGTAGCAAAGATTTTTTTTGCTATTTCGTAGAAACAGATCATTGTTTTATATCTAGATAATAATAAAAATAGCTTCTGATAAACACTTAACATAATATTAGTATCTCTTATATCTAAAAACCTTTCGCAATTTGATATAAAACAATATTTTGGGCACATAATTAAAATCTTTAAAAATTAACTACTTACTTGAATGAGTCATTATGTGATTATGTGCAATAAAATAAAAACGACTACCTACACTAATGTCAATGATCAAAATACTGAATAACTTTTTTATTAAATGTATAATTTACAAACACAGGCAAAGCATGATGATCTACATGAATTGTATATAATATGTTATGTTCCGATATACTTAACTACTGAATGATAATTCAACATAATTATTTATACAGCCACCAATCGTGATATTGTAGTTAATAAAACATGTAAGTATTATAAAACCATAAACAATGAGAACACGACCAAACGACTGGCCATCAAAGGTATGTTACACCCTTAAAGATTTTACGATTTTTTTCAAATGTTTCTGTGCCCAAATATTTGCAAGAGTACATATCCATCTTTTTATATCATCACATAAAAAAATGATGTGTGTACGACTAATGCAACCATAGCGAACCCTGGGCTGCCGACGACCGCGACGAAGCCGTGAAAGTGGCGAAATTTTGTATAAAAGAATAATACACTGTCGTGTCATTGACTTGATGAAGAAGAGTTTAGGTACGTGTAAATACTACACATTGCCAAAATACTGACGTGAATATAAACCAAGCTTTCTGTAGGTTATTAATGCTTATTTAAATTCGATTATATCGTCATGGTTTATTACATGGAATACATGCATAATGTAGGTATTCTCAATATAGATTTATTAGCATTTAATTAACAATAAACAAATGAAGCTACCTGACGTCAAATGCAAATATAACATAATATTATCACAACAGTTATTATAGGTAATTCAATACTTGCAAAGTATTATTATTTAGGTCTTATTTTCGTCATGGTTTATTACATGGAATACATGCATAATGTAGGTATTCTCAATATAGATTTATTAGCATTTAATTAACAATAAACAAATGAAGCTACCTGACGTCAAATGCAAATATAACATAATATTATCACAACAGTTATTATAGGTAATTCAATACTTGCAAAGTATTATTATTTAGGTCTTATTTTCGTCATGGTTTATTACATGAAATACAAATGCATAATGTTGGTAGGTATTCTCAATATAGATTTATTAGCATTTAATTAACAATAAACAAATGAAGCTACCTGACGTCAAATGCAAATATAACATAATATTATCACAACAGTTATTATAGGTAATTCAATACTTGCAAAGTATTATTATTTAGGTTTTCTTTTTAAGAACACACTTATATGGGTCCCCGAAACGATCAATATTGTCAACTTTTACGTGATTTATTCACATTTATTCGCAAATTGATTGTCTACAAAATGCAATTGCAGCGATTGACAATATTACTACAATACAAACTGATGGCAATTGATCAATTGCAATTGCACAAATAATAAAGTCTTTGTTCATTTGTTTTCAGCTTATTTAAATCCACTTTTTGATGAGGTTTTGCAACGAATTTCCGCAATGCACGTTGTACTCTGCAAAAAGTGTATCATTTTGGCCGTCACGACAATTTTCCTATAGAAATTTTATTTTTCATTTAGTTACGTACGCTCTCAAACGTTAATTTATTTATTCTTTTATTTTAGTACACACTTTTGACGAATTCGACTTTTATTCAACAGACTAATTGCACGCACTTTTTTTAATAAATTTGATTCCATTCAGGTCGTCGTCCTCGTAAAGGCAAGTATTGTGCTACGCGAAAGAATATTATTATCTCTCTCAAACTTCTAAAGGTATACGGGTTTTTGTTTCTTTTATTTAATTTTAGTGGGTACTCCAAGAACTTGAGAAGAATAAAGATTTTTATGATGGTGAAGGTATTTCTTGGAAGAAGTAAATTAACTACTTCGAGTGGTATTGGTTTTCTGTGGAGCACTATAATTAAACGTGGTAGTTATTTTTTTGTATCTGTGTCACTTTACGATTTTAGCGACCATTTTGTGGAACTGTTTGAATTCATTAAAGAAGCCATAAAACACTTGATGACTGCAGTTTTCCACAGTTTTATAGATTAAAAAACAAATAATTATTGAGTGCTTTAATATGTCTAGAAACATTTTTATTTTAATTTTAGCTTCTTTCTTTTTCGTGTGGTTAGTGACTAACCTGGTGTACGTTTTATGCCACCCATGGGCCTGTGACTTGGCTTCACATGCCGTAAAGAAATATCTCTTAGCGATGCTGATTTCGTCATGAAGTTTTCCTTTAACGTTATTGAAGTAAGTGATAATTATACAATTATATTAATTTATTAAATCACTTGATGGTTTTTTTTACCGTAAATTCACTTCTATGGGTTCAAAAATGGATTAACGAACCTGTCTTGTTCTCAAACCATGTCTTTTCACAGTCAATTACCAAATGAGCACCCCTTCTTCGTAAAAACGGACAATCAAGCCATAATTTTTCGCTATTCATCTTTTTCTTCAGAGATCTAAAACCCCCATCTTTTTCTAACAGTTAGAAACAAAAGGAGCCACAGCAAGCTACAAGTAGGTACCTACGATGAAGTAGATATGTCTATATTGAGCTCGTCCGCGGTCCGTCCGTGACTGCACTCACAATGAGCTCATATGGCTATAAGGAACACGATGTCACACTGACAGGATAAATTTGGATAAAATTACATGCAAATATGTTTTTCGTAGAAGTTTAGCGAATAATGTTGTGTGTTGGTCGTTTTATAAACGCATTTTTTAATGTTATTGCGTTCTGATACATTTTATGAGTCGTGGACTCATTTCCCGCTTGACACATAGTTTTTCCGAGTTTGAGTATATGTGTGTGCATGTGGGGGATTACGTTGGGCAATGCTAATGAAATGACAAACTGAGTGCCGCGTGGGATTTCCCTTCGACAAAAATTACTAACTTTCATACACACTTCTATCCCTATTTAACCCGTTTAGGAGTAGAATTTCCAGAAAATCCGTCCTTAGTGCTCACGTCACTTCAAAATTTTATGCTTCTTGTGCGTTTTCTAATGAATTTAACATTTTTAATTTTAGAAATCGAACGTGCTTCGTTCCTTTTACGAATAACGCTTCGATTTTATACAAACACCATTCAAACTAACACTGAATTCACACAAATAAATACAGATTTTAGATTTACATCACACAACTTATCCGACACACAATCTCCTTAAAAAACAAGCACAGAACGTTCTAATTTAATTTGGACATCAACTATAGAAGAACTCTGCACGCTCCGACGCTTGGGTCTTTTCACACGAGAAATTCACGGTCACTGACTATGTAAATGTGAAACGTTGAAACACGAAATAAAGAATACAACAGAAGTATCACTGAGGGTAACGAAATTACTCATTTTAGTGTTAAAACAAATATGGCGAACACACGTGTAATGATGGCACTTCACTTGGTATATTTGCTCAAATATTTGCTATTACAAAATACACTTTATTCAAATAGGAGCAGGGTATGTTTTGTTACAGCCGTGCATACACTGAGGCTGTTGGTTCACGACTGTCCAAGTTAAACCTTGTATCTTATTATCCTCCCGTAAATGGTGCATATACGTTGTAATTAATTCGATACTCCTTACGCTTGCAATTTAATAAAAGGGGGAAAAAATAAGCAGGCACATTAGTATTTGAGAATTTTAAAAAAAGTGCGCCATCCATACTTTCATACTCCGTGTACCAAATGACTAATGCCTGAGGTACAGACGAAAATACTGTTATGTACAGAGAGACAGAAAGGCTTAACTGGCGCGAAGTAAATATTGTAGAAACAATAGAAGTGTGGAATATAATGATTTAAGAACCGTTGTCTGAGTGTTCGGCGATTGTGGCGCGCCGGATGAATAGGAGGTAATTTCGTTATAATAGGTACGAGTCAAGGAACTTTAGTTAATGCACTGTAGACTAAGATGTTTCCTTTCGGCAATCGTTTCTGGTTGTAAAAGGATGTTAGGACCATGAGAACCAGGGTTTTTTTAGTAGATACACCACCAAATTGGTACACATAGTTGAATTAATAGGGTTCAAAGTTGTTGCAGTGTTCTCGAATCAAGCTTTGGTCATTTTAATACATATTTTATTAATTGTATGCACTATTTCAACCAAGAAAATATATTATTTAAATCTTCTCGACAACTCTTCAGAGGAACGAATTAATAATCACAAAAGAAAAAAAGCACTTTTAAATACAAAAAAACATCTTAATCGTCACAAATACCGTTCGGAGCCATTCGCCACCATTCGGCTTTTTCCGTCAAACAAAGGAAAAGTTAACGTACACATCGAGATGAATGCGAAACATTAGAGAGGCATCGAGCTGCTATTAACTTGCGAAACTCGGTTAACGACACTGTCACACTGCGTCATTGCGAAACGAATAGTTAGTCATCATCTCTGACATCCGAGCCTTTTCCAAACTGCGTAGATATCAGATTTCAATCTGACTAGATGTTGTATATCAATATTACTGAATCTTGCCTCTAAAACTTATTCCTGAGGAAATTCGGAAGACAAAATACTACCACTGGTTGCTAAACGTTGTAATTGTCAATTATAAAAAACACATACGAACAGAGCAAGCTAATATAAAACTTGTAAAAAGCCACGGGACTGCCAACAGAATTAAAAACTTAAAACTATGATATAACAGTGGTTACCCTTATAGCTACAGATACTGTTAATATAAGCATGTCGGTGACGCGAACCCATGAGAGTTTGGTATCAGAAATTACTAAGCGGGCATGAAGAAGTTTTCACTTCAAAAAGTAACCAATGCGTTTCTTGCCGGCCTTCTCCACAAGAAACGGAACGACCAATTGGAACCGTGCACCTAGGTCCTGAAGTTTCATAAGTTTGTGCACATGCAGGTTTAATGTGAAATAAAATATTTTGAATTTGGAATAGTCGCAGTTTCGGATTTTCGGCACCAACTAAAGTTACAAAAGGACGTAGGGAGCAAATGTGTAATTTTGACCATTAGAACAACACCATTATCAAACACTGCACTGACTTTAAAAAGACGAAGTTTGATAGTCGAAAAGTGAGAAGTTAACATACTTGAACTATGTTCCTAAAGATATAACAAAAGACAAACGGTAGTCTTGATTGACTCATAGCTAGTGATAGTTATATGTTTATACGATTATCAACATTTTGTTTCAGTGCGGTTAGTTGAAGTGCTCAGGTGCGGTTCGGACCAGTGCTGTTGAAATCAGTGCTCTGAGTGCCTCGACCAATTCCTCAGTTTTCTGGCGGCATACCAAGAAACGGCTTAAGGTACCATTCCGTAGCAGACCGCAGGCGGAAAATGCAGGCGACGTGTCGCCGCGACATGACTGGTTTCTATAAATTTCCACAAAATACCTTCTGTAGCTAGCGACAAGTCGTTTATAGCTACGGGCGAGTGACAGATGACACGTGTTCCCGACTTTAGATTACTGCTACTACAGACTACCGACTGGAATACGGGCTGCTTCCGCCTGCGGTCGAGTTTGGAATCGTGACTGCAGCAACATGACGCCGCGAAACGACGTCTGCAGTTGCCGCCTGCGGTCGGATACGGAATGGTACCTACCTTAAATTAAACGAGGTCTTGAACTTTCAAAGTACGTAAAACGCACTATTCGTTACATACCTACCCGTGAAAATCACATAAATAAAATATTAAGTACATACCGGTTATTAAACTCTTATGTGAACTATGAATATGTACATATACAGCAATATTAAGCCTTCGTCTTTTACATAGACACGGCGTCCATAAAAATCTAATAATTTTAACATGAAATTCAACGGACCGACAATGTTTTCGACTATCAAAATACTGTAAGATGTTAGAGATCGTTGAAATATACATAAATGTTAGTGCGCATGTTTTAATAGCTTAGTAGTTAAGATGTATGACTAAAGAAGGAAAAGCGGTGAAGCTTTCTATTCCAAGAAAGACGGAGAGTTCAAACAATTCAAAATTATTATCTACATATATAAAAGTGTTACGTACGCCCTTTTTTGATTCTCCAACATAAAATCCTAACCAAAAATATACTACAATATATTATAATTGTATATATAGTATAATTATATTATTATAATTTATTATCTATATTATTTAAGATCGCTTTTACCCGATTGTGTTTTAAGACCGCCCATTGTGTCACCCTATGTAAAATTTCTCAATTTATGTCTATAATTTTTATGGTATACATAATAAAAAGTATTCTATCTATCTATCTAACTATTTATAATTATATTTTAAATATTTATATATAAAAAACAATATATTTTCCAAGCACATGAAGGTTTACATTCCTACTATCAAATCCTACAGAAAAAAGTTCATAACCTAATTTTATCAAAAATACTGGCCACAAACACATGAATGCTTGAAATGTTTCCCCTGCATTCTCAGCCAAACGGATTCACACGGTCGTCACTGTGAATGATACTTACATACATTCACGGTCGCTGACTATGTAAATAGGTATTTGAATTCTATCACAGCGAGCGTCGACCGCCCCAGGAATATTATTAGCCTCAACAATGAGTAAGTGAAGAATTTTCTTCGAAAAAAAGATGTTTTCAATGCTTCAAATGATGAAACGAGTTAATTAAGTGCTAATCGATTTTAGTGTGTTAATTGGTTAAGATGAGGTTGTTAAGGCAAAGGGTATTGCACTGCGGTATTATTATAACTTGGTTATAGAATGAAGTTCTAAAAAACACTAATGGTTATTAGAATTTGAGTAGCATGAGCTTTTCCATTGGTCTTTAGTTGGTGATGACGTAAGATTGTGTTACTGGACAACTAAGATACAGGCAGATATTGTGATATGGTGAGTCGAATTCATATTAGGCGTACGAACACGTAGTGCCTAATAAAATGAATTCTTCGTTCACATAAGGACCCCGGTTTGACCCCCTAACGATGGTTTTTGGAAGTCTTTTCTTAGTCTACAGAGGATATAATTTATAATCATATTATAAATATATTATAAATGCGAAAGAAAGCGTAACATTTACGTAATATTTACTTTGTAAAGTATTATATTATTTTTAATTATTGTGAATGTGAAGATTATGTGGATCTTTCTTTTCTTTTTTACTATTTATTTTTTCTTAATTTTAATTAATCATAGTCTGGCAGTTTGAGTAATTTATGCGGCCTAACCAAATGTCCTTTCTTTGGTATTGTTCGTCAAATCGTTGAGCTCCTTAAATTCGGAGTTGAGCTGCACGATTACTGACAAATGCGTCCACTGACTGGACAGGTCCACTCAATCTGTGTGGTTCTTTCCTCAAAAGACCATTTCAGACACCAATCTACATGGTCTTCTCATAATCTGACCAAGATTATGTCTGGACTTTAAAAGAGACTGTGACCTCTGAGTTTGTTTCGGCCTTTCTTCTCAGAGTAGTCAGATAGGAAACGCCGACCTCATCTCGTTTTAAAAATGTGATTGACGTGTAAAAGTGTTTGTACAAACCTACTTACAGAAATAAATCATTTATCATTTATTTAACAAACAAACGCATTTGTTTGTTCCGCTTTCACGCTAAAACGGCTGAACGGATTTGGATGAAATTTGGCATATGGGTACAGTCACGAGCAAAAATATGTATACACTCAGCAAAATTCAATAACGATTTTCTCGTGGAATTAAAATTGTAACTTTGAGATGATAATTTTTTCATAATAATAGGGGTTCCAAAATACTATGTTCGTAATATCATAAAGTTACAATCAATACAGTAGGAGAAAATCACTTTTAAAAGTTGCTAAGTGTATACATATTAGTGCTCGTGACTGTACACCATGACCTGGAATAGGACATAGGATACTTATTATTCCAATATCCCCACGGGATCGAGACTTACGCGGGTGAAACCGCGGGGCGCAGCTAGTAGGATATAAAGGTGCCCTTGCTTCTTTATATCCTATCTTATCACATCCACGTTGTTTGTGACTCATGTAATACGGTGTCAGTCTGTCGGTCACGAAACACTTGTACTCTGAGCAACCGTATCTTTGGAAAACCACCCAAAGACGCACCACACTGACGCAAGATCAAAATCTCTTAGCCAATTACAGACAATTAGTTACATATCTGTCCCCATTTCGGCGGCCGTAAGTACATAAGTGGAAACTTGCCTTAATAAAGCTTGTGCAACGTAAAATGCAATAAATTTGTAAGTGAAGTGTAGTGTCGACATGCTCCGACATCATCAGTTTCACATTATATATTATGAGATCGAGGTCCGTGTGTTATTTCGTCATATGGTTTATGTATATAGAAGTTTTTGTTTTCTAGAAAATGGTAATGGAAATTCAATTTCTGTAGTCAATGAAGGTACATACGAAAGACAAGAATAAAAAACAAACCTAATTGATTATAATTTTCAATAAAAAAATTAATCAGCTGAATATTTTTAGTTAAAAACATCCGGACGGACGGAGACGCTAACATGACGAACGAAAGACAGGAATAAAAATAAAAAATCTAGGTGATATTTTTAATTTAAAAAATTAATCAGCTGAATATTTTTAGTTAAAAACATCCGGACGGACGGAGACGCTAACATGACGAACGAAAGACAGGAATAAAAATAAAAAATCTAGGTGATATTTTTAATTTAAAAAATTAATCAGCTGAATATTTTTAGTTAAAAACATCCGGACGGACGGAGACGCTAACATGACGAACGAAAGACAGGAATAAAAATAAAAAATCTAGGTGATATTTTTAATTTAAAAAATTAATCAGCTGAATATTTTTAATTTAATCTCGAAAATTGGTATCACAAAAGCTTTCTTTGTCCCGTTTACATAGAATTGTACTAAAATTTCATTGAAAATCTAATATAATTCTGAAAATATAATCAAAGGTGTTCAAAGCTAAAAGCTCAAAGAGATATGTTTAATGTTTTCAGCCGAGAGGCAGAGCTTCCATTATTTCATTAGCTCTCGCGTTAATAATATTGATTACTAACAATCATTTCTGATTGTTGAAGATAATTGAAACTGTATTTTAGGATAATTTCGTTAAAATATTTTGTTATGAAGTATATTATTTTCTTTTTTGACTTAGCACATTTTACTTTAAGTACGTTAAGTTCTGCTCTCAAAATTGCAAGCGCTGACTAAGTAACTCACGAATTTCCTCACTAAGTTAACAAACTAACGAATTATCAAGTCAAGTGTAAGTATGAATAACTTATTACTTAACCCTACATCAACTTGCAACCAATTTGCTTTTAACTTCAATGATAAAATTACGAGAAAATGTTCGTTTTACATTTCCACACTGACAGACTTCGCTCGCTATTCGCTATTCCTGTTGGCCCCACGCCAAAAACCTTTCGCAACTAGACCACGCATTTTATTACATCCTTTCCATTAAAACTGCCTACATTATTAATTCATGAATAATAGTAGCCAATAACTTGGCCTATTAATAATTCCATTTAAGTTAAAATATTTGTCAGCTGTCAATAATTTTACTACATTATTATCTCTCCCAAACAATTTTCTATGCATTAATATTCTTATAAAACATAAGTTTGGTATTATTAAGTCCGTATATTATCATTTTGATTGCTAATCAAACCGCCCCGCCCCGCCCGGTATAAAAGACATCAACGCGTAACTACGTCATCATTAATAATAAACATTATTAATTCTTGAATAGTTTAATTTATTTATTCACATCGAACAGATTAGGTGTTTTACAATTTTTTACCATAAATAATGAGCTTTTATTAATTTTATGTAATTATTATCGCTGCTGTATAATATTTATTTGAGCATTAACGGTCTCTTAATAAAAAATGCTTCTTAATTATTTCATGCGTGTGAGTGGAAAGAAACGTTTAACGCCAAAAACACTTTTATTAGCCGCCTAAAGTTATTCAAGAGGCGTAACTGAACATTGGTTCATCGTACCTACCTGCTACCTACTTGAGTATTTTCCCAGACGAGAATATTATCTTGTAAATGCCGCCATTTTTAATTTGACAAACTATACAAGCAACTACCTGCGATCAAACCGACATTTTAACCGTCAAAAATGTGTCTAGAAAACTAAAAACTTTGTATGTAACCGCCGAACATAAGTCGTGTCGTGTCGTGCTCGTGTCGTGCCCATCGCGTCGGGTTCGCAGCGGTCAAGGCCTGCGGTGGGCGGCGCAGACAACGAACCCGGATGTAAATGCCTCACAAAAAACCCACATATGTTGTGTACCACTTAGATTTATAGCTACGTCTTAGAATTAGATTTGAATAGAACACGATTCTTCGCTTTGAGATGTGATTTTAAGAAAACAAAAGTAATACCCTCTTTTTAAGAAACTGTTTCAAGAAAAATGTTTCATCAAAAATGGCGTTTGAGATGTTAATAAGCCGCCTACAAACATCTACATAACGATCGTGTTGAAGGAAAGAGAGACAATGCTAAAGGAGCTATCAAAATGGTGAAGAACAAAATTAAAACCAGGAAACATAAAATTCGTATCTCAATCACCTGAATACATTGCATAAACTCATAATTAGTTCATTAAAGTATACAGGAAATTACTTGTACTAATTACAAAATAGGCGGTAGTCAGATCACAAAGATTAACGGCGGCCGGCGAGGAATTCGCGCTCGCGGACCAATCTAATAGTAGTTACAAAACCGGTCGCGGTTATTATTCTAAACAAAGTAACCGAAAAATAACTCACCCGGGATCCGAATGTTGATCCGTGTATCCGGAGCTCCGAAAAACCGCACGATCGCAAACCTGGCGGTAAAACGAAAAATGCCTTTGAAGCCTCACGCGTAAAAAGAGTTTAAAAAGGTTTTTTGATACCGCACGCAGGAGGCTACGCTTCCTACGAAGGTTTGATGTAAAACCTCAGTTTTCCCCTGTCCGATCGCTGCAAGGTGGGAGCGTGCGGCGTGCGGTCTGTGGTACTCATGAGGTATGAGGTTCACTGATGCGCGTGCGGCTCGCACTGGGCGGCGGAGGGCCGCGACTGGCCGCGAGCGCCGCGCCGCGTCCCGCGCACCCCGCGCGCCCCCTCGCCCCCATTGGTCCAGCGAGCCTGATGACGACAGCTCACGATGACCCCGACCCACGACACAGGCGGACGCGGCGCGAGAAACAAATAACAAAGACATGAACTTTGTTTTGACTGGAGTACACGAATCTTTGAGAAAGAACCAGGTTGTCGAAGACACAATGTTGGCTTGGGTATTGCTCCAACTAATAGAGTAACTACAAAAGCATTTGTCGGGACAAGAACTTAAAATCCAGAGAGAACAACTTTTTCAGTGAAGGGTGTCGAAATTGAATAACTTGTGTTCAAAATAAACATGTAGGTAATGGAAGAGAGAAGATTCCATGGAGTAGAAGAAGTATTCCATGTTACCTAAAGCCTGGCACATCTAGGTGTAAGTTACCTAAGTGGTGAACATTATATACCATTGAAATAGGGCTTACCTACGCATTCAGCTACCCCCCTCCATTTAACGAACAGTAAAGTTCGTTACATTCAAAAATGCATCCTGAGATTTGAGTTTTTGTCATAACGGGCAAAAAAAGGATCTGTTCATTGGTGATTAATCATTACTCACTACTATGAAAAATAACCTCTCAAGGTTTTTAAGCTTCAGCGTTTCGCTTTTTCTGTCCACTGTACCACCGGCCTAATCCAGCGCCAACGCCTGACATATGTAACCACAAGATATTCACGCCGACAGACGAACTCAGACGAACTATCCCGAATCATCTGTTCGAATTTTGAATTTTGAATCCGACACGACGTCTCTAACCGCGACTAGACAGATCGTTCACTTTTGCCGCGTTTTTGCGCCGCGAAACAAACATGGCCGAATTTTCGTAATGGCCGCCCCACAATGGCGGCTTTCTTCGAACGCGAGACCGGTTTGGGCCGCGGTTATTTTGCGAACGCGCTCCGAACACAATTTCATGCACTAATTTTGTATAAATTACGTCCAACCTCTTCAGGCGGTCTCACGGCACTGAAATAACCGGTTTTCTAAACCACCAGAGTTATGATTACCATTGCAACAAGTTCGCGCCAGTTGGCACCTCCGTTCAAGGTTAGCGGCTGAATTTTACGTCGAGTTTACTATTTCTCTGTTGGTATGAAATTACTTGCATACTTGCCATTCACCGAGAAACGTGCGGTGGTTTATTTTGAGGTTTAAAAATACTCATTTGTACTGAGGAACCAGTTTCCAAAGAGTTGTGTCTTAAAATAGTTGGGACTGTCGTATCTAGGTCCGCCTGACGGATGTCGGTATGAAAATTCACGTTTAATTACTGTGTGGCGCCAGCGCAATTAATGCGAAAGGAGTACGAACGTGGAATAGAATATTTCTAATTTCAGTGCATTTCAAGTGTTTCCATAAGTATCCAATGCTAATCGAAGTAAATAGATTCGTACTACGAATGACTATAAAATGGAAGGCATCACTTTTTAAATAATTTTTGCAATTGTTAGATTCAATTGTCAGAATCAAGTGAACAGCTTTATAACTCGTTCCTTGAAATACACTTCTCATCAGAAAAATCGAAACGTTTTTTTGACAATTATATTCCTAAGTATACACATTTTTCTGATAATCCTTACAAAACATAAACTTGCAAGGTGTTTCTATTTTTTTGATGAGAAGTATACATCTTACTCTTTTAAAAAAAGGCTTCTTTACCACCGTCATCTATCGCAATCAGTGGAAGAGATAGATAAAACCACAACTACAACCTGATATTTACGATTTGAAACACACATCTACTCTGTTCGTCGTCGATTCGCTCAATCAGTGGATCAATCTTAAAATTCAATCTCTCGATATCTGCGGAAGGGTTATGGCCTATATGGCAAATAGCCTGACATGAAGTCACCAGCAATGGGTAATGGGTATGCAGACAACATGCTTTTGATACTGGAAAGTATCGATTGATCTATCTTTTACCTGGACATCTACCCGGTAAAAGATGGTGGATGGATGGACCAATCACGGTAAAAGTGTAGTTTCTATGTATGTTTTTCAAATAGGTGATGAAAATATAATGAGCAGTGATGCCCAATGGTAACGGCCGGGGCCGCGACTTACGAGTTATAGATCGCAGGTTCGAACCCAGACAGGCGCTTTACTTTGTGTAAACTATTTCAGCACCGCTCCTCTCAAAAGGGTGAAGGAAAGCGTCGTCGTGACGTAACCGGCATGTCCAAAAATTCGAAGACATGTGACATTTACCAACCCGCACTGGGCCCGCGTGGTAGATTACAACCCTTACCCTTTCACTGAGGAGAGGCGTGTGTCCCAGCAGTGGGAAAAAATTATAGGCTGATTATGGATGGTTACGGATGAAAATAATTTTCAAATCGACTAGTGAAGTTGCAATAGTAAATATCGAATTTTCTGTGTCCCTTGTTTACATAGTTACTAGCCAAATAATGATAAGCATTCACTTCTGCGTACAGGCTACTTCATAGCCCATAGCCGTTTGGCAAAAATTGCTCACAGCAACAAACAGTTAATCACTCTCAAAGACGATGCTGACAGCAGCATTTCTTTGAAACCTTAAAATACCTCAATCACCGTTAACGACATTACCCAATCAATTTAACCCTTAAAAGGCGGTCCTCTTAATTACTCCACGGTTACAACCAATCAGCTCATATGCCAACCGTCTAATAATATCCCAGACATTCACGATTCTTCACAGCACTCGCAAGTACTAGCAAGTTCGCACGTCCATACAAACAGTAGGTATTTGTAATCGATGTAAATTCCTCAGCCAGCTAGGAGCCGCTAAGATAAACGGTGGAATGTCACCACAATGTGTACCTTTTAAGGGTTATGCCAGTTCTTGTTGCTAATCGAAGAGTTCAAAGGAAAATGGTTATTGTTTTTTTAAGAGGATTATGTGGACTGGATTGTTGGAATTGTTTCAGGTTTCTGGAAGATGATCTATCCATCTATGTTTTTTTTTCTGTGTCAAAAAATTCAATTACCTGGGTAACATATTCTTTAAAATTCAAACCTTGCTCAAGTAACTGAGTAGACTTATGGTAAGAGTAAATGGGTGGAAAGATCCTAATCCTCCATTTATTTATTTATTTATTAAGGATGTCAGGCGCATCTGTCATACACTTCCACACTTTGAGCATAACGCCTACCTGACCACATGCCCTTCTGGTCTCCAGCGAATTAATCCCAGACATCCTAAGAGAAACCTGGCGGGATAGAGGTAGGGATAGTAACCGAGAGTTCTTCTGTAAAGAAAACGCAGGAATGCTTTTTGCACTTTTTCTACAAGAAGTGCATACCTTGCTTCGTGCGGATTCCATACCGAAGAACTAGCTTCTAGCTTGGTTCGGACAAGTGTGTTGTATATGAGCCTTATTATACAGGGTGTTAGGGTAAACACCGTTATCCTTGCAACCAGTGGTTTGGTTTCATTTATAGAACGTAAAATCAATGGAAAATTACAACTTTTTTTATCTTTTTTTTAATCTACATTTTACCACAAGAGACGCAAGTTCGTTGTCCTATGCGCTAGGGCAACGAACTTGCGTCTCAACACGGGCGGGGGGTACGGGATGTGACCTGACCGGCCGCGAGCGCGACCCCTCCCTCAGTCAGTCAGCTGTTTCGCTAGAGAGCACGGTGTCGGATAGAAACTTTTTAAAATCTTTTAATGAAAATGAAGTTTTTTTTTTGTTGTGTTCGGTCATTTATTTTTATATTTAAGTCAACTATCCATGGTTTGAATGACAAGACTGTTTACCCTTACAGCCTGTATATTCATTGCGAAAATCACGGGCAAACATTCCATTGAAAACCCATTGAGCTGGCTTCTCAATAGGTACCACAACATCAGCTCATCTTTTAAGAAAAACCCGCTCATACCACAAATATTTTCCAACGAATCTCAAGCACCTATCACTTTATAACAGACTTACCCGGTCAAGCACCCACGATTCCTGATTAGCCACACCGTCTGCCTGCGGCTCACGAATTATCACGAAACTTGCCGATTATGGCCGAAGCCAAGCTTGCTTCACCTTCTAATTTGCGCTGATATTGAGAAAGAAAATATATAATTTATTTTGTAAGTTTGCTGCTGGTTTCAAATCAGACTGTTATTACCCGACTCAAAGAAAAGTGTATATGTTATTATTTTTCCGTTCAGGGGGCCTAGACAAAATCCCTTTCGTGTAAGCGTTAACGCCAACGGAAAGATTAAATTGTATGGAGTTGACAGCAGCAGTCACGTGACATCTCTGAAGCCAACTCCATACAATTTGATCTTTCCGTTGGCGCTTACAGAAAGGGGATTTTGTCTATAGCCTCTGAACTCAAAAAATGTCAGCCTGTCTGTCGCAGGGCTAAATCTCAAAAACTTTCTGTCTAAATAGAAAACCCATTTTATTTCCTAGTAGGCGTTTCTTCGTTTACTAATAAAACCTCCATTGTAATAGACCACACAGCACATGATGTAAATTGTTTTATCTCAATTCTGGTCATCTTAGACAGCATAATGCTTTGGGCGAGAGTACCCGAATCAGTTAGCATGCGGACATTAATAAGCACCTCTAATCTTATGGGAAACACATAGTACGTTAGCATTGTGTGTGCCTACTAATGATGGAAATTAATGCATTCCTCACCGCATGGAAACACGGTGCGTAGCTTTTGGAGTTTCCAGAATTTACTACTTACTCTTTGTCAATTCTTTGTTTTGCAACCTTCTTTCTTATACACTAGCTTCCGCCAGAGGCTTCGCCCACGTGATATCTTAAATTATAGCCCATGTTACAAAGTGATAATATACTATACTACTGGTGAAATATTTTTTTAAATCGGTTCATTGTTTTTTGAGTTTATTCATTACAAACAAAAATACAAATCTTTTCTCTGTATAGTATAAGTGTAGATAATTATCTTGCGTTGCTCTATGCGTGGTTGAAGATGTAGGATTTTATCCAATAATTTTGTGGTGGTTACCCCATCTAATGAGACTGGAAGCCACCCCTATAATCCCAAGCGTATCGGAGAAAAGGGTAAACGGCTAGATTATTGACACTGCTCATCTTCGTCCAACCGTCCACTGTTGCAGATATGTCTCTTTATGAACGTGAATATTTTTACGATAAGATCGCTGATCGTAAAAATATTCACGTCCAATCAAATACAAAATGTTATGACCATTGTAAAAAAAGATATCTAAATCACCTATATCCCATGGTGGGGACCATAGAACACCACAATTCAGAAACTGGGGGCCAAGTCTACTAATTTACAAACGTGTCAGTGGTCTCATAATTATGAGTTTTTGACAGATTTTGTATGGCATATCTGTCAAAAACTGATAATTGTGAGACCACTGACACGTTTGTAAATTACTAGACTTGGCCCCCTGAGGAGTTGTTTGAACCTGAGCATAAATGACCATAGCGCATCGTATTCTACGTACCTACGAAGTCCGATAAAAATCATACCTATTTATAGAACTCCGTCACGGACGAGGAAAATTCTCAGTACATAAGTTTTCGCGTAAACAATATCCGTTTTACCTAAGTATATAGAATATTGCGTTTTGGCATAGATTAGATATTATCCAGAGACCAAGCTTCATACATTCTCCCTATGATAGGTATAGAACTTCAATGCATGTGAGAAAGATTTTTGTTCGAGATTTTCCTCTCACTTTGTTCACTCCTATCTATGATATCGGATTGGTTTGAATCGCCATTGGCCCTGCGCCTGATCTCTCTCCGGTCGTGTCAAATTGCCGTCCCATCGGACTATGAGAGTGAGGGAAGAGAGTGCACCTGTGTCTGATGCGCACACTCTTTTGCATTGTGATTCGGTCTGGGCTATTATTATTATTGAATTCAAAATTACGCTTATCCCTAATAATAAGTAAAAATAAAATATCGATATTTTTAATCTAATAATAAAGGATAAAAAATGTCGATATTTTATTTTTGCAACTTTTGGAATAAAGCGATACTTTCAGATTACTCAAGTCTCTGTTACCTACATAAACTAGTCACATATCACGATGCATTTACAGCCTCGCAACTTGCAACGTATGAAGTTGGCTGTCTGTTAGCTATGTAATCTGTGGCCAAGGGTTATTTATTTGCTGTTGTAATTCACACCGCATGCAAAACAGTTAGTTCTCGTGAATTCTTAAGAGTTTATTAAGATAAGGTTAGTTTTTATTGGGCTGTGCAGGAAAATTAATAATTAGTTCATTATATTCTGAAGGTGAGTTTCACTGTCTGTCGTATTCGTATTTTATGTAGATAAGAGTGCGCTCCCAAACTGTAGTTACGTCATCGTAGCAATTGTTTTGCCAATGGTTCGCAACGTTTCCGTTTAGTTTCTTGTCCGTTCTTCTCCACAGAGTACCTACTCTGCTTTGGAATGGGCAACTAGTTTCATGACTGACTGACCCTTGACAATTCAAAGGTGCTTGTAGTTGGTTTATCCTTACTAATATTATACTAATTATACTAATAACGAAGAATTTCTTTCATCAAGAAAAAGCTTCTTAACATACTTAGCCGACAACACACAGATCTATTATGTGTTTCGGACTGAGTACAACGACCTCAGATGGACGTTTAAATACAACCTGTTTATAAGAGCATGGTCTTGTAAATCAATCGGTTTACCGGCCCCTCAGCTTGTCAAGTATGTTTCGACTATGATGGATTGATTTCATGATAAAAAACTTGAAATAGACGTTGAACGGAGGTTTGGTACTTAGGTAGATAGTACTTTTAGTCGTGTTTCTTAGGTACCATGCTAAACTAATGCGATGGTGATAGTAGAACGGTAACGCAAACTCAAACTCAAAGCATTTATTTCAAACTAGTTTCCGCTGCGCGCGTGATATTATTATGTCGAAAATAATATTAAAGAGTATTAAAGAGTAGCCTCCTTCTCCGGGATGTCATTTATCTCCTTGCCAAATTTTATCGAAATCGTATAGTATAATAAAAACTTCGAAACCTGTTTCTCTAACTACGAAAAAGTCTTGATAGAATGAAGTAGAATACTTTTTATTCTGTACACCATAAGAATGAACAGATTACTATCATTGTCCATTAAGTTAATCAAGAAATAATTAACTAGATTATTCCTATTCAATACATAAAATTAAAATAACTAATATACTATACCTATTTACACTAACCTAATAATATATTACTTACATAATTATACACATCTAATAATTTATAATAATACTACATTTTTGCTTAGCTCTCTTCCTCTCTCCTAATTTTGCTGTACCCGACAGGGTCCGTAGTGATCTTTTACTTATTATACCATCTATGTAACATATGGAATGCAATAAAAAAATTGAGTATTGAGTATTGAAATAGTACTTGATTAAATTAATGGGCAAATAATCCTAACTATCCTAACTTTTATAATATTATAAATGTGACCGTGAGTTTGTTTGTTTGTTAGGCTTTCACGCTAAAACGGCTGAACTGATTTAGATGAGCACATGGGTAGTCCATGACCTGGAATAGGACATAGGATACTTTTTATCTCGATATTCCCACGGGATTGAAACTTATGCGGGTGAAATCGCGGCGCGCAGTTAGTTTCATAATATAATTGTTTAATTTATCTGGTAGATAGTGCTTTAAAACTTAAAAAAAAACACGTATTTCTCATCTTAACACCAGATTTATCTTTAGTTTCAGGAACTGGGTGTTCACTTTGCATCTAGGACACACGGCTACACATCAAGCTATACATTTCCAGTATAAGCTAACCTCGCATCGTACGGAAATCCTATACAATGCGAGATCAGCATAAACTGACGTTCACGCAGGGTGTGGCAAGTAAGCAACTATCCTGGTATACTCATCACTTATGTACATAGCTTCAAACTCATTCATGCCCTCCTACGTAAATAATTTCAAATATAATTACGTAGGTGGTAAAGTAGCCTGGCCTGTAATACCTGAGAATTTCTCTTCTAGCATTTTGATTAGAAAATACTAGTGTAGGTAGAAATATGTTCTGTAACTGCAATTTATCATCTCTAATTTCTAAATATTATAGAACAAAGTCGCTTTTCGTGTTTGTCTGTATGTCCTCGTTGTTCTTCTAAACCAGATTTTGTTGAGGTTTTTACCATCATTTAGAGAATTTATTCCGGAAGGTTTATGTGTATAATTAGTTACATATCACTACATAATTATAAAACAAAGTCCAGCGACGCGTCTGTCTGTCTGTTCGCGATAAACTCGAAAACTACTGCACCGATTTTCATGCTGTTTTCGCCAATGGATTGAGTGGTTCTCGAGGAAGGTTTTAGTATATAATAACCAACGTCTACGCGGGCGAAGCCGCGGGCAGCTAGTAACTAACAAATCTCCATGTTTTGTCAATTCCAAAAATCGTGAGAAGCAGTAGCGGTTCGCTAGTTTAGTATAAATACGTATTACCTTCACATTGCTTTTGTTAAATTATCTACTGATATAGATTAGCAAACTATACCTAAGTTTAAACAAACAATTAAATTAGTTAATTGATTCAGGCGTGACTTTGCGGAAATCCATTATAAAATACAAAATCGCGTTCTGGTTTGCAATTGGTCAATCGTCATCCTGAAGATGCCTCGTTGAGAGGTGAAACACGTGTCGATTTCTTACAGGGTTTTTATGACTCTTGAAGAATAGTCAAGCGGAATAGGTTACTAAATATATCAGCGTCTATTGTATTTTTTAACAATTAAATTGTTTTTGGCACAAAAAGCATATTATAGTATTACAGAATTTTTAAACGACACATGGTGATTATTATAAATAAATACATATAACTAACATTACAGTAATTAAGGTCATGTAGTAGTGGAGAACTTAAATATGCCTATATTATAAGTATTTTAATGCATATTATAAGTGGTGTAAATCGTTATTGATAATAATGTAATTTGTAATATTGGATTTCAAAGTAAATAAATAATTGGATATTGGAAATGATTGAATATAAGTTTGACAAACTGTGTATAAAAGTTAAAAGGTTCGATAATAATAATTGTATCTACCTAAGATATTTGCACGCCATGAGAAATGGCAGACATGTCGTGAGCCACCCCTTATTTAAGATCTTGCATATATGTGTTATTTTAATTATGTATGTATACATTGTATACACATGTCCGAGCAAATAAAATTTATTTCTTTCTTTCTTTCAAATTAATCTTGTTTTGAATGTAATTGTTAATCTCATAAGTATTGAGAAAAAATAAATGATATAAACTTATTCTAAAGTAACGAACTTCAACATCCTTTATCTAAAAAACAAATAAATGGAAAATCCCCTAAAGCCTCGTCGTTTTATGGTAAGTAGAATAGTAAAAATACTTACGATTTTTATTTAAAAAAAAACTATAACCGGTTGTTGCGTTCGAAGTTTTATCGTAGGAGCACCTAGCAACCAAGCAAGCATGGGCGTTATCCTTACACTCGACAACCAGTTTCTCTAATTTATGGATCTATGCATCTATGAGATGTATTCAACGATTTAAATCTTGTGAGATCGAGTCGCAAGATGTAGTATGAAAAGTATTAAGAATGTGAATTAGAATGGAAAGTATATAAAAATTACATTATATTTTACTAAATTACACTTTTCAAAAACAAGGAATATTAAGGAATGTTAGCTAATTTTAAACGAGACGTTTACAAAGCTTGCTGTTGATATCATAGTAATGGCCTAGAGTTAGACCGTAAAATGTCCTATCTGACCACTAGGCAGATGAATTTTCTTCTTTAAATTAACGGTCCTTGTTAGGACTGCGACTGCGCAGCCTCTTGAATAAGAATCAGAATCCTTTCTTCTGTTATTTGCGAACACCAGCCTGTCTGCCAAGCGACGTGATTTTTATAATATATATCACAAGAATTTCTCCTTTCGCAGGTCTGCTGGAAGAAATTTCTTAAGAAATAAGCAGTACCTTTGTACGCATATTATAATTATGTCGTATCTCTAAGTATTTTACTGTGTGTACATAAATAATAAAATAAAATAAATAAGAACCATCTGGAATTTTTCAGTAGAAGCCCGGAGTCTGGACTTGTGGCCGGTTGATGGCAATAGGCGCGCCTCCTATTACAAGACATAATACTTAAACATAACTGGCGAAATGTGGGTGTACTATAGGTACCAACATCTCTGCCTAACCCTTTGGGGATTCTTCTTCTTCTTTGTCGTTACCTCAATGCTGAGGATCGCGACCACATATGACGCATCTCCAAGCTATGCGGTCTTCTGCAGTGTGGACCGCTCAACAGCCTTTTCGATCGCGTCTTACCGGTGCTCTGCCTTGAGCGCGTTTTGCTTCCACCCGGCCCAGTATCAAAAGCCTTTCCAGACCATGCTTAGGTGAACGCATAATATGTCCGAATAAACTGAGGGCATGCTCCTGTAGGTCCTTCAGGGATACAGGCATGGTATTATATTAAGAACACATTGAGCGTGGTTAAAACGTGGTCGAAATCTCCAGATATTTCACAAAACTTATAACTTAACTTTTCCCCTGCAACATGTAGTACAGCGCAATTATAATCAATTAATTATGTAACAAATAAACGATACACAAATGAATGGACTTCTCACAATATTTATTAGATCTTTTCAATTGATAGTGATGTATTGACGGTTATATTTATTGGTCATAATTACAGACGCGGTTTCCACGGTACAATAAAAGATATAAGAAAAAAGATGTTTCACCTGCTTATCGTACGTACAACATGTGGACAAACAAGTTCCTTATTGACTATGTATCTTTATATTTTTTATGCTTACAGGATGGACGAATCTAAAATTATAAGCCGTCAATGTAAACTCGTTTTCTTTGATCATAATGGAATATCATTTTAACCCAAAAACGCTTTTGCAACTCTAAGGAATAGTATTATATACAGACAATAATTTTTTTTTCAATATTTTTTTACTATTAGAAAATCAGTCTCTCGATATTTCAGTTTAAAAAATTACACTTATTAAAATAAAATAAAAATAAATTTATTTATTTCTGAAATATTTCCCTTGGGGATAGGCAGAAGCCTGCCAGGGTTGCGGGAAAGTCCGAAAGGGATACCGGGACCTTGGCAACGGGCAACTGAAGGAACACGGGTGGGTTTTAGTCAGTAAAAGTCTGACACGCCCTTCCACTCCGCCCAGAGCGGGAGAAGTTATTGATGATTTCCCACCCTCAAAAAAATAAAAAATAAATGGGGATAGGCAGAAACGGCTTATTAGCAATTCGCACGAATTTACTCGTCCGAACCGGGTGAATCGACACTTTTAAATAATATTATTATAGAAACTACACAACGCTACATGCTACGATCCTTACATACTCCTTTCGTACTTTCTGAAATATTGTTTTGCCTACGTCAAATTATTCACTTCAGCTACAAATAGCCACAATGTGATATGCATGCAGCTACTGAGTGGCCCTCAATCCAAAGTCCAAATCCCACAATGTTCCAAATATTTGATAGTTCGCTTCCTTTACTGTTTTTCAGCAATCCGCTTCACAATCAAAATCGAAATAATTAAAATTTCGAGACTTTCAACAATTTCTTGAATTACTAAGAAGATTTCCTCAACAAAAGCCGCTTCAGGATATTCCTAGCGATAAATTGAAAGATACTCGTACATGTTAGTTCAAGATTACCTTAAACTAATAGCACACTACTGTTCACCGTTCACGATAACATATCTCAATGATTATCTTATTGCTATTTATGAAGCTATTTTATCTCAGATTTTCCTAGTGTTGCTAGCGCTAACAGAACTTACTGGTATGGCCGTCCGAAGTGCGAAATTATATTGTTCTTATCGGGATCTCTAGTGCTACGCAGACCTCACACTTTCCACCGATCTGGCATTTAAAGTTATACCTTGGTACTTATTCTACTTAATAAGGCACTAAGAGCACACTATTATAAACCAGTTCCCTTAGTTTCTCTTATACGTCTGTATTAAATGCTGTGCAGGTATGTCAGTAGTTATTAAAGTTTTCTAGTGATATTTCACTACAAAGTAAGTCAATTGATTCAGGTATGATTTTGCGGAAATCCTTTATGTAATACAATAGACGTAGATATATTTAGTAACCTAGTCCGCTTGACTATTCATCAAGAGTCATAAAAATCCCTGTACGAAATCGACACGTGTTTCACCTCTCAACGAGGCATGCTGAGGATGACGATTGACCAGTCGCACACCGGAACACGACGTGAATTCGATTTCTTACAGGGTTTTTTATGACTCTTGAAGAATAGTTAAGCGCAATAGGTTACTAAATATATCTACTAAAAAATAACTTTTTCTTTAATATTTTGGCACTATCCCAACCTTTTTGTAGTTTTGCAATTTTTCCACCAGCATTACAAGCTAAATAGTCAAAGGGATAGTATGCTAGAATTCCAGTATAACGCAAACATTGACGTGTCCAGCCGTAAGGCTTTCGGTTAGATTTTAAAACTAGCAAGCATTGGCACATGAGATCCTTATGTGGAATGTAAAATACTGAAATACAATATAGACGTATAAATATTTAGTAATCTATTCCGCTTAAGTATTTCTCAAGAGACATAAAAAACCCTGTAAGAAATGGACACGTGTTTCACCTCTCAACGAGGCATCCGCAAGATCGAGTGACCAGTCGTGAACCCGTACATGACGTGTTGGTACACCGACCGCTAGACACACTGGAGTACTGAAAATACTACGTTGAATTGACCCACATCTACTGACGATTGACATCGCACTACCGAAATCCTGTGTCTATACGTCTACATGCAGAACCTCTCTATTCAAATCATTCACACGCTTGCATACAGGATCCTCGCTTTCCATCCATAACAGGGATACAAATAACCCAATCACAACTAATACAATTTCCCCGAGCAAGTTACGTTTGATACATTTTGTTTTCGTGTTTTCTTCGCAAACATATTTTTCATATTCGATGTAGCTCAAAACCAGCGCATATTTCAACGGCATGACGTAACGTATCGCCCGAGGCGTTCGTCCATTTTGTATGAAATTCTTACTGCAGGAAAAATCAGAGTTGAGGTACATAAAATGTATGTATGTCTTTCTCGTTACTTTGGTGTTCAGCAGGCGTAGCATGGCGCTTTCTATCTCTACGAAGAATAGACATAGCTTTTTCTATACAAAGTGACAGTTCGTTTCTTCATTTTTGACATCCACCGTAGAAATCTTTCTACAATCTGTCATTTTGTCTTTCATTTCTAACGATCTTTGTCTACGTCTTTTTGTAGGTAGACTATTTCGTAAGAAAGTTTTCTATCCTTACTGTCAAAATGACACTGACAACCGATAAATCCTATGACAAAACCGACAAAACAAAGAATTCTGAGTCGAATTATGTAAAAGAGTGAATTACGTAAAAAGTGCAGTTGACTCTTTCTACTTTGCTTCAGTCGTACTGTCTACAGGAAAAGTAATTTTTGTCTACTCTTCCGTCAACAAAACGGTGCTCATGCTACGCCTGCAGAATGGAGTTCATAAATGAAGTTATTGCTAGATGTCGCTTCCAGTGTTGATGTAGATAGGATATCAGCTTTGTGGTCTGTGTCTTTTGTGTGCTGGAGGTCTAAAACATTAGCAATTCCACAATAAGCAATTCATTTCCTGAATTTCCAGTTGTCATTAGCAATTCCTCTAATTTAAAACAAAAGCAATTCATAATGTGTGGACCATTTTACGAATCTCCATTGAAAACTGTCAAACAGATGAATATTTCGTAATATGAATCGCACGCAGATCAAATTATGAATTGTCAGTTTGTGACATTTTACGATGATTCATAATATTTTCCTGTTATGATTGTGCTAAAGTGACTGTTTTAAGCCCCTTGATCTTTATGAAGGACGTAAAGGATGAAGTACTCCATAAGACCCACAGACAATTCACAATCAGGGTGAATATCGTTATCGTCAGGATACTTTTTCTTTCCTGCGCTCATTCTTGGCTATTTGCTTATAATCAAAACACAATTTGGCCAAGGCCTAAAATCAACAAGGCGGCATAAGATGTGGACGAAGCCTAGCATCGACTGGTTCAAGCCAGGATGAATTGGTGTAAAGACATATTTTAAAAATAAAATACTACAAAAAACGATAATGCAGCCTTGGAAACTGCAACAAATCAGTCTGATTCAGACAAAGCTAACTTTTAGAACAATACTACATCAGAAACACTGTTACACCACTGTTCTACGTTTGATTCCGACTTTCTATGCAGACAATAGAGGGCGGGGGAGTCGGGTCGCGTTCGTGACGACTCGGCTAACTCCGTGACTCCGCCGTGACACATGACTCATCTATCCGATCTTATTGGCACGACTGGCCTACGTATTTGTTTTGAACTTTCTCGTGATTGTGGAGGTAGATTGGATTTTATGCCGTTCTGAGATTTGAATGTCGAAAGCCGAATTATGACGTAATAATTTTGACATTTCCTCTCTAGAACCTTATTTGAAAGGGGACGTCACATGGATGAGAGGTCCTTTCTTACAAAAGGGCATTTAAACCATTGTGTCATCAAGGAAGCAGCTATAGATGCACTGCATAACTCATAAGCACTACATAATCTCGATAAATTGTGGCATAGACATTTATATCTATTAATGTGCAGTCCTAACAGCTCGTGGCTAAGTAATAACAGTCACACGGGATCCATCAAGTTAAGCTACGCTTGCCGGGGTTGGTCTGTGGATGGGTGACCCTCTTTACATACCGAGACTCCTCCGTGCCTCGGAAAGCACGTTAAGCCGAATGACAGCCGGGACCCAAGGTCCCGGCTGTCATTCGTAAATCTTTGACAGTCGTTACGAGTCGTCAGAAGCCCGAAAGTCTGACACTTTTGTGAGACTTTTAGTATTGCCCAGTTACTGGGTTGCGTAGGTCAGATAGGCAGTCGCTCCATGTAAAATTCTGGTATTCAGCTGCATCCGGTTAGACTGGAAGCCGAACCCATCATAGTTGGGAAAAGCTAGGCAGATTGATTGAATATGCAGTCCTAACATTGATTCCCAGGACCAAAGACCGAACCGTATTGGTGTTTGTGTAAGAAATTTTAAATAAGCCCAGAATTCTGTCACTAAAATTAGAAATCCACCGCTGCCTAAGTCCTCTCAAAACATAAAGCCCGTTTCACACCTACGCATACCTAGAAAGTGTGGACCAGCAAAAGGTCAGCACTATGAGAATCGCTCCCTGACCTTTACCTACAGAGACAATAAGGACGTGTCAACACAGTCTCAGCTACATACAACATCGCGCGACGTCGCTCGACCATTGTATGAGAAACATTTCTTTTGTAACACTTATGTAAGCTGTCGTAAAGTACTTATTTGGAGCGGAAAAAATGTTTAGTGTCACAGTGATTCCCGCATGTTCATACTGTCAGTGTTCTACTCGTCTACCAAATATTTTCTCCTTCATAGTTTATGTGTATTTTCATATCGGAAAATACAATAAAATTAGTATATATATTTCTAGGTATAAATTGAGATTTAAAACCTACCTTTCTAACTTTAACAAAATATCAAACAATTTTAAAAACATGAAACAGCGGAAATTGAATTTGTAAGTTGAAACTACAAAAATATTTCAAATATTCCCAAGAACCAACGTAGAATAATCACATTCAAACTCGCATCGGTTGGAAGTTCGAATTTATATAAAAATTCGCTGCATCGTGACGTCATCACGATTTTACAACCAGCCAGCAAAGAATGCGAAAATTCCACCTCGCGATTGTATTCGAAGAGATAAAAAAGGTTCATTCTGCAAAATGTCCTCAAAGTCGAGATTGTATCGGACAGTGGAGGATGGAGGAAATATAAAGTACCGTTGTTTGTAATGTTTGCTCGATCTGAATCCAATCTCGGGTTGTATTCCCACAGGCCAGCCAGTGTATATGCTCTTGAGTAGTTTTATCCGCTAGAGACAACAGTATGAATTTTTTCGCTATAGAACTTGGCTTGTTTCAGCTGATTGGAGGCTTGTCTGGCGACATTTTGTTTCACTTATCTAAAAGTAGCGTGTTGTTTTTGGCTGAGATAAGCCTAAGACCCTTCTCGAAGTTTTTTGTATGAGATCAAGGTTTTAGTTGGTTTTATATGAAACTGATGCGAAACAGAAACGTTGATCGGTCACAATCTGTTTGGCTTTGAACCACTTCAACAGGAAATGTAAACCTTTTTTAGTTTCGACAGATAGAAAATTATGATGTACTAAAGGCTTTAGCCTGCATGGCGTTTCCATGAAACCTCCGCGAGTAATTTATAAGTTGAAGCCATAATATTAGGATAGTAACCAGTCGGTTATAATTTAAAGTCAAAGCACGTGAATATATTCGTAAGTTGACCGAATCATTGCCAGCACTGATTCCATTTTCTCCTCTACCTATTGTTATTTGTCGTGTCTAAGTTTATTTTGTTTATATGTATGTATCTATGTATTGGTATATATTTTTTGTTTTAGAGTTATGCAACCCTTATGTTGCACCTGCTATGTTTTGTCTCTGCATCACCCTAAGGTTGACTGGTAGAAAACGCCTCATGCATGAGGTCCGCCTTTGTACAGTATTTTTTACATGTGCATAAACTTTTAATGAATAAATAAATAATATTAGAGGATCAGGGGGCCTACTCTCTAAGCCCGTACACGAAGACACGGGTCCATCCGAATGTAAATTGAAACTTCCATTCTAATAATAATTAACTTTTACGGACGGGCAAAACACATTCGGAGTAGGGACAACTATTGAATCGTGGTGTCATTTATGCCTAAATCGGGCCCAAAACTACTCTTATGTCCGATACTAAGTCGGAATCACCCGTTACTTCGGCCGAAACTATGGATATCGTGTTTATCATTTAGACCTCCAGCTTAGAGAGCTCATAGAGCGGGGGTAATCATGTAGAATGTGATCGATAGATTTGATTGAAATAATTATTCTATGTTATAAAATACTCTTTCATTAACGACCCATATCAATTCCTCTAACTAGCGGACAGCTCTGACATTTACTACGAGTACTTCAATTCTCAAGTACACACGTTCAATAAAGGATCTAGATTAATCGCTACTATATCTTAACACTATTTTATGACATCATTAAGACTTTAATCTCTACACGTAGTTAATAGAGCTGTGAAAATTTATACTGATCAGTGAAGCTGTATGTTTTTATTCGTCAAATAAGTCCTGGCTTCCTTCTAGAACCCATATTAAGCAGGTATAATCAGTATCCTTGTCGGAATCTAATCTCTCGTTGTGCTGTGCCCGTCATGGTCAACAGTGATCATTTCTTTGTAAAACCATCCACCTAAGTTCACATTGTGGAATGCAATAAATAAGTAAATTGAGTATTGAAATCATGTCGACGATTGCCATTGGTTGACCTTACTTCCAATCGTTAAAATATAAACATTTGACAGCTGATTTAGGTATCTACTGCTCGATGATTTGAAAAGACTTCTAAAAACTTGAGTTGATTTTCATACGTCACAAACGTTACTCAGACAAAGGATGCCAACACTGACGGCTAACCGTCCTTTTTCTAATCGTATAAAAAAATACACATAATATGACCGAAAAAAACCCATCATTGAATAAGACTCACGTATTGGCGAGCAAGCACATACGCCGCACCCAATTTAAATACAACAAAAACTTCTCAAATCACCTCGGATTTAGTTCGAGAGCCACTCGTGTAGGCGGATTTCTTATGGCCGTGTGGTGTAAAGCATAAGATGCAACGGTTTAACATTTGTTAATATATCAACGGTTTTATGAGGAACTAGAAGTCTTGTTTGTTTTGACTGGATCTAGCGACAGTTCTGGAGCAAAGGAAATGGTACCATTCTAAAACATATTGATTGGGTTCATGGTAACACAGTCACCAACAGTCGATTTACAACACTACTTACAACTAACTACATACGGAATTTAAGCGAAAGTTTGAATCCCGAACTTGAAAGCACTCTGCTTTCCAGATTAATGATAGATCGAAAAGCTCATAAGATCGATACTGAACTCAGTTAGCAACGTAACAAAAATATATCACCCCTGCTGGAATTTGTTGCTGGTCCGTAGTCCCCTGCTGAATTTTCTGCTGGTCCACATGAAAAAGGATGAGGTCATTTGAAAATTGCTGCGAGAATTGCTGCAGCTTTTTTTCCCGCTCCCGCCTCCTCTCATCCCTCAACCCCTCTCACGTGGGAGGTTGTAACGCTACATGTGAACGGCAACGCATCTGCATCAACAAAGTTCATCGACCCCGTCAGTATCACAGCGTTTGTGAGAAGGTCATGCGTTTCGGCAAGTGCGAATAACGTTCGATTTGAATTTGAATTTCGTTGCAGCTAACGTTCTTTTTTCGAACTGGTTTTCAAGATGGCGCGTGGTATAGATATGTTTAGCTATGTAGTATGTATGTGAGCATGTTGTATTTGTGTTAGATTTGGGATGTATTTAAGTATAGAGTATCTACTGTGTGGGGTAGTGGTACTGACGTTAACTGCATGGCTAGATTTGTGGTCGATCCCGTAGGTAACTAGCGTTTGGTACTGACAGGTTTTTGTTCCTAATAGTTTGTCTCATCAATTTTTAAATAAAGAATCCTCAAAACTATTAAGCCACTTCGCTAACACTGGTTTTTCCAGTTTGTAAGAAGGAAAATATTAAACACAAGTCAATAAATAATGATTTCCTTATTCATTTGATGAACACACATCCACATCTAAACAAAAAGCATTTCAATTGAAACCCATCATAATGGATAAGACAACCAGTGTTGTAAGTAAATAGTCCACGTCGAAAAGGGTACGTGTAGGTACCTGACCTCAAGACGAACTAGTAAATTTATCATCTACCCACACTCAACTTAATCGGACATGAACGCTCCATAACTTGACGTAAAACAGTTAACTAAACAACTTGGGTTTTCCTTGTAGTTTCAACAGAAGATTTCCTTTTAAAATTTGATAGTGGAGGAAAACGTGTGCTAAGACCTTGTTGGGAAATAAGGTAGCTGGTGATTCAGAATAAAAAAACGCCTTGACATAAAAGATTCGGTGATTGTGTTGTACTTGTTGCGAAGACCGGGGCCTTTGTGGTTACATTTACACTAAGCATGACCCCGGATGACGGTAGCAAGCAGTCATTTGCTGCCCAGGGGGCCTACCACCATTGCTCACAGCAGTATTATTTAAATCTTACTTCGTGGGGGAAAGAGATGGAGCTATACGTCCTGTAGAGCTTCATCTCTTTCCTACACTGAAGTAATATTAAAATAATACTGCTGTAAGCGGTGGTGGTAGGCGCCCTGAGGCTATAGACAAAATCCCTTTTCTGTAAGCGTTATCGCCAACGGAAAGATCAAATTGTATGGAGTTGACAGCAGCAGTCACGTGACATCTCTATAGCTAATGTCAACTCCATACAATTTGATCTTTCCGTTGGCGTTAACGCTTACAGAAAAGGGATTTTGTCTAGGCTATCTAGAACAGGGGGTTCTAGCAATTATGGGGAGACGAACGATTTCCCCCTACGTCAAGCTTCTCTGGCATAGCAAAAGGGGCGATGCGTCCCACTGGAGATCCCAGAGCTTCTTCGCCTGTGCTATCCCTGACCAAGTGATGATTTCCCAATGATAGCTGGGGCACAAGCAGAAATGGAACAAACCCGTTTGAGTTCATGTGCTCGTGCTGGACTAGTTGAAAATTATTATGCGACTTATGGCCACCACGTAAAATGTATAATGATTTCATGGATAATGATTCACAATAATGGAAAATGATTTCATATCAATCATAATTATGTCAAATCACCTCATTATAACAACCTACTTTTAAATACATAAACATAATTCTGCTAAACACACAGGAACAGTATATTAAGACACAGCTCTCGAGAACTAATTACTATCAAAATTAAGTTCATATCTAACGATAATGAAAGCGATAACTTTATAAAGTGACATTCTACTTTAGTTTCTTACCCACTTGTACTGTTATCACATAAATCTAGATATTTTACTAGAGTGTGGCATGATAGTTCTGTTAATTTATATGCTAATGACAGGAAATAATAATATTATGTCGATCCAATTTGTTCTTAATAGTTTGAAAGACAAGTTTTAAAAAGACTACTTGACGATTATTAAATACATAGAAATGAGATTTTGAAAAGGATTTCAAAGAAAAGACCATCATTTTTACATAAAGTCAAAGTCAAATAATTTATTTCAAATAGGCAAATACAAGGCACTTTTGAACGTCAAAAAAAAACAAAGAAATAGAACTGATTCTAGTTGCCCCTTCCAAAAGATAGTTTTCGTATGGAGAAGAATGGGCAAGAAACTCCACCGTTACTCTTTTAAAAAAATGTTCTACAATATTTTGTATACATCAATTACATATTATATTTGAAGACGATGCACCTAGAATAAGATTACTGTACCACAATAGGTAATCATATTATTAGACTCCTGCAAAAATTATGGTCTTTTCTTGGTGCCTAGAAATTAGGCTCAGAAAAACTGACCGACACACTCAACGGAAAACTGCCATAATCGCCATGTTTGTTATGGCACAACAACATAACATGTTAACATGGCAATTATGGCAGTTTTCCATCACAAAGTGATAAAATGGACCAGTACCCAGTAGATAACGTTTTTATTGAATACTAGCTGCGCCCCGCGGTTTCACCCGCGTAAGTCTCGATCCCGTGGGAATATCGGGATAAAAAGTATCCTATGTGTTAATCTAGGTTATAAGCTATCTGTTCGCCAAATTTCATCCAAATGCATTCAGCCGTTTTTGCCTGATTGAGTAACAAACATCCAAACACACAAACTTTCACATTTATAATATTATAGTAGGTTTCACCCGCGTAAGTCTCGATCCCGTGGGAATATCGGGATAAAAATTATCCTATGTGTTAATTCAGGTTATAAGCTATCTGTTTGCCAAATTTCATCCAAATCCATTCAGCCGTTTTTGCCTGATTGAGTAACAAACATCCAAACACACACAAACACACAAACTTTCACATTTATAATATTAGTAGGACTAGCGAACCACTCCTGCTTCCCACGGTTTTATAACTTGACAAAACATCGAGATTTCTTCGTTTTATGTATAAATTCTCTAAACGATGGTGAAAACCTCATCACAATCTGTTGCGTGGTTTAGAAGAACAACGCTGACATACAGACAAACACGAAAAACGCTTTAATTTATAATATGTATAGATGCTGATGATGTATCATGTTTGTTGTTTCGCATTTCCATTTCAAGGAAATAGACCATATAATAACTGAAATCCTGTAAAGAAAAGAACCCAAACCACAAAATTCAAAAGTCGCCAAAAGCCACCAACCACGTTAAGGCCGATGACACATATTAGCTAGCCACGATTATAAACTAGACACATACACACTGGACCTCGTTATCTCAGAACTCGTAGCTAAGTGGTGATATGTACTGGACGGGGATATTGCCACATAGTAGGTAAGTAAGTGTACTGACAAGTTGTTACCTCATTGCTTCACATTAATGACTCATTGACTCATGTGTCCCAGCTTATAACTTGTTCGAGCGATTGCGTTCTGATCGCTTACGTTTAACGAATCCATATATTCGAAGGGGGAAGATAAGAACTCGTAACTAAGTAATAATAATAATAATAATAGTCCTCCAGACCGTATTTTCGGCCACGGCGGCCAATCTCAACGGAGACTAGCCATCGGCGCGGGAGATATTATAGTGCACAAGTGTTTGCGCAGACACAAGTGCACTCTCTCTTCCCTCACTCTCATAGTCCGATGGGACGGCAATCCGACACGACCGGAGAGAGATCAGGCGTAGGACCAACGGCTTAACATGCTTTCCGAGGCACGGGGGATCACACCGCCAACTTCCAAACTCCGGGCTGTTACTACGAAATTCCTAATGGAAAAATCCAATAACACTTTGCCCGACCCAGGAATCGAACCCAGGAGCCCACGCTCTGCAGTCGCGCTTGCGACCACGAGACCAACGGGGCAGTCAACTAAGTAATAACAGCCACACGAATCGATCGATCAGGTTAAGCTACGCTTGCTGCGATCAGTCCGTAGATCTTTACTTACCGAGACTCCTCCGTGCCTCTGAAAGCACGTTAGGCCGTCCCGGCTGTCATTCGTAGATCTTTGACAATCGTTACGGGTAGTCATAAGCTCTTAAGTCTGATAACCATTCTTACTTATCATATTGCCCGGTAACTGGGTTGTGGAGGTCAGACAGGCAGTCGCTCCATATAAAATACTGGTTTTCAGCTCCGTCAGGTTACCCTGGAAAACGACGCCAACATATTTGGGAAAAGGGTAGGCAAATGATGATATTGGAATGGGACATACAGAAACTATTGAACAAATAGAATCAGGAACCCTTGTAAATTACACAGCGACGCTGCTAAACATGGACTGACTCGTCTTACACCACGACTTATGCGATATTTTCATGTTGCTAGTCCGCACGAGAGTTGAAAATTATTGTATAATCCACTTTTCTCAAATAACGTTTGATATCTCTTGAGAAGCTAGCCTATACTTTTATACGAGGCAAAATTCCAAAGGATCCTACTAAGAATTGTCTGTACTCTGAATCTGAACTAAGAACATAAGTGCCATTTTACTTAAGTTCTTCCTGATTATAACACATATAACATAACATCACGCCTGTATTCGCCGAAGGGTTAGGCAGAGGTGTATCTACAGTACATTTCGCCAGTTATGTTGGACTTAAGTCCAATGTAACAGAATCCATACTCCGGGCTACCTAATGATCTTCGACAAAAAACACATTCTTGGTTTTTGATTTAGATAAGTTGTTATTAATTGCAGGAAATAATACAGATCAGGATTGGTGTCCTGTCGGTATAAAACCAGAATGAGAGTAAACAAGACTGTAAATCTTGATTAGCGACACACGAGCAGGTACTGTAGGTACACGTCATTAGGTTCAATTAAGTTAATACAAAGGTAAATAAAGATAACCTGTCATTCACTACAACTATTTTATTCTGTGTAGAAAATGATGTTCATGACAAAGTTCCACGAATATAACACAAAAAAAAACAATTTATTTTTTAAATCATTTATGTCTAAGCAGCTTTTGTCTATGTCTGTCGATAAATTAATGAGTATAATAAGTGTGACTGAAAATTGTTCGCTAAAAACGGCTTGTGGTCATAATACTATAAATGTATAAAAATCGACAAAATGATTATTATTAAAGACTCGAAAGGGAAAAAAGATGAAACTCTTGGATTTGCTAAAAGCGCACCTCCACTGGAGCCCGGAAAAGTGCTAAATTGGAAATGATAAGAAAATCCGTGGTCTCACAAAAGATAAGGCTATATTGAAATTTTCCACATAAATATATCCCCTTAACATATTTTAACTCATACACAGATACAGCAACTGCTACAATTTGTAAGAGTTTCTAAAGTATTCGTTACTTTACAAACTCTTACAAATTGTAAATGATGCTAGATTACATATTTACCTACGTAAATGGGCCGCCATTTTTTGCCTGACAAAAATCGTAGCAACAACACCATATATGCAGTAGTGTGGGCAGATAACATTTATAGTAGTCAATCACTTCCTTAACTTGTAGTGGGAGTATTAATCTAGATACCATATTAGGATATTTATTTAAAAGATATAAAAGGCTCTCTATTTGATTGTAGGAGTGGGAATAAAAAATGTGGTCTTATCGCATGTTAAAACGAATTAACCGCAAACGAGGCACTTAAAACCGAATGAAAATGAAAAGAAAAGTTAACAGCGACGCATTTATAGATAGTTTGTTTAACTGTAGCATTTTTGTAACCAGGTTGGCGGTCGACCCGCAGAAGATCGCAGGGAAGACCTGGATGAGATTTGCACAGATCTCTCGCGCAGGAATCATGGAACTAAAGGGAGGAGATCTATTCTCAGCAGTACAGCTGTGGGTGGAATAAAGCTGCCAATGCTGATGATTTTTTATGTTCTATTCATATTTGGTCTCGTCCTGCGAAAAACTATAACAAAATCATTTCGATTTTCTTTCTTTTTTTGCAATATATTTCATTGCTATGCTCAACTATAGGGATTCCTAAAATATCTAGACACATTGTCTGCGATAAACAGAAGTCCTAAAATAAAATGCTTTCAGCATGATCCGATAAAACCACGCACTCGTGCGCACATACCACTCCCAATAAGCATCGAAATATACGAAATAAATTCCGAGAAATTCTCTCAACATTTCCAAATCGTGGAACTGGATATTAAAACAAAATGGTCACTTACAATATGTGTTGTATAATGGTCGAAGCTTGTCTGGCGTCGCCTTTAATGGCGGAGCACGTGATTCGCGGTGCCGATGCAACTCATTATGCAGCGCTGAAGAACGTGATACCATAGAGTAATGGAGTTTATAGATGGGAGTGTTGATGCTTTTTGTGGATGTGCGGTGATGGTATGGATACCCTGCGAAATACCCTGCGTATTTGAGAACGCTTTGCTACTCCAAAAATGACAAAAGGAAATATCTCGGATACGGCAACGACAGGTTTCAGCCATAAATTCAGAGGCATGTAGGTAACGTCTACTAACCCATATTGGGCCCACACCAATTTTTATTCGGATTGTTGCATCAAATTACATGAACATGAACCTGCAAATACGCGTAATTAATTTTAAACCATTACAAATGGCATTGTGGGCCATCAAGCGCTACACCCTAATTTTACTTAAATGATCGCGTAGTGCTTACTAGGCATTCATGTACCTAAAATATTCCATTGCATTAACGTTATTCAATTCTTATCACAAACTCTTCGCAAAAGTGTGCGCCCAAGTGAGCTATTCCTTCCTAAGCTATCAATCAATCAATCAACACAGCTTATTGCGGTCCACTGCTGAAAATAGGCCTCTCTCAAGCACCACAACACCAGTTTCCCTTAAACCCAACGTAACTGAAATACACAGACCTAATTGAATTCTCCTTTCCCTTCAATACAAAAATCTGTCCTTTCTCCACGATAATCTTTGCGTTGCATGCAAATTCAACGTCGCAACGAAAGGCTTATCTGCGAGGCGTGGCTCCGATTTCTCCGCGACATTTCTCGGGGTGCGTGCATATTATTGAAGAAACAACATCGTTATTGAAATGCTATACGATATGTATCCTTAATTAGTTGTCTGTTTAGGCAAATTGCTTGTCTTGTCTTATCTTAGTGGGGGAATTTTGTATCTAAGCTAATTTCGTTGAGGAAATATTCAGCTGAAAGCTTCGTAATGGTGAAGGTAATTGCTGTTTTTTTTTTTTTAATTCTGTTTTAATAGAACTTATAAAAAAATTGTTGAATAATTGCAGATCTCGGACTTTTTATGTGTAACATCTTTCCTCACACTTTCCTGCCAGTTGTAAAAGTGATTTCGTGAAAAGGGACGGAAATGTGTAATAGGAAGCCGGGGAAGCGCGCGCTATTTGATTTGACCAATGAGCGCGCGCGGTGCTATAGTTGGCCATCAGATGGTACCAACCACAGATATAGATAGACATAGATAACGCAAGAGCAACTACTTCGCGTGCCCAGCTTACGTACAAAAATCGTAAGCCGCCACTTTCGCGCTCAGTCTGCATCGGTGTGCCACGCTAGTCGGACGTCAGTTAAAAAATTTAAAATTGTGAATTGCTCCGTTATAAATTGTAAAAACTGTACAAATGCGAGGAGTAAAAATAAAGGAAATGTTTCCTTCCATCGGTAAGTCATTTGCTGATTAATATTATGCGTATTTAATACTAAAATCAATTATTTTTAATCTAATACCCTCTGTAATACCAAATTTGAGAAAAACATAGGTCATCAAACGTAAACTGCATATTCGTATTACATTGCGGCTTTTACTTGAAGCGGTTGATGCGACGTTTTGTTTTAACAAGTGATGAATATCGAAGCAAGTGATATTATCGTATATCGCATCGGTTTCGTAGTACAGGCGCTTTTATCATTTTCCTGTCAATTTTAGCGATTAGTGCTGTTCATCGTATGCAACATAAATCGATACTCAAGAATCGATTTCGGAAACAGAGGAATGATATTTTATAGGTACTAATTATGTAGACAATTTTAATAAATAATCGTAACGTTAAGTGTTTTTTTTTAGTTTCCCACATGAACCCAATTTAAAAGAAAAATGGATTGAGGCGACGGGAAATAAAGATTGGTTCCCAACAAAGCATAGCACTATTTGTTCAATACATTTTGAGGAAGCATGCTTTGTTGAAGGGAAAAAACAACGAATTTTAACAAAAGCAGCATATCCGACTATTGATGTACTGAAGATCACAACTGATGAAGTTAGTTAATTGATAAGTCTATGTACTTTCGAGCTTTTTATTACAAGTGTGAAAAATTAATTTTACTGGCTTCCCGTTTAGCTTCCAAAATTTCTGCCCTGGTTTTTTTTTTTGTTTCTGACATCTTGATAATCTATAACAATTACAAAAAATAAGTAGGGAAATACCAAAGAAATACTAACAATTTGAAGAAATTATAAATCCCTAACTGCCTACTAAGCAGATCAGAAATTTTATTTTCCTCTGTTTATCTCATTCCTCTGTCTATCTCATTACTCTGTCACAAAATCGATAAATTAATCGATATAATTATTTACTGTACACAATTACTCAATAAATAGTATTCGTACGGTAATTGAGAATTGAGAAATGGCATATACAAAGGCGATCTTTATTCAAAATTGAGATGTTAAGAAGGATAGAATCTTGTTGCTTTTGTAAACACTAGAACTAAGTTGAATATAAGGTATTTCAATCAAATATTCACGTATTTATAATGGTAAACGTACTTGAAATTTTGGCAAAGGTATCCAAAAACGACGTGTGACCGTCGACGGAACGCGCACGAACACACAACCTTTCAATACGAAAACTTTCAGCGTACTACTGGCTGGGTGAGCGCTGGCGCTAGTCGGGGGGTGAAGCAAGACGGGTGCCGCACGCGGCGCCGTCTTTGAATCGATTTTATTTTCCCATCACTAAATAGTGCTTGTGACGTCATAGTAGGTAGTCAAAAAATGGCACGCTTGGTTTTCATACAGATCGTGATACTTGCGTTATCTATGTCTATCTATATCTGTGGTACCAACTCATTTTCCGAGAGGTTGTAAGACTGTCAGCCAAGATGTCAAATGTTACACATCATACGCGACTACTGGACACCTGTCATTAGACAGGTAAGACCAAATTATACTCAAAGTTTAATTAATTTGTGGAGTAAATCGTTCATTACACTGACTTATAAAATACTGCCAACAATAAATCTAACTTTAATAAATAGCCAATCACTGTTAATCAAATGTGTAGGTACCAGGTTTTAGTTATAATGAAGCTCCTTAGTCTTGTACCTCCTATCAAAGTTCTATCTGATGGAAGCTTACCTACTTCGTGACGTCACGATTTCCAATCTATGTGTGTATCAATGTGTTTAGTTTATTTCATATTATTTACCTTATTATTTAGGTGTGCAATTGGTTTATTGTTCTGACTTTTACATATTCATAATTATTTGAACTGTGATAAATTAAATAATACCTAATTAATTAATTCACAAAAAATGTAATATCCTAACTTAACGTATAAAAAACTAAAATATAGCATCGCAAAATTCCCCCGTATCGCTGCCGACTGGTAATGTACCTACGCATGAGGCTGGCGGCATTACCACGTTGTATGGCAGTGGTTAGCCTCTGCCCATGATAAAAGCCAGCCCTTGGGTCACGGGAAATGTTATTCTTTATTTATTTATTACTAGAATATTCATTGATCCTGACTCATAAAGTCATGTCATGACACATAAGATATGGGTCTAACCGTGGCCTTTAAATATTTTTCTTTAATTTAGAAACGTTTGCCTCGTACTAAACGCAACAAGCGAAAAGTCTGTGGACTGTTCGAATCGGAAACTATTCAGGCTAACTATTTATATGTTGGTAAAGCCATAAACAACAATTCGCACTAATCGAGTCCAACAAATCATTACTAAACGCCATTACAATAAGTATTAACACTAATTCCACCACCTTTCTCTTATAAACTTTCAGCCTAAGATCGAGGCAGTAGCCACTCCTTAAAGCTTGTTCTCTAATGAATGTACCTAGGTAGAACTGGCTCGGTACAGTTCATGGTAGCTGCGCACGCGAGACCGGGTTAGCGCCGAACATTAATAATTTATTGGCTGTAGGACTGCACTTAGATTTTCTGTGATAGTACCTACGTTTCTCTGTAGGTTGTTTAGTTTTCTATCGATGTGATGGGAAATGTTATAGGCTAAGATTATGCTAAGATAACACATCACGCCTGTAATCCCTGTAGGGTTAGGCAGAGGTCTACCTATAGTACACCCACGTTTCCCCAATTATGTTTATATCCAATGTAATAGGGGGCGAGTCTATTACCATCAACCGGGCACATATCTAGACTCCGGACTGCTACTGAGAAATTCCAGATAGAATCACCTAATAACACTTTGCCGCCCCGGAAATCGAACCCAGGGCCTCATGCTCAGCAGTAGCGCTTCGACCAACGAGGTGGTCAGTTTGCTAAGATAAGCATAACATAGCATAGCATAATCAGCCTATAATGTCCCAACTGCAGGGACACAAGCATCCTCTCGGTGCGAGGGAGTGGGCTATAATCCACCACGCGGGCCCAGTGCGGGTTGGTGGATGTCATAATTATGTCTTCGAGTTTTTAGCTCTCTTATCTTAGGACATGCCGGTTTCCTCACAATGTTTTCCTTCACCGTTTTGAGATATAAAGTGAGAATTTGCTAAGATATAAAGTTGGAATGTTCTAACTACAGATGAATGTGTTACTAATTCCCTTTAGTGAGTGATAGCGTAAGAGTTTTATTTGAACACGGTTTATTTACACTATCAGTGTATAGTTTTTGAACAGACTATTGGAGGCTCTTTGAATACAAAGCTATGATATAGTGACCGTTCTATAGATTCATCCAGAATTTTCTCAAAGGTGAGATGGCTAATTCACGCTAATGAAAGCAATCACCATTTTGACAACAAGAATTTAATTTAAAAAAATCAAGTAATAAAAACTAAAACCCAACTACGACTTAAAAGGTATAAACAAGACACCACAGACAGACAAATTAAAAATCCGGAGTCACACGTGTTAGAGCATAAATCGAACAGATTACGTGTGACTCCGGATTCTCACGACGCTTCTAACGATACCTCATTTGTCAAATTGTGATAAGTGCTTTGGAAGATAGGAGGGAACAGATGAACATACATACATACATACATACATACATACATACCGGTCAAAATCATAACCCTCCTTTTTTGTTCGCCGTAGTCGGGTAAAAATATAGCTCAGGGTCTGAAGAAGTCATTCATTTAATGAAGGAAACCGTTTAATTTCATATATAAATTCTTCTTAAGAAGAAGTTCATAGTACCTAGAATAAACCGTGAAGAATTTGAAACTTACAAATAAACAAATGACGTAAGACAAGATCCATAAATTCCAAATTGCCACGTAGTATTAATTCAGCGAAGGTATTACATTGACCGCATTTGTGATTTTATGCAAATAAATGAATCCATAATTCTGGCCTTATGACATCTTATGGCACCTGTTCCACCGCCAGCGATTAACGATAAGCGTGGTGCTAGCGACTAAACATGAGTTGGCGAGGAACGAGCAGCGAGTGCGCGACGGCAGCGAGCGATTACTCGGTACTTACCAAGTGCGAGTTTCGGAAAGAGTGTTCTGCCTGCCAAGCGAGAGTCGCTGAGCGAGTACTCTCTTTGATAGCTCTTGCCGCTGCGACAGACGAGTACTCGCCGGCGGTGTGCGACAAACAGTCAGCGATCAGCTATTAATAAATGTATCTCATTTACTTACACGGGTCTACAATCTTTTGTACGTTTCTTGAGCGACAAAACCATTGACAGCTAGTTGCTTCCTCGTCTGCGGTGCGGTGAGACAAATGCCTCACAAACGCATTCTGCGCTGGGTGCAGTAATAAAATATTTGATTTAAAACCTACAATCGCAACAATAAAGACAGCTTACGAGTTTATGCCTACTTTTAAAGTAGAAGCGATGCACGTAATCCATAAAGTATAGTTACAAATGTAATGTCAACATAAAACAGAAAATCAAGTAGCAATATAATATCTAATCGATGAAATAAGCAATAGATATCTTGGACACGCCTGCAGAGACAGGGAACAAGCAACTATCGCCGAATGCGGCCCAAAGGACCAATAACTCTTTTAACTGCTAATTGGTACGAATCAGCCTTAAGAAATGTTCCAGTAAAGGGTATTATGGAAGTCTCTATAGCCTTATTCGGAATTGCGATAAATTCTTTCACACTTACGCTCAGTACCAACTGGGATGGGATTAAGGTAACTTTGTATGGGTTGTGTCGTGTGGAACATTGCTTATACACGTAGGAAGTGTTTCTTGTACATGTGATTTTTCGATCGTTAAGTATCTTTTGCCTCGGAGAGCACTTTAAGCTGTTGGTCGCGGCTGTCATCCATAGATCTTTGACAGTCGTTACGCGTAGTCAGAAGTCCGAAAGTCTGACCGTCTTACCAAAAGTTTACTGAGTAACACGGTACCCGTGTTATTCAGTAGACTGGGCTGTAGAAGTCAGATAGGCAGCTTCTCCAAGGTATATACTGGTATTCAGCTACATCCAGTTGCACTGGAAGCCGACCCCAACATAGTTGGGAAAAGGCTAGACAGATGATGAAGTATAAAGACCTTTTTAGAGGTTGACTTTCAGTTCAGCACGCGTCGCATGACCACGACCACCGAAGAAACTGGTTTTATCGACGGAAAAATAGACAAAATGACAGTTTGTGATTGTTTATCTGTCATTTTGTCTATTCTTCCATCGACAAAACCAGTATCTACAGTGGTCAGGCTGCGCGTGCTGGGGTTAACGTGGATACTAAAAACTTGTACATATTGGAGTACAATGCTCATCATCATTATCATCATTGGCAGTCTTGCTCCACCCACTGCTGAGTATAGATCTCCTCCCTTCTGTGCTATGCTTCCCTGATCTGTGCGAGTCTCATCCAGGTCTTCCTCGCGATCTTCTGTAGTTCGTCCATCCACCTGGCTATTGGTTTCATACATAATATATAAAGTCAAAATTACTTGTTTTATTTGAGAAATAGAGCTACTATAGTATGTGCAACTACGTGCTGCCTGACTGGTAGCACGTTGTGTTTCTTTATTAGAAACTACTACTAAAGCTCGAAAATGTCTTCATACAGGGAATTTTTTAACCAGTGCGCAAACTTAAACACGTGACTTTACTCATCGTTATGAACAACTTTTACTATAGGACCAAACATGAAATTGCGAAAAAAAATCAGCTGTTCCCTACATTTATGTTCATGCATAACTCGTCTAAATGTAGGGAACAGCTGATATTTTTTTCGCCATCACGTATTTTTTGCTCAAATTGTTTTCCTGTGTAGAAGACTAACTTTATAAAAAAATAACTATAACTTTGGTCCATTGCTAATTATGAGTTGCACAGTCCTTAAGACAGTCTTGGCATGCCAAACTATATAATAGTTGTTATATACCGGACTGGATGCAAAAGGCGCGCGATAGAAGTGTGTGGAGCATTTTAGGGGAGGCCTACGCCGTAGGCGACTACTACGAATAGCGATAGCAAATGCTAGGAAAAGAATGGAAAAGAAAGAAGAAAATTTATAGGATAAGCTAACGATTTCTTTTAGAAGTATTTAAAATATTTAAACCTGTGTTTGATTGTAAGTAGTGGAATTTTTATTTATTTTATTTTATTTTATATACAGTCTATTTTAGAAACTAAGACGCAACGTGCAGCCTGGAAGCTTTATGAGACAGGCGCGGTAATTACCTCTGTTTTAATGCTCTATTTTAATTGCAAATACAACAAATTAATACGATTTCAAAGTTTTACTATATCTGCCTATTAAATGGCAACATGTATCAAGGATATGATTTTAAACTAGCTGCGCCCCGCTGTTTCACCCGTCACTCAGTCTCGATCCCGTGGGAATATATGGGATAAAAAGTATCCTATGTCCTATTTCAGGTCATCGTCTACCCATGTGCCAAATTTCATCCAAATCCGTTCAGCTCTTTAAGCGTAAAAGGGTAACAAACAAACAAACTCACTTTCGCATTTATAATATTAATTAGGATTAGGATTGTGCAATGTATAAAATTTCTTATGACTGTATAAGGGTACTGGAATAATTTCTTCTTTTCCATTCAGCCAATGGACCCCAAAAAATAAAACAGCATTGCAAAATAATGTAATGTTCAAAAATGGAAACATGTTATCTATTTAGAGCTTCATTTCTCTGTGGAGTGCCAATTAAATTGTGACCTACAGGACCCTCCGCGCTCGTCACTCAATGAACGGGTTCCAAAACAAACCTAATCTTATCATAACTACACCAAACATTCAATTATAACTTTACAATACAGTAGCATATGACCAAAAACAAATGACCTTCCATTACTTCAAGACCCACTAAAGTACCACTGAAGTTAGGGATGAAAGACCAGCTTACACTGGTCATCTGAATGACGCGTATATTTTGACTGCGAGCTCAAATTTCGGTCTTTGGAGCGGCGCAAATCGCATTTCGTGCTGAATTCTACAACAAAACAGGTCAAATGCCGATAAGTGAACGAATTGCCGCACGTACTGATTCGAAACAGTCGCCTTTTAGAGCAGTGTGTGGAGTTTGGTGAGAGATACTAAATGTCAGCGCCCCTGCAACTGAGTTTTTGTCCAACCAAAATCCGTGGTTTTTAAACCGTGTTAAATAAATTTAAAACGGTTTAAAAACCACGGATTTTGGTTTAAAACGGTTCCGTGGTTTAAAAACCGTTTTAAATTTATTTAACACGGGTTTTGTTAAAACGGTTTATTTACATCTATAGTCCTAACGCACCTAGGGAGCCGATTACACCGCGCGGCATGCTAGCCATTTGTGACCATTTTGACCAGTCTCACATAATCTAATACCTAACCTAAGCACCTATAATTACTTAACAAAAGTTCCCACCGAACTTCCTCAAGGTAAATACCAGGCAGGTGACGTCACGTCTCTCGTCTAGTCCTGTCTAGTTTCGTTCCACCATTCCATAGTATCGTTGACCCGATGCAGTTCGACGCCGACCAGTCACGGACGCCGAAGGCCACCGCGGCCGTTACACAAAGACGCCGATTTTCAACAAAACATAGTTATGCTTGGGTTTGTGGCAAAAAAACTGATGAAAATATGCGTTAAGGAAAAAAGAGTTCAACAAGAAGTCTTTGTTGAGCTCGTAAAGTTTTGTGGAGTCGGCTCGTCTGGTGGAGGTGACCGTCGTAGGAAATTATAGTCAGATGTCGAAGAAGGCCTTCTGAGTTTTGTTTTTGTGTCGAATATTTAATAAAGATTCGATATAGTGTAGGGAGGGGCACATAAATACGACACTCGCTCCCAAAAAAGCATATTAAGTTGCCACCATAGGAATATCAAATCAATCAATGTTCGCCAGTTTACTCAAAGCTTAGTTAAGAGTGCGATCTCCCACAAATTACAAAATTTTGTCAAAATACCAGTCAACTTAAAAACTAGAATAAGAATATAATTTGTGGAGATGAAATAAACATTATTTATTATTTATTTCATTTTTCACACATATAAAATATGTTTATTATTATTATACAATACCTGATAGTCACAGCTAGTAGGTATCTACCAAAACATGTTAGAATTAGAAACTCAAATTAATATGAAAAATCTAAACTATGTACGACAATCCCACAACCTATCCTACTATGGATACAGTGCTTTTAAAACTGGTTCAGGTTGAAAGATTTTCTGTTGCACAAAACCAGCACTTAGCCCTTTAAATTACCAAAACATAGCACTTTAGCCCCCTGCCATAATCACGCTTGGCGCGCATGTTGCTGATCAACTTGGCTTGAAACACGTGATCGATGTAATCGGTACACAAATAACAAAGAGTTACAAAAGGCCAACTTACTTTAAAAGCATATACTTTAGACGAAAAAAAACTTGGCTAGGGATAAATCTGAGACGGAAGAAACGGATTTTCGCGCGCATATTTCCGACAAAAGATAAATCTAACAGGAAATATGCGGCGAATTCTCTCTATCGTCGCAACGTCAAAGACATGCGCTTTTTCCGCCCGGAAATGACACGGCGATAAAAGAGCTTCCAGCTGTAATAACATCATGAATAATTGCCGGAAATGATAAAGCGGGCAAGCAATAGTGCACTTGTAAGTCAATGATTATATTACCCACTTGCACAACAAGTCACTTTCTACATTTTGCGCGATTGTGGTAGAACAATTTCCATGAAATTTTCCAAGTTCCAAGTTGGTCTACTAGTCTACTACAGTCGCGTCACGCTCACGCCTCGCTACATGTATTTTGCGCGATTATGGTAGAACAATTTCCATAAAAATTTTAAAGTTGTTCTACTACAGTCGCGTCATGCCTGTCTGCGCCTTAACGCTACATGTATTTTAAAACATCATTATTACATCTCTGTCATCTTCAAACGATTTTCAGAAATAGAACGATGTTTAAAATTACTTTCGCGCTAAATGTGGTGATGACTGTGGGATTTGTGATGGAAGTAGGCCTTAGACTATAACATAGTGAACCTTCTACCTATCCCACGTATAGTGGACTAGGTATCCACGTCATGTCTCGAGTAACCGGGCTACGAACATTTCGTCTAAGCCCGAAGGCCACTCGACCAAACTGGTTCGCAATAACTCATAAAACAGTGGGCTTCTAAAAATACCTATTATCAGAATAACAGACATTCGAGACATGACAAAAGGAATATTTTACTAATTTTCTAGGAATTATTGTGTTTGTATTCATTGTATTTGCCTATTTAATTGATTTAATGCCTGTAAAGACTTGTTCACACTGTGTTAGTTAAATAATTTGTTATGCAGACAAAAAGAACGAAAGCGGATACTAAAATATTCTAATTCAGTATTATATTTTTGAAGAACTAAATAATAAGAGCCGTCCGGGTCGATCTTCAAGGTTAAGCAACGGTTGCCGAGGTTTGTCCGTGGATAGGTGACCATCTATAAAATACCGAGAACCCTCCGTGTCTCGGAAAGCACGTTAAGCAGTTAGTCCTTCATTCGTAGATCTTTGACAGTCGTTACGGGTGGTCACAAGCCCGAAGCCCGAAACCTGAAGTCTGACCAGCGGTCTTGCAAAGTCAAAGTCAAAGTGGAGGTCAGATAGGTAATCGCAGCTGCATCCACTTAGACTGTAAGCTAACCCCTACATAGTTGAGAAAAGGCTAGGCAGATACATAATTATCTATTTTTGAATGAGTCAGTAGGTAGGTACTTAAGATTAACTTTTTTTCAATGTTTATTAGTTTATTATTGATTTGATTGGCTTAAAAGATCTTGATTTCCTAATTTTTATTACTATTTTATTGCACATTCAAAATCAATAGACATTTGAAATCGAACATTTAATTTTTATTATACTCATTTAAATCTTCGATAACCACCATTTGCCTACTTCCATTTTATCACTCTGGATATACGTTTTTTGATATTTTAGTAACACTAAATTAAATTCATGACATTGACATACTCCTAATAGAAAACGAATAACCTGGTTCTTTGATATCAAAGCACTTTTTTTCTGTGCTTCTTATTTTAAAAATATCTTAAGGTACATACATTCATTTAATGCCTTACCACCGAAATCTTAATTATTCTTACGCAACGTCTACGCTTGAGTACAGTCGGTAATGCAGATCCCTGAAGTATCTTCATCTGCGCACAGCATTATCACCTTTACACCCATCATTTCAGAGGTTATTATTTCGTATTCTTTTTTAGTGTGATGGTAACATGAGAAGGTCGGTTCTCTTCGTCACGGGAGGCGCGTATGGCGTAACAAACGCGACGCGCTACGGTTGCTCTGCTTTGGGTGGTGAGCAGAAAGATTCGGTGGAACTTTTTAGGGTTCTACGCACGTGAGAAAAACATTCCTAGGGTACGGTTGGTTGGTAGAGTAAAACAAAAGAAGGGGATATTAATGAAATGGGAATAGTAAGATACGATAAGATACTGCCTCGTTGGTCTAGTGGTCGCAAGCGCTACCGCTGAGCATGAGGTCCTGGGTTCGATTCCCGGATCAGGCAAAATGTTATTGGGTTTTTCCATAAGGAATTGCTCAGTAGCAGCCCGGTGTCTGGATTTGTGGCTGCCCGATTGATGGCAATAGGCTCGCCCCCTATTACATGGGACTTAAACATAACTGGCGAAATGTGGGTGTACTATAAGTACACCTGTGTCTAACCCTTCGGGGAGTACACGCGTGATGTTATGTTAGTTAAATATTGCTTCGACACCTTTACAGAAAGCGTCCGACAATTACCTAATGATTGGTAGTGTTTAGTGGTCGAAGTAAAATATCAGTAGTATTGGGCAGTATCCGTAGAAAGTTGTATAAGTATTATTCCTCATTAAAAATAACGGAAGAAAATAAAGTTGTGCGTTATTTAACTAGGTATAAATGAGACCACTGGCTCTGCAATCTCTAACTCATCGATAGTCTTCCTATTTATGCACGTAATACACTGCTGCTGGTCATGTATGGTGAATTTGGTCTTTGGCTGATTCGGAAGTGGAAACTGGCTGGCAAATATTTCTATATCACGAGTATAATTTTAACTGTTTAATTTAGGTATTATTTTAATAGGTGTAACACCAATAAAAGTCGACTACAAAAACAAGTTAACAACGTTCATACAAGAAGCAATACCCTAAAACAATGCGCACAGAAATTTGAGAACAAATTGCTGTTCAAGTCGTGGGATACTCCGTAAGTCTGTAATGAGCGCTTGCGCATAAAGATGTGAGCACACCGGTGAGTTTGTTCGACAATTTTTTTGGCAGAATTCGAGTTAAAGTTACTCGATAGGAAAAAAATCTGTAAGTTTTATTGCAAAGGTTATGAAACGAACCTCAATAATTAAAAGTAAAAAAGTGCCAAAAAATCGTTGCTTTTTCTCTTAGGAAATTGTAATTTGACTCTACTCTATTCTTCAAAGCATTTCATTTATTCTTTTTTACAAGTTTTTTCCCAAACACTACGACAGTATATAAGGAAAACGGGAGAGAAACAGATTTTCTAATTACTTATAGTGTGATTTATCGGATTTAATTAGATAATTAGGATTGCATTATTATCTTTGTACCGATTCCGATAGATTACGTTCTAAATAAATGTTTCGTTGACAATTTGACGCTGTAGTAATTTATGTTATAATTTATTTTTATTAATTTATTTAATTTTATTTGAAAAATAATTAGGTACCGTAAGTGATAATATTATTCTGCCAGGATTGCGGGCTAGTCCGAAAGGGATACCGGGACCTTGGCAACAGGCAACTGAAGGAACACGGGTGGGTTTTAGTCAGTAAAAGTCTGACACGCCCTTCCGCTCCACCCGAGCGGGAGAAGTCATTGGATGATTTCCGAAGATCAAAAAAAAAAAGGTGATAATATCAACTTTCATCGACAAAATTACAGTTTTGTCGAAAATTGTCTTCGACAAACCCATCTCATGTGTCTTCACCCTTACTGCACAGTTGTGTGCGTTACAATTACACCTGCACAAGTGTGTACTTGTGTGCGTAACAATGAATTCTGAGCGCAACTGTACCGGAACATAAATTGTTATATCAAATTACCCGTTTCTTAGCTAATTTTGAGTTTATGTGTACGTAAATATTACATCATCAAGTCAATAATGCCTTTTGACAGGTGGATTATGTACTAATCATAATAATTTTTACATAAATGGCCTAAGAAATATTCACTCGTTTATATCTCGTACGGATAATATAGTAGCTTGACCATATTGGCCATAATAGAATGAACTTCTTCTGAATGTTCTTATAGGCCTTATTGTTATGGCATAGCTAACACATACAACAATAGCAGGGCCATTATACCTATATGCAGAAAATTATTTTGGTTTACTTGCGTTACGTGCTAAGTTTCAACCACAGAAACATTCATAAGCTTGATATTGGCATGGGATGGAGGAGGCGGGGGATTTGAAGGTGGAGCTAAATTCTATCAAGCAGAATTTCAGACTGATATGATAAAGGAACTTTGGCAAAAAATGAGCCCAAACATAACATAGATACCTCTGCTGTAAGTTGGTGAGAGAGTTGGGTATCCTGAAAATTCCAGATGAAGCTGCAGCATCAGTGCAATATTCTTTTTATATAATTGAAGGAACAGAATACCAGATTTCGACTCGATCAGACCAGTGGAAGATACTCACATCCATTCAGAGCAACTAGAAAAGAGATGATGAACAGATTTTCTTGAATCACGCTAAAACTGTCGATCACACACGTCACAAACAAAAACTAAAACTAAATCGGTTCAGCCGTTTGGATGTCACAGACATACACCCAGATACACAGAGACACAGATACACAAACACACAGAGACACAGATACACAAACACACAGATACACAGAGGCACAGATACACAAACACACAGATACACGGACATACAGATACACAGACACACAGATATACAAACACATAGATACACGGAGACGTAGATACACAGATACAAAGACACACAGATATACAGACACACAGACACAAATATACATAGACACACAGATACACAGAGACACAGATACACAGTCAGATAGATATACACACACACAAATACACAGAGACGCAGATACACATATACAAAGACACACATATAATCAGACACACAGAGACACATACACACATATACATAGACACACAAAGACGCAGATACACAGATACAAAAACACACAGATAAACAGACACACAGAGATATAGATACACAGAGCAACTCGTTCAACTTATAACACCCTTCTGCTTCCGTCAGACGTAAAAAATTGCAAACTCTTTTTACTACACAGCGACCATTATTCGTGGATACAGCTGGGCCTCAAGTCTGCTATTTTTATAAAATCCGTCATTCCAACACGATCCAATTGTCATTTTGGTAAAAGTTCGTAATCTGCTAATTCATAATGGTCGATCATAGGTCGGTCAATGGTCTCGTAATAGAATTGTGTTATAATGGTATTGTGGTATTGCCATTATTATAAAACCCGTTAGTAGAAATGATTTTCGAAAAACTACTACAAAATTTGAACATTTATTTGTGCCAGATTTCATTTTTAAATATTTTTACATATTTTTTATTCGTGTTTTATGCAATCTAAAGTAGTAGGAAGGTCGTAATACCAAAAAACACAACTATTTTATCTGTTTAGCTGTCAAAGTCAAATGTGACATTACTGCTTACTGACATTTAGCGTTTAAAAATGTGTGGAATAAAATTGAAACCAACACCTCGACTTCAGTTGCAAAACAGTACTGTATTTTTTTATTTTCTTTTGCATATATCTCGAAAATGGTGGGTCCTATTGTAAAAATAATGAAAATTTCGACCCCCTTTAGGAAACCCTTAAACCCCTGAGGCTCAACATGTTGGTTTTTTTTTTTTTTGCATATTTTTCATACAAAATGTGAAAAATTACATAAAAAACACGTCGAAGGTGCTGTCCTCCGGCTCTAAAAAAAATCACGGGGTGGGGCCCCGAGAGGCGAGAAAACAAATACCAAGTGAAGGGAGAACAAATAAAGGGGTCGTACTCATTCTCAACAAGCGACGGGCTCGACGACGTCTTGTGCATTCCGCCCATCTTCTTTCTCTTGCATCCACTGCGTTGGCTAGCTCAAGAATATTAGCTCGTAGTGAATACATTGTCTCCAACAAACACCACCACTACTGACTCGTAACGAATTAAAAGCAATGATTGCACAATGACGTTATAATGATAAGTCACTGATCAAAGGAACTGTCAAAATTTTAGCAGATTACCGCATAAGTCAGTCATTCATTTGTCATTATGTACGAGATTACCATTATAAACCATTTCTCTCAATGGAGTGTCAGTGGCTGACCATTGGAAAGTCATAATGACGCCACTCTATTAGTAGATTACCAAACTTGTCAAAATCAACAATTATGAAATCAATGATAGACCATTCTGACACTATTGTAATAGCAGACTTGAGGCCCCAGGTAGAACATAAGAACTCGAGTAGACTAAATGCTAAATTGATTTAAATGCCAATTATTACAAGTGAGTGCTAACAAATAATATGATCACGAAATTAGGCTAATTGAATCATTTGTTTATTTGTCAAACAATCGTGTGCCAAGTATTAAAATGGCTGCATTTATTAACTTGGCACGTGTGCCAGCCTGAACTAAAGTTGCAAGTCTAACTTGAGTCGTAACTTGTCCAACAAATTGTGACCGTTTGCGAATAAGTTATTATGTTGCCCGTTTTACCTCGTTTCCAGACAGGAAATATCTATCTATTTTGTCATTGAATTATATTTTAGTTCTGCTGTCAGCAATAAAATACAGAAATATTTAAGCAACCTCTATGTATTTGAAATTCCTGCCCACCTATTCTATAAAAACTTCACCGTGAACACCGTGAAAACTTAGGTCAAGTGTCAGTGTCCCTGGTAGAATGTCAATAGTGTCAATCCCTGGTAGGACATCTCACTTCACGTAACTGTGCGTTTGCACTGGCAAAACATTCAAAACAAGCGCCATCTTGCGTCTGTATTTTTCATTTTGAGGAAGCATCTCGAAATAAATTGGCACCCCAAGTGTCCGCACTTGTGTCCAATTGTGTCAGCAGAAAGGCTGAACTTTATGAGCATCCTAGACTTTTCACAAGTGTCTAGGTGCACCTCTAGTTAAACTAGATACATTTGAAGAACACTATTGTATATATTTTTACCGATTTATGTAAGATACTGCCTGTACAATCAAAAGGAAAACGTAATTTGCCTTTACGACTATTTTGTCATTTTAGATTTAAAACTTACTTGAGTTCGTTGACGCAAGACTTAATAATCTGTAGATATAAATTATATAGGTATAGATAGTGCCATTCACGGAGACGCGCTCCCCTCTGCTCCGCTCCGTGCTAAAGTACTGCTTACAGTACAGTAATCTCGGAGTGGGGCGCGTCTTCGTGGATGGTACTATCTGTAACTAAGAATGCTAAAACCTCAATGTGAACTCAGTACAACCCCATTCAAATCCAGTCCTATTCTTATTTAAATCGCACAAAAACAACACAAATAGATAGAAAATCAAATAATTCTCATCTACATATTCATTCTGTAACTACTTTCAAAAAGAACAATAAGAAGCCACCGTCTTACAATCAAGCCTACCCTTGTTCTACAGCCAACAAAAAGTCGAACAACGTCCAAGATTACTGACTGCGCACACGCACACTCTTGGCAGAACTTGGCACATACAATCCCCCGCTGGGCCAGAGAACTACGACGTCTATTTATCTCCGGGAGGGCTTCAAGCTCTCGCCATTCTATACAATAAGCACTATCTTTTATAAAATATGGCTATTTTACGGCGTTTATAAATAACTTAAATAAGTTTGCATTCAACGCTTTCACGAAATAGCTGTGATTCAAGTTCTGAATACAATAGCGCCACATCCTAGTGTGTAGGCGGCACCGTGACTCACTAGGATACCTAAGAGTTAGGGTACACTGTGCAGAAAAACACTATGATAAAATCGTGGTTTTGCCAACCACGTTAGCATGGAAACATTCTACCTAGTTTTATTCGCATTCTTTGCTTAAGACTTGCTTGACATGGCACTAATGAAATTATCTGATAAATAACAATCAACCAATAAAGCACCTTATCACCAGATATGATATTAGTTTTTCAAATGAATTTGGGTAAAGTTCTCGAGAAATATTTGGGTATCAAGCAATTAACTAAAACACTGAAATACGATTTTGTCTTTCAGTAACATTTTATTTTATTTATTGAATGCAATTTCTATTGACTAAATAAGCGTATAACTTTGCAGTTGTGTTAAACATACAACAGCATCGGATCGAATGTAATTTAAAGCTACACAAACTGTTCCATTCGAGTCAAACTCGTGTATAACTGCCCTAAACGCATTAAGCCGCGAACTTAAACACTACAGCGGCAGTGTACTCCAATCTTTATGTAGGTGTACCTTTCTAATTGACGTAAATCTAGAAAGCTGACTACATTAATATTGCTCTGCTCTTAGTGCATTTTCTATTTTATCATTGTAATTAAGTTCAGTTAAAACACTTGGATTAATTCAATAATATATTGTGGGAATGATGTTATTTCTGTAAATAGAGGTACTGCGGCTCTTTAGCATAATCAGCCTATAATGTTCCCACTGCTGGGACAAAGGCCTCCTCTCTTCGAGAGGGAGTGGACTGTTATCTACCACGCGAACCCAGTGCGGGTTGGTAGATGTCACATGTCTTCGAATTTTTGGTTGTAGGACATTATTAACTCTCTCTCATAATCATCTGCCTATACTTTTCCCAACTATGTTGGGGTCGACCTCCAGTCTAACCGGATGCAGCTGAATACCTGTATTTTACATGGAGCGACTGCCTATCTGACCTCCACAACCCAGTAACTGGGTAATACGATACCCCATGGTAAGACTGGTTGTCAGACTTTCGGGCTTCTGACGACCCGTAACGACTGAAGATCCACAAATGACAGCCGGGACCAACAACTTAACGCGCTTTCCGAGGCACGGATAGACCCCGGCAAGCGTAGCTTAACCTGATGGATCGACCCGTGCGGCTGTTATTACGTAGCCACGAGCTCGTAGCAACTCTCTCTATGGGTCTTAAAATAGATCTGGCGAAATGTGGGTACGATACAACCATATATGCCTAACCCTGCGAGTTTAGATGTATGTTTTGTCTAATTTTATCTATAATATTATTATTTGCAGTGAGCCAACACACTCACACTTTTTGTGTCTGTTTGCATTTCCAATTAACTCCAGCTATTTTCGTCAAATTATGACATGATGATAAATTATAAGTGTTTGTCTAATTATTACGGTAACTAAATGATCTATCATCATCGTCATTTATCTTTAAAATAATTAAATGGAAGGAGAGCATTTTTTGTTCGTACAAAAAAAGTAAGTACCTACATTAGTAGGAATTGCAATTGTTTTGTGTAGAACAGGAATGGGTATGCGTTGATGTGGCTATGCTTGGTCAAGGCAGTGACAGCTATACATTTATAAGCGATGCACATGGTTCGAGGCGCTGGCTGGACCATTGCTTAGTTACTGAAGCTGCCTGGCCGGCGGTTAGGGATGTCACGATTTGTCATGATGTGTACTGGTCCGACCACTATCCTCTGAAAATAAAGTGTAACCTAAAGGTAACTAGAGTGAAGTCTGTTTTGTGTCATACAGCCTTCAATAATACCAAGATGCACTGGGGAGAGCGTAGTGTTAAACAAATTAATATCTACCAACACTTATGTAATACAGTTTTAAGAAGCATAGACTTTCCCTCTGAACTCAGTGAATGCTGTGATAACATGTGTACTGATGTCAGGCATAGGTTAGTGATCGACGAGCTATACCAAAAAACTGTCGCGACACTACAGCAGGCCGCTGTGCAAAGTTATGATTCTGGGGGGGTTGGGAAAGGCAAGCATATAATAGGGTGGAATAAGTACGTTAAAAGCGCTCACACTGAGGCCCGTGTGAATTTTCAGGTATGGAAATCCTGTGGAATGCCTTCAGATGGCCCCATTTGTATTGCAATGAAACAGAGTAGAAATCAGTTTAAGAAACAGTTAAAATTTTGTCAAAATCATCAATCGCAAATACGTATTGATTTGATAGTCAAGAGCCACGAACAAAAGGATTTTAAGAGTTTCTGGAAACGAACTGGTAGGATGAATCCTAGTTCGGGCCTATCCGTGAGTGTTGATGGTGAGACGGATGCGGGACGCATAGCCAGCATTTTTAAGGAACACTTTGCGGTATCTTCCTCACTGACAGAAGCTCGGGGTACGGATGAAGCTAGTGTGCCGGCGGTGTTTCCTCTTGGGTGTACTGCTAAGGAGGTGAAGAAAGTGGTAGGAAGTTTGTCTAGAGGGAAGTCGCCGGGACACGATGGGCTTGGTGTTGAGCATCTGCTGCATGCGGGACCTCACATTTACCGGGTTTTAGCAATGTTGTATGCGTTTTGTATCCGTCATACCTATCTACCAGTGGAGCTTATGGAGAGCGTGGTGGTGCCCGTGGTTAAAAATAGGACAGGCGACATAGCGGACAAAACCAACTACAGGCCCATCTCGTTGGCCGCTATTATTGGAAAGGTGTTTGATGGTCTGCTTGAGCGCCGGCTTGATGAGTATTTAAAGTTGAGTGATGCTCAATTTGGTTTTAGGAAGGCGTTATCTACCGAGGCCGCTATCCTGGCGCTTAAGCAGACGGTCAAGTATTACACGGATAGGGAAACGCCAGTCTATGCTGCTTTTCTTGACCTCTCCAAGGCTTTTGACTTGGTTTGTTACGACAAGCTTTGGTCGAAGCTTAAACTTCTAGAGGTACCCGAGGAGCTTATCAATGTACTGAAATTTTGGTATGGCTCGCAGACAAACAGTGTCAGATGGGCAGGTGCTCACTCTGAGAAATACGTCTTGGAGTGTGGTGTCAGACAGGGTGGACTGACCTCCCCGACCCTCTTTAATGTTTACATTAACCAGTTGATTGGTGAGCTCAGCGAGACCAACGTCGGGTGCTCGATTGATGGTACTATGGTGAATAATCTCAGCTACGCAGATGACATGGTCTTGCTGAGTCCATCAATCAGTGTGCTCAGAAAGTTGTTAGCTGTTTGTGAGTCCTATGCTGTGTCACATGGACTCATATATAATGTCAAAAAAAGTGAGCTTTTGATTTTTAAATCGAAGTCTAGCTCGTTGGACAATGTTCCTCCAGTGACTTTAAGCGGTAAACCACTACAAAGGGTCACAAAATTTAAATACCTAGGGCACGTAGTCACGGAGGACTTATCTGACGATGCTGATATAGAGAGGGAGCGGAGGGCGTTGGCAGTTCGATGTAATATGGTAGCCCGCAGGTTTGCGCGCTGTAGTAAAGGTGTAAAACTCATACTCTTCAAGGCATACTGCCAAACCTTCTACACGTGCAGCTTGTGGGTGAAATATACTCAGAGGGCCTACAACGTCCTGCGCGTTCAATATAATAATGGGTTTAGGATGTTGATGGGGCTTCCGCGCTTCTGCAGCGCTTCGCAGATGTTCGCGGAAGCCCGTGTTGACGATTTTCATGCAATTATGAGGAAGAGAACAGCGTCAATAATGGGCAGGTTGCGCGGAAGCTCCAACAGCATCCTAAACACATTATTGGACAAAGTAGACAGTCCCTTTATAAGACACTGAGTGCGGAGGCACGTGCCAATGTGTGTTGGGCCACGTCAGTTTTAGTTTTTAAAATTTTACTAACATAGTTTTACTAACATTATATGGATTGTGTGTACTTGTATATGTAGTCTGAAATAAAGCATATATTATTATTATTTTTTTATTTTGCATATCTCGGGACCATCGGGGTCCCGGTCTTTTGAAAGGCGTATGAGGGGCCGAAGCCAACTCGCAGAGGCCCCTTAGACAATTTTAAATGGAATGAGGTACCAACCGACGATTATCCCTGTACACACTATGCTAGTGCACCCAAGGACAACCCCCGGTTGGTGTAGGACTATTGCAGTACATGGAAACAAAACATTGGACTATGGGTTTGGCTGGCTATAGTGGAATGGTTACCAGGAACTATGGAAGGACTATGACCCCTGCCTGACCAATGATATATAATATATATTATGGATAAGATGGCAGGGGGTGACTTGCACACTCAATAATGGGCCCCCAAAAACGGTCGCTAGCACATAGTGACGTAGCGACAAGGGGGCAACATATCCTGAGGTGCTTGAGGAATGGAGAGGTATTCCACGGCTTTCAGCACAATCCCAGAGCCCGGAAGATGGTCAAGATCCCTACGAGCACTTACTGGAATACTTCCTTCCTCCGAGCACGTTTGCTCTTGCGAGTCTCCACTCAAGCCGGCCAATCAAGGCAAGAATGAGGTGGGAGCTCTGTTCATCGTCAGTGTTCACTCCAGCCGGCCAATAAAGGCAAGCCAGAGGTGAGGAACAAGAATTCTCCCGGGAGATAGGGTCCGTGGGGTCGCTACTGCCCAACAGCTCGCCACATGCTGCCCTGCGGGTTTATTATTATTATTATTAGTAGATGAGAAAAACAGGAAACTACAATAATAAAACTTAGATACTGTATCATTCAAACTGGTCTTAGAAAAGCTTCACCACATGCGCAATAATAACCGGGTATTCAAGTTTTTGACTGCCCCAATAAAAAATCCATCCAAACCAAACAAATAACAAATAACCGCCTTAAGGTACACAATGTTGCATTCAAATAACGAAAATATTATATTAACCCTATATTTCTATGCAAATCTCAAACTTGGTGAAATTGCAAGCCCCAGTTCAAACAAGTTGGAAGAATTGCGTTCTCTTATACATATGAATAACTTACCCAAGTTAGAACCGGGCAACACGATCAATTTCCCACATCACCGTGCACACGGCGACGGGTGACTGAACTAGGCTGTCATTTGTCGTTGTCTGCCTACGACAGTTTGTTTGATTGTCAGTCAGGCCCTTAGGTCGATCGCTGATCATCTGTTTTGCATGTTACGTGGGACACAATCCTTTTTTGGAACAATTCTATACTTTATCAATAATCACCTTTGTGTGGAAATTCGCGTACAACATGTTTGATGTTACATCTGTCCTCTCGCTTTCCTGCGCTGTGGGAGTGATTTCATGAAAAGGGACGGAAGTGTGTAACAGGAAGCCGGGGAAGCGGGCGCTATTTGATTTGCCCAATGAGCGCGTGTGGTGCTAGAGTTGACCATCAGATGGTACCAGTTTCCAAAATTCCCACGGGATCGAGACTTACGCGGGTGAAACCGCGGGGCGCAGCTAGTTTATAATATTTCGAAACGTATCGATTGGCCCGTTTTGGTCGAGTAAATTCGTGCGAATCAACCAATAATCCCCCCATTCCTATCTTCCATTCGTTAATGTAAGAAATAAATCCTATAAGGTACGAATTTCCAGTAGTTTCTAATGTTTCTATGCTAAGCGCGTGGGTGGCTCACTAAGACGAGCTACAGTAGCCTCCGGGGTCAAAGTTCATACGACTAAGCCTACTTAAGTAAATAATAATGGCTCACGAGGTTTAGAATAAATATTAAATTGTGTAATAATATTGTTAAGCTTCAGCCTAAATAAAGTATAATGCTCTTTCTAATAGTAATTTTCTCTTATAATTATCATTAAAGTTTTCTTTTTGTCTTTATTAGCACTTTCTTAATCAAAGACAAAATAGCAAGTCGGTACCTTTACGGTAAACGACTATTCCAATATTCTGATGTCAGTATTCAAACATGGCCATTATCAAAGTTTACATCAATAGTGTTAAAGGAACCGTCACGGGCTATTAATACCTCTTCAAGCTTATAACATAACAATATGAACTATGTATACATACAATAATTACGCATTATTCTTATAAGTATCCACGAAATACAATCGCTTGGAGATGAATTCGATTCGTTTCTATCAATCAAACCATTCGTCTGTCAGTCAAAAAGTTGAGCGGTGATTCCTTTAGATTCAAATCTTACCATGAAAACGTAGGTGAAGTGAACTGTCAATTGTGCCGATCCCTAGCATCAGGTGAAATGAAAGTTCACAACACCTTAGTTTTCATGGTGAGATTTGGCAGAATAGATCTAGGTACATCTATCACTCAAGTTCAATATAGCAATACCAATTTATACTCGAGAGAACATTGAAATCTGTGGGGAGCCTGCGGCATCATCCTTATGTTAATGTGTATCGACGGAGAACCGGCCCGGATCGGCCTGATCCGCCGGATCCGGTTTGAGTCTATTGTCTATCTATTACCGGTCGGCGTAGGCGGTGGAGCTTAGCTGACGTATGATGGCCCGTTTATATGGTGCGATATTCTGGCTTTTTTTTCTTAGATACCATGAACTATCAAATACTTGTTAGATGATGAAGACATAATGAAATATGTAGTAGGTAATCTAGATTTTTGATTCGGACGCACTTGGTGATGGGGCCCGCTAGGCATAGCGAATTGATACCAATCGGGGGTCCGGCGAATGTTTAGATGGACTATTGTCTATAATATTAGTATTCTAATAATATAATGGATTTACTATTAAGTATATTATTACTAACTAATATTATAGACAATGGTCCATGTATTATTTTTACCAAAATCACCAAATCCAAGCTTTCAGCACTAGCTGACTGCAGCCGCTCTACCCGACCGTGCAGCAGATGATAAAAAATGAATTGTTCACATCTTTTTCCGCGCGTAAAATCGTTGTTCAAACGTGAGTCGTGCTCGTGAGTTCGTGACATGTAAACGGTCCTTATCGGCCAACCATGATCGCTTCGCGGGTCACCCGAATACAATAAAATCGGTGACTTTGTATCAGGTTTCGCTTGATATTTTGGGCATCTATGTGTGGAGTAGTAGGTACTAATGCCCACGCGTGGACGTCGTGGAACAGGAGTCGATAGTATGTCAATGACCCCAAATTATGCCCTACGTCAGTGATCTCTTTTAGTTGTTAAAGTTCTTACCCCAAGCGTTTCCTCATCTTATTAAGGATCTTAGTTTTTATTTTATTGGTCTTAGGTAAATAAACCCCTAAAACCCTCCAAAGCAAAGAACGAAAACAACTCAAGTACCAACTTATCAATATTTTAGGCATTTGTTAATTGAATGGAAAAATTTATAAAATATCTTAACTAATATTATAAATGCGAAAGTGAGTTTGTTTCTTACGCTTTCACGCTAAAACGACTGAACGGATTTGGATGTTTGGCACATTGGTAGAAACCTAAGTTAGGACTACTTTTCATCCTGGATCGCAGACGAAGTCGCGAGTAACAGCTAGTTTGCCATAAATTACAATACGAATATCTAGTCTTTAATAAACCTTTTTTATTGCATAACTAAACGCTGAGTCTCGATGTACAACATCTATTAGATTTATGACTCACGTCTAATAGGACTTTACCCAAAGAAACGGAAAACGCGGAAACGAATGTCTTTACAGTCATCGATTAACAAGAAATTCGAACCACAAAACAATCTGAATATCTGGAAGTGGTCATTTTATTGTGATGACTAAGTTAACCACTGTAATTAAACTTTTAACTCCAACGGGAATACCCTTATCTTTCTAACATATTTGTACCTACAATACAGTATGCAAGGGTAAACACCGTTGTCACTCAAACCATGGGTAGTTGACTTAAATATAAAAATAAATGACCCAGTAACAACAAATAAAAAAACTTATTAATATTAAAAGATTTATAAAGTAAATATCCGTCACTGTCCCGATACTCATGGATACGCGTTCGAGAAAGCTGCGAAACAGCTGACGGCCGGTCATGTAACGTCCCGCGCGCCCCGCCCGCCCCCGCCAACCGCCGGCCGCCGTGTTGAGACGCAAGTACGTTGCCCTTGCGTGTAGGGTGAAATATTCTTGTGGAAAAATGTAGATTTTCTTTTTTTTTTTAAGTTGTATTTTTCCATTGATTTTACGTTCTATAAATGTAACCAAACCACTGGTTTCAAGGATAACGGTGTTTACACTAACACCCTGTATAGAAAATGTTCGTCATCATTAGACCACAAGATGAAGGCATCAACCTTTCTAAAATTAGATTAGTTACTATAAATTATATAGGTACCCAAGTTGGCTATAAACATTGGCCCAAAATGAATGTTGGTAATTGTAAACTATCAATGCCGGTTTAATGCATACTTCGCTACGCTTCTTCGGAACGAACGAGGCAAGAAATGTATTCCAAGTGCCAATAAGAAAATGACTGTCGTAAATTCGGAGAATTCAATACATTATTAATTGCTCATTAACAGTTTTGTTAGTGAACGGTAAATGAATGTGGTATTAAAGTACTTATGTACTTACCTATTGCGGTTTGCAAACCATTTGTGAAGAAATGCTGGTCATAATTGTCACGATTCTTGAAACCGCAAGCAAACGTGATCTGGAGTAGGATCCGTTTTGTCAAAGCCTGATAGGGAAAGATCTAGATTATTTAATCTAGGCTCTTCTAGCTTAGCTAAAAGATAGTTAACTCTTTAAACCCAGATACCTCTAATCTAATCAATCTGCCTAGCCTTTCCCCAATTATGTTGTGGTCGGGTCCCAGTCTAACCAGATGCAGCTGAATACCAGTATCTTACATGCAGCGACTGCCTATCTGACCTTCACAACCCAGTTACTGGGTAACACCTTAGTAAGAGTTGTTGTCAGACTTTTAGGCTTCCAAGTGCCTATCTAACCTTCCAGACACCTATGAGGGTAAATATATAGAAATAGTCTTGTTTGTTTGTGATTGCGGCTCTTCTTTGATTAAGTTCAGTTAGTCCCATAGTGTCTTGATCCATATTCAAAACAGAATCGATTGGAATCAAAACTCGAATTAAAACATGAAGAATCTCCTATAACATTTTTTCCTGTCGCTAAAGTAAGGGAACTGCCCTAAATGTTATGGTTAAAGAAATGTATTTCTCAATACGAAATTACAAAGATTTCGACGATTACGAATGTTCCATCGGCCATCCCAAATTAGTATCGAGAATACAACCAACCAACCAACCAGTTAGAGTAGGTGGCTCACAGAGAGCAGTGTAGTTTATTTCGTCACCACTACTCTCTAAACAGCGAAGGAAAACATCGTGAAGAAAAAGGCATGTCCTAAAACCAAAAATTCAAAGACATGTGACATCTACCGACTCGCACAGGGCCCGCGTCGTGCATTACGGCCCACTCCCTCTCAGATGAGAGGATGCCTGTGTCCCAGCAGTGGGAACATTATAATTATGCTGATTATGTTATACAACCTATATTCATTCATTTCATATCCTATATTCTCGTAAAATATATTTTCATTGGTATAATAAAATCAAAACTGCTATAACTATAGATAGTATTCCTGGTACGAAACGACCACAAGACTAGATTAACGGCTGAAATTCCAGGTATATAGGGTGATATCCCGGATGTGACAATACCTATATAACTAAGCTAGATAAATGTATTATGACGTGGTATTAGGGTTGGCACAATGTCTAAGAAATGTTTTTTTATTAAATTATGTATACCGCATCTTCGTCAGAAGCCCGAAAGTCGGACAACCAGTCTTACCATGAGGTATCGTGTTACCCAGTAACTGGGTTGTGGAGGTCAAATAGGCACTCGCTTCATGTAAAATAATTGTATTCAGCTGCATCGGGTTAGACTGGAAGCTGACCCCAACAAAGTTGGAAAAAGGTAAGGCAGATTTATTGATGTATAACGCATCCAGTGTACAAGTTAAGGTGGAACATGTCATGACATTATTTAGTATAGAATGTAACTTTTGTATGGCGGTTTTCAGTAACCCTACAACATTTAAATGTATCGCCTAATAAAAGCACACTGTTGGATTTTCAACACTGGACTCAGCGCCGAGAGTTGAAAATCCAACACTGCGGTTTTTAGGTGTCTCGTAGAGTTAGTGAAAACGGGGAATTAGGATGTTTGGTATTGATAGTTAATAGATCGTCAGAACACCGAACAATTTTAAGTATATCACAAAATAATATGTTGTCCTAGACTTACAACAAATTAAATCTGTTATTTTTAGAATTATAAGAAAGTTAAAAAATAAATTTAAAGCGTATATAAAAAAATGTCAGTGTCAACCCTTAATGTGACCCAGCATGTCGTAGTGGCGCGTGGGCGAGCCACTCGGCGCGCGCGCATGTCAAGTGAACCAGTATCAGCGCACCTACCTAGCCGATTTTTTTTTACTTATTATATTTTTATTTGATTTATATTGGTACAGGTAAATGAAACATGCCTCAACAGCCGGACAGCCTCGTTGGTCTAGTGGTCGCAAGCGCTACTGCTGAGCATGAGGCTCCGAGCTCGATTCCCGGGTCTGGCAAAGTGTTAGTGTTTTTTTTGGAATTTCTAAGTAGCAGCACTGAGTCAAAATCAAAATCAAAATATTTTATTTCACATAAACCTACATGGGCACTTATGAAACGTCAGAAGCTAGGTGCACGGTTCCAATTGGTCGTTTCCTATGGAGAAGAGCCGGCAAGAAACTCCATGGTTACTCTTTTAAAAATAATTGGCTTTTACAATACTTTCAAATTACAGTGTTGGTAGGCATGGGGGGACAATGTAGGCCTTTCAACAAGTAAGTAAGTCCGGATTGGTGCTCGGTTGATGGCAATAGGCTCGCCCCCTATTACATGGGACTTAAACATAACTGGTGAAATGTGAGTGTACTATAGGTACACCTCTGCTAAACCCTTCGGGAAAAGTAAGCGTGATGTAATGTAAATGAAACATGTCATTACTTTAATTATTATTAGTATTTGGTGAGCACTGATTTGTGGAGGTCAGATAGGCAGTTGCTCCATGTAAAATACTGGTATTCGGCTGCATCCGGTTAGAGTGGAAGCCGACCCCAACATAGTTGGGAAAAGGCTGGTAACCACTGATTTGCTGCCAGTTTCTGAAAGCTTACATCATTTTTAACTGCCATACTCTACGAGATGAATGAGCTAAGGTATGGAGTTCACTAAATTCATTCGTATTGAATACTACCAAATACGTACGTATCGTATTACCCAGTTACTGGGTTGTGGAGGTCCGATGGCAGTAAAATACTGGTATTCAGCTGCATCCGGTTAGACTGGAAGCCGACTCCAAAATAGTAGGGTATTCATTTTCATCAAAAGACCACCATGACTTTCGAAATTTTCTGAGAAAAGTTCAAAAACTCTGTATTTTTATTACTTTTCTAAAATCATTCAAATGCTCTGTGAATTCATATTATTCCTTTATTCTCACCGCAATCGCGCATTCAAATCCGTGCTAATTATAATTAGTTGTAATGAGTCAGTAACAATTATGTACGTCTTGCGATGATGTTAGATCAATAAAACACATTTCCCACGTTAATTATATCTATTGTTCAATCAAACTAACTATAATTTGTTAAGTTTTATTGCACTTACTGACTTACCTAGGCTACCTATTGCATTTTAAATAAACGACACTATATAGAAATGTATATGGGGCTTGTGGCCAAGAAATAACAGCCGCACGCGTCGATCAATCAGGTTACGCTACGCTTGCCGCGGTTGGTCCGTGGATGGGTGACCATCTTTACATACCAAGACCCAAAGCCAAGACCCCTCCGTGCCTCGGGAAGCACGTTAATCACATGGAATAACAACTCACTTTAAGCTCACTTTACCTAAGTTTTCACGGTGAGATTTTACAGCGGACCTATTCTGTAAACTGTAGATCACCAAACGATTACAGTAAACACTTCGCTTGCTTGTGTTAAAGCTCCCTAAAAACTTGAGAAGTATTAGGAACTCATAAAGAAGATTTTATTTCTCGCCAAAGTTAAGGTCCCCATTTATTTTATAGTTATTGTTATTCCCAGCGATGTGATAAGACGATTACCGCGAATTCGTAAGGTGAATGAACTTTGTATGGCATGACCTGCGAGTCGAATCAAAACTGGCTGTTTGGTGTGTTGCACGAATTTAGTGAACGAAACACTTCTACACAGAGATACATGAACATAACACGCCTGTAATCCCCGAAGGGTTAAGCGGAGGTCTTCCTGTAATAATCTCTAACTCAAACTCCTTTCATTTATTTCAATTAAACCACTTACAGGCACCTTTGAATTGTTAAGGAATCGGTCAGTCAGAAATATGAAGCTAGTTGCCCATTCCAAAGATTAGTAGATACCTATAGAGGAACTCCACGGACAATCTTTTAAATAAATAAAAAATTGTTACAAAATATTGTTTACATCATGCGAGCAGTGGTGGCCAAGTGGTAACGGCCACGACTTACGAGTTGTAGGTCGTAGGTTCGAACCCTGACAGGCGCTTTACTTTGTGTAAATTATTTCATCGCCACTGCTCTCAAAACGGTGAAGGAAAACATCGTGAGGAAACCGGCATGTCCTAGAACCAAAAATTCGAAGACATGTGACATCTACCAACCCGCACTGGGCCCGCGTGGTAGATTACGGCCCGCTCCCTTTCACAGAGAGGAGGCCTGTGTCCCAGCAGTGGGAACATTATAGGCTGATTATGCCATGTTTACATCATTCATGTTGAAATTATACATATGAGAACAATGTTGAAAGCACGTTAAAAGCTTCCGTAATAAAAAGATAAAAAACAATTCAAAAATTAAAATAAGCAATCACAGCCAAGAGATGACCAATCCCAACTGACGGCGCCCGATCACGAACAGGACACATGGATCAGCACCATTCAGCTCAACCATTTTGAAGGGAGCTAAATGATCCAACACACGCGCCACCATCAGCGAGACATAGTACACCCACATTTCGCCACTTCGTTAGAGATTTTACAGCTAATGTAGGTAAACAAGTTTTTTTATTCTTTGGTATTTCAAAGTGTCATCTGTACCTGCTGAGAGCATAGGTAGTGTTATTTTGGACACCTACCGCCTAAAAACCACTGGATAGAGGCCTCAGCACGATAATTTGCGAGTTTTCTTGCTATATTATATTTTTCCGTATTCTAGTACCTATATAGTGTATTGACAAAGAGAGCTTAGGATATCTTTGGCTTTGTTTTTTTTATAACGGTCTTAATGGTACGGTCTTAATGGCCAGCATTAGGTATCGTCTTTCTAGATACTGATTTATTAACCAATACAATAATATGAATTGCATCTATTACTCTCTTTAAGTTTGTTGTTAGCAAATCAAATCGACCCCAAACAGATTGATAGATGAAACCGCAAATGATTCGATGTAATAATAACTATGTGCCTCTAATTGATATTTTACCAATAATATGGTAGTTATCACGAAATAAATATAGCAGTTAAGTAAGTATAATGTTATCCTAACAAAGTATAGAGAAACAATTCGTAGTTCAACGCGTAAATGAAACATTTTTTTTTTTTTTTTTTAAAAACGTTGCCCCACACTAAGTATTTCTTCCTGTATCGTGAGTGCGTTTACAAACATAGAAACTCACATACACTAACACCCAGACCCGGAACAACTACTTGCAGATCATACAAATATTTGTTCCGTGCGGGGATCGAACCCGCGACACGTTGCGCAGCAGTCCATCGCTCAGCCACTGCACCAACCGTGTCGTCGACATTATAATTAATTAATTAAAAATTAATCGCCACCATATTTTAATTTGCACGTAACAAATTAAATTTCCATCTCTCTTGCTAGTAATTAAAAATATACGTTGAATTCTAATCCTAACTAATATTATAAATATGAAATTGTTGCGTTTTTGAATAGTTACGCTGTTGTTTGTTTGTTACTCTTTCACGCTACAACGGCAGAATGGATTTAGATGATGGGTATACCATGACCTGAAATAGGACATAGGATAGTTTTTATCTGTTTACTCAAGTACGTAATGGTGTTGTGTAAAAGGCTTTTTCCTAACAATATTAAGCATCAGAGCAGCTCCTATATCAACGACGTGAAGGACTACGAGCAAAGTCTTCGTCTGAAGTTTATTGAAAACATAAAAATATTATATTTCAGGTCGCTTAACTCGTTTAGTGCTTTTAGTTTTAAGTTTCAGACAGCGCCAAGTTATGTTGGGTGACAGCCCTTTTCTTTCCAGGTTTTTATGATATCTTTCTATATATACCTATTTGTGTAAAATAAGCTTAGGGTAGCTACCAGGTTTGCGGTCAGTTACTGACATAGCTATCGATACTCCATATCTTGCTTACATCCAAGTGATGTATAAAGGCTCTTACATACTGGCGCGGGTACGAGGCGACGCCGCCGCATTGTTCGCCGTGAAGTTTTCTCAGAAATTGCTTTGTTAAAAGTCGCGCCAGTATGTAAGAGCCTTAAGAAGAATGGATCATATTTTTTGACGGAGATGGCGGAAATGTACTTCTCCAATAGACTCATGGTCGTAAAACGCAATAGCGCAAAAGACCACCACGAGGACTATCTATTGCTCTTTCCGGTAAAGATTTTAGTTGATGCCGCATTATGAACTAAAAAAAGATATCGAAGCCCATAGCGCACATTTTGCTCAAGCAACAAAATGTCACATCAAAAGCCGCGTGTGATAACTACTTCAAAAGACAAACTTCCTACCATGAGCGTTAACAAACGCGCAAAATATCAAAGCTGTTAGTTATAATAGAACATTCATCTGTCGAGCCTTACTCACATCCGAGACATAAAGCGAAACACGCTTTGAAAACTGAAGATGTAAAATAACATCAAACGACATCATTATTCTCTAACACATATTATTATTATAACAATAAATGTAGTGCTACAAAAAGGCCTATAGATAAGGCCGAAACATGGTTCTCGTTCCGCTTCTTTACTTACGTTTTTGTTAAATATGGTTTCGGCTTTCGGTGCCCTACCCGTGCCCACACAATACACTATTTTGATTTGTATGCTAAACTTGAATTGGAATTGAAATTGTTCATTCCCACTGTGTCGGATGTTTGGATCACATAATATCTCTATGTTGACGATCTGAAGAAACTGCTATTAAAACTATACGGGAACAATTTTCATCGAGTCTATATAAGCCAATTGGTCAGTCTACATCGGTCTCCGTGCCTATTCTGTCTGCTTCCTTATGTGCAGCTTTTGGTACCCAACTGAGATGATCATCCTTCAAGACCGCTACAGGGATTGGCAAGAATGAATGCTATGTTGAATATGTTGATCATAATTAAATACTAATAAGTTACCAATACTGTAATGAAATGAAATTAAATTGTTTAGGTATTCTGTAAATAGGATATAGGAATCACTTTTACTCGTCATCTATCTTCTATCTATATCTATTCTATACATATAATAAAATCGTAAACGGTCCGTGTCTGTACATTAAAGATTTTTGCAAAAAAAGTACTGGAAACCGCGAGAAATAAGTAATAGAAGGTAAAAAAATATTTTTTGAAATTTTTGTCTGTTTGTTTGTTCGTTTGTGAGCGCATCACGTAAAAGCCACTCATTGGATTCCAAACTGAACAATAAGAAGCTTTATTGTGAGTAACATTTAGTCTTTATTTCATCAAAATCGACCTGCAGAATCAAAAGATATATGGATTTAACGCTTATGATTTTTTTTTTTATCGCGGTATTACGTGCAGCGCTTGACGGTATTCTGTTCACAAGAAATTGTGCAGTTTCCAAGCTGGAACCTAACAGAAAGTACTAGGCTTGCATGAATTCACGATAGTATTAACTAATAGGATATCAAATAATTATAACTGACAAAAAGTACTAGGCTTGCATGAATTCACGTTTAGATTATTTTAAGTACATCACTCACTTTTTTGTTCTATTCGTATCTGCAATACTATATATCGTATATTTGTATTTGTTTAAAAAGTCGGAATTACACCCGGGCTACGCCGGGCACGAACAGCTAGTATTAAATAATAATATAAAATAAGCTAGATGAGGTCGGCGTTTCCTATCTGACTACTCTGAGAAGAAAGGCCGAAACAAACTCAGAGGTCGCAGTCTCTTTTAAGGTCCAGACATAATCTTGGTCAGGCCATATGAGGACCATGTAGATTAACGTCGAAAATGGTATTTTGAGGAAAGAACCACACTAATTTGAGTGGACCTGTCCAAGTGTCCAGTCAGTGCAAGCATTTGTCAGTAACCGAGGAGGTCAACTCAGAGCTTAAGGAGCTCAACGACTCGACGAACAAAACCAAAGAAAGGACATTTGGGTAGGTCGCGTAAAGTACTCAAATTGCCAGACCATCATTAAAACTGAGAAAGAGGAGCAAAAAATAAAACTGATCCACATAGTCCTCACAATAATTAAAATAAAATAATACTTTATAAAGTAATAATGTCATTTTTTTTTAATATTCAACAATGTCAATTTGTGGGTATATAAAACTGGTATATTTAAATGATTTTAGATAATACATAATTAAAATGTCAAGTTCTAGGGGGGCGTAAAATAAGACACCCAGTATCTTCCTTTCCGATATTTTCTCTGAAAATCATAAAAGTATCAGACGTTCCCAGTTCCCATAAGAGAAGAAATGAACCATACGAAAGTTTTAAAACTTCCTTTTATCCGGCAATATCAGTATTTCAAATCACACAAAGAGAAAACATTAAAAGAGAGATTTCTTTAAAAACTTTATGTTCGATAACCAATAAACGTACTAGTAAATGCGAACTGCCGATTTACGACACACTTACTAGTGTTCCACTCAATTTCTGGTTTCGGCTTTCATACTTATTGAATGCTTGCGACGAAGGTATGCTTTTCATGAGTACTTAATATGTTCATCAGTATCATAAATCTATGGAATACAAAACGCTTCATCTCAACACTATCGTCGACTGCTTTTAATTGTGATTTCAAATACTCTATAGTTTCGGCTTTCGGCCAAACTGTGATTCCAACAAACACTTGTCGAAAAATATTTACGATATTTTTTGAGATATTTATTTTTATTTTTGGAGTGGTTTCAGTGACCAACTTTGGTCCAGACTATGATCTTAGCGTACCTTTAGTGCATGTCTAACTAATAATCTTGATACAAAAGCTATTGTTACCACAACTATAACTAACGTTGGTACATAAAACTGCTTTATTTATGTCAGTGCTCGAAATGGTATCGAATAACAGGGTAGTAAAATGGTTACTGTTCGGATTAGGTGTCCTAGTCATGAATATCAGTTAATATTCTAGGAATTGTCTGTAAATATATTATGTGGTAATAAACTGGGAAAGGCAAAGGATATTCTGGACTATGAAAGATTTTTTATTCTCCTCCTTTGAGAAAAAATTAACTGATATACATTTTGTAACCCGTAATGACTTATACATGGCATGTCCGCCGTCCTTCCGCCATTGTAGTGGACATAAAATACCCTGAAAATTTATTAGAAAAAGCTTGAACCCCAGAAACTAGAAAACCATATTTATCTAAAAGAAAATGTCAAAATTAATACAAGGCATAAATTAAACCGGTTATCCCATGGCTAGTAAAAATCTCAAATTAAGAAGTAAACATTTTTTTGTTTTACGCGTAAATGAAACATTATAATTAATTAATTAAAAATGTAAAGAGTGTGTCACACGTCGTTTAATGACCACCATATTTTAATTTACACGTAACAAATTAAATCTTCATCTCTCTAGCGAGTAATTAAAAATATTATGCCTTGGATTCTAATCCTATCTTCTAATATTATAAATGCAAAAGTGATTTTGTTGGTTGGTTCGCTTTCACGCTAAAACAGCTGAACAGGATGAAATTTGGCACATGGGTAGACCATGACCTGAATTAGAACATAGAATACCTTTTATCCTGATATTCCCACGGGACCAAGACTTATGCGGGTGAAACCACGGGGCGCAGCTAGTAATGACATAAGACTTAGAACTTTAATTATTGCACTGCGAGGAATTAAACTAAATGATTCATGAGCTAGAGACAATTAAGACTTATCTTATGTCGTTTAAAGGTATTAATTATTTTTTAATTATGTGGTAGAATACTTTAATAAACTCCGTGCCTCGGAAAGCACGTTAAGCCGTTGGTCCCGGCTGTCATTTGTGGATCTTTGACAGTCGTTACGAGTCGTCAGAAGCACGAATGTCTGACAACCAGTCTAACCAAGGGGTATCGTATTACCCAGTTACTGGGTTGTGGAGGTCAGATAGGCAGTCGCTCCATGTAAAATACTGGTACTTAGCTGCATCCGGTTAGACTGGAAGCCGACCCCAACATAGTTGGGAAAAGGCTAGGCAGATGATGAATACTTTAATAAACTGATTTAAAAACATACATTATTACATGACATTATTAAAATAATACTTACCATAAATTAAACTAAAATTAAGTTAAAATTATAATTAAATTAAAATAAAATAGAATCAAAATTAAAATTTATTGATTATTTTCCCTTGTACATACTTATTATTATAGATATTATATCATAATAAGTATAACTTAATTTTAATTTTGATTCTATTTTAATTATAATTGTAACTTAATTTTAGTTTAATTTAATTGTAATTTGATTTTATTAGTACCTATATGCCTATTCCATAAATTCAAATAATAAAATAAGGTGATTGTGATACAAACCGTCGCAGATTCAAGTATGGTGCACGAATAGTTCTTGCAAAAGGAATGCGTAAACAAAAGTGGAATACTATGGAGAAGATAAATGTCTACTAAGTCTATAATAATCCTTTAGCTTTTCTAAGACGTGGTAACAACCAAATACTAACACGTTCGGGATTGAATCAAGTCTGGCGTCGCTGTTCGAGATCGAGATTTTAACGGTTCTACCCAATGATATTAAATTAACAGATATGTTATAAGCGCGCAATCGTGAAGACTCGAAAACATTCCAATTGTAACGTTTTTACTTGTAGTGAAATGTAAAAATGAATGAAACGTGGGTATTTGTGCCGCTGCTGCGCGGAACACTTTTTTCAGTTGTTTTGTGAGTGTACAACATATCTATTAATATAATATCATTGGTTCTACCTTTAAAATAATAATTAATGAACAAATATGCAATCCCACCCCTGTTTTTTCTAAACGGTTTGGCAGCACACACTGTGAAGTAGCAGCCTAGCAGCTATTTGTAAGTCCCATTTAGGACAGTCTATTGTCATCAACTGGGCACAAGTCCAGCCTTCAGAATACTACTGAAAAAATCCTCATGGAAAAACCCAGTAACACTAAGAAACCACAGGACCTTAGGTTCCTGGCGCTTGCGACCACTTAGACCAACCAGGCAGTCTTCTTCTTCTGATGATGATTACATTTTTGTAATTTCATACAGCTTGTATCATATTTAAGGGGGGGTGGGGGGAGGGGTTACTTACAGACCATCAAACTGAACTTTCTTTATAGGACCAACATCGTAATCGGGAAATAATCAGCTGTCCCATAGATTTGTATGGAACAGTTGATAATTTTTGTTGCTTCGTATGCTTCGACCAGAATTCGACGACGTCGTCGTAAGCGTTAGCATTGGCCTCACAAAGGCCTTTCACAGTTCATAGACAGCACGAACAGGAGATCGGTCGATCGATCATCGTTAGAGATGCCTGCTATATACATAGGTAGGTATCTAAATGAACGTTCCATGTTTCGTATTAATTCTCGAACGATCCCACAATACTCCCCGCGTATTATCTGAATCTCCTTCTTATCTCCGGACAGTTAGACCGCCTCCGTAACGGCTTATCTCTTGAACAATGGCAATTCGTTCATGTTGCATTTAAATCTTGCTTTATAAACATTCGAGGGCCGATACAAAGGCTATTTTAAGAAAGGGCCTTGGAACCAGCGGGTTTCATTTACTATGTAAGTACTAGCGACCCCCCCTGCTTTGCACGGGTTTTACGACTTAACACAACATTGTTTCTTTAGTATATGTAGGTTTGGTTTATATGTTTGTTTCCGGAATAAATTTTCTAATCGATAGGGATCGCATCCAAATCCATTGCGTCAATTAGAAGAACAATGCAGACAATAAATTAAATTCGCTTTTTGTTTCTGTCTGTATGATCACAGACAGAAACGAAAACCGAATTAAATTTATAATTAAATATATGATTTGCGAACAAATTGGGCTTTGCATAGGTACTTAGGGTGGAAGTTAATCCAGGTCAATGATAATAATACGAATCGCCCCGATCAAAATCATTATCAAGAACTGACAGAATTATAAAAAAAAAATACCTACATGTTTTAAAAAAACTTGAAATCAATATTGCGTTTTAATAATTTTATAGCAAAAACGACACTTTTTCACTTTGTCTCTAGGGTTGCTTTTTACCTATTTCAGGTGTCTTTAGATGGCAATATAAAACCAATGTAAAGTGGTTAAGCCATTTTACATCAAGTTAGTTTTTGGCCCAAGTTGTATGCTAAGGTTTGCAAATCTAATTCCCACTGCTGATTTTGGGGCCCCAACTTCATAGTACCGGCGACAAAGCCCCCCAACCATTAGAAATTTCGATAAAATTTGTTTCCAGTTCAAATAAAATGTTACTTTCTAACGGAGCACATTCTCGCCACTAGTACCGATCAGTTTTATAGTTCGTAACGTCTAGACGCCCTTAACTTTATTTTTTATGATCTATAATAAAAACTTAGAACTAGTTTATCAATCAATTCTGTGTATTTACTTTTTTTGAAGGCGACTACATTACACTTTTTATTGAAATACACTAAAAATTTTATTAAAAAGTTTAGGACCAACGACTTATAAAGGTCGTTAAACTGAATCGGAGCTTATAAAGAAAATAGTATCTCTCTTAAAACTAAAAATTTCAAACATTATTTATAGGATTTTCGTCAATAGTTTTAATAAATATTGCGAAAAAAGCCTACAATTGAATGTAATTTCTGCCCATAAATTCTAATTCATCCGCCACCGTTTGCCTAAACTATAGCATACCAATTTTCCAATTTCAAAATAGCGTGATTTGAAAAATAACGTTCTGAAACAATAGACATATTCGTATGTCCTAGAATGTAGTTATGTATCGCCATTGGAACGCAAAATAATGGAGTCTGCATGCAACTTAAGCGTAAACTCAGAACGTTTAATGTACATACAATTAAGATATCCTTTGTTTATTGCTCAAATAAGGCATACAATAACTTCAGCTTTACTTAGCTTCAAATATGCACTCACAATATCTTAGGTCTAAGAGTTAAGTTATAGTACATTCATTTAACTTAATGTGTCTTCAAAAGGTTGTTTATGAATGCATTAAAATAATTTATGATTATTACTGTAGTAGCTCCGAGCATTGAATGCCATTGTTCTGAATTCGAACTACGTTCAATTGTTTTTTTATAATTAAATTATTTGGGCCTTACGACAAAAACTTAGACACTTGTTCAATGCGTGTTTTATGTCAAACTCCATACAAAAATGTTATGTTTAAAAGGTGTATAATAGGTTAAACAACTGATAAACACGGTTTTGTGATAATAAGGGAAATTTTTTATCCAAAAGAAAAGGAAAATAAATAAGAAAGATACAAATATGTGTACAGTCAAAGTTGTGAATTTGTTGAAAAAAATGCGTCCACCTATTGGCCGGTACATGCACGAACACTAGAAAAGCACAATGATGTGCGCGAGTGTAAGACGTAGCTGTCCCGCACACCAGCTTATCAAAGGCCTGTTGTCCTGTTTGGCCTGTTTGTTTAAGTTCTTTTGCAGCGCAATACTATATCTAGACATGAATAATTAAAGATGTAACTTACTAGATAAGGATTCCGATGGATAGCCCATTTATATTCAGACTAATTTTAAACCTCTAAAATGGTATATTTCTCAAAAAAAAAACAATTAAAATTATTGTTCTTGCACACCATTTAGAACATGTTATCGCATATAACCTTATACATCGTTTTAGCCACCAAAAATAGAAATACAAATGATCAATATGTCAATAATAATGCGTTAATTTTGACAGTTATTGGCTGTCAAATGGCAGTTAACATCTAAGATTAAGTTACTTGGCCTAAGTGATTTATTCGTGAATGTATACAGTATTTAATTATCATATTGATCTAGAATATTTCCATATTGAGGTGGGAACTAGGCAAATCGATTACTGGTGACATGCATCCCGTTTTAGCAGATAGATTGTAGTTAGATCTAGCTTCTAGTTTATCTGTGAATATCAAGTAAGTAAGTGACATGCAATTTACTGTCAAGTGCTAAATGGAAATAGTAACAAAAAAATTAAGAAAAATATTTTAACTTCTCGATAAACACTCTGAGATAGAAAAACAGTTGTTCGGGTTATTGCGGTTTCATAAACAATTTACAATATTTTAGAGAGCATTTTTGCGGAAAACAGAGCTGGCTCAAATCGATCATTTCCCAACATTTTAATACATAGTAACAATACATACATGATACATACATTTTACCAAATATTAAAGAATACATGATCCCACTGGCTGGTCTACTAAATTCTAATATAGGTCAAAACTACGTTTTTTTAGCTCGTACTACGAACGTACGTGGTCAAAACTACTATTTTTTTTATAAACTATATTACTTTATTTTATTTTAATTTAATGCACAATGTACACAACCAATTTTACATGCTAAGCTTAAACTAGTGAGTACATGACCCTGTTAGGGCGCAGCAAGATAACTTAAAACTAATATTGCAAAAGAGGTATCCAATATCACATAAATATCATTAGGAATTAAATATTAAATTAATTAAATTTATATCTAACATTTCACTTCATTTTATTTTCATTCATTACTTCAGAATTACCTATGCCTCCATCAACATTTTTTGTCCCAAAAAACTGTGGATAATTCAAATACTTGAAAAGCTAAAAGCGGATGTGACGTAACAATCCGGGATAACAATCAAAATGTCAATGTCAAGTCAATCAACAAGTGTCAAGTCGATGTCAAACGCTCCTACAAAAAGGAGTGTTGGACGTTGACTTGACAGTTGCTTGTTTGTTTTCACGGACCGTGACGTCACCACACCAAGCGCGCCAAATGAGGGTGTTTAAATAGCCCGAATCGGTTGGATATTTTTAAACATTTTTTAAGTACTTTAAATTGCTTTTTTGCCGTCCATTTTTTTTTTTAACTATTATTTGACGATGTAAACTATCGAATAAAAATATTTAAAAAATACATGCATATTCCCTATTGTGATGTGACATTGCATTCGATCTTATACTGAAAAATATCCCTTCGTCCAAAAAATCCAATAGATAATACATACATAACTACCTATTTCCATTAGAGATATAATTTAATTAACACCTCAGTTTGCCCTTTTTGTAAACACGTCGATATCCTGTTGACTCCAATACCAAGCCCCTTAATCGATTCTTAAAGTTCGCGCAGAATGAAATCGGTAGCAATTACTATATATAGCACCGCCTTTGGGCAAACCAGGTGGTTCAATTTAAAACAGCCGTTAATAAAATTAGCTTTAAATTGGAATAAATTGAATACTTGTGCCAACGCTTTACATTCCAAATTGATAAAATGTTCAGTCATGGTAGGATAGTCTGTAACTTGAGAATATAATTTAAATAAATATTTGTTGTGTTTGTTGTCTTGTTTTTTTCTGACGAACTGTCGCTGCCCTTATTGGTATAATAATTTCATCTTCGCTAATATCAACGAGATTAGTGGTGGCCCAGTGATAACGGCGGCGACTTACGAGTTGTCGTTCGAACCCTGCCAGGCGCTCAACCACTGCTCTTAAAACTGTGTAAGACAACATCGTGAGGGAACCAGCATGTGCTAGAACCAAAAATTCGAAAACATCTACCAACCCGCACTGGGCTACATTACAGCCCACTCCCTCTCGATGAGAGAAGGCCTGTGTCCTAGCAGTGGAAACACATAGGCTGATTAAGCTTATGTTAATATCAACGCGAGACATCCTTTAGAAACGTCTTGAGAGACATAAATTGCTGAATAGTCTTCTCAAAACGGCAAAGTAGGTATCTACATACTTTTAAACACGTGTTCCAAACAGTACCAAGACAGACAGTTTACAGTTAATCGGTTGTAACAACCGTTCTATAATTTGTATCACTTTGACTAACACATCATAGCGAGGACCACCCCAAAGCTTCGCGAATTACCGACAAGTTCCGGCTCAGGTAACGGTACAGTATCAATATGTCTGCTGTGATCTCGAGATTAATGTCATTGCTCATTGATTGCGTAGGAATCACTAATGCTATCCACCAGCAGGTGTAGAAGTTGGCTAAGAGATATGTGTTATGAGGATGACCACTGTAAAGTGTAGCACTATCTTGACTTATGCGCAAAAATTAACTTTTTTAAGTAAAGTTAGCGTTTCATACAAAATTAACCTTATTTTTATGAATCTAATGTTTATGTTTGTATGACCAAATGTGAATAAGAGTTTCATACAAATAAGAACCTTATTATATCATTAATATTGTTATTCGCATGAAACGCGTTCTTTACTTGCTTGTAAAGTAACGTCAAAGGTAATCTGTGAATGTGCTATTAGCAAGACAAGCATCGGACTGCGTGGCACAATCCTTCCCGACACCTCATTGGGTTTTTGAAAAGTGGTGGGTTTGGTATCTTTAGAAGGTGCCAGGTTTACTTCAACAATAAGGGCAGCAGTGTCTTTCTGTTTGCTAATGTCAATTAGCTGCATTCTCCAATCTGTTTGCTGGTCGTGGTTATGACAGCCTTTTTTTTTCGTTTTGCGTTCATTGTTACGGTGATTGGGGGCAATGTTTATGGTAGATAATGTATTTCCTGGTTAGATGAAGATTATAAATAACAATCACCAATCCAACTACGCATCTATTCATCATTCTGTAGTCCCTACTGCTTCGGGTATTTCCACTCAGCTTCAACTCAGATAACGGCATTACAACAAATATGTTGGTCGCGACTCGCGGTTGATCTCTCGCCCAAAGGTCAATTATACTATGCGGTTTTATGCGTCATCTTCACAGAATCACTTATCTGGTACTACGTACGCCTTCGATACCAATATTTTAAATTTGTAACAAGCCTTTTACTCAAATGTTACCAGTTTAAAAAAATATCTTTCTAAGTTATTTTCTTTGTACGTTTTCATAGTTTAAACATAAACATAGATAAGTAGTCATTGAAAATGGAATCCGGAAAAGTCTCACCAGTTAAAAGCATACTCGTACAACTGTTGGGATTTATGGATGACGTCTTGACCTCAGGTTTTTTTTTTGAAAAATACAGCTTTATAATTCGGTTTGTGAGAGGAATGATATGACAGAGAAGGGAGTGAATGTTAATGTAAAAACTTTAGGGTAAAACAGTTAAAAAAAAATTTCTTTATTCATTTTTGTAAAATTGGCATATGATTTCATATTCTATACAAATGGACAATACCAATATAATCTTAGGTGCTTATGATGCACAGACTTGAGATATTTTCCTGTAGGTGTAATTCTTAGTCAATATTCTCGTTCAGGGGTCAAGTACTATAGGCATCCTTTACCTACGCTACGCTCTGTTTCAAATCGTATGAATCACTTTTCGCAGAAACACTTGTCTGGTCCTCTGTGGTCCTTCGAACTCTTAATGGTCCTCCGGTACTGCAACTTTCACTGAATCACGTTGGTATTTGTTGCGTATATCCTGCTACTGTTTCACAATTTGTAATTGTTGTGTAATTTCGAAAACTGAGTAAAAAAAAGTGTTTCGAAACGTGTAGTAATAAAAATATTGTTAGTCGAAAATCAATTTCCCAAAATGGTTGATGCACAGTTACTTCGAAATACAGTAAGAAGCAGCAAACCCACACTTCCTCTTTATTACATTATCGTAGACGTACCTAAATGGTATAAACCCGTTCCCTCATTAATCTTTATCACATCAACCTGAGTGTAGTTTAAGAAACCAGTCGGTGAGGCGACTAGCGCCACTCTGCGCCACCATTCATCTCCATTGCTCGTTAACGAGCCACAAAAACTGATGCAGCGGATACAGTTCGTCGTAGTTACTGGAATACATCAACTGTAGTACAAATTGGATGCAGCGTAAACGTACGGATGCAGTAAGAAACAGCTCCTGTTATTTGTATGAGAAGAAACGTTGGTCTTCAGAGCGCATAAAAGAACGACCGTGCCTTTACCGGCTCAAAAAGAAAAAAATACTAAAAATCTTTTAGATTCGAGTAGTTCTGTAGCATGTTGTACTTTACACGAAAAATCTGCACTATCCCCATATTACATTTGTTCGTCCCAAGAAATCAATAACATTATTGAGCTCGTGGACACAGATTTGGTCCTTTCATCCACAAAACATCTGCCCAAGTGAAAGATAAACACAGTTAAACAGATCTTTCACAAGCCTTATAAAATTCCATACCATCTATAGATCTATATCTTCATCACTAACCCCCCGTACCGTTGACATTTCCTCGCTCATAATTGGCAGTTTCCACAGCGCGATAAAAAGGTTGGAGCTAAACAATCACGCGGCAAAAGATAGATCTATCAGTAACAGCATCAGCTCCAACGGCCCGGAGAAAAAACTGGCGAAAAAAATGTACAAGTCAAGAATAGGTAGTGTGCGTCAGAAGGTTCCGTACATAAACAAAGAAACAGTTACGATACTAAAAGATTTTAAAGACAAGATTACATATCACACGTCAATTTAGTTTCATAACATCACGCCTGTATTCCCTGAAGGGTTAAGCAGAGGTGTAAGTACCTAGTGTGCCTATAGTACACACGGCTACACATCAAGCTATACATTTCCAATATAAGCTGACCTCGCATTGTACGGAAATCCTATACAACGCGAGATCAGCATAAACTGGAAATGTATAGCTTGATGTGTAGCCGTGTGTACACCCACTGTGTTATATTTAATGAATCGGTAAGAATAATCATAAGTTTAGGCGGCATTGAACTTACCGAGTTATTATAAAAGATAACATGAAGTTACTGTAATTATTTGAAAGTCACGCCACACGATTATAAGGCCTTAAAATAAAAGAAAGACGGAAAGTTTATTTCGCTACAGTTTATGAAATACGCACAGTAGGTCATCATCTGCCTAGCCTTTTCCCAACTATATTGGGGCCGGCTTCCAGTCTAATCGGATGCAGCTGAATACTATTATTTTACATGGAGCGACTGCCTATCTGACCTCCACAACCCAGTAACAGGGTAATACGATACCCTTTGGTAAGACTGGTTGTCACTTTCGGGCTTCTGACGACCCGTAACGACTGTCAAAGATCAACGAATGACAGCCGGGACCAACGGCTTAACGTTTTTTCCGAGGCACGGAGGAGTCTCGATATGTAAAGATGGTCACCCATCCACGGATCTACCCCGGCAAGCGTAGCTTAACCTGACGGATCGACGCGTGCGGCTGTTATTACTTAGCCAGGAGCTCCTCTTGCACGCACGGTAGGACGGTATACCAACATTTAAAAAAAATACAAATGGAATGTGTGTGAAAAAATTCTTCTCCTCTTTAAGTCATATTCTTCAATAGTGAGGCTCGTGGCAAAAAAGTGATCCAAGGGGAAGGCCCTTGGATCACTTTTTTACAGTTAATTTTCCGGCATCTGATAGAAAGATGGCGGAAATGCTCATGCTCCAACTAAATGATAAATCGGACACACTCTTGATTTCTAGTTTCGTGAACTTAATTCTACCATTTAATTCTCAAGCGTCATACCTACATATTTTTAGTATCGACTCGAACCAGATTGAACTTGAAATCAACCTTACACCACTCAATCCTAAAACAACAGTCACAAAATGGGACCTCAAGAATATACTTACCGATCTCTGAAACCGGGCCCCGCCCGCGGCGACCGACGTACACATATTTTTGTACCAAGGTTACCTTTTCGCGAGCCGACGTTTATACACACACACACACACATACAAAACTTACTATGTGTAGTAAAGAATAGTGCCTTGCCGCGACTGTAGGTATTTCTGTCAGTTCAAGCTCAACTCGAAAACCACTAAACTGATTTTATTATAGTTTTCACTGAAGAATGGATTATTATAGATATAATTTTCTATCATGTTGCACCTTCGATGTTTTGTCTCTGAGTCATCCTTATCTAAACTGGTAGATAATGCCTTAAGGCATTAAACCTACCTTTTTACGGTAGTTATTTTACTAGTGCATAAAGTTTTATAAATAAAATAATCGATTGACCCCTGAATAAAGAATAAAGTACTACTTTTCAATGATTATTATATTTTCTTTTCTTTTCGAGGGCGTTCAGTAAAACAGGACTTTATAGAAAAATTTCACAGCTTACAATCTAACAGTATGATCATTTAGCCAGACGCGGTGGCTTCAGTTACGGCCCGCTCAATCTTTTTCACCATAAATTCTTTGAGAAAAACTGGGACTGTTGATTCGTATGTGCTGTATATAAAAGTCAAATCCCACTGCCTCACTGAACACAAACTCTTTGGAACTATAAAGACATACACAGACATAATATATATACACACATAATATAGATATACACAGACATAAAAATAAGAAAGGATTTTCCAATCTTCGACACCCCCGCTTTTGGGGTGGTTCAAAAGTTTAATGAAGTCGTTTTTTATTATGGCATCTCGCTTGTCAGCCTAGGGGGTTGTCTGCTGCTTAACCGGGCTACCCTGTGGATGTCTTAATAAATTAAGGCCTCCAGGCAGGACATTAAACTTATAAACTAAGCTTCATGCAAGTCGCAGGGAACTGTTAGTGTTATACATATAGTATGCATTGTCTGTCCGGTCGTCTGTTCAGTTAATAATATCAGCTCAGTGGTTTACGAGCGACCAATCATATTTCACAACTCACAAGCACTGTGTTTACTGCCGGCCAGTTTATACACTTCGAGGAATATAACCAATTTATACGATTTTAAGGGGACGTAATTTTATATTATTTATTGAAAGGCACATACATATAAATCGTTTCAAGTTGTTTTATGAGGGTCGTTTCGCCTTGGGAAACGGCTGGGAATATTTTGACTAGTGAAGAATCTCAATAGTCTGAGCTGAGTATGTTTATGTGAGCTTTGGTATAATTACCACTGTAATATGAAACATTGTAAAAGCTAATTAATTTAAAAAGAGTTACCGTTTGCCTTGAAGGTTCTTCTCCATAGGAAACGACCAATTGAAACCGTGCACTAGCTTCTGACCTATCATAAGTGCCCATGTAGGTTTATGTGCAATAAAATATTTGAAATTTGAATTTGCACTAAGATATATTACAATCACTTCCAAGCACGATGATGTTTATAGAAGACACTATTTAGGTACACGAACACAGGATTTTGTATCCAAGCAAAAAACGTGGATACATTTACAATAGGTACCTAACACTATACTAGGAAAAATAATAACAAAAACACATGACAGCCGGGATCAACGGCTTAAAAACTTTCATAAGCCAAAAAGTAAACGCAGTCACACAAATAAACCGACTGACGTAACATTTGTTTTTACTCGCATCGTACTCTAAAGCACATCAAAATAATTATTTAAATGTCAATTTTCCACTCGCCCCTTCGTAAGGGGCGAAACGGTACACAAAAATAATAAAAAACGGGGCGAGTGGGACATTTTAATCTAAGGGACAAGATCCAAGGGGCGAGCGGGGCCTACACCATATTTTTATTCATGGCCGCCAATCATTTTATTGGCGCAATAAATAAATTCTGAGACATTCGGAGCATGAGACAAACGTGACATTTTAAATGTTATTTGTACACCGGCACCGGTCTGTATCTCCCTGATCTTAATGCTGGGTCATTGTTTGCAACTTTCTTTCATTTGTACAATAATTTTAATGTCAATATTCATAACTTTCTTAGTCTAGTTGTTGTGGGTACGAGATTTTAGATTAAATTCTTAGATTGGGTGTTACTGAGTCTTTATTAAGAGATTCAGTTACAATGGGTAGGTAATTGTGATCTTCCTACTTAGGTTCCTCTTTCTTAACTTAGCTGCCACGGCTAATTTTATTTTTTGAATTGTTTAGTTTCTTTTTTATCTTCGCTTTTAACGTGCATGTTTTTCTACATTGTACTCACATGTATAATTTCAACATGAATGATGTAACCAATATATTGTAACAATATTCTGATTTAAAAGAGTGTCGTGGAGTTTCTTGCCCGTTCTTCTCCATAAGAACCTACTACACTTTGGAATGGGCAACTAGCTTCATCTTTCTGACTGATCGACCCCTTGACAGTTAAAAAGTGCCTGTAATTGGTTTATTTAAATCAAATGCTTTGAGTTTGATTTTACAAGTTCGCTAGATATTCTTATCTACACGGCTATATGAAGAGAAGGTCCTGTGCTATACTTATATTTTATCGAAATTTATAAACACAATAATATCTAATGTGAGTATTTTCAGGTCACATACCTTACTTAACGGCCTTTAGTCATAAACGGAATTATGCCTTTGTTTTATTTAAAACATTGATGAACCATCTCAAAGCTATAATTATATCTTTTCCCGTACTGTTGACGCGTTGATGTCTTTTGAACGGGTTAGAGAAAAAATGTATACAGACGTAACGAAATACAACTTTGATATTCCATTTCGTTACGTAACTTATTAAGGTATTATTAAGTTGTTAAGGCTTCGTGTTTATGTAAAAGCATTATTTTAAATAGCTTTAGTAAATAGGAACATGTTGCGCGTTAGTTACTTATCATCTAATTAGTTAACCTTAAAGATTTACTAAATAATCTATTTTATTAAATGAGCAAAAAAATGCATTAATTGAAGATACGCTTTGTGTTATTTACTTAATTCAATTTCAATTAACATTTCATTTTGTATTATGTTGAGCTCGAATCTTTTTTATGATAAACCTGTTTTTTTTTTTCATCTAATCATTTTATTTTATTACATATTCAGATATTTACCTACCTTATTATTTCTTGAACGTTCATTGCTATTTTTGCAGCATAAGTTTAGTTTTCCTTATTGTGCCTTCACCAAAATATTAGTTTCTGTGACACATTTTCAGCCTTCAGAGCATGAGTGACCAGGCATATTCGGCTTGCACGTTCCCTCGTAGACTTCATCCATCACACCGCCAGACGAAGTCAAGAGCAGGTCAATTACGTAATTAAAAATAACTTTTTTCCAAATAATGGAAGTCTGTAAGAAAACACGAGTTACGTCAACATATAATTAGTGATTAATTAAATAACCATCTGCTTGCCTTGCAAAAGATATAAAACATTAAATACACGTCAAGTGCGCTGTAAACAACTGTTCACTTTTATTAATCTACTTAAAGAGCTCTCGAGTAACGTACAACTTAATGAAACAATAAAGTTAATTACAATGAGACTGTAAATGAGACTTCATGGAGTCACGTATAACATATTTGTTTTATTTTAACTAGAGCTTAAAGTATTTTACATTCATTCATACGTTACACTACGATGAAAGTTATTATACTGACCTGTGAAGTTTTTCAGAAAGGTCAGGTGCGTAATACGCGCAACGTGCATTTATGACCTGCAGGCGTAGCATGAGCACCGTTTTGTCGACGGAAGAGTAGACAAAAATGACGTTACCTATAGACAGTACGACGCACAGTGGATCGTCCCCATACAAGAGGTGTGACATAGAATCAAAAATTGAAAAAGTATTTTATAAAAAAAAAACAAAAATGCAGTTGCATTCCTCTATTAAAGAACAACAAAAATTGTTACTACGCTTTTTTTATTTGACCAGCACTTTCGGAGCGATTCGATGAAAACTGTTATTTTTGTATGGAAACGAACACAAAAATGTCTGTATCTCATGATTCCCTCCTTGTTTCGATTTGCGGTTTTCACTACTGTTATTTACCCATTTTATGCCACATTTTCTTCAAGGACACATGGTGCCCCTAGAGTGCCCCTTCCGAGATATTTTGCCTATAGTAGCTATCTTTGTTATTGTATTCCTGATGGAATGGAGGTACATTAAGTATACTTATTACTGGGAATAAGTCATCACTAAGTAGTTCCTTAAATAACAGGTGCATTTGTGAGTACTTTAATGACTTATGAACGCTTTTGTCATTAAATAACGACTTATTATTGTAATTACTGAGAATTACACATAATTAAGAAGTTAAATGAAGAAAAGGCATTAGTGAATTCTATATATTGAAAAAAATATCGGTAATGAGTTGTGACATCGCATTAACAATAACAATTTTTATGGTGAATAAGAAAATATGTATTAAGTAATATCTTTTTTATTTATATAATATTACACCGTAAAATATCATTAAATATTAAAATAATTTACATTTAAATCTATAATAATTTATAAATAAAACAACTACTAATAACTAAATTAGGTATAAATACTAATTATAATAAAAAATAAATAAATTAATACTACCATTTAGTTACTAAAAATTATATTAGGTACTATACCTAAGACTTAAACTATATTTTCTTCATCTTCATCATAATCATTATTGTCGTCATCTTCTTCCAATGTCAATGAGCTCCAAATCACTCCGATCATGTATGAGCAAATCGTCCAGTTCTCTAAATGAAGATTTTTTTACTTTATTGGTCATCTTCGGTCGTAGGCTCGTTAGAAGAGGATCGGAAGATAACAGAAGAATATGAAGGATATCTTCATTAGTGGCGATGCTACTATGCTTTTGTGTATGATTTTCTCTAAATTTACGAAAATCCTTTTTTCTTGCTTCAGATGCTTCTTCAGACAAAAAACCTATAGGCACTACTGATAGGTGCTCCACTATCTGCGATCCATGAATCAGCAATTTATGTAAACTTGATGGCATGTTATACCATGGATATAACTGCACGAATAAATTTGCTGTTTCATCACAATATAATTTGAATTTAAGGATTTCAATTTTTTCGCCTGAGGAAATGCATTGCAAAATTACGGCGAGTCTTCTAATTAAATTGACGTCTAATTTTGTTATTTCCGCAGTCATTTCAGGATTTGCAAAAAACCTTGTAGCAGCATTTCCAGTGTTTGTATTGCCACTACCCTGCTTTACAACATCCAGAAGTAAGCCTGTGTTTCTTCGGAAAGCTGCTTGAATAGCTTCTTTCCTATCTTTAACTATTTTTTTATTATCGTTACCTTTTGCTTGCCATGATTTTATGTCCATTCTGTAGGCAATGTGTAATAAACACTCCATAGAACGAATCCAAGCATGCAACGAACTAAATCCATGCTTGTTTAATCTTCATTCACAGGTTTAGCTCTCACTTCTTCCAAGTTATTCATCTCACTTGGGCGAGCTTTGCACAAATCACACAGTGCTGCCGATGTTCCAGATATGATTGAATGCACCTTACCATCAATCATGGTTAACCACAGATTGTGCGTAATAGTAGCATTGCCGCAATCAGTTGGGTTCAGTCCACGAATCTCGGTCTCAAATATATCCATTTCAGCCTTTACATTTGCTTCCGTTTCTTTCATAAACGTAAATGAAATCGGGCGACCGATGGCCGATCGTTCTGCCACACTGTGCTTCCACTAGAAGTCACTAACTTAAGAGGTACAAGACTTGCCATAAGTACACTGGATAACTCTTGTTCACTTGTTGTTGTCGTTTGATGATAAATGCTTTGACTCGAAGCTCCAACAAAACCCCATTTACTGTGAAGCACAAGTTGTTCACCAGCATCAAAATTCGATTCAAGTGAATCGATCAGCCTCCTAACTGTGAGATCAAGGAGGGCTTGGAGCCGTATCTTTGCGGAAGTATCAGTTACAGTTACGTCTTCTTTTGCCGGGTAACACTTAAGTTTTTCTTTCACTAACATATAATAGCTTGGGTATTTCGCATGACCTTCTTTAAAACTAAAGTCCCTAAGTGTGATGTAAAGCCACTTGGATGCTGACTGCATGTAAACGTAAAGAGCAAGTGTTTTGTGAGTAGGAACTTCACGAAGCAAAGTATTCTGTTTAGTTTCCAGGGCATTCAAAACTGTTGAGAGGTGTTCAGGATTTCCCAGCAAATGTTTCATTATTCTGGCCACATCATTTTTTCCGGCAGACTTAAGTGCACTTTCAACAGTATGTAAAAGCTCATCTAGACGACTGCAACTAGCAATATTTTCATCAACACGCCTTCTTTTCTGTCTACTCGATAAATCTTCAAAGCGTTTGCGAGGAGATTTATATGTTGAAGTTGATGCATCCAATTTTGATGGACTGATTACCTCTTCTGACTCATTTTCAGCTTCTTCAGTGTGAACAATATTTTCCTTAAAGCAATCTGGCCAAATGATATCTGAACTTAACCACTCTCTGTTCTTGTCCATGAACTTGTCAACTGTCCTTCTTGATTGCACCCATTTGGAGTAAATCCGATAACAAAATCGACGACACCGGTTCTTTAGATCTGACACATCATTTTCACTTAACTGGACGTTACGACTCTATTCGACTTCAATGTGTTAAATAAATTTTCATAGTCAAGAATATCTTTATGATTACGAAGAGCAACATGAAGATCTAGATAAGTAGAAAATCCACGGAAAGCCATAATGACAACACTTGGTAGAAGTTATAATTACAACTGAATTATATTTGCAAAACACACTAAAATATATAGGGCAGCAAGTTTGCAACTAGCAATGAATTTGATATGCTAATGATGACATGAGCCAATCACAATGCAGAGTTTAAGGGCTGTTAACATAGTAATTACAATAACTAATTAGATTAAGCAGTAATGGTAGTCGTTATTAAATGATTCATTAACGCTTTTGTTATTTTGCAACAAAAGCGTTCATAAGTCATTAAAGTACTCAAAAATGCACCTATTATTTAAGGAACTACTTAGTGATGACTTATTCCCAGTAATAAGTATACTTAATGTACCTCCATTCCATCAGGAATACAATAACAAAGATAGCTACTATAGGCAAAATATCTCGGAAGGGGCACTCTAGGGGCACCATGTGTCCTTGAAGAAAATGTGGCATAAAATGGGTAAATAACAGTAGTGAAAACCGCAAATCGAAACAAGGAGGGAATCATGAGATACAGACATTTTTGTGTTCGTTTCCATACAAAAATAACAGTTTTCATCGAATCGCTCCGAAAGTGCTGGTCAAATAAAAAAAGCGTAGTAACAATTTTTGTTGTTCTTTAATAGAGGAATGCAACTGCATTTTTGTTTTTTTTTAATTAATTACTTTTTCAATTTTTGATGCTATGTCACACCTCTTGTATGGGGACGATCCACTGTGCGACGGCAGCAAAGTAGAAGGAGTCAACTGCACTTTTTACGAAATTCACTCTATTACATAATTCGACTCAGAATTCTTTGTTTTGTCATAGGATTTATCGGTTGTCAGTGTGATTTTGACAGTAAGGATAGAAAACTTTCTTCCGAAATAGTCTACATATAAAAAGACGTAGACAAAGATCGTTAGAAATGAAAGACAAAATGACAGATTGTAGAAAGATTTCTACGGTGGATGTCAAAAATGAAGAAACGAACTGTCACTTTGTATAGAAAAAGCTTTGTCTATTCTTCGTAGAGATAGAAAGCGCCATGCTACGCCTGCGGAGGGCCTAGACAAGTGACAATCGCTTCGAAAGCGTTTCGTATTTCTACAACGACTTTCAATAGGATTGACATAAGCTTTTCGATAGCTTATGTCAGTCCTATACATTTTTGCTTTTTCCATCATCGTTATCGCTGATAGAATGTCACTTTGTCTAGGGCCTCAGATGTATGAACGTAAACGAAGCTAAAGGAGTATGTAAGGATCGTAGCAGGTGGCGGTCTGTAGTTTCTGCCTACCCCCATGGGAAGAAAGCCTGATTTTATGTATTAACGAAACATGTTTTGTGGGGACCTATAGCTTTCCTTGAGGGGTCTTTCTTTCTTTTTCGTGTGGTTATAGTGACTTACCTGATGTCAGAGTTTTAAAGCCGCCCATGGGCCTTTGACTTGGTTTCACATGCCGTCGAGAAATATCTCTCAGGCGGTTCTTTAAGGGGTGATACTTTTTAATTAAGGCCCAACCAATTACTACCTTGCTAAGTGTGTAATATTTTTGACCTCAACATGAACTATGATCTTACCTCGTGCAACAAGAAAAGAAGAATTAAGTATTTTTTCTATAGGTGCTTACAAATCTACTAAATTAAAGCAGCCGGTTCAGCCAAGACACGGTATCTGTATCCCAGAAAAAAAAACATGCGGGGTATACATAGTATACATGTAACTCATGGATAGCGTTCGGTGACGATGACGCGAGTTCCATGATTTTTGTTCACCTAAAAAGTGCCCAAAGCGACTAAAGACGTTTTCACAAAAAAAAAAACTACCATAAAAAATACGCTTACTGTAAACGCAAGAGCACAGGACAACCTTTGTGGACAGACAAACAGACAATCAGGACCAAAACAAATATTGGTGGTCGTGACAAACATTTGTCCTGGTGTGGGAATCGAACTGGCGATCCTGAGGATAGAATGTAAACACTCAGCCATCGCGCCATTTGGGCTGTCAAATATTGGGCATGCATTTTGTAAGAAGGCCTTGCATTTCATAGGGGTAGGTAGCTGTATGATCCCCTGCCCGAAAATGACAATGACACTTTTACAGTGAAAACCATTCTATTATTTCTCAGGAGTACCTACGGCAAGAAATGGCTTCAGAAATAAGTTTTCTGACATTATACCCCACCCCTCATTGAAAACTAAAAAACAGCCGATCGATTCTGTAAAAAGCTCACCGTGAAAACTTAAGTGAAGTGAGCTAAGAGTGAACTGTCACTGCCTTAGCATCAGTAGGTATCGATGACAATGACAGCTCACTCCACGCTCACTTCACCAAAGTTTTCACGGTGAAATGGTTACAGAATAGCAGTGCTGTTCTTTCTCCGCACGTTTGTTTAAAGTGGGTGATAGACGTGCGTACTTAAAGTACGCGGTTTTTATGTCCGCGACCTTACTCGGCTCGCCATCGGTGACACACGTGAAGCTTGCTCAAAATTTCATTGTTGGATCGCCGACGAACTTAATCAGCGTTTTTAAAGTCCGCGTACTTAGCATGACACACCGGCGAGTAAGCTCGCTAAGCCATAAGTACGCGTACTTGCTCGCACGTCTATCCTTTTAGATACTGTAAATATAATTAGTCCTACACTAGCTATATTTAAAGTGTTACCCCATTTAGTTGGTAAAATAATACATGTCAAATACAGACATAAAAAGTGGAAACCATAGCAAAGTTAGTGAGTTCTCGGTACGCTTTCAAAGTAAAGCAAGATTAATGTTCCTGACTGCCTCGCTACTAACAATCCTACTCACTTTACTACAGTTTTAGATTAATATTTATTATGTTACTACGTTTTGCTAAACCAATGATTTGTTGCTAGTACCTAATGGTTCGTTTTATACATTTTTTGCGCAACCTTTTTGTGTTTTCTATTGAAAAGCTTCTATATTTAGGTTTATATTGCTTACTAATGCTCTCAAACATGTATTTCTTAAGATTCTATTGCAATTTGATACATAGATAAAAACAAAAGGAACAAGCTATACAACTTAGTCTAGTGAACCCTAGTTCCTACATTAATAGGGTTGGCCCCGTTCTGTTTGAATCACAAAATTTCCACGAGTAGCCATGAATGTTTTCTTCTGAAAACGCTTGCTCAAAAGTCATAGAGAACATTTTGATCTGTTACTTACTGCAGCCGTTACTTGTTGGCAGCCAATGACTATTCTTTCAATCAGCACTACAATTGAAACTCTTGAAAGCTTAGATCTATATCCGAAAATACCTGGAGCTACAAACAAAATTTGAGAGGAAAAGATCAGGCAGATTTCACTTCCCTTCTTATAAAGAAGATCATCAGAACCATATTTCCAAAGAACAGGGTTACCACCTACAGAGACAGTTGCTAGCACGGCACATTTGTCATAGCACGTGCGTGTCGCGCGCGTGACCCTAGCCTCGTTACACACACGACTGGCCGAGCGATTTATGTTACTACTCACACTTTCACGTCGCCATGTTGAGCCCTGTCGCCAAAATAGACTTATTGTCTGGAGATTTTGTGAGAAACTCGTGGCTAAGTAATAACAGCCGCACGGGTCGATCCGTCAGGTTAAGCTACGCTTGCTGGGGTTGATCCGTGGATGGTTGACCATCTTTACATATCGAGACTCCTCCGTGTCTCGGACAGCACGTTAAGCCGTTGGTCCCGGCTGTCATTCGTGGATCTTTGACAGTCGTTACGGATTGTCAGAAGCCCAACCAGTCTTACCCAGTTACTGGGTTGAGGAGGTCAGATAGGCAGTCGCTCCATGTAATATACTGGTATTCAGCTGCATCCGGTTAGACTGGAAGCCGACCCCAAAATAGTTGGGAAAAGGCTAGGCAGATTGATTGTCTGGAGATTTTGTCAACACACAAACCTTATTTAGCATTCTCCCAAAGACTAAGCAGAGCTGTGTAAGTAGTTTATTGCAAAAATTGTAACCATTGCAAGTGAACCCTTTATTTCACCAGTTATGTTTAAGTTCCAAGAAATGAGGGCCAATAATAAGCCACAAATCCAGACCAGGCTGCTACTGGAAAATTCTTAACCCTATAACACTTTTCTAGACCTTGGGATCAAACCCAGGACGTCACGCTCAGCAGTCGTGCTTTTGACCCGAACGTTTCAGATTATCAAGGGGCTTACAATATACTCGTGTTTTGTGTGAACGGATATAGTACAGCAGGCATGTATAGTTGCAGCAATAGGTGAACTTATCTCTCTAGTAACACTAAATAGTAACATTCTCTAAACATCAATTCGTTGACACTTCAAATTATGAGAACATTAGCTTTGGTAATAGTAGTAATAGTATGTGAATATTTTGAGTGATACGTATTAGTAACCAATTTTACAGAATAACACTTTCCTTCTGTTTTTGCCTTCAACCTCCTAAATAAACAGAATTCCTAAATTCATTTTCATGAATCCATTATTTATTTAACTTCGTTACAAGTCTTATTTCAACAGAAACTTCATTTACACATCTGCTTTTATCAAATTCTATTTACTAACTCGAAATTGTTTAACTTTAAGCTCAGAACTTGCTCCTCAGTGTAATCCCACTTCAAACACTCCCAGTTTGCGGCGTCTAATCGTATTACAAATATAAAGCCGAAGACTAAATATATTCAAACAAGAAACCGATCCAAGAAATCAATTCAAAGGAAAAATAAACAAGACCACAGAACGAGGCACACGAATAAAGTTCCTTCAATTAATCCGTAACATTTTATTTTAAAAAGCCGCTTCGAAGGACCGCTGAGTGGTATTACAGTACGAATTTCAATTTCAAATGTATGAACTTCTCCTTTAACGATGCTTTTTGTAAGAAATGCGATACATACATATTATATCTTTTGGTATATAACTATATACATTTCTGGCAACTCTGTTGTGCAATGTTTTACGAGATCCCCATTGTGGTGGTTTTAAGTCCGCACTTAGTACTAGTACTAAACGTTAAAAGTATTTCAAAGATGGTCCATTCCAACGTGCAGGAATTCTCTTGAACCCTAGCATGTTCCCGCCCATTGTCAGCGCGTGCTTTGTTTAAGCTATAGTCGTGTGGTCGTTAGCAACCGAACCACCAATCAGACATCAGAAAAGTATACCTCTTATAAGTTGAACTCTTATGTTTTGCCAATTTTTATACCGATATCTAGCATAATCTTCCCACTGCTTGGACACAGGCCTCCTCTCGGTTAGAGGGAGTGAGCTGTAATCCACCACGCGGGCCCAGTGCGGATTGGTAGATGTCACATGTGTTGGAATTTTTGGTCTAGGACATGCCGGTTTCCTGACGATGTTTTCCGTCACCGTTGTGAGAGCAGTGATAATGAAATCGCTTACACAAAGTAAAGCTCCTGGGAAAGTCTGGGTTCAAACCTACGACCTAAAAATCGTAAATCGCGGCCACCATTGCTCCCCACTGATATCTAAAACCAATTATATCTTTATAGCATAGTCACGCGCACCTACTACATCTCAACGAACTAAATCGCTAATTAAATCGATCTTTCGCTACTCCAATCACTTTATATAACACTCCAACGGTTACAAACAGGTAACCGGTAACATAATAGCTTCCAAACACAAGTTATTTAAATACAAATGTGCATAATCCTTAATAAACATACGTATATAATATATACAGAGGTATAAACTCGGTTTTACGTTAAAAGTTTCTTAAAAACCTATAATCGGATTTCACTCATTCACTCGGCCCACTTCTGATAAAAACCACCGGTATTATGGACTTGGAAACAATTTTTATTGCGTGACCACGACCACAGTTGAAATGCGTCTCGACCACGAAAGTGTTTTATTGATATTTGTATGGCGTTAGCTGATTGAGGATGTCGAAATAATAGAAATGAGAAGTGTTGAGTTATTGCAAAATATGTGGTCGGAACTATATAGTGTGGTCACTTAAACGTGTGCAGTATTGAAGGGAAACTAACAACTCATGTAAACCTTTTCACGGTTAACAGGATAATCTTTACTAACAATAACTGTCTCAATAAAAAGCCTACTATTTCACCAGCTCTACAACGACTTAGATGCCAATGCCAACCACATATTATCATTATCTCGACGCCCATCGACCACAAAACATTAAGTTCACCACAAATTACCATATACAACAGAAGACAAGAGACGCAAAACAACAAGCGGTATTGATTGTGGTGGACCATAGACAAACCGCAGGCCTTTTGTATACATGACCACAACTTGACTCTCAAAGACAGTAAAATCTATTAAGAAGATGTTACTCTTCCTTAATTGCTAGCTGTTTCTGGTACCGTAAAGTGGGGTGACATTTGAATAGCGGGGTGTCTTTGATGATTACTTTTTTTCGTTGATTATTTAATAAAATCTCGGAGTCTATGGACTGCAGTAGTTTGTTTTATTTTGGGTTGGCAACATTGACAGTTTGGCCATATTTCTTAAAAATGGCTGCGGTTTAGGCTGTGACATTCCATGACAAAGATGTTTTAAAATTAATAGTGCGACAATTAGCAAAATAGTGTGCTGGAGAACTTCAGTGGTACAAGGGTAAGTATTATTATTGTAGTTTCAGACCTTATATTTCATAATTATACGGTTTCTTTAGAGTAATATAAATCTGATAACTTCGATTGATGACGACCATTTTGTTTTCTGTGTTGAGTTTTATTCCTTGGGGTTAAATTGATTAACGGTACGAGGCGACATTGATAGTTATCAAAGTCACCCCAAGGAACAAAATTTGTGTGTATTCATATTAAAAGTACTGGTTATCAAAGTCATCCTTTTTAAAGGTAAAATGGTGTGAAACTACAAGAAGACGCCGGGTACCCGCCACTACAGGAACTATATGGATGAAACCCTCGAAGAAGCTCTGCAAAAAGTTACAGATGGGGATTTGTTTGCGTGGTTGAAGAAAATGTCGGAGACAAACTCGTTGTTCTAGGATTCAAATCTCATAAGAAAAATAAAACTATATTTCATGCAGTAGAGAATGATGTCTCCATTATAGATCAGTCTGATGTCATCGCTTATCTGTTGTTTTGTTAGAAGGCTGATTATTTGTAAGAAATCTGTTGTTTTGTTACTAACATTTTGTCTATTTTATAATATTATATTTGATTATACTACAAAACGTGTTTTTTTACCATAATATAGCTCTAAAATCAATTATCAATGTTACCCCTGTAATCAAACACACCCCGGTGAACTTTGAAGTGTTTTAATTCAAAAACTAATGAGTGAACAACTTTTTAAATTTTTGTTTTTATTTCCTGTTAGGGGCTACTTTCTTATTACATACAAAAAACGGGGGCAATCAAAGCGACCCCATATCAAGTATAAAGATGATAAGCCACTTAATGTTTTTTTTCTCGGAACTTACAGGGCCTAAAAATTAAATAAATATTTTTATCAATAAAAAACCATGAGTCGCCATTACAGTATTTTTTTTGTATTTTTTTATAAATAACTGAAGAAGTTACAGTCAGTTTTATTTTAAAACTAATCAATGTAACCCCATTTTACGGTAATCATACTAATTATAATATTTAATTAATGTTTATTTTAATATAAAGTTTCCTTCCGTGTTTTCTTAATTATTTGATCAGAAGTTTTAAAAAATGTAAGTATATTTTTGTTTGTAACAACATCAGGCGTGGTTTATCGCTTTGTCGCAACCCAGTGCTGGGCACGCCACAATTGCGGTGATAAGTCCCCTCTTTGAAGAGTGGCTAGAGAGGCGCCACGGCGTCCTCACCTTTCGCCTGACACAGGTCCTCACCGGACACGGTTGCTTCGGGAGGTTCCTGTTTCGGATAAGGCGGGAGGAAACGCCCGGGTGTCACCACTGTGTGGATCGCCCGGAGGACACGGTGGAGCATACGGTGGAGGTATGCCCTGCTTGGGCGGAGCCCCGCCGTGTCCTCTTGGAGGCGATTGGCGGCGGTGACCTCTCGCGTCCGGCCCTGGTCCAGGCCATGGTACGGAGCAAGAGGGCATGGGAAGCAGTCACCTCCTTCTGCGAAACAGTAATGCTCGCGAAGGAGGAGGCGGAACGCGTGAGGGAGAGGCAAAGTTTGCGCCCGCACGCCCCTAACCGCCGCCGTTGGAGACGCCTTGGGCGTCGGGAATCCTAGGTGGATTCCTGGCCACCATAGGCGCGGGCTTGCGGACAGCGAGCAATGGGTAGCTCGCCGTCCGATTAGGACCAGGCCCGGGACGATGGCGCGTCGTGTTCCACGCGCGCCTCAAAGAGATGTCAGCACAATTGGCGGGGTCCGCTAGGACCGATGCGGCGCCAGGGTTGCGGGTTAGTCCGAAACGGATACCGGGACCTTGGCAACAGGCAACTGAAGGAACACGGGTGGGTTTAAGTCAGTAAAAGTCTGATACGCCCTTCCGCTCCGCCCAGAGCGGAAGAAGTCATTGGATGATTTCAAAACATTTTTTACGCTGGTAGGGTTTACAACATATAGAAATTGCTTTCCCTTAAAAAAAACTATTGCTCCTCTGATAGCCAAAGAGTAAACCAGAGACAGAGTAATTTGGCTGTCAATATCTAAGCTGACCTCGCATTGTACGGAAATCCTATACAATGCGAGATCAGCATAAACTGTAAATACATGTGCGTGATGTGTAGCCGTGTGTACACTGCTACAAGAATCAACGTTGACGGGAATCACGTTGCTGAGGGTAGCGTTGTTGGTAAACTTCTGCAAATGTCTTGTCAAATGTCAAAAAACAATATGGCGGCATTAGATTCGCGCCTAAATAAGCTTGTAGCGCTGTACCTCACAATAGGAAATATGCATGTGATTTAAATATGGGTCAAATATTTTTTTTTATAAACTATTTTACTTCAGAATTATGCCTCCATCAATATTTTTGAATAAAATTTCTTTTTGAGCGAGAAATTATTTTTTTTAAAGTCCCAAAAAACCGTGGGTAATTCAAATACTTGAAAAGCTAAGAGCGGATGTGACGTAACAATCCGGGATAACAATCAAAATGTCAAGTCAATAAACAAGTGTCAAGTCAATGTCAAACGCTCATACAAAAAGGAGTGTTTGACGTTGACTTGACAGTTGCTTGTTTGTTTTCACGGTCTGTGACGTCACCACACCAAGCGCGCCAAATGGAGGGCGTTTAAATAGCCCGGGTCGGTTGAATATTTTTAAACTTTTTTTTAAGTACTTTAAATTGCTTTTTTGCCGTCGATTTTTTTTTAACTATTATTTGACGATGTAAATTATCGAATAAAAATATTTAAAAAATACATGCATATTCCCTATTGATGCAATTTTATTAAACTTGTGCTGTAACCAATGTAACTGTGCCTTCCAAAATACAATCGGTAACATTTTAGACCCTGTCTGCGTTTTAATCTCACCCGTCATCTATGTATGCAGGTATGACAAACACACATAATCTTCTTACACACCCACTACTAATACGTTTGAAGAATACTTATTTTGAAAATATAGCTTAGTGCATAGCATAGCTTGTTTTTATATCTGACGAAATAAAAACTCAGCTCAAAAAAACCATAGAATTATATTTTTAAAACTAATTGGTTTTTTAGTCATTAGAACTTATAACAACTTATCCTTTCAAATACGTTTGAACTTTCAATCTAATTAGATGGGGATCAATATCAGGATTTTTAATTGCATTACACAGGGCTGACAGACACGCATTACTAGAAATATAATCTTATATTTTTTTCGAAAATTAGTTGTAAGGACAGTTGTTTATTTGTTATACTATATTATCTGTCCCGTCTTAGCTAACAGCAATGTAATGTTAACAGCATAGCCAGTTCTCTGGTTGAGGATTCCGGCTGAAACTCGCCTCCACCTACGGCCTCCCATCACTTATCATCAGGTGAGATGCCGGCCAAGCGCTTCCACATTGTGGTAAAAAAAACAAGTTCCATATTCTAAGAACAAACATTTTAATGTTTATTTTAGCATTGAAATACTATTTGAATAGTTTGGGAGCAGCACCTATCACTTAGGCATATCAAATCTAATCTGCATTTTATCTGAGTCCTTGCAAATAAGTGATATGATGTTATATGGAGTTTCAAATAACTTCCTTTTACTTATGTATTGCTAATGACTGGTTAACGATTCCCTGACTTTTACTTTCGAATTGGTATAATATAGCCCCCCGTCGCGGTCATTCTGTCCCTCGTCATGGAAGAAAACTTTTGGCCGCAGGACGTGGTGTTCCGTCGCTTCCGCGGACAAGTTCCACAGGACAGGACAAAGTCAAGGTAGTGCTAAGTTAAGTGCCACTAACATACATAGTCTTAAGCCTTATTTATTAGGTATGTTTCTATGGGCCTGTGTCGTCTGAAATAAATGGTATTATTATTATTATGTAGAGGGAAAAGCAGATGCTGCTGGGAAAAAATAAACCTGTCAACTTTGTTGGTAGCAGGAGTGTGTGTGTGTGTACAATTGTGAAGGCACTACACTCAAATGTAACCTGTAGTTATTGTTAGAATTTACAATACAATTGCTTGTAAAAACTTCAATTAATTAAGAAACGTGCAGTTTTCGTGGGCGCACCATTTATGACCTGGATTCAGCTCCCATGGGTCGTCGGTGCGGTTTTATTTTGACTCAATGCTTTACTTTTACTACTCGAATGACCTCCGGACGAGTAAACGAGTAAAAAATATTGAAGGGCTCCGCCAGTGTATACCCGACTGACGAAAGTTAACGTGGGAGACGCAGATATTTTGTGGAGTTTTAAGAAGTTAGTTCAAATTTTAACCGACGAAAAACAGGAAGAGGTTCTCAAATTGATGCGGAGGTATGTTAAAAACAAAAACCGTTTATTTTTTATTATTTAGTATTTAATTTTAGGTTACTTTTGTGACAAAATAATTGTGTTAGAAGAACGTATTTTAAACATCAGCATCATCATCGACAACCTAGAGCAGGCCGCTACAAAATTGGATTTCATGACCCCCTTCCATGATCAAGCAAAAAAAACAAAGCACACTGATTCCAACTTTTTGAATTGACTTAATTTTGTGAAAATGTTGTAAATACACAGAACATTTACATTTTGTGTGCCAATCCAGTTCTAAGAACCAAAAGAGTCTTTCGAGCCTCCATGATATCCGAACAAAGTACTTAACGCAGCGTAAACGCACAGAAAAATATTCTTACAAATAATTATTTTTCCTTAAAGCAATCTGTTTCTATTTTCATTAAAAAGCCGACTTAACCCTTTCCAGCATCGTCAGCTTCGGCTTCGTCAGTTGAGTATGCGCATAGCAACGGGGCCTGCGCGGGAGAGGAGAGGCGCGCGCCTACCTGCGCAGACGCTCCCCAAAACGAACAAGAGCGCGCATTCCTGCCACGCCGCCCGCGCACCTAGCACCCCCGCACCCGATGCGTAGGGGTGGCGAGATATGGTAAATATTTTTAGTAAGTACTTAATTATTGTCGCCAAAAATTTAATAAAGAAAAGAGGCAGATGGAAAGTCAAGAGCGGATGAAAATTATTATCAAAAGCTGGTTTTGTTTTTAGAAACCTAGTACAACTTAGGACTTTAGAAAATCCTAACTGTTATAATATTATAAATGCGAAAGTGAGTTTGTTTGTTTGTTTAGGAACAAACACAAATTTGTTGTACCTACAGCGAGGCTCAAGAAAATAGGTGGCTCGTTCAGATGTCAATGTATACGCTTTTACAATAAGCTTCCAAGCCACGTACAAGATCTAAGCCTTAATAAATTCAAAACATTCATTAAACGTAAGTTGTGCCAAAAAGCGTTTTATACCATTAAAGATTACATTGAGGACAAAAAGGCTTGGGATTGAGCTGCTCCAATTCGTACATTTATTTTTTTTATTTTTGGTTTTAAATTACTTACTTACGAGTTTTGTTATTTTTGGTAACTTTTTATTTTATTATATACCTACACAGTGACATGAATATTTACTTTGTGAAGTATAATATTATTATTATTTTAATTATTGTGAATTTGAGGACTATGTGGATCATATTTTTTATTTATCTGGCAGTTTGAGTACTATAGGCGGCCTACCCAAATGTCCTTTCTTTGGTATTGTTCGTCGAGTCGTTGAGCTCCTTAAGTTCTGAGTTGAGCTACACGATTACTGACAAATGCGTGCACTGACTGGACAGGTCCACTCAAATCTGTATGGTTCTTTCCTCAAAAGACCATTTCAGACACAAATCTACATGGTCCTCAAATGATCTGACCAAGATTATTTCCGGATTTTTATATTTATATTTACATTGACATGAATATTTACTTTTTAAAGTATTATATTATTTTTAATTATTGTGAATGTGAAGATTATGTGGATCTTTCTTTTCTTTTTTATTATTTATTTTTTCTTAATTTTAATTAATCATAGTCTGGCAGTTTGAGTAATTTATGCGGCCTAACCAAATGTCCTTTCTTTGGTATTGTTCGTCAAATCGTTGAGCTCCTTAAATTCGGAGTTGAGCTGCACGATTATTGACAATTGCGTGCACTGACTGGACAGGTCCACTCAATCTGTGTGCTTCTTTCCTCAAAAGACCATTTCAGACACCAATCTACATGGTCTTCACATAATCTGACCAAGATTATGTCTGGACTTTAAAAGAGACTGTGACCTCTGAGTTTGTTTCGGCCTTTCTTCTCAGAGTAGTCAGATAGGAAACGCCGACCTCATCTAGTTTTAAAAAATCTGATTGACGTGTAAAAGTGTTTGTACAAACCTACTTACAGAAATAAAATCATTTATCATTTATCATTTGTTTGTTACGTTTTCACGCTAAAACGGCTGAATGGATTTGGCTGAAAGCTGGCACATGGGTAAACCATGACCTGGTATATGTCGTAGGAGGACTTTTTATCCCGATATTCCCACGGGATCGAGACGTACGCGGGTGAAACCGCGGGGTGCCGCTAGTATTTTATAAAAGAGAAAATACCTACAGGAAATAGGTTAGGACTCACAATTCGATCATTTTCAACGTCAGTAAACCACTTCCATAATAGGTACCTACAATATTCTACATATAACAATATTTTGATTTAAAAATGTGTCCGTGGAGTTTCTTGCCCGTACTTCTCCATAGGAACCTACTACGCTTTGGAATGGGCAACTAGCTAAATCGTTCTGAACTTCTGATTGACCGATTCCTTGACAATTCAAAAGAGGCTCTTTTGAATTGTCAAGGAGTCGGTCTCGGGTAATAAGCTTAATTGAAATAAATGCTTTAAGTTTAAGTTATAATATGAAATTGCAAATCGAATCTAAAAACCAACTAAATTAAAACAGAAAGAAGTGGCAAAGTGAATCTCGCAACGTTCACCAAACTAGTTCATTGGAGCAACCTAGAAAATAATTTGAACACTAACATCAGTTAAACTGATCGGTCTGTTCGTTAGCAAATTGCTTAAACGGTTTACTGAGCAGAATGTTAATTGACTCTGTATAATTGACTGCGGCACATAATTGTTGCTTTGACATGAACAGATACTCCTGAACACGGATCCACGGTTTATAAAGCCCTAAGACGATTTATAAAAGATGTAAGTACCTATTATTTACTTAATAGGAAACTTCAAAGTGGTATAGTCGTATATAGGTAACGGTTACGGCTTCATACAGAACTGTATTTACTATAATGGAGATTCGCAATTCAAAGCATAGCCTACATGCAGCTGAATCATAAAACTCATTCCTAAGCAATCAATGGCTAAGTCCGACGTAGCATCATTACGTTTCGTTGCCCCATCAATCTACTTAATAAAAATCTACATTCACTGACAGACAACGCATAGCCTAGTATAAAAGCTTGAAATTTTGCTTGTCCCACGTAAAACATCAGTCACAAACACAAACAAACTAATGAGTGACCACTTACTTTAGAAAAGGTAAAATAACTCTTTCGCGGCAACCCTAGCGTGGTCCTCATCCCCTGCATCCCGACACAATGCGGACCTGTTGCCGCGCCCCCCCGGGCCCCTCGCGCCCCCCGCGCCCCCGCCGGCCACTCGCGCAATGCATCCTATAAATAATTCAAAATGAAGTCCGATTAATTCGAGGTCCGTACCGATTCAGCTGTCAATTAATGTGGTCGGAACATCGCGTTCCTGTCCCGTACATCCTGCGGCTGGACGGTGAATGTGATAACGAATCAATCTGGGCGCAGTTACGGAACTATGCGGTGCGTTTGAATTCTCGATGTGTGGAAGGGAGGTAACAATAATGATGCTATTAAAAAAAGCTTTTGAAAAAGTTTACCGCCAATTTGTAATAAGGTTATGTGTCATTGGCAGTTCGAATTTTGAAAGTTATAACCATACACTATAGTTTGTTACGCGTTGACACGCGTGACCGAGGCAATTTAGGGATTAACATCAAGTAAATGGACAGACAGAAGCATCCACCTGTTCATGAATAACATGACATAGTAAGGATGAAAAGAGCAAACAGCAGTCACCTATACATACATTGAATAAAAAATTCAGCAATTTGCGCGGTTCCTATATAAACAAGCAACAATGGTACCTAGCATTTTGTATTGCCAAATTGGGCATATAAATATATTCGTAAGAAAATTTTACCTGTGATAGCTACTTCCATATGGGAGGGTCTACTATGCAAAGCTATGCGGTCTTTACTTCATTATTGGTAAAGATACAAGAGTCTTTATGTTAACCAATAACGGTCCGAAAATTATAAGAATCGACCACATGTCAATTACATGTCAATTATTAGGTCTGCCTATCAACAACTATAAGACTAAGGTACACCTCATGGAATCTACAATATTCACATTCAAATCTAAGGAATAGAAAACGAAGAAAAAATAGCCTTTTCTTTTATCGTCTTCAAATCAAGTCAATTTGAAACCTAGATCAACGAACAACTAATTATACAGAGCCGAGACAAAGCGATAATAACGAAATAGCTACAAGTTTCCAATCCAATTAGCAGTTCCAGTACAACAATAAATCAAGTCTACGATAAAAATCACATGCTTTTAGCGAAAATACTCAAAGCATTGCGACATATATCGCAGATAAATTACATTTGTAAATTAACCAAAGTAGTAAACAATTATTTTTGCATTTTCACTTAGTTTTAATTGATATATTTACAGGTTCTGTCTCATAAATCACTCGTTAGTTAGCTAAATATCATAATGAAGAGGCATATATTCCTGACGCCACAGCATTTTCGCCCATACTTACCTCCACTGAATTTTTTTTATCTACTTTTGATAAACGATTTTATCAAACATACCTATCAAAAATCTCAGACGCTTTCGCATATTTATGTACAGTCAAAAAAAAAGTTTAGTTTAAATAAGTATACCAATTACCTTAACGCAGAGTGTTTGAAAACGATGTCAAAATTTTGACTTGGCTCACGCACAAGTAGTGTTTATCTGCCTACAGTGTCTACATGCTCATCTATTTTATCGACCGTACCTAAGTATTGTGTGTACTAGTACATTAGTAACATCCCTGTTAACCCTTCAGCTCATAATTATAGGTTCTCGCGGTTTAAGTACGAGTCCGCCACTAAAGTTCAACAGGTCGCGTTTGATCTCACGTTCAGATAATGCATTAGCCGTTGGGATGTTGGATGTTGGCGCTTTTTTTTAATTTGTCCGAGGAATTGAATTTTGAAATATGTCGAATGTTTTGCTATTTATCTATTAGATTAATATTTTCTTAATTAAGTAACAGGAAATTATGCCAAAAGGAAATCTACCTATACTTTTAACACCTTTTCATTTACAAAAAAATATAATTCTTTGACTTTTTATTTTTCTGCAATAATCTAGTTTTATATTCTCTGTTTGTAGTGCCCTAAAACCCCGCCACAAGAGCCTCTTGCAAATAAATAAAGAATCACACGACATCTACCAATCGATTAACTGTCATTAATTCTAGCAATGCCGTAATAACTACCCACAAAAATGTAAATGAAATCCGTTGATACCTAATAAATTACCTTCGTTCTAGCCGTGTCACCTTATGCTGTGAAACAAGCTGGCCAATTCCACGAACAGATTCCTAAGGCTTTGGCTATAGTTCGACACAACTTAAAGGTTCCATCGCTGTACCTAACAGAACGACTAAAACATTTTTTTTTCTGACAACCAGTCTTACCAAGGGGTATCGTGTTACCCAATAACTGGGTTGTGGAAGTCAGATGGGCAGTTGCTCCATGTAAAATACTGGTATTGATCTACATCTGGTTACACTGGAAGCCGACCCCACCATAGTTGGGAAAAAGGCTGGGCAGATGATGCTGATGATGTGTATTTTTAAATAAATTTTGACTCATTGCCACGGGTCTTTGTTATTTCTTTAATTCCAAATACAAGTTATTATCAGTCTTGACTATGACAATGCCTGAGTTCGTTAAAACTCAACTCGCACTATTTCGGAAATGTTTGACGAATTTAGCCAATGCAACTTTTAACTTGTGTCGTACTACATAACTAGGATGAATGCTTCATTTAGTTAGACCATTAAACGGTTAGTTTAAATTGTGCAGATAAGTTATTAGCTTCGTTTAGTAAGTTAAGGTACATAATTAAATTAATTAGATGCCGTTTATTGAGGTGAGATGAACTTTGCGCGGTTTTATTGCAAGTTGATTGGTGACTGTTTAGCTATTTTGCGTATTGCGAAACTTTAATGTACCTAACATTTAAATTTTAATGGGAACCTAATTCCGTTTTTTTTTTTTTTTAAGAGGGTGGGAAATCATCCAATGACTTCTCCCGCTCTGGGTGGAGCGGAAGGGCGTGTCAGACTTTTACTGACTAAAACCCACCCGTGTTCCTTCAGTTGCCTGTTGCCAAGGTCCCGGTATCCCTTTCGGACTAACCCGCAACCCTGGCAGGCATCGGTCCTAGCGGACCCCGCCAATTGTGCTGACATCTCTATGAGGCGCGCGTGGAACACGACGCGCCATCGACTCGGGCCTGGTCCTGATCGGACGGCGAGCTACCCATTGCTCGCCGTCCGCAAGCCCGCGCCTATGGTGGCCGGGAATCCGCCTGGGATTCCCGACGCCCAGGGCCTAATTCCTGGGATGTATAATTGCTAATATTATACATCCAGCCATCAGTGTATTAGTCTGTAAGCTTTCTTAAAATTGTAAAAATAAATGAATAAATAAATAATTTCTGGGCTTTTAAATGTGGTTCTCATTAAAACACCAGTAATTGACGACGTTTAAAATATAGGAGCAACCTCTTTTCAGCGACAATGAATAACAATTTATGACAGGTTTCTTCGACAGTTTTGTGATTGAGACAGATTAGAATGCAAACATTATTAAAATATGGGAATCCTCAAAAAGCATTCGAATGCGTTGCCGACCTAAGTACCTACTAAAGAAGTCACACATCAATGATACATAATAACGAAAAGGGGTACAGTAGTTTTATCTCACGTGCGACGCGCGCTTTACTTGTGGTTACCAAGTGTACAAACACGCTGCGAATGTGTGTGTAAGTGCAGGAGCTCTCGGGATCATCCGGACACGAGAGAGAAGTCGGAAGCGTGTGTGTTTTGTGTGCGCGTGTGAGTGTTATGTGCTGATGCTACTCGTCTTCATGCACACATTCACAGCGTGTACACTTGGTAACCACAAGGAAAGCGCACGTCGCTTCGTGAGATACTTTACTTTATTTTATTTTTATTTCATTTTGTAAGGGAAAACAAACAGTAGCATATTAAAAGTAAACAAAGATAACTTACCAAATATGCTACCCACTCCATTTTTCAAAGATTACAAACTGCAGTCAGGGCAAAATTAATAAAAAACAGAATAAAATACTGTATTGCGTCGAAACTTCCCCAAAAGAAGCTACTACTAGGTACTAATACAAACATAGAAATTAAGTCTGGCTAAATATGACGTGGCAGTGCTGCCAGTCTTCTGGGCACGTTTCTGGATGACAGCGATGCAGACGAGTACTTCGATTTGATTTATTATTTATTTTTACAGTTAGTTAGTTTATCATTTAATTTAGTAGCCCTAGTTAGTTTTTGATAAATATTGTAAAACTTTTCTTGAGCTGTTTATAGTCTAAAAATAAAATAGAAAAGTAAAAACTAAATATCGATTTATATTTACAGAGTACCTAGTCTGCTCACGTACCAAATACAGGTTCTACTCTGCTGGCCTAATGCCCCGATGAACACCAATATAGTACAATAATTACACTGTAATTATCAGCACGGGGTAAAAACTAACTACTAGTGGTACACCTGCTTACCATCCCGCGAAACTTATGAGAATCGATAGAAAACTGGTCGCGGTATTTTTAGTTACTAGGTTTTGCTACTTACCCTAGGTATAACGGGTTGCGCCTCAAAGAGATGTCAGCACACCTGACGGGGTCCGTTAGGACCGATGCCTGCCAGGGTTGCGGAATAGTCCGAAAGGGATACCGGGACCCTGGCAACAGGTAACTGAAGGAACACGGGTGGGTTTTAGTCAGTAAGAGTCTGACACGCCCTTCCGCTCCGCCCATAGCGGGAGAAGTCATTTGATGATTTCCCACCCAAAAAAAAAAAAAAAAAGGTATAACGGGTTGTTCAGTAACAGTAGTTAGACCTACATCTCCACAGTGGGGACATTATAGGCTGATTACACTATAGGATTTAAGTGCGATTTTATGCTCGATTAAAAAAAATCATATCCGCAACTATTAATATGTCTAGTTAGTAGTTTACTGTTGTAGTAAAACTTTCGTCATTCGTCATAGTCATTTATGGATCTTTGACAGTCGTTACGGGTCGTCAGAAGCCCGAAAGTCTGACAACCAGTCTTGCCAAGGGGTATCGTATCACCCAGTTATTGGGTTGTGGAGGTCAGATAGGCAGTCGCTCCATGCAAAATACTGGTATTCAGCTGCATCCGGTTAGACTGGAAACCGACCCCAACATAGTTGGGAAAAGGCTGGGCAGATGATGTTGACATAACAGTATATATACCTCAGGAACTGAAAATCCATCTATTGCATTCACATATTTTGTATCCGATTACCTGTGCGCACAAATGTCTGTCTGAAAATAATTTACAGAAAGGCGAAAATAAATGTTACTTCGCAACGATACTTCACATGATTTTCCAACTGGCACGTCGAAAGGACATGCATGAGTGAATTCGCATGTAAAGCCTAAAAAAAGGTACGTCTACATCGTGTACAATTAATTTCAATTACACGGGACACCGCGCCTGAATGACGTGACACAAACATACACATAGTACGAACGTACAACGTACCTAATAGGTACGTTGTACCGGTTGTATAGGCGTAGTATATAGGTACTACCTATATACTACGCCGTAGTAATTTATGTATGCGTTTTTCTTTTTTTAAGAGTAGAACACATCGTTGAGGTATACATTGATGAACTGCGAAGATGTAGAGATAATTCTTAATAATTGATTCTTCTTAATTGACGTACTCTCTTCAAATCAATCTGCCTAGCCTTTTCCCTACTATATTAGGGTCATCTTCCAGTCTAACCAGATGCAGTTGAATACTAGTACTGGGCTAGTATTTTACATGAAGCGACTGCATATCTGACTTCTTTAACCCAGATACTGGATAACACGATACTTTACGACTGGTTGTCAGAACTTTGGGCTTCTGACCCGTAACGACTGTCATAGATCTACGAATAACAGCCAACGGACCAACGGCTTAGCGTGCTTTCCGAGGCACGGAGGGGTCTTAGTATGTAATGGATGGTCACCCATCGACGAACCGACCGTGGCAAGCGTAGCTAAACAGTCGGTAGAACCGTGCTGCTGTTATCATTTAACCACGTATCATGCGTATGCTCAATACTATTGAAGTATTGACTGTGTGCGCATATATTCAGTACCCTGAGGACCTGACTGATTAATGGCCGATTCCTATAATTAACGGACCGTTATTGGTTAAAATTAAAACTCTTGTATCTTTACCAATAATGAAGCCAAAATCTCATAGCTTTGCATAGTGGACCCTCCCATATGGAAGTAGATATCACAGGTAAAATTAGTTTACGAATTTATTTATTTGCCCAGTTTGGCAATAAAAAATGCTACCATTGGTAAGCAAAACGATTCGTTTTTGTTTATAGGAACCGAGCATAAATTGATAACAACAACCCACCGCTTAAGCCACAGAATATTATAGAAACGAAAATATAATGTTCTGAAAAAGTACACCAAAGGAAAAGATTTCCCAAAAAACAACGCAAGAAGATTAAAGTTTTGAAAACGTGAATGAAGTTACAATTAAAACTAAGATACAAAATATTCCTGTGTATCTGGCTTGACCGTGTGTGCCACGCTTTACAACCATCTCAGAGTAAAATACTCGTATTTGTTCGTTCCACCGGAAATAAAGACGGGTTTTTGTACCGAATCGAACTTAGTTAGTGATGTAGAGAATTTAATACGTGCTCCAGATGATTGGCAATTTGTATGTGTTTGAGGCCATCGGTACATAGTCGCGAGGTAAGGATGTTGCAATCGTTGTCCTAGTTGATGAAAACGCGGTTGATGATCGCAAAAACAACAGACTAACGTAATAATTTTCCTCCTTTGTCTCATATATGAGTTTTTCTATGAAGGTAGAGTCCGCAATTTTCCGCCGGACTTCAGTGGTGGTTTTTTAAATGCAATTTGATGCAACGACATAAACACGAGTGCCGCGTTGAGTGGTGGCGAGGCCCCTAGCCCACGGCGTATTTTAAACGCGCAGACGACGCGCGTAAAATACGCCGTGTGCTAGGGGCCTAAGCAAGTTCACTTAGTAAATAAGTGCACATTATAATTTTGTAAAGAAAAACTGTGCAACAAAGTAATTTTCCAATAACTTTAAAAACAGCGCTATAAAAAGACGAAAAGATCGTTAGTCTCAGTTTTACTCCCATATTGACTCATAAAACCGTACACCTAACTTTGTTCTCGGAACCATTATACCTACAAACGCCTTCCAATATCTTTTTTTCTTTTATAAATCATATACTTGGTATCTGCGAGTCATCGCCACAGACAATAGGTACTTTGTATTATGTACTCGCTAGTACATAGCCAGACTAGACGAGAAGACAATCTTCGTATAATCTCGGGCTTGTTCGTGACCAAGCGCTTGCGCGTGTGGGGCGTGGCTATAAGAGGTGCGTGTGTGTGCGCCTGCGCGCGCGCTTGTCCGTTGGCGCGTTTATTGGACGGACATTTTCTTTTACTATTTTTGTTGCAATTTTTTTAACCAACGAGACTCATTGTGTCAAAGCTGAATGGATCTCTAAATGAAATGTGACAGGATGTTAAAGATTTTAAATTACTTTGGCCGCAGTGGTATACATAAAGTAAATGACCTACCAAATTGAAAGAGACTATCGAGCGAGCCTTTAAAACCTTTTTTTCCTTGGCTCCTGAATTCCTGAAGACACAGATCATCACGCTAATAAGATGAATCTATCTAGCAATGGAGCAAAACATACAATTCTAAAATAACTTCTCGCATTTCCAAAAGTATTTTGTAAAGGAAAGTCTTGATAGTTTTGGTAACAGAAAAATTGATCATGAGTTAACCAAAACCCAGCAGCAACTGGTTTAAAGCTGGCCCAAAAATAAATCCAATCTCTTCTGGACTAGTAAAACTCTCCATAATTCCGTAAATTCGTATCGGATGTCAATGGAAACGGACGTGAAACTCGTTCGAGTATACACAGTACACAAGCACGTCTAAATGGTTCATCTGCGGAGTCAACGCTCTGCGCAAGATTCGGAGTTGCGCGGCTTGCTGATTTTTTACTCTACATGTACCTACATAAGTACTGTATGTATTGGTATCGGTAGGTATATATTTTACAGTTCTCAATAGCGGTTATGACGTTCAAGCCTTTTGGAATACTTGTAACAAGACACAAGAATTTTCGGTTTGGGTTTACCGCTTTCAAGTAAGCCAACGAATACAACTAATAGCTAACCTCAAATATTGTAAAGGACATCTAGGACTAAAAATTTAAATATAATAATAATATTTTAATGCATAGCTTCAATAGGATCTGCATCATTCTGGACAAGCTTGATCGCTTGGTCGAGATTTTCTCAAAAAAGATTATTAGCGTGTTTGCAATTATTGAAAAAAACAGTTACTCTGAAAGTTGTTCGATCTGTATCGTCGGCCTATGCAGTACATACTTGCATAAGTCGGGCATTAGGGGGACAGCTCATATATCAAACATAATTCCTTAGCCATTAAAGGGAAAATAGGAGTAGGTATATACCTACCAGCTATGGACAGACTGGTGGAAAACCCACGCATCTGGGCCAGACACCATACTACTATTGATCAATAATGATTTATTGGTAGAAGATTCTCAGTAAGTAGTACCTACACCAAGATTTTACTGGCAAAGTAAAATTTAAATTCTAGAATCTAAATCATCTCTAGACCCTTAATCTCCAGTACTATTATTGTAAGAGAACTCGAGAATATGTTTTGTGACAGGAGTTAATTCACAAATTCTTGGCCATATTCTTTGTCGACACAAAATGATGGCACGTAGGATGGTAGGTCGGCAGTTATGTGCATCAAAATTCAATGACGACATTTTTAGGAAACGCATGTTAGCGACTTTTACAAAGGTTAGCAATGATTCCATCTATATCCCAACAACCTGTGGATTGTAAATCTACTTAAATATTCAAATTCACCAGAAACTCAAACAGTCAACGAATCCCCGCTCACACCACACTAACTTCACTACCCAAGTTCCCGCCATTTAAACAACCGAAAACCAACCAACCTACATACACGTACAGAATATATCGAAATCGTGAGAGAACAGGGTTGGGAGCCAGGAAGAATTGTGTTGCGAAAAAACTGGCTCCGGTCGGAACCCGACCAACCGGTCCGACCGAATCCTGCCGACGACGCTGACGCCGCGCCGCCGCCGCCGGCTATAGCCTCACGCGTGCGTACGCGACGCCCGGCCGCTCCTCTCTTATTATTCCGATACTTTTTGTTCGAGATGCTTATCGAGTGATTTGAGAATTTGATATTATTACTTATAAGTCGTTCGTTGTGTATTATTAGGTCGGTTAGGTTTGAGAATAGACACATTTTGCTTGAGGGTATTGATTTTTGTTTGATAAAAGAGTCTTAGATTTTCAATAGTTCTGAATTAAGATCTTGATGAATTTTAGACCATTTAATGATGAATCTCCTTCCTTTGTCGTACCTGCGTTATATTCCTACCTATTCAGATCTTATTTCAGTGATTTGGGAGTTTATACACAAGATGATGCTGGTTCACATTATTTCGAGACAAATCCCCTTTCGTCTCATGGTCATAATTGTTAAGTTAACCCCAATTTAGAATCCCTTTTTACAAGTATTCGTCCAGTCAGTATTATACGATGCCTTTTATTAAAATTAGGCTATAGATTTAACAACAAAGAGTAATCTAAACTCTGCAAATCAAACAATAAAAAGCACTAGAAGTTAAACAGCTATTTACATATTCATAATGTGTTATCAAAGCTATAATAATCCCATCATAAAGTATCTCGTCAAAATAAAACCAAAAAGGCGTGGATGCCTCAAACGAAGTAGTGCATTTATATTCAAAATGAACGCCACTCCATCGGGAACAGATTTTGAGTTCAATTTTGATTTCGACGAAAAAGCCGTTAAAGGTTTAATGCGAGCAGTTAAAGTCAACTGCGGTTACTCACAACGATTAATTAACGAGTATCCCACGATACTCAAACAGTTATAAAATTACTGATTTATGAACATATTTATTACAAGGAGTTAGTTATAGACTAAAGCGATTTTTTGCCGCATACAAGCGGTACCAATCAAAACATTGGCGTCTCTAAATTACCATTTAGGTAACCTCAAGGTATTTTCTTTTTACCCAGAGAACGTCCGGGCATTGACTTAGGCTCAATTCGCACTGAAATGGCAGCGGCCAGAACAAAGCGCGCGGGCCCTCGCGGCGGCTCGTGCAGTCTCGTGGCGGTTCGTGCAGTCTCGCGGCGGCACATGCAGTCTCGCGGCGACGCGATCTGACTCTCATTTCTATTCTATCAAACGTATCTATATTTTTTATATTGAACATAAAGTTTATAATACCTTTTAATTTAAGTGTGAATTGAGCCTAATGATGACCACGCCTGTTCATCAATTTTCCTTAATTTCTTCACTTAGAAATCACTTAGAAATGTAGTTTTAGACAGTGTAAAAGTGTCAAAATCTACTCTCAGAAATAAGCATCATTTCATTTTATTTCATTTCTGTAAACTACCTTTACTAAATTTCTAAAGCCTCGGGCCAATACAACTTCCTGATATAACAATAATTATTTACAATAAAACATTTACCCGCAAAGTATTTCTAAACACCGATGACCCATGAAGGCATTCTCCCAGCATTTCACAAGAGAATGATTTCAATAATTGAGTGATCTGCCGTCGAGATTGAACATCAATTGGCGTTTCAATCATCATTTCCATTTCCTGACGGGAATTATCTTTGTAATACGACTTTCGCAAATCAATCCACTTATGGTCTGTTCCAAAAGTATCTGAAGGAAATGTAAATAAATAGATCAGAAAACGTAACTGTGGATGCCAATTTGTAGTGCTGCTTACAAATTGACTGCTTTGATTTCTTTATTTGAATATTTAAACCCGAAATTCTAATCTTAAATCACCTTAGAGTGGGAGAGATTTTCATTTGACGATTGAGGTTAATTTTTTATTACTTAAATTTTCGCCTGGAAAAAGTTGGTGGTGAGATACACCATTACCTCATCTCGAATTATTAAAAAATAGTATTTAGAAGGTTTCACCTTTATAAAGTTGAAACCTTCTAAATACTATTTTTTATAAATTCTCTTAAATTAGTAATTCTGTAATAATGTAACCAGAACAGGGTTTGTTTACATTTTCATTAGATACATTTGAAACAGGTCATACAGAGTAATGTTAATGGCAGCCCGTTATTCAAAATGCTAAGATTTTATGTTCATCTTTAGGCTTCAACCCAGCAATTTGCTGTCCGTCATTCCACTTTGCTTCAAGGGAAAAGTCATCGTCATACATATATGGCGATACCTACTTGGCAGTCAACCTCGCTACCTTACTGACTGGCTAATATTTTTCTAAGGCATAGCATGCCTTGGTAAAAATATTAGCTTTAAATCCATCGTTTCAGGACCTAAAAAAATATAAATTTAAATAGGAACATATTTCCGGTGGTAGCAACAGCAATGAGACAAATAAATATTCAGGCAGTTTTGGACAAATATGCAGTAACAAATTCAATGCTAGTTCGCAAGCATATTTTACAGAAAAACAAATAACATCGATATCTGCGCAAGACATCAACATTACCAAATGTACTTTACCACAATACCTGTATGAGTCTAATATCTATACATATTATAGATTAGAGTCACTTTTCGTGTCTGTCAGTGTGACGCATCAAAATCTATTGCGCAGTTTAGAAGTGATCTTCCAAACTGCGCAACAGATTTTGATGCGGTTTTCACCATCATTTCGTTTTTTTTTGCAGAAAGTTTCTGAGTATAATACGTTACTATGAAACTTACATAATATAAATAACGAAATCTCGATGTTTTCTCAAGTCGTGAAAACGTAAAAACCGTGCGAAGTAGGGGCGGGTCGCTAGTATTGAATATAATAAGAAGACAAGGGAACAATGACGCCCACTTACATTTAGTGGGACAGCACGCCAATCCGTTGACATGGCTTTGTACTTACCTCCTGTGTTGCCAATTAATGATTCAGGGCAAAAGTTACCAGTTTTAGTTGGAACAATGATCAAACATTAAAGGATGTAAAGTGGTGTGGATGGATAAGTAGTTACTGTGAGAAAAGTTTTATTAATCTCACAAAACTCGGTAAACTCATGAAATTGTTTTTTGTTTTTGCGAGAGAATTTTCTGTACAGAGTTTTCACTCGTGCTTGTTAAACGAAAATGTATTGAAATTAGTAATCTAAAAAACTATATAAAATTTGTCGGCGCAGCAAGTGGCGCCGTCTAAAAACTTACGAAGTTACTGGAATTACCAAGAGCGACCTTAGCAGGTGTCAGTCACTCTAGCAGAGCGTCACATCGATGGTTGCAGGGCGGCTATGTTCTGATGACAGATCTCTGTCACGGGAGCTAGTGTCGTACCCTCGCCGTAGGTGAGTATATGTTCCTTGGTCGTACCACATCCACGACGATGATATAGAGGATTCTGAACCACCAGTACGATGACCAGTTCTGGTAAATCCCGCGCCGTTATCATATAATTTAAATGCACAATATTTTTAACTTATGTTACATTAAAATCAAAGTAATATCAATTATACCTATTATGGGTGGATTTTTTTTTCCTTGACCCGTTTGCCATAAGCTCGTCAGTCACCCACAGTCGAAATGGCTCATAATTATGTTTATTTTATTCCAGTGATGTTTGTTTTAGTAACAATCTTTAGGGCCTTGATACTTTTATGTCTTATCATACGAAGATAAAACTTAATACCTCTCAAGACATCTAATACGTTCCTAACAGACGATAGACTTTTATTATATTTTCTGTCTTTTGTCTTTTTTCCCTCATAAAAAGCAGTAAGCGGATTCCAACGTGTCTTTCACTGTTCGAAGGCTTAGATCGAGCTTTAAGACCTAAGCGTTTATTAGTTCCACATCATGTAGTACTTATGCCTATTGAAGAATTCGTAGTGACGTCATAAAGTCGGTAAATGTGGCCTACTTTAAAGATAGGAAACATAGATTAAAGAAGTTAAACATAGATTAGGGCTTTAGTTTGATCCTGGCTCGAGGTGAATAAAATTTTAGCGAACAAACCGTGTGCCCGAGAATATCTCTTCGGAAAAAATGATGAACTTCCATAAAAACTTTCATCCCATACTTAAAAGCTTTATACATTTTCAAAAATCCTTACTTTCGTTATTTATGACACTTGTTGCAAACCCAGCGCTTTAGTAGATAGTCGAAAAGTTTTTGAGAAATATCGCAGCGTAATCAGCCTATAGTGTTTCCACTGCTGGGACACAAGCCTCTTCTGGGTGAGAGGGAGTGGGCCGTAATCCACCACGCGGGCCCAGTGCGGGTTGGTAGATGTCTGATGATGTATTCGATTTTTTTATTCTAGGATTTTAGATTCCTCACGATGTTTTCTTTCGCCGTTTTGAGAAATATAGGAAGGCCCTAATTTATCTGGGACATCAGTCCCAGACTTACTACTTCTCGAAGTATCTACAGTCAAAGATGAAATGTACCTACATTGGTAGGTTGCAAGCAGCTCTACCTCTGCCTACCCTACCAGGCATTACAACTACCGTGATGATGATACAAATTCCATGTTTGCGGTCTACAGCCCGTACGTGATTTTGGCGTACATTCAACGATTAAGAGCTTATGTGGTTTTCATTACATAGATTGTACAGTAGTAGCGTATCGTGTGTACTGGTCTATATTCATGAGTACCTGAACGTATTTTTTTTTTGTTACCCTAAATGTTTCGACAATTATTCATGTTTATTTATGGCCTTTGACGATTTCAATCATTGAGCTTAAGCTGATCAATTCTCACCGTGTAAACTTAGGTGAAGTGAGCTTGAAATGAGCTGTCAATCCCTAGATCAGTTGGAATGAAGGTTCACTTCAAATATGTTGTCGCTGTGAGATTTTTAAAGATTAGACCGGCTCGGATTGCCGGATTTACACGGAGCCACTAATCATGAATTGTTTGCACAGCGAGGTGAGAATAACCTTTGATAAGGTTTTGCAAACATGAGATCCTCCCTTCAAACCTATCATCCATCTATCTTCATCATCAGTTTCACACCCAATCAACTCTGGTTTGCGCATTCCACAAAGGTTTCTAAGAACTAGATAATTAATATACCTAATTAGAATACACGTTAATGCAATCACCATTATGACCTATACTTCACATTTCAGGTACAAATAAGGGCCCTACAACTAATCTAATCAACAATCTAAATTGTTACAAGACATCTAATTGAAACAAGTTACAATGGCGGTCGAGTGTGGCTGCGCTCAATACAATATCGGGGCTATTCTCTGCTCAATACTGCCCGTTGCGTTCGACTGCCATTGTTCCATAGGGTTGTTAGGACTCTTTTGTTTTATGTTTCATCGTCATCATCATTCCAGTCAGTAGGTACTCCTCAGGTAGGTATGTAGGGAACTACTTGTACTTAATTATAGGCCACTTTTCTGCTACTCCCGTGCATTATTTGTGGGGGTCCTAAATACATAGAACATCATCGTTCACGACTGTATTCCGTGAAGAGTTATGCAATAATTTAATACACACCCACATTTTATTAGTCCTTTAGGGGTATAAGGAACAGGGTGTAAAGTTCACTCATACACCATAAAAAGGGAAGATCCTCCAACCAGACGGGTGTTGTGTCTGGCGGGCAACTGCCCTATAATTGATATTGGATTCTTGTATATATGTCCACTGCACGGTAAACTCTAATTGCGCGATGCAGGATTTTTGTGACGTCAGGATTTTTGTGTGACGTCAGGTCTTTGATGCGTAGTTCGCTAGTGGCGATGTAGATACCGCCACAGTCCTATGAAATAGAAGGCGAGCCCATTGTAATTAACCATATTACACCAGAAAAAAAACCCGACTCCGGGTTGCTACTGATGAATTTGTCCGGGAAAAAGTCTTGAGGATTGAACCTCGCTCAGTTCATCAATCGCACTTGCGACCACTTGGCCAATGAGGCAGTCCTTTCAAGAACACGGTAAAGTAAGAAAGAAATGAAGATAAGTATCTCCGACATAATACCTGAGGCAGCAGCCCTATCGCGTAGTTACCGCTGACATCGTTAAGTTTCTATTTTGTTGGAGGCCTAGATTGCAGCGAGCAGTCGCCGCTGCCAAACGCTAGTTATTGTTGTACGGATCTCATTGAATATCTATTTATATCGAAGTATATTATTTATACCAGCCATTGTGTCATACGCACAGTATATCAGCATTTATATGCGACTTTGTACGTAATAAGTTTGGTCTTAAACTTAATCCTATCGTAACGACTATAATGGAGTTTTTGTGGTATCTGAAAGCATTGGGCCTTAATAACTTCGATATAACATTCATCTGCCTAACTTATCTAACATTATAAAAAATAAAATAAAACTTTATTTCGGATAAGATACATCCATTATAAAGAGTTTTTTTTTCTATATTCTTCACTGATAATGAAACTTCCAACTATGTTAAGAAAAGCTTCCTATCTGGATATGTTTTCATTTAAATAGTCGTTATGAATTCTTTGCCTACCAAAACCCGTCTAGAACTTATCAGTACCAGCAGTGAAGTTCAATCGATTAAGCTTACTTGTGTCGACTGTCAAAGCCCTATCAACCTTTTGGTGATCATTTTTTGTATATTATATACATCACGAACCGTTTGTCTTGAACCGCATTCAGTCTCCCTGCAAACTCATGCTATGGAAAGCCACACATCCGTACGATTTCTTCACACAAAGGTCACATGGCGAGTTCTATTCAACATAATAAAACAATTTGAACAATTTAATACAATTTCGTAAAATAATATAGACCTGGTTTCCAGACATAATAAATTGCCCATTCTTTGTCTGTAGAACTATAAATTCATTTATCATACATTAATTTATCATCGGCCGTGTCAGCGAGAAATCCGTCTGCTTCATTATACATAAGTGGGTTATTGTGAGCTTTATGGCTTTGTAATAAAGACTCATTTCCTTTGTATTGTTTAAAAAGTCGGTACATGTAGATATGTTTGTGTTTTCTCGCACGGTATGCGTTTATAATGCAAAGAAATATATTTTTTGTCTATGCGCCAAAATTGTATCTATCTTTTTATTCTAGGAAAATGCAGGAAACATAAAATTGTGCATCAGAAATAGTAAAATTACTGTACGGAAAATATTCGAAAGAAAATCACGTTAAATGAGAAAAGGGAAGCGCAATTAACCACTGAAAGCAGTTTCTTAAGTTTTTAATTCCGAGTAAGATCTGCATTTCAGTGTGAGCTATGCATTTTAAATAGGTAAGTAATTATGTAATTTGCAATGTGGACCGTAATACAAAATTAAAGGAGCTTTTGTCTATATAAATATAAAGTCTACGAAGATTGATGTCTGTAGGTTTTGGTCAACATTTCATGACAGATTTATCTTGCTTCTACAAATAAATATGTAGTAGGCTAATATATGTCCCAACAAACATTTTTGTCATATAATCAAACTTTTATATGACCTTAAGTCTTTTTAAAGTTATTTCATAGTCATTATTTTAACTCTTCGTCATGTACTGGTGTATTATATGTCCGAATAGTCATAAACATTTTTTGTCGTATAATAATGTCATATGACGTTATTTCGACATTTATAAAACTTACTTATACAACTTTTCGTCCTCTAAACGTTTTCGTAGTATAAACGTCATAAAACTGTACATTTTGTCATATAATTACCTTTTAAACATCTGCTAAACGGATAATAATTGTATACACGTAGTATTTGTTACCGTTATATATAAGTCGAATAAGTATTACGAGTGCGACCTGTATACATCCTAAAGTATCACAAACATGATAATACGACCGCTACTTAATTAATACTCATATTAAAGGTTTATAATTACCTTGTATACAATTTTCGCGTACTTTAATACAAAGTAATAGAGCTCAAGCTGAGAGTGAGCAAAATAAGAAAGGTTCCGTATCACATTTAAATGCAAATTTAACTAATCAATTTAACCAAAATACTACAAGTGTGCCCCGCAGTTCATTTTCCAAAGTTCAGGACTCTTGTTGATTTTTCGAAGTTGAAGTCATCCGAAAATGAAGATAATGTTGATAAAGAAGACACTTCAACCAACAATGATGACTTCAGAGACGATTAAAAAAGTGGGCTATTGATTTTAATATGCCACAAGTTGCATTAAAGACAAATAAATCTATATGAAGGAGGTAATAAAAAAAGGCGGTCACGTCAGGTCAAGTCAGGTCAAGTCAGGTCAAGTCAGGCCAAGTCAGGTCAAGTCAGGTCAAGTCAGGTCAAGTCAGGTCAAGTCAGGTCAAGTCAGGTCAAGTCAGGTCAAGTCAGGTCAAGTCAGGTCAAGTCAGGTCAAGTCAGGTCAAGTCAGGTCAAGTCAGGTCAAGTCAGGTCAAGTCAGGTCAAGTCAGGTCAAGTCAGGTCAAGTCAGGTCAAGTCAGGTCAAGTCAGGTCAAGTCAGGTCAAGTCAGGTCAAGTCAGGTCAAGTCAGGTCAAGTCAGGTCAAGTCAGGTCAAGTCAGGTCAAGTCAGGTCAAGTCAGGTCAAGTCAGGTCAAGTCAGGTCAAGTCAGGTCAAGTCAGGTCAAGTCAGGTCAAGTCAGGTCAAGTCAGGTCAAGTCAGGTCAAGTCAGGTCAAGTCAGGTCAAGTCAGGTCAAGTCAGGTCAAGTCAGGTCAAGTCAGGTCACGTCAGGTCAAGTCAGGTCAAGTCAAGGCATTTTAAACGGTTTTTATCCATTTGTATTAACCAGTCAGGTCAAGTCAGGTCTGTCAGTGATTAATGATAACATTACCACAGATATTATAATACTACACAGATAACATTACTATGTAGTTGAAAGAAAAAATTGTTTCATTTTTTTAATTATCCCAGGAACGTAATTAACATTTCAAGTTTTCCATTTCAAATGTGCGCATATCATTTCAATGAGGTCCATCTTTGATAAAAACTTATCAACATCCGCATAATTAGAGATCACTGTGGGGTTTACCTAAAACAAAAATATTATTAAGACTTAACCGCTTGAGTCCTAATGATGCACGCGATGCATCAATCGGAAATATCCTTCAAGCCCCACTGATGAATAAAATGCATCAGTCGATGCCACGCAACTTAGGTCTCTATTTCTACTGAAATACGGGTTAATAGTGTCTATGGGCAGTAGTACTCTAGAGTTGGATGATATTCACGTCAAATTAATCTACTAAATGTTTAATCTGTGCATGGAACGTTTGACAGTGTCATCTGTCAGAGCGCCTGCGCGGGTGTGCGCGGACGGTCTCCGTGCATATTTTAATAATTATTTCGTGTTTTTACTGCCGTAATCGTCGTGAAGTGATATTAAATCAAATTAATAATAGTTTATACATCGTGTGTGATAATAATATTACCAAAATACATAAGTTGAGTGTGCAAAATTAGAGTATCAAAAAAATGCCGTGAAAGTACTGAGTGTGGTGGTGATTATGTGAATAGTGTTTGTTTTATGATGTTTACAGCGTGGGAAGCTACTATAAAATATTAATTAGTGTAATTGAATCAATTTGTAAGTGATTTTCACTACTATAACGTCATAATAACAACATTTTGTCGTCAAAACACGGTCCTTGAAATCAAGGTCAAGATGACCTCTAGTTACGTAATAATTTTGTTTTTTATTTTCTGTTATTATCTCAAACTGTTATTTTTTGTAGATTCGTTATCTATTCATAATACTGTCTGTAAAATTTTATAACAATAGAAACAGTATTTTTAACAGAAATCGTCAAAACATAAGAACAAATAAACTACCACGCACTTTACGATAATATTGTAAGTCCTATTGTATTCATCCGTTCACCGTATATAGATAAGTATGTGGTCTGTTTATTCAAGAATCCAAATTACTTTACGTTATCGAGCTACGATAAGTATAACTCAAGATATTGAGGTTTTACCCGGAGCCGCTGACACGCGGCGGACCTCCGGGGCGCGATGTCGGGCGAGCAGCGGGCCCTAAAAGAATTACGCGTTCCAGCAAGGAACCTGAGTTAACTAAGTTATAAGTCACGCAAACAAATATTCTATTTTTTTAATATAAATTCTTTGAACTAAGTTAGCTAAGCGTTTTTAATTTTATCACTGATCCCTAAATCAACTGTAATGGCGTAAACATTTACAATGAACACGCAGTTTATAGGTCGGGAAGTTATGTAGTTGTCATATAACGCAGTCACTTAATAAAATTATTAATAAAATATGTGAAAACGTTAGAGTTTTAAAAGCGCATAAAAAAATTGTTCCAAACCTACCTCACATTAATCAGTGAACTTGATTGCACAATGGTTTACGACTGATGAAATGGTTTTATCACCTCAAATAACAAAGAAAAAATGCAATATTAACTCAGCTGTCAAAAACACCGCCATATTAAATTAACGTGATATAATCTGTTACAATATAATTTCGTTCAATATGAGCATCATCTTTAAATGACAATAACACAACGATTACATTATATAAAAGTCGTATTGTGTACCATAAGTCGACCCGAAGTCGAATACACGCCGCGACAGCTATCATTACATGATATTTAGTCAAATCGCCGACGTGTATATGACTACTATGCGACTAAGTAGGTATTTATATGACTGTTACACGAAACTCTTAGCAACTTAAGTTGAATAAAATGGGCCCTAATGCCGTAGAGTAAACGTCCTTATGACATTTATACGATTATACTGAATAACATTAAGTTGCCACCAAAACGTCTACTCAACGTCGTAAATGTTTGTTGGGGTATATGTGAAATATTTAAGTAATACTCTAAAAACTTTTTGACCCTCTAATAATGAACAATTTTTTTTTAATGAATGCAACTCCAAAATGTTTTTGGTCTTCTAAAGCCGCAACATTTTTTCATAATGTAGCCTTTTTTTAAATTTGAGGCCTTTTATTTCAGTGGGTCGCAGTGACTGTCATAGCGTACCGACCTAATGGGTTAGGTTAGAACTAAAGTTCTAACCATTGCGCGCGAGCCGAGTGAGCGAAGCGAGCAGTGCCTCGGTAGCGGGCGGCGAGCGTGACATCCATCGCAGTTATTTTTAGGACCCAAAAATAGGAATTTTTGGGTCCTAAAAATAACTGCGGGTAGAGTATTCAATTATATTTTTAGGAACGCATCATGGGAATTATTTGAGCTTCGATTAAGTACAAGCCCTAATATATTGCGAAGGCAAAATAAGCAGTAGTATTTTGCTGGATCTAACCTAGACCTTATACTATTGATAGCCTATAAAACAAACTACATTTCAACCTAACCCACTTTTGCAAAAGTAGTTTCAAACATGCAGAAAGCACTTCCAACGCCAGTTAATTTAATCAATATCATCGCTGACGATCGACGCATGTTCCTTACTAAATAAGGCTCGAGTCCGATTATCGATACATTGTAGCGATGTACCGATTAAATCGATTATAGCAATTACTTACTAATGCGCTGAATTTAATGAGGACTTTGACATCATGGAGACTGTTGATGGACATCCGTTATCTCTGTGGAGGAGACTGATCTTAAAAGCGGGACTTGATATTACAAATCAAGAAATAGGTACTTACATTAGTTACATAAAAAAGCGCAAATTATTTCCAATCCATTGATTTTAAAGTCCACTACACTTTTTTTGATTTAACATAACATAAAATCACCCCTGTATTTCCCACCTACCCCTTTCGCCAGTTTCGCCTAATCATTACGGCAGTTTTTTTAGTCCCATGTCCCGGGTCCACAGGGCGACGCTACTTTTAACAATTTATGTATCTAAAAAAAATTACCTACTAGTTAATCACGTTATTTACAACCTGATACCGGGTACCTTGAAATGGCTAAAGTCGAGCAGATACATAAAACCAATTCGTTCATCAGCAGGCGTAGCATGAGCACCGTTTTGTCGACGGAAGAGTAGACAAAAATGACGTTTCCTATAGACAGTAGACAGAACGAGACGGCAGCAAAATAGAAAGAGTCAACTGCACTTTTTACGAAATTCACTCTTTTACATAATTCGACTCAGAATTCTTTGTTTTATCATAGGATTTATCGGTTGTCAGTTTGATTTTGACAGTAAGGATAGAAAACTTTCTTCCAAAATAGTCTACATATAAAAAGACCTAGACAAAGATCGTTAGAAATGATAGACAAAATGACAGATTGTAGAAAGATTTCTACGGTGGATGTCAAAAATGAAGAAACGAACTGTCACTTTGTATAGAAAAAGCTATGTCTATTCTTCGTAGACATAGAAAGCGCCATGCTACGCCTGCAGGGCAAGAATTAGGGCTACTTTTACTAAAGTTGGTTGATTTTAGATTACATATAAATATTCCGTAGATCTTAATTCCTTCTTTTGTATCAATAAAAAAGGAATGTTTCCATTAGTCTTTAGCTTTCTCTGCTACGGTTGCTGTTTGAGCTGCTAAGGCTACAAAACACAGCGCTCCACTCCTTCATACTCCAAGTTTAAAACTCACTCATCTATAGCGGTCAGTACTAATTGTAACGAGCCGACTTATAGCATAAATGGCGCTCGTTTGTTCGAACTAAGTGTAATGATGTAATGGCGTGCTCAATTCGTATTAACCCTCTTACTTGCGTTTTAAAAGTTTCTGCTTACTCTCACAATATGAGAATTTAATTAGCGGGAATGAAGGTTTGGATATTTGTTTTTGAGAAAAGAAATGAAGGATTTGTTCTTGGTCTGGCTTCGGGCGATATATCGATCGTGTTTTCGACAGTCATTTATTTTCTGCTCTATTTTCTGTGAGGGTATTATTCCCTGATATTCGAAGCAGTACACAGCTGGTGTTCTTGCTCATTTAAGTCTGCTTTGGCACTACACTGAATTCAATCCAGCTGCACCCTGTATCAGTATAGTAGTGCAAGTATCTTGGCAGACAGCAAAATGAAAACCATTTTCGTGATATAAAACAATGCCTATGATCTTAACGCTATTATAATAGGAACAAATATCTAAATTACACATTTCAATTTCAAGTTTTATAAAATGATTACTTAAATATATATGTAGTATACCAACGAATTCAACAAAATAAAGGCCTCTACCTTTCTCCGACTTTTCTGCACCCGTGACCATGTCTCCGTAAAACCTACAACTTAAGTTCACAGTGTGGAATGCAAATAAATATTGAGTATTGAATAATGTGCTTTACCAAAAACTATTAAAGCTTATTAGGAGAGGCCACTATGAGAAGTGAAAACAAATATGAAATATGGACATTACAATACTTCATAATAACTTTATGGATTCCAGAGAAGGCATTTAATATGCTTCACATAAAGTTAAGTTACCAGCGTACATTGAATATGCATATATCGTATATTGAATGATCCTACTGCCATGCTGTGACCTGTGACCTCGACACGGAACCTAGCATAGCTCATTAGTCAAAAGAGACCTCTGTCATGGATCATAAACTCAACTATGAATGATATTTAAGCACTTGATTTATGCAAGTATGATTTAGACACTTGGATCTAAAGGTAATGTCTGAATTAAAGTCTCTCTTGTAGCTTATTTTCTTCAAAAGGAGTTTGACATGATGGCCAGCGATGTATCTGTGGGATACTATCGATATACTGCAAAGTACGAAAGACGTACAATGTAACTACTACTAACTGCGTGGTTCAAAGACCATTTCAGTGGACGTGTCTTGAGAAATGATGTTTGAATTTATGACTACATTCAAACAGTTGGCTGAGTGTGGAGTTGGCTGTGCAGTGCAACAGGGTGGATTAAATATATTTACATAGACTAGACTGTGGTAGTCTGTGAAACCAAATTGCTTCCTTGTCTAGAAGATATCCATAAAAAAAGTACTTGTAGTGACTGATACTTAGTGATACTCTGCTTATTATGGTATAACTATGAGTCAATAAATCAATTCAGCCTATCGCAGTAAACTGCTGGACATAGGCCTCTCCCAAGCTGCCACAACACCCTGTCCTCCGCCTTCCGCATCGAGTCTGTCCCAGCCACCTTCTTAAGGACGTCGGTCCATCTAGCTGGGGGGCGTCCCACGCTACGATTGCCGATACGTGGTCTCCACTCTAGGACTCGTCTGTTCCACCGACCATCGGTCCTTTGCCAAACATGGCCAGCCCACTGCCACTTAGTGTGCTTACTCTGCAAGCTATGTCGGTAACTCCGGTTCTTTTCCGGATAATTTCATTTCTGATTTAAAATCAGAAATGAAATTATCCGGAAAAGAAACTCCGAGCATTAACCATAAGTATGGGTAAATCTTCAAAATTGTATTTTATATCGATCTATTTGTTTGAATAATACTGTCCCATAATAAATAAAACTTCAAAAGTAGTCATTAACTACAAATGACGATGATAATCGACCAGATCCCGATGTTTCCCGAAGCCCAGAGTCATCAATTAGCCGGCATGACGTTGGCCGGTTTGCTTTCGACACTCTGGTGCCACCTAAAGTATTATTAAGTGATGAAAGGAAACCTTGGGCTGTTGGTGGTTGAATATGATGGTAATAAGATATGAAAGGGTTTGGAATTATGGGTAAGTACAAAATCATATTGTATTTTTTCTTAGTAAATACCTCCCAAGAAATCTTAGTCTTGGAAGCATCGAAAGGGTTAATATTATTGTTATGCAACTCAAAGAGGTTCTTCGGTTTTTGGAATAAAAACTGCGCACTATCTTTCTAAGTTAATAACCCCGTACCCAAACATCTGCCGATCTGGCAGGATTAGGCAGTAAACCTCTAATACGCAAGTCTGTACATAACTCAACACACCAAACATTTTCGTTATCATAATAAAACCTCCCAGACTCGGTACCCTCATTTAAGGCCGCCACATAACCTAAGGCTCTAGAAAGTACCCAATTTGCACTGCGAAGAACACCATATAAGACCGACATTCAGATTTACAGCACCGATTTAAGGTCCATCTACACATACACGGAGTAATTTATAGTAGTGTGTAGTGTACCGTATCTCGGAGAGACGAGAGCATTTATACCGCGGGTGTGCTCGCGATAACGCGTTACTTCAAGATAGGGTTGACAGATCGGCTATTAGAGGACGTCAATAGAACTGGTGACTCTGTCCTACTTTTACGAGAACGAACGAATACCATTCTCGGTCCACTTTCTCCCAATGATGTATTAAGTCTGATTAAGGCCTGATAATGTAGGGCTTCTCTAGCTACTGTGAATGCCCTTACCAAAAACCCAGTGACAACAACCTTTTGGATTATTGAATTGTTCCGATTAAGGATTAGTAGAATAGAATTCAAAGTGACGAACTTTTTTTTAGTCATGAAATATTTGTCCTGAAAGACATTGGTGAGGAAACCTGAACTTTTTCAAATAATTACAGTAACTTCATGTCAGCTTTTATAACGTAAAAACGTAAGATTTAATGCTGCCTAAACTATGATTATTCTTACTGATTTATTAAATACTAGCTGCGCCCCGCGGTTTCACCCGCGTAAGTCTCGATCCCGTGGGAATATTGGGATAAAAGTATCCTATGTCCTATTCCAGGTCATGGTCTACCCCTGTGCCAAATTTCATCTAAATCCGTTCAGTAGTTTTAGCGTGAAAGCGTAAAAAAACAACAAACTCATTTTCGCATTTATAACATAACTAGCTTCGCCCTGTGGTTTCACCCGCGTAAGTCTCGATCCCGTGGGAATATCGGGATAAAAAGTATCCTATGTCCTATTCCAGGTCATGGTCTACCCCTATATTATGACGTGTAAAAGTGATTCCAATAACCTATTTACAGACTAAACAATTTCATTTCATTTCATTTCTGTGCCAAATTTAATCCAAATCCGTTCAGCCGTTCACGCGTGATGGCGTGACCAAGGGAAATAGGGATTCATTTTTATTATATATATAGATATAGTTAGGGTTAGGATATAAGTCTGAAATCGCCAACCCGTTTTGAGCAAGCTTGCTGATACATACTCGTGCCTTCTCTGTATGAGAAGAGGCCTTCAATTGGACAATAATAGGCTGGTTTCATGCAAGATTTAACTAGTTGTCAACCGCGTAATTTTTGGCAGCCCTAATCGAAATAATCCGCATAATTCGAGCACGAATAACGAGAGTCGAGCAGTCATGTTCGCACTTGAATTCTATTTAATTTAGGGCTTAAACACACATGCTGTTTTTGGCGTTGAGCGGCGTTCACGTTTCTGTCTAGTTGTTACACATTTGTTTTGCGGTCACACGACATTGTGACTCTGACTAGGATCGTTTGTGTGAATCCATTGTCACGGATTTTACACCTTATATGGAAGCTAGAGGTTGACGTTTGTTGTGTTTGTGTGGTCTCAGCTTTAGAACTGTCACCTCGGAAAAGCTTAAGCTTTTGTGAGAAGAGAATACGACGTTTGCTGGGATTACTGGTAATACCCTAATACCTATCATTCTTCTGGCGCTTATCTCTTTGGTAAGTCTAGTGATTACGTCATTGTTTTTCGAAGGGAAATGATTGGATCTTTAATTAGTGTATGCCCTGTGAGATAATGATAAGCGAAAGCATTGATCAATTAGATTTTTTTTACACCCAGCTGTGCAGGCTACAGTAGCCAAGAATATTAGGAAGAGATCAGATACTGTTATTAAGTTACTACTAAAGAATGTAAATAAAACATTAATGTTAATCTCGTTACAAAATTAGTAAAACGTTTTGGTACACACGGCTACACATCGAGCTATACATTTCCAGTTTATGCTGATCTCGCATTGTGTAGGATTTTCATACAATGCGAGGTCAGCTTATACTGGAAATGTATAGCTTGATGTGTAGCCGTGTGTACAATCCATGAGGAAAAAATTACGTTATATATATAGACAACAAACCTTAGTATCCACTAAACGATACTGATACTATGTGAAACTTACACAAAACAATGTTTCAAAAGTCATTTTCAACTCTATTTGTCCTTCAAAAGAGTTGATACTTCAGTGACTGGAATAAAGACACAGAATAGAAATATCGTGGATGTAGACATCGGCAAACAAGCAGTGTGAACAGTTTAGACAAACTGACAAATGTGTGTGATGAAGAGTTAGATGTGAGAACGTCTTCTTGGGTGATATTGTACGGAACTCGTTCGGGAAGAGGGGTATATGTCGCTGTATATGAAATTAACACTAGTAAAGCGCCTGTTATACAGTTTCCGTACAGAAACTTTCCCCCGGATAAACACAACAATCTGCAAGATCAGTCAACCGGGACTTATCAGAGGTAGTGAAGCAGGCCATAAATTACACTTGGTGAGTATGCACGCATGTCCTGCTAGAATAAGGTACTAGCCAAAAAATTGCTGAAATTAGTAAAATGTTTACTTCATTATGGCGCTGTGGACTTGTTGTGGCGCTTCATGAACGAGTTCCACTTCTTTATGGTCCTAATCAATATCAAAAGTCATTTATTCAAACTAGGCTGGAGAATCAGCACTTTTCGAATGTCAAAATTACATAAGACAGTCCCGCCCTTCACCACTTCCTAGTGCTGTAGCTAGGAAGAAGAAGACGTGACTCCTCCAAGAATACTAGACAATTAATATCAGTCGTGGAAAAGTTACGGCCATACAGACGCGTCCAGAGGGCCTAGACAAGTGGCGATCGCTTTCAAATCGTTTCGTATGTCCTCAAAGACTTTCAACAGGATTGATTTTCGGTAGGTTATGTCAATCCAATTCTATTTTTGACGTTTCTATCATCGATTTTGCTGCCAAAATGTCACAATGCCCCTGACGCCGCAATAAATGTGGGCCCAAACATCGATGTACCGTCGAAAAAAGAAGATTATGAAGAGTGCCTTTGTCTAGGCCCTCTGAAGTGCAGAAGAGTTGCCTAGTTTTAACATCACATAACATCACGCCTGTAGTGCCCCAAAGGGTTAGGCAGAGATGTACCTATAGTACACCCACATTTCGCCAGTTATGTTTAAGTTCTATGTAATAGGGAGGAGCCTTTTGCCATCAACCGGGCACAAATCCAGACTCCGGGCTGCTACTGAGAAATTCCAGGATGGAAAACCCAATAGCATTTTACACGATCCGGGGAACAACCCGGGACCTCATGTTCAGCACTGGCACTTGCGACCACTAGACCAACGAGGCAGTTTTATTGGTGAAATTGTTAATATATTAGCATATGAATTAGTAGGTCTAATATGAATTAAGTAATCATTATTTTAAGACTTCAATCTCGATCTACAGTCTCAAGAATACCTACTGTTATCTCACCCCGTGCACCGTGACATCATTCCTCAATAGTCGTTTGAATCAAATAAACAATTGAATACCTATACCTACATTTCTGATGAAGTGAGTCATCGGGGTTAGGTCCTAAGCACTCAACCAATCAGGTTTAGAACAACTTTATATTTAGGTATTTTTATAACACTTATAGAACTCGTTAAAATTGACATTTAAGTGTGCGATAAGAGATAACTTTGTAACAAGAAGTCATCTTTATGTACCATTAAAAAAATCTAGTTTCATCTAAGAGGTTCATGTTATAAAAATACTGGCGTTATATGAAAATATGATGTTGAAGAAATAAAAACGTTTCTTGTATGGCCTTTAATTATTAACTTTATGTAATTTGTATTATTTATTATTATAGCGGCAATAGAAATACACAAACTGTGAAATTTTTAACAGTCTATCATTACGGCTCATGAGATACACACGCTGACCGGTTCCGTTTGGCACTCTTCGGATAGAGAACCCTAAAAACAGCAGAAAATTTACATTTGTCAAAACCTCGAGATAGTTAATTGATTCAGGCATGACTATGCGGAAATCCATTATAAAATACAATAGACGCAGATATATTTAGTAACCTATTCCGCTTGACTATTCTTCAAGAGTCATAAAAACCCTGTAAGAAATCGACACGTGTACCGTGTACCACGTGTACACGTGTACGTGTGGTGTGTGTTCACCTCGCGATAGTCTTCTGTAATCAAGCGTCGGAAAGTATCCGTAAAATTATGATTGGCGTTTTCGCCTGGATTTTGGGGAAAACATTGGTTTATTTGAAAAAAAAAGTTTAGCAATACAATATTAAACACGTCTTAGTAGATTTCCAAAGGATTTTTTTTTTAATACTAAATTACTGGTCTGTTTAGAACCGGGTTTAATTTAATCATTTAAATAGACCTACTCTAATCCGAATTAAAAGCCTGAGCTCCTTATAAGGAGTATCAAATCAATCTTTTTAAGCTTTAAAGTCAGTAAGTTCGTGGCTAGTTAAGCGAATGCTAGATATTTCGTGAATGCGATACGCGATAGCTGCGATTGCGCCTCCCGTCGTTCAGTCACGACGCAGACCTGGCCTGTGACGTCATGCATAACTTAGACTGGATTTTTTATGGTGTTTTGGAATTTTTGAACAGCAGGCTGCAGAATGCAAATATGCTTGTAGTAGTCTAACCTAAAAGAAAGATTTGATAAATGTCGTGAAGCAATTGTTTTCATGTGGATTTCAAACACCAATTTCTCTCCTTTTCGATAAGTGTCCACAACAAAATGATACCGTAATTGGTTGGGGAAACTTTGCGAAAATGCAGCATTTTTTATTAAACCAAGAGCAGAACAGCTGGTGGCCCAGTGGTAGCAGCCGCGACTTACGACTTGTAGGTCGTAGGTTCGAACCATTCGTGAAGGAAAACATCGTGGGGAATCCGGCATGCCCTAGAACCATAAATTCGAAGACATGGGACATCTACCAACCCACACTGGGCCCGCGTGATGGATTACGGCCCACTCCCTCTCACAGAGAGGAGGCCTGTGTCCCAGCAGTGGGGACATTGTAGGCTGATTATGCTTATTATATATACCTGGGTTAGGCGCACTTGATGTGCTGGTTCTAAGTTAAGTAGTCTAAACTCTTATTAGTATGAGTTCAAAGATAACAAATAACATCACGCCGTTATCTCCGAAAAGTTAGGCAGAGGTGTACCTATACAACCACGTTGATGAGTTCATCAAGTCTAAGAATCTTCAATAATAATAGGCATTTTCTTACATATTTAACAAAAATTCGCGACACAAGTAAGTACAACATATTACCTCCCAAACGCGAAAGTATCATTAAAAATATTCTCAAGACATAAATTACGGTGGGCAATTGTTTCAAGCGGGGCGTTGACCCCTCGAAATGAGCCGGCCGGCCAAAAAACCACCCAGTGGTTGCCGCGGGCTTTCTTTTACTACTTGGGTGGACAGTTCGCGTATGTACACTTGGGACTTGGGCAAATATGAGGACTTTTGTCTGTTTGTTTTTTTTTGGTCCGTCTTTGTGAAGAAGATGGGGTGATATGTGAGTTCGGGAGTGGATTACATTAGAATTATCTACTATTTACTTTTTTAGGTCTGGCCCAGATGTATGAACGTAAACGAAGAATGTAAGGATCGTAACAGGTGGCGTTCAGTAGCTTCTGCCTACCCCCATGGGAGGAAGGAGTAAGTTTATGTAGATATGTTTTTAGGTATAGATAAGATGATTTTCTATCGAGTCAAATGTCGGACGATGTCATTATTAATCAATGTGGCTGGAGTGTAATATTAATTCTCATGGCATCGCATGAGAGTAGGTAACTAAACTAAAGGACCCAGAGGACAAGCGAGTTGGGGCAGGAATTCTTTTAGCCGTAATTCTTGTGGACCTTTGAGTTTCTATGCCAAGCTATTCTATACAAGCAACTTACATAAAACAATAATATTAGCTGGTTTTTACCAAAATTTAACTCAATACTACAATAGGGTGACTGATAATTAGTGACCGATACTGAAACACGTAACTTTACTCATCATTATAAACAACTTTTACTACGGGACCAAACATGAAATTGCGAAAAAAAAATCAGCTGTTCCCTACACTTTGATGAATTATGCGAACATAAATGTAGACCACAGGAGATTTTTTTTTAATACCAAAATGCAAATCATAACTTGAACAAGGAAAACATCACCAAAACTTCACGCTGTGTACTATAATAAGCATGTAATCAATTTCCTCTCCCGCATCCACTGTCTATACCGTATTCAAATTTCATTATCCATTATCATAATCCAGTCCAAAGTCTTCCGAGTCCTCGGCACCTATATAAAACGCACATCTATCAATAGTGTATAGCCTATAGGGTATCTCAGAAGACCGCATTCCTGTGCCCCACGCCACCTCCCCCCTTCGGCCCGCAGACGTTACATGTTACAATACACACACATACATACACAGCACAAAAAACACGTGTATACACCTTAAGTATGAAATCATAAGGTTTAATTTTGTATGTAATATAGTTTCTGAACTTCGAAGTTATCGTGGTATTTCTCCGCCGATCGGTGTCGTTTTTTTATCCACGGCAGCGAAACCACGGAAAGGATTAATTCGAGGCAAATAAAGTGTTATGTGAAATGTCGGCAGCAATGGTTTGGTTGTATTAGGAGTATGATTGGGAGAAGTTGCTGTTAAATAATAAAAAAACACAAAAAAAACGCATTCTTTGTGTTCTTGAAATGTGTTAAACCTTTAACACTAAATTGAGATAGAAAATGATCACCCTTCCCGCCATTTAAAGGACAGGAGCACAAAGCGAACTTGTTGGTTTACAAGTTAAGATGTAAGTAGCAGATTGAGCATGACAGAGAGAGAGGCCTATTGAAGATAATAAAGAGAGACGGAACTGTATCAGTGAACAAAATCTACTTTGATTAAACGTTTAACACCACCAAGAATGAGAAAATGTAGAAAACACCATGAAAAATATTTTTTGCAAACAGACAGTAACAAAAACTCTAAGCTTTTGTCTTTAGCCAGATAATTTCCAGACTCTTAGAAATAATGCATTTCCCGTGCGACGTCGTATAAGTTTCGTCTCAGTTTCGCGCCAAAGCAATAGGTAAGTTGTAGGTACTATAAACTCCCGCTTGAGCATAAACATAATCTATAAACTTATCAATATCAATTTAACATAAATTCTATCTATTCTCACTATAATCTCAAATAGGACTCCTATAACATTTTATGTGAAGCCATATATTATTTTACAGAACTATGTATTTAACAGCTTATGGAGCTACACTTAAATAAATGGTCGTATGAAGATAATTTCCATTTCTAAGTAATGTCAATTTAACTCGGCGAAATGCGAACTACATCTTTATTTATTAATACTGACTCCTAAGTCACAGGGTCCCCCCTAGTTTAGGAGGCAGGGTTTTCACTATTTAAGCAACCTTTGTTTCCCAAAGTTTAATGTTCCTATGTGTATTGTATGAGCTTTGTTTATTAAGGTTTTTGTGTTAATAAAGTTATTTTTTTTTTTTTTTTTTTTTATTTGGCAAGACATTGAAATATCAAACCGATTTTTTGTAAATGATGATTAATTTCTCACACGGAGTCCGGAGTCTGCATTCGTGCCCGGTATTGATGGTAATAGGCTCGCCCTCTATTACATAGGACTTAAAAATAACTGGGTAATGTGGCGGTACTATACGTATGTAGGACTCTTGTATCTAGTGAAGAATACTTGATACGATCCTGAAAATTAAAAAAATACGAGTGTGTGCTTGATGTCGCTGTCACATTCAGAGTTTGTGGACACTTTAGTGATTACAACATAAATCCAGTATTTGGTAGACATACAGCCCGAAACTCAAAAATTCTCCTAATATAATAATAACGTAGGATTTGACCCACAGGTTGGTAAAATCCAATTAATACTAAGCAGAAACTTCACCTAAAACTAGCCCCGCTAATAGTCATTATGAAACAAATTAGTTTAAACACAAACCAACTAAGTCCAGTGTTTGGTTAAGCTCGTTCGGAAATAGCATTCCAGTGCGAGCTGAATAGGAATTTAGACTAAAGACAAAGCCAGCTAAGTACTGAAACTAATGCGATTCAGTACGAGTGCTTAAACCGACAACTATTATTATAGAGCTGTCGTATTATGGAGTTTGTTGGACCAAAACTTCGTCACTTACAAGGAATCGTCTGTGGCAGTCCATAAGTCACAATAGCTGCACTTTTTGGGGCAAACAGGGCGGGAAACGATGGATGGACTGTGTGAAAGATGATATGGCTAGAATAGGGGCGACTACCGAGATATAATAGAGAAGTATGGAAGAAAGGGACATGTTGCGACGACCCCAAATAAATTGGGATAAGGGCAGGAGAATGGTGATGAACTAGTGCCCTAACTATACTATATCTCAACTGTCTATAGAGGCTTCCTGGGCAGGAAGGCCGTGACAGCCACACTTAGATATACTTATGTGAAGGTTAAGCTAAGCGTGTTATAAACAAATGTAAAATTAAGATAACCTGAAGCGTTTGCTTTATTTAGTGTAATTAAATAGTTCGTAGTGTTAAGACGTTCCGTTTTATTTACTTTAGACCCCTTCGATTTGAACTCACGCCGACGGAAGTGGACTGCGACTCGGTTTCATGTCGTTGATATATTTATTTCATGTTTTAGTCATCTCTAAATCAAAAGTAAGGTATCATAACATAATACCACGGTGTTACCCACGTAAGTTTCGATCCCGTGGGAATATCGGGATAAAAAGTATCCTATGTGTTAAACCAGGTTACAAACTAGCTGTTTACCAAATTTCATCCAAATCCATTCACCCGATTTTGCGTGTTTGAGTAACAAACACTCAACTTTCACATTTATAAAATTAGTAGGATCATGCTTTGCAAAGTTTTGTTGAATCTCGAATGACATATAGTTCTTTCAATATAGTTTTAGGACTTCAAAGCAGACGAAGTTGCGTGCACACCTTGTCCACAATAAAAGACTTGCAACCATAACTTTCTTATCAAATACATTGTTACTCGTCTATTCATCTTCACACCTCTGTAACAAGATGAGCAATTTCCGAGCAATTTATCTCGAGCAGTATCTACGAGCAATAGGATCGTTAGCTCCGAGCCACATACTGTGAGACAGATAGCTCGCCTGTTCATATCTATGAATACTTTGATGACCTGTTTCATCCATAGGATTTCTTGTCTCCCATTAAATGTCTCGACAACTATTCAGGAGATAGAAGTATCTCCTGAATAGGTGTCATTAGGAGCAAAGATGATTTTAATAATATATTCTTTAGTTTGTTCGTAGTGCGAGTGAGATTTGCAATTAACAGAGAACAGAGATCAAAGTTCGAATTTAATTTGGATAAGAACCGGCCGTTGCACTGCAGTGGGACAGTTGGATGATTTTGCAGAAACATCATGATTGATAACTGGTTTGAGAAGACTGGCGTGTTCATTCATCCAATATGCATTTTAATATTTTCGTTTGAATAATGGACGTTACTTCTCTACAGTTGAGCAATTAATCGATATTGATTCAACGTTTTTGTGCAAAGAACAAAAAGTCAAGGTCAAAAACATTAGTTGAGCGCTTGAATGTAGGAAGGAAAATGGTTATTATTGGTAGGTTGCTAGACGGCTAGATTATCTGGTCAATGACCCGCGAGCCGCGCCAATTTGATACACACGCTCCCTCCGCCTTACATCAACTTTATGTGCAAACTTTTCTAATTGAAAACACGTTGAACTCGCTTTTTGACACCTTCTGCGAGTTCTGAACGCCTGATAGTTTTGGGAAAACGTTAGGAACGTTATGAGGTTAATTTTTCGATAGATTATCCAAACCTACAGTTTACTGGTAGCTGGTAGGTAGATGTTTATAAGATGGATATTGGTAAAACTCAATAGCTCTAATAGTACATACAAATGGCAAACATCATCATCATCATCTGCCTAGCCTTTTCCCAACTATGTTGGGGTCGGCTTCCAGTCTAACCGGATGTAGCTGAATACCAGTATTTTACATGGAGCGACTGCCTATCTGACCTCCACAACCCAGTAACTGGGTAATACGATACCCCTTGGTAAGCCTGGATGTCAGACTTTCGAGCTTCTGACGACCCGTAACAACTGTCAAAGATCCACAAATGACAGCCGGGACCAACGGGTTAACGTGTTTTCCGAGGCACGGAGGAGTCTCGGTATGTAAAGATGATCACCCATCCACGGACCAACCCCGCCAAGCGTAGCTTAACCTAATGGATCGACCCGTGCAGCTGTTATTACTTAGCCACGAGCTACAAATGGCAAACAACGCTGACAAAGACTTTAATAGCCGTTGAACAGGCTACTTAGTTATTAAATATTGAGATTTAAATAAATCAACGTGCCTAGCCACCATGAAGTTATTATTCGGATGACCACCGTAAAACGGAAGAAACGAAAGGCAAAATGGCAGATTGTAGAAAGATTTCTACGGCGCGATGTCAAAAACCTTCCTCATGAATCACTCCCTCCATTGGTGAAAACCGTAGGAAAATCAGTTCGGCAGTTTTTGAGGTTATCGCGTTCAGACAGACAAAAGGCAAGGGGACTTTGTTTTATAAAATGTAGTGATTGGCAGAAAAATAAACAAATAGCTCTGGCTTTATCGTGTCCTTTCAATATGCTCTTAACATGATATATTGCAGATGTTGTAATCAATATTGAGGACGGCACGAGACACGAAGACTTCACGGAGACCGTGTGAACAGACATCATTTGCTATATTGCAATACACATCAATATTTAGTTACTTTGAAACTATGCTGACATCAGTGAATTATGAATTGAAGTAGAGTTGACGATGAGGTTATATAGTTGGTACTTATTTTAAAAGATACATCCATACTAATATTATAATTTTGAAAGTAACTCTGTCTGTCTGTCGGTCTATGTTACCTTTTCACGCCTAAACCACTGAACGGGTTTCGATAAAATTTGGCAAGGAGATAGATGGCATCCTGGGGAAGGACATAGGGTACTATTCATCGACATACCACGCTAGTCTACTATACATCGTAATAGCGAATCAATGTTCGCGCCTCCCCCTTGAAACCTTACCCAAATATTTTTGATATTATTCGGTTGGCGAGGTGCCATAAAACTAGATGTAAGTACTAACACCGGTTTCTAAGTCGTGTGTATATTAACCAAATGGACTATAAGTTATTGGTCCGAAATATATGATTTTAGTTAAATTAATTTAATAAAGTTTTTTTTTTTAATGTTTTGCGAAACGCGGGTATTCTGGTACATAACACCACGACGGTAATCCCCGAAGGCTTAGACAGAGGTGTACCTATAGTACAGTGCTCCACCACATTTCGCCAGTTATGTTTAAGTCCCATATAATAGCCAATTGCCATCAACCGGGCATAAATCCAGACCGGGCTGCTGTTGCTACCGAGAATTCCTGATAGAAAACCCCGTTAACACTTTGTCCGACCTGGGAATTGAACCCAGGACCTCATGCTCAGCAATAGCGAGCACTAGACCGACGAGCCAGTTTTAGAAGATATAACATAATAATCACTATCAGTATCAGTATACTAGCACTTGTCCTGGCGGATCCAGTAATGATATTATCAGGTTATAGGTACCAGTTCCTGAACCAGTAAACACAACAATTACATCATCCGTGCAGAAATGAATTTCTGGCTCTGAACTGAAGACTGGAGTTATCACCGACCTCGCAAGCACTAGATATCAGCCTTGTATAACACCGTCTCTCTCTCTCACACTGGAAAAATGGTGGCATTATGCTTCATAACACGGCACCAGTACTGAATATGGATCTCCCCAACGACCCTACCTGGACGATTGCAATTTCTGGTTATAATAAAGGAAGAAATCGTTATCCAACCATGCAAACTGAAGTAAAAACAATTGTTGCATACAAAAGACATCAACGAGCTTGCGCACACGCAGTTTCAGGAAAGTTTTGCTTCCCATACACTTAAAAAAAATAACCTTTATTTTCTCCCTTCCTTTATTTTTTTACTAACAATGGATTGCGTCGATTCATTTTTAACTAAACTACAATCTCACATGACTAAATATTTTATTAAACTCAATAAATAAATAAAATAAAAGTGTTATGTGAGAGAACGCGTGACTGCATACAAAAGACATCAACGCGCTCGCTGCGTCTGCGCAAGTCACCGGCTTTTCTCAAGTTGTTATCAAACACTACATAGGTCATTTTTTAACTCAACTTATTGAACGGTCAATTTAATATGTAAATACAGTACAGTGCCCGGGCGTTATGTGGTACACCTAGTTGTAGAAAGCTGGTGATGCTCTTGGGTATAGTATAATCACACATTAATAGGTTTATCAAATTGACACATTACGTCAAATTTCCCCATTTCATACAACTGTCAAAGAATGACAGTTGTGATTTGAATATAAGTTGGTACTTTGGTAGTCAATCGAAAACACAATGAATTTCCCTGACCTTCCGTGAATTTCCCTTCTTTACTTATAGATTTAATACTCATGTTCATAATCATTTTTAATCTGTAAACGTCAAGTACTATACATATTTACAACTGTAGCCGATACTTTTATAGCCAAACGAACCAGCTAAAACATTCACTTTGTGTTCAACATTGTAACAAATACTTGGCACACCTGTATCGCATAAAAATACTAATAAAGATGGCGGCGATTTCCGCAGTTTTCTCTTTGAAGGTCGTAAAATACCTCACATCAACAAAATATACGCGGTATGTCTGAAGTTCTAAAATAAAGTTTTAATCGTGTCTAGTCATTATGGTTTAACATATGTTTCTCAGAAACCACTATGCTTAAATGAATTTGAAAAACCAAATCACAATTATAGTGACCACTATTAAACAACTGAAATAATATTATGGATAAAAAGTACATGGTGGTATTTCAAAATCGCTTCATTCACCCAGATTCTTAATGCCTAAGTCTGCTTCTTCGCTACACAAAACGAAACTGTCACCCTCTTTACTTTAAAAGCAGGCGTGAAAATACATTCCAGTCCTGTCGTAGATGGATAAACAGTGTCCACCGGAAAGGCCAGTCCTGAGTCACTGTTGTTGGCTCAGCACTCCAGTCTGTTTGTCTGTCGTACTCTCGAGAGCGCACTAACACACCAAATTGTACGCGTCATCCGTAATATGCTGACCAATAACCTATAGGTATACCACAGACTAAAGTCTGTTTTTTAATCTCGTAGACTAATTTGACAGGTGCCAATGTCAAAATACTTATTGAAAAAACAAAGAACAATCACTTGAAGTGTCAAATTACTCTACGAGATTAAAAAACAGACTTTAGCTATAAATAACCTATTACAGTCTGTCGACGCATAAGATTTCACAGAAGAATGGGGAATGGGGGTTGTCCAAAGAAATTGGAGTTGTCATATTTTTGGGGTATAATTAAAGCATAATCCACACTTTATCATTTTGGTGTATTAGATCTCCGTTTTATGGCACCGTTTTTATAATTATCGCCAGTTTAGACGCTATCTGAGAAATTTTTCTGCGTCCAAACTAGCGATAATTATACAAGGCGGTATATAACTTGATATGTCATTTATTAAGCTTGTAGGGTTACACTCCCTTTTAAAAGTCCCTTAAAGAGTCTTGATTTTCTTCGGAAATATGTAATTTCAAAAACGATAAAATCATAAAAGCCCTTTTCTCACACTACAAAGTTTATTCAACTGCACAGTACAAATAATTTACATATCACACATTATAAACGGTTCTATTAATAGCTATAATTACTGACCACAAAGCAAGGAGGATATTTTATTTAATTAGAAACAACATTCATTATAAACCTGATTAAGCTGCAGGGTGTACAGGTCAGTCGATGTCGCGCATACCTTTGCCATTAGGCTTTGTACGGACGCCACGACTTTTAGTCAGGGACACGACTAATTGTAGCTAATTGTGGAGAAGTTAATTGAATTATTCCCTATGCTGTTGTAATTATTTTATAGGTAAATTGGTTTGTACGTGTTCAACCTTAGATTCTGGTTTATTGTTGAGCTATTGTTCTTATTGGTTTCAAATAAGACGGAAGAAGCGTTAGAGAATAAACACCAAAATAAGTTATAAATATGAGGCTCGAGGCCCTAAATTTTATACGTCACCTAGTCTTAATGGAAACCTTATAAAAAAGACATGACCCACGAAGCTAAAAAGAACTTTGAAAGTAGAAAGCCCAAGTGTAATGAGTAGTAACTTCTCTACCCCACAAAGCGTTAGGCCTCAAAACATGTGCGGCCGGCAAAGTATAAAGCTCAAAGGAATTCCGCGAAAGTTAAACACATTAAAATTCTCAAAGAACAAAGCAGACTTACTGTGTTGTTCATAAAACTCTCCGACACATAACCCCATACATATTATTCATGCGATTTCTTGTAAGGACGCATAATCGCTGAATCTGTTTAAAGCCTTACAGATTATCCGCAGAGTTAAGTGTGTAATTACACACTGAGATGTTTCCCTCGATAATTATCTGAGAAATTTTTATGTTTGTTTATAATTATTGACATTTTTGACAGGGTGAATACAATATGGAGGGTTCCCATGTGTAGGGGTCAAAAGGTCCCACTTTGCATACCCTGTCGTAGGATAACCATTTGATTTCCAATAATAAAGTGCGTATATGAAGGCGACTGTAGTCGGTTTGATTGAGCAGCAGAAATAATATAATATTTTGCCAAATATTTCGTGAGCATTTTTCTTCATAGATTCAAATTCTAATCAATTTGTAGAAACTTACAGATTTACATAAACGTGTAGCGAAGTACGAAACCAAAATACAGAAGTTTATAGTGTTCATAGGCAACGTTTTTTAGGGTTCGGTAGTCAACAAGGAACCCTTATAGTTTCGCCATGTCCGCGGCTTAGCTCAGAGACTGTTGGTACTAGAAAGCTGTAATTTGGTATGAGTATACATATAAATCACTCCGAAAGTGGTAAAAAAAATTGTAAAAAATATTTTTTTAGGGTACCTCCCCTACCCTTAAAGTGGAGGTGGTTTTTTTTCTAGTCAATCCCATGTTGTGGTAGTAGTATCGTTGGAAAGGTCGTTTAAAATAATGTGATTTTATGAAAACCACGATTCAAGGATCCTTTTGCGAAATATTAAGCTTTAAAGTGCTAATTTTTGTTAGAGTCAAGTGTCCCCCCTGCCAGCTACCTAAATGGTTGGTTTTTGATATGTGAGAAAATTCATGGCAGTAGTATATATAACGAAATTAAAACGAAAACTATCACCGCTACGTGCTCCACAAGTTACCGAGTAATAATCCACCAACTTAAAGTTTTTCAACTACAATGTTAAGTTTGTTGGATAAATTCATCCCAACTACGGAACCCTTCATTGTGTGTGGTTCGACATGTACTTGGCCGGTTTTTTTTAATAAGAAACAATGTAACAATATGTACCGGCATTGTCCTTAAACCTACAACAGAATTGCTCAAAAAACATTAAGCAAATGCAAATTGTAGCTATTTTGGTAATAAAATTGTGTAATTAGAACGTTTTCTGAGTAAGTCTACGACCGCAAGCTAATCGCGAGCTGAACCGCACATTAGGCTTCACATAATTAAAAACTGGGAGAATTAGGCATATCATTACAAGGCGCTCCTATTTGCTGAATGCTACAATTTTACGTTCGTGAGATATGGAAATGTAGGACAAAACTGCTGTTTAGAACCTTTCTGGTTCTCTTCTCGTTGTTTTACTCATAATATTGTAACATTTGTAATACAACAACATATTCAGCCTATTATGTTCCCACAGCTGGAGCTCTGGCTTCCTTTTTATGAGAACGAGTGGGCCATAATTTCCACACAGGCGTAGTGGAAGTCAAATACTCGAATTTTCGGTTTCAATGCCAGTTTCCTCACTATTATGAAAAGTGTGAATTCTTTGATTAATAACTTATATTTATATGTAACTATAACTGATACCCGCAGCTTATTTATGGACACAAAAATCTATATAGGACTATAAATAATACTAAGTAGGACACAAAAATCAGACGAACGAACCTAGTTTTTAAAAGAAGTTCCAGAATGAGACAATTCGACTGGTGTAAGATAATCATCCAATGATAATATTTGGCACATAGCAACCAGGATATGCGTAAGGAATGTTTATAATGGCAAGCTAACAAATCTATCAGAAGTATCTTATAAGTAATACTTATAAGTTCTCAAATACTTGTGACAGAGCGTGGGCATAATAGACAATGTACGGTAATTAATCGTCCATGTGCGACAGTTGTGTACGTTACACTGATTTATAGAACGCGGTGTATATGGTCCGGATAAACGGCGCAAGCGACGCTGCGCGAGACGGCCGACAGACGCGATCAGGCTTGCAGTAATTATGAAAGACTTTTAATAAATGACTAAAGTTCGTTTTTTATTCTCGTAGACTAATTAGTGAAAAATAAACAACATTCATTTGAAATGTCAAATAAGTGGTTTAATAATGGTAAGGGCTTTTAATTTAGCGAAAAGTTAAATTCTTCTCTCTTCAGCTCCAAGGTACCTGACATTTAGGCAAGTATGCTTAGTTTAACATATTGTGTACCTAGTAATATTGTAATTTTAAACAGCGATATAGAAATAAGTACCTACTACAGTTTTGAGCCGTTTGGCGTCGAAACGCTCGGGTCATGGGGCCCGAGTGCGCGTCTCCTTTCAAAGGAAATTTCTCACCGACTGGTCGATACTTCACGTGACCAGAGGGCTGGCTTGTTCTTTGGCCAAAGAATTAGCATTGCTATTCAACGTGGCAATGCTGCCAGTCTTCTGGGCACGTTTCCTGATGACAGCGATGCAGACCAATATTTCGACGCCTGAGGGGTCCCTTTGTTTTTATATTTATTGGTATAGTTAGTGAGTCCTTTTAGTTTTAGTTTTTTTTTTGTTAATTATTAATTACTTAAATCTAAATTAATTATCATAAATAAATTATTTAAGAGTAAGTACCTAGTAATATCGTTAACGTAAAGAAAGGAATAATTTTATTAATGTGTGCCTTTCAACTGATTCGGTCCATTCGACTCGGAGCAAATTGGCGTGGGTCGCACGAGTTGACACAAGTGATCTTATATGGGTTCCGTTTTTTCATTCGGACAATCGGACTTACGGAACCCTAAAAATCATCTCAACTGTTCCAATAACTTTTGGGTTGTAACAAAGAAACTCTTTTTTTTAAGTCGGTTAGAAATGAAGAAGCCAAAGTACGCGGCAAGCCATATCCCGTTCAGATCAGACAGAAGAAAGTACGTCCGAGGCGGGATGATAGCGTCGGAGGCTGCAACCGGCCCAACCGGTCCCCCATTGTGGTCAGTTTTTGTGCCGCACCCCTCCCCGCCCCACCCGTGCGTTTCCTTCGCCAAAATGTTCTCGATCCTTTGTGGTCAATCGATTTAATTGCTTTATTTAGATTTCATGTCACTAATTAAAAATACTTATTGGTTTCACTTTAGCACTAAGCATGATCAAGAGAACAAAACAAGAGAGATACAGAAGTTGGTAAGGGGAAAAGGGAAGCCGATGGGCATGCAGAACAAGACACAAGGTAAATAGGTAAATATTTAGGTTCTTTTTTTTCAATTAAATTAAAAGACGAAAACATTTTAAATTAAATACTAACCCTAATATACAGAATCCCAGATGAACAAACAGAAGAAGCACCCTATACTGAATTACCTACTTAAGTATGGCCTTTTTGCAACCGGTGACCTAAACAATTTTTACTCGGAGACCAAGAAGCAAATATACTTACTTTGCTGTAGCTGTCTAGGCATACCGATATTATGGGCAAAAGTGATATGCTAAAAGAATGGGCTTATCAACGAACGAAGGCAAGTCCACCAGTTCTATCTACCACGTGCTGAACAGTGCCTTGATTGATTACATGTAGCGAAAAATAATGCCACAAGTCCACAAAAGACAAAGCACAAATAGTGCATTCGGCCGACTGCACCTACCAACCGCTAGGCCCTCGCCTACTGCTCAGAGACTAAGTAGTACCTCACCACTTTACTCGGTGCCACAAAATGTAATCAAGGCATTAAACTCATGTGTAACTGTAAAAATATCTACATTGATTGGATTGATAAATTCTATGCTACATGACACATGTAGCGCCATCTGTTGTTGCGTCATTTTATTAACCAACACCAATGAAGTTAATTTAAAATTATTATGATGAGGTCAAACATTCCAAGGTACTACTACTTCTATTTATCATACATAACTCCACGTGCACGATGGTTTAACTTTTCGAAATTATGAATATTATTAAATAAAAATAATATTGATAGTTTTTTTTTGAAAATAGCAATATGATTCACGTGGGACTACTCTAAATGCTTTGGATTGACCATAAACCATAAACAATGGATCAATGAAATGACAAGTCAACTGCTTTGCTTTCTCTAGTCTTTGGTTGGTATTATGTCTGATCTGTCTGCTGTCAAAAAATGTCTTTTTGACGTGATTTGCCGATATAATTACCTGGATAATACACTTTTATAAATATGGGAGGTTCTCAAAGCACTCGAAAAGTAACTGTGGATAACGAAAATGCCATCCAAGTGTCCCAAGAGGCTTTAGACCGGATACAAGCTCAGCTCACCTCAAAAGTAAATATGATGTTACATTACATAATTTTGATCAATGTCATTGCTTGTTAGGACATAATAAAAGGGTGTTGTTGTTATAAAAATCTTTAAATTAATTTTATATGAATTTTCGACTTCATATCGTATTCACGAGCATAGCGAGTTCATAACTTAAACGTAAGTTTTATAGGTTAATTCTTGGTTAGCAGTTTCTACGAACAAGCCGATTGATGTTATCGTAACTATCTTGAATCAATTTCCTTCTTAAGTATCTGCTTCTTTCTCCGGTAAATCATTCAATAAAAACCACCATTAAATACTTTGTAGTATTGATATTTCTTGAACTTTAGTAATCTAACTTTACTGATTCTAAATAATAAAATACTTGAGTGGCAATAACTAAAATAATATTTTTAGTAGCTAAGCAAAACCAAAATGGAATAACCATTGTAGAAAAGCATGAGGGTTATTATGAGCAAAAAATCAGTTATTTCTAAACATAAACTTGATAACTTTACATTACGGGTGGTCAGAAGCCCGAAACTCTGACAACCAGTGCCAAGGGGTACCTAGTTACTAGGTTGTGCAGGTCAGAGAGTCACTCCATGTAAAATACTGGCATTCAGCTGCATCCAGTTAGACTGGATGGACTGGCCGACCCCAACATAGTTGGAAAAAGGCTAGGCAGATGATGATGAAACTTGATTACTTTGTATACTGATGGTAGAAAATGCATACAAAGACAGACTTGATAATCAACTAAAATCTGTTGGCTGTAGATCTGTTTCAAATATCACCAAGCGCCTCAAAACGCACCACATCCTCTAGCTGAATAAATAGTTTTCATGTGTGCGGTGCGCGCTAGAGCCCTGCATAAACAACGCTATGATCCACATTTGCTTATAGCCAAAAAGCTTATTGTAGGTACTTTAAAAATGTTTTCAATTAATATTTCTCATCAACACTATTTCAGCAAGCTGAATCGAGATCCCAGCCTGTACAACAGTACACTCCACCAGCGTACGAGCACAGACGTCAGCAGGAATACGCTGCTGAAGAGGCCTACTGGGCACACCGCATTGAAAGCCTGAAGAGGGCACACGACAAGATAAACAGCGGAATGCATTTGGAATACCAGAAGACAATGAAGGAGGCAAATGACTTATTTAATATGGTTCAGGGAGACAAAGTTGCTTCGAAGGTGTCACCATGCCAAGAGGAGAAGGCAAAGGTAAACAAATACTCTTAAAACTATTTATGATAAGATCAGCTTCTGAATGAAAAATCTCAAACATTTAAATGTAATGTCAATCTTTGTGGTAATATGATTTGTTTTTGTGTGATACTGATAAGTTTAGACAATCATGATTGTCAGTGAGTCTGCCTGTGTATCCTAACTAATATTATAAATGCGAAAGTGAGTTTGTTTGTTATGCTTTCACGCTAGAACGGCTGAATGGATTTAAATTAGATTTGGCATATGGGTAGACCATGACCTGGAATAAGACATAGGATACCTTTTATCCCGATATTCCCATGGTATCAAGACTTAAACCGTGGGGTGCAGCTAGTCTAGTATAAAGTATTATATCAGTTTGATGTAGTTGACTGTTGTTTTGTTGGAGGTTCTTGTATTGCACTCCAATAATTTATAGTAATGTCTGAGTACTAGATCTGACATTCACTAAATATAGTCAAGTTATGAGGTCACCTATATTATGAGATCAATAAGATGGGCTGCATTAAATAAAAATCAAGGGAACAGCTTGTCAGTTAAATATTACACATCCTTAAAATGTAACTAAATTGTTAATCTAATTTGCATAAAGGCAGGTTATTGTCTTGACTTGATTGTCTCATACAAATACTTTCTAGATATGTCTGTCTTAAACAAGTTTCCTGAAATAGTACCTAACTGTATGATTTGTCTTCTGTCAGACACTAGAATATGCTGAAATAGATTTCTTAGGGCCTAGGCTAGGCTACGGAATCTTATTGAACAGTATGAAAATGCACATATTAGTTAGGTACCCTATTTTGATCTACAATTTACAACTGAATTACTGGTGGTGAATAAAAAATGTTTGAAAACTATGATTTCATAGTCAGACAAGTAATAAATTAAGCTTTATTTACTGCCAAGTTTTACTCATTTGAACATAATGGTAGGGGAGCCCAAGCGGGGATTTCGGGAGTTACTCGAGGGCGGCAGAATAACATATGAAGTACTCCCACCATACATGAGCCCTGTACATAGGCCAAACGCCTAGGGCAGCCGATCGTCCCCACGACGCTCGAGTAAATCCCCATTTAGCATTATTGCCACCCCTACTATAATGTTCCTTCTCAACAGAGCTAACATATCAGTGAACTTACCGAGTTTGCAACAGTAGTGCATTCAGTAATCAAAACTACAGTTTATTATTATTTCAATAGAATTTACCACCGACCTACTATGATTTCAGAAATAATATATTTCTGAAATTATATAGGTACTTACAATTTTATTTCTACTTGCAGGTTCTCCAGTGCTACAACTCAAATCCGAACAAATCTCTCCTGTGTTCAGTGTTAGTGAATGAATTCAATGACTGTGTGTGCAAGAGCAGGGTAGCAGCCGTCGCGGCTTCATCTTAACAACCGGAATAATTGTGTAAATAATCGTTTAGAAAATGTTCACGTCGTCACCAAGCAATACTGACCTCAGAGGTTGCATTCGGCCGCGGATAGATTTAATATTAATGCTGTATCAATAAACTGTTATTAATTTATATTATGTGATTCATTTGGTCTTTTTCGTACTTATGGTTTATTTGCAAAAAAAGCAAATGCTTTGAAAAGAATTAAGTTGAGTTCACAGAGGTAGGTATACCCTCCGGGTGCCATTCATGTTAAATAATTTCATATTTGGCATGTTTTGATGTCCGGCGTGCTCCGTCTTCCTTTTTTTATTGGTCTGAGGTAATAACATTATCCAAAAAAAAACCCCAATTGATGTCTCCTCATTTTAGTATTAGTCTCATTTATCAGTCTGGTAAGAAATATTCCCTATAATAGGTACCATACCACCAGTCATTTAATTACCTACCCGAGATGTTACCTATGTTTAGCTTTAGTTATATTAGTCAGGAACTTAGGATGCGGTCGTACTTGACTAGATTGTAGACTAGTTTGTAATTAAAATAAATCATATTCATGTACCTTAATCATATACAACCTTACCAGAAAATAAATACCCATTATTTACAGTGCAACCTTATTTTGTTTATTTACAACAAATTCCAGAAGTCACTTTGACAGAGATACAATTGTGGATACGTGTTATTGACCAAACAGTTGGTTTGAGTTACCAAAGCAACAATGTCTTAGTGCAAAACTTAAATAATAAATTACTGTTGCCACGCCTTTAGAAGAAATCGTTAACAATGGATCAAGATAAGGAAAAACCTCCAGAGAAGGAGAAAAGGAGACGTGTTCCCCTGTACCCTGGGTTCCCAGAGTTAGCGCGATCCGATGTCAGCATACACCCTGCTTACTCTACATTGGCATTGGCATAGTAAGTTTATCATAAAACAAATAAAAAGGGATATTGCGGTGCAGCCGTTAGCGATAGTCCTAGAAAGTCAGTGTGCCTGTGCATATAATAATAATTTAATTTCAGCAGAGTAGTTTGCCGCCACCGCTATCACTACGCCAAAGCAGCCCAACGCAAACAATTTATGATGGAACTGCATAGTTTCGAGAGACTACAGTCCAATGCCTTGGATGGAGTGAGAGTACATAGAGAATTCTCACAAGGAATTCTCTCGCACACTATACCACCACGACGGTATATGCAGAAGTTGACGCCAGATCCTCTTAACTCAAAGCAAAGAATGCGGGTGGAAGAAATAATCAGTGGAAGAGTGGACTTCAGTCAAAAATAATGTATCCAGTCAGTATTAGGCTGCACTGAGCTAAAGGACCAGATACTTTATTGTAGGACTTAGATAAAATATAGGCACAAGTAGAAAAAAATAAAACTCCGAAATCAACTTGACATTGTAATTTTATTCAACTGATTCCATTGCTTTTCTCTTCTTCATTTTCTTACTTTTTTCCACATTAGTCTGTAGATAATGGGCCTCCTTTTTAGCCTGCGATATCTCAGCCCTTAACCTCTGTTTAAGAGCAGCCCTTTCATACGCCAGTCGTTCACTCAAATGGATCCACTTGAACCTCGGGATATATTTGACATTCCATATCATATCATAGTATCGTGATTTCTTCCTGGTGCCAATCTTTGTATTGTTTAATTTGGTCGCAACCATCTTGGCCACTTTTTTCTTCTGGAATTCTACCCAACCTTCTGTAAATTGATTTGGTACTCGCTTGCGTTTTTCGCCGGGCTCTGCAAAAGATTTTTTTTTAAGTATAGCTGATTAACCAAAAAGTTTCGATAGAATGTGAGATATTATCAAGATTAACAGTGAATGTTACTACTATCTACTGGAATAACCCACTATATATTGTAACTGCACAACGTAATATACAAATGAATTAAGACTATTGACAATAACAAACAACATAACCTCGAAAACTTACTGGCACTCGGCTGCAAATATATTCTCCCAACTTCACCGAATTCACTGAATATTTCGCGTATCTTAGCCACATTCATGTAAGGAGGGATTGTTGACAAAAATACGATCCCACGCTTTCTAGTCTTTTTCTTTTTTATCCCATCACCGCAGTCTGAAATATTGTCTGCATCTGACGAGTTCTGTGAGTTAACATCGCAGTCCGAACCATTTTCTGGCACTCTGTCCATTTCAATATCACGCATTGTATTAAAATCAGTCACAAAATGATGTTTCTTTCAAATAATTATAGGCACTTTCGATGAAAATGAAAAAGAAGCCCACCCATGGCCATGTGAGACTGACAGTGACAGAAGTGACATGTGATGTAACACCATGACACTAGTGTAGTGACAGACGACAACGACCTAACAGCTGACAGGGATGGTATTAGAAAATATTTTAATCGGGAATTCATTATTAACAAAAAAAAAAAAAATCGGGAATCCTTTTGTTTTTTCTTTTGGGAATCACATCTCGCACGTCAAGTCGAGGTTGTCGTATGAACTCAGCCTCAGCCAACACACCCTCTGTGGGGTACGGACCTCGGCTTACAGCGTTGCCCGCCGGGGGAGGACAGCAAGGGACAGGCTGAGTTGGATTGAAGACGGAAATTCGAATTATGTATTGGTTATAAATGTTATAATAGTCAAAGTTCTAATGGCCTTTACACATAACACATCCCTCCGGTGAATTTTTTATAAGTAGCATATTCTCAACACCGAGAATATGCTACTTTTGATCATAGACACCAACCGGAAATTATGTTTTTTGTTTTATGATAAATTACTGTCATTGTCATTCTGCTGTTACGGGAAAATATTTTCAATGCGATTAATGCAATGACTAATAAATCCTATGGACTTGGCATACCTACAAGAAAAACGTGTATACCTACGCTCTACTGAGAGGATAAAATGGCGGTTACTAGAGCAGCCCTTATCGATACTTCTTAAAAATAACATCGATAAAAGATTGTGAAATGTTTTCATAATGTCACGGTACAATATGTACGGGTAAAAATACCCCAAGTTCTTTAACATGCATGAGTCTTTTATTTAACCGATAGAGTACCGCGCCGTTAAGTTGTTTGTTGGATCGTCCTTCTTTCAAGGCTAAACCGTAGAACTGGAGGACAGATATACGCTGCTTTATATCGTAATACAATCGACCTAATACAGAGCTGCAATTTGCAAAAAATGTATGAAAATTTGAATTTCACGGATAACCAGTGAAAAACTTTTTTTTTAATGGTTTTATTCACCATAATTCATATTTTTGATGCTAAGTTTCTAAAAGGAAAATGATCGAGGGTTAATTATTTAATTAAAAATCAACAATAATTATAATAAAGTTATATTAAAGAAATCAATTTAATTCATTTCTGAACAATACAATTTAGTTTGGGTAATTTCTATGGGATATTCTCTCAGTAGATTTCTTCCCATAATATTTGTATCTCAAATTCATGTATACCTCTATTACATTTTTAATTAATAAATATTATTATATCCTTTAAAATCTTTTTTAATATTACTAAAATGAGCAATTTCTTTCGTCTGTCTTCTAACTTTCTCCGTCTCTTTATCTTCTTGGACTGTTTTTGACATTTGTCCTTTAATTTCTTTATCATTTTAAATGTGTGTACCTGAAATCAAATAAAATTAAGCTTTAATAGATATTGAAGACAAGAAGCGAGAGATATCTCCCAGCCAGTCTCAATTCAATCAATGAGATGTTATCAATTAGATTTAAAAAAAACGGAACTGGTCATACCGGTAAATCTGGCGTAGCGGAGGTGCTAGCAGCTAAATCTGGCGCAACGTAGGTGCTAGCAGCTAAATGTAGCGCAACGGAGACTAAATCTAGTGTAGCGGATGTGCTAGGGGCTAAATCTATGCCACTCCTCTTTGAAATTTCTCCAAGTTGATTTTGAGTGGTAGGCACACAAACAGCTTGGACCTGAAAATCACTCTTTATCATTAACATAAATATTAATAAAAATTGAATAGTAAATACTTAAAAAATTTATGACTTTTCAAAACAGTAATGATCCTACTGTTTATAATTACAAAAATCAATTACCGTATTAGGAGCACCACATCCAGATATTGATTGTGAGTTTGTCTGATTTTGATCATTCTCAATTAAAATGACATATTTGTTCGAATCTTAGGCTGTAAACAAGCAATAAAATGATGAGTATTCTTGATGTTTCTTGATTTTATTAATAGGATTTTTAATTAATATTAATTCTTCCAACACATTCTTTACATCACTCTTTGTGTACATTAGACAACTGTTGCAATTGAGGACATCACCATCATTTATCAGCCACTACACAATCATGTTGGAAAAATTTGTAACATGCAATGTTACTTACCAATAAGGTTCGTGATAGTAAAGCATCGTCACGTAATGTTACTTTATTCAGAGTCCAAAACATGATTCTTCAAAGTGAAGAGAACAAAATATGTGAATTGTTTTTGTTGACATCTTTAAATTTTCAACACTGATTGTTTCCAGCCAAATTTTCTTTTTCGTTCATCAGGCAGCATTGAAAATAAAACATAAAACCAATAAAGAATCATAAAATAGCATTATCGATAAATATAAAAAATGTCTAAATGCACTACTCTATCCCTTCAATAACAAGAAAATCATTTCACGTTGAAAAGCTATTAAAAATAAAGGCAAAAAGGAAAATAAGAATACTTTATTGTTACAGCTCTTCAACAAATGCAGAATCTTTTGTTTATCATATAAATCTTAAGATATTTCAGCTGAAATTATGTACGTACTGGTGCAAAGTTATGTTCGGGAGATTTCCGCTTCTTTTGATGCCACATCCGATTATATTGCAATTGGGCATCTTGCTGTTGACGATTTCTACTAGAGGACCGAGTTTAAACGCATTATCACTGCAAATTACTCCAAAATTTACAATTATAACCACAGCTCAAGAGCATTTGACAGTTGACGTACTCAAGTTTGGTACCAAACAGCGAGAGGATAAAATGGCGACTCGGCCGCAAATAGGTATTCAATGACTCTAGAAATGTAGGGTTGCCAATAAAGTAACTGTCAAAAACACTATTGTCCTTTTTCACTTACGCAAAATTATGAAAGTTAAAAAGAGATGGCAATATTTTTATGATTTTGGCGTCGATATGCCTCATATTTGTATAACTGTTTTTTCTATAGTCAACATTTCAAGTCCATATGATTTATAAGTCAATGGATTAATGCGATACGTGAACGTCACTCACCCAACAAGAACAACAGAGCAAGTTATAGAAACATAAATTATTTTGTTTTAAATCGGTTTAAGTCTTAATATTCCACTATGGGTTGCGATGGTGGTACTATCCCACGTCGAGATGAACTTGTGCGAATGAAAAAGAAGCCAGAACAGGTAAATGTCTTCAGAAAACTTATATTTTTACTAAATGTAAATATTTCATTTTCATTGTGTTAATTTTGTTATTTTTTTATAGAAAGATAAAGATGCTGAACGATCATTCAAGTGGCGCAACTGCGCTTTATCCCAACAACCGCTACAGGCGCCAGTGGTGGCCTGTGGCCTCGGCAGGCTGTACAGCAAAAGCTCCGTCCTTGAGTCTTTGCTTGACAAAGAAACCAAGCCAGAGTCCATCAACCACATCAAAAATCTGAAGGTAAATGCTTGCTTATAGTATTTTAAGCATCTATATGATGAAGTGACCAGAGTACTGGCAGACAGGGGTATTCTATATTACAGTGCCCTGTGAAGGATGAATAACTTCCACTATTTACCAGATAGAATAGGCTTAAGCGTAAGAATGCCATCACCAGTAAATCCTCTTAACTATTTAGTGGTCATACTTAACAGAAATTCAGAATTGATAACATTAAAATGTTAGATGTTTACATATTTATTAGATTTTTACGTACCTATTTATTAATTTACATTGATTTTACATTCTGTTATAAGTTTAACTCGCAAGATGATATATTACTTGTTAAAATTTATGGAAAATCATCTACTTTTACAATGTTTGTAAATATGTAGTAGGCACCATGTATATATCACTTAATTTTTCATTATTTTTACCTATTGTGGTATAGTAATTTTATTCTAGGTGCATCGTCTTCACATGATAATAATTATTAATGTAAACAAAATATTGTTCTTAAATCGTTTTTTCTTTTCTTGACCATTTTTCTTTATACAATACTACCTTTTGGATGGGGCAACTAGAATCAATTCTATTTTTCTTGTTTATTTTTGATATTCAACAATACCTTATATGTGCCTATTTGAAGTAAACGATTTGACTTTGACTTTTGTTATAAAACTAACAGTTTGCACAATCAGTTGGATGTATCCCATCATACTTTGTGTTGTAATAAAAGGTTTCTCTATAATTACTTATGAGATTCAATTCTTTGCTGAAAAATTGTTTATTTTTTTCTTTAGAAACCTACTACAGGCATCCTATCTAGCTACAATACAAGGGTCTAATGTACTAGCTATTACAGTTTTTAAAGTGCCATACATAATTGAATATCACTCGAAATCAAAATCCTTAACTAATATTTACAGGATATCAAAGACTTGAATCTCGTGAAGAACCCCGCATACACTGCCGCTGATCATACGGAAGGTGCCGTGGGTGAGGGCAACGCTCCCTATATCTGCCCAATCAGCGGCTTGGAGATGTCGGGCAAGTTTCGCTTCGTGTTCCTGTGGAGCTGTGGTTGTGTGCTTGCCGAGAGGGCTCTCAAGGAAGTTAAACAGAATCTCTGTCATATGGTAAGCTTTATTTTTGTCACAATTATTTATATAAAACTCGCGGCTTCGCCCGCGTGGTATGTCTATAAAAAGTAGCCTATGTCCTTTCTCAGGCTAGACTATCTGTGTACCCAATTTCATTTAAATCAGTTCCGTAATTCTGATGTGAAAGCGCGACAAACAGACTGAGTTACTTTCGCATTTATATTATTAGTAAGGATAAAATACTGGTTTTCAGCTGCACCAGTTAGACTGGAAGCTAACAGAAACTTATTTGGAAAAGGCTAAAGGCTTGCTGATGATGATTTTGACATGAAAAAACTCTAAAAAGGAATGCTTTTACTTCTATTGGAAACTTAACTATACCCCATTTGTAATAAGATTAGACGTTTAAATAAACCTTTTTTACAGTCCGTTCAACCGATTTTGACTTCTATTGCGTTGGTCGCATGACAAATGGCAGCTGCAGTAGACAGTTGGTATTGTGTAACCTTTTTTGCTTTTAATGCCATCCTTATGCCTACGGTATAGAAGTCAAAATCGGTTGAACGGACTGTATAAAGGTTTGTTTCAATGTCTAATCTTATTTCAAATGGGGTATAGAAACTTATTGAAACTCAATTTACCTTTTTCTTGTTTATTTATTTTCTTACTTACATTTAGAAATATAATTATAGTGGTCCACCAGTATTGTTTGTTTATTATTATTGATCTTTACCATTAATAATGACTGATTTATTAGTGTCTAAGGTCATGATGTTTGTGGCCAAACTGGTCATAATCTACTAAGAAAGAGGCCACCATACTACCACTGATAAACTGTTCCCATTTCTTCAACTACTATGATTAACATAGATTGTAAATTAGGTCAATTTTACGTGATTTATTAACTATAACTTTTGCCCCCAGTGCCAGCAACCATTCATAGATAACGACGTTGTTGTACTCAACGGAACTGATGAGGACATTGAGAAATTAAGAGAAAAGATGGCTGTGCGTGTTGCTAGCAGAAAAAGCGGCAAAAAATCAAAGGTGGAAAAAGTTGAAATCAAAGTTGAACCCTCCACTCCTGTACCATCCACATCTACTGAAGTTGACACAGAAACAGATGAAGGTAAACCAGAGAATGGAGTAAAAGAGGAACCAGAGGCTGGAACAAGCACAAGTAATGTAGTGAAGAAGGAAATTGAGACAATACCACTGTCTTTACCTAAATACAATCCTAACAAGCAGGCGAGAGGACATTTCGGGTCGTCGAAGCGCGTCCACCCCACAGAACTGGCTCAGGACCCATCTTACAAGAAAACTAAGAAAGATTACAGTGTCGCCAAGGATCCACAGACAAGTGAAGTGTACAAATCATTGTTTACATCACATAAAACTGATAAAGATCAGAAGAGAGCTCACTGGGTGACTTATAACCCATTCTACAATTAATTGTATTTAAGAGCCTGCACAGACACGGCGACTTTCAGACGCTGTTACAAGCTGCGATCGCGATACAGTCGCATCGTTGCTCCGTCTGATAGGTTAGGTAGGAAGCCTGCTCTTGTAGTGTGCAAAGGACATTTATTCCTAGGATTGAATTATTATTAAATAAATAAAATTCAATATCATGTTTATATTACTTTTATTTCAATACAAATCGTCCATAAATATTGGTGATTTTTGTCACAATTCAAATTTTTGTGCTTTTTGGTTACATGAACTTACCAACTAAATAAATTAAGAAATAGTGGACTGTCAAAATATCACTACAAAGAATTAATTTACTAAAATTTTATTATGTTTAGTACCTATTTATTTGGTTATATTCAGTCACTGACGGATAGTGTGATAAAGTGATAAACTAAACAAACAAGATTCGATCACTATAAAATGTTAACATTAAATAAATACGGCATCATAATTATACTTCTACTAAAAGAAAGACTACTATGCTATCTCGTTAATATAAATAATGAAATGAAATTGTTTATTCTGTAAATAGGATATTGGAATCACTTTTACACGTCATTTTAAAAAGTTGTAAAAATAAGCTAGATGAGGTCGGCGTTTCCTATCTGACTACTCTGAGAAGAAAGGCCGAAACAAACTCAGAGGTCACCGTCTCCTTTAAAGTCCAGACATAATCTTGGTCAGGCCATATGAGGACCATGTAGATTAGTCTGAAATGGTCTTTTGAGGAAAGAACCACACAGATTTGAGTGGACCTGAGGCTATAGACAAAATCCCTTTTCTGTAAGCGTTAACGCCAACGGAAAGATCGAATTGTATGGAGTTGACATTAGCTTTAGAGATGTCACGTGACTGCTGCTGTCAACTCCATACAATTTGATCTTTCCGTTGGCGTTAACGCTTACAGAAAAGGGATTTTGTCTAGGCCCCCTGTCCAGTCAGTGCAAGCATTTGTCAGTTATAGTGGAGCTCAACTCAGAACTTAAGGAGCTCAACGACTCGACGAACAATACCAAAGAAAGGACATTTGGGTAGGTCGCATAAAGTTCTTAAATTGCCAGACCTTCGCTAAAACTAACAGAACGAAAAATAAATATCCACATAGTCCTCACATTCACATTAAAACAATACTTTACAAGTAATCATAATAATAAATAAATGACCGTAAATAATACAGGGTGGCCGACATTTACGCCCAAACTGTAACCATGAATTTAGTACATGATTGTAGACCGCAAAGCGTAGACATTTTTCGTCAGTTATCACAAAATCCTATGCAGGTCAAAATGTATGGAACAGCAATTTTTTTTATTTATTCCCGACGAATCATTTCATGAAAATGAAATGATTCGTCGGGAATGGGGGTGGGTTCAGAATCGAAATGCGAGCGCGTCGATGTCCCTGCCACCATGTATATGTGCTGATTGAAGCGGCGGATATTAAAAAAGTGCACTTGAGGCAAAAGTGTGAGAGTATTTGCCAGCTAAACGCTAGGGTAGCCCGCGAAATTCAAATTTTCTTACGTTTTTTGCAATTTGCAGGGCAGTATCAAGTTGTATGTTGATCTAAATATTATTAGCGCTCGTAACAAATATGAATTTACAGAATTATAAACATTAGAATCAGCAATACAACTCTCTAAGCTCATGAAAGTGTCAAATGTCATGATTTCATGAAATAGTCCTTCAATACACTTTTTTTAAATGCGTTGCATTGTTTAAAAGAACAACGCGATCAAACAGACAGACACGAAACGCGACATTAATTTAGAATATGTATGTATATGTGGCCTACGCGAGACGACCTAGACGCGTACCGCAAGGGTTGGATCGAGGTGACTGTAGAAAAGGATTTAGGGAGGCCTTTGCTCGGCAAAGGGACAGTGTAGGCTAACGTTTAAAAAGTATAGATATACAGAGATATAGATAATAACAATATTATACAACTCTCTAAGTTCATGAAAGTGTCAAATGTCATGATTAATTCATGAAATAGTCATTCAATACACTTTCATGAGCTTAGAGAGTTTTATTGCTGATTTTAATGTTTATAATTCTTGAAATCCATATTTGTTACGAGCGCTAATAATATTTAGATCAACATACAACCTGATACTGACCTGCAAATTGCAAAAAACGTAAGAAAATTTGAATTTCGCGGGCTACCCTAGCGCATCCCCCTTAAGGCAGTTTATCCTATAGTAACTTTTTGGTAAAAACCTTGCTCTTTGGTAAATTCTTGCACTAAAATTCGACTACGAAACATTAAATTGACTAAAGAAATAATTTAAGTGGCCGAGTCTTGCTGTACCGAGGCCAATGTGGCTTCAATGATGAGGTTGAAGTCTAATTCGTTGAGGCTGGCCTTAGCTGTCAGCAAGTCTAGGAATGTGTCCAGTGGAGAGAGGCGCTCCCCTGAAGGTAGTGCTGCTATACCTGTAATGAAAATTTATGTAAGCTATGAATAATACTATATTTTATTTTTTACATTTATTTAGTCCTGCATCTTATGGGTTAGGGTTAATTTTTCAACTTTTATCCGCTGAGAAATTAATATTGTGGTTTGACAGCTTTTGTATACAAAATCTTAGAATGTCGAACTGTCATATTTTTCAGATAACAAACTAATTAAATAAAAAAATTAAAAAACCCCCAGCAAAACAAAGCATCTAATAAAGGATCTTTTTATTATTTTAGCTAACGTCACTCGATCAAGTCGCCTTTCAAACAAAACCAAAAAAATCAAAATCGGTTCAGCCGTTTGGCAGCTACGATGGTGCAGACAGACACACATACACACGTTAAACTTATAACACCGTTCTTTTTCCGTCGGGGGTTAAAAATTATCTGACTATTGAAAAATTAGCCCTTATACTAACAGGACTAAATACTCGTAAATATAAAAATATTTTCAAGACTCAATTTCGGTATTTTTGTGCGCAAGTGCACTCTCTGTTCCTTTGCTTTCATAATCTGATGGGACGACAATCCGACACGACCGGGGAGAGATAGAGACTGCTAATAATCAGCAGGTGTACGTGCTGTATGCTCTTCTGCAGTACGAGTGCTGTACACTAGTACTACAAACTGGAAAATGGTTCTGGAGTGTGTCACAGTACTAACCAGTATCCTTGACGGGTCGGTGCCGACTGGCCTCGTGGTGCGGTGCGGCGCCGCCGCTGAGCAGCGCGTGCGCGTGGTCGCGCGCGCGCAGCACGAGCGCGGCGCGGTGCGGCCACGCGCCCAGCGCTCGCCGCGCGCGCCCTTCGCCCACCAGCTGGATGAGGCGCAGCTTGTTGTTCACCGTCGTTTTGTTCTCGTCGTCTTTGGCTGGAAATGGTAGAACAATAATTTTGACAACATTTATTGTTCAAATCAAACTACGGTAACCGGTTCGCTATAGACGTCAATCAATCTGTCTAGCCTTTTCCCAACTATGTTGGGGTCGGCGGCATATACGTGTAGTATTATAATATTGGTCATCACATACTGATGAGCAGTCTCAATAAACTGCTGTCAGACTGTACTGATGTTGGCCGACTTGATTGTTGACTGGTGAAGTTAGGTATCTAAAAAATGACTGATGTTTATATCTTAATCACCGGATGTCCTAATATAAAGATAACCGTTCATTCATTGATATTCAACGATTAAAAATCATACGACATAGTCAGGGAGTCAGTGCACATTTTATAACATTCATTGTCCAGAATTTAATAAATTTTCAGTTTACAGACAAGTAGGTACTTACATTTTTCTTTTACGATTTTAATATTTTTTATAATTTAATATGTATTTCTTTGTAAGGTACCCGTTAAATTTAATGTCTACAACTAGCACCCCTGCTTCCCACGGTTTTAAGACAAGTTAATATTATAATGTATCATGCACACATAAACCTTACGGCATAAATTCTCTAAATAATAGTGAAACCAGAATCCAAATGCGTTGCATTGTTTAAAAGAACAACGCGATCAAACAGACAGACACGAAACGCGACATTAATTTAGAATATGTATGTATAATTATGTGGCCTACGCGAGACGACCTAGACGCGTACCGCAAGGGTTGGATCGAGGTGGCTGTAGAAAAGGATTTAGGGAGGCCTTTGCTCGGCAAAGGGACAGTGTAGGCTAACGTTTAAAAAGTATAGATATACAGAGATATAGATAATAACAATATTATACTACTTACATGCAATAATAGCCTTCATGACATCAATCTGCAATTCGAACACGTTGCGGTGAACGTATTGGACGAACGAATGGAACGGCAGCGTGCGGTACCCGAGGTAGGTGAAGAATGAACTGAATCCTTGAGGCAGGGGGAAGGCGATCGAGTCAGTTGCCAAGTAGTACTGCTCCAGAACTTTAAATACTATGAACGCGTGGGTTGGGTCCATTTCATCGCTGGAAATAATTAAAATTATAGTCAGTTTTGTGCTGAAAAATGTCCTCGCACCTGTATCTTTGATATTTAAAATTTGTGTGAATTAACTGTAGGTACAGACCAGATAAAATAAAAAATGGAATGAAAATATGTTTTAGACCATTTAACAGGATTTTTCCAGACGTGGTGAAACAAGGGACTTAACGTACAGTTATGAAAAGAGTAATAAATAAAAACAAAAATTATAAATGTTTTGATATAAGCCTCGTTCGTTGCCATTACCTATGACTAGATGTAGGATATTTAGAAATTGGACAAAACAACCAATGCAATGATGAATATCCGATTGTCAGGTGCTTATAGTTCATATTTATGTAGTTAGGTAGGTACGACAATAACTTAGCTAATACCACAAAAAAAAATCGCAAAACAAGGAAAACCAACATAAAAAATGGATTCCCATACTTATTGTGGCCGAGTCGAGTTAATCAGGTCCAACGTAACAGCAATATTTATTTTTCGATGCCAATGCCATTAATAAGTATGGGGTCAACCTGAAGTGCAAACAAAAAACAAAACCCGACACGGAAAACCAAAACAAAACCACAACAAAAACCCAATACATAGACTAGGAGCCGTCGTATCGTACATAAAAGTGAACCCCCTCTGCTGGTTGTTCATGGGCGTGGCGGCGAGCGGTCTTGTGAGCGCGCGGCACAGCGCGCGCGCCGCGTCCAGCTGCGCGGCCGCCCAGCGCGTGGCCACGGCGTGCACGCCGCTCTCCACGCGCGCGCCGCCCGCGCACGAGCGCATCAGGTGCACGCTCACTTCACGAAGATTCTGTCCGCCCGCGTTAAGTACGAATACGGGTTATTTGTTATTGGCACGCTTTACGTCAGAAATCAATTCAGTTTAAGATTAAATGGTTAAACGTTGAAGGCTAAGTCATGCATAGACATGAGTTTTTTTTAACTAAAACAGGTACGACGCAGCCCTCAACGCGCCCGCTGCCCGAGCATTCGCGCATCAGGTGCACGCTCACTTCGCACGGATTCTATTCGAGTAATATGTATCCCATCAAAAAAATAACATGTTCAAACATGCAAGGCTCGCAACGAGTTCTTCTATAGCTTGTGTACTCTGAAATGGCGCGCCCCACTACCACATTTTACGTACAAGCCGCGGCGCCGTGTACCTAAAATGCAGTGTAGTGGCACGCGTCTATTCAGAGTGGACAAGCTATAGAGCAAAAAGTTGTGAGATCTAATGTAAAACCAAGTCGGTTAATTTATTCAGTACCTATCTATGAAAGCATCTATACAACAAAATTGTCATAAATTGTTATCTAATTAGTTAATTATCAACATTTTATAGTGACTGTGATCGATCATATTGTTTGATTTCAACGATGTGTTTCTTATAGTGATCGTTCCGGTACGAATTTTGATCAGATCAAACGGATCTAAACGTAGAACTGACCATGAACATGCAATTTACTGTGAAATATCTCTTATCATTTCTATAAGTAAATTAGTAGGCATTACGTTAATTTCAGTGAGTTGACACACAGATGCATCTATTATACAACATAGACTTACCGCAGCAATGATATGCTCCTGCTTGCTGGCAGTGCACACATCCAGTTCGAAGAAAGGTAGCAGGTCCTGCCCACTGCCGATGGACGAGCGGCGCTGCGGAGCCGACAGCGGGGGCGGCGCCGCGCCCGGCGACACGGGCGTGCTGCAGCGGGACAGCGCCTCGGGCTGCGGCCGGCCGCGTACGTATACACAATTATATTAGTAACGGGTGCTGTGTATCCCATAATTGAAATACAATTTATTTTAAATATTCGTCTGCTCTGCATTGAAGTGAGTCAATGCAATGTATAAGGATGTTGTTGAACTGTCAAAATTTAGTGTGTAGGGTTTCTTGGGTGGGAAATTATCAAATTACTTCTCCCGCTCTGGGCGGAGCGGGAGGGCGTGTCAGAGTCTTACTGACTAAAACCAACCCCGTGTTCCTTCAGTTGCCTGTAATTAGTAAGACACCTCATTTTCTAATAGTCTAATAAGTTTCCAAAAAATAAATCGAAGTATACCTGATAACAATGCAAGCTGACGCGCAGTTTGTCTATAACCGCTTGCGGCTGGAGCCTCTTCTGCGTCTGGTCGTTGAGCGCGACCCACAGGCGCGTCCACACGTCCTCCGCGAACTGACACACGCGCTGACGAGGCGCGAGCACTACCACCGAGCTGTTCCACAGCTTCTCTTGACTGACCGATACGCACATGTCGCGAACCTAGAGCACGAAGACGAAGATATTTTAGACATAGCATTGTACATAAGTCGTACTGTCGTAAGACGTTGTTAAGAATGTAGGTAAAACACTGCCAAGTATTTATAAATCTGCTGATCAATGATTCTCTGAGTATACCCACGCGTAAATATGGCATCATAAAAATAAACTGTTAAACCGGTATGGGTGACAGAGGACAAACTACAAAGGGTAGTTTTCTCTCGATGGATATCGGGGGATATATAGTGACGGGGTACGCGTAAGTTGCTGTTATGAAGATTAGGCAGAGAATCGGCACGTCTTGAAAGTCGAAAGATACAAAAGAAGGACGGCGAACACACTATTCAAAACCTTTAAAAAAAATACTAGGCTTGCACCAAAAAAAATACTCATCATCTGCCTCATCATCCTTTTCCCAACTATGTTGGGGTCGGCTTCCAGTCTAACCGGGTGCAGCTGAATACCAGGACTAAAAAAATACTAGAATTCTTAAAACAAATTTTTTTAACCGCACCTTAACATCAGCAAACTTGAGGTGTTGTGTGAAGGGCAACATTTTCATGAGATTGAGCGCAGACGCAGGCAGAGAGCGGCGCGTCACCGCGTACGTAGTGCCGACTAGATACTCCTGCATAACACGTTGGAAAGCGCCGAAACCGTCGCGTTGGTTCAAGCACATCCAGGATATCAGCTAAAATATTACGTTTAAATTAAGATTCCAGTGTTTCTGGCTACGTCTGTCCTGCAATACAAACGTGGCTAGAAATTGTAAACGAAAAATAGGTTTGGAAGAAGAAAAGAGATGCCTGAAATCCTAGTTTAGTAGCCAGAGTTTCAACTTTTAACTTAATTGATTGTTTCTTTAGTACACGTAACTTTTATGAGTATCATATTTTCACAAACATAACATACCACGATTTAAAAAAAATAATCAGATTTTCTAGATTAGATTTCAGGCCTGAAAATGAGAATCTATTTATTTATCGACTTACCTCTTCAGCCAAATCCATATTCCCGTCATGCTGAATCAAATAATGTAGAATAGCCAACTTATTTTCAACTGCAGTATTACTCTTGAAGGTGGTCGTGAGGTCCTTATCTGCTACGATCATGGTGACAACGTCCAGCGTATTCAAGTCGACCATAGCATGGGCCCCCCAACCCAACACCGGAGCCAGGCTGGGTCCACTGTCACACTCGTCCATTGGGATCACAATGTGACAACACGGCTCGTGGTACAGACTGATGTCAATCATTTGGGTGTAGAGCATCGGAATGTTAACTAGGAGATGGTTGTCTGTAAAAAGTTAAGATGACATACTCATCTAATTTTGCTGATAAGTTTAATTTTGTTCGTTTGGTAAGCACTTTTCTTAATTAATAATTAACTAAGGATTTACGCAAAGTTAGGTCTGAATCAATTAACTATATAAAAGCAAGAAGCAGGAACAAAATCGCGAGCTTAGTGAAAAAATAAGGAATGGAAGTCTGTTTTACTATCTGCTCTAATAAAAATTGTAGATAACTTTACAACCGCATCCTGATTGAGATAAGGTGTAAGAGGGATGACAAAAAAATATGCGGAATATGAATTATGATGTAAGTTATCTCAATTCTTACCTGCATAAAGAGTATAGGAAGGTCTCAGAGACTTAGCCAGTGACCACGGCAGATCAGGCACAACGCTATGCACCACACAACCGTGCTGTAGCAGAGTTATAGAATAGGCGAAGTTCACGCCCGAGTCCTTCAAGTCCGCACTGTCTTCTAGGACCAAGGAGGTGGTAGAGTCATCTAGAGGCTGTGGAGCAAACGAAGATTCCTTACTACATTGCAAACTATTAGTAGCTGTTTCAGGCCGCCGGAGGTCATGTTGTCGAAACTAGGCACAGACATTTGTTTCAACACCAATCTCTAAAAACGATGAAGAAAAATCGCGAAAGAAACGGCCATAGAATTAAAAAATTAGAAGACATGAAATGTGACACCCACTACACACACTGGGCCTGAGTCATGCCTGACGGTATAACCCTCTCATAGAGTCCTAGGGAGTGGCCTGGGAATATTATAATATATAATATCTTCATAAGTAAGCGTGAGGCAAAAAAACTCGATACAGATAGTCCACTTACTTTATAGAGATAATGATGGCAGATGCACAAGACTCCTTTCTGGTCACAGACAATCTGCAAGTCGAGGCTGCAGTCATGCACTCGCAGTGGTATAGGATCGTCCTCGTACGCCCCGCAAGCGGCGCCCTCGCCAGAACTCGACACGTGGGGCAGGCTCAACGGAATGTTTAGCTGTTAAATGGAACAAATGGACACTGTATCAAAACTTTACGGCAAGTTGCACCATTTTCGGATAAGATACGGTTATAAATATCAATTTCATTGGTAGGTCAGTTAATAAAATTACAGTTCCATAATTTTATTTAGTTGTCTGGTGAGTGGTGGATAAGGATACCATACGAAGACTGTGAAGCAGGTCCTTTGTGGGTATTTATTTAAGTTTTATCCCCAAAAATGCATGCGACTAAACCATAAATATTGTATGATCACGCCTATTTTGGGTATGGATTGTTTGTTTGATTTATTACGTGGGGGGTAAAATTACAGATTACGAACATTCTGTTTTCATTGGATGATATAGATGTTCATGTTGGTTATCAACTCGTCTTCTATTAGTATCGAGTATAATCGATATAATAACCGCCACTTGGCTTTTAAAGAAATCACGCCATAGAAATCATAGTGACTTTCTACTCGATAATTTGCATAGTTAACGATGCATACTAAAATAAAACTCTGCAATTAAATATCAAAGTACAATACAAGTGTTTTATTAATGTTTAGTTTAGTGGTACCTAAATAATTTGAGTTCATTTCCGTTGGCATTCATTCAGGTTTGTACATTCTCGGTTAATTCAAGTGTTCGACGACAGTTATTCTATAAATAGTATTTTGTTAAAAGAATAAATAGGTAGTCACGTTCGGGCCCACCGAGTAACACATTTATGAATGTGTACGAATTTAGATTAGATTGCCGAGAACCGTACCTAGGTATTATTAATAGGTGAAAGTAGCGACCATTGCCCAACCGAGCATTTATTACTGAAGTAAATGTTCACTTCTCCAATATTTCTTGGGAATTTTTGCGACCGGAAATGATAATTAATTACTAGGTAATTATTTGTACTTACAGTAGATGAGAGATAGAGACCCTATTAATGTGGGTGAAATATAAAAGAAATGCACCTTTATGAAGAAAAGTCATGATTCTTCATCTATCGTGTCGATAATTATAATACCCAGTAGGCAAAAGGGGCCATTGGTTTTACTAATCATTTTTTTAGGGCTAGACGCTATGTGCGTTTTGACAGGAAGAAAACAACGAAAGCATGTAAAAGATTTAAATCTTGAAGAAAACAATCGGTAGGAATCCTGAACACAAAATTTTTATGTCAACTCAAGAAAAGCCGAAACTCTTCTTAAAAAACTAGGTACCTATTTCAAAAAATATCCTTGGCTTGTTGGGCCGCTTTTGTCTACTGCTACAATAAATAGAGTAAATTTAAGTAATTAAAAATATTAAATACATACAACAGTCTCATGCGGCAGGTCGGCGTGAAACTGCAAAGCGGATAACGTGGGCGTCATTTCCGACGGCGATTTCACCTCTTCACCTTCAGCAAAACTCTGCGTCGGCAGACGATAGTGGATGTAGTACAACACCTGAACAAAGTGAAGAATATTCATCAAAATTACATTACCATAAGAGGCGAACTATAAAAACTATAAAAATAAATCCCTATTTCCCTTGGTCACGCCATCACGCTAAAACGGCTGAACGGATTTGGATGAAATTTGGCACATGGGTAGACCATGACCTGGAGAAGGACATAGGCTACTTTTCATCCTGGTCCGCAGACGAAGTCGCGAGCAACAGCTAGTTATATAATAATGTAGTTACTAGCTGTTGCCCGCGATTTCGTCTGCGGACCAGGATGAAAAGTAGTCTATGTCCTTAACCAGGTCATAGTCTACCCACGTGCCAAATATCATCCAAATCCGTTCAGCCATTTTAGCGTGAAAGCGTAACAAACAAACAAACTCACTTTTGCATTTATAATATTAGTTAGGATTAAGGGAGTCGTACTAAAGAAATGCCTAGTGAAGGGCAGAGGTCAAATAACAAAAGTATTAAATTTCTGCATAATAAGAAGGTGTTAACATGTTCCCTAGCTCCTTGACTACATATTTTTGTAATTCTAATTTTACAAGGCACAGAATTAGGTTTACGCCGTAGGTATCTACGGTACCTACCTACGGCGGTCACAACGACATGATTAGACGGTGAAAAAAGATCTCGTCTCGAATATAATTATAGCATTTATTTGAACATTTGATCCTCTCTAATTGAATGATATAGTTATTTTCATAGAACGTTAGGAAGTTGCGATAGCCCCGCGGTTTGCGGTATTCGATAGTGACGCGATAGCGTGTTGTCGCGAGTTCGAATCCGGGTGTTGGCCACTGTGCTTTTTCTATAATAATTTATTTATCAACATTTATCTGTGGTTTTAGGCTGAGATAAACAAAAACAGATTATTGGAGCAAAATAATGCTGAAATGCAGTGCTGAGGCAATGCGAATTTGTTAAACCAATGACCAAAGCTTGCATATTATTCTTTAGTGTCAACACTTTTTTGCTGTAATAGCACTTGCTTCTTAATTATTTTAACTGAATTGCTGTTCATAACTCAGGCTGACATACACATGAGTGCCACTGTTGTTGAAACTATATCTAGTACAAGTACCTACCTACTAATATCTTGTGTTAGGTGCTACTTGCCGTTATTTTAGCAGTAGTTATATGTAGGTATAATTTCTTGAATATATTTTGTAAATAGAATGTCTTTTAATTACTTCTTTTTTTTTCATGCCTCGGAATCGAAAACTATCTGTTGGCCCACATGATAGTGAGTGGTCACGCAGCCTATGAGCTTCTGCAATACAAGGGGTAGGGTACCACAGGCAAGTTACCCACCCTTTTTGAACAGGTTGGCTTACCTGATTGACACAGTCCCATTGCGCCCATGAAAACACTTTGACAATCTTCTCAGGTTCAGGGTAAATGCCATCAAAGCCCCACTTGTCAGTGCCATCATCACATTCATTGAGGAACATAGGGGTGCGGTAGATTTTGATGCCTAAAATGTAAACCATAAAGGTTAGGTATGTACCTACTTTCCTTTATTTTGATTGAACTAGGTATTTTTTTATTAACCTAGTGACATTTTGGCCCACTGCCCAGGTTGGCAATGGAACAAGAACTTTGGTGTTTTTATTAGAAAATTAGTGGCCATTTAGTTTATTTGTAAAATACTAGTATCAGGTTTAGCGGGTATATTTATGATACCCAAGAACATTATGAACTTTAGTTGCACCTTAAAATGTTTTTGAACCCTGTGTCTCAACAAAGACACATAATAAGGAGTTTGATCTTGTAATATTCATTTTACTTACACTCTAAATGTTTGAAAAGCAAGAATCTATCATTCCGTATTCCGGGACTGTATTTAGTGCTTTTTCCATACACATACTGAACCATGATTTGCTTTGTAGAAGGCTCTTCCACTGCTGCAGGGCTCCTATCACTCTCAGGCATTAAGCATATCAAATAAGGGCAATACAATGGATCCTTAACTTCAGTATTTTCGCTTGTAAGACTTTTCACAATGTAAACTAACAAAGTGTGTGTTGCGTTTACTGATGCTTGTATTATATTCAACTTCTCGTCAAATGTATGGAGAGTAATCAACGTCTTGTTTTTATTGGTATAAGACCCAATGTTGAGGACTTCTTTGCCATCCTTATCTGATATCCAGCTCAAGACTTGCGACCCATCCTGTTCTTGGCCTAACAAACGCCATTCTCGCGCCGTTACCTCTGCAAATATAATTATAACACAATACTAAACTGGTCTCAAGGAAACTAACGACTGCGTAACATAATTGCTGCGTGAATTTCATTGCACAGCGATGTTACAATAACTTCAATATAAGCGGACAAAAAGAGTTTAACATGTCTTTGGATATTTCAAATAAAGGTTCATGTAAGGCTTTACAGCTTTTAGTATATTATCAGCTAAATGAACTCGTTTGATGATAATAAACGGTGTTGATGTTGACGTTACCTTCTTCGCCCTGCGCTTGCAGCACACCACACAATTTCACTGCTATATTTTGAACTGCCATAATGTTACTATGACCGATATTCACTAGAAATTCACCTGCCGTTCATACAATACATAAATATGTCACCGTATCGCCACGTTATCAATACCGAAATAGCGCACCTTTATTGACTTTTCTCGCTCAATTTTCTATCAGCTGGCGCCCAGCTGTGATACGACGTGAATTTAGCTTTTATTGGGATGCCAACAACAAGGACAAACAAATTGTCTATTATTGTGGTAGCACTGTGGCGCTAGATGCATAAATCAACCAATAGAAAAGAAGCGTTGGTTTTCATGTGAAGTTCCGTTCTAATTTACGTTATACTTAAGAGGTTAAGGAGTATTGAACGTTCTTATAAAATTAGATTTTATTTTAGTTATTTCAAACAAGAGAAGTAAAGAAGTAACCAAAGATGTAAACATATTTATTATAACAACTTACGCATCATGTTTTCATACATAACCAGTGTTTAGTTTAAACTTTCACTTTGGTTTTGTTACTAATAAACAAAATACTTTTGTTTTTAATTAGTTATTAATTTTATTTAAGATGGGTCGTTATTTTTTCATTACACAAGCAGGTGCATATTTTTTTCGTGTAATGGATTGCGGGGAACGACTGACGTTTCGTTTTCAGAAGAAACAAACATGAAGTTAGTCAATAGTCAACCCGCTGAGTACCGAAGTTTTACCGCGACATTTTCGCGCGGAAAGCCGGGCGTTATCGAGCCGTGAAAAGCTGAAAAGTATCATGTAAAATAAAGAAATACAGTAATTGTATCGTTTTTACTCATATTCAGTGAATATAGTCTTATATGTGACCAAAATACAGTGTAATCCGTCATAAATGTGTTGAAAGTTCATACATCGTATCTAGTTCATGAGCAAAGTACGTTTTGTGTAAATTGGAATAATTTGTGAATGACCAGGTATGTTATGGAGTTGCATTTCATTTCTTAATGATATGGCATATCTTGCACAGTAAAATATTTGAAAAGAAATCTTTAGCTTGTAGGCATAATTAGGTTATAAACCTTTGGTGGGCGATAAGCCAAGCCAATTATATTCTCAACGGTTATGTCGAATAAGAAGGATTTATTTCAGTTGAAATCGTTATATTTCAATAATACATTAGTAATGTGATGACATTATATCGTCCGCATGCTATTTTTATCAATTTCCATAAGTGGATGTGCCGAGAAACTCAAGCTTGCGACGTGTCTAATGGCGCTGACGGGAGAATTTCGCGCGCGATTGTGACGAATTCGTGGCATTTTTTACAGCAGCTGATTCATGTATTTCTATATTTTTATCATCCTAAATCAAAGCTGATGTATTCTAGTGAAAGTAAAACGCTTTATTATGCGAATTTCTCGTAATTTACCACCCTAAAACAGCCTCTGAAAAAATTTCTCCCGCCAATCAGCAGGGGGCACGCTGCGGGATCCTCCGCCTACAGAGGGTGTTTTACGGCGAAATACTTTATAATAACGATGAATATACTATTCTAGAGAGCTCGTTATTAAAATAGAATGCATGCGTTTTATGATAAATTTGGAATTATGCCCTCAATTACGGTTGTCAAGTGACATAACCCTATTTACAAGTTGAACATGACATGCGGTAATTTTAGGCCACTTATTCCAAGTTTTGATGACCGATATCAGCATAATTGACAAATATACTAATTCGTGGTTTTGTTACAGACTTTGGCAATAGAGTGCCAGTTGATATATTCCAACTACAATGGCACAAACTGGGTAAGTGCAGTGTCGTTGCTCCTACACCCAATACTGACCTTGATGGTTGGGGTTTGTTTACTTATGGTCTGCTACACTTATTTACAGTTCCTTCTGTGAAGCTAGTGACAAACGTTTGACCTTGAAAAGAAAAAGAAATTCCACAGACGATGAGGTTTGTATCATTTCGTTTTTGTCATTCATTATTGATGAAAATGTAGAGTGTGACTTACCTTCCCATGTTGTAGTTAGAGAATATGCCACCGGTGAAGATCTCATCTGTATTAGAAGAGGAATTAAATGACCAGCCAGCACACAATGTAGTAGTGGAATCATCGTCCTGCTCCAGTGATGATGAGGGCTCCCAATATGGGCCAGTAGACCAGCCAAGGAGCGTTTACACAGACATAGACTACAACCCTGATAGTTTTTTAAGCCCACCGAGTATATCTGACCTTCCTAATTGTGTGCTGAGCCCTTTAGAGAATGTGGCTAGAGGAGAGTCTACACCACACTCCAATAAGAGGCCCAGGTAAGCCTTTACTAACTTTTATACACTTACACACATTCCAACCTAGGCTGCGAATCTTACTTAGCAATTCAGGCCAAAATGAATTTGCAAGTCAATCGGAATATGAGATTCTGTCTAGCCTAGAACTCTACATATTAAAATGATATGCTGTAAGCAAAACACTGACTCATTTACCTTACCATAGTGTTATAATAAGAGCTTTGTTATCTATAATGGTTAAAAGAGCTCAGTCTGCAAAAAGGTAGCTTATAGCTTACAATAAATTGACCTTCCTAAAGAGATAGTAAGCAAGCACTTATGTGCATAGTAAATAGACTGTTACAACACACTGCAGTGTGTCCTAGAATAACCTTCAGAACTGTGTAACAGCCAAATGTGTGCTAAGTTGGAGCCTTTATTTCAGCACTAGTAAGATACCATGCTCCTCATTGCCCAAACGGAAGTGTCCACTGCCAGGCCTGTCCTGGGCGGACCCAGCAGATGTGTGGAACAGCATGTGTGACTGTGATGCCAGATCTAGCAATAAGAAGAACCCTAATATGTTTGACAATCACCCTAATCTACAACCTAGGATGAGAGCTATTCTTCTAGACTGGCTGAATGAGGTAAGATACATTTTTGCATTAATTTCAGTCACTCATGTGTGACTTAAAATGATTACAAGTAGTGATAGAAAAAACCATTGACACTAAGAGAATGTGTGCTATAAATAGAGTTGGGGATTGGTAAATTCAGTGCCAAGCACTTTAGTATAATGTTTAACATTATCTTATAGGAAATGTTGGGATAAGAACACTAGTTCCTATAGGAAGCAAGATAGTGGAGAGTACTGAGGATTTATGATAATGTAGTTCTTTAATCTATAGCCAGACAATTTGTTCTGAGACAGACAACATTATCATAATGTAATTTATACAAAAACTTAAGTTTAGGTGTTATGTGGGAATGAGTGTTCTGCTAATGATTCTCAATGTAAAAACTTGCATGATTAGATTCTAACACACTCCATCTTATTTACATGCGGCATTGCAGTGATTTTTAACAGGTTAAGGTAAGCATTTTTTTTTTTCAATTACACATTTTTATTAAAGTAATGAACTGTTGGGTTCATTGACACCATTTTTGTCGTGTTCATTGACCTCTTAACCAACGCGTTTTGAAGATGCCACTTTCAGCGTTTTCGAATTATTTAAAGTAAAATTGAAGGGTTTTTTAAAAGGACTATATATTAGAAGATTTAATTGCTTTTTACAAGGTCGTTATCGCAGATGGGATGTCGATAAGTGGCATTGACCCCGTGGTATAAGGCAATCGTTTCGTCAAACATTCTTCCTACTTCTGCGATGCTAATGCCATGAAATGCGCTTACTCGTTCAGTCAGTCATTTGGCGATTAGGTTCAGGCTTTGCGAATTCTCTATTTATAGAATAGAAGACGTCAAGATGTAGTGACCTTCACCGGAAAAATAACAAAAAATGTAGCTAACGGGCTTTTCGTATTCCCGGCCTATTTACATTTATACCAGACTAATTAAACGGCTTTGCCGGCATTTAAATCTGTGCTCTTGTGGCTATACCTACTATTAGCGCATTTTCAAAAGTAACGATAATTTATTCAAATAATTGCATATTGTTTTCCTATACATGGAACTTGAACACTTTGCGCAAAGCTTTGGTTCTTTTTAGATAAGACGCGTACTATTTATGTGCCAGTTCAACGCAGGTACTAATTTAATTTGTTGTGAAAGTGGGACACTTCTATTGTACGCATGAATATGATAAGGTTCCAAATATTAAAATAGATACTTCTTTATTTATTAATTTCGTAAGGTATTGTCGGTGAGATGTTGGTGTATCCGATTGGCAAGGTTGATTCTCTTTTTCTTCTTCGTATCGACTTTCCCGCCGCTTTGAAAAACCGTTGTGACCTCATTAGTTATCGCACGATCGGTTCCATTATTGATGCTTTGGCTTGATTCTTGTTTTACGGGGAGATAAGTCTCCTGGATGCAAGGCGGTTGTAGCCTGTAATCCTCCTAAACTTTGCGAGATTCACGAGATCCATAAATCCACTAAATAAGATGACCTTACGTCCGAACTACTATTATCCTCAATCCCTGTACTAAACGCCATTTAAGCCGGGGATAGGGATATAATTATTTTATTCATTACGATGCAGTATCGAAAACATTGCATAGGTATTACTCGGAATAACAACAGCAATCTTTCGATTAGATTAAGATAACAAGACATCGATATAATTGGGCTGCACCGACTGCACGACTCTTAACTCTTTATTACCTGACTGCGCGACAGCAAACACAGGGTTAAGTCTTTTTTTAAACTATCAGCAGGCGTAGCATGAGCACCGTTTTGTCGACGGAAGAGTAGACAAAAATGAAGTTTCCTGTAGACAGTAGCGCCATGCTACGCCTTCCGTCGACAAAACGGTGCTCATGCTACGCCTGCTGCTGGTCACAGATTTTCATCCTTTTAACATTGAACAATTTTAACTACTAGCCTTGTTATTACAAGGTTCATCTGTCTCTGTCTAAAATTTAAATAATTAATGTTTGGTCATAGGTCAATGTAAGGGCTAGTAGAACTACGACCTACGTGATATGTTAATTTAGTCACCATAATCTTCGAGCAAAAGAATTTTAGGCGTAGAATCTAGTTGCGGAACGAATTTCGCTGATAAAATTCTCCAAAATCTGTTAAAGCTTTTATTTAAAATGGGACGTAGTACGACATGAGACACGTAATTAAACAGGCCAATTTGTCGGTAACGTAACGATTCACGGTGGTTAGCAGTTTAGCACAGATCGATCCGGAATTGTAGGTACATAACAGTACATTTAACTTTGTGGTAACAAACTTTTTGCGAGCGTCTCGTCTGCCTCTCGATTAGACGCTTCACGTGCGTATTTCGGACGGGTTTTCCTCAATCGTATGCGCTAATAGTAGTATCACATTATTATCTCGTATCCTTGCATTTCCGGCGTAAGTATAGGGATTTACTTAACATAAATGAGGTCATTCGTCTATTTCTAAACGTCAGTTGCGTGTACGTATGCGAGAATTATTTATCTGCATGTTTTATAAAGTTCCGTAGTCTGCTTATCCATAAAAGTTGTTTATTCTGACAAAAGTAACATTTGGCGACATAAAAAGAATTTGTCCCATTCAGTTGTACCGGATTTCTTAGAATATCAATGTGCAAGTTTTTTGTACCGATAACTGAACCGTTCAAGTCGCTCGAGTACTGTTTAGGACTTTCCGAACATGTGCGGGGGGCTCTGTTTATTGGTTTGGACGCATTCAGATAACAGTTTGTTGCTTCGTTCTCAAGTTTCAAAACAAGGTGCAACAAGTACTATTACATCATTTGTTTAATATCGGTTAACGGGAGTTGTATTGCAAGTTTTTTATAGATCCATCATTTGAACTAAAATGAACAGTTGTTATTCTTGCAAACTAGGGCCTTTGTCTTATTTCAATATCAATTAAACACCAACTTGAATACAGCTCTTAAAGACCAATTAATTCATTCAAATTCACAGAAAGCTTCACCAAGATGCGTCATTTAATGATAGAAACAGGAACGAAGTGAAGTAGACAATTTACCTAATTTATGTCTTAGCCGAAATTAATCTCGCTTTAGCCATTAAGACGACCGGGAATGTCCGGGACAGATAACCCTAGCGGGAGACAAGCGATGAAACACGACGGAAAATAATAAACATTACACGATAGTTACACACATTGTTGATTTGAGATAATAAAATGCTTGCTGTACGAAATACGCATATCATTGTTTGGAAACTTAAAAGTATGAAGTGAACCGATCTTGTAATGGGGTTCCTATTGCTCGCGTACTACGCCTGATTAGCGATCCCAAAGTAAAAAAAATATATATTAAAGGCTAGACCCAAACCGTTTCGTATTGCAATCTACATTTTTCCCCTTTATTTCAACAGGTATGTGAAGTATACAAACTGCATAGAGAAACATTTCATCTCACAGTGGACTATGTGGACCGATATCTATCCAACACGGAAGACGTTCAGAAGGGCCGGTTGCAGCTTATAGGTAAAGCTCATATCAACACATATTTGAAACCATCCACAAAATTGATTTGCTTGTTAACACTAAAGAATGGGAATGGGGAACTTACCTCAGATACCTGACAATAAAACTACAAAACCCTTTATAAACTACTGTTTAGACTCCTGTTATCAAAATCTTTTCTTTCAGGTATCACATGTCTATTCATAGCGGCGAAAGTCGAAGAAGTGTACCCACCTAAAATCGGCGAGTTCGCGTACGTCACAGATGGCGCGTGCACCACAGACGAAATACTTCTGGAGGAGCTGCTTATCCTCAAGATATTATCGTGGAGCATCACGCCAATCACCATCAACAGCTGGCTGAATGTGTACATGCAGCTCGCGAGTGAAGGCAGGAGTGCCAAGCGCAGGCTGCTCGGCGAAAGTGACGTAGGCGCGAACGCTCTCAGAGGATACACATTCGTGTTCCCTCAGTATTCATCGCTAGAATTTGTGATATGTGGACAATTGATAGACTTAGCAGTGTTACATGTGGACGTGAACCTGTTCCCCTACAGTGCCGTCGCGGCCGCAGCCATGGCACACGCGTTCACCAAAGAACTAGCTATTAGGGTATCAGGTGAGTTCAATACATTTGTTGGTAATAATTATCTTATGTAAGCTTTTTAAAGGTCGCAAGACGTAACATAAATAGCAGTCTTTTTGTTTGCGGCGCGTGGGTCGCGTGTGATTCAGCAATTTGTCACTTCGGTTGTAAAAATATAATGTTAATATCAATGCCAGACCTTTACAACAAACAATAGATTCAAACAGACACATTAAAATTGCATGTCTGTTTCGTTTTGGAAAAACGATTTAACTGAGCTAGTATACAACAGAGACCGTAAAGGCGTGTGTCGCATGCAGGTTACAGTTGGGAAGAGCTGGAGCCATGCTGGCGATGGTTGGCGCCCAGCGTGGACGTGGTGCGCGAGGCGGGCTCCGTGTGCGTGGTGCGCAACGGCGACGGAGAGTTCATGCAGCGCGGCGGCGACCTCGACCTCATCTGTCCCGAAGTCAATCTGGACGAGAGCCACCGCATACAGTCGCACAACGTCACCCTCGACATGTTTGTGAGTATACACTACTCTTCTGTCATGAGTGCTCCAATAAAGGGCCATCATCATCTTCCTGCCCTTATCCCATGTTACTTGTGGTCGGCGCAACTCGTTTTCTTTTTCCACTCTCCCCTGTCAACCGTCACGCCATCATTTACTCACTTCTCTTTCATATCATTCCTCACACAATCCATCCATCTTTTCTTTGGCCTTCGTCTCCCGCTCCATCCGTCAACATTTATATTCATCACTTTTTTAGTCACAAGCTCCAATAAAGGGCCAGCTGACTGGAAATGCAGATACAGCAATACAGACTGACAATACAGACTATATAATTACAGACTGAATATTATGCTAAATCATTCGAAGTAGCGTCACATAAATAACGCTTAATGTATTCGATGTTACCAAGGCCTTTACAGGACCAACTAGAATACGTGATGGTTTAGGTATTTAAATAGGTCAATTCTAGCACTTCCCTATCGTCAAATTGATATAATTGACAAAAAATTATGTTCTGTTTAGATAATAATAATAATAATTCAGGGCCTCACCCCACTCTCCTTGGCGAAAGAGAACTGGCGCAAGCCTGTAGTGCTTGACACTAACGATCGCAAGGAGGTATGGCAAAGTAAGGAGCTTCACGGACTCTTTTTCCGGGCCCTGCATGGACCCGATGTAGATTTACTAGCGTCCGTAGCCTGGCTGCGTTTCGGTGACCTCTTTGGGGAAACCGAAGGTTTTGTCTGTGCAATTATGGACGAAGTTATCATGACGAACAATTACCGGAGATTTATTGTGAAGGACGGCACGGTTGACATCTGTCGGGCATGCCACCGACCGGGAGAATCAATCCGTCACATTATCTCCGGATGTTCTCATCTAGCTAACGGAGAGTACTTGCATAGACACAACCTTGTAGCCAGGATTATCCATCAGCAACTTGCTCTGAAATACAGCCTAGTGGAATCGGAAGTGCCGTACTACAGGTACACACGGCTACACATCAAGCTATACATTTCCAGTTTATGCTGATCTCGCATTGTATAGGATTTCCGTACAATGCGAGATCAGCTTAAACTGGAAATGTATAGCTTGATGTGTAGCCGTGTGTACGTGCCCGACCCAGTTCTCGAAAATGGAAATATCACATTGTACTGGGATTGATCCATCATCACTGACCTGATGATCCTGATATAGTGGTGGTGGATCGAACAGAGCGGCGCGCAATGATCATTGACATACCGGTCCCACATGACGGGAACCTCGTGAAGGCCGAGAAAGATAAACAAATCAAGTATCTTGACTTGGCTCACGAGGTTGTGGCTTGGCACATGTGGGATGTGGACTCTGCGATCATTGTGCCGATAGTCGTATCAGCCAATGGCTTAATTGCCAAGAGCCTCGACCAACACGTAAGGAGGCTCTCGTTGGGCAGCTGGATTAAGGGCTTGATTCAGAAAGCTGTACTCCTGGACACGGCTCGCATTGTTAGGAAGTTCCTCTCTCTGGAGCCCTGACCGCCGGTAGCTTGGACCCTGTTCCCGATACCAGTGGGCTACTATTTTTTTATATTTTTAAATGTTTTATATAATTTTTTATTCTAATATTTAAAAATATAATTTATAAGTATGAAAAATGAAATAAAGATAATAATAATTCCTTTCAAGAACAATTTTGAAAATCCACTACCAGAAGATAATCGCGTCTCATTTCTTCACGCTACGTTATTATGTATCCGATACGATTTATTGTGCATTACGAATTCGTTATCTAGAATTTACTTTTTCTTGTCTCGAATGAGTTGTCTTGGCTTGTCTGAATTTATCAAAATGACTCGAGCAATTATTATCGATGTCAATAATTATTACAATGCTGGGTATTTTGTTCGGTAGGATAAAGTTTACCAGATAATGGTGGAGCAACAGTCGTCGACTCAGACGGACACGGCGGCGTCGACGTCTCAGGACAGCTCGCACATCTACCCGCCGACGCCGCCGCAGTCCGACCACAAGAGCCCCAAGACGCCGAGCAGCAAGACGCCGAGCGCGCGCCAGCTGTCGCCCGCGCCCGACGCCCGGCGGCTCTCCACCGAGTGATCGCACACTTTACATTAAGGTGTGTTTATTGTTGTTTGTTATGTTCCGATCCGGACAGTAAGTTGTTTTAAGAGCAGTTGTTTAATACTCTATTGATTTGGTACAACTTGATGTCATCTAAAGCTGAGGAGCTCCTGATTTATATCATTGTACTGTTGTTTGCCTTGAGCACGAAAATTCGTCACGTCCGTTTAGGTAAATTAATGGATTCATTACAATAAGCTAAAGTCTATTCTCACTCTGAAGATTATTACGCAAACTTGACTCTTGGTTAAGATATAAGAAAGTGTATATTTACAAAGGTGTTTTATTCTGGTATTGTTATAATATGCAGCTTTTTACAAAAATAAATCGAACTAAAGCACTACCTATTAAAAGACTTATTTGCATTATTTAGTTGACTACTAAATTTGACATCGAGGAATGCGAATAAACATATCGCATATAAGTACATCAATAAGAAGTAGATAAAATATGAATAACTTTATCTATTACACATTGTCATCACATGTGGACCACCAAGAATATAGGTTACGGACTTTATTCAACCAAACAAATGGATTTATGTAGAAACTACTGATAGACATTGTCGTAAAATATTTATTGACAAATAGGAGTCACAACTTGCAACGAGCCGATTTGCAATGGTAACTCTCAATTGAGCGTTTACTTTTTACTAATAATCCGTGAGTTTCTAACGCGTGTGCATGTGAGCTGCGCTTATTAACATCACTAGGCACTAATGACGCCACTGCAGTGTGCATGACACTAACATTTCAATTGAGAAGAGATCATTCAAATACGGGCTTTCCAATTAGAATAAAATATTGTTTAAAAAGTGCTAATGAACTAGATCTGCAAGGATTTTGAAGGTGCAAATGGCTTGCCTTGAATTCCTTTAAATAGGCAAAATAAAAACTAAATAAAAATAATTTCAAAGTGCAGATCTACATGTACAGTGCTGTTTCGTTATAAGTATGTAAGTAAGTAATTAAAAAACATAATAAAAATAGCTACTGAAAACAGTACTGAAATATACAGATATTTGTTATGTCAAAAAACAATGTTTCTCTGATAATGTTTCATACGAAGGGTACATACATTATACACACAGTCATATACTTTTTGTTTGCTTTGTAAGATTCTATAAAAAAAGGATCTGTATATTCCAGTATAATTTTAATTAGCTAGAAAAAAAATGTTGCTTGTACAACAAATAAAACTGTAAATAGTATATTGTTCCTACTTATGAAAATTTATAATATATCGTTGGTTTTGGACTAACTCTGGCAGTAGGTCAGTTCATACTGCTTAAACATTCCATACAATTATATGTTGTCACTAACACCATGTTTAAGTAGAGATAATCCACCGTATTAATTTTTAACGCAATTATTATATTTTCAAACAAGGTTGTGTCCTCTCAATTCTTGTAACATCTATATTATCTAAGGCTGTTTCAATGTCAGTAGGAATCAGCTACCCTAATGTTTAGTATAGATCAACTATTGCTAAGTACACCACAATAAATTATTGATGTGGACGCATAATATAATATATTTGTGTAAATAAAAATACGAATGCATTGCAATTAATCATTTTTCAATCAATACTATATTCTCTATCTTTAACTATTTAGTTTACCACCCTATTTGCTTAACAAATATTTTTTTACGTATTTTTTTGTAAAATGTCCGTTCGATCGTGCATCACACTCGCGAGTTACCGAAACAATCATTTTCTCTTTTACATCCAATTATATTCTTGAGCATCCAAATCAAATGTTGATAATTATAAATCTTTAATAAACTGCTCCCATTTCTTAAAAGTGAATTAGATGTATGCGTAGTCCTTGATTTTCTTTCGACATTTTGTATATAAATTGATGAACATTATAATTTATTTCTAATTGATGATAAATGAGCGCTAAACGTTCACGAGACTGATAACTAGAGCTTTGAGTCAACTGTTTTATTTAAATTGATATAAAATTCTTATAATTATTATAGTGAAAATATCTTTCGCGGCTTATTTTAACCAAAGACTGCCACAAGGTTGGAAACATTTGTCCTGTACAGTTCCTGTGGGTATTTTAATAATTCGGAGTACTTAGAAATGAAGGAACATCGCATGGAGACTGTCTTATGAGTAGTAGAGCACTATCCAATGAACTGAATGTACTTCTATCCCATGACGCCAATACAGAATATTTTTAGGTATTAGGTAGGTACCAGTGCTTTATATAATCGTTGTCATTTCTAAGTATAACTCAAATTATGCTTGCAACACACAACACTATTGTGAATATTTATGACCAGGAAATAAGCTGCTTTATGACCGAAAGTGCTCAAAAATTGCTTATTTTTTAAACAGACCCCATGCATAATGTTTTTATTGAAAAACCTGCTAAAATAGTAGTAACTACTTTACTTACATTTGAATAACTTACTCTGCCGTCTGCGGAAATTTCTCCTTACTAATGCCTAAATATCTTGCGATATCTACAGTGAGTTTACATTGCTGATGTTTCCACTTTTTCCAAATAAACCTTCGAGTGAATAATTTTTTAGATTGGTAATTTATTGATGTTGTTCAAACAGATCGATTGTTAAGAAAAATAAGACATTTTTCAAGAATTATATTGAGTTTGTGTTCTCCTGTTCTTTTAGAACTAAGGCATAATACATTTTCTTCTATTGTAATTAAATATGATTTATTTGAAAAAATAAGTAACAAACCATAACTCCACTGTACATCTTACTGAATCTTTCCATTTCACTCTACGACTATTATGATATGTTTAGAAAATATTAAATTAATCTGTTGTACAAATCGTATTCACCATATTTATGGATTTCTTGTATTTTTATTAATAATATATATAATATTGTACAGTGTACCTAACTCCAATAGAACCGGGTATTGTTCGTTTTTAGTAAAATTCAATGTAGAATTAAGTTGAACGATTACGCTTATCCACTAAGGCGACGCTGGCCTTATAAATAAGACTTAGATTTGTTACTTTACATAAAAATTATTTAAAATTATAACCTTAGTAGAAGATTAGAATTTTTAGATTTAAGTTATTTTTATATCAATTTATTGAATTTAATATAAAAGGTACCTAATTGTAAATGGAACGACAATATTGTATCCCGGATTTCATCGCATGTGATCTCATGTCATGGATAATAAAGTAAATCGGATGTCATTTGTGCAATAACTGCATCGATCACATTTTGTATGTACAGTCAATTCACGGCGACATAGTATTAAATAAATGGTGTTGATTATTTATTTGAAAATGTTTTTATTTTCCATTCACTGGTTGCACATAGTATCTTTACTTACAAAATAGTATAAAAATAATTAATGATGTAACATGTAGCATCGTGAAGGTACCCGTACATAAGAACGGGTAACCCTTGTAATTAATGACAATCACAAAATGTAAAATAATCTCCATCGGATTACGTATTAAAAATGCTTACGTGAATACGTACTACTACGGCCGTGGGTCTGCCATTCTGTAACAAATTGGGATAATTAAGAGTGATAAATAAATCATGCCCATACACCTTTGTAATCTTGGCCTAGCCCCTGCTTTAATTACAATATCTAAATAGGCAACATCTTTGCATGTTTGAATTAACAAATGGAAAACATTTTTTATGAAGTTTTTAATTTAAAATCCTATCTTAATATTATATATGCGAAAGTGAGTTTGTTTATAATGCTTTCACGCTAAAACTGCTGAATGGATTTGGATGAAATTTGGCACACGGGTAGACCATGACCCGGAGAAGGACATAGGCTACAAACACTTCTCGACAAGTTAATACTTTATCGTCAGGTACTAACATGGCTACACAAACAACTCGTCTCCATCTAAAATACAATAAATGTAGATATATTTAGTAACCTATTCTTATCTAAGCTTAGTTTAGCGTAATAGGTTACTAAATATATCTGCGTCTATTGTAGTTTATGATGGATTTCCGCAAAGTTACGTCTGAACCAATTAACTATCGTCTCAATCCAATCTGTCAAAATTAGACAAAAGAGACTTCGGACAAATTAGTCTTCAAACCTGCATCATCATCTTCAGCCCTGACATCGCATAGGAATTATTCCACATTGAACCGCCCACTGATGGACAAAGTGGAAGGCCTAAAATTTACTAGTTGGATTCGGTGTGGCAGATTCCAGAGCATGGCGGTCATGTTAGTAAAAACGACAAACAACAACAACGTGTCATTTCGTGTCTCACGCACACGTTAGCACTGCAGAGTGCCAATTTAATTATTTTAATTAAAGAACGTATCTGTTAGAAATACCTGAAATTTTTGACATTTACTGTTATTTGAGAAGAGATTGGGGCTAGTTTTTATTATATATAGGAACTGGCCTTCACTTATTAACTGGGACATATCAATTTCAACTAGTTATAAAATTCGTATGATGATGTCTGACTCACAAATGTATGCTAATCTTTGGTCCTGAGGTGACGGCCGAGGTGTCCTGCGGCGTGAGGAACACGAACTGTCGCCTTGTGTTGCCGAGCGCGTGGTCGATTAGCAGCTCCATCACTATCTTACGGTTCACGTTGTCCTGTAACAACACAGGTTTAGGTAAATCTGGTTGTATGTTCCTTTGTTTTGTAATGTTAATTACTTTGCTTATTACTGTACAGAATCAAGTTATTCCAACTTAAGGCCCACGCAGACCGGGACAGGATGGCAAAGGATTTTGCCGTCAGTCAGCGCACACTAGCCGCTTAGATACCGCGGCATTCCAGCGCCTTGCCACGGCGCGCGCGCCCCGCGGTATGTCACAACCAGCGCCGGCGTCCTCGGCATGCCGTTGCCTACCTCAGTACGCCACGGCATCCCGCCGCGAGAGCCCATGACGCGTCTTTCAATGCCGTGCAATGAAATCCCTGTCGATGCCACGGCATCATTTTAAAGCATAGCAATTTATGCCGTATTTCTATATAGATACGTTTGAATGTCCATTGGTAAAAAATTAAATCCCTTGCCATGCCGTCCCGGTCTGCGTAGGCCTTTAACAGACAGTTTGTTACGCCACGTCTTCCCAGCACTAGTGAAGGGCGAGCATTTTCGGGGACTTTCGTAATTTTGACGATTAAAAAGTGCTGTGTTTCAGACAAATTTTAATAAATGACTTATTTATTCATTAAAACTATTGCTTGATGCACTTCCAGTAAATACCAAAGCGTGCAGCAAGCCAACAACTTAACATTTAACTAAAAAACTTAATGCAAACATTTAACATACAATATTGCTACACAACTATGTCAACATCCGGTTCCTGAGCAATCAGGGCGTTCAGCAGATTGACAGACTTTTGATTTTGATTACCATAAAGACGTCGAACTCGTCCATGAAGCAGAAGGGCAGCTCGACGCAGTCCCACAGCGCCATGATGAAGGCCACAGTGGAGTAGGAGCGCTCGCCGCCCGACAGCGACGACGTGCTCGCCGCCACGCGCTTGCTGCTGCTCTCGCGCCCCGAGCACTGGATCTCCAGCGACCCCGCGCTGTGGTCCATCTCCATGCGACCCTAGTACACGTCACACTAGTCTTAGCTCATATACCTATGTAATAGAATGTTGGGCTACAAATTTTGAGTCGCGCCGAACAAACAAACAAATTGATTAGGTAGGTACTTAATTATAGCGTATAATGGCAGCTTGATGAATCTTCGTTGAATGTGTGTTCGGCGCCGCCTCAAAATTTGTAACTTAAATTAGTTTATGAGCTTAGTTACACTAAGGGTGAATTTCACCAAACTTTTATACCGAGCATAAGTCTTATCCTGCGAATAAATTTTGAATTTTTGACAGTTTTTCCATACAAAAACTGTCACACGACTTATTCCACGGATAACAGATAATGTGACTGATGAAATCAGCCCTTAAAGGTTTATTTTTTTATTTTTCGCTTTTCAGTTAACTTTTTTCGTCGGTTTACTTTTTTGTAAAAGATTTTTTACTTTTCCCTTTTGAGTTACCATTTTTTTATTGTTGTGGCTAAAACCTACCTACTATTTTTTTTAATTTGATTAATCTTATTTTCCTCAAGTAAGGAATTCCTTCAACTGCCTTCTGTCTCCATCGTCAGACCCTCGATGACAGTCATAGTTCTCATCAAAGTGAATGACATAAGCCCAACAAACACGATGTAGCTGCTGTAAACTGATAAGGAGCGACTCTTCCGACTCCATCATCAGACCAGGTTAAAGACCTTGAGCTGATGATGAATGGTTGTGTCATCAGGACTATGTATGTGTGCGAAATTTCAACAGAATCGGTCCAAAGTTGAAAATACAGTAGGTGAAAAATCAATCTACCCCATTTTTTTCTACCCTTAGGTGTGGATTTTAGTTTTCAATTTTAAATGGGCCCAACTTCGAGGTATACCCTTCCCAATAAAAAAAAAATCGTTAAAATCGGACCACTCATTAAAAAGTTATGCGTGGTCATATATAAAAAAAATATATACAGGGTGTTAGGGTAAACACCGTTATCCTTGCAACCAGTGGTTTGGTTTCATTTATAGAACGTGAAATCAATGGAAAATTACAACTTTTTTATTCTTTTTTTTAAATCAACATTTTACCACAAAAGACGCAAGTTCGTTGCCCTATGCGCTAGGGTAATGAACTTGCGTCTCAACACAGGCAGGGGTGCGGGATGTGACCTGACCGGCCGCGAGCGCGACCCCTCCCTCAGTCAGTCAGCTGTTTCGCTAGAGAGCACGGTGTCGGATATAAACTTTTTAAAATCTTTTAATGAAAATGACGTTTTTTTTTTGTTGTGTTCGGTCATTTATTTTTATATTTAGGTCAACTACCCATGGTTTGAAGGACAAAAGTGTTTACCCTTACAGCCTGTATATACGGGTCGACTTGAGAACCTCCTCCGTTTTTTTTCGTCGGTTAAAATGGAATGAAAGAAAGGCTCAGCTCAGGAATATATCTGTCGACAAGGAAATACATTTTGGATAGACGGAGTCTGATAAACCACCCTTTTTTTTTTTTTGGGGTCGCGGTCCATTTCATTAATGCATACGATGAAAAGCTATGGCGGATATGACGGTGTTAAGTGAACATCAAAAAATTGTGATGAAAATTCCGATTCTATCGTTCACTCACACTCACCATAACTTTTCGGTCAGACATCCATCTTTTAGAAATCTAAAAATGCGCTACTGAGAACAGTTAAAACGATTGATTGATTGTGAAAAAAAAGGTTGATATGGCTAAAAAGTGATGAATACAGAGATGAAGGCGATTGAGAGAAGACGAAGACATTCTGAGCCGACCCCAAATAACATTGGGACAGATAAGGCCAAGCGTAACACACGATCATAATCTAAAAATATGTTTGAAAAATTTGTCTGCTCAACAACATAAATAACGCAAAGAATGTTGTTGAACTGTCAAATGAAACAGATTGATCGTGTGTTACGCACTTAGGTTGCAGGACGATAATGAAGCAGTAGATAATATATCTTACCGAGTACCCTCTCAGTTCCAGCACGGATTGGAAGCTGACCTGCACTTGGGTAGCAATCCTGGTCTGAATAAAGTAGCATGTCTTCAAGTGGTCTTTAGTTACGAGCTCCAACTGTGAACAAGGTTTACCTTCAAGGTGGATGGTGGGAGTCAAGTTGACTTGAAATGCGGTTACATTTCTCCATAACCTTCATAAACGCTTTGTATAAATGCGACACCAGAATGTTGGGACGAGCCTTTCACAGTTCTCCTGGTCCTGTGGTGGCCCTATACAGGGTGTAAGGGACAGCCCTCCGCAAATTAACAGGGGGCATTCAGCTCCTTATATTGAATCATATTCCACCGAAATGCTCAGGATATTTCTCATTTTTTTATAGTTTTTTCAGTTACTATTCCTTTATTTCAATGTAAAATGACATTATCTGTACGCAGCACTCCATTTATGTAAATAAAACAGCTAAAAAAAAAAAAACCAGCAATGGATGTTAAATTACTCGAGCGCGCGCCCTGATACGGCTACGCGGGTTTTGCCACGGTAACGATACATTGCGCGTGACGTGAGGTACTAATACAAATCAGGTTTATTGGATTCCCATAACGTTCCTGAAATAATTTCATGTACCGATCGTTTTAGTATGGTATGCTGAATTCACCCTATCAGTCCGCGGAGGGCTGTCCCTTACACGCAGTATATCAAAGGTTTCCTATGATGGCATCAGTACACTCACCTCATCTATAAGTTTCCGGAGCCGCTCGAGCGAATTGCGCGTGTGTCGGTACTTGTACTCAACGTTCAGTAGCTTCTCCGCCACTTCGGCCTCCGAGAGCCCGTCGCTACGGATCGAGCTCAGCTTCAATTGAATCTTCTTCAGCTCGTTCGTCACTATCGCTTTGTCCCTGTGTGTGGAAGTAAGCAGTTAATCACGTTATACAAGGTCAAATTAGTGATGGCTATCCATAACTATAAACACGATAAAACAACAAACATGTATGTGAAGTGTACACATAAAAAAATGTTTTTCTGATCCCATACTTTTATGAACTGCAATATACGCGGTCGTTGACCCCAAAATAAATCATCAAAGCATTTTTTTACCCGTTGTTTTATTTTAAACTAGCGGATGCCCGCGGCTTCGCCCTCGTGGATGTCGGTTATTATATACTAAAACCTTCCTCGAGAACCTCTATCCATTGGTTAAAATAGCATGAAGATCGGTGCAGTAGTTTTTGAGTTTATCACGAACAGACAGTCGCGGCGCGGCGGAGGGCTTTGATTTATAATATGCAGTGATATCGATACCTATCATCACGTTTACGGAGTTTTACTAGGTAATTTAATCTGACCCTGCATAAGGCCCTTTTTAGTGAATTGGCGAATATTTTGCAGACGTGTATTAGTAAAATTATTTATATTATTATCATTATAAGCAACTACGTACGACACATGGGCGTTCACCCCGCGATCAGCTGTTAAAACATGATTTTAAGAAAATCTTTTTTTTTCTTTACCTGGGATTCTGCACCCTAGGACAGAGTTGTTCAGCCTCTTCAATCTTCTGTCTGATGACGCCTCGCTTGTCTTCAAGGATGACCTCTACTTGCGTAATCTTGATGCTGTCCTCTCGGAGACGCTGTTCGTATGTCTTGCGTTCGGTCACGCCCTGGTCCACCTTCAGTTGCTCCTGGTCTATCTCTTCCTAGATATCAGACATGACATTACAACGTAAAAATAATATTACGCTTGTAGGCAAGAGTTGAATGGTAAACACACACGTCGCTGTGTTGTGTGTCTTCGTGTTTGCGTACATACTTGAACTGTATTAAGTTACAATATGATTTTAGTTAGTTGACTAATTATGTACTTACGCGAACACCGCGGATTAGCAACCAACTCAACTTACTTGTGATCGATACATCTACTGTGTGTGTTTACGTCAACTCACCTTACTCAAAACTCTAAGGCTAGGCGCAAACGAGCCACCGGTGGCTGTGGTCGGTGCCTCAGTGGTTCATTTTCGCCGAGCCTAACTTACAACTACTCACTTATGCAAGTGTACGTTCCTACTGCTACTGGATGTTACACAGTTTTTGGTGGAAATGTTGTGCTGTGCGACAAATACAGAGGTGCGCATAAAAACTTGGGTATTTGTTGACCTCGAAAAGGCGTAATGCCTCGTGAAGTTTTGAGGTGGGCCCTTAAGGAGAAATTAGTATCTATGATGTATCTCTTCTTCTACAATTGAATAGAATTGTGCGTGGTTAACGGCAATAGGTTCGCCCCCTTTCATATGGGACTAGACCAAAGGTAATGCTACAACACACGTCACGCAGGCGCGGTCGCAGCCCAAGATTTTAGGGGGGGGGTCACCACTGGTGCCGAAGAATATTTTTAGAGAAATGGTTACCGAATTGATGAGTACTCTAAAAACATTTTGTTTGTATATGCCCATCGGGGTCACTGTGACTCAAGTACCTACAGTTTTTAGTTAGTAAAGAACTTAAATCATTCAGTCTCTCGACATCTTGAATGATTTTGGGGGGGTCATGACCCCCAGGGCCCTCCTCGGACCGCGTCTGACGTCACGATAGACTTGCGCAAGCCTAAATATGCACAAATAAATCGTTACGTGTGTGGCAAGCATAAAGGTCCTAAATTCGTTTTAAACCCTTTCCCTGTCCCATAACCATGTTAACATATTTAATTCATGGCTATTTGTGTTTGAGTAAAATAAATAAAAATGGCGAGCTTCACAATAAACTTACCCTCAAGCCCCTGCAAGTGTTCTTAAGTTCTGCCAGCTGTTTCTTACTCTTCTTCATGCTGACGTCATACTCGTCCAGCTTCTGTCGGTAGACCGCCTCCTTACTAGCCAGCTCGTCCACTTGCTTCTGAAGACTGCTCGACTTCTCCTTGGATATGTTTAACTCTTCCTCCTGAGGTAATATTTCAAATCAAAGCTTTTTATTTTGTAAATAGGTTTTAGCAAAAATAAAATCAAAATATCTTTTTAAACTAGATGAAGTCCGTTTTTCCTGGCCGACTACTCTGAGGAGAAAAACCGAAACAGCTCATATATTGGACATAGAGTTGTAATGGTGATTTTTATGATTATAATTGCAAATACATATTTTTACGGTCGCAAATAATATTTTGAGCACCATACAACCTGAAACTGACCGACAAATATTAAAAAAAAATATTTTTCAAGAATTTCACGGTCTTCCCCGGGTTTTCCATTTATTAAATATTTATTTTATTTAGTAAGGGAAAGCATTACGTAAGTTCCATACCAACACAGCGTGCTGCGGCGCTTGCTGCTGGTCCAGCGCCTCCGCGGCCACGCGCGCCGCCTCGTCGCGCTGGTGGCGCTCGGCCAGCAGCGCCTGCAGCTGCCTGGAGGCGGCGCGCGAGGCGTCTCGCGCCTGCTTCGCTTCTTGGTTCAACTCTTCGGCTCTCGCTTCTATCTCTTGGAGTGCAGCCTCAGCCTCGTTTATCTCGGCTACCACTTGCCTGTTTAGAAATATTTTATTTTTAAGTAAAAAAAAATCAATCCGCCTAGCCTTTTCCCAACTTTATTGGGGTCGGCTTCTAGTCTAACCGGTATTTTTAAGTATGTGTGGATAAGTCTCAAATGACCAATCCGAGTCTTGAGCAAGCGTGGTGAGCTGTGCTCATACCTTCTGTTATCGAATCATGAATGCGCCAGTCACAAATTTTCCGCGACACACTTGTCTCCAGACACATCGCTCGAATGTTGTCTAACGAACTATTCGTTGTCGCCAGACGTATTGGGCGACATTAAGGGACGTCGCGTGACTTCGAAGGATGTCACTGGGGACATATGTGTCGCGAGTCGCGGACTCGCGGGACATCCTCTCTGCTCGACAAGACTTTGACACGTGACACATCAGCTAACTCGACGGGGTGTTGCGAATTACGTCATGAAAATCAGGAATTTACATGAACTTTCAGCATTTGAATTTATTAAAAAAAAGGATGTTACCGCATCTATTTTATACAATAAGTTTGTGGCAAATATCATAAATTATATGTCGAGGTCGGTCAAACCGCGTCAGTCGACTGCGTAAGTTGTTTAAAATAGGTATAAATACACCTATTCAAAAGGTAGGCAACTCAGATTCCCTGAAAATATGTACATAAACAATCTTCTCTCTTGCTGAAAATATGCAAAAGGACCAAATAAAGATATTATCATTCTTTCTGCATTCTTACTTTTACCATTATTCATACTTAAACTAGATAAAAAACACGATCAAATATGAACAAAAATTGTGGTGCGACGTAACACTTCTTAGTGCTTACCGTTCACCCAATTTTTCGATTTCGATTCAAATGTTGCACTCAGCCTAATCGATATTTGATATGATCAAACTTGATTAAAAATTGTAGAAACTGAATAAAAACTCTGGTATATTTTTCATTAATTATTTTATTTTGAAAATTAATTTTAGTAATAAGTACATGCACATACACTGTGGATAGTGGTGTAACGTTTTAGGGTTCCGTACGGCCGAATGAAAAAACTGAACCCATATAGGATCACTCGTGTCACACGAGTCTTGTGTCTGTTCTGCATTGCTGCAATTTGCTTCGAATCTACTGGACCGATTAGGTTGAAATTTGGTACACATATACATTTTGGTGACCCAAACATGGAAGTGTAACGTAAATAAATGGATTTTGCAAATAGTCACTTTTGGGAGGCCAAACCAGAAAATTGAAAAAAAAATTTTTCGAAAAAGCGTTCATACCTGCGACGGTCTTCTTCTAATTTGATAGCAAGAGAGAAATAGAGGGAAAGTGGGAATTTAGTCAAAATGAAAATCCAAGGTGGTGGGTGCAATTTTTTTTAAATTTTTCCTCTTATCTTTCGTTTTCATAGTTTGCGATAATGCTAAAGTCAATAGTGAGGTCAAAATTTAAATCCAAGATGGCGGCTGCGATAAGTTTTTGTCATGTGTGTCGTGTGGTTTTCGGGTTATTGTGTCGATACCCAATAAGATGAAATTATAATTATATTGGAAATAAATTATCATAGACATCAGTCGCTGTCGATTGTAAACTTGATAGCCAAAATCCATAAAAAAGGACCTCTTAATTATTTCGTCACGTCCGTTCGTCCATACGTTCGGATGTCATACAGGCATTTTACTCAGACACCTATTTATACTATACCGTTGAAAATTTGGAAGAAGGTGTATTCTTTACACCGCCAAAAATCGTATAATAAAATTACCATAAACATACATGCAATCGAGGGATGAAAAAAAGATCTATACACATAAGCATGTAGTATTGTTGGATCTTATAATTAAAATGATAAGATGCTTCTAAGTGACTGCTTTTTAAAGTGAATAACCGATTGTAACCGAAAATAACCCGTATTTCAACAATGAGTTATGGGTTATTTTCGGTTACAACTGCAGAATTAACTTTGTTTTTCGTAGTTTTTTAAAGATAAAGATAATTTATTTGTCAAACATGCGTTTACATACAAATCTAGCATGCAAGATCTTAAATATACATAGGTAAACAGTCCGTACATGCTTTGCCTGACGAGGCGTACAAATTTTTATATTATTTTAGCAAACAAAATATAATTAATTCAATAGACATAACATTCATTATTAATTTTTTTATGAGAATAATAACAATTTAAGGTTCAATCAAGTCAAAAGGTATCTGTCAAAAAGTTATTTATACTATAATAGCACTTGTCTGTTAATAGATTTCGAATCTTGTTTTTAAATTGATTTGTTGTCATATCTCTATATGATTGTGGTATTTTGTTGTATATTTTCGGGGCCATACAAAAAAAGCTTTTCCCCATGAGGGCAGTTTTTGCCGAGTGCAAGCAAATTTGGCTATTGTCACGTCTATTACGCGGAAAAATGTCAGATTGTCGTGGAAAGAGTTGGGGGTTAGACTTTACAAACGATGCAACTTCAAAAATATATAAAGACGGTAAAGTTAATAGTTTGTATTTTTTAAACAATGGTCTGCAGCTTTCTGTCGATTGTAAGTTAAACATAGCCCGAATACACCTCTTTTGGGCTTTAAACGCTATTTCCTTGTCCGTAGAGTTACCCCAAAATATGATACCATAGCGCAGAATTGATGCCACCAATCCATGTTAGGTTGTCACTAAAGCATCTGGGTTAAGTTCTGAGGACAGTTTGTACAAGACATACGCGGATGAGCTCAGTTTTTTGCTTGTATATTCAATGTGCGCTTTCCAGTTCAGTTTTGCGTCTATCATTACACCAAGAAATTTTGTAGAGGGCTTTAATGTCAATATCAGCATGTACCCGTTGATTGAAATGCATTATCGTCGTCTTATCTAGATTAATTTTAAGATTATTCCTATCTAACCATGATATTATTGATGTCAAGGTTTCATTAATATCAAATTCATAAACGTCCTTATTATTACATGTTATAGTCACTGTGCTGTCATCTGTAAATAGGGTCATGGGGTAGTTAATAGCATCAGGCAAGTCATTGATATATAGGATAAATAAAAGTGATCCAAGCACGCTCCCTTGTGGGACACCGTAAATAGGTGTTCATTCACCAGATATGTAAAATTCCTCTCTTTTTGTCTTAATATTTATTTTTGTTATTTCTGTGTACTGCTTTCTGTTAATTAGGTAAGACTCTATAAGGTTAAGTATATTTCCTCTTATGCCGAATGCCTCTAGTTTCTGAAGTAGAATGTTATGGTTTACATAGTCAAAAGCTTGCGTCATATCACAGTAGATGGCGCATACTGGGATTCTACCGTCCATGTTTATAATTACCTTATGCAAGAAGTCATAAATTGTCATATTGGTTGTCCTATTTTTTCTAAATCCCTTTTGTTCATCGATTAAAATGTGTTTCTTTTCAAGGTATGAGTACAACTCCTTTTTCTAGAAATACAAACTTATTTTTGCAGTCGAAGAATTAATGCTGTGCAATGTGCATGCGTATATGTTCATTCCAACTACGGAATCCTTTTGTGTGCGGACAAAGACTTGGTCAGTTTCTTAAATTTCGTTGGGAAACTACCACAAAAAAAACAATTTCTAGTACCTACTCAAGTAACCTAATAAAAACAAAAACTAGCAAGCTCATACAACTAACAAAAAATATTGACGTTATGTAAAATTAATTTCTCACCATTATCAAACAAAATTTTGTTACGCCTACCTAAAAAGTATACTGGGCATTCTGTAGCAAACTATCAGAAAAGTTTAAAAATAAAATCCACATTAAAACAATTTTGTCCAATATGTTAAAATAATTTAGAACAGCGAGCGCATTCCATTTTTAAATTCAATTATAGAAACATTTCGGCGCGAAATTCAAAAGATGAGGTAGATTAATAGATAAAAGATAATTTATTTTGCAAATATGGGTAACACCAATTGATGACCAAAATATTAAAGTTCAGCCATATTTTACCGCATAGGCATGCAAAAGATTTAACACATTAAAAACTTATAAATAAAAACAATTTTAAAATATTACAACTTACTATTACACAGTGAAGTACAAAAAAAAAAAAATATAATAATTATACACTAGATTAAAAATTCTTTTCACTTAGGAACTCCTTAATATTATAATATGCTTTCGCCACTAAAAACCTTCGGAGTTTCTTTTTAAATAATGGAAGCGGAAGCTTTTTCCAAGTCTTTGGCAATTTATTGTAGATTACTGGAGCCATGCAGTAGACACTTTTGCGCATAAGTGCTGTCTTGGCTGACTCCAGACATAGCACACTATTATCGCGTCTATTGCGGGGTACTACATCTGACAGACGTCTAAAACGACTCGGATTTATCTTTACAAACACAGCTACTTCTAATATGTACATACAGGGTAGTGTTAATAATTTATAATTTTTAAAATACGGTTCACAACTGTCAGTGGGTTTAAGTTTAAACATCGCGCGTATGCATCTTTTTTGTACCTTGAAGGCAGTTTCTCTTTCAGTTGAGTTTCCCCAAAGTATTATCCCATACCGTAAATGTGATTCTACTATCCCATAATAAGCAGTAAGAAGAGCATCCGTGTTTATTATAGGTGATAATGTGTATAGAGCGTATGCAGACTTACTTATTTTCTTACATAAAGTATCAACGTGTGCTTTCCAGTTTAGTTTTTTATCTATTACGAGACCCAGGAATTTTGTCGTTTCAACTTCTTCTATGGTATCATTATTATAGTGTATATTTAAATTAATACTAGAGGTCTGTTGTCTAAAATGGATAACTTTAGTTTTACACAAATTTATTTTTAAATTATTTGCGTCTAGCCAGTTTACCGTTTGTTTTAAACTATTATTAATTTCCCTCTCATACGTATCTCTACTTTTACAAGGTATAGTAATCGTGCTATCATCCGCAAATAGAGTTATAGGTCGATCAATTGATTTCGGTAGGTCATTTATGTATACAATAAATATAAAGGGACCCAGAACGCTCCCTTGCGGTACCCCAAATAATACTTTACGCTCTGATGACCGAAATATCTCTTCATGTTTACTTACTATATTAATTTTATTGACTTCAGTTATTTGTTTTCTGTCTTGTAGGTAGGAATTAAGCAAATTAAGGACATTGCCTCTAATCCCGTAGGCTTCGAGTTTTTTTTAAAGAGTAGCATGATGTACATAGTCGAATGCCTGCGTCATGTCGCAAAATATGCCACATACAGAATTCCGGTGATCAACATTTTTAATGACATTGTATAAGAAATCATAAATAGCCATGTTAATAGTCCTGTGTATACGAAATCCTTTCTGTTCCTCACACAGAATGTCATTTTTATCTATGAATTTACCAACTTCCTTATAAATATATTTTTCAAAAATTTTAGAAATAACTGGTATTAATGATATTGGTCGGTAATATTCCATCACTTCTCTATTTTCTTTTTTAAAGAGTGGCTTAATTATTGATATTTTTAACGCATCAGGGTATATACCTGCGCTAATACTTAGGTTAATAACGGGACTTAAATGACCGCTTATTTCCATTGACACGTGTTTCAGTATTTTTGTAGCAATACCGTCATATCCAACACTATTTGTATTGTTTAATGAGTTGATGATCCTCTCTATGTCTCGTGGTACACTAGGGGCCATGAACATTGTTTTATTATTTGTGTCAATTTTGTTACATTTAGGTTTGCTAGTCACATCAAGTTTCCCTTGTACTTTATCGATAAAATAATTGTTAAATGCTTCAGCAATGTCATTGGGATTTGATAGAGTACTATTATTATTTATAATTTTAGTAATACTAGATTTAGGTATGTTATATTTTGCACGATTAATAATTTGCCACGTAGTTTTAGACTTGTTTTTAGATGATTTTATTTTATGATTTATTTGCGCCTTTTGTGTTAGGTGTATCATTTTTTTTGTGTAAACGAGGTAGGTAGTGAAGGAGTATTTATTATCTTTGTTTGGGTGTAATCTAAATTGCCACAAAAGTTTTCTTTTTTTTGACTACCAAGTTTAATACCTTTTGACAACCATTTAGGTTTTTTTAAGACATCTATTTTGATCAATTTAGTTGGAAAACACAAGTCGTATATTAATTTGAATAGATCTAGAAATTTGTTATAGGCTTCATTCGGATCGACTATGTCATAAATCTCTGCGAAAGATAGATTTTTTATATGATTTTTAAACTTAGAAATATTGACAAGACTGTAGTCCCTTTTAGCCGTGTACCAATAATTTATGAGACATTTGGTTTGAACTGGACAGTGAAGCAGCTGTGCCGTATGATCGGACCATGCCAATTCTATTACGTCTGATTTACACACTTTTCTAAAATTGTGAGCAAAATTGTCTATGCATTTCATACTGGCCATGCGAGTCGGCTGCTTTAGTGCTATTTTTAAGTAATAGCTCATTAAAAGCTCTGATGACCGAAATATCTCTTCATGTTTACTTACTATATTAATTTTATTGACTATATAATAAATGAATTATATTAAAAGACATTCGAATGCATTTGAGTGGCTATTAGGCTTTAGCATGTATATGTTAAAGTCCCCAGCCATTACAATGTTGTTATATCGTGTGCGTGATATTTCTCGCAAAAGCATTTCCATCTTATCAAAACAGTAATTGAGATTATTTATATTTGGTACTCTGTAAATACAGACAACAATTATCTTAAAATAAGTAAGCTCGATTGCACAACATTCAAATATGCCTGATGAAGATAATTGTGACATTTTTGGTACTTCCTTATACTGAAGACCGTTTCTCACAAGAACACATGCCCCTCCTCTTTTTCTCCCATCTCTACAGAAATAGGCAGCTAGACTATGATTTGGTAGATACAATTGATGTTGGCACCCCTCCATAATGAAAAAAAAAAAAAAAAAAAAAAAAAATGAAAAAGCGTTTATTCGTTGTTACATCCGTACTACAAAATATTTTACTTCTGCCAAACTGTAAAACAGTTTGTTGGCAGATGTAGCTCCCATATACAATTTTAATATTGATGTAATTATTTGTTAGTATTATATCAATAACAACTTGTACCTAAAACTAAACACACTTATTTTAAACAAAGGCTTATTATAAGCGTAAAGTTAAAACATTTTAAGTTGCGCAACAGAATTTAAATTCACATTTAATAAAATGTTCCGTTATACATAGAACATGAACATCTATTTTTTTTTCTGACAATTCAACAGTTACAAAACATACAGTTAGGACATTTGCTTTGTTTGCTAGACCGGCAATATTCTGATGTAATATTTTAATATATTTATTAGAGAAAAAAATCATTCGTTGCATTTGTACATAAGGGAGAAGCAGGGAGAGACTCACCATAATCCCAACCAATTAAATGAAAATCTTCGCAACTACTGATCTCGTCAAGCAATAAATTAATATTTTTTTAATTGCTTACCATACCATTATTATTGACAGATCCAGTTCTTGGAAAAAACATTTTATAGTCATATGACAAATAGAAGTTAGTATCAAACAAATATGCATAGTGATGAGTACAAGCGTCTAAGTATAAGAGACTGTTAAAGGTTTCTATTCTCCCGTTAAACATCATAGAGTATTCATTCAATTTAAATGTAGGTGGACATATTATAATATTAGTATGATCAATTTTTAAGTGTTTCACGTAAAGTAATTATGAGATCGACATAGTTGTTAGTTCGGCGAAATTCTTCCTCGCCGATGAAGATCAGGCAGTAATCATCCATAGTGTAATTCTTCAACTTAAGATCCATGTTCTCAATAAGCTTCTCTATACCACCGCCCGGTGTTAAGTAGTGACAAATTTTGTAATCTAGGAATGTATTTTCTGCAATCGCTAAGATTTTATTACTGTTGTTTGTACTCAAAATGCATAACTTTCTTTGATTTACTCTGTCTTTTGGTTGCGTGTCTGTCTTATGTACTATCGCGGTCTAAAAATGTTTATCAGTTTTCAAACTAGCTTCTTTACCACACTGTGTGCAGTAAAGTCTAAAATGCTATATCTGCTTCTTATTACTTTTATTTCTTAATTAAGTTGACACTTTACCATAATGACATAAAATGCTACACCTCTTTCGTATTACTTTTATTTCTTAATTTTAAAGTTGACACCTGTTGACATATTACCGTAACCATAATGACATTTTAACAAAGAAAATAGGTTTGAATTTTAGTAAATATAGATTGATAGAAATACAATGGCTAGTATAACCCCGCAACAAAGGGCTGAAATATTACTTCTCCACGAAGATGGCTTGAATATTAGTGCGATATCACGAGAGCTCAATATATCTCGATTCACCGTGAGATTTTGGATTCGGCGTCATGGCGAAGAAGGGCAAATAACAGATCATAGAAGCAATTCAGGACGTCGGGCGATACTAACCACCGCGCAAATAACTGATATGGTTCGACATTACGAAGAGCGCGGCTTCACACCAACTAGTCGTTTTGCTGATTTGTATGATGTGTGTCCTCGGACGATTTGACGAGCTTTGCACGGAGCAGGGCTACACTACAGACGTCATGCTATAAAAGTGGAACTCAAAGCTCACCACAAAACTGCCCGACTTAATTTTGCCCGCTTAATTCTGCCCGACTTTTTTTTGGAAGAGGTGATGCTGCCTACTGTGCGCGTTGTGTATCCTGCAGCAGAATTCCCACAAATTGATTACGTTCAGGATAATGCACCGATACACAAGGCCTGGGCTACTATGGCGTGGTTCAACATGCATCGTGACATTCGTCTCATTCAATGGCCTGCTCGTTCAGCAGATATGAACCCGATTGAAAATCTGTGGGGCATAATGGTTCAACGCTGGGACTGTCAGAACGAAAGAAACCCTGAAACTCTTAGATCACATTGTGCACGGGTATGGGATGATATGAGGGGGACAGATTTATGCGCGCGGCTTGTCTCATCTATGAGAGATAGACTACGTGCCGTCATAGCTGCTGATGGAGGCTATACTAGTTATTAAAACTATAAATTATTGATAATTTCCATAAAAAAATAAAAATGTTTACTATAAAATTGTCTATTTTTGCATTTTTAGTAAGAAGTTCAACCTCGCTTGGTTAAAAAAGATTTGTTAGAGAAAAAATATTAAATGATAAATGATTTATTTCTGTAAGTAGGTTTGTACAAACACTTTTAAACGTCAATCACATTTTTAAAACTAAATGAGGTCGGCGTTTAATATCTGACTACTCTGAGAAGAAAGGCCGAAATCACTATATTGTCATCGACCTTGTGACATAGATGTGTGCATGCAATTATAAACCTTAAGGTGGTAAATATTCTCAGACCGCGACCGTACGTGATGTGTCCTATTTTGGTTTGTCTGTTCCGTAACTGGGGTATTGTTGTTTTTGTTGTTGTTATATTATTATTTATTATAGAATTTATAGGTTTCAATATAAAGTCCGAAAAACGATTAAAATAACATTAGAAAAGTATAAATTATTAATTTATCCAGTGCTTAATGTATTTATTGTATAAAACAATTTTATTTCAATTTCCAAGTATCGATTTCATATATTCGACATATTAATCAATCGAGAAGAACGAAATTTAAAAAATAATTGTTTGGCATAATCGTTTTCGGACATCATTACAATAAAAAAAAGTAAAATGGACGGCGATTTTGAAAACAAATTCAGTAGTGGTAATGAATAATACGTGTTATTGGACCCGTGTTCGTATATTATGTTAAGATTTGGACATTTTCTAGTTGTATATAATATTTTGAATAATATTTGTCACATTTTAAATCGTATCTACATGTGTATGAGTGATATTCGTGAAAAGAAAAAATGAAAACACGCACGATTGGCGCGAAACTTCGTCTTTAGATAACACAAAACTTCATTACCACTATTTATTTAACTTGAACAATAAATGATGTATTATTCACTGCCCCTGTGGTGGGGTTTGGATGTTCAAAATCACAAATTTTTATGTTTTTTAGCCTCGACCACCACTGTCATCAAAATGGCGATTATGGTATTTACAGTGTTGAATTTTCTTATAGGTGAATTAATTAACTTGCGCGCTGAATATGAAAGATTTAATGGCGTAAATATAATGAGTTTTTATCCAACCCTCATAATTAACGCACATTCATAAGATTTGATGGGTAGCATATTAAATATTTCCATAATCGAGATAGGGTGTCGTATGTGGTAATTCTGGGGTCCCAAAGGACCCGCTACGTCGTATGTGGTAATTCTGGGGTCCCAAAGGACCCGCTACCGAGCCGGCGGAGGTTCGTGTGTTCGGGTCCTTTCGGGGGCGGTTCTGAACTATACGGTTAATATCCTCGTAAAAACTTTGCTTGAAAAAGACGCCATTTTTATTTTTACTCCTCTGCTCTCCTTACATAGCGGAGGCTGCCTACTGCTAGTTTTTTTATTTATATATATATATTTTTTGTATGTTTTTAGTCTGTACTGAATAGATAGAATACTCTATCATAAAAATCTACGTAAAAAAACTTTAATTCAATCGTTCACTGACAGACAATGCACCTCCTAAAATTCGTTCCCTAAAGAGATTAAATAGGGGATGAAAGTTTGTCATATTTGCCGATGGGAAGTCCCATCGAGCACACGGTTATAGACAGATATAAATGTTTTGTTCTTTCTTCTCCTTTGTCCACTTACTTCTTCCTCTCGGCGGTGCTGAGGTGCAGCAGACGGCTGTGTCGCGCGGACCCTCCGTAGCTGCGGTAGTTAGGCGCCGGGTGGTACTCCGTAGTGTCGAGGGTCACTATCTTGGAACAGTTCTCTGGTACGTTCTCTTCGTTGTCCGATAGACGGACCGCGTCCTCTGTGAAACGTTTTAGGAATCCGTGAAATCGCAAACCGTGGGGAACTAGCCTAATACAGGTTAACCAGAAGAGGTATGCGCTTCGGTTATCTTCGTGTTTTAGAGTTCAAACGAACATCGCGCCACAGAGTAACCCCCACAGAGGCAAAGCTTCTTAGTTTTGTACATTGCGCGTTTGTACGAAGTTTTTCTTTATGTCAAGTACATACTCCGGTCGCAGAACATAATAAAATATGTATGTTTAGGTTAAGGTATTTATCTATGAGCCTGTGTCGCCTGAAATCAAATGGTATTAATGATAACATTACACTTACCGTGGTCAGGCACCAGCAGCACCTTCTCCAAACCAACGTTATCGATCAGAAAGTTAGCGACCACGGGGTCGTTGACGTCGAGCGAGTCCAGCGCCGACAGGTGGGCGCCGGCGCGCACGCGCGTCGCTCGCACGTCGTGCGCGCGCGGCAGGAACTTGCTGCACGTCACGCTGGGCTTGGGCCGGGTGCCATATACCTGGGGAGGGAGCAAGAAGACAATGCATTTATTTAGTAGAGGGTAAAAGACATGATTTCACATGATACACAACATATTCTGCAAATTAAATTAAATAATAAAAAGTGGCAACGAATTAGCAGAAGTGTGTGCCTCACGGCTGCGCCAAATAGGCCCAGTTCAGCAAAATTAGTTTTTTTTAAAACATTTTTGCCGTCGATAAGCATAGATTCCCTCATTTCGATATGTGCACATTATAAAGAATCAAACTGTATCTGACTTTAATATTAACCTATTATACACATAAACCTTCCGGAATAAGCCACGAAAAGCGATTTTAATATATAATATGTATCTATACATATTACTCACTTGATTCATCAGCTGGAAGAGTTTCCTGGAGTCGTCCGGCGTGTTCACACAGAAGGCCTGGATGCTTCCACCGATGATGTGCTCCAGCGCTCCGCCCCATTTCTTCTCTTTCACTTTCAGGTAAGCGCCTGACAAATAATCATGTATTAAAGTTTATGCATCATAAAATTGTAGAGGCGGAGTTAAGGTGGATGCGCTGGGGTAGCCCGTGAAATTCTAATTTTCTGACGTTTTTTTGCAATTTTTAGGTCAGGTTGTATGTTGATCTGCATCAGTGTTTTCCAATTGAATACGCGACCGCTATAGAAGTTAACAAATTCTAGCGACCCCCTATTCCCTAGGGTCATCCTTCTACCTGAAATTGTATTTTTAGTGTGAAGTGTAGGACCTAGAAACACTTGCCTTTTTCTTTTGTCCACGACACCCTTTTTTTTTTTTTTTTTGTTAGGCAATCATCAAATGACTTCTCCCGCTCTGGGCGGAGCGGAAGGGCGTGTCAGACTCTTACTGACTAAAACCCACCCGTGTTCCTTCAGTTGCCTGTTGCCAGGGTCCCGGTATCCCTTTCGGACTATTCCGCAACCCTGGCAGGCATCGGTCCCCTGAGTAACGCTTCTTACACAGGTTGAAAAACACTGATCTACATAATAATTTGCCGGCGTAACAAATATGGATTTACAGAATTATAAACATTACAATCAGCAATACAACTCTCTAACTTAATTAAATATGCAGGGTTACTTATAATTAGATGCATTCCTTGAATGAGGTTCGAGACGAGACGATCTGAGACGTGAGTAGGTAATTCGGCAGAGAGAAAACTTTATACAAACGCTCGTCGAATGATAGGTTCACTACTACAAAACGCGGTAGTACAATACTTAGACGCCTTTCCTCTGTGACAGGTTACTATGTCGCGCGACGTTCGTGCAATTCAGAAACACGAACACTACCGAAGCGTATACTTTTCTTTGGAAAGCTGTACCTTCCGTAAGTTTTTGCGGATCACTTTCATACGTACCGATAGGGCCCCTGGGCTTCTGTGAGAACTGTTTCTTGGCGACGGCCGCGTTGATCTGCTGGCACAGCTCCACCATGTTGTTGCCGTACACCGCCAGAGAGTCGTTGCCGCGCGACTCCAGCTCGCGTAGTGTTTGCTTCAGTTGGCCTTTTAACCGAAACCAATAATTATAACTTTTATTTAGCAAATGCTTCTCTTTACAAATGTTTCGCATGATATTCAATCATTTATACACTTTTAGGTATTTTACCACTTTGTCGGCATGATTTATATGTATACCCATACCAAATTACAGCTTTCTAGTACCAACAGTCTCTGACCTAAGCCGCGGACAGACGGACAGACGGACGGACGGATATGGCGAAACTATAAGGGTTCCTTGTTGACTACGGAACCCTAAAAAAATATATCTTTATTTCAGATCTAAATTAGTCCATAAGTTGTTAGTGGTTAGTAACAGATTGTGCTATATGCTATGTTAGCGTTGTTAATACTGGTATTTCAGGTACTGGTATACTACTATTCAGCTGCATCCGGTTAGACTGGAAGTCGACCCCAACATAGTTGGGTAAAGGCTAGGCAGATGATGTGTTGTTATTACTAGACTTAATTAGTTTAATAATACTTTTCCCGACTGATCGAACCCAGGACCTCATGCTTAGTACTAGAGCTTGCGACCACTAGACCAACGAATTAGTCCTCTCTTATCGAGGCAGTTCTCTTTATCTCAGGTAAATAAGAGTAAAATTGCATGTTAGCGGTTCTATTTGCAGACAACTAGTAGATCTTATGTCTCTGCATAGATGATAGGTGAAAGTTTCGTTCGTTAATATTTAAGTATTTATTTTTTACAGCTGAAGTAATTTAATTTAAAGAAACTTCAATTGAAACGATAGCCTAGTCGTGTGACCGTCAGACTACCAAGTAATAGGTGTCGAGATCGAACCCAAGACACGCACCTCTGACTTTTTGGATCACTTGCTTCAAAAGCGGTGAAGGAAAACATCGTGAGGAAATCGGCATGCCTACGAGTTTCTCGACGGCATGTGAAGCCAAGTCAGAAACCCATGGGCGACTCTGACCACACGTAAAGAAGAAGTACATCAATTAAATGGTTGCTATTTAAACGTTGCGTACCAGTTTTCGGTCAACCGCACTTCGTCGGTGGTAACAATTTATCATTATTTAAATTCATCATTATTGATAGTCATTATGTCGTATCAGTAAGGGCTCTTTTCGTATAACGTGTTAGACGTGCGGTTAACCGTACCTACCTACCTTATTATCACAAATTTGGTGATAGTGGCAGTATCTCTTCCGTTTAAAAAAGTTAATGAACTCTACTGGTAGTACATTCGAAACTTACCCATTAAACGATTTAAAAGCTGTATTAAAACCAAACTTTGTAAAAAAGGGTACTATAAAATCTCAGATTATTTAGAAGACAAAAATGCATGGGATTGAGCTGCTCGCTCTGCTAAGCATTGTGACATTTTGAATATTATGGAAAACCATAAAAATATACCTACGAGTTTTATATACAAATTGACATTATTGAATATTATATGAAAAATGACATGATGATTACTTGTAAAGTATTGTTTTAATGTGAATGTGAGGACTATGTGGATATTTATTTTTCGTTCTGTTAGTTTTAGCGAAGGTCTGGCAATTTGAGAACTTTATGCGACCTACCCAAATGTCCTTTCTTTGGTTAAGTTCTGAGTTGAGCTCCACTATTACTGACAAATGCTTGCACTGACTGGACAGGTCCACTCAAATCTGTGTGGTTCTTTCCTCAAAAGACCATTTCAGACTAATCTACATGGTCGTCATATGGCCTGACCAAGATTATGTCTGGACTTTAAAGGAGACGGTGACCTCTGAGTTTGTTTCGGCCTTTCTTCTCAGAGTAGTCAGATAGGAAACGCCGACCTCATCTAGCTTATTTTTACAACTTTTTAATATGACGTGTAAAAGTGATTCCAATATCCTATTTACAGAATAAACAATTTCATTTCATTTCATTTCGTACGATTATTACATGATTTTACATTGCTAACATTTTAAGAATTGAGTCCATCAATATCGACTGGTCGCAATCGCAATCTAGTTGCACTTTTAGGGTCAGTTCACACCGAGACGCGAAACGACGCGCACTTTTTTATGATCCGATACAATATCGAATTTATTTACTACACAATAA